>WOXC01009073.1:0-1245672 GCA_011680675.1 Gymnobelideus leadbeateri
TCTGAAACTTGGGGTGGCTAGGTGGCACAATGAGTAGAGCACCAGCCCTGAAATCAGGAGGACCTGAGTTCAAATCCAGCCTCAGACACGTAACACTTACTAGCCTTGTGACCTTGGGAAAATCACTTAACCCCACTTACTCTGCCCTCCCTCCTCCCCCCCACCAAAAATCTGAAACTAAGCCTGCTACTGGCATAGGGGATTTTAAATTCCTATCATCAGTTAAGTAACAAGCCACACAGTCTCCCTTCATGAAAGCAAGAAGATGAGTACAGCTGAAAAAAACAACAACAAACAAATGGAAGAAAAAAATATTGAAATACTTTAGAGCATTGTAAGGTAAACAACAATTAAAAAAACACTTTAAAATAATCCAAATTTAGGCCAAAATTATTTTAAAGAGAAATAATTAACATCACACATAGCTCTAATTACCTTAATTTCCATGGTGGGAACAACAACGTCATCTAAGTTCTTTAGTCTAGTAATGAGCTGGTCTGCAGGAATATTTATACCTTCTGTATTTAAAATAAGGATATTTTTAGTGAGAACTATCTATATGATTCATTAATAACTTGAGAAGTGGGGTTGCAGGCAAGACAAGAATATGTTTTCCAGTTGCCATATATCAATCTTTACTCCAATTCTATACAGGGTAATCCTTGACCACAATCCCCATTAGGCCAAAACCTGAATGGATGGGGCATCGTCCCAGGTCTCATCCCTGACCTGGAGTTCCAAGGTTATATAGTCAATCTAGAGTCAATATAGTAGATAATACTATCCTCAGTTGATACTGATTCAAGCTGTCAACCTTTCCCACTCTAACCTCCCTTCCCTATCTTTTAATTAGGTTAGAATACACCTGTGAGTATACATGATAACCTCTAGGCAGTATGCACAATAGCATCCACAATAGGGGCCTGGTGCATTATTTTAATAATACATTAGTAGGAATATATAAATATTGCGGGTGTAATCTATATGCTATGGCAACACATTATGATAAAAGGAAGTGGCAGTTAGTCTATATATCATTAAGTAAACCCCATCTATGTTCCCAATCTTGTATTACAGAAAACAGTAAGTAATGTTTTGGATAAACTGGAAGAAATTACATAAACTGGAAACTTTTTAACAGTTAAAGAGGAATAACATTTGGGTAAAAGAGATTTATGTATAAAGAAAATGAAAATGATAAGCCTGTAAATAGAGATTATATAACCAAACATAATAGTCTACAAATGTTTAGAAAATAGTATTGAAGAAGACAGATTTTGTTAATGCTTAAAAGTTTAGCATTGATAGGAGTTGGGGAGAAAGTGAGTGAGGGCTTTTTTCCCCCCTTAGTCATAGTGCCTGGCACACAGCAGGTGCTTAATAAAAGTCTACTGACTGACTGAGTGAACCTGTAATTATGTTACTTGATATTTGATTTCTAAAAGGGCTCTCATCTAAATACTAACAGGAAACTGTTTATCAGAATACTGGCAGCCTTTAATTTTTCGATAATTGAATATAATAGTTTATGGATTATCTAAGGCCCTTTACTTCTTTCCTACCTCTGATTTATTTCACTACACATGAATTTGTACCAGAGCAATACTGGGAGAAAAAAAAAGATTAGACACAAATGATTCTTTTTTTTTTTTTTTGCTTTTTAGAGGGCAATTGGGGTTAAGTAACTTGCCCAAGGTCACACGGCTAGGTTTTTGTTTTTGTGTGTGTGTTAAGTATCTGAGGCCAGATCAGAACTCAGGTCCTTCTGACTCCAGGGCCAACGCTCTACTCACTGCGCCACCTAGCCGCCCCCTAAATGATTCTATTTTGCTATTTACCAGATTTATTAAAAATTATTAAAAATGCTGTTTGATAGAAAGATGATGGACTCAAGCGTAGACTGAGACATAATTTCTTTGGATATGGCCAATGTGGGTATTTGTTTTGCTTGATCATACATGTTTGTAACGGATTTGCTTTTCTTACTTTCTCAATGGGGGGAGGGACTAGAAGACCACAGGAAGGTTAAATTTGTAGGATATGAACACATTTTTCTATTACCTATGGATTTCTTTATTTCTCATTACCATGGACAACTGAGGGTTGACTGTATTTGATTATCTGTGTGCTTGTGTATACTATTAACATATAACTGCAGAAAAAATATTGTACCATGTCAATAGTATTTTGAATACATACTTCTCTGAGTCTTCCATGGACTGGCATCCATATTTGCTAATGTGATATAAGCATCACAAAGTGTCTCCACATTTCTGACCATCTTAGCTCTTCCATTTTTGATAATACTTATTATGTTGTTTGCAGCTTCCATTCGATCCTATTTTTTTTTTTTAAAAAAGATGACTGTTATAGTGGAAATATACACAGTCATCCAGAACCACACAGAAAGCACAGAAGCAAAACAGAGAAAAATCTAAAGTGTAGCTCTACACCTACAACCATCGTAATTCCTCAGACACAAAAAATGTACCAAAAAGAGGATACCAAAAAAAAGAATAATCTACAGGTAAATAATAAAGACCATTCAAATCTTATTAGAGTTTATAGCAAACTAATACATGATACATAGTTTTATGGTAAGAAAAAAAATGAGGAAAATGTATTTATCCTTTGAAGTTAAAGAGTGATGAATTCATGTCCCCCAAAAGGAGAGGGATATTAATTAGGAAAATAATTTGAGTGCTATCTCAACTTCAACTATGGCTTTCTAGTTTTTAAATCTTATAAGAGAAAGCATCATGCATAGGAATGTGGAGACAACACTGAGAAATGAATTCAAATGTAAGGCAAAAGGCAACAATAAATTTTTTTTAAAGTTAAATATTTGTTTTATAAATGATACAGACTTTGCTATCTGTCCTACTGAAACACAAATAAATAAATGTTATAAAAAGTCTCAGTACCCTGGAGATATGGTCCAAAAACATCTGATGAAATGAATAAAGGTTTCTACCTCCATACCTCATCAAGCTGAGAAATTTGCTTTGGTGCATTTTTTGTTATTCTGCTTCTTGTTGCTGCTTCTGGTTTGGTTAGAAGTTCATCCTTATTTGCATTTGCTAAGGCTAATATAATAAACAAAGTGTGATGGGGGTGATCCAGTGAGATTCTAGCGATGAGCTGTTGGAAAGGTAAGTACAATTAGTTATCAAGGGGTGAACTGAACAAACTGAAATATAAGTTTCAAACAAACTGAAAAATAACCTACAAATTTATGGAAGAAAACAGACTTTCACTTAATTAAGTAATGTCCCTTGGAGAAGAGAGGGGTGAAATTGTGATGCACTGACCAAAAAAACATAGGGGGCAGAGGTACAGGAAAAGGACCAATAGATCTAGTTTCCACCCTTGTGGAGAAATACAGATCTGGCTAAACATATTATGTATTTTCGCCTCTTGGGATTATAAGACATAGTCTAACCATACTAACCATAACAGCTTCTAATGTAGTATAAAGAAAACAATTTATTCTCTATCAAGGTGATATGGTAAGAAAATGCTTTTGGTTTCAGGTAGTAAATAAGCATTATTACATTATTCAGAACTTCATGAAATCCTAGGCCTCCCATCATCTTGGTTCCCATTCTAGCAGCAAGCTGGTACATGAGAGGCAGAAACTTGTATGAGGGAATCTTCACTCCATCCTTCTGTTTTGGAAAAAAATCAGAAATCGTTAATTAAAAAAAAATCCTATGAACCACCAACCCATAGATTATTCTAAAAACATTCAAAACTGCTTTAAAATATTATATACATATCTTATGTTATACATATGTAATATTTTATATTTGTGAGTAATAATAACAATGATTAATAGCAGCTTGATTCCTCTCCCTTGCTACTCATTCTATTCCAAGCCCTTTTGGCAAAGACAGTCTAGGCAGACTACTATGATGTGCTTGATGACTGTTACACCAGGGTTGATCCTAAAGTCATAAATCAAAATCATCACAATTTTTGCACTGAAGTTATATTAAATAAGCATGGTTCAAAAGAAGCCTATAGAAAAGGCAAGCATGGAACAGAATGGGGTTATTATTTTTCTTTTATTTTCTAGTAAAAATAGCATGTCATTAACAAAAGTTACAATAGAAAAGGAATCTGGGTCTATCCTGAATCTGTTGTTCTTTCTTTAAGACCTTTTGATCTTAAAGCATATCCACAATGTATACATTTTAAAAAGTGGAAATTTCATTGAAAGCGAAGAGACTTTCAACAAAAACTTACACTGCCTGCAACATGATTTTCAAGGACAATGACAACTTATTTTTTCTATTCTAAGTTTTAAAGGAAAACACATCTTCTAAGGCAACAGAAGGGAAGCAAAGTCCTCCTGTGGAGATGGGAGTGGGGGTTTGGAGGACAAGAAAGAAGACATAGAATTCTCTCATCTCTACACAAAAATCACACCACTACCATGATCTAGTACAAGCATTTACTAAATGCCTACTATGTACAAAATAGTTTGCTAAATTATTTAGAAAGCAAATATAGACATGGTCCCAACCTACCTTATTCTACCTCTAGTCTTAAGGGATGAAAAAGACAAGCTTACCTTCATCATGCTATTGACTCCAGAAACTGCAGAGTTTTCAAGCCAAAGGGAACAAAGTCGAAATATCCACATATCATGTTCTTCTCCACTAAGTAAACAGCTGATGTAGTTCTCAACTGCCTTACACAAGAAGCGTTTGCGATCTTCTCTCAATGCACGGATTGCACACTCATCCAGCTCCAGTTCTCTCTGAACCTTTACTGTATACCTAATATTGAAGAATTGAAATAAAAACAATAAATCCACTACATTTACAAAATCAGAAAGGTATAAGAGACATTAGGAATTATTTATCTCCCTCATTTAACAGATAAGAAAACTGAGGCCCAGAGAGGAGACTTGTCCAGTCAAGTAACAAGATAGTTTAGTTAAGCAGCAAAGGTGCATTCAAGCCTAGTCAAGGGTTCTCACCATAACATCACTGTTCCAGTTTTCAAAGTTTATGTCTTATCCTTTACTAAACTCTAAGCTCCATAAGGGCCCACTTTGTGTCTTATCTACAACACTATATATTTCCTACTGACAAGCACTAAGTTCCATAGAGAAAAGACACTGAATATAAATGTTTGTGGAATGAACATATGAACCACAAAAGTCACAAACAATAATCAACACAAATAGATCTCAAAAATGCATCATTATGTGGATTATTAATGTTGAGAACTCAACATCTTAAACACCTTAATACCCTGGATAATAGAGGCAAAAGAAGGTAGACTGACAAAGGTATCTAGTTTTCTTAATTCTATTATTTGGTTACATTAATATAACTTATTTGTATTCTGCTTCTTCATATTTTTCAGTCATAATCATAGCCTACCATAAATAGCATTCAGATTGCCAAATATATTTACAATTGAACACATAGACATAAGAAATTTATTCTCTAAAGTAAAGAATAGTCATGATAACCCATCTAACCAAAACAAATTCAAATACCAGAATGAGGATTATCAGATTTCAGAGGTAAGAGGGCTAGAGAAGTCATCTTGCCTAAACTCTTCACTTGATGAAAGAAAACTAGGGGAAATGCACTAAGAAGTAATGATCTGCTCAAGGTTCAAGAGTGGCAGAGTTGAGACTTAAACCAGATCTTCTACCTTCAAATACAATGTTCTTTTCCAACATATCACATTGCTTCTCAAAAACAAATTGT
This sequence comes from Gymnobelideus leadbeateri, assembly GCA_011680675.1. Classification (NCBI taxonomy): domain Eukaryota; kingdom Metazoa; phylum Chordata; class Mammalia; order Diprotodontia; family Petauridae; genus Gymnobelideus; species Gymnobelideus leadbeateri. Next base: position 5,733 of record WOXC01009073.1, read on the forward strand.
CACACACACAAAAAAACAAAATAAATTCATATCTTCCACAAACAGATCCCCATTTGGCAGTCTGGTGAAGACAAAGCTGTCAAGTTAAACATTAATTAGCTGTTGTGTTCCTCTTTATTCAATTATTACCTGTTTGTCTGGATTTTGTGTTCCCTAAGAAGGCCCACTTCCTGTTTAGCTTTATTCAGCAGAGCTTGTTTATTTTCAAATTCTGATGATTTCATATAGTTTTCAATTCTTTGATACTGAATATCTGAAAAACGTGCCAATGATAGGAAAGCCTTCATCTTTCCACTCCTAAGTTTATCACTGCACCCTCCATCAAAACTGCCAGAAACTTCCACTGCCTAAAAGAAATATCAATTAACATCTACAAATATATATACAAATAATGATACATTTAGTAAAAAGGACCATTCAGTAAATCAAGGCTATTGGCATATTAATTAAATATACTGAACTAAGGGGAATACAGAACTTTTTAATGTAGATCTGTAGAAGGCTGACAAAACGCTTTCTCCACAGAAATTCCATGAAGTAAGTAGTATAAATATAATCTTCATTTTACAGAAAACTGAAATTCAGAGAAATTAAGTGACTTCCTATGGATTATCTAATAGCATCCAAAATGAGACCCACACCAGAGTTCCTAACTCCCAAGCCTAGTAACAATCTACTTTCATATACAAACCACAGTATTTTCTTGTCTTTCTGGAAGCAAACACATAAGACACTTTATTTGCATGTGCAGAACTGGAAAAGTACTTATTAATTACAAGTTCTGTAAAAACTAAATTTTGTGGATATTCTAAAGATAGGACATGTACTGTGAAAACTATACAACTAAGTGTATAGGCTATATAAGTGTAGGGCTACTGATATTCTGCTTCAAAAATCTGCAAAATCAGTTAGATGAAATGAAAAGGCTTTTGGACAGGGGTTAAAATTTTTAGGTCTCCAGACAGAGCAGGTTAACTATGGGTGAGTAAGAGAGAATAAATAAGTCTCTCACACTCATCTACTGCTTTGTAGATAAATAAGTAGAAGTAACTAGAAGATTACCCAGATGGAAATGAGGGAAAAACATACAGGTGTATATTCCAAAGTGTATATTTCAAACTCTCCCTGCATACCTCTAAAAACAGGTTCTTACTGATAACAGACCTCTTGTATTTTAAGGGAAAAAAAGCAGCTCTACTTGTGATGGATTATATAGATCTGTTCTAAAACTGTATTGCATTTAGACTAAAAACTAGAGCACCTGGAAAAATTAGGCTATCTCCTCAAAAACTATTTTAAAACTCTTACCTTTTCTAGGTATGTCTGCATAATGACTGTGGGATTTTCTAGGCAAGTTTCTGCCAACCAGTTTCCACATACTCTCAAACATTCTGTGTAGATCAGTTTTAGACTTGGGTCATTCTATGCAATGGAAGGAAATTTTTAGAAAATGGAGTCACTTATCACATGTATTCAAAAGGGTATACTAAAATGAGCTTAAAAATTACTCTCCTTCACCACCACAAGTAATACAAGAAAAAATGCCACCCTGATTAAGGATTCCTAATGCAGTAAAACTCAATAAACATTTATTAGGCACCATCCCATCAGGCACTGTGGAGAATATGTATATGAATAAAGCACAGTTCCTACATAGTTCCATCAAGAAGTTTATAATCTAGTAGGAGGAATAAAACATATGCACAAACAATATTAATTATAATTTGCTAAGTATACAGGAGAGTGACAAAATGGTATGAAGGTTGAGAAGGAAGATAAAAATTTTTTTTCAAGGGGCGGCTAGGTGGCACAGTGAGTAAGAGCGCCGGCCTTGGAGTTGGGATGACCCGAGATCAAATCCGGCCTCAGAAAATGAGCACCCACACATAAATGATGACTAGCCGTGTAACCTTGAGCAAATTACTTAACCCCAATTGCTTTAAAAAAAAAAAAGAAAAAGAAAAAATTTTTTTGGCTGAGGGAATCAAGGAAATCTTAAAGAATCAAGTAGCACCTGAATTAAGCTTTAAAAGGTGAGAAGGAGTTCAACAGATGAACAAGAGAGAAAGGCAGAAGGCAGTACAAAGTCAAGAGAAAGTGAAGGGAAAGGCACAGAAGTAGAAAAAGAAGAGAACTAGAGTAGAGAATGGGAAATAAACTACTTTATTTGTGATGTAAAGTACATGAAAAAGAGTAATTAAGATCAGGCAGAAGGTTCCCTCAAGATTAGAAGAGTAGAAAGAAATTCTCCCCAACAACTACTCCACAAAGTCCTAGAATGTATATGAGAACAAGTCTGACCAGGAAATTCAGTGAAAAAAAAATCAACCATATTGAGTCATCTGTTGGTCCTGGCTAGCATAGGAAGATAGATAAAGAAATGGGCAGACAAATGGGGACAGATTCTAGTCAGAAAAGCCATGTACAAGGACAAGAAGAAACCAAGGGCCAGAAGGTGGGTAACCTGTCACTCCTCACCCACTGCCAAGTCACAGAAACAACACAGTCCAGCGGATGCCAGTCAAGCACAAAGAATAGTCTCAGGTCCTGGTCTGTGCACTGAGACAAACAAGGTTAAAAAAAAAATAGACTGCAGATCTGTGGTTTTGACTCTAGGAAGCAGAACAGGGTCAAAGCTAGCCTTCCACACCCCACCAAAAAAAAAGCTAACACTCAAATTAGTCTGAAGTCCACCTCAGAATAAGGGCAGGAATCAAACACCTGGGGAGGCCTGTAGTTGTGTCATGCTGAACCTTCAGAGCTTTCCAAATGGATGACTATTTGGGTCCAGAAGCTGGATCTTCAAACTAAGAAACAGCAACAGCTCAACCCCAAACCCAGATCAGGAACTTGCAGAGTTCAAACCAGGAGGTCATTTCACTTTAGGATCAGACCACTTTAGGAGCAATGAAAAGCCTGAAATATCCTTGAGATACTGGAATGATACTCCAATTCAATACCCCAAGAAAGTAGCAAAAACCCTGATGTAGGGATGACCCAGGATCAGTCCTGGCCTCAGAAAATGAGCACCCACTCATAAATAATGACTGGCCGTGTAACCCTGAGCAAGTTACTTAACCCCAATTGCTTTAAAAAAAAAAAGTAGCAGAAAAACCCAAAACAGGACCAAACTAAGAACAGACATTCCTTCTATAAATGCAAAGAACCTTGTTCTAATACAAAGTCAGACAGAGAAAATGAGCAAGCAAAAAAGAATTCCTCCATAAGCAGCTAATAGTGATAAGGATTCTAAAGGCACAAACCCAGAAAAGAATGGCTCCAAAACACCTACAAAAAGAACTTCAAAGAAAAATAGAGGTTGGGCACAAGTTCAACTAGAATTCCTAGAAAAAGATGACACAAGAGTTTTTTAAAAAAAGAGTTCAAGGTGTTTGTGGTTGTGGGGGGGGGGTTGTTTTTGGTTTGTGGTGTTGTTTTGGTTTTGGTTGGGTGTTTGTGTTGGGTTGGGGTTGGGTGTGTTTGGGTGGAATGGTTTCTAATACATAGAATGAGAACACCAGAGAAAAAAAAGGAAAAGCACTGAAAACTATGGAAGAAAGAAGCGAATAGGGAATTAATAGTTTAAGACAAGAAGCACAAAGCCTCACCAATACAACAGACTATACTTGAAAATTGTAAGGAACCAAACAGAAGATAATTATTCCAGGAGGTAACAAGAAATATTAAAACAAAGTAAAAAGACTGGAAAAAAAAACACAGAAGAAAGTATAAGTATAGCTAAAACAACTGACCTGGAAAACAGATCAAGGAATAGTGAATTTAAGAATCACTGGACTACCTGAAAGCCATGACCAAAAACAAAGGAGGTTAGATATCATATTTCAAAAATATCATAAAGGAAAACTGCCCAGAGTTCTTAGAACCAGAAGGCAACGTAAAAATAGAAAGGATCCACAGGTCTACTTCTGAAAGAAACCCCAAAAGGTAAACTCCCAGGAACAAAATCTAGGGGAAAAAATACTGTAAGAATCCAGAAAAAATTCAAGGACCAAGGTGCTATAGTCAGAATCACAGAAGATTTGGCAGCCACTAATATAAAAGACCAGAAAGTTTGGAATATGATATCACAGAAGGCAAAGATTATAGTCTTACAAATCACAATTAACTTACAAGAGAATAAAAATAAACCTTTAATGAAATAGAATACTTCCAAGCAGCCCTGAAGAAAAGATAAGAGCTGAATAGAAACTTTAAGATACAAACAAATGAAGCAAGAGAAACAAAAATGAAAATATGAGCAGACAATTATGAGACACAAAACAAGGATGAATTGTTTACATTCTAATACTGGGAGATAACATGTGTGTCACTTCAGAACCTTATCTTCAGGGGTCACAGGATTCTGATAATACTAATGATGAGGTTCCAGTAGGGTTGTGGCAGGTTGTGTCTAAAGAATTACAAAGACTCAGGCCAACTCCAAGCCAACTGGAAAGATTTATTATAGTTTTGAGGTTTCACGCTCTGGTGGGTGGCTAAGTCCCTTTGAGGAAATTAGCCCCCCTCCATAAGACAAGACAAACAATTTTATAGAGAATATGATGCTGATTACATAACTAAGATTTATATACAATTAGGGGAACATGATTGAAAGGGGGGTTTGTTGAGGGACTGGTAATGGAGGAGGGGTCCTGGCCTTAATGTAACTGCGCATGTGGTTACCCATAACACATACAGTTAGGGGGCATGTATGTATGGTAATGATATTATAATAAATTTCTCTATGTCATAGGTTCACTCCAGGTCAGTCCTTTACTATCACTGGCACAGGCACTAACATGGGGTGGGCCCCTTCTATGGTTGGGTAGTCAAGCATCCTGCTCTATATCCTGGTGGCGCTGTTTTCTGATAGGCCAGATACTGTGGTCTTGTCTGATCAAGATGGATAGTTAAGTATTGTGGTCTTGTATTGGACTAAATGGATGATGTCACTGTGATTGAACACCTGTTCTCATGGGAAAGGGCCTGGTGGTGGGGGGAGGGGGGGTGCTGAGTTTCTATCACTTGGGCATGCCTGCTGTTTCTGTAGGAACTAAGAGTTCAGGGACACACTTGTTGTTCTAGTGAGCAGTGAGGCATAAGTTAGGACATTGGCGGGGGGCCTAGGTAGATACAGTGGATCTGTAGTGAAGTTTGGATATTGGGGCTGAGGGCAGTTCTGTTAGGACTCCATCACTAAGGAGCTTTTTCAAAGTCAAAACCCCAGTTTTTAAAAACTTTTCGATTTTTAAACTCCTAACAGTCAATAATAAAAAGGAACAAACCTGTGAAAAATTTTCATCTAGTTTCTTGATCATTTGTTTTAGAATACTTAGAGCAAGACTCTGTTCCTTTTTAGCCCAGAATACTTGAGCTTCCTCCAGTTGCCATTCAGAGATTCCACACCTGGCTGAAGTATACTGTTTGATTTGAAACATTGCCCTTTCAGGAAGCTGAAATAATAAGAGCGACATCTGAACATAAATTTTACTGTTACCTCTTTCTCTCCTATTAACATTGTTTCCCCTTAACATCACCAGTTTTATAACTATTAAAAGGACAGGCATATGAGTTACTTGAAAAATTTTAAGTTTTTATTACCTGTGTGTTTCTGGCAGTCCGGGCCAATACAGATAATTCTACAAGGTGCTTGGTGAGAATATCCTTAATCCCTTCCCTCTGTGAAGTCTCAGTTTCTTTTTCCATTAGGGTCTCTAGAATAACTGTACGCAAAGCCATGATAGGCTCTTGAAAACCAAAATCACTATCCTTGAGAAGCTGGGACTGTCTCTGCCATTTCCCATACACCTCAGTGAGTTCTCTATCAGTGATGGATCTGAAAGCATAGAGTTTTAAAGTTCATACAGATAATGAAACATAAGGGGAAACAAAAACTTGTAATAAGAAGGAAATAAGAAGTGAAAAGAAGTAATACAAAAGTGCTTTTGTTACACAAATAAACAAATCTCTAATTTTGATTTTAAACATCTACCAGATTCAACAAGGAAGGTAAATATAAACATGCCATCAAAAATAAAAGTATTGGCGGAGCCAAGATGGCGGAGTAGAAACAGCTCATCCAAGCCACTCTGCCCCCAGATTCCCCCAAACTATGTAAAAGGGGACTCTGAACAACTTCTGGAGCCCCAGCACCCACAGAACAACAGAGAAGCTAACCTCCCGCTGAGGACAGCCCAGCAGCCCTGCAGGAAGGACCAGCGCAGCAGTCTGGGAGCCGGCAGCGCACAGCCCACAGAGTGCAGGGAGTGGAGCTGAGCGGAGCCCAGGTCCGCATGAGCCGAGGTTTTAGCCCAAGGGCGGCAGGGCCAGCAGCCAGTTAGAGGAACCCCAGAACACCAGCAGCTGTGGTGACTCCAGAATTATCAACACAGACATGCCTAGGACAAAGTAAGAGGTTAGTGTCCTATGGACTTTGGGACCTGTATTGGGGGAATGCGTCGGCTCCCTCCCCTGGCGGCTAGAAGCCACTGAGGACAAACGCCATTTTGTAGTTTTCAGAGGCAGCTCCAGCTCCTGGCCTGCAAATTTGTAGGGAGATCCAGTGATCAGTCTTGGGGGGTAATTGCTCTTGCTTTAACCTTCCTGGATCTGGATTGTGATCTAGGGTGGAAGTCGTGGGTGGGTTTACAGCTTGCCAGAAACAGAAGTTGCCCCCCACACGTTCGGGACGAAAATTCCTCTATCTGGCCTTAAAGCCATAGTGTGGCAACAAGCCCAAAAGTCAAGTAATTAAGTGGCAACATGCCAAGGCAAAGGAAACAGAAAAATGCAACCCTAGACTCCTATTTTGGGGGCATAGAGCAGGAAAAGGGCTGTGAGGTCAGAAGTCTTGCTCCAAAAGCCCCAGGGGAAAACATGAGCGGGTTGCAGGCCATAGAGGACCTTAAGAAAGACTTTAAAAATCAAATAAGAGAAGTGGAGGAAAAATTGGAAAGAGAAATGAGAAGGATGCAGGAAAAGTATGAAATGAGGGTCAACAGCCTGACTGAGGAAAACAACACCTTAAAAAATAGACTAGCTCAAATGGCAAAGGAGGCCCAAAAGGGCAATGAGGAGAAGAACACCTTAAAAAGTCGAATTTGCCAGATGGAAAAAGAATCTCAAAAGTTCACTGAGGAGATTCATTCCTTCAGAGTTAGACTGGAGCAAATGGAAGCTAATGACTTTATGAGAAATCAAGATGCTGTTAAGCAGATCCAAACAAATGAAAGATTAGAAGGCAATGTGAAATATCTCATGGGAAAAACCACTGACCGGGAAAATAGATCCAGGAGAGACAATTTAAAAATTATTGGACTACCTGAAAGCCATGATCAAAGAAAGAACCTAGAAATCACCCTTCAAGAAATTCTCAAGGAAAATTGCCCTGATGTTTTAGATCTAGAGGGCAAAATAAAGGTTGAAAGAATCCACCGATCACCTCCTGAAAAAGATCCCAAAAAGAAAACTCCCAGGAGTATTATAGCCAGGTTCCAGAATCCCCAGATCAAGGAGAAAATACTACAAGCAGCCAGGAAGAAACAATTTCAATACTGTGGAAACACAATCAGAATAGCCCAGGACCTGACAGCCTCTACACTGAGGGATTGAAGGGCATGGAATATGATATTCCAGAGGGCAAAAGAGCTGGGAATGAACCCAAGGATCACCTACCCAGCAAAACTGAGTATTTTGTTTCAGGGGAAAATATGGTCATTCAGTGGAATAGAGGACTTTCAAGCATTCTTGAGGAAAAAACCAGAATTGAATAGAAAATTTGACATCCAGACACAAGAAGGAAGAGATGCCTGAGAAGGTAATCAGGGAAAAGAAATCAAAAGGAACTTATCAAAGTTGAACTATTTACATTCTTATATGGAAAAGCAATAACTGTGACTGATGATATCTTTCTCACTATGAAAATAATGGAAGAAGGGTGTGTGGTCATATAAATACATATGTGAATGTGTGTGTATATGGTTACAGTTATATATGGATAGAGGGCATAGGTTGAATCTGTTGGGAAGGGAGAATACTCAAGGGATGAAATTATAAGGTGAGAGAGGAGAGTGGCAGGAGGAGATGGGGAGAGACAGGGTAGGGTAGACTATCTCATGTAGAAGAAGCAGGGGGAAGTGGTTGCAGGGGAGAGGGAGAATAGGATGGAAAAAAAAAGGCAAAACCACATTCTCATTGAGTTTGGTTCAGGGAGAGAATGGCATGCATACTAAATGGGATATCTCAACCTGCAGCAGAGTGGGAGGAAGGGGGATGAGAGGAGGGATGATGGATGGGAGGGCATCCTTGGGGGGAGGGGAGGTTGGAGGTACCCACTATAGAAGAGGGACAGGATCATGTAGGGAATGGACCAGGTGGGGGGTGGGATGAGTGGGAGGGAATTATAAGCAGCCTTGTACAATATATCTACTATGATAATGTTTTGCATAGCTAGACATGTACAACATATACTGAATTACTTATCTCCCAAGAGGGAATGGGTGACAAGGGAGGAAGGAAATGGATCTGAAATTCGAGGTCTTAATATTAAATGTTTCAAATATATATAAATACTATTATTAATACTCTTTTGCTTATAATTGGGAGATAAGATGTGCAGGCATTGGGACACAAAGATTCACCTTCCTCTAATGGAAAAGTCGAAGGGGGTATGGGAGAAGGTATGGGAGAGAGCAGATTGGAGGAAGCGATATCTTGTGGGACTGCTATTCTGGGAGGTTGGGTAGGGGAATAACGGGGGGAAAATGATTGTAACTCAAAATCTGGCGGAAATGAATGATGTAAAATAGAAGTTAATAAAGCATGTGTTTAAAAAAAAATAAAAAATAAAAGTATTTTCCCACTCATCCCCTATTCTTTTTCTTCTCCCTGTCTCTTTAGGGTTTTTCTTAACAATTTAATCAATTTTTCTTAGGCTAGGATATCCCTCATTTTAAGGATAAATCCCTAAAACTCTAAGAAAGAAAACTTTGAAAGATCTCTGTATTTCCACCCCACCCCATTTTGTCCAGGTGAGAAAACAAGAGGGTCTACCTACTGTAAGCATTTTATTTTAAATTTGCTAGCCCCAAGACAATTTTGTACAGTTGTACAATTTTCACCTGCGACTTTAGTATTTTATTTTTGCAAGAAGATTCTACATTGAACAACTTTTAACCTTTCACATATATTCCTCTTCTTCCACTAAACCATTACATGAAATTATGACTGTCCAAGGTCTGACACTCACTCACTCCAGCTCTCACTTTGCAACCCCCAAAGCTTCCTAGCGGTCCATTTTACCAAACCTATCCACAAGCTGATATAAAAGAAATACCAAACCTATTCACCAGAGAAACAAAATAATATACTCCAAAGAGCACTGTATCTGGTTTCTAGTTCCACTATCATCACTCATCAGCTATGCGACTTCATATTAGTCATTTAAACACTCTAATTCTGTTTTCCTATCTGTAATAAGAGCTCACATTTACAGAATATTTTAAGTTTTGTGAAGTACTTTATTACAATATTGTGTAGCTGGAATCTGGTCCAATTTCCTTATTTTACAGCTTAACACAGAGGTTGAGTTACTCAAAGCTAAAGAATAATAAGTAAGAAACAGAGATGGAACTATTATTACCTAGGGACCCTGAGAATGAATACGTACTTTTCTCATTATACCACGCAAGATATTCCTTGCCTTTCTCATAGGGCTGTTAACTAACATTAATTATTAAGTATTAACTAACATAATATATACAAAAGTACACTGTAAACTAAAATGCCTTATAAATTTAAAATATTATTTTCAAAGGATGCTGAATAGAAAAAGAGTTGGGGTAGGAGGGAATCAAAAGAAATTTGCTCCTCAATTAGAGCTGTTTTGAAAAAAACAACAAACGCAATAGGATTATAGTTCTAGAAGCTAAAAATAATCTCAGATATGACCTATTTCAATCCCTTCATTTTATAAAAAGTCAAGGAAACTGAGGCACAGTGAAGGTATATGAATTACCCAAGGTCACACTGTAATAAGTAAATGCATGATTAATGGAAGTTAAAACATGAATATTACCTGGAAAAATTTAATCAAACAATATGTAAGATCAATTTGTAAAATATCCAGGGGGTGTATGGTTATCTGAATAAAGATGTGGTATAAACCTGTGTAACTGGTCTTGAAGTAGTTTATATTTGTTCAAAATCACTAACAAAAGTAGGATGTTATTAAGCTTTATTATATTTTAAAGTTTAAAAACAAGTAAATTAATCACAGACATACCTGGAGAAAAGCTGTCCTATATTTTCCAACTCTCCAATAGCCTGTAATCTGCTAAGAGTAGGGTAGAGTGAATATACGGATTCAAGGCTGCCTTTACACAATTCTTCCACCTCTTTCACTCTAGCAAAAGGAGAAAGAGAAATTTTAAAAATGGAAAAGGTGGTTCAGGTAACCAAAATTTCAAACTGACTCTTAAAGATCTGCTATCATTATCAAAGCAGCCTTTGAGTATGCCTAGATGACTATCATTGTAATAAAGTCATAATATCCTTTCTGCTGAGACAATTAATTAGTACTGGGAATAAAGAAAAATTATACACAATGAAGGCATACAAATATATTTATGATAAAGAATATGCAGTTAAATTGTAGCTTTTTACTATTTAATTTTTAGTCATCTCAACCAACTATTTTTGCAAATACCTAGAAATCTAAGCTGTAGTTCATTAATTCTGTTGTTCAATCATTCAGTTGTGTCCAATTCTATGAGACCCAAAGGACTCTGTCCATGGGGTTTTCTTGGCAAAGATACTGGAATGGTTTGTCATTTGCTTGTCCATTTTTTTTAACAGATGAGGAACTGAGGCAAATAGGAGTTAAGTGATTTGCCCAGGGTCACATAGTAAATGTCTGAAGCTGAATTTGAACTCTGATGACTAGGCCAGATACTCTATCGATTGCACGACCTAGCATTAACTCTATTAACTCATTAATTCCAACAACTATCTCCACGGCTTTGCATTGGCCAATCCTCCATTCCTGAAATGTATTCCCTTCACAAAATTTTCACAGAATTCCTCACTTCTTCCAAGTCAAATCACAAGCGCCATTTTCTATATGAATACTTCTATGAACTGTGCAAACACTAGCTCTCTCCCTTCCTAACTGGCATTTAACTATGTTGTAATTATTTGTATGTTCTCTCTCTCTCTCACACACACTCACACACACACACACACACACACACACACACAGCCTCCTCTGATAGAAAATATAGTCCTTATGATGAAGGACTGTTTCATATTTCATATTTGTATTCCCACTGCCAAGAAAAATATCTGGAACATAGTAGATGCTTAGTAAATTGTTGCTGATCAACAGATTACTCTAGTACCCCACATAGATACACACACATACACATACGTATATATATTTTTTTCAAAAGCATTTTCTTTCTTCCATACCTGGCATATTTGAGGGTTTCATAGAATGCAGAGAATTCTTTGTCTCTTAAAGACTGCAGGGCATTGTACAATGATTCATGATAGCCAGGTCCTTCTATTCCTTTTCTTTGAGATCATGGAAAGTTAAAAAAAAAATTTTAATTTTAAAACAGGCATTCTTGCCATCTTCATCAGTAACTTAAAGACAAAAATACACTATGTTTTTAAAATATCTTTTGAGATGAGCTAAGATCTCAAATGTCCTACATTTTTTTCTAATTTCTAGAAATCTTGGTATCAGAATGAATTGTGTTGGATTATTTAAAGCAGAAAAAGGTAATATTAATATGCAGAGAAAAGTACCTCAACACTCTGGGCATTATGACTTTGTCACAGAATATTTTAAAAGCTAAATATTAATAATCTTTGTCTAACAGATCTAGGTCTGGAGGAGATGTCAGAGGTCATCTAATCCAACACCAATTTTACAGATAAGAAAAGTGAGGCCCATAGAAATTAAGTGACTTGCTCAAGATGATACAAGTATTAATGGCAAAATAAGGATTTAAACTCAGGTCCTGTTACTCCAAGTTCAGTACTCTTTCCACTGTACCATGATTTAAAACTCAGAATTATGTCTTTCACAAGGTACAAATACACTCTAGTTAGGGACGAATGAGGATGAAGATGAAGACAGACTGACAGAGACAGGCAAACAGGAGCTTCTTTTTTTTTTTTAAACTGATCTGAGGCCCTCCCAATCTAGACCATATTTGCTAAAATTCATAATTCAATTTCTAAGGGGAATAGTGGATGCTTTTCAGGGCAAATTCTTTTTGGGGGAGGGGCAGGAAAAGGGCTGGATTTCATTTTTCATTATTCAGACACTCACTGGACTTTTATGTAAGAAAATGGGATGATAGGTTTCAAACAAATGAAGAAACATTAGAAGTCAACTCCTCAAAGTTTTTTAAATTTAACTGTAACATTCCTGTAAGTTTTCATTTGGGGATCTCTTTCAGGCAGTGATCAACGGATTTTTTTCAATTTCTATTTTATTCTCTCTTTCTAGAACTTCAGGTATAATAGTTTCTTGCCTTGTGCCACCATCTTCCCACAGTTCCCTAAGTCTGTTAGAGTCTTAATGTCCAGGCATTCCAGAAATTTACAGCTTTTGAGAAGTAGAAATTCTTTGCTATACTTTTAAGAGAGTGTAACATTAACCTCTTAAATATATTTGGGGCTGGAAAGAAAAAAAAAGAATGGTTTTTTTTTTTTTTTACCTGGAAGGGCAATAGTCCCACTGCATGTTCCTCCATGCTGCTTGGTAGCAAAGTTCCTGCTGCTCAGCACACCACTCTGAGCGTTCATGATCCAACCCTTTTAGGTAAGTGGAAAGAGTGTGGCAGAGACCAAAATTCTGCAAGGCCTGATCAAGAATGAAAATTAACATAAAAGTATAAACAAAGGTCTTAAATAAGATTTCTTCACTAAGTCCAATGCTTCAACTTGAAGTAGAGCTGACACTCAGTTTTCCAAGGAAATGCTAGTAAAGAGTAAGCTCCGGCAGGTAGATCCTATACTTCAGCCAGAGAAGCTTTGATTTCAGGCCTAAACATAAATGAGGTATTTGTCACCTGAAGACAAGGTGGCTAAACCTTGGAAGAGCTTATCACCAAAAGCTAGGCCGCCACTGTAGTCAACTCACTAATACTTTGCTGATCAGGGAGTGATTGAGATCCGCTTCAGTGGACAAAGTGTCTACACTGATAAAACTAAGGAGCTTTTGGAATACTAAAGAAACAAAACTATCGGTATTAAAAATATGAAAATGTTGACTGATTTCACTATTTTCATTTAATACATGTTAATATTCCCAAATTAAATATCTTTTAATATGTTTTATAATGACAACATATGCTGAAAGTCCCCAACTTATGAAAAGGACATGACTCAAAAGTCTGTATGTAAGTTGAAGGTTTGGCTCTCCAAATGTATTCTCTAATAAAAATGATATAAATGGTACAAAGATAGGTCAGATCAAACTCTTTAAACCCCTTATAGCTTCTTCTATTTCTGAATGTGTAAAATCTCAAAAAGCTTCAATTATTTTTTTTACAAGATAAGGGAGATTTCTGAAGTAAAATGGTGGGCAGATTGCTCTTCTAAATTGTAATTTTTAATCTGCTAAGTAAATGACTAAAATTAGTGGTGAAAACAGAATTTCAGGAGTGTCATTCATCAAGATTCCAACACCTGTAGAATAGGAGTTATGATTCAAAGTCATGGACTACCTATTTTGTATTCTAACTCAAAGGTTCAAATATTAGACAAAGTTCAGATTTCTGCTCAAAGTTTAGATTTGCTTTGACATATTAGCCAGTGATAGAAATGCTGGAGAAAACTACTCTAGGATATCACTTAATGTAACAATAATAAATAACTGCAATTCTCACCACCAATCACAATACAAAATACCTCCTTAATTTAAGTTTATGTCCATAAACATCCTACTTAAACATTAAAGAAAGAATAGGACAGTGTATGGTAAATACTCTGTGAAGGAAGAAGAAATGTACCTCTATTATTCCTGCCTGGCGTGTAGCTGGGGAAAGAGTTGTCTCAAGGTCATAGGTCACAAGCGCTTTCCCCCACATTGCTTCATGCTCATATGTTCTTATTCTGTGACAGAAAAAGAAAGCTTTGGGTTTCCAACTGCTATTGGCTCTTTACAGTTTCACAGAAGAGATATGAAATATGATCATTTACCAAAGAAATGAAGGAGTTATACCATTAGATAGAAATGAATTAATTAGCATTTGAAATAACTTGCCTAACAAGGGGTTGTAACATTTTCCCTCCACCACAGCCATAAAGACTATCAGGCTCGCCAATACTTCTATAGATTTCCATAAGAAGATCCTATAATATTAGAATATCAAAAGAGAATGAGATAAAAGAAATGCAATTTTATGAATTTTAGTGTTGTCTTTGAAGTTATATAATTAAAAAAAGGAAGAAAAAGAAACTAAAATAATGATCAAGGTACAACCTCTTCCCCTTCACCAAACCTGTAGCTTCATATTTTACAAATAAATTGAATAAAATTACATTTAAGTATGTATTCCATGAAATATTTAAGTCATCAGTAGTAGAAATGTGGTATATTTTTACTCAGTCTTGGGAGTCAAAAAACTACCTCCTGAGACCCAGCCCAGATAAACATGGATGTGCCTTACCACAATGATTTAGGAAGACTACTAAGGTGTAGTAGATGAGTAGCAATGGGGTGGATAGAGAGCTGCCCTAGGAGTCAAGAAGACATAAGCTCAAGTCTCACCTCTAACACCTACTGGCTATGTGACCTTGAGCAAGTCACTGAAACCTCTGGAGCACCCCAGGCAACTCTCTAAGATTGAAAGTTGCAGAGCAGATGCAGATCTGCATTTGTAGAGTTTCCTTACCAAGTATTCCCTACGCCATTATATCAAATCTCTATTCTCTCCCCTTGCTCCCTAAATCTATTAAGCTGATAAATGAGGGCTTTTGTTCTGCACCTAGTGGAGAAAAGTATGAACCCTTATGAAATCACAGATGTTAGAAGTACTGGAGCAAGTTATATTAATTTCAAAGACAACAATATTTTTAGAATAATAACAAAATGTTTCGCAATCCTTATGGAATTATTTGACTAAATGAAAGTTGTTATCAAATAGTATCTTTAAGTGTACTCCTAAAACGCTTGAAATGGCTTAAAAACACTTGAAGCTTTTAGTTCAAAGGGTCACCTTAAATTCTGTTTCCATTATTAATTCTTAAGTCATTTGGCAAATGTATGACTGAAAAAAAAAACTCATGGGGTGATTTCAAAATTATTTTGAGGGATAATGAATGGACACTCCACTCCACTGGTATTCATTCAAAGTCAAGAAATCTTTAGGAAAGCCTCCAGAACATCAAGTGAAGCTCCTAAGGGATATTTATAAGAGGACAGGCTGTATAGTTGTAAACTACATCACTGATGTTGATACCCATATTGATCAGATCACAGATCCATTAAAGTAATATAGATATCACCGCTAAAAAAAATAACTCAAAGCCAAATTTCTTCCCAGACACCAATTTTAAAAAAAGTTTCCATTAGGATAATTTGAATTAATGAATCTGCATTTATCTGCTTAGTATGCTGTAACAAGAACAGGAATTTGAAGATCTTCCCTGCCCCTTAATAGACCTGGTGGGGAGCGGGGGGAGTCTGAAGACCTCCCCTGCTTTAAAAGTAAACTCTGCCCCCTAATAGACTGAATGTAGTCACATGGAGCCTGTGGGTGGGAAAAGTCTGCTGAAGGGAAGAAGAGCCCATAAGAAGCTGATAGTCAGAGCTATCAAGACAGTGGCAGAGAAAGGATAAGGAGTCAGAGAGGCTCCTGAGTAGATATTGATCTTGTATTGGTTTGTGGGAAGGCTGAAGGAAGCTGTGGCTCTCAGCGTTATTATGGCTTCTGAATATCTTTGGTACTATGATGGAATTGGCTTACTAGTTTTGGAATTCGGTTTTCTGGTATCTAAATAAATGCTTCAGGTCTGTCCTCTACCTGGAGAATCTGGTAAATTTTGTGATCGACCATCACACAATATTTATAGTCAAGGTCTTTATCATGAATATGGGCCCTGTAAATATTGCATTGGCACTAAATATGCCCATGTAAAAAAAAACCCCACTTGCTTTATTTTTAATTTGCAAATTCTGATATATTTAAAAGTCTGTTACTCAGGTTAAACACAGTAATAATTTTGGTTTTAAAATAATATTATGTACATACAAACATATATATATATTTATTTACACATTCCTGATCTCAATAATAACTATTAAACAATAGCTATTAATGTTCAAAAGGAGGTAGCCTATTTTACCTGTAAACTTATTCCAGTTTCTTCTTTACTTTTCTCACTCAAACTAGAAATAGTTGTACACTGACTTCCATCTTCAAATGTTAAATTTCTGCTTGCTGAGAAAGTAGTGCTACAAAAGAAATGACCCAATTTGAATTGTTGAACATAGTGTTTAGTAGAAAATTAACACAAGGGGCGGCTAGGTGGCGCAGTGAGTAGAGCGTTGGCCCTGGAGCCAGAAGGACCTGAGTTCGACACAACGCACACACAAACAAAAACCTAGCCGTGTGACCTTGGGCAAGTTACTTAACCCCAATTGCCCTCCAAAAGGCAAAAAAAAAAAAAAGAAAAAAAAAAGAAAATTAACACAAACCTCTGATTGTCCTCAAAATTAGATTACTAAACAGGCAGTAACTGTTCAAATTTGCCACACTGCTTTCAAGAAATAAGCAATATATGTTGGAGTTTAATTGCAGAAAGCTTTAAAGATCAAGCTGAGGAGCTTTAGAAGTGTATTTTAGCAGCTGGGTGGAGAAGGGAAGTACTGGAAACAAAGAAACTAATTTGAAGGATGTTGCAAAAATTTAAACAAAAGATGATGAGGAACTAATGGTGATCACATTCAAAATCAGTAATGAGAGTAATTCCAGAAGTTACACAAAGTAATCTCTTCATTATTTAATCACTACACCTCACACTGATATAAGGCAGAAAGTAACTATGCATTTGTCTCTCCAATTTGCTTAGTTATTTGAACATAAACTGAGGTAATAAATTGTAACAATAATCTTCATAATTTCTTATTCATCAAGAAAAACTTACCATTAATAAGCTAAAGGTTTCACGAGATACCTAACAAAGAACAAAGATGCAAGCATTCATTCATTCAAAAAATATTTACTGAGCCTTATCATTGGACTAGGAATATTAAAGGATACAAAGAGCTTCTCCAATCTCCTCAAGCAATTTATAATCAAACAGTATTCTTAGTATTCTTAATTCGTAAAGGAGGTGTTTATTACCAAGTACAGATAGTTTGTTCCACTACAGTAGAACTCTTCTATCCTTTGAATAGCAGCATGTCTAAACTATTTTTTAAAGCCTGCCCCCTTTAACTCCAGTGAGTTTCTCTCATTATAAATATGAAGAATTTTAAGTCTTTCAAGGTATTACCTTTTCTGTTGATCATCCAATTTTTTTCTGTCTGCATAAATTTCTGCATATAGTAATGCTGTGAAATGAGCTGCACAAGACTGAGCTACCATGGCAACCTCCAAATAATTCAACTCCAGCCAGAAAGCATCATCAAAAACTGTCCCTGAGGAAGGTCTAATAAAAAATTAAAAGTGAGTTAGAATACATTTCTTAAAATTTAATTGGAAAGTTCCTACATAATACTACAGTGATAGATATATATCGAATAGTGAGCTAGCTAAAAAGTTAAGCTACCCTGATGCTTTGTTAGTAGCCTAAAGACATATACTTTTACAAAAATAAATTCATATAATTAACCAGAATATTTAACATCTAAAGACTCATTCAGCTCTAACATTCTTTGCTTCCAAAACCTTGCATAAATTAGCTATTGTTACAGAATGAAAACAGATCTTCAAAAAAAGACTTTAAATCAACGTATTTATGCAGCTATATTACATTACACAAAAAGTTATTTGTGTTGGTTCTATGTTTTTGAATATCTCTAATAGAAAAAATCTAAAATCAGTTTAGTAATAATGAAAATTTTGCTTTTTCTCTGTCTCTTGAGAGATTCTGGGGCATTAACTGTATAAACTGTTTAATCTAGAAACACATACACTTTAAGTCTTACAGCTGCTTTTGTAAAGAGGTGGAATTAAAAAGTGAATTAAAAGAAATAATCAAAATAGGAAGAACCAATATGGTGACTGAAGAAAGAGAGTTGAAAAGGGAAGAAAGGAACCTAGGCTTTGTTTCTAAAACTATCAAGTCTGCAAATCACTTCAGAATCTCTCAGACTCCTACTCCAAAATCTTCACCTAGCATTGTTACTGATAAAACAGCCAAGAAGATATTAGTATAAAACTGATTTTGTCAGAGTAAGATCATACAATACCACACTGCAAAGGAATCACAGAACACCTAGCCTAACACACAATGTCATCATATTACAGGACAACAAGTGTAGACAATATTGCGTAATAGAAAAAGGGGCCAAAGCTATACCATTCAGAGAGCCCATGTGTCAGCAGAGTTCTTCAGCAACTCTCCCAGGAATTAAAAACAAAGAGGAAGGCCAATGGGGTGGGGGGTGGGGAGGAGGGAGATAGAGAGAATCACATAAACAAAGTTTTAGGGGTAGACTGTAATCTGACAGATAACAGTCCAATTTCTTCATTTTTCTGAAGATGGTCAGGCACACAGATATGGAGGAAAGACTAGAATTGCGTGTTTAGGTTTCCCCCGCTATACTATCCTGCCTTCTTTATTCTGAAGCTATATGACAAAAGATATCTCTGAAAAGAGTGAAACATAATCACCTGTCCCCGTAAGGGACTTGGAGATGTATGATTTGAAGAACAAATTCAGGGACAAGAACAATATGGCAATAACAATATGATATAGTCACAAGAACAAGACTTGTCAGTACAAAGCCAAGCAGAGATTAATAGATTATTCTTAATCCTCTAAGAGAATGTCAGCCTTTTGGCTAACAGATAATCTATTCATAAAGCCCTAAATCCAACTCTAATACTTGATATCTGTGTGATCCTGGCCAAGTAACAATCTCTTTGGGCCTCAGTTTCTACATCTATTAGATCAGGGGGTTGGACCAGGTGATCTTTAAAGTCTGTCAGACCAGCTCTAATTCTAAACAGGTTTAGGTATGCAACCATAGGTTGATAAATGGAATATATAAAGAACAATATAAAAGGACAGGATTTACTGGGCTCTGGTAGCCTGGGGCATGGTTTCATTTATATTTTGACTACCCTAATTTCCCCAATAAGGAGAGTGATCCATTTGGCTTCATGAGCTATCTGAGGTTACTGCAGGTAGCAGTTGTAGGCAGGACCTAATACCTTAGGCATTTCAGGTAAGCAACTCATATTAACACAGTAAAATGATAAGTTTTTTCCATCTATATGATTCCACCTTCAAAATTAAAAAAAGCCCTGATGCTACATTCATTACCTTCTTTGTCTTCTCAGATAATCCACAACAGAAAGCATTGTTCGTCTTGATTTTTTATTCAAAGATCCTCGAAATAGAAATTCTGATTCTAAGTTAAAAAAGATAAAATTTTGCAGAAATGAACCTTCTTCTGTTCCACCAAAACAAAAAGCACTACACAGAAATTTAAAATTGTATCTATGAGATGAGATACATGAATTTTCACACATAGCTTTTTAATCGTTTCCTCTAAAAACTGAGTAACAATGACTAAGGAATAAAGGGTTACACAGAATTCTTTTCTATATTACATTAGTCTAATAATGGAAAAACAATAAATAATTCATACTAAGTATATAGTACAAGTGAAGCTACATAATATTTGAAATTTTATAACATGAAAGATATCTCTGTATATCCATATCAAAGACATAAAACTATTAAACTGAATCATAAAATGATAAAAAAAATCCAGGTTATCAATGAAGTTATTAATGATCAAACATATGAAGAATTTATAAAAAAAACTTTTAAAATAATGTTTTAAACTATTTGTTATTTTAATAAATCAAAAGCATAAAGATGTTTATAAACATTTATACTAAACTCTTGCTTACATACATATGGACCATATGTGCTTTGGGTCACGTAAGCAATGTTTAATCCTAGAGTAGATATCCCCTGCCATCTCACACTTCTATAATCTATGTCTATGTTGTGATTACTTGAGGTTACATTTAGGTAACACAAAGTAATTTCAAAATTAAGAAAAACAAAGTAGAGGCGGCTAAGTGGCGTAGTGAGTAAGAACGCTGGCCCTGGAGTTGGGAGGACCCAGAATTGGTTCCGGCCTCAGATAATTAACACCCATACAAAAAAACTGGCCATGTAACCTTGGGCAAGTTACTTAACCCCAATTGCTTTAAAAAAAAAAAGAGAGAGAGAGAAAATTAAAAAAAAAAAATAGAGAGAGAAAAAAAAGAAAAACAAAATAATTTCAAAATTAAGTTAAAACATAGAAAAGAAATTTTGTTGCCCCCAAACCCCAACAACTTTTATTATTAAATCACATGAAAATAAAATACTTGTAGTTTTGATCTTTTAGAGCAAATTTTCTATATTATCCATTACATTTTTCCCTTTTCAATAGCATGGATAATCAAGAATTGACTCTTTACATAAAAGTGAGTCTGGCTCTATTTTAATAATATTCAAATTTCAGAAGCTTTTAATACCTGAATCTAAAGTTGCAGGAGTTGTCGATCGGCTGGGTTGTGAAGAATATCTGAAACAGTTAGTAAAAAATCCCTGGATATGCACAGATAAGAGATTTCGCCAGGACTCATTTGTATCGTGGAGTAAAATATCATGAATTAAATATGGAAGTACATACTGACAAAAGTTGGGATTCACCTAGAATACACAAATACACAAATAGTCCAGGGTTTAGGCAAAAATAATATGTTAAATCTCACATTTTCATTCCTTTCCACAGGCTTATTACACTTAAGAAAATGACAAGTGTTAGTGGCACCAGTACAGTATACCTATGTCAAACAAATCAGAGCACTTAAAATCTCTTAAAATTTACCAAAACTGGTATCCTGATTACAGGATCCTGATTATAGTTAATATCTAAGAAACAAATAAGTTTATAGCCATACAATAAATGTTGCTTCACAGCTGGAAGAGTTATTAATATGTGAATATGTAGTCTTCTAAGAAAGATAATCTTTTTGGATTACTAAGAAAATGATGTATAGCACAAAATGGAAAATCTGAAATTGTCAATTTTGTATATTCACAACAGTCATCTGAAGAGATTCATGATGTGAAAACATTAAAAATATGTCTTTAATAGTCCACCTTATAACTAGCCCTGTAACCCTGGGCAAGTTACTTAACCCCAATTGTTTTAAAAAAAAATAGTCCACCTAATTTTAAAAAATCTGCAAACCAGAGATTGTCAAGATTGGTTACTTATAATGTATACCAAACTTTACATGACATGTAGGACGTGAACAGTATGGCATTAACCTAACAGGACTGACTAGGCCATCAAACTAAAACTAGAGGAAAATGTATGTCTTCTATGGGGAACTAAGAAGTAGGAAGAGAATAATGACACATAAAAAAGATATGTTACATATGCCAAAAGGATGAGGATGCCCATCAGTAATGTTATCTTCAAGTATGAAGATCTGTAAAAAATTTGTGGAACACTGTGACTACCACAGAAAAATAAAATAAAATTAGCAAGATTTATGCAAAATAAAGAGAATTTTTTTAAAAGTAAAAGACAGAAGGGATTAAGCCAAGCAGAATCTTGGAGGTGATATGTATTCTTCTTACTTCACATAGTGGCTTTAGTAACAAAAGAATTTCACTTTTTATGCCCCCACTGTTCAAAAGTGTACAAGTCAATGTCTTGATCCAATTATCATGGCTTTCTTCCTGAGGAATCCATAAATTGGGATCGTCCAAGCTTTCCAAAGGATTTTCTTTTTCAATTCTAGGAATTTCTAGAAACTAGAAAGAAAAAGTTCAAGTCATTTGAAAGTAATGATGGGATATCATATTTTCTCTCATAGATCCCACAAGCTACTCTATCTCCTCTTTTTTCACAAGGTTTTTCTGAGGATGAAAAGAGATAATGTATATGAAAGTATTGCTTTCACATATATTACATAAAAATTTCACCTTTGCCAAGGGCCTTAAAAAAAGGACTAGAATACAAAATACAGTTGCAAAAGCAAAGTATTCAGTGAAAATGGTGTGTTCTAAAATTAAAATTACCAACTGTGAATGATTTCTTAAATACCTGAGGTGTGGACATAAGGCAGTGAGAGAGTGAGGAAAGCATGGAGGAACAACAAAAATCACCAAAAAGAACACACCTCCTCCTTACCTTCCTTAACTAATGCAATGGCTTAAGGATAAAGAAATTTTTTAAATTACACAAACAATATATTATCTTTTCTCTTCATAATAAAACATTGTGTTAAGTTGATTGGATGATTATTTATCAAGACGCTATAGAGACAATTCATGCTTCATGTAGATTTCAGACAATATTAACTTCTAAGGTCCTTCCTAACTCTAAAATTCTATGACTGTAAGGTAATTCTTTCTGGAAAGAGGTATCTGCCAGTTTACCAGAGGAGTCCAAAAAAGAGAACCTAAGGTAACTGAAGGGTAAAAAAAACCAACAAATAGAATTAAGATGAGGGAGCCCCAGGGGCAGCTAGGTGGCATAGTGAATAGAGCACCGGCCCTGGAGTCAGGAGGACCTGAGTTGAAATACGGCTTCAGACATTTAACACAAAAACTAGCCATGTGACCTTGGGCAAGTCACTTAACCCCAATTACTCTCCCAAAAAACAAAAAACAAAAAAAGATGAGGGAGCACCTACTCGTTGAGGGGAAAAAATACATAAACCAGTTTATGAAGATGGCAAACAGAGGAACTGCCTATCCTCAGAGCCATGACAGCCCTGTGCTTTGCTTTTTTTTTCCTGCTAAGTGAAATGTACAATTTTAATTCCATTCTTGACTTAAATGTTAGTAGAATAAGATAAGTTTTTTGAAGAGTTATGCATCTCATACATCTCTTCTATCTCCTTTGACAGCCAGTCTAGCAATGGGCATACAGAAGGTACTCAATAATTACTGATCATGGATTAAACATACCTTTTTCCTAGATGTTCTGAAAGGTTGTAGGTATATAAGCATTGGGTCAGTTGTTTTCTTATAAACCTCCCAGAACTCATGTCCAGTCTTTGTGGCTAATATATTTTTCAAACACGCAACAGCAGCTGATCGAACCTTAACACTGAAAAATATATACATTTGAACCAGTACCTTTTACATATTCCACATAGGCACTTCTGATAAATATTAACAAATAATCACCAAATTCCTCAAAAAGCATGAAAATGAGTTCAGAAATGTATATGGAAGAATTTGATATATGACAAGGAATATTAACATGATCATTTAATACAATGATGAAATTATAACCATCAAAAGATTCAATATGATCCTTCAACTTTAAAGAAAGAATATACAATTACCCATATTGACAGTGAAATTTAAGGTACTAGGATTACAAATTATTTAGACAAACTCACTATTTTTCCTTTCTTTGACCTTGAAAAGTAGTCTTAACTCTCATATATACTTATATACTCATATATACTTATGTTCTACCTTGTGTTATATTTGTTTCTAGATATGTCTTATCCTTTCCTGGCCCCTCCTACTCATAAGCTCCAGAAAGGGAGATGACATCTTAGTTATCTTTGTATCATCCCATAGGCTCAATATTCCACATATTTATTTTCTTCTTTTTCAGTCTGGGCTTATGATTTTATTGGGTATCTGGTCAACGAAACTACCTACACATATCAGCATCTGATCTGCAACTTAAAAGACTTGGGGGAATTGCCTGAGGCACTGAGAAATTAAGTGACTTGCCCAGAGTCACAGAGAACTTGAACTCTAGTCTTCCTTCTGTTCAAGGAAGTCAACTCTATGTCCATTATACCAGAGGTGTCAAAAACATGGGATAACACTTCTTAATTGGGAAATATTTAACAAAATAAATAAAAATGCAACAAAACATAGGTAACTGGTTTCCTAAGTCAGCCCACATGGATCCTTAATTAGGAATCACCATTCTCTTTGAGTCTGACACCTTTGCATGATGCCAAGCTACTTTGTACATAAGAGGTATTTAATAAACATTTGTTCATTTGAATTCTCCAAATGAATAAAGAGTAGTTGGGTAATGGGGATAACCTAGAAGCATTTCCAATAGGATGGGGAGGGAAGGAGAAATGAGGATTTCCACTATCATCCCCATTACTCAACTTGGTACTAAAAATGTTAGCTGTAGCAATAAAGAGAAGAAACGAAATAGAAGGAATTAGAATAGACAAAGAACAGATTAAGCTATCACTCTTTGCATATGATATGATGATATACTTAGAGAATTCTAGAGAACTGAGTAAAAAACTACTTGAAATAATAAATAAATTTAGCAAAGTTGCAGGATATAAAATAAACTCACATAAATCCTCATCCCTATATATTTCTAACAAAACCCAAAAGTAAGAAATAGAAAGAGAAATTCCATTTAAAATTCCTGTAGACATTATAAATATTTGGGAATCTACTTGCCAAAACAAACCCAGGACCTATATGAAAACAATTACAAAACATTTTTCCATATAAAATAAAGTCAGATCTAATAGGAAAAACAGTTATTCATGATTAGGCCAAGCTAATATTAAAAAAATGACAATTTTGCCTAAATTAATTTACCTATTTAGTGCCATACCAATCAAACTACCAAAAACTTATTTTATAGAGCTAGAAAAAAATAACAAAATTCATAAGGAGGAACAAAAGGTCCAGAATATAAATTAATGAAAAGAAATGCTAGGTAGGGTGGCTCAGCCATATCAGATTGTATGTTATTTATAACTGTATTATAAAGCAGCAGCCATCAAAACTACTAGCTGAGAAATGAGTGGTGGATCAGTGGAATTGGTTAAGTATACGAGGCACAGTAGTCAATGACTATAGTAATCTACTGTTTGATAAACCCAGACTTCAGCTTTTGGGTTAAGAACTCACTATCTGACAAAAATTGCTGGGAAAACTGGAAAACAGTATGGCAGAAACTGGGCATTGACCAATATCTTATACCATATACCAAAATCAAGTCTAAATGGGTATAAAGGTATAAAAGTATAAAGGCATAAAAGTGTTAAAGGCTGATAATATAAGCAACCTGGGAGACCAAGGAATAGTTTACCTGACAGATTTAAGAAGAAAGGAAGAATTTAAGACCAAACAAGAGATAGAGAGCATTACAAAATGCAAAACGGATAATTCTGATTACATTAAATTGAAAAGGTTTTGTACAAACAAAGCCAATGTTACCAAGATTAGTAGGGAAGCAGAAAGCTGGGAATGAATTTTTACAACCAGTGTCTTTGATAAAGGACTCATTTCTAAAATATACAGAGAACTGAGTCAAATTTATAAGAATACAAGTCATTCCCCAACTGATAAATGGTCAAAGGATATGAACAGTTTTCAAAGAAAAAAATTTAAATTATCTATAAGCATATGAAAAAATGCTCTAAATCACTATTGATTAGAGAAATGCAAATCAAAACAACTCTGAGGTACCACATCTCACCAGTCAGATTGGCTAAGATGACAAAACAGAAAAATGATAAAAATGCTGGAAAGGATGTGTGTCTGTGATGACTAACTTAAATAGACTGGGCTCTTCTCAGCAATGCAAGGTTATAAGACAACTCCAGAAGACTCATGATGGAAAGGGATATCCACATGCAGAGAAAGAACTACAGAGTCTGAATGAAAATTGAAGCAAACTATTTGTTCTCTTTCTTTTTTGTTTTGTTGTTTCTTGTTGTTGGTTCCATTGGTTGTAATTCTTCTTACAAATTGACTATTGTTTGGTGTGAAGGTATATGTAGAGTTTATATTGGATCGCATCCCACCATGGGGGTGGAGAGGGAGAAAATTTGGAAGTCAAAAGCATGTGAAACTGAATGTTGTAAATTAAAGGTAAATAAATTTATTTTTAAAAAGTAGCTGGGGATATCACAATCTAATAAAGCATCACTGCTTTTCATTTGAAAGTTAGAGGTAGGGTCATATTAGGCTTACAAACCATTTAAGGTTTAAAAAGAGATTTTAAAATCTATTCCTCCTTTATAAGCTGAAGAGATTATTTTTCTTCAGAAGGGAGAAGAGTAAAAGAGAAGGGAATACAAGAAAGAGGAGGAAGAGGGAAAGAAAGGTATATTATCCTCAAAATGGTGACCCTTTTATCACTAAAAATTAAGTATAAAGCAATATTATCTCAAAGTCAGAGTTCTAACATCTTCAACCATTACGAATATAGATAATCAAAAATTTAGCGTAAAAAAAAATCTTTTTTTTTTGGAGGGCAATTGGGGTTAAGTAACTTGCCCAAGGTCACAGGGCTAGGTTTTTGTTTGTGTGTGCATTAAGTGTCTGAGGTTGGATCTGAACTCAGGTCCTTCTGAAGGCCGACACTCTACTCATTGCGCCACCTAGCTGCCCCGCGTAAAAAAATCTTAAGTCACGTCTCTACAACTGGCTTGTACAGGCCTCTTCCAAGAGTCAGGTAGGTGGCACAGTGGATTTAGAGCTGGGCCTAGAATTAGGAGGACCCGAATTCAAATTTGACCTCAGATACTTACATATATAAAACAAACTTTATTATCTGATTTCTTAGTCCAAAAGAGATTAAAAAGAACCAAAAATAGGCAAAGTTGTAGGAGATAGTCATGTCAATAGTATAAATAATTGAGGATGTTCTGATAACAAGGGAAAAAGAAAAAAAGCTATCATATTTTAGTCTAATTCAATAACCGGAAATCTTAACTCTGAATCATGAAGAAAAGTTGTTAAGTTCAATGTACTGTTTGAAAAGGCAGAGAAACGTATCATGCATTCCAGAAAAGTTTATATCAAAAGTAGCTAATTTTTTAAAAATTTAGTACTTAAAGACTTCATTTGTCAGAACTCATCTTCATAAGTCCAAGTCCAACCTCAGACATTTACTAATTGTGTGACCCTGGGCAAGTCACTTAACCCTATTTGCCTCACTTTCCTCATCTGTAAAATGAACTGGAGAAAGAAATAGCAAACCACTCCAGTACCTTTGCCAAGAAAACCCCAAATGGGGTCACAAAGAATCAGACATGACTGGAAAACAACTGAACATATGTAAAATTCACTTACATGCAATCTCATTCCCTAGGGGACAGATAAATTAGGCAGAAGTGCATAGAAACCATCATTAAACACTCACCAGTCTTCAACCAGTGCATTATTTAGGTATGTGAGCATTATGAAGGTCCACTGAAGTTCTTTATCCTCAAATAAGTCAATGGCCTTGAAATAAGATGCATCTTTACCATGCTGAATTGCTATTGTAGAAAAATCTATAGGACCCACTTCTCCCAAGCAGCTTCCAATAGCCTCTACAAAAAGAAACAGCATTTTGGTATAAGTTTAATTTTCTGAAGAATTTCTGCAGGGTTGAGAAAACTAAAATAATTTCTTAATGCCAGGAAAAGTCTACTTTTTAATAATTCAAGATTCAAATATGTTGAAATCAAATCAAAGATTTAGAGTGGAGTAAAGAAATAAATTTATTTAGACCTTGAATGACCTCAAATTTCTAACAGACCCAAAGGCTCTTAACACCAGTAACCTTCCAGTATCACTGAATGGTTGTAAGTCATGGAACACCATTGTCTCCAAAGAGGTCAGTACTCAGCCAGTATGCAATAAAGAGGTGACAAAAAAAACTAATTATGGCCTTGGGCAACTATATACTAATGTAGGGAATGCATGTAGTAAACAAGGTGAACTTGAAATTTCAACATATGCTGACAAATTTATAGAAGTCACCAAGACTCAGTATGATGAGATGTGTAATTAAAATACAGGAGTGGAAAGGGTATATCTTATTCAAAAGAAATAGTTCTAATTGAAAAGGAAATGGAACGGCACTCTTAAATCATGAAGGTCTATGTGTATGTAAAAATCCACAAACTACAGAATGGGATGTGGATGAAAGGGGGAAAAGAAATGATATGTTTCACTTTGGAGAGCTAAAAGAACTTACAAATGAGCCTAGTTCTAAGCACAATAGCAATTTGGAGACAGTAACTTTGTAGGGAGCAGTTTCAGGAGAATAAGTTCAGAAGCAGATTTTAAGACTTTAGTCCAAATCACACTGAATCAAAACACATAATAAGAACAATTTTCTGGCACACGAATTATAAACAATAGTGGCATAAACCTATACTGGAAAGCTACCAAGCATTATGGTAGTCATTTGGGTTCCTGCAGGGTTCTAGAAGTGTCTAGGTTTGCACTAGGAGAAGGTGCATTATAGGTACTTCTGACTTTCCAGACTTCAAGACCAGGTCACTGCTACAGTCTCACTACATCTGCCATACCAGGCCACTACTCCCCCCAGTGCCTTTTTTCTGGGTCTTCCATTCTGGAGAGGCCACAGGCCAGCCAATCTTTATTCCATTCCCACATGTGCTTCTGACTTCCTGGATTTCCATACCACGCCCCACCTCAAGAACCTTCATTCTCCCCAGTTGTTCTTCAGTTTCCTTTTATGTGATGTCTTCCCCAATGGAATGCAAGCTCCATGAGGGCAGGGATTTTTTTTTTTTGTTCCTTGTATTGTATTCCCAGGAGTTATAGTACTTAATAACGACTTGCTGCCTTATTAGAAAGAAGGTGACATTTTTTTCTAAGTGGAGGGCTTAGAAAGGAATACCTTTCTACTGGATACTGTGCTATTCCACAGAAGTTATGAGGAGGCATAGCTGGAAAGGCAGAAACACTTTTCATTGCTATTTGAAAGCATAATGTTGGACCAGTTTTGGACTAGATATTTCCTTCCCTCTCCTGTTCTTAATCTATGAAAATCTGTTAAAGCAGAAAATTTGCTATCTATATTGAGAAAAATTCTTTCCAAATACATCAGACAAAAAAATCCTTTTTTTTCTACTGGACACAAAGCATGGAATGCTGTTTTATTCCATAAAGTCTAATCTCAAAACTTTTTTGTAGTTATGCTTCCCAACTCTGGCACATGTCTGTTGACTAACTCTGGAAGTAAGAAGGGCTTTTTGATTTGCCCCAAGTCCTTTGCATATGCATATCTGTAACACCTATTTATATAAATAATTTACATGAATAAACCACTGTTCTATCATTCACTTTTAAGTCTGAGCAGGGGAAAAAAAGAAGTATGAAAGAAACCTAACATATCTCATTTTCCTAACATCCAAATTAACAAAATTGCACTATACATTTCTACAGTGGTAAAGATTTTCATGTATAAAATCTAAACAATTGATTGTGAAAATTTAGAGAAATTTATTAAGCTGAAGAATTTACCTTGTGATGGAATACTACTGTGCTATAAGAAATGATGAGCAAGCACTGGCCCTGGAGTCAGGAGGACCTGAATTCAAATCTGGCTTCAGACACTTGACACACTTACTAGCCAAGCGACTTTGGGCAAGTCACTTAACCCCAACTGCCCTCCAAAAAGCAAAAAACAAAAACAAAACAGAACAAAAATAAAGAAACGATGAGCAAAAAGCTTTCAGAAAAACCTGGGAAGACTTAGATGAAATGACGTAAAACAAAGTGACCAGAACCAGGAGAAGATTATACACAGTAGCAGCAATACTGTAGAATAATCAATTATGAAAGACTTAGTTGTTCTGATCAGTATAATGATCCAAGACAATTCCAAAGGTTTTATAATGAAAAAAGCTATCCACCTCCAGAGAAATAACTGACAGAGTTTGAATGCAGATCAAAACATACTTTTTTACTTTATTTTTTTGAGGGGGTTTGGCCTTTTTTTTCTTTTACAACATAGATAATATGGAAATGTTTTGCATGATTTCACCACGTACAATTGATATTTCTTATCTTCACAACAAGTGGGGGAGAGGTTGGAGGGAGAGAATTCAGAACTCAGAATTAAAAATGAGGGGTAGCTGGGTGGCACAGTGAATAGAGCACTGGACCTGGAGTTAGGAGGACCTGAGTTCAAATCCTGCCTGAGACACCTGACACACTTACTAGCCATGTGACCTTGGGCAAGTCACTTAACCCCAATTGCCCTACCCTACCGCCTCCAAAAAAAGTACAAAAAAAAAAAAGACAAAATTAAAAATGGACGCTAAAAATAAATAATAAAATTTTAAAAATCATTTACCTAACACTTCTTTTTCACCAGTATGGTTTATTGCCATCTTGGATAGCTGCAGTAAACTCACAGTTAGCTTTACCATAACGCCATCTTGTGGATTATCTAGGATTACAATGGAAAAAAAATTATTATAAACATTTCATTTTTATTTAAAATATACACATATCAGTTCAAAAACAAACATTTATTAAACACCTGTGTACAAGGCACTTGCTGGGGGCTGGGAATACAAAGACAAAAGAGAGATAATTCCTGCATTAAAGGAGTTTACACTCTGCCAGATGACATAAAAATCACAACAAGCAATTAAATTATCTGACTGTAATCCACTGGATCATAGATCTAGAGCTATAAGGATTGCCACAGACCGTCAATTACAATCATTTCCATTTGTAAGATTTATAAATGATGAAGCTGAGGTCAACAGAGGCTGCCCCTGGTCACACAAGTAGTAAGAAAATCTGAACTCAAACTATTCTGTTTTTATTCATCAGTTCCTATGTTAAGTAAATATCAGCTGCTTGAGGACAGAGCCTGATTCATTTTTTGTACTTCTCAATGCTCTGCACACAGCTGTCATTTCCTCAATGTTTACTGATTAGCATTTCAAATATATTCCTCTCAGTAAGTGTGCATCCAATATGTTTGGAATACCCTTAAAATACAAAAATCAACCATGTAAGTGGTAAAATGCAACCAGCAACATCTGAAATACAAGAAGAAAAAAGCTAGTGGAGCGAATTTTAGGATGAAAGTCAGAAGCTCAAAGGAACTCATAATGAACAAAATCATTGGTGATGATGATAATCAACCAGGCAGAAATGGTACTGAACTTGGAAAAGACCTAGGTTTGAGTCACAGTTTTACCAGTCACTACCTATGTAACCATGGAAATCACTTAAATTCTTCAAGATGTCATATGCCCAAAGACAGCAATAACATTTTGGGAGGAAGCTAAGAGTATTGTGTGCATGTATGCTATTATTATAATGAAACCCAAAATATTAACTTCAAAAAGGACCTTTCGGAATTACTAGAATATAAACCAATATATACTCTCTTTTTTCCAAGTCTCCAGTACTGGAATTCAATAAGGAATACAGAATTTATTTTAAAAAAAAGTTTGTAGTTGGATTTCTACAAGAAGGATATCCTCACTTGCCCCATTTCTTTCATTTAAAAAAAAATTGTTGATGTGATTTATCTTTACATCACAATTATGACCTACCTCTAGAATAATTAAAGTCAAGACAAAAGACACATTTAAGAAAATCTACATGATTTAAATCATATGACACAACTCTGATAATATTACTCTAACATTCAAAAACTTTTAATAATTCCTAATGGTCTACTGAATAAATTTCTAAATCCTTAGCCCAGCATTCAAAGCATTCCGTAATTTGGGACTTTGCTATTAGTATGTATGTAAAATGACATATTGTCTATAAGAATCACAGGTTTTCTTCTCAATTAAGAAAATCTGCTATAATAAAAATCTAAACTCTAAAAAGAGATAAATTAGGGAATATTAATATTATGAAAGTACCATTTGCTTTATTTTAAAACATTTACTAACCGAATTTCTCTAAATAATGATCTTCTATAGTGTTAAAAAAAAGTGCCATAATAATTTGTTACCCTGAAATTCTTTCAAAAGGTCCTTCATCTGATCTTTATGTTGTTCCAATTGCTTTCGAAGTTCCTTTAATCCTTCAAGTCTAGTCAAAGGCAGTGAATCACATACACTTACTGAAAGGAAATGGTTAATTTCCTAAAAGGAAAAAAAATTTATTTAAAATTGCTTCCAATAATAAGCAAGAATTAAAGACTGATTTATGTTAGCTATAGAAAAAGTCTGCCAATACAAGAGTCGACCTTCTGAGGAGGCTGTAAAGGACAGTACAGATAAGAATCGCATGGGATAACAAGCATGAGCATGCTATAATACTTATCAGTATTCATACTGAAGAGATACTTTAAGGATGGTATAAAGATATGTATATGACATTATACATATATCAAACAGACAAAATGTCAAAAATACATAAAAAGCTCAATGAGACATCTAGGTCTCAATTTACAAATGAAGAAAACGAGGCCTGCTAAGACTAGGTGGTTTGTCCAAAGACACAACAAATGAGGGACTAGAATGGGGGTTTCCTGACTCTTCAGACCAATGTGCTTTCCATTTTACCATGCTGACTCTAACTCAAAAGAGATAAAATGCTTTTATCCTATAACAGGTTATTTTCAAAATTTCAGTGTTAACCTCTTTGCAACTAAATGTTTGACCTAAACCATCCTCAATATAAGTTTTTCACAGCTGAAATTATTGGTAATAACAGAAATCCTTTATAATAATATCGATAATGTCAACATAACTATTCCCCATCTAGGAAGTCTTATTTTTCCTTTTTCCTGAATCACAAAGGTAAGAAACTAATAGAAATAATAATTCTTATCATGGTTTTGTTGCAAAATAGAAATGAAAAGGGAAGAAAACAGAATATTTTTATATATACACATACACTCATATCATAATATAATTTTACTAAAAGCAAATTTGGCCCAAGGACCCTATAAAAAAGCATATAATTCAGTTCCGGATTTTAGATGTCTGAAATTGTGCTATTATTTATATATATCATAGATATTGCATGGAGATTGAGATTTTTTATATAATAAAAAGGAATAAATCTCTTCTTCCATTTCAAACTCCTTTTTTCAGGTCTTTCAGATTCAAGTCTCTCCTATGCAGTTACTGAATGGAACTTTGATCTGGCTTGGGGATCTCATCAGTTTCTAAGGACTCAATTATCATCTCCATGCATATCACTGTCAGATCATCCACTTTTAACCTCAATGCTGATCTCCACTCTTACATCTCTAAATGCCATTTAGATATCCTGAACAAGATATCTAATAGACATCTTAAACTTAACATGTCCAAAATTTTCTCCAAAATCCTCCCCTCTTCCAAATTTAACCTCTTTCTGCTAAGGGTACCACCATCATCCTAATCAACCAGGCTCTCAACCTAAATACCATCCTTGACTTCTACCCTTCTCCCCTTCCGTAACAAGTCATGTCATTTCTACACAAGGAATATCTGCTGAATATCCCCCCTTCTCTCCTCTTAACACAGACGGTAACCAAGTGCAGGCCCTTATCACCTCACACCTGAAGTACTGCAACAGGCTTCTAGCTGATCTTTGCTGCAAGTCTTTGCCCACTACGATCCCTCTTTCATGAAGCCATCCAAGCCAATGTCCTACAGCATAAGGCCAACCATGACCCTGATGACTTTCAGAATCCAACACATTTGTGCTCATGGTGGAGCCTGTTATTAGTGTTGCCCCCTTCCATGTAGACATCCAGGAATATATGGCACAGGGCCAAACAGTAAACTATCTGTTCTTTGTTTATTGCCAGAGGGACAAAGACTTTTAATGTGAGGCAGAGAGACAAGAACTCATTCGGAGAGGCTAATTCTTAGAAGAAAAGATTTACATGAAGCACCATCTTCAGAAGCGTAAGACACTGGTATGTGAGTTGCTGAACCAGCATGGAACTTACATTTACCCAGCTGGTTTGTTGTTCTAATCAGAGGGTAGAATCTCAGGCTCTGATGCTTCCCCCCCACCTCACCAAAGTGGAGAAGGCCATGTTTCCAGGCTGAGTCCTGGGAGACGTTTTCTATCATCCTCCTCCCCTCACACCTCATCTAACCCTTAGGCTCAGGTTTGGATCTGCTCCTCCACACTTCAGATCTTGGTCTTGAACACATTCTCCAGGCCCTCTCCACTCATACCTGTCTTCTCCACTCTGTGGCTAGATCTCACAATCTTTACTCTATCCCAAGACCTGGATGTTTTCTTTTACAACTGGAGAAGCTGATGATCTTCGGTTGCTGTAAGCAAAGAATGACTAAGGGGGGAGAGCAGGGCCAGGGTATTTGATTTTGTGATTAGCTAGGAATGTGGGATTGAGATGTGAATGATAAAGCAAAAGCATAACAAATTTAAAAAAAATTACACACACACACACACACACACACACACACACACACACACCCCTATTCAATAAACTCCAATGATTCCCTATTACAAAATCTTCTGACTTATACAGCCCTTCTCATCTTGGCCCTTTCCTACCTTTGCATTTTTATTTTTTTTGCTTGGAGGGCAATTGGGGTTAAGTGACTTGCCCAAGGTCACATGACTAGTTTTTGTGTTAAGTGTCTGAGGCCGGATTTGAACTCAGGTCCTCCTGACTCCAGGGCCAGTGCTCTATTCACTGTGCCACCTAACTGCCCTCCTTTCCAATTTTCTTACATTTTATTCCTCTCTATATCCTTTGTTATCCAGAGACATTGGCCCTCTTATGTTCCTTACACAGGACAGATACTCCATTTCCAGACTCCATTCTTTTCGCTGGGATCTATCATGCCTAGAATGCTCTCCCTTCTCCTCCTTCCTTCAAGTCTCAGTTCAAATCCTATATTCTGCAGGAGTCCCTTCTAGTTCCCCTTAATGTTAAGTTTCTTCCATCTGAGAGTGCATACTATTTATGCTTTATAAATCTTGTATGAACAGAGTTGTTTGCATATTGTTTCTCCCATGAGAATATGAGCTCTTTGAGGAAAGAGATTGTTTTCTGCCTTTCTCTCTATCCTAAAACCTTTAT
Organism: Gymnobelideus leadbeateri; assembly: GCA_011680675.1. NCBI lineage: Eukaryota > Metazoa > Chordata > Mammalia > Diprotodontia > Petauridae > Gymnobelideus > Gymnobelideus leadbeateri. The sequence continues at coordinate 40,744 of WOXC01009073.1, forward strand.
ATGGTATGTAGCATAAAGTAAGCACTTACTTAATAGATGATTACTGACTATAGAGCTCAATTTTGGAATCCACAGAGCTGACAAGAATCATATGGAATGAGGGGCAGCTAGGTGGCGCAGTGAGTACAGCGTCAGCCCTAGAATCAGAAGGACCTGAGTTCAGATCCAACCTCAGACACTTAACACACACACAAATAAAAAAACTTAGCCGTGTGACCTTGGGCAAGTTACTTAACCCCAATTGCCCTCCAAAAAAAAATAAAAAAGCAAAAAAAAAAAAAGAGAATCATATGGAATGGACACAGGAGACAAAGAACCCATGCAGAGATTTCTACTGGATAACTTGTTCAAAATATCTGAACGGCATTGGGAGATGTAAGAGTGGAGATCAGCACTGAGGTTAAAGCTGGATAATCTGACAGTGATCAATTTTTCAATACCTATTTTCAGATTCCACAAAGATGAAGCTAAACATAGTATTTGGTTTTAAAATGCCAACCACAAGAAAGTGCCAAGTCTATAAAAAGGGGGAAAAAGTATATCAATAATAGTATTTAGTTTTCCCAAGATCCACATTCTTTTAAAGACACGAAATGCTTTATACAAATTCTCTTAAAGTGGAAGAAGGCCTATTTTCAAAATGGGCTGTTTTACAAGCACTGCCTGAGTGAGATATAATTCAAATTAGAAAATTATTACTTTTACTAGGAATCTTTCATATTTTCCCTTTTGATATGAAGTAAGATGTAATAGTGAATATTGTCATTATATTTCTGACTCTCTTGGGGCCTGTGTAATATTTACTGCAGGCAGGGATTCAGGCAGCAGAACACTAGTCAATCCCATCTAATTTAAATACAATTTCTACCCAATATATCACAGAATCTCTGAGAAAAAAAGGACCTCAGGGCTCATCTAGAACAACCTACTCCTGAAAAAGAATCTCTTCTACAATATTATGCACAAATGGTCATCTAGTACAGAGAAGCCTGGGGAAGATTTATATGAATTGATCCAAGGCCAAGAAAGCAGAAACAGGAAAACAATATAAACAATGACTGCCACAATATAAACGAAAGTAACAATAAAATAATCAAAACCAAATGCAATTAAATTATAATGACTAAGGTTGGCTCCAAGGAAGAACCAAGGAACTTCAACCCCCAAAACGCATTACACTGAAAACCAAAACAAAAATCACAGAGTTACATTTCCAGGCCAGGTCAGCATAGGAAGAAAAATAAGGGTCTATGGGAATAGAATCTGTCCAGTAGCACAATCCAGTGAATTCTAGGACCCCAGATCTAAAAGAGGACCAAGGCTTATGTACCAAGGAAAGAAGTCCCAGACCCATTCAAGGAGGACTTCAACCTTTTGCAGCCTTCAAGAAAAGGGGTAAAATGGCAGTTCTGCCTTACATTGCTAAATTCTGGATGACAAACTCAGAAAGGAACAAGGAGGGGACCTAAGCCTATGAGAAGAGTCCTATGCTATGTACTGAGTAAGGAAGAAGGTCAGAGGCAAGCTGCAGTTTTGCGGCTCTGTCCCCAGGAGTTGAGAAGGGTTTCAATTCTAGCCTACAATCTAGTCTAAAGTCCGAAGTAGGATAACTAGGGCATGAATACCAGTCCAGAGGGGAGCCTACTCTCACTCTGAATCTACAGAGCTTTCCAGGTGGTTGACAGGAATCTACTGGAACTTCCAGCCACGGGCAAGTCAAAAGTATTGCAAAGACAAACTCAAATCAGAAACTTAATCAGACTTTACTCTGGATTTGAACACTTTATAGGTACTGAAAGCTTACAAGTCTCCAGTCTGATCTGTCTCTGAAAGTCCAGAATAGCACAACGCTCAAGACCTAAGAAAATAGCAAAAGGATTCAAAAGGAGAGAAAACAGGACCAAGTACAGATATTCTCCCCAGAAGTGCACAGAGCCTTCTTGGAACACGAAGCTGGTCGTCAGGAAACAAGGTTGGAAAAATCAGTAAACAGAAAAGAATCTATCCAGAAAAAACTATTATAATGATAGTAACATTCAAGAAAAAATTCACAAAAAGAGACTGGTTCCAATATATCTATAAGCAAAGCTTCAAATTAAAACAGAATTTGGGCACAAGTTCAACTAGAATTCCTGTAGAGTTGTGTTTTATTTTTTAAAGTTTTAAGATGTTTTTATCAATAAAATGGGAGAGTGAGAGGAAATTATTGGACCCAAAAGAATATGACTCCATGAAACAACAACAAATGTTAAAACAAAGTCAAAAGACTGAAAAAAATTAAGAAAACATGAAATATCTCATAGCAAAAACAACTGATGCAGAAAATAAATCAAGGAGAGAGAATTTAAGAATCACTAGACTACCTGAAAGTCATGATCAAAAAAGAAACTAAACACAGTGTTTCAAAAATCATACAAGAAAACTGCCTAGAGCTCTTTAGAACTAAAGGGCAGCCATTTTCTCTTTCTGCAAAGAGCCGCCTTTCTTCCAGGGTCTCAGCCAGCTCGGAACTGGTCCTGAAGAGCCCAGACTCATTGGTCTTCTCGCTGCAGACTGTGATGGGGGGGATATGACTCAGTGCATTCACTTAGTAGACCCGCAGCCCGTGGGCAGGGCTGGGGAAGAGCCTCCTGTTCCCAGCTGGGAAGCTGGAACAGCTGCTAAGGGAGAAGAGATGCCCAGGACGGAGTCCAGCCACCAGAAAGGAGAGCCCAGCAGGGGGTCCCCTCTGATTTTGAGCTCCCTGGGCTCCTGCGGTGATAGGACACTTCCACGTGACTCTCCTGCCTTCCAAGCCTACAACTGAGCCAAGATGGACTGCTTGCTGTTCAATGTTGCATGCCAGCCCAAAGCTGGTGGCTGCTTGTTGGGGATGTTGGGACTCTGGGCCTGATAAAGGTAGGACTGGATGGCCTCTGAGGTCTCAACAACTCAGATTCACCAGGAAGAACCAGGAAGTGGGAAGCTGGCCATGGTTAGCAAGTCTGATTAGATTAAAAGACAAAGCCTCTTGTTCTATCATTAAAAATGCCTATGCAAGATGGAAACACCTATATGAACACCACAATTAAAGATGACTGAGTTATGGCTGCCCACACACCTGAACCAAAACCTTGGACATGGTCTTTAAAAGAAAGGCAGAACTGGAGAGAACCAGAACTGAAAGAAAAAGAATGGAGAAAGGAGACACAAATTCTGAATAAGGACTTGTAGTCAATGATGCCTGCCCCTTCAAAAAACCATGTGGACCTGGGAGAAGAGGGATGTGCATGGCCAAAGAAATAGGCACATCCAGAGGCTGAAGGAAGCAATGAAGGCATTTCCTGGATATTTGGAAGAACCCTGGGACAGTCTCTGGAGACAAGTAGAGGGAGCCCCAGGGGAGCCCCAGGACCAATCAAGAATCAGTGTGGAGCAACAGCAAGGGATAAGGTCATGATGTAGAGAACTATGAAATATAGGAACCGGGCAGCTGTATTCAAGGCAGCTGACTCTGTCCACCCTCAGATGTCTCTCCTTTTAGGGGTGCCTCAATCATAGTTTAGCACTGTAAGTCTGGAGGACTAAACAAGTCCCTAGGTGAATTGGGGCTCATCATTAGTAAAGGCATCAATTTTCTAATAACCCTTTTTTGTTGGTGGAGGGGAACCCTCCTATATAGAGGACTCTGTATCACCCTAAATAAAATGGAGCCATAGAGAACTACTATGGGAATAGAGAATACCAAGGCATCTTCAAAGGAGGATAATGAGGCAAAAAGTAATGTCAAATGGTTACCTGCCCAAAAAGAATTCACTGAAGGACTTAAAAAAGACTTTTAAAATCAAATGAGAGAGATGGAGGAAAAATTAAAAAGAAAAATAAGAATATAAGAAAAACAAAAAGATACAAAAACAAACAAACAAACAAAAAAAAAACCCAAGAAAGTCAACCGATTAAAAAAGGAGATCCAGAATCTTAAGGAAGAAGATAACTCCGTGAAAATCATATTAGGCAACAGGAAGCCAGCAAAGTTATAAGAGATGAAGAAATTTAAAAAAAAAAAAATATATATATATAAAGAATGAAAAAATAGAAGAGAAGGTACAACATTTCTTAAGAAAAACAATGGATCTAGAGAACAAATCAAGAAGAGAAAACATAAGAATAATTGAACTACCTGAAAGTTCTGATCAAGAAAAGAATCTTTAGGGGTGGCTAAGTGGCACAGTGAAGAGAGAACCAGCCCCGGACTTAGGAGGACCTGAGTTCAAATCTGGCCTCAGACACTTAATACTTACTAACCATGTGACCTTGGGCAAGTCACTTAACCCCAATTGCCCTGCCCTCCCCCCTCCAAAAAGAAAAAAAAGACTCGATACAATACAAGAAATAATTAAAGAAAATTCTCCTGAAGCATTAGAACAAGGGGGAAAGTAGAAACAGAAAGTCCTCTGATCACCACCACTTGAAAGAGATCCTGCAAGGAAAACTCACAGAAATATTATAGTTAAATTCATAAATCTCCAGATCAAGGACAAAATATTACGAGTCACAAGAAAAAAACAATTACGTATTATGGTACAACAATTAGAATCACACAAGATCTAGCATTGGCAAAACTAAAAGATCACAGGTCTTGGAAAACCAGAGCAAAAGAACTGGGCCTCCAATCAAAAATACCATACCCAGAAAAGCTAAGCATAATTCCGAATGAAAAAAAAAAAAGGATATTTGATCAACTGTCAGATTTTCAGTACTGTGTTAAAAAAAAAGTCCTGAACTAAAAAGAAGATTTGACATATAAGAGCTGAGAGAAATAAAAGGCACATATCAATGACCAATTACAAGGTACTAAATAAGGATAGAATGTTTGCCTTTTATGTATGGAAAACATAAAACCTATGTCTAAGATTGTTACTAGTAATTAGATAGCTTATAAGAAAGATTAGGGCAGACATGAGTATGACAGGACATCAAAAAGTAATACCATTCAAAAACAGATAAAAGAATAATTATCTTATACAAATGAGGTGCAAAAGGAAGAACCAATACAGAGGAGTTATATGGGGGTAAGGAGGACTTAGTTCTGGAAACCTACTTTCATTGGGAATAGGCTCAAGATGAGAAAATACATATACATCTAGAAGAGTATAAAAGTCTTCTAAATTTAGAAAGAAATAAAGCTCTAAAGGGATACTGAGGGGGGAGAAGATAAAAGAGGGATCTTTAGAGGGGAGAGTGAGGGAATAGGTTAAAAGGGAGATATAGAAGGGTCTTTAGATTTAGGAGAATGGGAGGACAAAGGAGGGATCTTTAGAGGGAAAGTGTACGGAATAGTTTAAAGGGGTGTATAAAAGGGTATTTAGATTTAGGGGAATAGGAGGATAAGGGAGGAGTTGTTGGAGTGGAAGTAAGTTAAGTAATAGGACAGCAAGGTAGCATATAGAAGTAAAGTAGAGGAGTTAGGAGAGATAGGAAAAAAGAGATATGTACAAACATAAAAACAAAGATAGGAGTAGAATCTCTTAGGGAAATTATATGTTTATATATGTATGTATGTATGTATGTATATGTATATGTATACCTGTATGTACATATCAATACCTATATATAAATATATCCATGCTCAATTGTAGCCTTCGGGTGGCAGGGACGGGGAGAGAGGGAGGAAAAGAACAAAGTAAAAAGTATACAGCAGAGAACAAAAGAAAACCTACAAGGAAGCAGAGAAAAGATGAACAGCTTTCAACATAATGTATGGTATTTAATATATAGGCTTTCTCAAAATGACAAGCTCTTGCTATATATTCTGACTCCTCTCCTATGTTCTGCTGTGCACATGACATGTTTTTTCTTTTATATTTAAGTTTAATGTTTACATTTATAATGATTCTTTTTCTTTTCTTATTATGCATTTAAGTTTTAGTATTTGTCTAAAAAATTTTTTTAAGAGTCCCAGGGTGGGAAAGGGAAGATCATTGAAAGAAACTCAGCAACCTCATCAGATAATTTTTTCAAAATGCAAGAATATAGTTCATCTGAGATGGGTACTCTAAAAAAATGAAAGATAGTTATATGATTTTTTTTAATCCTCTGCTAGATTATTCCATGTATCAATTTCTGGAAACTTTTTTCCTAACCTTTTATAGACATGCAGGTAACCAACTGACCATCACACAGAAATTAAATAATGGATTAGTTATCACTTTACCTCCATGAGTGAAAAGGGTCCTTTACTATATTTAATTTTCTGCTGAGTGATACGTAAGTCCTTAAAGGCATCATGGTCAGGAAATGGGTCTAGGAGTCTAATTGTGTGATAAAGGTTTTCATTGTCTTTGTTTTCTATCACTAGGTATTTCAACAAGTCCAAGACCTAAAAGCAAATAGAAAAAAAATGGCTTAATTAGAATTCACACAACTATAACAAACTGCCAATATAATCAAGGAAATCAAATGAATTAAATAGGTGCTTTAAAAATACACAATACTGTGTGTTAAAAACCATGGAAGAACTTACAACACTTAAAATGAGCAATTTTTTACCTATGGTTATATTTAAAACATTCTTTTAAAAATTCAGTAATACAAGGTACATATAAGACAAATGATTCTTACCAACAACACTGCATTTTAAGGAAATAGTTGTTAAAATGGTCCAGAAAATTACCTTCTCCTGAATCTCCAAATGGTCACCCACTAAGGGTATAACTGTCCCCACAATAACATGAAGGTGGCTTTCCAAAGCATCCTTACAGTAAGTTACTGCTGTCTGACAAACCTGATTTAACAGGTCACAGCAGAGTGAGAAGCTGCGTAATGATACATCCATGAAATGAGAAGGCCTAATACAGAAAGAAAAAACCTGATTTGAAGTGGAGTTTTTTTCCTACTCCATAAACCAAACACTTCTATTCATCTCCTCTAATTTTTATAAAACTTGGCAGAGAAATCATTTTTATAAAATCACATATTTAATACAAAAAAAGAAGTGAAATGAAAAAGCAAAAAAGCAGACAATAAAATATGTATGGCCATGTGCAAATCACTTAACCTCTCAGACCCTCAAACTTTCTAATACTATAAATTAAAAGATGCCACTTATCTGTATTAGGGAGTAGAGTTAAAGAAACGTGAGTTCCCCATATCAAAGATTTACAGATCTGCTCTGCCCCCACAAAATTTAGATGTTATTCCACATAGATTTTATTTTGTGAAAAGGTGGCAATAAACTATAGAGACATAATTTAAAAGTAAAATTCAGAAAACCTTCATTTGTTGTGTAAACTCAGTCTCAATTTTTCTATCTGTAAAATTGGGATGACACCTTTGTTACTTATAGAAATTGTTGTAAGAATCAAGTATGATAAGGAGTATAAAGTGCTTCATAAACCTTAAAGTACAATATAAAAATCTGAGAGCATTGTTCTGAAAAATATCTTCTAGGCTCCTACATCTTAAGGAAGTACCTTTAAAGATATATTTAAAATAAAGTGAACAGAGTGAGGGATAAGAGTATAAAAGAGTGTAACATTTTTGTAGTGATTTCTATGTGCCAGGTACTACTGCCAAGCACTTTATAATTATTATCAAATCTTATTCCCACAATAATCTTGGGAGGTAGGTGTTATTATTACTTCCACTTTACATATGAGGAAAGTGAAGCAAAGGTTAAGTGACTTGCCCGGGGTCACACAGCCAGTGCCTGAGGTCAGATTTGAGCTCAGCTCTTCTTGACTACAGGCCCAGCACTCTATGCACTATACCACCTAACTGTCCCTTAAATTATATTAATAAAAAAAATAATCACCTGTTATTGATATAGTGGATCAAGGTATAAATAACATCTCGAAGAACAAAAGCCCAAGCTCCACCCAAGCCATTTTTTATTTCTCTCAGTAATAAACTAACAAAGAGATGATATATTTTAAGAATTCTATTTTTTTTATATACATTATTTGTTTCAGCTGCTTGTTCACATATGGCTAAAAGGATTTTCTGGAAGGAATCCTAAAAAAAAAATGAAAAAAATTTTAATGAAAATCTTTCTAAATGTATTAAATATATTCAGAAAATAAACTATTTTTTACTCAAAAGTGCAAATACAACTTAGACATGTGTTAGACCAAATCCAAAATGTTATTTCAAAAGTTATGAATTACTTCCTTAAGTTGTTAATGAAAGCCAGTTTTTAAAAGGTGCTTATTTTTTCAAATGAGCTCTAATTTGGAGGAATGTTCTTATACCAAAGTAAATCTACTCTGATAAAGAAATGCCCAAAGTGATATATCTGCCATCCATCCTTAGGACAGAAGAATCTAGGGTAAGAGGAAAATCTTAAAACCATCATAAGAAAAGCCACTTCACTAAGTAGATCTGGACTAAGGTCCCATTAAAGAGAGCAATTTAGGAAAACCTCAGGTGGGATCTAGATTAGAATTTACCAGTGAGTGCTGCCTCTGCCTCATTTCCAATCCTAATCCCCAATGCCTGGAGTCATTTCTTTCTAAAGGCTACATTCCTTTCTAAAAGTAATGTAACTGATAAACTTTATACCCCAACTACTGAAGAGGCTGACTTCTGTCCAACAATGCAAGCCTTACCTAAATCTAAATCTGTCCAGTAACAGGGGGCTCCTACTGTTAATAAAAACAAAACAAAATAAAAAACCCTTCTTATTTTAGCCAATATCCTGTGTATGTGACTAACTCTTATGGTCTGTGACCATATCTTCAAATGTTGCAAGCTAAGTCCCCTGCTTTGTGACCGTATCCTTGAACTGTTTTGGCTGTACCCAGCATACCTGTTTCCCTTTCCTGCCTCCTCTTCCCTATGGTTAACTGCCCATGTAGGAACACCCCACTCCTGGCTGAGTGCCCAAGACTTGTGTATAAAAGCAAGCCCCTGTCTTCTCCCAAACTATAATACCCCATATGGATCAGCCTGCCGCTTTGGCATCAATAAAGCCCTCAGAGAATATGTCTCTTGAATTCTTTCTGGATAACTCAACTCTGAACCTCATCTACCTCATCACTATGACACAAGTGTGTGAAACACCAAGTTATAAAATTGAATTTTCAAGAGATTTTCTACCTTCTACTGAAGATATCTATTTCCTCTGAAGAACTTAATTCCCTATCTTTACATTCTTAAATCATCCTTCATCTTTCTTCAAACTGAGCTGCTAATTCCTTTCCATAGGACTTTCTCTTTCACACCATAAAAATCTCTTCCCCCTGGAAACTCACTCCATCCTTGGACTACTTCTCAAATCAGCAGTTCCCTTCATCTCTACGATCTTACCTTCTGATTGGCTAGTTCTTTACAGAACCTACAATTTAAGGAGGAGGCCCAAACCAAAGATGTCTTCATCCCTCTCCAGACTGCAGTGCTGACTCATCTATAAAGGCCTTTCTGTACTCCCTCACCCCTCACAGGTTTCATCTCCCTTAGACCTTTTTACATAGTCTTCCCTCATTAAAATACAAACTCCTTGAGGGCAAGGACTGTATTTTGTTTCCATTTGTATTTCCAGTCCTTAGTACTATTAAGTGCTTAATAAATGCTTGTTTACTAAGACATACAAGGGGGTCGATAAGACATAAAAGGAAGTCATTATTTCTAGCTGAAAGATAAATAAATTTCTTTTTGGTTGCTTGATTCATGATTTATACTTACTGGGCTTTTAGAAAGAATGTCTAAAATACTTTTAGACTTGGTTTTATGGCAATTACTGATGTAGGCCAACGTTGCTTTGATCACATATGATGGAAAGTGTGGAGGATTAGGAGCAGGATCGAGGTCCCTAAAAGTTATAACAAATAATGAAGTGATCAGAGTAAGATTGTTTGGAAAATATTTTAACTATGTTAAACACATGAACCGCTCAAAGAAAAACAAGAGCATTAATGAGCAAAATAAAAATAGACATTAAAAGCAGAAGTCAAATATTTATTGGAATAAAATCACAGCTAATATACAATGAAGTCTATATATTTCTAATAACAAATCAATAACAATTACCCATTCAATGATTCTATTAAAAGTTATTTTCTTAGGATAATATAAAGAATCATGTCAGATCTAAAATGGCACATTGGTTACTATTAATTCAAATACAGATATAAATTTTTTGCTAATGAGAATTTACAAAACACTGACAACAGTTCTGTATTTTGAGACAAACAGCATGTCATTTTAAAGTCAAGCCAATCAATCAACTATAAAGACTATGGGGGGAGGAGAGAGAGAGAGAGAGAAAGAGTGTGAGTGTGAGTGTAAGTGTGTGTGTGTGTGTGTGTGTGTGTGTGTGTGTATACACAAATACAGTGAGACTACCTTATCTAGTTATCAAATTGGGACTTGGGAAATAAAACTGGAGAGTACAAATTAGAAGGGGTCTTGAAAACCAATCAATCAACAAGGATTTTATTAAATGCTTACCATATGCCAGGAAGAAAAGTAATAGTGCCTAATTTTCTTTTACTTTAATTCCAAATTGTTTTATGCAATGAATGGTTCAAGTCAAAGCTCTACTAATAATGCAGTAGTGGGAATGTTTTCCTCAAGTCCTCCCACACTGACAAGTCCATTCTTCTGTCATCTCTACCATTTTGCTGGGGGTGAGGTGATATCTCGGAGATATTTCTGACTTACATTTCTCTTATGGTTAATATTTCTAAGTAATCTTTCATATGATCAATAGTTCATAATTCGACATAGAATTATTAATAAGAAGGTGACTAAAATGCCCACACTCTTTCACCTAGAGATCCCACTGTTAGGCATATACCCCATAGAAACCAAAATATTCAAAGTAGCGTTTTTTGTACTAGCAAAGAAATGAAAACAAAGTAGGTACCCATTGGTTGGGAGTAATGGCTAAACAAAAATGTTTTAAGAGAATACAGTGTGCCACATTAAACACTGAATATGAAGAATTTAGAAAAGCATAGAAAAAGTTATTAATAACTTTTAATATTAATAACTTTATTAATAACTGTAGCCTATGTGGTATCAATATATAAAATGCCAGCCAAATTGTCTTTATGTCTTCACATGAGATATTCCAGCTCCTCTCTCCATGACTTAATGCCTGAAATGTCTTCCCTTATCATTTTTACCATTTAAAATCCCAAATTTAATTCAAAGATTGGATCAAATTCAATCTTTTTGATGAGAACTATGTGAATGATCACAATTGCTACTACCTTTTCTCCAAATTACCTACTATTCACTTCGTATACATCTTGTATATAATTATATATGTACATTTTGTTTCCCCCAAGAACAGGTAAGCTTTTTGAGGATGAGGACTGTTTCTTTTTATTTCTGCATCCCTGGCACCTATCACAATACCTGGCACATGGTTGACACATAACAAAGTTTTACTAATTTAACTGATAAAGAACAAAGCAACTGAGACTAAGAAAATAATACGTAAAGCTAAAACAACATAAAAATAAAAATAAAATAAAAATGCAAATCTGAACACTGTAATTATAACCACACTGAATGTGCCCACAAAGAAGAGATGAGAAAAAGCAGTTTCCTCCCTTCTTTGCAGAGAATGGGGGAATATGGATGTGAAACCTTTCATACATTATCAAGATTTGGCTGATATATAGGCTCATTTTGTTGAACTGCTTTTTTGATTCTTTGTAACAAAAGATGACTCACTTGGAGGGGAGAGGGATTCATTTAGAAATAAAGGTTGTGTAAAACCCAAGATATTAATATTAAAAAATTTAAAACTTGGAAACTGGAGGTCTCTGAGTAAACAAATAAAATAATAAGACTTTTTAAAAGAAGTTGAATTTGGATGTAATATGATGGATGAATTTTAATTTTTTGGTCCAGACTAGTTATGTCATTCTTTCCTTCCATATAGCTTTGAAACTCGTTTTAACTGTCAGTCTCTGAGAGGCTAAATAAATTGTTCGAGAGCATAGGTACAGCGTCAGTCACAAGACCTGAAACAGGGCTTCTTGACTGGTGCTGGAACCACTATGCAGCATTGTCTCACAGACTGTCTCCCTGCATTAATGACAGGGCTCTTAAGGTTTCTGTATATCCCTCTGGGTCTGGGGTGAAGCCTATGATTCCCTTCTCAGAAAAATGGTTTTGGAGAATAAAAATAAAATACACAGGAATACAAAAGAAATCAGGTGTATGAAATGTAGATATCAATTTTTTTTTCAAGTTCATGGACCCAAAGTTCAGTATCCCTGAATTAGAGGAAAGAAAGAAATCAGAAGTAGGGACACTTGCTTCAAGACTCCTGCTGTGTAACTCTAGGTTTTATGTGGGGTGGTGCTGGACTAAGATGGAAGTGAGAGGAATGGACAAGAGGTAAATCTGAGAGACATTTCCAAGAAAGACAGGACAAGGTCTAACAGATTAGAAACTAAAAGGATGGGGCAGCTAGGTGGCGCGGTGAATAGAGCACCGGCCCTACAGTCAGGAGGACCTGAGTTCAAATATGGCCTCAGACATGTAACACCCCCCCACCAAAAAAAAAAGTAGCCGTGTGACCTTGGGCAAGTCACTTAATCCCAATTGCCCTCCCAAAAAAAAAAGGCCAAAAAAAAATTTAAAAAAAAACTAAAAGGATTATATTAGTCACAGAAAATAGAATTAAGTGTATTTTTATATCTCATGTAAGCCAAGGTAAGTGAGTTTCAGAAAAGAATAAATTCTTAACAATGTTAAATGTTGCAGAGATGCTGATGAATTTGAAATCTCAGAAAAGATATTTAGAAGTTCACTAATAAGGTTAGAGGCATTAGTGTCCAAGTTACAGAAAATCCCAAAGTGATAAGTGATGCCAAAGAAATCATGAAGTAATTGGTACAGATCAGATCATAAGTTCAGGTATTTGGGAAGAAAAGGCAGGCCAGAGGCAAGACAGCATTTAAAAGGGATAGGAAGGTCATGGAAAGGTGTTTTTCTCCCCTTAAACTAGGAAGAAAATTCTGACAAGAACTTAAAGTCAGATCATATTTTGAACTATAGACATCAATTTTAAAAATAACAAGCACAAATTTGAAACAACACTCAATCTTGGAAAACAAAGATACTTCTGAACATGTCAAAACTCCATCCCCCAGTCCCCACCTCTTGTTGCCCTGCCCCTTGGGCAATTTGAAGCTGTGGTTATTTCTTTTAAGTTTTAAAAGTTCATACCCTGAAAAGTTAGAGAGGTCAGTGCTTTCACCAGCTTCAGTTTCTGCTGGCTCATGTAACGTCATCAACAATTCCACTATGATTTCTGCCAAGTTACTGTTAAGTAAGTGATCGATCTGCAAAGACAGAAATTAGATACCTGAAACTCCCTGATTTGCAAATGCTTGCCTTACTCACAAATGTCCTTCAGGAAAAAAGCCAATCCAAGAAAAGAGACTTTCTTTCCTCCTCTCCTGATTCTGCTTGGAATTTTCCATCTTCTTTACCTAAAAATTGTAGGGCTGACAGTAGTGACTGAGGTTTAAACTCTTGAGGCTAACTATCCCTTCTATCCATTACCATGACTAGGAACTTTGATAGTCTTACAGAAGCTTTATCAGTCCTCCAATTTTTCATCCCAGAGTGCTGATTCCACCCATCCTAGCTCCTATAATAAAATATCTAAGATAGTAAAAGTCTGCATGCTCCCCTGAAATGTAGATAAAACTTATATATTTGATTTACTGCAAAAACCAATCATCAGTATGTTATTTAATCTTCTCGTTATAGGACCTAAGTGAAAAAGATGATGGTATAGGAGAGAACTGCTAAGCTCCTAATCTCTCTATTCCTAATAGTAAATAGAACAACCAGAAAACCTCAAAAAGGCTGTGTCAAAGACAGGAAAATAAAGGAAAACTTAGGAGACTATGTTTTGTTCAACTGTGAGGTAGGGAAGAAGACTCTATCAGAAGCGATCTGAGAGGTGGTGGATGGGTGGCAGCAGGCAAACAGATTGTCACTCTTAACCAAGAAGTACTCTCGAGGCGTTACACCAACAAGAATTCCTAAGCTCCACATATCCTCTGTTGGCACGGAGCTCCTCATCTCTGTACTCCTTAAACCCAAGAATCACTCATGGGCTTCAAGCTATGGGAGTACCTGCTTGTACTGCCGAAAAGGTTTGAAAAGACCTCTGACCCACGGAAAGGGAACACCAGAAGATTTCTTCCTCATATCCCATGATGGACGCTTTCTCCATGAAAATATATTTATATATTTCAAGTTTTCATTTTTGCTTTTGTTGGGGCAGGGTAGGAGATTAAACAAGTTTTCACATGCTGACTTCTGGACATAACTACCATATAATATTATTATATGGAAAAATGTGTTCCAAATTCCAAATAACTAGCTTACAAAAAAAATTCTGGATTTATAATTTGAGACTTGCCATTATGGTTAATACTCTGAAGTCTATGAAGGAAGGTTATCAAATCTTTTACCTTGACTCATTTGAAAATATCACTAAGAAAATTCTACCTATCTTCTATAAAGTTTATCTCAAATATACCTCCATGTAATCTTCAACTCTGAAGCCCATATTTCAGGAAAAAACAATTACTTCTGGGGCGGCTAGGTGGCGCAGTGAGTAGAGCATTGGCCCTGTAGTCAGAAGGACCTGAGTTTGGATCCAGCCTCAGACACTTAAGGCACACACAAACAAAAACCTAGCCATGTGACCTTGGGCAAGTTACTTAACCCCAACTGCCCTCCAAAAAAAAACAAAAAAAAAAAAAGAAAAAGAAAAAAAAAACCAATTACTTCTTTTTAAATATACTATTAAAGTATTTTATTAAAGTATTAACGCTAAATGAATTAATAAAACCTTTAAGTGAAATCTCATGGCACTGTAATTAATGGATTAAAAATGTATACTCTACATGTAAATATATAATTAAGAAACAATTGATCATACCTGTTTCCCTAAGATATTTTCATCCTTAAGCATATCATACACTTTAGTAGCAGTATCTCTTCGCTCTGATATATCACTGTCCCCCATGATCTCAAAGGCAAAATATGGAAGAATGTTTACAAGAATCTTTGGAAAGCAATCTGTTAGAAGGCTTTTCCAATCCTTCTGAATCTGGTCAGCAATGGACTTCACATCTTCAAATTGACCTCTCATCACCAAAAGTGGAATCAAAACCTTATAACAAGACCTGTGGATAACATAATTTTAAATTACAAAGAGCAATTTTCTTAAATTTCATTTTATAACACTGCTCCCTCCTCTCCCCATCCCCCTAGTCTGAACTGATGACACACTGATATGCAAAACTCTTGGTAGAGAAGGTCCTTGTAACAATACAGATCTGTAACTTCAAAAAGAGTTGCCAAACAGACGTTGGGAAGTTAAATGAGTAACTTATTTCTTGTCTATTAAGATGTAACAATAAAATTCACATTTTGCAATGTAATTGGTCCTCATTATACCTAGCAGCTTTTTCAATGAGATTCTTAAAAGCACAAATTATATGGTTTTTGCTGGTTCATCATCCATAGTAAGTCCTCTAAATGTAGATATAGCCCATCTCTACCCCCATAGTCCCTTAGATGAATTCCATATTAAGTGTCCCTCTGAGCTCCAGTCCCACACCCTCAACTACCTATGGGACATTTCAAACTGAATCTCCTATATATGTCACAAACAAATCTAAAAATAAACTATCTTTCTCATCCAAACATACCTCTTTTCTCCACCTCCTTTCTGCTAAAGGTACCTCCAACCTTCCAGTCTCCTAGACTCAATCTCAGTGCTATTCTCAATCCCTGACTGGCCTTCATGCTACATATACAATCACTGAGCAAATCTTGCAATTGTAGCTGTACCTTTCCCATCACTCACGGCCACCAACTTGGTCAAGACCTTCAACATACCTTTCCTGTACTACCATAATTGTCCCCTTAGCCATTCCTGTATTAAGTCTTTTCCTGCTCCTGTCCAACCCCACAAAGCTGACAGAGTAACTTGCCTTAAGTATAGACTGAACCATATTATTCCACTATTCCACAAAAATCCAGTAACTTGCTACTGCCTCGAGTAAACAATAAACTGACAACATGGCCCAAACCAATCTTTCCAGTACCATTATTTATTAATCCCCTTTCCATTTTCTAGGATCCAGCCAAATTGGCTTTCTTACTGTTCCTGTTCAGGAAAGGCTAGTTCTTCTGGTGTGAGGTCTGCTGAGCCCTTTTTAGAACTGCTTTCTAGCTTTAGAGTTCATCTGACTCACCCAACTTTGACCTGTGGCTCCAAGAAGCTGTGGTATGCAGAGAAGCCACACCTCAGCAAATCTTTCAGCAGATGAGCTACACCAAGGAGAGGGTAACAGAGGGATCTCAAACCCTTCAGTTAATTAGGGGGGTGATCTACCACAAGCATGTGTAGATGTCCCCTGGTGGAATATGCAGATGAGAACAATTTGTTCCAGTGACCTAAGCAGGCACTACGGAACACTTAGAGATTGATTGGACATAGAAGATGCCAGCTCCATGGGAGACACCAACAAAGGACCACCCAGCCCACATCAAAGAAGGAGCCATGCTTGATGAGCAAAGCAGATTTGCTGTAGCTCAAAAGAAATATGAAATGTGTAAATTCAGAGACACTTCTACTCCAAACGTTCATATAGACTATTTGTGCCTGATGTGGGGTAGAGCCTTCCGAGTTTGTACTAGTCTGATCAGTCACAGTTGAACACACTAGATCTTGACTCTAACACGGTGACATCAAGTCTAGTCCTCTTCGAGAACAAAGGACAACCAACACAAAATACCTCATCCTTTGTGCTGTCTTCCATGACTACAAGAAACTCTTTTCTTACCTCCACCTCCTAAAATACTTTGCTTCCTTCCCAACTCAAGAAACTTTACACATGAAGCTTTTCCTGATCCCGCCAACTGCTCCTACCTTTCCCAAACTGCCTTGCCTTTATTTTGTATATGGTAAACACTCTTCTTACAACTTATAATCAATCCTCCATATACACTTCAGTCCAGTAACAATGGGCTCCTTGCTGATCCTCCAGCTGTCGGCTCCAGGAACTCTCACTGGCTGTCCCCCATGCCTGGAATGTTCTCCCTTTTGATCTCTGCCTACTGGATCCCCTGGCTTCCCGTAAGTCCCAGATAAAATCCCACTTTCTAATCAATGTCTACAGAGATATCTTTCCCAATCCTTCTTAATTCTAGTGCCTTCCCTCTACCAATTATTTCTTATTTATTAGGTTATATCTTGCTTGTCTTGTTGTTTACATGTTGTCCTGTTCTTTAGATCCTCAAGGGCAGGGACTGTCTTGTGTCTTTCTTTGTATCTCCAGCTCTTACCACAGTGCCTGGAACATACCAGGGTGCTTAATAAATGCGTACCAACTAACATCGAGGGGATTAAGGTATAAGAAGACTGGAAAGCTAAGAATGTACATGTTATATATTTTCTCCCCAGCAGAATGCTAATTCCTAAGGGCAAAGGTTATTTCATTTTGTCTTTTTTATCTCCAGAGCCTAGGACAGAGTTTGGCACACAGAAATTGCTTTAAAAATGCTTAAAGATGGACTTCTACAAAGACACGAGTCTTCTGTGAAGTGTGCAAGCCTTTGGCTTATTCACTTTCTTAATTCTGAATCATATATTCAGAATTTTTGTGTAAATAATACAAAAATGTATTATTTTTCACCTTCTTGACCTTTTGCATTTGAGACACACAACTTCTATGTTGCATATCAATATACACACACACTTCACTAAGTTTAGATTGTTCTAAAGGTCTTTTTTTAGGATTTGTTTACTTCCTTGTTCTCTGCAACAGATATTGGTTGTCTTCTTAGAGAACTTTTTGCTTATGATCATCATAAGCAATAATATTAACAATAATAAGGCAATAAGACCAATTGGTTTATGAACTGACATTTCCTATATTTGGGTGTATAATGAAATAAATTCTGTCAATTGCTTTATTTGCCTCTCTAAGGGGATGCTATGAGTCATCCTTCCATTTAACACCTGTTTCTTTATATCTTCTGATTTCATTTATACTGAAATGGTTCAGTTATTATCATACTTGTTGGATATAATATATTTTGACTTATTTGGTCATTGAAAATGGAAACTTTATTTTGAGCATTAACAGTAAAATTAATATTGAAACACTAAATAAAAACTATACAATACTTAGTGGCCTCTGCTTCCTTTTCTGGAAGCAACTCCACCACTGTAACTGGGTCACTTCTTTGCCTGAGATACCAAAACTGAAAAAGACAAATTAGGCACTCTGAAGAAACTCAGTAAAAAAGAATATGGAACAAGTAATTAACTGCTTGATAACATATACTTTAAATATATTTGTATGGCTACAATGTATTTACGTGTGTGTGTGTGTGTGTATTCACACACACATACACATACATATATGCATTATGTATATATACATTAAAAAAAATCCAGGCATGTGATTTCATTGGTATAAGGTATTTCTAGCAAAGGGTATCCTTCTACCAATGCAGATGCACACTTCTACTGCAAGTTATATAGTCTTAAGAGACTTTCTTGGGGCACAGAGATATTAACTGCCCATGGTAATACTGATAGTTATGCATCAGTGTTAAGATATGAACAAAAGGTTTTTTTGGTCTCAAGGCCACCTCTCTATCCACTGTGCCCCACTGTCTCTGTACTGTATTTCACAGCTATAGAATGCTTTCACAAACATTCTATCTGGACTTCACATCAACCTAATAAGACTGATAGTACAAATATTATTATTCTCATTTAAGGGATCAAGAAATAGATGCAAGTTAAGTGATTCATTTACTATCACAAAATAAGTGTCAAGTGTAAAGGCAGGATTTATACAGAAGTCTTCTGATTCTAAGGACAGTACCACACACACATTAATTTAGAGATACATATAATTTGCAAAGCTACCTGTAGAAATCTGTAATGTTTGTGTAATTCAGTAAAATAAAGGGAAAAGATGACAAGTTGTATCCAGTATCTTGTAATTTCAACCACTCCAAAACCAGATAGTCTAGATGAGAAGTCATGAAGTCTTCTAAGTGTTTATACTCAAAAACTTCAGAGACTCTCTTCAAAACCTATGTAACCAAAAAGAACACCCTATTTAAAGGAAACACTCAAGATATGGCAAATGTAAATATAAATTCTCATTTAAATGACCATAAGAAACAATCCTCTATATCAGAATATTTTGTTATTCTGCATGAAAATAACACACAGACATGACTCACAATACTGCCTCCACTAACTAACATTACTTTTTGATACTGCCATTAGTTATAGTATTGTAAAAACCTACTTTAAGTCTCCCCAGATCCCTATAAAGAAATGGAAAGAGTGAGGGATTTCAAGTGACAAAATCTGACTCAGGTTCAAATTCTGACTCTACTATCTGGATAACATTTCAGGGTTTCATTTTTTTTCATCCAAGAAAAAAAAAGGTTGTTTTGTTTGTTTTCCCAAGGAAGAATGGGGGGCTGAAATTAATGTTTTAAATATTATATAGTCTTTGTACTTATTTTGAGCTTTTATTATCCATGTTTTTATTATGCATAAAGCATACAACCACCTATAATATTATTTTATGGAACTGATCGTGACTTCATTCAAGGGCTTCTTATTTGATGAACTAAGTAATAACATCAGATGGAGTGTGCCTCTACATTACTTCAAAATTAATATAAATATAAATAGAAGCAAAATACACGCTATATAATGATTATCTTTATAAGCCCAAAATAGAACATTATTTATAAAAATGAAACTATAACACTCTTTGAAATATTTTTACATTAACATAAGGTAATACAAAAGTCTTTATACAATTTTAAGCTATTAAAGTTTAAAATTAATATTCAAAGATTAATATGGCATTATGTTAACATTTAAGCTATTAAGGGTTAACACTGTACTAAGACCTTTGGGATATACTGTATATGAATGTTATATAAACTACCTCTAAAATTCTGCTAGAAATTATTTTCAGAAATACTAAAAAGATTTATCTTGGGAAGTATACAAATGACAATTTTAAAATCTGTAGTCATATTTTACCTTTCTTACAAGTTGGGTTTCTAATCCATTTTCTTTCACAGACTGGCATATGGCAAACAAAGCCTGTTTTTCACACACAGGGCTACAGTATAAAATCATGGATATTGTCATCAATAAAGCAGCTTTTCTATTATATGGCTCATCCAGCAGCTCACCAGCACTGACAGAATTTCGAGACTTCATTGGGGAAAAAAATTTTAATAAACAAAATCAAATGGATAGCAAAAATATGAACATTATAAACAGATGAGAATAAAACTAAAAGCACTTACAAGAAGCTACGGAAAAACTCACCTATTTTCTTTGCTCTAATCTAGAGGTAGAATTCAAAAAAGGACAAAGAGTCCACAGAATCACAGAATTTTAGAAATCAAAGGGACTTAAGGAATTATCTAATTTTCTTCAGTGAGAAGAGTCTACTATTAATGAGGCCTTATCATTAGGACTTCAGGAAGAAAAAGAAATCTTTATGCTAGGATAAAGAGGTTTTCAAGAAAAATTTTTTAAAAATCAGAAAGTCCCCAGGATACATACAAGAGGGACCAGAAGTGGTTATCCAACTTACCATCTATATAGTACCTATAATTATATATTATAATTGCTAGTCATTAATTTAATAATGAGACCTTATGTTTCTACAGCACTTCAGTTTCTCAACTGCTTTTACAACAATAAGATTATTATCCTTAGACATTTGGGTATTTAGTCATGTGTCCCAAGGATTTTAAATATTGGGCATTCTCTATCACAGAAATATAAAAATATCAAGAATACTGGCTTGAAAAATGTAACAAGAGCCAGGGAGTGATTCATACTCTATCATAACCTATTCTCTTCAGGCAGCTCAAAACACTGGACTGAAATAACACAAATCAAACTCCTCTGTGTCACCATTAAAATCTCAGCAAAATAATTTCTTCCTAAGATAAAATGGTGTAGTTATTTTTACCTATTATGTTCACCTTATCTATCTTGTTTTTATATTGCAAACTACCAGACAGAAACTCTCTTTTTAATTATATTTCGTAAAATGATTAAAAGAGTTAAAAAGTGAATGCTTTTTGACCTTGCAAGCTGTGACTCACTATTTAATCTCTGGATTTTCTATCAACTAGAGGCTGTGACTTTTCATTTACAACTTGCCAAAACTTTCTTGTACGTATTTTCTGGCATAAAAACTGTGAATTTTGGAACCTATGCTACAGCCTACCTTGTTTACCCACAGACAAAACAAGCACATGCTATTCACAGCAATTAAACAAAAAGTGGTTATATGAGAGCACTTTAATTGCAGGATTACCATTTCTCTCATTCCTTCCTGGACTTTCAAATACACATTTTCAAAAGCTTTTTGCTGGAGCTTCAAAGGAAATGCTCTTGATAACCTTGAAGTGGATATCGGTTTTGTATTCTGAAATAATCTTTTTTTTAAAGACAAGAAGAAAAAAAAATTAGGTGCAACC
Source organism: Gymnobelideus leadbeateri (assembly GCA_011680675.1). Classification (NCBI taxonomy): domain Eukaryota; kingdom Metazoa; phylum Chordata; class Mammalia; order Diprotodontia; family Petauridae; genus Gymnobelideus; species Gymnobelideus leadbeateri. The sequence continues at coordinate 62,269 of WOXC01009073.1, forward strand.
AGTATTCCAAAATCCTCTTCCAACATATTTTATACACAGAAACTAGACCCACTGGAAGGTAGGCAAATCTTATATTTACATCCCAGTATTTCTTTCAAAGGACTGTGTAATGTTTCTTCATTTAGGGAGGCCCTAAATACTTATAATTTCTGATATAATTTCTATATCACATAAGCAATATAATCCTAGAGCTAACATGGATAACAAGGAATACAGTCCTGTGTCTTTAGACAGGACTGAAATTAAATCAGACAAAACAGATAATTTACATATTCTAGATGAATGTTGTCAAGCATAAGGTGCCTATATTCTCCTGTAGGTAGGTATTCTGATATTTAAACAAACTTTCAGGAAGTTTAAATCTCAACAGATTAAACATGAGCTCACTATATCATTTTAACCACTGAAGAAATGGACTTCAGAGAGAAGCTGATCAGTACCTTCTGAATAACAGCCCTTCCAAGGATGACTAATCAGTCATCTTTTCTTGAGACAAAATAATTTAAGCCTTTTTACCTTTTTCCTTATTTTCACAAACCTTTGATAATTTCTGTTTTTCTCTGAATGCTCCAATTTCTCTAGATCATTCTTAAAATAGTAACATTAAAATTAAACGTACAGTTCAAATTTCCTAAAATAAAGCCAGTTGTATGCTAAAAAGATTACGTATATTATCTATTTACATATTTCAGTATTATACAAGATTTTTCAATATTACTCCATGTTCATTCTTTCTTTTTGCTTTTTTTGGAGGGGGAAAGGTAGGGCAATTGGGGTTAAGTGACTTGCTCAAGGTCACATGGCTAGTTTTTGTGTTAAGTGTCTGCGGCCAGATTTGAACTCGGATCCTGCTGACTTCACGTCTGGTACTCTATTCACTGCACCACCTAGTCACCCCACTCCATGCCCATTCTAGTCAATTTATAGCCCATAATATCTTCAAAGTCTTCATTTTTTTTACTTTATTCCTGTGGTATTTATCCCACTTCAATATTGTCCTGTTTTTGATGGTTGTTATCTATTTTCCATGGTTTTTAACAATCTCAATTTAGTCACCACCTATATATTTAATAAACATTCTCATAAAGAAAAAAATTTAAGTCATCAGTCAGACACCTAGATTCTTAATTCATACATAGCTTACTGGAAACCATTCTGAATTACTGGACATATTAGCTCTAACAAATTCACAAGGTGTTTTAAAAACATCATAAACCATGGCCACATTAAAGAGTAGAAGGGAAGGAAGGAAAAAAGCATTTCCTGAGTGCCTACTATGTGCCAGGCACTATGCTAACTGCTTTACAAATATTTTATTTGATCCTTACAACCACCATGGGAAAAAAGGTGCCACTATTATCCCCATATTAGAGTTGAAGAAACTGAAACAAAGGTTACGTTACTTGCCCAACATCACACAGCTATTAAGGATCTAAGGCCAGATTTGAACTCAGGTATTCCTGTCACCAGGCCTGGGGCATCATCCACTGTGCTGCCCAGTAGCCTAGGAGACACTTGTCAGACTTACATCTGAAAAAATTCTTCATTAAGGGAATCTCTTCAGGGCCTATATACCAAGCTAAGCATTACAATACAAACCATGCTGGCTATTAAAGTCAACGTGTCATGTAAAAATATGCCTAGTGTGTACCATAGTTTAACTTCATATTCACTCATACAACCAATCCTGAAGTGTCCTTATGAGTTTGATATTACATGAAGAATTTACGTCACCGGTTAATTGACTTTGCAGCAAGCATTCGAACTTGGTGATGGTTGTCAGCTAGAAACTGTGGGAGAACCTCAGTCACAGGTAAATCTTTTTCCGCTATGCTAAGAACAGCCCACTTCGAGTATGGATCAGCCTAAAGAAAATTAAAAACTCCAAGTAACAAAGTATAAAACAAAATCAAAATCAACAATATTTTAAAAAGTTGAAAACCTGGATTTTTAAATGATCATGGTATACTGGCCTACTCCTAATCTCTAAAAGCTCACCTCAAGCAAGGTTTTTAGGCAGTTTACTAGTGCCATTCTCACAGGAGCCATACACTTGCCTTCCTTTGTTAAGTGCCTGAAACAAATGAAAATTATTAAAAACGTTAACCAGATTTGGTTCTCTATGCTGGCAAATCCTGATTTTCCTTAGTTCTCTCAAAGCCTTCTCACGTTTAATGAAAAATTAATAGGGAAAGATACTTAAAATATGCTCTTTACTGGATATTACTATATGTTTCTTGTGGTTAATGTTTCAACTGATATGACTGAAAATTTTTTTGACAAACTCCAGAAAAATGTTTCTTTCTATAGCAGTAGACAGTTCTTGAATCTTCACACTATCTTGTTGTTCAAAGTTCATATCAAAAATAAAGAAGACTTTAAGGCTAAGTTACTTGCCCATGCTTCTTCATTAGTGATATCTGCATATGGTAGATGCTCAATAGATGAATTTTCAGGCTGTTTATCCATAAGATGTACACAAAGAACATGAGCAAATTAGTCACATTTCAAATCTCTTTTCTCCTCAGACCTTCCACACTCTGCCACACACTTTCTCAATTCAATAAGCATTTATCTGTCTATAATATTTTAAGCATTGTGTAAGATGCTGGGGATCCAAAGACAAAAAACAAAGAGTTCTGGCCCTTAAGGAGAATACATTAAATGGGAGGAAGCAACATGTGTACAAACAAGCAAAGAAAAGAGCATTGGGTCTTGAAACAGAGGACCTGGGGCTCAAATCCTGCCTATGAGCTTATTCTCTATGTGTCCCTGAGCCAGTGATAATCACTATAGGTCTCGGTTTCTTCATCTGTACAAGAAGGAAACTGGACTAAATGGTCCTCAAGGATCCTTCCATCTCAATCTATGTATTATCTGATAAACAGATACAAAATAAATACAAACTAATTTCACTGGGTCTTAGTGGGTGTAACGGAAATGGGAATTTGAAGAACTTCCCTGCTCCTTAATAAACCTAAGGGAATTTGAAGAACTTCCCTCCTTTGAAAATATATTCTGCCCCCAATAGGCTGAATGTAATCACATGGAGCCTGTGGTGGAAGGAGTTTGCTGAAGGATGGAGAAGAGCCCATAGGAAGCTGGGAGTCTGAGCAAGCTAGATGGCTGGGAGGAGAGGACACTTCTGAGGGAAACAAGCTTGTGAGTAAATAATGGTCTTATGTTGGTTTATGGGAAGGGTAAAGGGTGGTGTAGCTCTCTGCTACATTGTGGTGCATTAACTTCTATATTGCTATGATGAATTCAGTTTCCTGGTGTTGGGATTTTGGTTTTCTGGTGTCTGGTAGAGAAGCAAGAAGGCTAGATGTGTAGAGAGAAGACCTGGATTTAAATTCCAACTAACCCTAACCCTATTTGATTCTGGATAAGTCATTTAACCTCCCTGAGCCTCAGTTTTCTCACTTGTAAAATGATGGAGTGGGAACATAACCACTGAGGTCATTTTTGACACTAAATCTTTTATCCTATGATCCATACATGTGAAAGTATAATTGATTTAAAAATTCCAGAACTTATATACTAAATCTATTTTTAAAATAAAAAATCCAAACAATCAAAAAGTTCTTCAAGGCATATAAGGAGGAAAATACATGAACTAAATTTCTATCAGAGGCTAGAATAAACTATTTTGCAAAAAAGGATAATGTATTAACACAAAAATCTCCATTTACAGTTCGAGATAGGAAGAGAACAGAATTATTCCAGAAGTTTATACCTACCAAAAAGCACCTATGACTGTCAGAAATTGTCCTTGAGCATTCTTTGTGTTTTCTGCATCTGAACTATGCTGACCCAGATTTGTTATTATTGGAAGAGTGTGGCTTAAGATTGCTTTGCATACATCTTGGTCACGACGATACAAAGAACACACATTGCTACATTACATTGTTTTAAAAAAAGAAAAGAAAAATCATAAGTATAGGCAAAAGTCACAACAAATGAATAAACTGAAGTTAATTTTACACTTGAATTCAATTTCTTACGAAAGAGGTTTCAGAAGTTCAAAAACTTCCTCCATTGGCAAGGGGTATTCTTCAACTGGGAGTTCTTTTAAAAGCACCAAGTACTAAGGTACAATGAAAAAATGTTTTTATATATTTTATGTAAGACAGAAATATACATAAAATGTCTATGTAAAGTCTTTAAAGTAAATGTAAATGTCTAAAAGTAAGTGTCTTTGCACAGACATGGAATAACAAAGATTAATGTTACACTTATACCCTACTACCATTGTACAAATTATGCTTGAGGCCAAGGTGTAGTCACCACAACAGAAGCCAAGGTTGTACAGTGTAAAAGCAGATCTGGAGAAGCCCCAAGCTCCCTCTCATATTTTACACTTTGTACCTGTTCAACTCTGGGTAAGTCACTTTGCATCTAAGAGTCTCAGTTGTCTTATCTGTTAAATCAAAGGTTTGGACTAGATGATCTCTGAGTTCCCTTCAAATACTAGGATCCTATGAACAACTAACTTTTAGAAATAAAGTCATTAAAGTTTATGAAACAGTTTTCTCGCATAAATTCTGGTAGGATAACACCAGTATTACTAGCCCAGTGTTATAGAGAAGTTCAGTAACTTGTCTAGGTTTCCTTGGCTAGCAAGGGTCAGGCCTTCTCACTCCAGGACTAGGGTTCTTTCCTCTACAATATAACTTTGCCCAAAGAATCTAGAAAATGGAAATGGGCAAGAAAGAGCCATATATACTCTTTAAGTCTTTCTGGAGCTAAATTAGCCTTTTTAGAAGTTTTGGGAAACATACAAATCGTTTTCACAAACATAGAACAGATAGCAGTAAATAAATGATATAAAACTAGGTATGTTAGGATTCAGTATATGTTCACATACAACAGAGTCTAAATAGCAGGAATTCACCATTATGGATCCACGGTCTATAGAAACACTTCAGGGAGTCTGAAATTAGATGGGGGGAAAAATTACATCTTTATTTTCACTAGCTTTTGGTTCCCTTAGCAACACCATGTATTCTATGTATTTAAAAACATTATTCTGAGAAGGGGTCCAAAGGTTTGACCAGACTGACAAAGGGGGTACATGATACAAAAAAGATAAAGAAATTCTAGTCTAAAGCATCACATAATAATTACACCTGAAGAACAGATTATCCAAGGATAGTAACCTAGGTTCAATGTGACAATTCCTGCTTAAAAAAGATTTAAAACCATTTTAAATGGAAGAGCATTTTGTTACAAACTCTGTATTTGTTATAAATTTCTCCAAGAGCAATTTCTTATCAACAATGTGTGTGCGCGTGCGCATGTGTGTGTGTGTATATGTGATTTATTAGACTTTAAGAATCAATGATATACTGCAACAAATGGTAACAGAAAAATCTAAGAACATTTCCATAATATTTGACTCACCATGTGTAGGTGAAGGGATTTAGAAGTGTCTAGCATACTTGGTTCAATTAGCTTCAACAGCTCCCTCCTTATGTCAGATGCTCTAAAAGATACTGTATGGCACTGAGCTGTAGTTACACACATACACAAGAACTTTAGTATGTCAAGGAGAAGGAGATCTTGCTTTGTCAAATGTTCTTCGGCTAGAGGGCTTATTGCACCTGAAAACAAAATGTGCTGACTCAGTTCATGAAGAAAACAGATTTCTTGAGTTGTCAAAATGAAAAAATAAAGCAACAACATTTCTCAAGTGTTTACTCAGACGTATCTCTTTTAAACAATCATGAATATATGGCAAATGAAATTCTAATGTAATAGATTAAAATCTAGCATCATGGCCAGAATTCAACCTAGCACTAAAAGGGTATAAGAAAATGCCAATTCCTAGAGATCCACCATGTCCTACTGGAAAGTCGGAGTGGGGATGGGGGAAGATACAGGAGAGAGCAAATTGGGAGAGGGGCTATTCAGTGGGATCGCTGTTTTGGGGTGGTAGGTAGGGGGAAAATGGGGAGAAAATTTGTAACTCAAAATCTTGTAGAAATGAATGATGTAAACTAAAAATAAACATAAAATTTAATTTTAAAAAAAAGTGCCAATTCCAGTAACTAGCGTTATTAAAAAAGCTGATTAAAAACACCAGTTTCAATCATTAAATACTTTCTACAGCAAAATGATTAACTAGAAAGAATAAAAAGGAATCCACTCACCAAATGTATTTTGTACCTCTCCAGATTCATTTGCATTATTATTAGTGTCATCAGATTCAAATAGGTTCATGGTTGACTGATCCTCTACCTCCATTAGGTTTCCATCAACATCATCTTCCTTTAATTCTACTTCTCCAGAATCAAATGGCCTTTTAGTAAGGGATGCCTTCAAAAAACAGAAATTAATTTGCTCTATTAGATATTGCTTCTGACAGAAAGCTATGTATCAGTTTGGAGAGCAAAAACAAAAACCCTCCATATCCAAGTCAGAATGTTAATTTCTTTTTGATATGCAAATAAAATGCTAATTATCCATTTTCATCTCCACATTCCAAATGATGAAATTGATATAAATGAACACACTTTTCTAAAAGCCTAGAAAATAAAAATGCAAGGCTAATTGTTTCTTTATATCAATATAAAGACAGTTTGTACTTAAGTGAGATGTAGAGAAATTAGGGCTGCTCTAGATACTTGATTATTATCTGGAAAGTAAGGGAAAATGAACTAAAGAAGATTTCTGTGAAAAGAGAAAGTTAATTGGGTACTTAACTATCTGTAAGAATACAAGATAGTATGAACAGCTGATGAGACAACTTTCATCCTATGGGCAAAGAAAGACCTTAGAGTTGAACAGGAGGGAGGTAGGGAGGCTGCACAGTAAAGAAAAAACAGGTCAGTGTGTAGGGCTGAATACTCCAATTTTGTCTCTGACACATATTAGTTAGATAACTAGGGGAAAAATCAATGACCACTTTGAATCTCAGCTTCCTTGGAGGACTATTATAAAGGTCAAAGGAGATCACACCTTTGAGAAATTCAAAGTTCAATATAAATATCAGCTAATAGCATTATTACTTGGGGTTGGATATTGGGAAAAAAATTTCTTGACCATGTGAGTTATGAAAAATTAGAAGGAATTAACTGAAGTTTAAAGAGGGGACATGGCTCACACCAGGCCACAAAGCTATAACACATTAAAAACATAGCTACAAAAATAAACAAACAGCCCACACTCAAAGTTTCCTAAAGCTCTTTGGCTGAAATCTCCCAAACCCCTGGCCTATAACATACTTATTGCCTATGCTTCTTCATGATACAATGTAAACTTCAGAAGTGATTCATTGCTTTATTTTGTATAACGAGTACAGTATAGGTACATCTTGTCTGTTGAACTAAATTAGTGGACATTAAATCTTTTTTTTTTGGCATATTTTTAAAATAATGTACAAAACTATATATTTGAGATTTAGACTGCAGTCCTAAACAGAATCTGCATATCCTGGTATAGGTAATCTCTTGGGAGAACTAAAATGAAATGAAACCTAACTTATACTCTAAAATAATACTCTAATAAGGGGGCGGCTAGGTGGCGCAGTGAATAGAGCGCCGGCCCTGGAATCAAAAGGACCTGAGTTCAGAGCCGGCCTCCAACACTTAATCCACACAAACAAAAACCTAGCCGTGTAACCTTGGGCAAGTTACTTAACCCCAATTGCCCTAAAGGGGCGGCTAGGTGGCGCAGTGAGTAAGAGCGCCGGCCTCGGAGTTGGGATGACCCGAGATCAGATCCGGCCTCAGAAAATGAGCACCCACGCATAAATAATGACTAGCCGTGTAACCTTGAGCAAGTTACTTAACCCCAATTGCTTTTAAAAAAAAAAATAATAATACTCTAATAAACATATGTAAATTTTAAAAATTCTTAATGATTAGAAGCATACTTACTAAATTTATGCAAATGTCCACAATGTCATTCATCAACTTTGATGTTAACAGACGCAGAAAAAGACCAGATACAATCTTATTTGGCTTGTGCTATTAGGGGAAAAAAAAGGGGTGGGGGGAAATTTGTATCAACGTTACAGCAAATTTGAACCTTCTCTGTTTTAAGAGAAAAATGAATTTCTTCGGCATTATGTGTTCTTCACAAGATTGAGAGGATAAGGTGAAATATATGGAAGATTTCAATATTAGAGATTATATAAACTACATACTATATACACACATTTGCAAATCTTGCTTCAAAAATAGTAAAAAAAAAAAGCCCTTATTTATAAATAACTATGAATAAGTGTGTATCTATCATTCTGAGTTTCACTGTACTTTTTCTTCATTCTACTATATAAGCAGTCAAATAAATAAAAGCTATTGACTCTAAACAACCCAATGAGATAAAATTCTAAAATCAATCCTGTTTCATCATCTTCCTCCTTACTCACAAGAAAACTCACCATTACATGGCTAAAACTCTATGCTGTTGATATCAATCAAGAGCAGTTATCTCAACAAAGATAATTAGTTGCCCAAAATTTCTTTTCTACATTTATATACTGGTCAATTTCAGGTGATTGCCAGTTATACTCCCAAAAAAGTTGAAAATTACTAAACAGTATATTACAGTTTTGTTAACATGAATTGCATCTGACTGGCAACATGACTAAAGCCACCGTAGGCATCAAGGAATAAATGACCAGTTCTAGTAGTAAGTTCAGTTCTTTATTGGTCACCTCTACCCTGAATAAGGTCAGGACAAATAAACCCCAAGATGCAGACTGATTCTCAGAAACAATAGTAACTGAAGCAAAAGCCCCTTAACAAAAGCAGCAGAGTTATCATTCCTCAATTACTTTTCTTAAGTGGAGGTTTGATCACAACACTGTCTTTCTACATAAACTCCCCTGGGTATCCTCTATGTTAAAACATAAATTATTCTGCTGGATATATAAAGCCCTTCATACTTTGTCCCCAGTCTATCTTTCCACCCTCAATATCCATGACGTCCCTTCCCAAACTCTACACACCAGCCAAGTTAGCCTTCCTGCTATTCTTCATACAAATCACTCCATCACCCTCCTCTATGCCCTTCCTCTATGCCTGGAATCCTTTATTTCCTTCAAGACACACCTCAAATACACAATGCTTTTTCTGATTACTCCAAATGCTAATACCCTCCTTCCTTCCCTCACTAACTACCTTGTGGTTAACAATCTTGTATTTACTTTGTACTGATTCTCTGAGTGTATACAAATACCTACACACATGTATCTATAAATATATGAATACATATTTATTTACTCTGAATACATGTAGGATATATGTTCTCCCCCAATAGAGTGTAAGCATACACTAAATCTATTACGCAAGGATTATTTTGTTTTTGTCTTTGCAACTACAGCATTTAACAGTGCCTAGAATACAATAGGTTATCTACTTGATTAATTGCTCTCTAATTCTTACTGTCCCATAACACACACTGCCATGATTTCATGCAGTTCCTCACTGTACCTTGCTTCTATCCTACATCTAAAAGAACCATTCTCTCCCTCACAATAATGTAAAAGACAATCTCTTAACCACACACGTGCACTATGTTCTAAGATTACTATAACAGAATACACAGTACCTTGAAAGTAAGGCTTATTTCATTTTTTATTTTGTGTAGCCCAGGCCTAGCACATGGTATATACCTAGTAAGTGCTTGTCATTACAATTACATATCTAAAATTGAAAGGGATCACAGGAACCATCTTTCACAGGCCTTCTGCCAATGCCCAGGCCTATGCTCAACCTAGCAGTCAGTTTAATCCAGTTAACCCTAACAAAATTAAATACTAAAGTAGAACAAATGTCCTGGAGGGCAGCCAATATCTATTATTCATCCCTCTGTTTCCCAAAAGGCCTGGCTACCCTATTGACCTGTACATAGCAGGAACAATATAAATGGTTGAAAAAATGCTAACTATGAAGTCAGTTTTTGTATTTTATTCTAAGTAGCAGAATTATCTTAGAAAACTTAATAAAAAGAACAAAAATTTTCAATATATTTAGTCCAAGCTGTAGTTGCTTTATTTCCTTGTATCTAAAATGTATTTTCCATTTAGTTTTAAACCGAATATATAATTTTGCAATTAAAAAAATAACTAAAATGCAAACAACTGACAGTCTACTAGATATTCCAAATTGCTGAGGAAATTACAAGGTGAAAACATTAACCAAAAGGAATCTTACCTTTGTACAATTATACAAGTAGTTGGTACAAAGCAACATTGTAGTCCTCAATGAGCAAATTCTAGATTCTTCATTTATCTTATTTTTAAATAAAGTAATGCTTTTCCCAGCACACTGCATCAGAGACTATTAAAGAATGGAAATGGGAAACAAAGAAAAACACACCAGAAACAACTCAAGATAAAATGCAGCAACAGAAATCTAACTTTCTTGGAGAAGTCTCTGAATTTCTGGATAAAGATGCATTAGGAAGCTCAACTTGATAATATCACACAACTAAAAATCATGAAGGAAAAAAATTGTGGAAAGGAGTCTATAGTACTTTTCAATTTACATATAAAACTGATAGTATCCAAACAGGGAAAAAAAAATAGGTGAGTCTTCAAAGACCAATTTCATTAAATCCATAAAAGAATGCTAATTAGGTATTATCACTGAGCAAATGAACAACTTGTTATTAATCTGCGACTACGTTTAAAATAATTAATTTTAAGTCTAAAGATTAAAAAAAATACATATTATATAAGCATACACAAAGCTTATACAAATTAATAAATCAGAAAAGATCAACCCAGACTTAGATATTTGGGTTATACAGATTTTCCTATAAGTAGAACAGAATATATAATCATATACATGGGATCATATGATGATAGGAACACAAATTTAAAAGTGGAAGGACCTTATAGACATTAGTGGCACAGAAGACAGAGCAACAGGCTTACAGTCAGGAAAACTTGAGTTCAAATTTTGATTTAGACACTTACTAGTTATGTGGCACTGAGTAAATTACTTAATCTTTGTTTGCCTCAATTTCCTCATGAAAATGGGGATAATAATGGCACCTACTGCACAGAGTTGTTATGATCAAATAAGATAACTGCAAAGTGATTATCAATGCCTGATATACAGTAAATGCTTATAAATGCTAGCTAGTATCATTATTATTATTATAAGCAAATTTCTCAAATGCCAATTTCCTATCAAATTAATTAATTGTCCATGAAATAAATGCTATTAAGAATTTTATCAAAAAAGTCTAGGCTTATATTTTCTTACCTTGGCATTCTGGAACAATCTTGATTTATATGCATCTTCTTCAGACAATATACCTGCATAACAATAGCAGCCAAGGACACCCACCAAAAGACTTGAACATCGGACAAGAGCTTCTGACCTTATAGTCTTGAAATAAACCAGAAGCACAAACACAAAATATGTTAATATAGTATTGTCTGGATCCAATAAATGACTTTGATTAAGTATCCTGGGACTATCTTTTAAATGAACCAGTTTTATAGCTATAAGTAAATTGCAAAAAGTTTAAAAAGTAGTGGTTTATCTTTGTGAACATTGTTTTAAAAGCCCCATAGTTCAAAGAAATTTCAATCCAAACATCCTAGGCCCTAGCCTGCTCAATCAAGACAGAGACAAACATCACATTCTACTAGCCAAACATTATATACACTGGTATTTCTACTTCACCATCTGACATGCTCCATGCAACACTTAAGTAGCACAAAGACATTAAGAACATGCTCAGGCCCTGCACACAGCTTTAAAATCTAACAAGTGTACTCTGATTAGAGCCATTTGTGGGAAGTGTGTGTGTGTGAGAGAGAGAGAGAGACAGACACAGACAGAGAGAGAGAGAGAGAGAGAGAGAGAGAGAGAGAGAGAGAGATTCCTGTGCTAGACTATAAGCTCTAGAAAAACACAGATTGGTTTTACTTAGGTCACTAACTCCCCTATGGTTAGCCTTAGTGCAACAGACACTTAAATGATCATGGAATGAACAAAACAATTATCAAATATTATTGTTCTCTTACAGTACAGTTATAGCACAGATGAGCTGTTTTAATTAAAATAAAGCAGAATTTAAAAACTGGACTACATGACAAAGAAATGTAAGTGGTCAAGTGCAGTGTCTTTATGAGTTCATTTTTCTTAGGTTTTCTGAGTTGTAAGAATGAGGAGGAAGGCATATTATTCTTAAAGTTTTCTGCTATTTCTTCCTTCTGCCTCTTTCTCTGTTCCCTGGTACTGAGTGGTCTGCAGATTTTATGTAACAAAGATGAAGAGACATAAGAAATGATTTCTCCAATCTGGTTTCAGAATTCTCTTAAAAACATAACTTTTGGACACAACATGGCAGCAGCAGCAGCGAAGGCCGGACTGGCAGGGCTGAAGCGAGCAGCCTCAGTGATGTGCCTGGGCACTCGGCGGCAGCCCCTCAGGGAGCTCTCAGCTGTGGCCCGGCTGTACCACAAGAAGGTGGTTGACCATTATGAGAATCCCAGAAACGTAGGGTCCCTTGACAAGAAGTCCAAAAATGTTGGCACAGGATTGGTGGGGGCATCCACTTGTGGAGATGTTATGAAATTACAGATCCAAGTGGATGAAAAAGGGAAGATTGTGGATGCCCAATTCAAGATGTCTGGCTGTGGCTCTGCCATTGCTTCAAGCTCCTTGGCCACTGAGTGAGTGAAAGGAAAAACGATAGAAGAGGCCTTAACCATAAAAAATACTGATATTGCCAAGGAGTTGTACCTCTCTTTGGTTAAGCTGCACTGCTTTATCCTTGCCGAAGAAGCGATCAAGGCTGCCCTTGTGGACTACAAACTGAAGCAGGGCATCGCTAAGAAAGAGGAAGCCAAGGAGGAGGAGGATGCGGCTGCCCCTCCCTGGCTGCAGCCTGTGCTGGCCCGGCCCTCCAGCCTCCCCTTCTAGTGTACTACATCTCCCTTTAGAGGATAGGGAGCTCTTGTTCCCCAATAAAAGAGCCATGTGATAATCATGCTGCATGCACCATGTCCTGTTCTCATAGAAGCATTAATCGATCCTCATGAAATTTGCAGCTTCTGTTCTGTCTTTGGGCTTATTTCTGCCCTGTCAACCCCTCAAGGCCTAATGTAGCTGGAGATTGTGAACTGTGTGACCATCATTACTTCGTCTGTTCCCAAGATGGAAACAAAAGGTGGAGCCCCAGAACAGCTTTCATCTGAAGGTTGACTTTAATTTAGCACTTAATTGCACCTGAGTTGGGTTTGGGGAAAAGTGTTATTGTTATAGATTGCCTTAGCATAAATATTGGAGAGAACTATTATTGTACATAAAGCAGTTCTACATGTATATGTGTGTGTGTGTGTGTATACACACATATACACATCTATGATATAATAAAACTCTTGTAAGAACAAACAAAAACATAACTCTTTAAGTTTCTCCTGAATACACCCTTGACCCTTCCTTCTGATTTAGTACCTTTTTCCTCCTCTTAACCAAACTAAGTCCTTTAGATTTCTTTATTTTTGCTTTGCCATTATCAATCAACAAGTAGTTATTAAGAACCTACTATGTGCTAGTCACTGTGTTAGTCACAGAGTATATAAATACAAAAATGAAACAATTCCTGACCTCAGGGAACTTAGCTTCTATTGGAGATGACAGCATGTACATAAATAAGTACATTCAAAATAATTACATGGTTAAGTTGGAAAGGGGTTGAAGGAGGAGGGCGGATGCACTTGTTCACACATCTCCCTAAATAGTCAGATGGTTCAACATCATGAACAGATATGTCTTTAATCATTTTAAAAGACGTATTAATATCTGTTTTGTCACTGGACCTTTCTATGTGATTTACAGATAAAACCTCCTCTATGTACTATCTCCCCCAAAAGAATACACCCTAACACAGGAACTATCTAGTTTTTCTGTTTGTACTCCAAATACTCAGTACAGTGCTTTCTCCACTAGTAAGTACTTAAAAAATGCTTTTTCATTCATTCATGTCTCCTGCTACCATATTAATCTTTATGAAACATCACTTTGATTATGCTACTCTGCTGATCTAAAGTCTGGAAAGGTTGCACATTTTTTTCCCGAAAAGACTACTTGAATTCAAGGATTTCACACAACAAAGAAGATAACGAATGTAAAAGTGCTCTGAAAAAATTTAAGTACTATATAATTGTTGGCTAGTCTAACCATCATCATTATTAGTCTTCAAAGACCTAAATGGCTGTGATATGGAAGAAGGCAGACTTAGGGAAAATGGATGGAAACTGAAGAGAGATGAAGTCTGCATTGATACTAGGAAATATTTACTAATAATTGGAGTTGCCCAGAAGTAAAGGAAGCTGCCTGAAGAGCAGAGCCTGAATGACCACTTTCAATGCTGCAAAACAGATCCCTGTTCAGGTACCAGCTGGATTAAATAACTTTTAACTCAGAGATTCTGTGATTGTGACAGTCTAGCAAAACACAAGTGTAACAATACTTGCTAGTCTGTTTCTCCCCTCAGCTGCATTTCCTTTCCTCTAAAGATAGCATTTTCTTATACCACTGATTCTTTCCTCTCCAGACTGTCCTACTTTTTAGGGCCCAAAAAAACCACTCTGTAACCCAATATGGAAAAAAATATCCTTGGTCAAAATTGCAGCTTAAATTTATCCTTAAATCTCACCTCAAAGGAATAATTATTTAGAAGCTGTTCAGACAATCCCAGAAGATAGCGATCTAGTGTTTCTTTTAGATTCTGATGGACAGCAAGTCCAGCACCAGCCTGGATTTTTTCAGGGGTGTCATCCATCATATTGGTACAAAAATCCATCTGGTCAAAAGTTGTCTGAAGGTATACCTCTTCTACTTCTAAGAATGTGGCCTCCACTTTGCCTTTTTGCTGCTGCTCACTGTAAGAAAATAAGGCCTTACTTAGTTGTATGGTTAGGCTATCATAAATGAATAGACCTTTCAATATCAAAGTCATACAGATCTCTATCACCTGAGAGTAAGGAAAATCTTCATAGTTGGGAAGCACTCAATAAATGACTTTAAATTGAATAAGAGGCAGTTCAAATTACCTTAGAATTTTGTTCTAGACAGAAATTTCTCAATTTACATACCAATCAGATGCACTCTGGAAAAACTCCATTGCCCCTTTACAATGCTTCATGGTGAGACTCACGAGAATTGACTCCAGGGCTAAGTGAGGAAAATCACTGTGGAGAAGAAATTTTTCACTTGAGTTTAATAAGAACGTTTAAACAACTACATTAAAAGAATCCCTGCCTCTTATTCACGAAAGAAAGAAATCCAGGCATGAAATATAAAATAAAAAAGTAAAGTGTGGTATAAAATTAACAGCTAGGAAGTCAGTTTTGTTACTCTATCAAGTCTCCAAAGAGAAACAGAGGGACATAATAAGCCTAGAAAGACAGGCTGAGGCCAGACATACTCTAAAGGACTATCTCTGCCAAGCAGGGAGAGGAATTTGTATGTTAGTCTCAAAGAAACAGGAGGCCTCTAGAGCTTCTTGAACAGTGATGGGAAAGACATCACATGATCTGTGTTTTAGGAATATCAATTTGGCAACTGAGTGGAGGAAGGGATGAAGAGGGGAAAGATGGGAGGCAGGAAAACTAATTAGGAGACTATTACCAGAGTCTAGGCAAGAAAAAATGAGAACCTGAATTAAAATTATGGCACCATGAGTCAAAAGAAGGATAAGGGTATGAGGGATATTGTGGAGGTAGATTTTATAAGACTAGATACTAATTAAATATGGGCAGGGAGATGCAAAAGAGTTAAGAATTAAAGATGACTCCAAGAATCTGATCTCAGTGATTTAGGATGGTGGTGTCCTTAAAAAGAAATACAACAAATGAGAACAGGAGAGGGCTAGGGTAGGGAAGGGAAGGGAAAAGGCAGAATGGGTTCTATTTTGGACATAATGAATTTGAAATGCCTATAAACAAAGACTTTACTGCCACTTGCACCTCTTAAAATTCCTAGCTTCCTTCAAGGACACCATCACTCAAGGGCCTATTCTAATTCCCCTTAGTTATTAGTGCACACCTATGATTTTATTTTGTATTTATTCTTCTGCACACAAGTTATTTTTCCCATAGAATGTTAGTGCCCTGATTGCTTTTCATTTACAACTCTGTATCACTATTGCCTAATACAATTTTAAAACATAGTAGGCAGTGCCTACTATAAACAAATGCTTATTCAAATTCAAGGCAAAACTTACAAACATTATCCCTGGATGATAATTATCACTTTTCATTTAATCAATTTTATTTACTTTTTATTTTATTTATTATATATAATTTAATTTTATATAATTTATATTGTATAATATGTGTAATGTGTAACATAATAGATATAAAAATATAATTTGATTAATTAATTTATTACTTCTATGGAGGGGACTCCAAATCTATATATACCGAGCTCTAACCTCTCTCTAGAGCTTCTATCATACATCTCCAACTGTCTACTGGATCTTTCAAATTGGATATTCCAAAGATATCTCAAAATTCAATGTGTCTAAAATTAAAATCATCCAATTTCCCCAGAACTCACTGCTCTTGCAAATTTCCCTTTTTCTGTTGAAGACATCACCATCCTCTCGGCTACCCAAGTTTGCAACCTTGGCATTGTCTTGTCTACTACCTCTCCTTTTCCCCACATATCCACTCAGCTGCCATATCTGGTGGTTCCTATCTAAGCAACATCTCTTTTCCCTTTTTATCTCTTCTCAAAATCACCATCAATTCAATCCACCATTCAAGCCCTCAACACTTCTAACCCAGGACTACTGCAATAAGCTAATTGGCCTCCTTGCCTTAAATCTCTCTTTGTTCCAAACACTGGCTCCCCCCAAGCTGAAAACACAATTTTCCTAAAGTACAGATCTGATCATGTCACTTCCCTATTCAACAAACCCCCAGTGATTCTCTATTGCCTTTAACATCAAGAATAAACTCTTCAGTTTAACTTTTTAAGCCCTTTATAATCTGGGCCCAACTTATTTTTCCAGCTTCATCATATATTACTTCACTTTCTACACTCTGTGGTCCAGTCAAACAATTCTTCACACATTCCAACTCCCATCTATACATCTTTGCTATGGCTGCCATCCCATCCTTCTCTACCCCACATCTGGACTGTATTACCTCTAGTCACTTCATAGAATCCCATTGTTGGTTTCTTCCCAGACTCTGCTCTAATGCCACCATCTTCATGACACTGTTTTTCATCCTCTCAAATACCATTTCCCTTCTCCCTCGAAATTTAACTTGTGCTCATTTTGAATATTTATGTTGTTAATGTACATGTTACATTGTATGTCCCAATAGAATATAAGCTCCTTGAGGGTAAGCACTATTCCAAATTTTGTCTCTATATCTCCAGCATCTAGCACATAGTAGGCACTTTAAAATGCCTGCTAATTGATAGAAAAGGCATATTTACTCTTTACTTCTTTACTCTTACTTCTAAGGCTTATGGTTATCATAGAGCAACACTATTGTCTATTAATGTTAAAATAAAATGTAATGAAGCTTTCTTCTTAAAAGAAATTACCTGCAAAGAACTGGAGGGAGTTCTGTACTTTCTTCCATGTCATCTTCTAATTGATAGAATAGTAGCCATTTCATAATTAACTCTTTTAATGAGTAACCTTGATTTATTTCACAAAAATTCTGATCCATTCCTACTTTTGACATCTCTGGAACTATGCAGGAGGTCAAGGCTAATGACAAACAACATACTGCAGGACTTAAAAAAAAGAGACAATTTATGTTAAGGAGAATGCAATTATTACACATTAAAAGAATATCAATATATTTCTTGGCAAATTACTTAAATCTGTCATATCTTGGTCTTGAACTATCTTTAATTGTAAGACCCATCACAATATATATCACAATTTCCAAGAAGTAAATGAATTAAATAGATTTCAATATTCTTAGAGCAATAAAATGATTATTTAAGAAGCAATAATTCCTTGGTATCTATGATCAAGATAATATAGGGAGGATTACTCTCTGGGTAAACAAGAAACAAATCACAAGTTGGATCCAACAGTCAAATGAAATTCTTCTTCTTTGCAACTATGTCTTTACCTCCGTTGAAGGCAAAATCACATGTATTATGGTTATAGTGACTTTTCATGGCCAAACTACAAAAACTCAGGTAGTAAAGAAAACTTCAAAAGAAAAATGTTAAATGAAACTACAGGCATATTAGATCCAGAAAAAAGAAAATCCTAAATTTAGAAGGAGAAATACAATATATTATTATTACCAAGAAGGCCTGCAAGCCGATCCTGTAAATATCTTCCATAGTTCTCTGTCAACCTCAACCAAACTTCCTTGAATTATGGCACCAAGTAAGCCAAAGTTTTCAGCCTGTATTTGTTCAGAACTTATGCTTCGAAAGGTAATAGACCAAATTTTATTCCAAAGTTTCAGGAGATCTGACTTGTGTGAGATTTCCAGATCCAATTTCTTGCCTTGACATAACGCAAGTTCAGTGAGGCATCTTAACACATATGGAATACGTTCCCCTCGTCGCTGCTGAGATAGAAGCTGGTGTAGTATCGTCAATAATGGTGCAAGCTCACTGTTAGGAAAACTTTCAGGATACTTTGCTATTAACTGTGTTGCAATCTGTAACCTTAAAAAAGAAAAGGCAAGTAATTAATTTGAAAAATTTGAAAAAATTTTTAATAATAGCAATGGCAAACACATATATTAACTCATATTTTACAAAGTACTTTTATCACACAGAGTATTTAATCTGATCTGCACAATTCTATGAAACAGGCATTAAAACAATTATTTTATATATGAGGAATCAGGCAGAACTAAAGACACACAATTAGTTAAGGTTAAGATTCACCACTGTTTCTCTGAATCTGCCCAAATTACTTTGTAGTCGTTACATATATAGGTTGTGTTGACTTATCTGTGTACACGGTTTTACACTAAGTAGAATGTCAGTTCCTTTAAGGGAGGGAGGGGCAATTCGTTTCAGTTTTTCATCCTAGCACCTGGCACATGAACAATGCTTAATGGATATGGGTTGAATAAATGAATCTCATTTGAGTCTCACATTATCCCTATAGATAAAGCAATATCATCCTTATTCTACTGAAAAGGAAACTGTGGCTAAGAAGTTTAATGGCTTGTCCATGGCATGTGGCTACTAAATGAGAGACAAAGGATCTGAATACAGATCTTATTCCATTTGCATCACTTTCCACATTCTACCAAATTCCCAAGGGATAGCCCTCCAAATTAAAAAAAAAATTTAAGTTGTTTTTTTTCTTTAAGTACTTAGTACCCTGAAAATAGAATGAAAAGATAAATGTCAAAGCCCAGGACAATAAGTCCATTACAACAATTCATCTGGCCTCAGAGGCCTCTGAAATGCTTTTCAATTAAATCAAGAAACTTTAATTAAATGACTATTATATCAAGGCACTGTACTAAATGTTAAAGATAAAACAGTAAAAATACAATAGCCCTTGCACTCAAGGAGTTTGCATTTTACAGGAATAATACCATGTATACACAGATAAAACCAAAATAATTGGAAGAGAAGGAGATTTTTTTTCTCCCATCTACAATGTTTTCTCCAACATCTACATACTAATTATGATGGTTGGGAATATAAGGAGAAAAAAGACAATTAGGTACTTAATAGCTATGTAACTTTGGGCAAGTCAGTAACCTCTGTTTACTCATTTTCCTCATCTATAAAATGGAGATAATAGCACCTACCTCCTAGAGCTGTTGTATCAAATGAAATATATGTAGAACCACTTTAGCACAGGGTCTAGTTAGTACACAATAGGTGCTATATAAATGCTAGCTATTATTACTATTAAGATTGAAAGGGTGGGGCGGCTAGGTGGCACAGTGAGTAAGAGTGCCGGCCTCGGAGTTGGGATGACCCGAGATCAAATCTGGCCTCAGAAAATGAGCACCCGCACATAAATAATGACTAGCCGTGTAACCTTGAGCAAGTTACTTAACCCCAATTGCTTAAAAAAAAAAGATTGAAAGGGTAATTAACAAAAAAATTACACACATGGCCTAAAGACCTCCTCTAAGAAGCAAAAACAGAATAGCACTGCATTCAACAGTTGGTTATATTGAGTTTGCAGAGCTAATAAATTAGTTTACAAACAACAAAAAAATTAGGCATTGTAGACTGTTTCGCAACAAGACTATAATTGCTCAATCTGACATTTTAAAGAAATTTTGTAGAAATCAGGCTAGTCTTTTAAATAAAACTATTAATAATACCAAACATAGGACTAAAGAAAACAGTGCACAAGAAATAAGCATTAAGATACTTTACCATGGCACAAGGTCAAAATCACTCTGTGACTTCTGAAGGTAATGTTTAATAACCTCCCAGCCTAATTCTATTTTTCTTCTTTTGCTTGGTGTACTGCTACTACCAAAATCTCTTGGTGAAGTGGTATAAGACTGAGAGATTTCTAGGACTCTGGTATCTTCACTGAAGACCTGTTTCAAATGAAAAGTCACACAGAGAATGGACTTTTTCTTCACATCAGCTTTTAGACAGAACTAGCTAATGAAGTAAAGTTTATAAAAAAAATAAACAACACTCCTCTCAAATGAAGGAAAAACAGAAGTCATGGGCCACGAGTAAACACTTAATTATGATACTTCAAACATATAGTAATCTTGAAAAAGGGAGAAACATTTTTAATCTGACACTTTTACTATGCTGGAAGGTATCCAAAGAACATTTAATTAACAGAAAATAAGATATCTCTAATAGAGCAAAAGGCCAAAGTTTTTCAAGGAACAATTTTTTAAAATCAAGAGAATCCTTAATAGCAGTTAACACTTCTCCACAGTATGCTGACCCAAGTTTTTAACAAAGACTTCTAAGTGGAAAGCAGAGTTAAAAATACCTTGTCTCCTACACACTATATTCTTGGAAAATAGTATAGTGTAAATGACAACAGGAGACCCTCAAACTGTTTATTGAGCTGAACTGGGAAAGGAACAGCCTGGAATCACTATCTAATGAACATTTAGAAGGAAGTTATTATAAAGAAAATGTCAGCTATTCAAAACATGCTGAATAAATGAAGAAACATGAAACAACACATTGAGAATAATTTTATGTCTCTTTCTCACAGGTGAAAATACAGTGGAAAATTAACAGGGAACATCATGGACAAAAAAGGTACATATAGTAAGAACTACTATACCTGGTGACAAACATCTACCATCAATTCAACCAAATTTTCTTTGACAGCAATGTTTCGACATCCAGAAGAATATTTTCCTCTGCTTCCTATATGGCTTATCTCATTCAACAGTAGATCATATAAGCTGTACAAGATACTTTGCCATTTTGATGATTCATAAGCTCCTATTGACAAAAACACAAAAAAATATAGCTTCTACTTAGTTCCAATTTTCAACTGCCAACAACTAAAAAGGTATCTGTGTGTGTGTGTGTGTGTGTGTGTGTGTATCTATGCTGCTAGATTCATAGAAAAATACAAACAAGGGATTCTGACATCTTCATTTGAACCTTGATTTTTCTGTCACCTATCTCTCAGAATTGTTGTGAGGATGAAATGAGATATTTGTAAAGTGCTTTGAAAACCTTAAAAACATTATATAAATGCTATCTACTTCCAAATGATTATTTCCTGGATATAGTACTGTCACCTCAATGTGTCCAATCTTAAAGTCATTACCTTCCTCAACAACTCAATCGATTTCCACCAATAGATCCCTTTGCTAACATGGTTTCTCTGTGCCTTTGTATCCCTAGCACTTACTATAGTGCCTGGTCACAGTAGGGACTCAATACATGGTTGTTGAACTGAAGTACATCAATGGCACTATATACTAGTTTCCTAGGCTTAAAAACTCCAAGGGTTACCTGGGCTTGAGGTAACAGCCAATAACTTTTTATAGTGGGTTTTCTGTTTGTTTGCTCATTTTTCTAGCCCATTTTCTAACTTCAGACTTAATGCCTGAAGGGAGAAGTTAGGTGGCATCATAGTGCACAACGTACTTGGCCTGGAATCAGGAAAACCTGAGTTCAAATCTAACCCCAAATATTTACTGGTTGTGTGACCCTGGGGAAGTCACTTAATGACTGCCCCAGTTTCCTCCACTTTTAAAATGGGGATAATAGTACCTACCTCCCAAGGTTAAGGGCACCAAATGAGACAATATTTGTAAAGTCCTTAGCATGGTACCTGGCTTATAGTAGGTACTCAGTCAATTCTTATTTTTTTTATTTTTTATATTAGGGTCAGGCTCTGAGCAGTTCTGGAGAGAAAGTCTGGGCTGGTCTCTCTGTTTTTTGGGTATTAAGGCTTGTGTTCTTCCAACACTGGAGGGTCAGCCCTGGCTGAGAGCCTGTCAGCTCAAAGGGCTTCCAAAATAGTCTGATCCAAAGCAAACTCTGACTGCTGCTCTTGGTCTTCAGATCCTGACTTGATTAAGGTTCCAAACAAGATCAGACTTGTTGCTGGTCTCAATTCCTGTAAGCCAGGCAGGAGTTCTGCTGGTTGAGAATGATTTAAGTGTAGGCTCCCTCCCCTTTGATCTGGGAATCTGACCAGGTTACTCCTCTACAGACTTCAGACTTGGCTAGAAGCTGGAACTGAGGCCCCACTCTGCTCCTAGGGTCTAAACCACACTGCAACCCCTTGCTTCTGAACTTGCTCTACTCTCAGTACACTGCCTAAGGGTAACAATTGTCACTACCCTGCCTCTCTTCAGTCACCCTGGATCTGTAACCTGGAACTGGGTATGGGCAACAAAGCTTTAAATGGCAGCTATTTCCACTGCAGTGACTAGATAAGCATCTGAGACCTCCTCTTGCTATGGCACCCAGCCTCTCTCTGGGAGTGGAATGCTCCACACAACTGCTCCTGGTCAGACCCCTTCCTCAGTATCCACAGATTTCTCTTTCTATCTCCCTGTGACAAAGTAGCATGGAAAAATAATTCACTGTGACTTTTTTTTTCTTTTATTTCCCCATTAGGACTAGGTCTAGTACAGGGGAGGGAAATCTGAGGCCTCAAGGCCACATGTGGCCTTATAGGTCGTTAGGCCTTAGGGCCTTTTGATTGAGTCCAAGTTGTACAGAACAAATTCTTTTATTAAGAGGATCTGTTCTGTGAAGTTTGGATTTAGTGATAGGGCTGCACTTGAGGACATAGAGGGCCATGTGTGTTCTCAAGGCCACAGGTTCCCCACCCCTAATATAGCTTTTTTCTTGATCTGTTTGAAGATTTTGGGGTAGAGTTCACCATATTATTTTCTGCTATTCCACCATCTTAGCTCTGTCTCTCTGCCATCAATTCCTACCTGCAGAATATTCCCATTATTTCCACCCAGGCTCTCATCATTTCACATCCCAGTTGTTACCTTTGGCCCATCTTCTTTCCAAGCCAGACAAAGGACTTTTACAGGACTTAAAGCACCAGCTTTTGCCAAGTCACTCCCCTGATTAAGAATCTCTAATATCTCACCTTTGCTTATGAACTGTCAACTACTCTGTGTAGCTTTCAAAGCCCTCTGCAATTTAGCTCTGCTTAACCTGGTCAACATTTTAACTCCTACTTCTTCAAAATATGAACCTAGGCAGGGGGGGTGAGGGGGGTGGAGCCAAGATGGCGGAGTAGAAACAGCACTCCCAAGGTTCTCTGCCCCACACAACTTCCAAACAATGTAAAAGGGGACTCTGAACAACTTCTGGAGCCCCAACACCCACAGAACTACACAGAGAAGCTAACCTCCCGCTGAGGAGAACCCAGCAGCCCTGCAGGGAGCTGCGAGTGCAGCGCTCTGAGAGCAAGCAGCACAGTGTACTGGGAACCAACGGTTTTAGCCCTAGGGTGGCTGGGCCAGCAGCCGGCTGGAGGGACCCCAGAACACCAGCAACTGTGGCGATTCCAGAATTATCAGCACAGATATGCCTAGGACAAAGTGAGAGGTTAGTGCCCTATGGACTTTGGGACCAGTATTTGGGGAATTCGTCGGCTTCCTCCCCTGGGGGCGAAAAGCTGCTGAAGAAACGCAGCCCAGAGGCCACTTTGCAGCGTCAGTGATGGCTCTAGCTCCTGGTCTGCAAACTGTAGGGAGACCCAGCAATAAGTTGGGGGTTAATCGCTCTTGCTTTAAACTGCCTGGATCTGGATTGTAGTCTGGGGGGGAAGTTTGGGGTGGGTATCCAATTTGCCAAAGCGGGTGGAGGCTTTACAGAGGCCACCCAACATGTGGAAGTTGTGAAGACCCCACTTTTGGGACGGAAGCTCTCCTGTCTGGTGGCAGAGTCCTGCTGTGGCAACAAGCTGTAATGGAAATGCAAATTTAAAGATCTTCCCTGCCCCTAGCTTAAGTGCACCTGGAGCCTGTGGTGGGAAGAGGCTTGTTTTTTCAGGGAAGCCCACACCTTGATACTTTGTGATTGGGCAGTGGGTCAAGGAGGTTGTTACAATCTCTGAGCTAGGAGAAGACTATATAAACCCTGATGAGAGGCTTAGCTTTGGGGCTCACTTTGAGAAGTGTTGTGTGATTTGATCAGATGAGACTCTGGGAAGCCGTTGTTGAGAGCCCCCTGGCTTTGAAAACCCAGATGTTGATGCTTCCCTCTCTGGTAACTGTGATTTGGTATTGATATAATGGTGGGACAGTTTGGAAGCCTGTCTGTTTGATCTGTAAGTCCTGTAACTCTGAAGTTTGGGGTGCTGACCTTTTTTCCCCTGAACTAGGTAATGTATGTTTGTTTGATTAAAGTAAGCTTGTTAACCCATTTTGAGTTGCTTTCCTTTTGAAAAGCAGATCTAAGAACCTGTGTTGGCAGTCACCCTGGGGATATTGGGGTGCTTGCTGCTACACAAGCCCAAAAACCAAGTAATTAAGTGGAAACATGCCCAGGCAAAAGAAACAAAATATACAGAAAAATTCAACATTGAACTCCTATTTTAGGGGCAAAGAGGATCAAAGCATGGAGGAGGACTGTGAGGTCAAAACTCCTGCACCAAAAGCCCCAAATGAAAATACAAGCTGGCTACAGGCCATAGAGGACCTTAACAAGCAGATAAGAGAAGTGGGGGAAAAATTGGGAAGAGAAATGAGAGAGATGCAAGAAAATTATGAAATGAGAGTCAACAGCCTGACTGAGGAAAATAACACCTTAAAAAATAGACTAACTCAAATGGCAAAAGAGGCTCAGAAAGGCAATGAGAAGAATGCCTTAAAAAGCTGAATTTGCCAGATAGAAAAAGAATCTCAAAAGCTCACTGAGGAGATTCATTCCTTCAGAGTTAGACTGGAGCAAATGGAAGCTAGTGATTTTATGAGAAATCAAGATGCTGTTAAACAGATCCAAACAAATGAAAGAATAGAAGGCAATGTGAAATATCTCATGGGAAAAACCACTGACCTGGAAAATAGATCCAGGAGAGAGAATTTAAAAATTATTGGACTACCTGAAAGCCAATCAAAGAAAGAACCTAGAAATCGTCCTTCAAGAAATTCTCAAGGAAAATTGCCCTGATGTTTTAGACCCAGTGGGGGAAATAGAGGTGGAAAGAATCCACCGATCGCCTCCTGAAAAGGATCCCAAAAAGAAAACTCCTAGGAATATTATAGCCAGGTTCCAGAACTCCCAGATCAAGGAGAAAATATTACAAGCAGCCAGGAAGAAACAATTCCAATATTGTGGAAACACAATCAGAATAGCACAGGACCTGGTAGCTTCTACACTGAGGGATCGAAGGGCATGGAATATGATATTCCAGAGGGCAAAAGAGCTGGGATTGAAGCCAAGGGTCACGTACCCAGCAAAACTGAGTATCTTGTTTCAGGGAAAAATATGGTCATTCAGTGGAATAGAGGACTTTCAAGCATTCTTGAGGAAAAAACCAGAGTTGAATAGAAAATTTGACATTCAGACACAAGAAGCAAGAGATGCTTGAGAAGGTAATCAAGGAAAAGAAATCAAAAGAAACTTATCAAAGTTGATCTATTTACATTCCTACATGGAAAAACAATAACTGTGACTGATGAAACCTTTCTCATTATGAAAATAATTGAAGAAGGGTATATGGGCATATGTTTACAGGTATACATGGATAGAGGGCACAGGCTGAATTTGATGGGAAGGGATGATTCTTAAGAGGTGAAGTTAAGAGGTGAGAGAGGAAAGTGGCAAGAGGAGATGGGGAGAGACAGGGTAGGGTAAACTATCTCATGTAGAATAGGCAAGGGGAAGTAGTTGCAGGGGAGGGGAAGAACAGGAAGGCAAAAAGGCAAAAGCATATTCTCATTGAAGTTGGCTCAAGGAGAGAATCACATACATACTAAATGGGATATCTCACCCTGCAGGAGAGTAGGGGAAAGGGGGATGAGAGGGGGGATGATGGAGGGGAGGGCATTCTGGGAGGAGGGGAAGTTGGAAGTAACCACTATCAAAGAGGGACAGGATCAAAGTAGGGAATGGACCAAGTGGGAGGTGAGATGGGTGGGAGGGAAATATAAGCAGTCTTTTACAATATATCTACTAGGGTAATGTTTTGCATAGCTATACATGTACAACACATACTGAATTGCTTATCTTCTCAGAGGGAGTGGGTGACAAGGGAGGAAGGGAATGGATTTGAAAATCGAAGTTTTAAAATTAAATGTTTCATAAGATGTCCAGGCATTGCGGCTCAGAGATTCACCTTGCCCTAATGGCAAAGCCGAAGGGGGTATGGGAGAAGATATGGGAGAGAGCAGATTGGATGAGAGGATATCTAGTGGGACTGCTATTCTGGGGTGGTGGGTAGGAAAAAATGGGGGAAAAATTGTAACTCAAAATCTGGTGAAAATGAATGATGTAAACCAGAAGTTAATAAAGCATTTGTTTAATAAAAAAAAATATGAACCTACCACTCAATACCAGTCCTGCCAAAGCTCACTACTGTGGTTTTCCTCAAGCCCTTTCTTTTTATATCTATCCAAATGTTAAATATCTTTCCAGTTAAATATCATTCTAGATATCACCCAGGTTCTACCTTCTATAAGAAGTCTGTAATCTCTCCCTTCATTGAATCATTAGCAGTTATAGCACATTATATACTACTCAACATTTAATTACATATTTTCTCTTATTCTTCTTTAATTCTTTCACATCTATTATTTGTATTTTTGCAACCAAACTTTATGGGTATAGTGTCTTTTACTTATTATATCCTTATAATATCTAGCACTATGCTAGTTACACAGTAGACATTTATTTATGTCTATTAGTGAGATGATAAAATACAGAATGAAACCTTACAATTGTGACAAAAATAACCATTGATAAATATCACTCAAATAAAGGAAGCTAGAAAGCTAGAGACACATGTTGGCATCAGCATTAACCTTAGTAATCCAATCATCAGAGATGCCCTCAACTTGGCAACAGCTGTTAGTGAGAAATTAGAAAAGGTTATAGTCTCTATCTGAATTAGACTTAATTAAATTTAAATAGATTAATGAATAAGTAAATTAAAAACAATAACAACAAAAGATTGTTCTTATACCTTTTTCTTGGGTTTTAGCTCCTTTTGGGTGATGAACACAAACTTGCAGATGAAGTAATTCAATAATTACATCCTTCAAAGAATCATTTGGTCTTTGTTGAGACCATATGTAAAGCACAGTAGGAAGGATTTCTTCTCCTAATTTACAAACTTGCACACGAAAATTTACAGCAAAGACCCTGAGAAAGATATTAAGGGCAGCCAGAATATGATTCAAACCTGCAGAGCTTTTATCCTGCCTGCAACACAAGAAATCAAGCACTAGTTACTATACAAAAGAAAAACATATGTGGTTTTGCTATTTATACAATAACTTGAAGACAATTAAGAAATTATACAAAGGTGGAAATGCCCAATAACATTTATTTCAAAATTGCTAGTGTCTCAGCTTAAGAAGAAAATAAGCTGCCCATGTGCAGAGACTGTTTCATTTTGTGTCTTTGCAGCTCCAATGCCTCACAATGCCCAGCACATAGGAAGCATTTAATAAATGCTTGCTGATTAATGAAAAATTACAGGAGAAGCCCATGTGTCCAAATGGTACTGTATACCAATAAGAAACGGTTCATTTATGGGTACAAAGGGCTCACTCTTCTTAGCTTTTTCTTAGCCAAAATAGTGCTCAGTCATAGCTACCCAATTATATTTTACATTAAATACTTTGATTTCCAAAGCATTTCACATAAACTCTTGATTTTTTCCTGATAACTACTTTTGCCCAGTATCACCCTCATTCCTGTTCCATTTATAGTTTCTTCCATGCTAATTTGAACTTGATCATTCTGTCTTTCATTATCTGTTGTTTGGTATGTCAAATCTAATTTGTCCAACTACACTATGAGCTACTTGAGGGTAAGATCTGTATCTTACACTTGTTTATATAGTCCACAGTATCTAACCCTGGGCTGTAAAAAGCAAAAACTTTGTGACTTCTGCCAGAGTTTGTGTTGAGGGTACCACCATCCTTCCATTCACCTATATTTGAAACTTCACTCTCCCTTACCCCACATATCCAAATCAATTTCCAAATCTTGCTTTTTACCTCTGCAACATCTCCCACATCATTTCATTCTCTCCACCCAACACAGCCATCACATTAGTTCAGGTCCTCATCATCTCTTTCCTAGACTATAGCAAAAGCCTTCTAATCTTCTGAATCAAGTTTTGCCCCATTCCAAATCCACCTACAGTCAATGAAGGGATTTTCCCAGAGTATGGATCTGACTGCATTATTCCCTGCCCAATAAACTTAAGTGCCACCTTCTATCTGAAGGTTTTCCAGATTCCTGAAGCTGCTCATGTCATCCTCCTACAATTATCTCTATCTCTACCTCCTACAATGGTCTTCTTTCTACGTACTCTCACAAGTTAACATGTCTTCTCCCTCTGCTGGATTTGAAGCTCCTCAAGGGTTAGAAACCACTTCAGTTGTCTCCAAAGTCTCAGAAAAGTGTCTAAAACACAGGTGTTTAATAAATGCCTTCTGACTGATTGATTACTGCAAGTGGAATTCTTATCTCCCAAAGGGAAAGCACTTCCCCAGCACTGAAGGCAGCTCCTAAATACTGCAACCTAATTGAGAATCTATAGTACACCCTACTGCCTCTTCAATTTGGCTCTTAGACTATGAGTCCATACTATCAAAAGATAACTTTACTGAACATAACACAAGATCTTTCTTAATCTAGATTAATTTTTCAAATGAAAAAAAAAGTAAATCAATCAAAAAACATTTATTAATCAATCCCCATGTGCCAAGCACTATGCAAAGCATTGAGCATACAAAGAAAGATTAAAAATAGTGCCTAGCCTCAAGGAACTCACATTTGAATGGAAAAGACAAAATGTAAAGAACTAGGTATGTACAAGATATACAAAGAATAAATGAGGGGTAACCTCAGAGGGAATGGCACTTAGGGATGGGAAGGAATCAGGTAAGGTCTCTCTCAAAAGGTAAAATCATATCTAAGACTTGCAAGAATCCAGGAACACCAAGTGGCAGAAGTGAGAAAAAATATCTCAGGAATGAGTGACAGTCAGTGCAAAGGCATTGAGAAGGGGATTACATGCTACGCACAAAGAACAGCAAGTATAGCAGTGTGGTAAAATCACAAAATATGTGGAGGGGAATAAAGTATAAACATAAAGAAAAAGTAGGAAAAAGCCTGGTTAAGAATCAGTCAATTAGGGGGCTCACTTTGAGAACTGTTGTGTGATTTGACCAGATGAGACTCTGGGCAGCCGCTGAGAGCCCCCTGGCTTTGAAAACCCAGATGTTGATGCTTCCCTCTCTGGTAACTGTGATTTTGGTATTGATAATGGTTGGACAGTTTGGAAGCTTGTCTGTTTGATCTGTCTGTATACTCTGAAGTTCGGGGTGCTGACCTTTTCCCCCTGAACTAGGTAATATATGTTTGATTGATTAAAGTGAGCTTGTTAACCGAAAAAAAAAAAAAAGAATCAGTCAATTATTAGGCAATTATCAAGCACCTACTATGTGTGAGACACTGCACTGTGTTATGGATATAAATATAGTAACTAATCCCTACACACAAGGATAAAATGGGGGAGACAAGAAGTATATAAGTATACAGAGCATAAATGTAAAGAAAGTCAATAAAAACAAAGACTAAAGGGTTTACTACAAGGTAGCATGAGAAGGAGCCCTGGGAAAGGCTTCATGCTTCAAGCTGGTGCTTAAGTTTCATCTTACAGGATGGAAGAAGTGAGGAGGGTGGGAGTACACTCAAAGATGGAGGACAGACAGCAAGAACCAAGGCAAGGAGACCAGAGAAGCAATGCTGTGAAGGAGGAAAAGAGAGAAGTACAGTTTGGATGGATCACAGGGTGCAGGAGGGGAAATAATGACCAATGAGGCTGCAGAGACAAATTAGAGCAAGGCTGTGAAAGTCTTTTGAATAAAGCCAAAGAGAGGAGTTTATATCTGAATCTAGAAGCAACAGGAAGGGATAGAGTTTACAAAGAAGGGGAGTGACATGTTCAGATCTGCATTTAAGGCAAATAAGTTAAGAGCTCTAAATACCAAAATCACTAAAAAGTACCTTGCACACTGCATAGCCTTTGAAAAAAATTCAAAAAACTTTAAATTTACTCCATCCGTCTGGGAACAGCATCCTCTGGTTACAGTTTGAATTATTCTAGCCACTAAAACTCTATTAATGTCTTTAGATGGCTTGAGATACAATGTACAATATAGGGCCAGAAGTTCTAAAACAAAGGGAAAAAAGATCAAAATCAGTTACTAATTTCTTTTCAATCATTTTAAGGCATTTCTTTTAACTTAGAACATTAAATATTTTAAACGAATCAAAATCCTCCACTACTTGCAAAATATAGATACTACAGAAAATAATTTTGTAAAGTACATTAAAGCATTCACCTATAACAATGCTGTCCTGATGTTTTTATTAAAAAATTAGTGGAAAAATTATGCACATGGTACTCAATAAACACTGTTTGAATTGAATATAGATACAAAAAAAAATTGTTTTTGACTCAGGAGAGCTCAAAAACCAGGAAATTGTGGTTTAATGGTATATGATTTCAGATACTAAAAAGACCACATCTTCTACAGAAACTTAATGACATTTGTTTTTAAAAATAATTTATTGATATATGGGACTAGTCAATAGTATAATGGCTATGGAAAGACAGGCAAACTGATGCACAGATGGTAGAGTTGTGAACTAATCCAATCATTCTAGAAAGTAATCTGGAATTATATTAAAAACATGATTAAAATGCCCACATTCTTGGAATTAGAGAACCCACCTCTAGGCATATACACCAAAAGAGTCAATGACAAAAAGAAAAATCCCACAGAAAGCAAAAAATTTACAGTAGCACTTTTTTCAAAGCAGCAGAGAACTGGAAACAAAACAGATGCTCACTATTTAGGGAATATCTAAATAAGTTGTGGTACCTGAACGTATTCTTCGGTAAGAAATAGTGGGGGCGGCTAGGTGGAGCAGTGAATAGAGCGCCGGCCCTGGAATCAGAAGGACCTGAGTTCGGAGCCGGCCTCCGACACTTAATCCGCACAAACAAAAACCTAGCCGTGTAACCTTGGGCAAGTTACTTAACCCCAATTGCCCTAAAGGGGCGGCTAGGTGGCGCAGTGAGTAAGAGCGCCGGCCTCGGAGTTGGGATGACCCGAGATCAGATCCGGCCTCAGAAAATGAGCACCCACGCATAAATCAAATGACTAGCCGTGTAACCTTGAGCAAGTTACTTAACCCCAATTGCTTTAAAAAAAAAAAAAGAAATAGTGAACATATTCACATAGAAAGATTTATATGAAAAGAAGTATGCAGAACAAAGAAAACAATATACTACAACAAAACAATCAATATACTATAATAATAAAAGAATAAAAACCAAATGCTATACAACTATAATGATCAAGCACGGCACCATAGAAAAGACATCTGAACACATCTCCCTCACATTCTTCAAAGATAAGAGGGAACTACAGCTACAGCACCCTGCACAGAGTGTCAAACTTTATCATTGTATTAATTCTGCAGAATCTTTTTATTTTCTATTTTTAATTTGTTATAAAAGCTGGCTCTCTGGAACAGTAAAGGGAGAATACACTGAGAAAAGCAGGTAATATAAAAACAAATCAATAAAAATGTATTTTTAAAAGAAAAAGAATATATATGTCATTCTTCCTTATATATAAATCAGTAAATAAAGTATATGAGTCTTCTTTATGTATAAATGACCAGGAAACCCACAAATTTTTATGTCATCAAAGGGAAAAGAAATATACTCAAGCATATAACAGGCCATCTCTTATGGTGATTGAAGCAGAAAATTAATCTCTATTTGGCAGTCTTACCTTCCTTTTCACAGAATTCTATTTTCATATGTATTATTTATTTCAACAACATTAATTCCTATAAAAGAGACAGAAGCAGGTAATAGAATACCTATGCTCCATATTAAGGAACTGAGTTAAAAAGAGTAAAATATGTTGCCTAAGTTCATGGTAGAGGCCATCATAAAGCAAGAGATACAGCTGACCTTGGAGACAAGACTAAATATAAGTTCACTCCAGACAAATACTAGCAGTGTAACGCTAGGCAAATCACTTAATTTCTAAGTACTCCAGGCAACTCTCTAAACCCTACACTAATAATAAAAAAAAAAAGATCTGAATTTAAAAACAAAAATAGGGATTAAAAAACTAAGAGGTAATCTTGCCTGTGCCACTTACTGTGTGGCCTTGGGCAAGATGCCTACCTTTTGGAGGCCCCGGTTTCCTCATCTATAAACTGAGGAGTTTGACTTTGATGGTCTGTAAGATCTCTTGTCACTTTAAATCTACCTATATCTGGACTGTGGGTAGCAGAGTACCCAGAACTCACTGCTCTGTCCACAAAAGCAGTGGTGCCAAAACTCAAATGGGACATTAAACTGTCCATAAGGACCCCTGAAGCTACATATTGACTTAGAAAACCATATACCAACATTATCTTCATTTTACTATATTCTTAGTTAGCTTGTTAAATATTTCCCAATTACATTTTGACCTGGTTTGTGCCACACCAGGCAGTTTCAATGAAAGGCTGCTATTTGACCCTTTATACAACAGGACTTCACCTCCTTTCAGAAACATGATTAAAACTTTCTGTTTTAATAGTTGTAGGAGGAGCAATAAATTGTACTTAAGGAGGTATTTACTGAGTTAGTTAAGATAGCATTCACTTTCATGAATCAAATATTTAAAAGAAATTTAACTGGTTAAAAGTTGGCAAGAGAGTCCAAGCTTAGGCTTTACTAACTTGGAACGTTTAGCAAATGCAGAAGAAATTGTAAAATAAGGATTTCTTATTGAAAGTAGAGAAAAGGTAGGTAGGAGTGGCTTTACTCCTGCTTAGAAAGAAACAGAGAGGTATGAAAGGAGAATTTCTAATATTTGATGATTTTCCTTCATCTTTTCTATGATTAGGAAAAATGGAGCAATAGGTTATGACAGGAAGATACTGTCAAGTAAAGAGCTGAGAACTAAAAATATCTACTGAAAAGGTAGAGACTAAGATACAGAAATGCTATTACTTCCAAGCCTCTAAAAGCTGACACCACCTGAGCATTCTACCATCAAAATTGTAAAGACTGTAGGTAAAGCTTTAGAATCAGAGATTAAGAGATAAAAGAAACCTTACAGACATCCAATCCGGCCCTTTATTTTACAAATCAGGAACCTGAAGCCAAAAAATGGAAGCAGGAATCAAACCCAGGTCTATGGTGTCCAAAACCAGAGTTTGTTTTTTTCCTACTGCAATAGATCTAGTCTTATAGTAAGTGTAACATGAACGTGAGGATATTATGAAGGCTTCTACCTCAAAGAGAAATCACAGAATCTCTTTACAGACAGCTTGAAAGTTAAGTGCTCTTGTTCTGAACATAGAATTTTACATTCATCACAAAAGCACTTTAGGAAGCTACATTTCTCATTTACCTATTATATAACATATAAACATATAGTTCACTAAATGTTTAGCTTGACTAAAAAACTGGCACATTTCTTTTCTTTTCTTAACTGGACATGGATGAATAGCAAATCCAAAATCAAAATCTAATGGGCAATTAAACTACAGGTACATGATTCCAAGAGCACAGAAAGAGCCTAAGATGTTAAGCCCATGTGAAATTTTTTTTTTAAATCAATTACATGAAATATTAAAAAATAAAAGAGGAGAAATGTGACAACTCAAGAATACTGGCTGCTGCATTACTTATTTCATCAAAGTGACTCAACAACAAAAAACTTACAAACAACAAACCAGAAGGGAAATACCTGACCAATGATGCTGAGATATTTCACACCAGTATTTCCTTACTGAAAGAATGTCCTTAAGCAATATATTACTATAATCAGCTCCATAACTAGCTCCATGGGAGGAATCCTTCACTGCATCCATGATGTAATTTAGAAGCTCTTGACATTTCAATCTGGGGGCTCCTGGTAAAGAAGAACAGAAGAGTAGCAATGAAAATATGAATCTTTATAAAATAAATTAGCAATATTATATAAAAACAACAGTTTAGCAGATTTCATTTTTAAAAATTCCTTTGACCATAATCCTAATTTAAGAAATAGGTAGCAAACATTCATTAGATTTCAGCTCAAATAATTCAAAATGCGTGATATCTATTCCCTAGGATGGGCTAAAATTGATCTATAAAGAAAGGATTTAATAACTAAGTTTAATAGTACAACCAAGCTTGCAAAGAGAATACTTAACCTACAAAGAAAATAATATTGTGTACAGCGCAGAGACTTGGACTCAAGAAGACCTGATTTTGAATCCTGCCTCAAACACTTACTAGTTCAGCAATTTTAGGCAAAACAAACATCCTTATGCCTCAGTTTCCTCATCTGTAAAATGGGAGTTATAATAACACTAGTTCCAAAAGTTATTCTAAGATGAAATTAAAAAACGTAAGTCTTTGCAATCTTTAAAGCCTTATCATTATTAAATATTCAGCACTTGTGCACATACAAATAAATATTTTAAACACAAGTAAATGCTCTCTATCCATGAAAGAACTTCTATAAAGAATATATTGTTTTAGCAGTTAAAACTGAAAACAACAAAACTGTACTTCCATTACATTCTTCTATAATTTCATACTTTCCACTCAGATGGATTAGCTGGAATGAAGAACAATTATTGATATTTCAATGCATTTTAAAAATAATGTCATATTTGGATTGTTTTTTTGTTACAGCTTAAATTCCAAATTTCTTCCTCCATCCCCACTTTGCTCTAGAGAAGGCCAGTATTTGACTCAGATTTATACGTATGTGTAAAAACTATACTATGCATACTTCTACTTATCAGTTCTTTCTCTGAAAGTAGATAGCATCTTCCTTCATAGATCCCTTGTAGTTGATTTGAGTATTTATAATACTCAAAATAATTTGGCTGTTCCCAATTATTCTCGGAATCATATTGCTGTTACCATATACATCATTCTCTTGGTTCTGCTCATTTCACTTTTCATTATTTCATGCAATTCTTTCCATGTTTTTCTAAAAATTGACCAGCTTGTCACTCTTACATTACAGTTGTACTGCATAACAATCATATACCACAATTTAGCCATTTCCTAATTGGTGGACATCCTCTCAATTTCCAGGTCTTTGCTACCATAAAGAGAGATGCTATATTTTAGAACAGATAGGTTCTTTTCTTTTTCACTTGATCACCTTGGGAAAGAGACCTAATAGTGGTATTTCTGGGTCAAAGAGTATCCACAGTCTTTTAACTTTTTGGGCATAATTCCAGATTTCTCTCTAAACAAAGTCATTTTAATTCTACTATTCCAGCATATGGCTCATATATAGTTACCTTATTATTAGATATTTGCAAGCCTCAACAAGCATTATTAAGTCTCTAGTCTATACAAAAACCTATGTTAGAGCCCAAGAAGAGCTATCCTATCCCCAAACCCAATTCCAACCCTTGTATTCTTCTTTCACATGGCTTACAATCTAATAAGAGAAGCTAGTGGCACAGTGGATGGAGTGTGGATCTGGAGTCAGAAAGACCTATGTTCAAATCCTGCCTCAGCCACTTACTTATTAGTTGTATGATCTTAAGCAAATAATAGAACTGTCTGCTTTAGTTTCCTCCTTTATAAAATGGGGATAACAGCATCTAAAGGGGTTTTGAGGATTGAATGAGACATCTATAAGTCATTCTGCAAACCAGAGGGACTACATAAATTATCACTGTTATTACTGTTGTTATTGGGGAGCTGTACATAATACAGTATAAAGCATAAATGCATAGAAGAGGTACAGAGTACAAAGCAAAGTTCAAGTAAAAAAAGAACACTTATTTCTAATTGGAAAGGCTTCATGGAGAAAGAGGCATAATTATAATAATAAATAAATGATAATAACCAGCATTTATACCGTACTTCAAGATTTACAAAGCACTTTACAAATGTTATCTCATTTACTCTTCCTAACACCCTAGGAGGTAGGGACTATTATAACGCCCATTATACAGATAAGGTAACTGAGGCAAACGTTAAGTGACTTTCCCCAGGGTCACACAGCCATAGCAACTGAGGCAGAATTTGAACTCATATCTTCCTGTCTCTTGGTGCAGCACTCTACCTGCTGCACCCCTTAGCTATGTCTGAAAGAACAGGTAGTAGTTCATCAGATAAACTTAGGAAGACATCCTAAGCCTAGGGAATAAAACAAAGGCACAGGATATAGAGGCAAAGAAACACAGACCATGAAGCAGAAATAATAAGTGGCATGACCACAGGGAATGGAGAAGCATGCATATAAAACCAAAAAATTTTACAACGTGACCAATTCCCCTATTTTATAGATGAATAAACAATATTTAATATGTCCTTTACTTTTATTTGCACATTTGATGAAGTATTTAACCAAGCTGCTAATTTCTTGCATCTTTTTCTGCCTGGAGGCTTGTGTTGAAGCTGATACATTCGGTTTTGCTGTTCGCAAACATTCTGTTTCCTTCTGGATGTATTTTTGGAGAAACCTTCAGGAAAGTAAAATATATTTTAAAAAATTATCTTTTGCAGGGATTACTTTAACATCATTAGAGTCCATGTAATTGGAAAAGGCATTATCTTAAGTGTCTAACTTCATCTCATCTCCCCCCTAGATTAACCAAATATAGTGTTCTTTCTTCAATGACATTCTATCACTTTCTTATAGACCAAGAGCGCTGAACTTGAGTAAAAAAGACCTGAGTTCAAATCCTGCCTTAGATATCTTACTAGCTGTGTGATCTGGGGGAAGCTGTCTTAGTTTCCTAATCTATAAAAAGGGATAACAAGAGCATACTTTACAAGACTGTTGTAAGAATCAAGTGAGAAAGCACATTCAAAGTGCTTTGCAAACCTTAAACCACTATACAAATGCTAACTATTAGAATTTGTATCATTAATAAGTTCTTTCTATTCTCATTTTTTGTTACATAGCGGCTTCCTTCAATTTGGTCATATTAATATCTAAGTTGATTCTTGCAATTAATTCAACTTCAGTTTTTTTCTCACTCTTTTCCTATATCATAATCCATACATGAAATACTCTTAATTCTTCCCATTCTACAAGCAACAATGTTCACAGCCTGCAAAAATGGCTTTCCTGGCTCAGTCAGACACTCTAGGTTCAGAAGGGTATACTATGTTCAGAATAGGGCTACAATATATGCAGAGAGTATAAAAGATATATACAAACACATACATACACACACACATACACACAAACACGTTCATACACATGTTTAATTATGCTTATTTTGTCTGAATTAACCTTAAACTAAATGAACAGGCTTTTCCATTCTTTATGACTTTTCCATTCTTTAATCTTGAATAAAGTGTTCAAAATGGCACCAGACACTGTAACATACACAAATATTAAGATAAAATTTTAATGATAAAATACTCCATAAACATTCATGTCCAATGATTTACTGAGACATGAAGGTAACCCTAAAATAAATACAACCAGAAGAGAATGGATAAATAAACTGAAGGATATAAATGAAATGGAATATCACTATGAAATACAAAGAATTCAGAGAAGGAAGGCAAGATGTATATGAACTGATGCACAGAGAAATAATTTGAACTGAGAAAACAATAACCATACACATGGCAACTACAATGTAACTGGAAAAACAACCTAAAAAAGAAACTAAAAAACCATGTAATTATAATGAACATGCTTATCAAAAATTCACCTCTCTCCTTCTTTGCAGAAGTAGGACACTATCTGTGCAGAACATTACAGATACCATTATATTCTACTGATATGTGTTTATTTTGCTGAACGCTTTCTTTTCTTCAAATTTTTTTTCTTTGTTACAAGAGATGGCTCTCTGTGTATGGGAGGATGAATGAATTTATTCCAAAATGAAGCCAATGAAAAAATAAACCCTATGAAAATCTTTTTTTCCCCTTTTGAAGAGATTACAACTTTTGTTTACAAAGATATATAACAATTCATGACTTTAATGGACTGTCTTTTGACATCCTATTTTAAAAATATTAAAAAATATTTTGACTGTCTTTTAATCATCCTAGCCAAATGAATGCTGCTACAGTTTTCTAACAGTCAATTTCCTCCTTATATTAGCTGAAGAAATTTTTTAACGGAATTATTATGACATTTATTCTCATTTTCTTCCTATTTCCCTCATTTCAACTAATCACACAACAACCAATTATGTTGATGAAAATTAATTGTTGACTTTATATAATTTTATAAAATCTCAAGAGCTATATTAGACATCTTAACCAGTATTATTTTCACCTCATAATATGAATCATAAGATCACTATCCATTCCAATAACTTAATCAAATGCATTTTATAACCTACCTATAAGATGTTTAAAATATTTTAAACTTTATTTAGCATTTGACAAAAGAAAAGTGTGAATCTACTTTTTAACCTTCTTAAATTCTTCATATAAAAATATTTTTTACTGTTTTGAACAAATTAAAATATATCAAGAAATTATTTTGTGGGATGGAGTAGAAACAGCACGTCCAAGGCACTCTCCCCCCAGATCACCTCCAAACTATGTAAAAGGGGACTCTGAACAACTTCTGGAGCCCCAGCACCCACAGATCAACACAGAGAAGCTAACCTCCCACTGAGGACAGCCAGCAGCCCTGCAGGAAGGACCAGCCCAGCGCTCTGGGAGCCGGCAGTGCAGAGGAGAGCCGAGCCCAGGTCCGCCTGAGCCCCCGTTTTAGCCCCAGGGTGGCCTGGCCAGCAGCCGGCTGGAGGGACCCCAGAACACCAGCAGCTGTGGCCATTCCAGAATGATCAACACAGACAAGCCTAGGAAAAAGTGAGAGGTTAGTGCCCTATGGACTTTAGGACCAGTATTTGGGGAACTAGTCAGCTTCCTCCCCTGGGGGCTAGAAGCCGCTGAGGAGACACACCATTTTGTAGTTTTCAGTGGCAACTCCAGCTCCTGGCCTGCGAACTGTAGGGAGATCCTGTGATCAGTCTTGGGGGGTAATCGCTCTTGCTTTAACCTCCCTGGATCTGGATTGTGATCTCGGGTGGAGGTCGTGGAGGGGTATCCAGCTTGCCAGAAATGGAAGTTGTCCCCCCACAGGTTCGGGATGGAAGCTCCCCTGTCTGGTGGCAGAGTCCTACTGTGGCAACAAGCCTAAAAGTCAAGTAATTAAGTGGCAACATGCCAAGGCAAAGGAAACAAATTAAACAGAAAAATGCAACATTAGACTCCTATTTTGGGGGCAAAGAGGATCGAAGCATAGAACAGGAGGAGGCCTGTGAGGTCAGAAACCCTGCTCC
This sequence comes from Gymnobelideus leadbeateri, assembly GCA_011680675.1. Taxonomy (NCBI): domain Eukaryota; kingdom Metazoa; phylum Chordata; class Mammalia; order Diprotodontia; family Petauridae; genus Gymnobelideus; species Gymnobelideus leadbeateri. The sequence continues at coordinate 102,177 of WOXC01009073.1, forward strand.
AAAAGTCCCAAAGGAAAATATGAGCAGGTTACAGGCCATAGAGGACCTTAAGAAGGACTTTAAAAATCAAATAAGAGAAGTGGATGAAAAATTGGGAAGAGAAATGAGAAGGATGCAGGAAAAGTATGAAATGAGGGTCAATAGCCTGACTGAGGAAAACAACACCTTAAAAAATAGACTAAGGGGCGGCTAGGTGGCGCAGTGAGTAGAGTGTCCGGCCTGGAGTCAGAAGGACCTGAGCTCAGATCTGGCCTCAGACACTTAACGCACACACAAATAAAAACCTAGCTGTGTGGCCTTGGGCAAGCTACTTAACCCCAATTGCCCTCCAAAAACCAAAAAAAAAAAAAAAAAAAAGAAAAGAAAAGAAAAAAATAGACTAACTCAAATGGCAAAGGAGGCCCAAAAGGGCAATGAGGAAAAGAATGCCTTAAAAAGTCGACTTTGCCAGATGGAAGAAGAATCTCAAAAGTTCACTGAGGAGATTTATTCCTTCAGAGTTAGACTGGAGCAAATGGAAGCTAGTGACTTTATGAGAAATCAAGATGCTGTTAAGCAGATCCAAACAAATGAAAGAATAGAAGGCAATGTGAAATATCTCATGGGAAAAACCACTGACCTGGAAAATAGATCCAGGAGAGACAATTTAAAAATTATTGCACTACCTGAAAGCCATGATCAAAGAAAGAACCTAGAAATCACCCTTCAAGAAATTCTCAAGGAAAATTGCCCTGATGTTTTAGATCCAGAGGGCAAAATAGAGGTTGAAAGAATCCACAGATCACCTCCTGAAAAAGATCCCAAAAAGAAAACTCCCAGGAATATTATAGCCAGGTTCCAGAATCCCCAGATCAAGGAGAAAATACTACAAGCAGCCAGGAAGAAACAATTTCAATATTGTGGAAACACAATCAGAATAGCCCAGGACCTGGCAGCTTCTACATTGAGGGATTGAAGGGCATGGAATATGATATTCCAGAGGGCAAAAGAGCTGGGAATGAACCCAAGGGTCACCTACCCAGCAAAACTGAGTATTTTGTTTCAGGGGAAAATATGGTCATTCAGTGGAATAGAGGACTTCCAAGCATTCTTGAGGAAAAAACCAGAATTGAATAGAAAATTTGACATCCAGACACAAGAAGCAAGAGATGCCTGAGAAGGTAATCAGGGAAAAGAAATCAAAAGGAACTTATCAAAGTTGACCTATTTACATTCCTACATGGAAAAACAATTAACTGTGACTGATGAAATCTCTCTCAGTATGAAAATAATGGAAGAAGGGTATATGGTCATTTGAATACATATGTGAATGTGTGTATATATGTTTACAGTTATACATGGATAGAGGGCATAGGTTGAATTTGTTGGGAAGGGATGATACTTAAGGGGTGAAATTATGAGGTGAGAGGAAAGTGGCAAGAGGAGATGGGGAGAGACAGGGTAGGGTAAACTATCTCATGTAGAAGAAGCAAGGGGAAGTGGTTGCAAGGGAGGGGAGAATAGGAAGGCAAAAAAGGCAAAACCACATTCTCATTGAATTTGGTTCAGGGAGAGAATGACATACATACTAAATGGGATATCTCAACCTGTAGCAGAATAGGGGGAAGGGGATGAGAGGAGGGATGATGGATGGGAGGCCATTCTTGGGGGGAGGGGAGGTTGGACATACCCACTTTAGAAGAAGGACAGGTTCAAGTAGGGAATGGACCAGGTGGGGGGTGGGATGAGTGGGAGGGAATGATAAGCAGCCTTGTACAATATATCTACTATGGTAATGTTACTATATGGTACTATAGACATGTACAACATATACTGTATTACTTATCTTCCCAGAGGGAATGGGTGACAAGGGAGGAAGGGAATGGATCTGAAATTCGAGGTCTTAAAATTAAATGTTTCAAATATATATAAATGCTATTATTAATACTCTTTTGCTTGTAATTGGAAGATAAGATGTGCAGGCAATGGGGCACAGAGATTCACCTTGCTCTAATGGAATAGTCGAAGGGGGTATGGGAGAAGATATGGGAGAGAACAGATTGAAGGAAGCGATATCTTTTGGGACTGCTATTATGGGATGGCGGGTAGGGGAAAAACGGGGGAAAAAATTGTAACTCAAAATCTGGCAGAAATGAATGATGTAAAACAAGTTAATAAAGCATTTGTTTTAAAAAATAAAATAAAATAAAAACCTAAAAAAAATTTAAAAAAAGAAATTATTTTGTGTAGAACACTGTGTTAGGCCCTTCAGAAAATTTTAATATAAAGTCTAAGTCATGAAAGGAAAATTGACAGTAACACATTAAATTATAAACGATGGTTGGAAAAGGAAGAAACAAAATTTATTCAACAAAATACCTAAAAACAGCATCCCAGTTCAAATATTTTCCTTGTCTAGAATCAGAGTTCCGATCCAAATGTTTAACTGTTTCAGCATCTCGGATCAAACGCTTGAATTTCTCAACTTCTTTCTGAAAAATATTTTAATGTGAGTTATTATTAATCTACATCTTTGAGATAAGAACATGATTCAAACTTATGTCACTCATTACCCTTCGTTCTGTAGCTCTGTCATTTTCAAGCTGACGACAGCAAAGTAGTAAATCATGTAAATCAAGGCTCATATTCAAGTTATCAATTCACACAACAGAGATCTATAAGGAAAAAAAACAAGGCAATGCTATAAATCGCAACAAAAATTAGGCATAAAATGGAATGACTAGGAGTCTACTATTTAGTTGCTTCTAAACAATTTCTACTTTGCTAGTAGCATGGAGTCATGCTAGTGGAAGTAATCCAGAACTGAGCTTTGGCAAGAGATAGTAGAGATAAGACAAATGAGACAGGACAGTCTAGAGTTGAAATGGCTAATGGCTAATGGAGAGAAAGGAAAATTAAGTCAATGAAGGAACAATAGCCTAGAATACACTGAAAAGGTTAACAGATTGAAAGGCTTCATGCAAGTGAAGAAAAGGTTCAGGAGGTATGAGGAATGGGGTGAGGAATAATTCATATTGATGAGGCTGCCTTCTGCCCAGCAACAATGAGAACCTTGCTTAATTAACAGGGGACTCTACCTGTTAATAAGAAAACCTTATTTTAGCCAATATCCTGTGTATGTGACTAACCCTTATGATTCATGACTATAACTTCCAACGTGGCAAACTAAATCCCCTGTTTTGTGATCACATCCTTGAACTGTTTTGGATATACCCAGTATACCTACTTCCCTTTCCTGACATCCTTCCCTGTTGTTACCTGCCCACACAGGAGCATACCCCAACTCCTGGCTGAGTGCCTGAGACTTGTACATAAAAATAAGCCCCTGTGTGTCTCCAAATTGCTAGTCCCCCTAAGGACTTGCCTGCTGCTTTTGCTACAATAAAGCCCTCTTGACTAGGAGAATATCTCCCTCTTGAATTCTTTCCAGACCACCTGACTCCTGAACATCACAAACCACATCACATGTAATGTCACTTCCTATAAAATGCATACTCCTTAAAGGCAAGAACTGTTTCATGTAAGTCTTCTTATCTCCAGCATGTAGGTCCAGGCCTGACACATAGTGAACACTGCATCTCTGGGAAGTTAAATGATAAGCCTGTGTCTCTCATGCTTCCTTGTGGACAAATTGGAGAAACACCAGTTAAATGAGAGGTGAGATGGTAATAAGTTAAATCACCTGACCAAAAGAGCAGTCATTAATGGTTAAATATAAAGTTGAAAGAACATGCCTACTAAAGTATTATAATCCTTCGCCCTCTAGTAATTAATATTTTAACAATGACTTAATTATAACTCAATCAATAAGCATTTATTAATAAATTTATTGATAAATTATTATTTATCAAGAAAAATCTCAATTGCTGAAAGCAAGCACAGGAAGCCTGGATAAGAAAGGGAGGAATGGGGGAAGACACAACATGATAACTGTGCACAAATATTTGAAGGACTGTCATGTAAAAGAGTAATTAGACATGCTTGGCACCAGATATACAGATACCAACCTAATGTAAGGAAAATCTTCCCAACAATAACTGTTATCAAGAAATAGAATTGGCTGACTAAGGAGGTAATGGTTTCTTCTTCGTACACGAGTTCTCCAAGCAAGAGCCTAGATTAGCATTGTGGTAGTCACTGTAGAGGAATTCTTCAGTACAACTATATGACCAAAAAGGAAGAAAACACAGCTGAAGTGGGATATGAACCCAGTTCAGTTTTCTTCCTCTTTCCCCTGAGTAACAGTAAATTAAAACAATATTTCTGCAAAATAAGTAATTTCCACTTACAATTTTATATATATATATATATATGTATATATATATATATATATACATATATATATATATATATGGACAAGGGATAGAAGGGGCAGCAGAGAGAAAGAGGAGAGAGGGAGGGGAAGAGAGAAAGGGAGGAGAGAAGGAAGGGGAGGGGGGAGAAAGGAGGAAGAGAGAGAGAGAGGTACACTAAGGTGAAGACATGTTTTCATGTAGTATCACTTGTATCAAAAACATTATAAGGTACACAAAACAGGTATCATCTCCATTTTACAAAAGGACACAAAGGAACACACATGAAGTTAATTTTCTACAAAAGAGAGAAAAACATTAGGAAAAAAAGAACCAAAAGACATAGAATTTCTGGAGAGTTCTTTTCCAGAAAATTTTATTTAATTATAAAACTATGTAAAATGCTTACCTGTATGTATACACACACAGAGAGAGACCCCCCCCACCCATTCAAATCTTGTCATCTTTTGAAATCTACCTTAAGACCCATCTTTTCCATAAAGTCTTCTGACACTCACAGAATCAAAGAATTTTAGAATAAATAGAAGCTTCAGTTTATACATTATATATCCACCTCCAAAAAAAATGCTGAGAAATTCTTCCTCATGTCTGGCCAAGAAATTTCTTTCCATCTTACTTCCCCAACTATTTATTTTAGCTTTTCCCTTTGTACCCACCTCAGATACAGAGTGGGTAGAAAATTATCTTTGATTGCTCTACTCACACAGTCACTATATTCCTTCAGGTCCCCATCACCTCTAGCCTCAACTATTTCAACAGCCTTCTTACTGGTCTCTCCTCACTGCAATTCATCCACCATATAAGCTGCCAAATGATATTCCTAAAGCACAAGTCTAAGTTATTCCTCTACTCAAAATCAGTTGACTCCACAATCCCGTTATGGACCAAATATAAATACTTTTGTTTGGCTTTTAAAGCCCTTCAAAACCTGACTTCAATACAACTTTTTGACCCTGGTACACATTACTAGCTTTTTTGCATTCTACACTCCATCTCCTGTCCTCATCTCCATGCCTTGCATGCACTCCCTCTTCATCTCTACTTCAGAATCCCTTCCTTCATTCAAAATTCCACTGAGGCACCAATTTCTACATGAAGCATTTCCTGATTCCCTTCCTTCAACCTATTATCTTGTATTTATTTTGTATACATGTTTACTAACATGTAGATACGTATACGTAGTTTCTCAGAGAACTCAAAGAATATAAGCTCTTTGAGCACAAAGTATGTTTCAGTTGTGCCTTTGCATTCTCAGCATAGTCTAGTCCAGTGCCTGGCACACAGGAGGAGATTAATAAATGCTGATTGATTGATGAACCATTTGCAAATTACAACCTCTCAATCATGTTTTCTCATTTATGAAACAAGGGCAATACTTGTACTACCTGCCTCACAGCGTTGTTTTAAGGTCTACAAAGCCCTTTCCTTATAGGACTACATAAATGTGAATTATCAGTTATTACTAAAAATAATTTTTAATCTCCTACACATAATAGATCTCCCAATATTTTAAGAACTTCATAAAGTTCTACTTGTTATTTTTCAGGATAACCCTTCCCATGCTTTTTACTTATTTCTTCTTATAACAAAAAACTGAAATCTGAAGAAATGAATTAAAATCCTGGACCTATCACTAAATAGTTATGTGAGCTCCAGTTCCTCCATACATAAAATGGGGATAATGATCGGTCTTGGGAAAAACTTAGTTAATCTTTAAATGCTAAAAGTTTATATGAATCTGTGATTCATATAAAGTAAGCCCAAAATCCAAGGATAAGTAGCTCAGTCATTAGGGATCCCTGGCTTCTGTCCTGGGGTCTTACTGATTAATGAGAGGTCATTACCTCAAGCAAGTCCCAACCACCCCACCAAGACACCCAAGTGTCTTTTTTTGCTCAAGTGATTGCATGGGATACTCTCCCTCACTACTACCTGCCTGCCCTCAGCCCATCACCCTCCCCCTCCCCTGGGGCCCATTTCCACTTCAAGTTCTGGGAAAAGTACAGAACTACCATTAATTACTACTTCTGCAAAGAGCACAAAATCAATTGCCCTAAAACTTTACTACCCTTTGACTTTACTCTTTCCAGGCTGCCTATACGTGAGGATTCCCTCTTTAGAACATAAGCTCCAGGAAGACAGAGGCTGTCTCCCTTTTGCATTTGAATCCCCAGGGATTAGCAAACTGCTTGGCCCAGAAGGAATTTAATGAATGTATTTTCATTTATTTACTAAAAAGTAGAGCTGAATTTTGACTTAAAATTACAGGTGGCTAACAATACACCAGAATAAAAAGCAAATATAACATCTAAGTATCTTGGTATAAAAAATTAACACTTGTCAACCCTGACCAAATGAACTAAGAGCCACAGTGGCTCTGCAACTGCTGTTAACTTTAAGAAAACAAACCAGAGAGCTCACACAGGTTATCAAAACTATAATTAACTCTAAAAATAAAATAAATATAACCAAACAGCTAACAGTGGTTAAAAGCAAAGTTTTCTTTATTCTATTGGAAGAGGGAAACTAGACATACACATGCCAGCATACCCTCTAGAAGGAGACACCCACCCCCCTTCACTGTGGACAAATCTCATTAACACCAATAGCTCTGCAGGTAGCTGTAGCCCTAACAATGAAGGGGTAACAGCAACAATGAGGCAAGTTTGATTCATAGCAATACTTCATGACCAGAACACTGATACTACAGATGCTCATGCAAGTTCACAGAACACCTGGTGCTGGTTTAAAATGATTCTGGGATTTTGCTGTGGCTGGAGTTCACCCAGAGGGTGAGCACAAAGTACTATTGTTATGCCAAGTTTTGGGCACAATTTGCTTGCAGGGCCTTAGCTCTGGAAAACAGGATATCTCCTAATAGTAAAAAGAAAGGAGTAAAAAGAGAGGGGTGGTCTTGGCATGGGTATCCTGACACACTACAATAGGCACTGAAACCTGGTTTGTAATCTGAACACCTAGGAGGTAAAGTGGATAGAATACTGGCCTGCAGTTAGGAAGATCTGAGTTCAAATCCAACTTCAGACACTTACTAGCTGTTATCCTCCACAAGTCACTTAATCTGTTGGCCTCAACTTTCTCATCTGTAAAATGGGTCTAATTATAGCGCCTCCCAGAATTGTTGTGAGGATCAAATAGTATAACAATAGTAAAGCACGCAATATAGTGCCTGATACACAGTGCTATATAAATGTTTACTATCATTATTAATCCTGGTCTTTCCACCGGCTAATTGTCTAGCTGTGGACAAATCACTTAGCTTCTCTAAGTTTCCATTTTCTCATCCAGGATCCTTGGCAGTTGTACTCCTGTTCATCGTGACTGGCCATGGCATAACTTACTGTAATACTCTGTATTTCAGAAAATGCGTTACAAGATAAGGGAGACTGTTAAGAGTACTCCTCCCTGACCTCCCAGAAAGTCATGGAATCACGCAGAGTCCTTCACCACTAAGAAGAGGAAGACAGCATCCTAGATAACGGGTCACATTTGCGGGCATCCTGTTCCAGCCAGGTAGACCCAGAAACAAGGTTTCCATGATTCCAAAACGGGACGGGCAGATAAGCAAAGGGAAGGGAAAAAAGAAGACACGAAAAGTCAAGAAAGGAGAGACGGGGGAAAGGAAAGAAGCATGGTTGAAACGCCTGCGCTCGCCTTCTGCCTTGGAGGGAAGGAGAAGCGGGGGAGGGGTGATGCGGACCCTCCTTGGGGTATTTAAAGCACTCCCCTGCAGCTCCGCCCGGGATCCAGGACAGGGGAAGTGGGGAATCCCTGGTCACTGACGCCAGGTGGGGGTAGTGGTGGCCATGAGCTCTGTAGAGAAAGAGGGCACAGAGAGCCCTGAATTCCGAAGTGAAATACCCCAAACCCTACAGAAGCGCGACGCGCTCTCCCTCGCCCCCTACCGCAGGGCTCCGAAGGCAGCAGCCTCCAGAGAGAAGGCCGTCTAGGTCCACCCTCCTCCTTCCAGCCTCTTCTCCTCACCGGCAGACGGCTCACTAGCTCCACACTCCCGCGACAGCTCACTTCCGGGTTCAAACAAACAGCAGCGCGCAGTCTCTCTCCAAGGCGGGAGAATCCAGGGGGACTGCAGCCTCCGTGGCTCCCTCTGCGCAAGCGTACCACTAATCCCCTCCTTTCCCCACCCCATTTGCCTAGGAAGCGGTTCGCTAATAGGGTGCTACTGTTCAATAGAGTGACCATTCTCCCTCAAGCCCTTCATTAAAATGCACTGCGCAGGCGTATGACCGCCCAACCTCCTTTTCCCGCCCCGCCTTCCTTATTTCTTAGCGGAAATGATGTTCCTTTCCCTCAGTGTTGGGGCGGGGCGCGTTTCCGCGCCTTTCTTTCTTCCTAGGAGCGATTGGCTGCAGTGGAACCAGGGGGCGGGACTAGTTGCCTCGGGGTTTGGTACCGCAGCTGACGCCGCCGCTGGGACCGAGAGATGCGGTATCCGTGTTGCTACGCGGAAGGTTGATGAGACGTGCCCGGGGTCTCAGAGTCCTTCCAGAGGTTTGATCATGCTGTTACCGTCTGATGTCGCCCGGCTAGTGTTGGGTGAGTGGAGCCGCGGGGCAGGCCGAGCTGGTCCACGGTTATCCGGCTTACCCTTCGGTGGGGCGGGGGAGACTGTCCAGGAATCCAACCGGCAACCGGTTTCTCCTCAGCCCTGGGGAGGGGGGGCGAAGGAAGCCCGAGGCCCCCTGGGCCGAGTAGCACGGCTTCCCTCCACCCCCACCCCCCGCGGGTTCCTGAGGAGGCAGACACTTACCCCGACGAGGCGGGAGAATTAGGGCTCGGCCTCAGGAAGGAGATGGCTCTTCCCTGCCTGCCCTCAGTTATCCGCGTCAGAGCTGGGGCTGGGCGGCCTCAAAGCAGGACGAGCACAAGCGAGGGCCTCCTGGGGGGAGCGCCCACTGGGACCCGCCTGCCGATTTCTAAACGTCTTCCTTTGGAGCCGCGGGACTTGGGAGCCCCTTCCGGAGGCGTTTGACCGGCTCGGGCCCATGGTCCTTCGGGCACTGCTCCATATTTTAGGGCCACCATGGTTACTCTTCCAGTTTTCTGGCAAAGAGAAAAGGCAGATTGGCCATTCGTTGCTAGCCCTGGTCGGATGTTCCTCCATTTGGATGACTCAATTCCTTCCATTGTCCAGCTTGTGTTGCAGTGGTGGGGTGGGCCATTCCAGTTTTGGTGGCTTTGTTTTTTCTTTTTCTTCGGTTTGTGTATTTTTACATTCTTTAAAAATGTATCCACAGTTGTCTTGCTAAGACTTGAGCCGCATATAATTTCAGAATCTTGGGCCTGTGACAGAGACTTGACATGCTTTTAAACTTGCTTTTAAATTAACCTCGTATGGGATTGTTGATAAGGTGCAGTCTTTTCTGGATATTTTCACTGGCTGCCTCTCATACCTGGAATTCTCTCTCTCCTCATCTTTGCCTCCTGGCTTACTTTGAGACCCAGCTAAAATCCCACCTCTTTTATTCTAATGCCTGTTCATTGTTGGTTATGTCCAGTTCATCCTGCGTATAGATTCTCGCACATAGTTATTTGCATGTTGTCTCCCCATTAGATTATGAACTACTGTAAAGCAGAGACTGGCTTTTACCTTTCTTTGTATCCCAAGAACTTAACAGTACTTGACACATAGTAGGCAGTTAATGAACGTTTATTGACTGACTTTGTCAAAGTTTAAGATTGACATGCTAACCCCATATGTAGTGATAAAGGTGAATGCCACAGAGCTTTTAAAATTATGCTTGTGCTGATATGTAGGTCAAACAAAGCCCTGTACTGCCAGTATATGTAGTGGCATACTTTACCGGTGAACACTTGTCATTTTACATAAAGATTCTGGAGTATAGCTAGTTTTGTCTATTTGGTAGAGATTCTAGTTTAGGAAAAAATGATCTGATTATCCATGGGAAGTAATCCATTCTTAGATCCTTGGATCTGTGACTCTATGGAGATAGTCTCTCCAAACATACAAATCACAATTTGTCCATACCTTTTCATCCTATGTACTTGTCTTCATCCCATAAATCCATCACAGGTGATCTCTTCAGTATAGCTGTTAATGATGCTTTTTTTATTCTTTTTCTAGATGTTCATTATCTCTGTAATAATTCTTCCTTGAATTTTGCCAAACTGAAGCTTACTGGTCTATGCTTTGAAGACCTCCTTTTTTGAACATTGTGACAGTATTTGTGCTCCATTCCTGTGGCACCTTTCCTTTTATCCATAATCTTTCAGAGATCCCTGCCAATGGCTTAGGTATCATATATACTGCTTTTAGTGTCATAGGAATAGTTTATCTGGACCAAGTGGCTTAAACTCAAGCATGGCAACTAAGGGTTTTCTTACTACTTCCCTAGTCCCTGATTTAAAAAAACAAAACTAGAGAGATGCAGGTTGGACAGTAGTACAGTTAGGTGTTTGAGAACTGTTGGAATGGCCTTACTCAGCCTTACTCAGACTTACTTAGTCTTTATTGGTTTGATGTCTTCTTGGAAGTCCTTGGTAGAGTGTCCCTGGGATTTGTACTTTGTTTTTCACTGTTCATTTAACAGTTCTTATCAGTGACTTGGATAAAAGCTTGGTTAGTATGCTTATCAAATTTTCAGAAAAAACTGGGATAGCTAATTCATTGGATAAAAGAATCAAGACCCAAAAATCTTGATAAGCTTGGCCCAATCCAATGAAATGACATTGACTAGGGTAAATATAAGCCAACTCTTTACTTGGTCTCAAAAAATTACTTTCACAAATGCAAGGTGGAGGGGGCATGATTAGACTAAATTTGTCCTGAGAAAGAGCTAGGATTTTAGTGAACTACAAGCTTAAATGTATTTATAGTGTGATAATGGCACCAAAAAAGTTAATGTGATCTTGGGTCAGCATTGAGATGCATAGCTTTCATGAATACTTTGCCCTGGTCATACTACATCTAGAGTAATGTCTTTGGTTATGAGTGCCAGAGATTGATGAACTAGAGAGTATCCAAAGGATGATGACCAGGTTAATGAGGGGATTTGAATCTTTTTAGGTGAATTAGGAGATGAGAGGTTTAGAACATGATATCTTCAAGTATTTGAAGGATAGTCTTGTGGAAGGGGCATTAGACATGTTCTCTTTGAATTCAAACAGCAGAATTAGGAACAGTGGGCAGAAATTGCAAAGTGGCACATTTAGACTTTGATACCAGGTGGGAAAACTTATTAACAATTATAATTATCCTAGGGTAGATTATAGTTACCTCTGAAAGTAATGGGTTCCCCCTCATTGGACATCTTCAAACAGACTGGACAACTATTTGTTGAAGGTGTTGTATCAGGGAATTCTTTTTTAGATACAGATTAAAATAGTGACTCCTGAGGTCCCTTCAAACTCTAAAATCCTATGATTTGGTGAATATATTGAGAGCTTTCAAAATCTCCCTTGGGAGTTGGGGGGGGGTAGGTCTTGCTCTCCCAGTCTCACCCAGCCTAGGAGTGCAGCAGCTACTCATAGGGCCAGTCTCACTACAGCTCAGCACAAGAGCTTTGAGTTGCTCTGTTTACAACCTGGGCCACTTCACCTCTGCACAGGCATCCAGCATCCTGTAAGGAACCATACTGGTGTCATACTTAGTGAGGAAAACTAATTGTCTTAGCACACTGCAACTCAGAATTCATGAATTTAAGCAATCTACTAACCTCAGCCTCTCTAACTCAGACATGTACCACCACTCCTAAGCTAGATTTCTTGACATTGTGTGAGTACTAATGGAGCACTCAGATTGTCCACCAATTATCTGTCCCTCTTGCCTGGTAAATGACCCATATTCCCTTTTAGCCATACTTTTTTATGTTTCTCTTTTTGTGCATTTCTTTATTGGCACTATGTTTGTAGCAGCAAGCACCCCAGCATTCCCAGAGTGGCTGCCAACACAGGTTCTTAGATCTGCTTTTGTAAAGGAAAGCAACTCAAAATGGGTTAACAAGCTTACTTTAATCAAACAAACATATATTACCTAGTTCAGGGGGGAAAGGTCAGCACCCCGAACTTCAGAGTATACAGACAGATCAAATAGAAAGGCTTCCAAACTGTCCAACCATCACATCAATACCAAATCACAGTTACCAGAGGGAAGCATCAACATCTGGGTTTTCAAAGCGGGGGTGGGGGGCGGCTCTCAACAACGGCTTCCCAGAGTCTCATCTGGTCAAATAAGCACAACACTTCTCAAAATGAGCCCCCAAAGCAAAGCCTCTCATCAGGGATTATATAGTCTTCTCCTGGCCCAGAGAATGTAACCACCCTCTTGACCCACTGCCCAATCACACAGCATCAAGGTGTGGTCATTCCTGAAAACCAAGCCTCCTACCCCAAGCTCCGTGTGACCACATTCAGCCTATTAGGGGGCAGAGTATATACTTTCAAATTAAAGAAGGTTCTCAGAATCACTTAAGCGAATCAAAGGGCCTAGGGGCAGGGAAGATCTTCGAATCTGCATTTCCATTACAATGTTGTAGTCCATTTTCATTCACCATTAAATTTTCCACTGCAAAGTCATCTACAACTTTGTCAACTAGGAATAAAAGAATAAAAATGAGAAAATATCAATCAGTATTTTGACTTACTATGTGCCAGGCACTATATCCAGGCACTGGGGATGCAGGTACAAAGAATGAAACATTCCTTAACAGCCCCTACTCTTAATTAGTTACATTCTAATGGATACCTAATGTGATTAGGCACACACACCCATATGTGCGCAAATACATACATGCATACAAGTGTATATATGAAGGGCGGAAAAGAAAACACTTAAGCACACAGATATAAAATGAATAAATAAATTTGTATCTAAAGTAGTTTGGGAGAGAAGACTAGTTATTGGGAGGAAGTGGTTCATCCAGAATGCTTGAGTCATCTTAAAGGAAGGCGCTTAGTATAAAGACAGAGAGATGAGACCATTTGTGAGGAAGGGGTCTGTTTGACTTAAATGCAAAGTGTGGGAGGGATAGTAATTTCCACTGAGGCTGGAAAGACAAGTTATGACCAAGTTGTATAAGGCTTAAAAAGTCACAGGTTCAATGGGCGGCTAGGTGGCACAGTGATTAAGAACACCAGCCCCAGAGTTGAGAGGACCCAGGAGGACCCGGGATCAGTTCCGGCCTCAGACTTAGCACCCACACAGAAATGACTGGCTGTGTAACCTTGAGCAAGTTACTTAACCCCAGTTGCTTTAAAAAAAAAAAAGTCAGAGGTTCATATTTGATCCTAGATACTCTAAAAAGCCACTAGATTTGATTGAGGAGTCATATAGTCAAAACTGTTTAAGGAAAATTAGTTTGGCAGTAGTGTGTATAGGAGTAGAGAAAGACTTGAGGCAAAGAAAACAGTTAAGCAAGAACAGATGATGAAGGTTTAAGTAATGTGGTTCCTGTGCCAGTGAAGAGAAGGGGTGAGATTGGAATGCTGTTGTAAAGGTAGAAATAGCAAGATTTGGCTACCACTTGGGTATATAGGGTGAGGAAGAGCAAATGGGGAATTCAAGACAATGTTAGGTTACAAACCTCAGAAATTGAAAGGAAAAATACTTTCCACAAAAACTGGGAAACTTTCCTAATGAGTTTATGACCTGTTAATTTTGAGATGTCTTTGGACCATCTGGTTTGAAATGTCAAACAGGCTGTGTGTGATATGGGACTAAAGTTCAGGTAGAAGCCTGGAGTTGCTAGATATATAGATCTACAAGTCATCAACATAGAAATGATAGAAAAATCTAAGAGGTCTTAGGATTTGATGAGGTTACATAGCAAGAGGGAGGGAAAGGGAAAGAAAAGAGGTTCCAGAATAGAACCTTGGGGAGAGCAAGATTTGAATGGTGACTCAGTAAAGGTGACTGAGAAGGAGCAGCCAAGCAAGTAGGAGGAAAACCAAGAGAGAGTAATGTCATGCTAACTCAGAGGTCAGAGTGTTCTGGAGGAGAAGGTAGTCACAATGTTAAATATAACCAGTAAACAGTCAAGAAGGACATTTTGAGGACTGAGAGAAAATTGTCAGATTGGGCAATTAGAGAACTTCAGTAACTTTGGAAGGAGTTGTTGAGTGTTGAGGTTGCAAGCCAAACTAGGAAGGTATATCACCAGTGTGATGCCCATGGCAGCTGTTGTGAATATGCAGATATATTTCCAGGGTTGAATTGCAAAATATAACAAACTCTCTTCCTCAAAGATGAAACCAAGATATTTATTCATATACCAGAAAGCCAGCTCCACCATGGTAAGGAAGAAGTTTATACACATCACCAATCCAGGGAGCACTAATAACCCCAAGCTTTCCCTCCGTTAGGCCTCCCCACAAACAAGCTCCCCTAGGCAAAATTCCTCCCTCTCTCACTCACACTAGCTGTTCTGCTTCACTCTCTCCCAGCTTCACCCTTCCTGCTACACCAGTTCAACAAACTCCCCCCACCATAGGCTCCATGTGACTCAAGCTGTGGGCTGGGCCACAACTCTAAGCAGGTCACATGACCCTATTAAGGGACTGAGAAGATCTTCAGATTCCCTTAACATTACAAAAGTGCTGTGGAGTAATTGAGATGAGAACAGGTGGGAGTAGTTAAATACAGAAAACTTTTTTCCAAATTGGCAGAGAAAGGGACAAGAGATCTAGGATGTTAGCCTAAGGGAGTGATAAGGAATAGTGAAGTTTTTTTTGTTGGGTTTTGGTTTTTTTTATTTTTTATTTTACATCTTTCATTTCCACAAGATTTTGAGTTAAAAATTTTCTCCCCATTTTTCCATACTCACCACCCCAAAACAGCAATCCTCCTGAATATCCCCTCCCCCAATCTCTCTCCCATATCTTCCCCCATTCCCCCTCTGACTTTCCAGTAGGGCATGGTAGATCTCTATGCTCCAGTGCCTGTATATCTTATTCCCCAGTTACATGTAAAATAATTATTATTATTATATATATTATTTTTTTAAACATTTGATTTTAAAACTTTGAATTCCAGATTCTTTCCCTTCCTCCCTCATCACCCACCCTCACTGGGAAGATAGGCAATTCAATATAGGTTGTAGGTGCGTAGCTATGTAAAACATTTCCATAGTGGATATATTGTGAAAGACTGAATATATTTCTCTCTATCCTATACCACCCCCCACTTGTTCTGTTCTCTACTTTGATCCTATCCCTTTTCAAAAGTGGGTGCTCCCAACTTCCCTCCCCCCCCAGCCTGCCCTCCCTTCTGTGATCCCCCCATCATCTCCTTCCCCTCTACTCTCCTGTAGGGTGAGCTACCCAATTTAGTGTGTATGTCATTCCCTCCCTGAGCCAAATTCAATGATTCAATTAATTTCATTTTGCCTTCCTGTTCTTCCCCTCAGTTGTAAGTTTTCCCTTGCTTCTTCTGTATGGGATAATTTACCCCATTCTGTCTCTCCCCATCTCCTCTCATTATATTCTTCTCTCACCTCTTAATTTCACCTTTTAAGTATTATTCTTTCCTACTAAATTGGTCTTGTGCCCTCTGTCTATGCATAGTTGTGCACGTATATACACACACTCAAAAGTGTATTCATACGCCCATATACCCTCCTTTATAGACATATATGTATGTATTCATATATATATACATATATACACATATAATATATACATTTCTATTCCCTTCAACTATTTTCATGCTGAGAAAAGTTTCATAAGTTACAATTATCGTTTTTTCCATGAAGGAATGTAAATAGTTCAACTTTGATAAGTTCCTTATGATTTCTTTTCCCTGTTTATCTTCTCAAACATCTCTTGCTTCTTGTATCTGAATGTCAGAATTTCTATTCAACTTTGGTTTTTTCATCAAGAATGCTTGAAAGAGGGGTGGCTGGGTGGCGCAGTGAGTAAGAGTGCCGGCCTCGGAGTTGGGATGACCCGAGATCAAATCCAGCCTCAGAAAATGAGCACCCACACATAAATAATGACTAGCCGTGTAACCTTGAGCAAGTTACTTAACCCCAATTGCTTTAAAAAAAAAAACAAAACGCTTGAAAGTCCTCTGTTCCACTGAATGACCATATTTTCCCCTGAAACATGATACTCAGTTTTGCTAGACAGGTGATCTTGGTTTTAATCCCAGCTCCTTTGACCTCTAGAATATCATATTCCAAGCCCTTTGATCCCTCAGTGTAGAAGCTGCCAGATCCTGTGTTATCCTGATTGTGTTTCCACGATATTCAAATTGTTTCTTCCTGGCTGCTTGTAATATTTTCTCCTTCATCTGGGAACTCCAGAATCTGGCTATAATGTTCCTAGGAGTTTTCTTTTTGGGATCTTTTTCAGGAGGTGATTGGGGGATTCCTTCAACCTCTGTTTTGCCCTCTGGTTCTAAAACATCAGGGCAATTTTCCTTGAGAATTTCTTGGAGGATAATTTCTAGGTTCTTTTTTGGATGATGGCTTTCAGGTAGTCCAATAATTTTTAAATTATCTCTCCTGGATCTATTTTCCAGGTCAGTGGTTTTTCCCATGAGATATTTCACATTGCCTTCTATTTTTTTCATTTGTTTGGGTCTGTTTAATAGTATCTTGATTTCTCATAAAGTTACTAGCTTCCATTTGCTCCAATCTAATTCTGAAGGAATGATTCCCTTCAGTGAGCTTTTGAGATTCTTTTTCCATCTGGCAAATTTGGCTTTTTAAGGCATTCTTCTTCTCCTCATTGCCTTTTTGAGCCTCTTTTGCCATTTGAGTTAGTCTATTTTTTTAAGGTGTTATTTTCTTCAGTCAGGTTGTTGATTCTCATTTCATAATTTTCTTGCCTTGTCCTCATTTCTCTTCCCAATTTTTCCTCCATTCTCTTATTTGGTTTTCAAAATCCTTCTTAAGTTCCTCTATGGCCTATAACCAGCTTGTATTTTTCTTGGAAGCTTTTGGTACAGGAGTTCTAACTTTATTATTTCCATAGTGGATATATTGTGAAAGACTGACTGTATTTCTCTCTATCCTATTCCACCCCCCACTTATTCTATTCTCTACTTTGATCCTATCCCTTTTCAAAAGTGGGTACTCCCAACTTCCCTCCCCCCAGTTAATTGAGTTCCATGCTTTGATCCTTTTTGTCCCCAAAATAAGAGTCTAATATAGGATTGCTCTGTTTGCTTTACTTCCTTTGCTTTCTCATGTTGCCAGTCAATTACTTTTGAGCCTTTTGCCACAGTATTGCTACCAGAAAGGGGAGCTATATTCCAAATGCTAGGGTTTTCAGAGCTGCCAGAGCTATTAGTTGGGTGCCTTCTCTGAAGCCTCCACATGCTCTGGTAGACTGTTCATAAACCCCAGGACCTCCACCCTAAACCAGATCCAAGCAGGTTAAAGGAAGAACAGTTAACCCTCAAACTGGTCACTTGGTCCCCCTACAAACTTCAGGCCAGGAGCTGAAGCTGCCACACGGTGGTGGCTGCATGGCCACAGCACCTCAGCTTCTTCTCATCCTGGGGGGCAAAGGCAGGACCTCAATGCTGAACTCCCAGGTCCCAAAGTACACACTGCTCTGACCTCTCACTTTGTCCTTAGCATCTATGGGGTTGATAATTCTGGAAACCGCCGCAGCTGCTAGTGATCTGAAGTTCCTCCAGCTAGAGACTGGTCAGGCCTGCCCTGAGGCTAAAACCTCCCTCTCTAGTGGGGCTGGTGTTGGCTCCTAGAGCACTGTGCTGGCCACTTCCTGCTGGGCTGTCCTCAGCAGGAGGTTAGCTTCTCTGTGTCATTTTCTGGGTTTTGTAGCTCCAAAGTTTGTCTAGAGTAATTTTTTATGTGAATTGAATTGGGGGAGGTGGAAGCTGGAACCTGGAGGAAGTCCTGTTTCTACTCAGCCATCTTGACTCTGCCCCCATGAAATTTTTTTAAGGGTAACAGTTGAGCTGTGTTTTAAAGTTGGAGAGAAGAAATTGGTTGATTGGGAAAGGCTGAAGATTAGAGAAAGTAAGGATTATTGAAGATGGGATTTGCTGGAGAAGAAAGGAGTGTATAGGATTAAGTAAATATGTAGAGGATTTGTCCTTTCTTGGAGACTGGGGGAAAGAAGGGAAGTGGGAGATAGTAATCTGTGGTTTTGAGTTGAAGAAAATGGAGAAGCTGGTGCTTAGGTTGAATGGCCTCAATTTTATTAATAGAGTAAGAGACTAGGTCTTCCACTGGTAAAGGGGGGGGTGGAGAGTTGTACTAATGGAATGCTTGATTGAAAGAAGAAAAAGTTTGGAATAGCTTCTGTGGAGAGTTAAATAGGGAGCTAATTGGGGAGAGGCATAAGGATTGCCTTGCTATAGCAACGGCTTGGTTGAGATTGGATAATATGAATTCCTAATGTCATGAGCCAGCATAGTTGCTAAATTTCCTACACTTACTGGTCACTAGGAGCTCCTGGGTTCAGGTTGAAAAGTGAAGACAGAGGGGGGCAGAGTCAAGATGGCGGAGTAGAAACACCACTTCAAAATTATGTAAAAGGGGGACTATAAATGACCTCTGGAGGTCCAGAACCCACAAAATGACACAGAAGCTAACCTCCTGCTGAGGAAACTCCTGCAGCCCAGCAGGGAACGGCCAGCACAACACTCTGGGAGCTGAGCGCAGGCCCGTGTGAGTCACAGTTTTAGCCTAAGGGTGGCCAGACCAGCAGCCGGATGGAGGGATGCCAGAACACCAGCAGCTGTGGCGTTGCCTAGGACAACATGAGAGGTCAGTGCCGTATGGACTTTGGGACTGGTTGGGAGAATGTGTAAGCTTCTTCCCCTGGGGGTGAGAAGCCACTGAGGAGCCTCTGCAGCTTGCCCCTCGTTTCAGTTTCAGCTCTTGGCCTGCAAACTGTAGGGGGTCCGGCGATCAGTCTGGGGGGGGTAAGCGTTCTTGCTTTACCCTTCTTGGATATGGATTGTCGTGTAGGGTGGAGGTCTTCGGGTATGTGTCTAGCTTGCCAGAGTGTGTGAAGGCCTCAGAGAGGCCACCCAACCAATACCTCCAGAAGTTGAGAAAACCCCAACGTTTGGGATGGAAGTTCCCCTGGCTGGTGGCAAAGTCCTACTGTGGCAACAAGCCCAAAAGTCAAGTAATTGAGTGGCAACATGCCTAGGCAAAGGAAACAAAATAAACAGAAAAATGCAACATTAGACTCCTATTTGGGGGGCAAAGAGGATTAAAGCATGGAACAGGGGGAGGACTGTGAGGTCAGAAGTCCTGCACCAAAAGCCCAAATGAAAGTACGAGCTGGTTACAGGCCATAGAGGACCTTAAGAAGCAGATAAGAGAAGTGGGGGAAAAACTGGGAAGAGAAATGAGAAAGATGCAAGAAAAGTATGAAATGAGAGTCAACAATCTGACTGAGGAAAATAACACCTTACAAAATAGACTAACAGTATAAAGGATGATACTGTAAGCAGTGTGGGAAAGCAAGGAATAGTTTACCTGTCATATTTGTGGAGAGGGAAAGACTTTAGGACCAAACAAAAACTAGAAAGCATTATAAAATGCAAAATGGATAAATTTGATTACATTAAATTGAAAAGCTTCTGTACAAACAAAGCCAGTGTAACCAAGATCAAGGGGGGGGTGGGAAATTGGGAAAGAATTTTTACAATCTATGTCTGAAAAAGGACTCATTTCTAAAATATACAGAGAATTGAGTAAAATCTATAAGAATTCAAGTCATTGCCCAATTGATAAATGGTTAAAGGATGTGAACAGGCAGTTTTGAGAGAAAGAAATTAAAGATATCTATAAGCATATGAAGAAATGCTCTAAATCACTATTGATTAGAGAAATGCAAATCAAAACAACTCTGGAACCCACAGAATGACACAGAAGCTAACCTCCCGCGGAGGACACTCCTGCAGCCCAGCAGATGGCCGGTGCAACACTCTGGGAGCTGAGCCCAGGCCTGTGTGAATCACAGTTTTAGCCTGACGGTGGCCAGACCAGCAGCCGGCTGCCACATCTCTCCAGTCAGATTGGCTAAGATGACAAAACAGGAAAATGGCAAATGCTTGAGAGGATGTGGGGAAATTGGAACACTAATACATTGCTGGTGGAGTTGTGAACTTATCCAACCATTCTGGAGAGCAATCTGGAATTATGCCCAGAGGACTATAAATAATTTCGTACCCTTTGACCCAGCAATACCAGCAGCTCTTTTCCTGGTTGCAAAGAATTGGAAATTAAAGGGGTGCCCAACAATTGGGGAATGGCTAAACAAATTGTGGTATATGCATGTAATGGAATATTATTGTGCTAAAAGAAATGAGGAGGAGATAAAGTTTTCATATTTACCTGGAGAGGCTTATACAAACTGATGCTGAGTGAGAAGAGTAGAACCAGGAGAAATCTGTCTACAGAGACTCATCATATGTGTGATGACCAACTATGACAGACTGGACTCTTCTCAGCAATGCAGTGATATAAGTCAATCCCGAAAGACTCATGAAGGAGAGAGATGCCTACATCCAGAGAAATAACTAGAAAGAACTGAGCTTGAATCCTGATGGAAGAAAACTAACTGATCTTTTTCTTTTCATTGTTTGGTTTTATTTCTTCTTTACCATTTTTCATCCCATCTAGTACAATACGCCTTTGTAACTTGACTATTCTCTATTGTGAAAGTATTTGCAGATCCTATACTGGACTATATGCTGTCGTGGGGGATGGAGGGAGGGAAGGGAAATTTGAAACTCAATGAACTATGGAATTGAATCTTGTAAACTAAAAATAAACAAATAAATTTTTTTAAAAAATAGACTAACTCAAATGGCAAAAGAGGCTCAAAAAGCCAGTGAGGAGAAGAATGCCTTAAAAAGCCGAATTCAGGGGCGGCTAGGTGGCGCAGTGAGTAGAGCACCGGCCCTGGAGTCAGAAGGATCTGAGTTCGGATCCGGCCTCAGACACTTAACCCACACAAACAAAAAACCTAGCCGTGTGACCTTGGGCAAGTTACTTAACCCCAATTGCCCTAAAGGGGCGGGTAGGTGGCGCAGTGAGTAAGAGCGCTGGCCTCGGAGTTGGGATGACCCGAGATCAAAATCCGGCCTCAGAAAATGATCACCCACACATAAATAATGACTAGCCGTGTAACCTTGAGCAAGTTACTTAACCCCAATTGCTTAAAAAAAAAAAAAAAGCCGAATTTGCCAGATGGAAAAAGAATCTCAAAAGCTCACTGAGGAGAATCATTCCTTCAGAATTAGATTGGAGCAAATGGAAGCTAGTGACTTTATGAGAAATCAAGATGCTATTAAGCAGATCCAAACAAATGAAAGAATAGAAGGCAATGTGAAATATCTCATGGGAAAAACCATTCCAGGAAAGACAATCTAAAAATTATTGACTACCTGAAAACCATGATCAAAGAAAGAATCTAGAAACCATCCTTTTTTTCCAACCCCAAGTTCAGATCCTCTTAAGAGAAACTGTAGTAATCAATTTGTGTTTTCAGCATGTATTTGTGGCCTCCTACATGTACCTTAGGTGTTTTCCTTGTTCATTTATGGGCTTGTAGGAATCCTTTCTGTATTAATTTTTCTGTGAGGTTAAATAGGTGGTATCCTTTATCTCTATATGTTTTTGTGGGAGTTGTGTATCATGTTGTGTTCATTTATGGAAACATGAAAAAGAAACATGTACATTGTATGTGTACATATGCACACATCTCACCTTTATAACATATACATAGAGCATGTGTGTATTGTTTTTCTGTTGTCTTCCCAGTTAGACCCTGACCTTCTTAAGAGCCAGGTTTTTTTTTTTGTTGTTGTTGTTGTTCAGCACTTTGTACAGTGGTATGTAGTAAACACATATATACTTGTGGACTTGATTTTACTTGACGAATTTCCTAAGTGTAGGAAACTCCCCTCTATTGGTACAAATTTCACTTGCCATGTGTGTAAGTGAAAACAAATATTTCTTTTTTTTAATGCTTTATTAACTTCTGTTTTACATCATTCATTTCTGCCAGATTTTGAGTTATGATCATTTTTCCCTCCCTGTTTTTCCCCTACCCACCCTCCCAGAACAGCAGTCCCGCAAGATATCGCTTCCTCCAATCTGCTCTCTCCCATATCTTCTCCCATACCCCCTTCGGCTTTGCCATTAGGGCAAGGTGAATCTCTGTGCCCCAATGCCTGAACATCTTGTCTCCCAATTACAAGCAAAAGAGTATTAATAATAGTATTTATACATATGTATATATTTGAAACATTTAATGTTAAGACCTCGACTTTCAGATCCATTTCCTTCCTCCCTTGTCACCCATTCCCTCTGGGGAGATAAGTAATTCAGTATATGTTGTACATGTCTAGCTATGCAAAACATTATCATAGTAGATATATTGTACAAGGCTGCTTATAATTCCCTCCCACTCATCCCACCCCCCACCTGATCCATTCCCCACTTGATCCTGTCCCTCTTCCATAGTGGGTACCTCCAACCTCCCCTCCCCACAAGGATGCCCTCCCATCCATCATCCCTCCTCTCATCCCCCTTCCCCCCATTCTGCTGTAGGTTGAGATGTCCCACCTAGTATGTATGTCATTCTCTCCCTGAACCAAATTCAATGAGAATGTGGTTTCACCTTTTTGCCTTCCTATTTTTCCCCTCCCCTGCAACCACTTCCCCCTGCTTCCTCTACATGAGATAGTTTACCCTACCCTGTCTCTCCCCATCTCCTCTTGCCACTTTCCTCTCTCACCTCATAATTTCACCCCTTAGGTATCATCCCTTCCCAACAAATTCAACCTATGCCCTCTATCCATGTATAACTGTAAACATATATACACACATTCACATATGTATTCAAATGACCATATACCCTTCTTCCATTATTTTCATACTGAGAGAGATTTCATCAGTCACAGTTAATTGTTTTTCCATGTAGGAATGTAAATAGTTCAACTTTGATAAGTTCCTTTTGATTTCTTTTCCCTGATTACCTTCTCAGGCATCTCTTCCTTCTTGTGTCTGGATGTCAAATTTTCTATTCAATTCTGGTTTTTTCCTCAAGAATGCTTGAAAGTCCTCTATCCCACTGAATGACCATATTTTCCCCTGAAACAAAATACTCAGTTTTGCTAGGTAGGTGACCCTTGGGTTCATTCCCAGCTCTTTTGCCCTCTGGAATATCATATTCCATGCCCTTCAATCCCTCAGTGTAGAAGCTGCCAGGTCCTGTGCTATTCTGATTGTGTTACCACAATATTGAAATTGTTTCTTCCTGGCTGCTTGTAGTGTTTTCTCCTTGATCTGGGGATTCTGGAACCTGGCTATAATATTCCTGGGAGTTTTCTTTTTGGGATCTTTTTCAGGAGGTGATCTGTGGATTCTTTCAACCTCTATTTGCCCTCTGGATCTAAAACATCAGGGCAATTTTCCTTGAGAATTTCTTGAAGGGTGATTTCTAGGTTCTTTCTTTGATCATGGCCTTCAGGTAGTCCAATAATTTTTAAATTGTCTCTCCTGGATCTATTTTCCAGGTCAGTGGTTTTTCCCATGAGATATTTCACATTGCCTTCTAATCTTTCATTTGTTTGGATCTACTTAACAGTATCTTGATTTCTCATAAAGTCATTAGCTTCCATTTGCTCCAGTCTAACTCTGAAGGAATGAATCTCCTCAGTGAGCTTTTGAGATTCTTTTTCCGTCTGGCAAATTCAACTTTTTAAGGCATTCTTCTCCTCATTGCCCTTTTGGGCCTCCTTTGCCATTTGAGTTAGTCTATTTTTTAAGGTGTTGTTTTCCTCAGTCAGTCTGTTGACCCTCATTTCATACTTTTCCTGCATCCTTCTCATTTCTCTTTCTAATTTTTCCTCCACTTCTCTTATTTGATTTTTAAAGTCCTCCTTAAGGTCCTCTATGGCCTGCAGCCCACTCATGTTTTCCCCTGGGGCTTTTGGAGCAGGACTTCTGACCTCACAGTCCTCTTCCCCTATGCTTCGACCCTCTTTGCCCCCAAAGTAGGAGTCTGGGGTTGCATTTTTCTGTTTAATTTGTTTCCTTTGCCTTGGCATGTTGCCACTTAATTACTTGACTTTTGGGCTTGTTGCCACAGTATGGCTTTGCTGCCAGATAGGGGAATTTTCATCCCGAATACGTGGGGGGGCATCTTCCGTTTCTGGCTAGCTGGAAACCCACCCATGACCTCCACCCGAGATCACAATCCAGATCCAGGGAGGTTAAAGCAAGAGCGATTACCCCCCAAGACTGATCGCTGGATCTCCCTACAGTTCACAGGCCAGGAGCTGGAGCTGCCTCTGAAAACTACAAAATGGGGTGTCTCCTTAACGGCTTCTAGCCCCCAGAGGAGGAAGCCGACGCGTTCCCCAAATACTGGTCCCAAAGTCCATAGGGCACTAACCTCTCACTTTGTCCTAGGTATTTCTATGTTGATAATTCTGGAATGGCCACAGCTGCTGGTGTTCTGGGGTCCCTCCAGCCGGCTGCTGGCCAGGCCGCCCTAGGGCTAAAACCCCTCACGCGGACCTGGGCTCAGCTCCCCGCGCTCTGCCGGCTCCCAGACCGCTGCTCTGGTCCTTCCTGCAGGGTTGCTGGGCTGTCCTCAGTGGGAGCTTAGCTTCTCTGTGTCGTTCTCTCGGTGCTGTGGCTCCGGAAGTTGTTCAGAGTCCCCTTTTATATAGTTTGGAGGAAATCTGGGGGAACAGTGGCTTGGATGAGCTGTTTCTATTCTGCCATCTTGGCTCCGCCCCCAAAAACAAATATTTCTTAATTTGGATTTTTCTTTTATTTATAAAACACATTAATGAAAAACCTAAACAAATTTGTAGGCAAATATTAACAAATGAAGGACCATAGATACGCTATTAGGCATATGTTACACATAAAAGTATTTGTTTTTCTTTACCTATACTTCTTTGTTTCAAAAGAAGATTTTGTGGGAGTGGGGTGAAAGTGGTAGTTATTTGAAAAATCATTAATGAAATTCAAATTCTAAAAATGCTTGTTGAATTAGGGTTGAGAGTAGAGAAAATGTTGCTGTTCTAATTCTTTGATATAAATTATACTATAAGAGATTCTTATACTTCATAAGGATGGTTTTCTTTCAAGAACACACAAAGCACTTTCCATGTTTTATTTTATGTTACAGTATTTTGTGTATGCTGTGGGATTTTTAGTAAATTTTACAATTTTATTTGTAATTTCTATGTATTTAATGCAAATAGTTAATATGAAAGTATTAAAATGTTTACTTTATTTCATTACTTCTGATTTTGACAAAGTATAATTTGAACATTGTTGTTAATCTTTTTTGTTGTGTATGTTTTTCTTGTTTAGGCTATTTACAACAAGAAAACCTCATCTCTACCTGCCAAACTTTCATTTTAGAAAGTTCAAATTTAAAGGAATATGCAGAACATTGTACAGATGAAGGTTTTATTCCAGCCTGCTTGCTGGTGAGTCATTTGTTCTTTGGAGGTTCATTCAACACCAAAACACATATTTTAAAGGATAAGTTTATCTTAAAATTTCTTCAGTCAGATCATAGTATCAGTTTTCAGAAGTAACTTGGTTGCTTTTTAGCCTAATTCTCTAATAGCTCTGTAATCTCATCAATATGCACAATCACCCAAATGATAACCATTACAGTCCCCATGCCTGACCAAGCTGTTCTACAATTATCTTTGACTTCCCAAAAAATTACCATGGGATGCTACCCAACCTGCTTATGTTTATTTATGTTGACATTGTGTGTATACCGTTGAAGCATGCAGGCTGTCCATTGATTACACGTTTTTTTTTCCCCTATGTGGCCAACCAGTCTTATTTTCCAACAATAATTTTCTCTGATAACATCCTTTATATGATTTCTCCTACATAATTTCTTATGCGTAAAATGTTACAACTTGTTCATGCCCACCATATATATCTCCCCTTTGCCTTTTGGTAATCTTCAATTTCATTCTTTAGAGATACCGCAGAAAGAATATTTGGTATTACAGATAAGGAATTTTGTTTCAAATGGTAGCATGTCATCTAAAAGCCTTTGGCCTCTCCTTTCTTACTTCTGACCCCTCCAGATCTATACTTCATTGCATATTGACTTGATTATTTACATGGAGTTTCCTCTGCCAGTGAAAATTGGCACCTGCCCTGCAATTTATAGCTTTAGAGAGTTTCAAGGGGTGATGAAAGGTTAGGTGACTTGCTCCATCTCAAAGCCAACACGTTTCAGAGGGAAGACTTTAAACCAGGTCTTTCTTACGCTGAGGCCACTTCTCCATCTGTTACCTCATACTGCTTTGTCTATCAAAAGTGTATGTTGATTTAATTTGAAAGTTTTGTTCATCTCTTCATAAAATTTCTCTACATTCTCATCTTCTGCAGCCAGTGTTGAGTAGATGAACTGCAATTATTTTCATAGTTATTATTTAAAATTCTTTGAACTCTGTAATACACAATGAGCAGATGTCAAAATTAATTTGAATGACTTCCTCAATTAATATGTCCTCTTTTTGGTCATTGGACAAGAATCTCATTTAGAGCACCAAAAGCTATGTTTATCCGTAGTTTAAAAACTGATTTTTTTTTAGTACCCTCTGCCCCTTTTTTATACATCCTTCTTTTACCTTTATTTTCAGAAATGGAAGAAAATTAAACAGAACTTTGGATCCAGATTCTGGTGGCAATTACCTTCTTGCTACCAAGTCATTCTCCCTCCTTTGAAAAAGAATTTATGTCTGCCTAACAGTCTTCCTCTCTACCCTAACTCCTATGTATTACCCTACATATTAAGGGACTAAAATATATACATTTTGATGTTCCTCACAAACTGATCTCGCAGTTTCTCAGTCTCTTCAACTCTTATGACCTAATCCTTTTTTTTTTTAAATAATAATTTTATTTTTCCCCAGTTACATGTAGAGACAATTTTTATGCTTTGGGGGGTGGGGAAAGGGCAGTTGGGGTTAAGTGACTTGCCCAAGATCACATGGCTAGTTTTATGTTACATGTCTGAGATTGGATTTGAACTCAGGTCCTCCTGACTCCAAGGCTGGTGCTCTATTCACTGCACTGCCTTGCCTCCACTAAAGACAATTTTAACAGTTTTGTTTTTTTTTTAATCTTGAGTTCCAATTTTTCTCTCTTCTTTCCTCAACTACCCCTTCTCTGAGGTGGTAAGCAATTGTTATAAGTTATACATGTTCAGTTATGCAAAATATATTACCATTATTCATGTTGTGAAAGAAGACAGACCCAAAGGAAGAAAAATGATGAAAAAAAAATATGGAAAGTATGCTTCAATCTGATTTCAGACTCCATTGGTTCTTTTTCTGGAAGTGAATAGCATTTTTCATCATGAGTCCTTTGGAATTGCCCATGGTAATCCTTTATCTCATTGACTTAAAGGCACACTGCCACTCTCAAAATTTTTTATCACTTCAACTTTCATACCCTCTTATGAGTCTACCTTTCTTTATCCTTTAATTCTCCTGAATCTTTTTCTCTTCGCTATGATTTTCAGTCCCTCCAATACTAGGTACCCTCCCAGCTAGTATTGCTATCCTGGCTTAACTTTCTTCCCTTTCCCAAACTTGACGCTATAGTTAGCCAATTCAGTGTTATAGTCATCTACCTGAAAACCTCTTACCACATTATCAGTCTTCTCCTATACTTACATAATCCCAAACCTGGATCATACTCATCGTCTGCATCCTCTCCTACTCATAATGCTATCGTATAATGCTAATGGAAGTGATGGCAACATAGTCTACTACTACAAATTCACGTTATCTTATCTCAGCTGTCCTTACTACAACAAGACCACGTTTTTCCTTAATTAATTTCTTATTACTCTTAATAACAGCTGTTTCAATCCTCTCTTCTTCTACTCTTTGACTTCCCACCACCCTTTCGGCAGAATACCTTACCTCATACTTTACAAAGGAAATAGAGGTATTGTTCTCTGTTGTATATTTGAAAACCTCCTTTGCTCTACTCTCTGATCAAGATCTGACACTTCTCACCAAGGCCCACCCTCTTCTATTCCTGTGGCTTTTGACCTCCACAGTATTTCTCCATACATATTGGCTCATTTTCTACTGACGAAAAATATGTCTAAAACAAAGGGGGGAAGACCTCCTTTTGCCATCTCCTCAAGTTGTCATTTATAATGTTCTTTTCTTTTCACAGCCAGACTTCTCTCAAGAAAAAGCCTTCTGCATTCATTGTCTCCATTTTCTCTCCTCTAACTTATCAATCCCTTGCAATCTGGTTCCCTACATCATCACTTTCTGAACCTACTATTCCTGACATTACCAATGACTCTTAATTGTCGATTATGATAGCCTTTTCCCAATTCTCATCCTTTTTTTATTTCGCTGTAGCATTTGACCTTTTATCCCCTTTCTCTTTTTGGATACTTTCTCTGGGTCTTGTTTTAATACTTGTGTCTCCTGGTTCTCCTACCAGTCTCTTTTGCTGGATATTAATCCACATCTTACTCCTTAACTGGGCATACCACAACCAAGACTCTGTCCAAGGCCCCCTCATCTCTAAAATCTCTTAGTGACCTTCTCAGTTCCCACTGTGATAGTTATTATTGCTATGGAGATTGCTCCTAGTTCTAAATATCTAGCCCTAGACAAGTTGACATGTCTAAAACAGATCTTGTTGGGGCGGCTAGGTGGCGCGTGAGTAGAGCACCGGCCCTGGAGTCAAAAGGATCTGAGTTCGGATCCGGCCTCAGACACTTAACACACACAAACAAAAAAACCTAGCCTTGTGACCTTGGGCAAGTTACTTAACCCCAATTGCCCTCCAAAAAGCAAAAAACAAAACAGATCTCGTTATCTTTTCTCAAAACTTTAACTTTTTCCAAAATTCCATATTTCTGTCATTCTCTGAAGTTCACAGCTCTGAAGTCATTCACAATTCCTTAAACTTCCTCTACCCATATAGCCAGTCTTGCCAAATTTTGTCAATTCTATTCCACATATCTTATGACAGCCTTCTTTCCATTTAGTTGGAAACTACCTTAGTTCAGACCTTTATCCTTTCTCTCCCATACTGTTACAATAACCTCCTAAGTGATCTGTCTGCCTCATCTTTCCTTACACCCATCTATTTTCCATGCATCTATAAAGCAGGCCTGCACAACCTGTGACCCTGTGCTAAAGTATAGATTTGACCATGTCACTCACCTTCTGAATAAGGACCAGTGGTTACCCTTCACCTCTAGGAAAAAATATAACTGCCTCTTTGGGGCCTTTTTTTCCCCTCGCTTTTTGGAGGGGGGGAAGATAGGGCAATTGGAGTTAAGTGACTTGCCCAAGGTCACACAGCTAGTTTGTGTGTTAAGTGTCTGAGGCTGGATTTGAACTCAGGTCCTCCTGATTCCAGGGCCGGTACTCTATTCACTGCACCACCTAGCCATCCCGCTTTGGGGCTTTTAAAGCCCTTTACAGCATGAATCTAACCTACCTTTCTGGCCTTAAGACTCCTCAATCTCACTACTGGCCAAATTCACCTTTTCCTCATTCTTCACATAGCACAATTAATTTCCCATTTCTGTGCCTTGTCTCCCATGCATGCCCAGAATACACTTCTCCCTCACTTCTGCCTCTTAGAATTATTGGGTTGTTGGTTTTTTTGTTTTTTGTTTGTTTGGTTGGTTTTTTTGTTTTTCAAAGCTTAATTCACACACCACTTCCTACATGAGGCCTTTGCTGATGTTCCCCCTCCCAACTTCTTGTGCTTCCCCCAATTACTTTGTATTTATTTCATATATACTTGTGTTGTCAAAGAAAAAAATGGTAATACTGCATTTTTAGTCATAAGTCTTATCAGAAACAATTTCATTTAACATTCTATATCCAAGCCATTTTCTAGCCTACATCTTTCCATGATTTGAATTAACATTTATCATCAGTCATTAAGCTTTTATTAAGTATTATGAGAACAAAGAAAGGCAAAAAACAGTCCCTATATTCTACAAGCTCACAGTCTGATGGTGGGGTAAGGATGTGTAAGACACTATCTATAAACAAACTATATACAGGATAAGTAGGATATAACCAACAAAGGGAAAGCACTAGAATTAAGACAAATTGGAGAAGGCTTCTTGTAGAGGTAAGATTTCATTTGGTTCTTGAAGGAAGCCAAGAAGTAAAAGTGAGGAGGGAGAGCAGTCCATAGCATTGTGCAAGTAACCCCCACTCACTTTTCCTATTTTCACCTTTAGTTGCCTGGGATATAGTTGTAGGTAAATTTAAAATACCCAGAGTGAGGGGGCAGAGGACCAGTTTTACTTTTGAGTAGTTGTTTTGTCTGGATCTCTGCCTCCCTACAGAGTTCCTTAATACCAGGCCATAACTTAACAGTCTTAACTCCAGGTCAGACTCCTGGTCAGAAAATGGCCCTTAAGGGACTCTCACTCTTCTTCAGATTCACTTGGATTTGGTTATTCTGTAATTCTTATTTGTTTTTTCCCAAAATACTGGCCAGCCTTCCAACATTTTAGTATAATAGTCTGAATGAATGTTCTAGTATGGAAGATTATTATAATGGTAATAACTAGTCTCTTTTTCCTTTTCAGTCTTTATTTGGAAAAAATTTGACAACAATTTTGAATGAATATGTAGCAATGAAAGCAAAAGGTAGGAATTTTGAATGAATGAAAAAGTTTAGAGTGTTTTCTGTTTGGGGGCTTTTGTTTTATTAAAAGTCATTGCCTGGCACATTGGATGGAGGGCTAGCTTTGGAACCAGGAAGACCTGAACCAAGTCTTGACTCTTAACATCAACTGTAGTATGATTCTGAGTAACTTGTTTAACCTCTCAGTCCCAAAGTAGTTCTTTAAAAGTATAAGTTACTAGTGAAATCACAAATTAGGTCCAAAAAAAGTTCAATAATTTGTTTTGGTGAGGTACAGAGAGAAATTCTTAATTAAATTTCTGCATAATGCATAAATTGATATTATAGATCTTTTAGAGCGGGTGACTGGCTGATTTTTTATTTTTAATTTGGTTCTATACTTTGACTGACTGATTCCACAGGGAGTAAGAAGCTCAACAAGATTTGAGCCCAGGTACCCAGAATATAAATTTGAGGCTTTACATTAATCAGTAGCCCTAAATATCAATTTATATCCTGCAGTAAATTGTAGAACTTAAGCTAATGATGAAGATTTAGGAAAGATATTCTGATATTTTTGATTCTCCTGGTTTAAGTTCCTGTAAGAAGAAAGCAGACCTAGAAACCAGGACATAACAAGAAATATTCAAGGCCTTTCTCTAAGAGGCTGTGTGACCCAGGGCTGGTCATAAAACTCTAAGGATTCCCAGTGGCTCTTTAAGTCTGTATATTGTAGAGAAGGTGCCAGGCTACATGAATTTAGGTAATGTCCTATCCAGATAGTTTCTTATACCAATGAAATCATAAATCTAGTCCCTCTTTTTTTTTTTTTTTTGCTTTTTGGAGGGCAATTGGGGTTAAGTAACTTGCCCAAGGTCACACGGCTAGGTTTTTGTTTTTGTGTGCATTAAGTGTCTGAGGCCAGATCCGCATTCAGGTCCTTCTGACTCCAGGGCCGGCGCTCTACTCACTGCGCTACCTGGCCGCCCCCCCTCTTTTTCTTAAATGCCCATAACATTTTTTTTTTTTAAAGAGACAGGATAACATAATGAAAAGGACACTAAACACTAAAGTAAAGAAAACCTGCCTTAGGCTTCGGGACCCTGGGCAAATTATTTAACTGCTCAATAAACTTAAGTTTCCTCATCTGGAAAGGGAGGAGAATAATGTCACCTTGCCTCACAGGATTGTTGTGAAGATCAAATGGAATAATGTATATGAAGTGCTTTGTAAGTCTTAAAGTACTATACAAACGTCAGCTATTAATATTGCTTATCTCACTCACCTAGTTTCCAACCCAACCTCTTAAAAAAAAAATCTGTACTTGTGATCCCTTTGGTGATTAGGGAACTCCTGTATAAAAACTTCTACCATTGTGTACCAGTAACTCCTCTAACTTATGATCACTAGACTATGGGATATAAGAATTAGAAGAAACCCTTAGAGGCCATCCAATCCAGTTCATAGCTGAGTAATCCTCTCTACAACATGCCCAAGTTATCATATCTAGTCTAGGGGTTCTTAGTCTTTTTTTGTCATGGACTGCTTTGGAAGTCTGAACCATTATGTTTTTAAATACATAAAATTAAACCCATAGAATGATAAAGGAAAACAATTATTTTGAAATAGTTATCAAAATATTTTTGTAAGTTCACAAACCCAAGTTAAGAACCCTTGCTTTAGTCAATGAAAACTATACTCTATCCCAAGACAGCCCATTCCATTTTTGGATAGCTATAATTCTTAGTAAATTTTTACTTAAATCAGACCCAACTCTTTGCAGCTTACTACTCCTAGTGTACCCTGTTATGAAAAGCAGCATAAATCTAGTCCTTGTTTCAAATGACAGCCTCTTAAATACTAGAACATTATAGCCTCCTCTTCTTCCTCTTTTCTTCTCAAACTTCCCCCAATCCTCTTTTCAGGTTAAACATTCCCAGTTCCTTCAGAGGAATTTCACATAAAATACTGGCAAGTTAAGCAACTTGCCCTTGATCCCATAGTAGTATGCCATTATCAGGACTTGAACCACTAACCCTCACTGCATATCAGTAAGAGCTATGGGAACATACAAAGAAATAATGATCAACTGTGAATTGCTTTAACTTGGGGGTTTGGGGATGGAAGGATGCAAATATTATTTGCAACTCTTCTTTAAGATGTTTATTTAAGGGGGTGGGTAAGTGGCGCAGTGAGTAGAGCACTGGCCCTGGATTCAGAAGGACCTGAGTTCGGATCCGGCCTCAGATACTTAACGCACACACAAATAAAAACCTAGCCTTGTGACCTTGGGCAAGTTACTTAACCCCAAATGCCCTCCAAAAGGAAAAAAAAGAAGTTTATTTAATATCCCATCTCTTCAGTATCCTGTCCTACCTTTATAGGAATATTTGGAGCATAACTGTTATTGGAAGCAAAAATTACATTTACTCCTCTAAATTAGCCTTGACTCTAAAAAGATTTTCATCCCAAATTTTGTATTGCATGGTTTTCTTCAGCTTCATCTTAAAAGCAAAGTTAAAGCTGCACTTTTTCTAAACTTCCTGTGACACTCCTATTCCTAGTTGAAATTTTAAGGCTGATGCTGTTTTTTTCTCTCCATACCCACACATGGTTAGGCTCTTAGTGCTCACCAGTTTGGACAAAAGGGGATTCTAGAAGACTGGCTTAGAATGAAAAAGACCAAGTTTGAGTCTTGCCTGTAACCCGTATTAGCTGTATGGTCATGGTCAGAACCTTACAAGGTTCCAAGCAGCTCTCATTAACTGTAAGTTAGGGATAATATGTAGGCTAGACCAAAAGAATCCTTTAAAATATTATGCCTGGGCTTCATAATAACCTGGAGAGACTTATAAAAACTGATTGCTGAGTGAGGAGAGCAGAACCAGGAAAACTTTGTACACAATTACAGACATATCACTGGGCTCCTCTCAGCAATGCAAGGTTATAAGACAACTCCAGAAGACTCATGATGGAAAGAGATGTTCACATCCAGAGAAAGAACTACAGAGTCTGAATGCAGATTGAAGCAAACTAATTTCTCTCTCTCTTTTGTTTTGTTTCTTCTCTCTCATTGTTCAGTCCATTGGTTATAATCCTTCTTTGCAACTTGACTAATGTTTAATGTGAAGATGTTTTTATATCCTATATTTGATTGCATGCCGCTATGTGGGGTAGGGAGGAGGAGTGGGGGGGAGAAAATTTGAAACTCAAGGGATTATGGAACTGAATGTTGTAAACTGAAAGTAAATAAATAAATTTTTTAAAATATATTATGCCTGGAAAGTCAATAAAATTGTTATAATCTAGTTAATACTAGTTTAGTTACTTTATTGCAAAGCAGTGACTAGAAGAAATTAATTTACTCAGCTTCATATAAATGCAGTGTGCACAAATATTATTGGTAGTGATAGTAAATGACACAAGGAAATATTTAAAGTGTTAGATTATTATTTCCAAAATCATGACTACTTTAATATTTTTGTAATGTTTATGCAATTTGAGGGGTTAGAAGGAGGTGACAGGATTCAGATTCTAAGCACAAAAACAAAGAGTCCAGATATGTTAAATGGAACTTGCTTTTGCTTTCTTTGGCCAAAAGAAAATTAAACCTATAATATGAAGCATCTGATAAAATTAAGACAATTTATTTTACATAAACTGAGAATTTTATTCATTTTTGGAAACATTACAACTTAATGGAGAAGGTCATTTTCTAAGTGTCATAAACTAAATTTACCATAACTTTGCAATCATCCCTAAAACTGGCATCTCTTTTGAGTTATTTCTCAACATGAATGATATTACCAGACAAGGCAGGAACTAGACATTTTCTTTACTTACTTTAAAACTGGGTTTATATTCAAACTGAAAATTGGGAGTTCTACTAGAGGCTTAATTAAGAAATGTTTCTTCTGTATTCTAGAAACAACAAATGATGTCCCAGCAATGATGTCATCTCTTTGGAAGAAATTAGACCATACACTTTCTCAGATCAGGTAACAAACATAGGATCATGGAGTGCTTAAGAATTTCAAAAGCAAAAACAGTTTTGGTCTTATCTTTAACAAGACTTTAGCAGTGTAGCTCATATAGCATTGATCAGAGAGAGGATTTGGCATCCTAATACTTAGAAATATTTATTTTAGTGACTTTCACTGAACCATTGGTTTAAAAAATATAACCTTATAATTTAATAGAAATTTTCAAAGCTAAAATGTACTTTATATCTAGTACAACACCCCCTTTTGACAGATGAGAAAATCAAGGGATTGGGAATTAAAGACTTTCCCACAGTTATCCATAGACCTAGGTAGGTGGTAGCCAAAATTATATTACCTAATTCCCCATCATCTACAATGCCAGAACACCTTTCCTTTTTTGAACTCAGAAGAAGGGGGATTGACAGACTAAACAAGTAGGCTTTGATTTTATTTTAGGATCATCATGCCACCTTTGAGGAGAAATATTTCATATGCTCAAGGGCACCTTTGGTATTTTATTGTTTTGTAAATAAGATGCTTATATGTCATAAAACTCAGTTGCTGCACTGTATCCCTAGAATATTAAACCTAAGTAAACTCAGTAGGATGCTAGTTCTGACAGAATTAGCTTTCAAATCAATGCTTTATTATTTGACTGCAGAGCCTAGTAGGGAACTATCTGTAGAGATCATTTATGTTTATACCTGAGCCATTCCTAAAACTATAAATGGGTACTTCCTCCATGTAGTTTCAAATGTGGCTATATATCCTGAGTCACAATGAGTGAGGGGCCCTCTGTAAGGTAGTATCTGGCTGATGTCAAGATGAATGGAATATTCCATTTCAGCTAGAGAAATGTTCCTGTTATATCAGAACCACAGACTTCTGAATAAACAGATTATGACTTTATGGTGCATAGCATGTTTCAAATCACACAGACTTATAGGAAAAAACCTCTTAGGGTAGGATAGGTTGAATTTGCTAACTGGTTGGTCTTTTATATCCACCTTGCAAAATACAGGTCACCTTTGGCTTTGTTCATTTCAGTTCCTATTTGTTTGATTAAAATAGGGAAATGATTTAGTTTTTATGTGTGGATGCTAGCACTTACTTATCTCATTTGTAAATCATTTCAGAGTTCATTTGGGCAGCATCCCTTCTTAAGTCACATTTTGGTAACATTTTAAGATACATAAATCACTTTCCTTGTAACAGGCCTGTGAGGGTTCATAGTATAAGTTTCCTGAATCTATAGACCATAGATGAAACTAAGCCCCAAGAGTCATATATCCAGTACCCGGCCTTTCCATTCCAAACCCCTGACACACTTCTCCTATGCCTTCCTCCTCCCGCTCACCCCCACAAAGACATCAAAAAATAGCATGGTATAATGGAAGGAATTTATTTGCAAATATTTATTTTACACATGACACTCTTTTAGAAATCCTAAAGTAAGTCTAAGCTGTAAGTGATCCAGTTGTACCTTGCCTTCTTTGGTTTTTTAATTTAAAACTTATTTTATGCATTCTACCAAATTTCCCTGCCCCACAGGGTATGCAGGAGACAGATGTAGTCATTTTTTGGCCAAACCTTTACTTCAAGTTTAACTGTAACAACCAAAATGTCATGTATACATGGAACACTTGCTAAATATTTTTTGATAACCACTTCATTGTATTTGGTAGGAGCATGCAGAGTTCCCCAGGGTTTGCTGCTAATCAGAGAGGTTCGTATTCTGCTTTTACAGTAAGTTCAAACCAATGCTGAGCAGAGCACTCTTAATTATGACTGATTATGTGGTCATTCTTTTCACTATAGACCTATCCATGGTTAGTAAGTCAGATTATCTAAGGAAAATGGATAAAATATTTTGAATTTAATATTAACATTTAGCATGTTAAAAATATGTATACACAGACACACATATATATTTTAATATTTGTTTCCTGCTTGCCATATTTACATAAGTGAAGTGAGGTTTAATTTTTTGATCTCCCATACCTTTAAATATCAAAAGTTTCTAAATAAGCAAGCAGTATGAAATGGAGATTCATGGTATCTTACATAATTCACTTTTTTGTTCTCTGCTATGTATATGGAATTACTCTTTATTTTTTGGTGTTAAGTTAATGCTTTAAAAAAAATTTGAAATCAAGTTTCTAAATCCTATGAGTTTTACCAACATGATATTCCTCCCTGTTCCCACTGCTAACACATTTATACAAGTTTATTTACTGTATGCCTGAACTAATTATCCTTGACACTACTTCTACACTTAACTTCCTTATGGGTAGAACTAGTCATGTTATTTTTTTTTTTTTTGCTTAAACTCCTTCAGTGACTTCTCCCTTTTGCCCACTGAGTAAAGTGGAAACTCCTTGGCCTGGCACTTAAGGAGCTCCTTAGGGGGGCGGCTAGGTGGTACAGTGAATAGAGCACCAGCTCTGGAGTCAGGAGAACCTGCATTCAAATCTGGCCTCAGACACTTAACACTTACTAGCCATGTGACTTTGGGCAAGTCACTTAACCCCAATTGCCCTTCCCTCCCCTTCAAAAAAAAAAAGGATCGCCTTAAGTCAATACTACTCTGCTTCTACCTCTTTAGCTTATACTCCCCTCTAATAAAACAGAGCTATTCAGAATTCCCGTATTTATGGGGAAATGCCAGTTCTGACAAGAATTAGCTTTCAAATCAGTGCTTTAAGATTCACTCAGTGACCTCTGTGCCTTTGGACTTATAATGTTTCCATGTATCTGGAATGCCATTCCTTTCTTTCTACCTGTTGATTCTTTATCCTTTAAAATAGAACTCACATCACACTCTTCTCTGTTGACTAATATCCTTAGTCAGTATTCATCGCTTCACTCCTTGTACATCTCTGATGAAATTATGTAATATTTTGTGTTAGCCTTTGTGTATATATGACATTGCCCTACTGGACCTTTAATGGTAGGGACAGTATGTTGCCTGAACTTTGTATCTCACCCACACTGAGTACAGTTGAGTGTACACAGTAGACAGTGGATAATTATTTACTGCTGTTAATTAAGTTCTCATAGTATATGAAAGGTTTGGTTGGAGTTATTGTTTTTTTAAAAAGGTAACAGTAGAAACCTAAACACACAGGATAGAATTACATTTGTTTGTCTCCGTGTTACAACATAAAATGAGTAAACAGAAGTGCTTTTTTCCTCATGATTCAGATCCAGTGTGCCAGATAATATACATTTCTGAGCCATTGTTTTATTAAAGTTTTAGGGTTATTGTTTGTGAACTACCATTTATGTTTTTTAAATGTTCATCTTTTTAGCACGTACAAGAAGTGGAATTGCAGAAATGAAACGACAACGAAAGTTTGCTTCTCAGGCAGTTCCCGTCAGTTCAGAGCTATCTTCCCTGCCTTACCAGACAGGACAATATACTTCTACTCCTTTAGCAGCTACACAAGTCATCAGACCAGTGAATCAAAATACAACACAGTTTAGAACAAATTCTGCTTTTGTTTCACAGGCTCCTGACAACATTACCAGTAAGTTTCAATATTTTGTTTCCTATCATTGATAAAGCTCTGATGTCAATATCCTACATATATTAATACCTAAATTGTTTTTTAAAATTACTTCTTGGTGTATATGATGGGGCAAATTTGCATTTTTTCTCTTGACTGTATGAAAATAGAATTGAAAGTAATCTCTCCATTTAAAAAAAAATAACTTATTGATAATGCTTTTCATGAAAAGCTGTTGGGCAGAGAAGAAGATATAAATGAGTACAATTAGGTAGCATCATTTATGCAGGTGAACTATCCAAAATAACACACTTTGAATTTGTTGGATAGCTGAAGCTGCATTATAGCTTCTCCTCCACTAAGAATTATTGATAATCTTTCCTTGGAATTTTATAAGTGAAATAATTTATTTTACTTCTTTCCTTGATAAAAAAAATTCTTCCATTTAATAAAGAGTATGGAAGACAGGACAGAAAAGCAGAGCTGGCAGTTAAGGAGAACCCTGGGTAAAGAAAGCCCAAGTCCAATTTGAGATGAAGAAAATTATTTTAAAATATGTCATTTCACTTTTAAGTCTCCCTACATAGTTCTTTCCTATCTAAAACTCAACATTATTCTTTCCTACATTTCTGTGTTTCCAACAGTAGAAAGGAATCCCTTAATATTCAAGGTTAATCAAACTTTAAATAACACTTTATGTTTCTATAGTGTCATTTATCCTTAAAGTTCAAGTTTTTATATTATTCACCTTACTAGATTTTTAATGACTTGCAGTAATATTGATTGGGGCTCTTTGTATTTTTTCCTAGCTACAGATTCTTTACATATTGTAGTTCCTGTATCTCAAGAACGAAAAATTCATTCTAGTTTAATGTCTCCTGGAAGACGAAAAAGGTAGTTTTTCTTTTTCTTTTGACATGAGGCACTTATACCTGAAATTTAAATGAGACATTATGGCAAGATAATTGTATTCTGAATATAGTAGGAGAACTAGGTCAACTTCCCAGGCCTATTTAAAGATAACGATAAATATATCACACGTGTGCTTAGGGCTGGATGAAGTCTATGTGTTTAGAATCTGTGGTCCTATCCAGTTGGGTACTACTGCCAATAGAACAGAAAGCATCCTGATGAAATTCTAACACTAAAAAAATATCACTGGTTAAAAATTCCTTTGTTGATGATGAGTCTTCATGCTTAACTGGTGACATGCATTGTCTTAAGGCTTAATAGGACCTGCTAGAACTTATGGAATAGCCTTTAATTTAGGTCCTGAATCATATTGATGATCGCCACTTTCTAATATAGTTCTAGATGTGGTACATTTTGCATTTTTTTTTCATTAATTCCCTTGATATTCTTGACCAGACTAATTTTGTTATTTTTTTCTAACTCTTATAAAATAATTTTTTGGTAATATGATTAGCATGGCACTGAAAAAGCAAATTAATTTAGGTAGAATTGTCATTTTTATTACATTAACTTTGACTACTCATAAGCAATTGATATTTTTCCAGTTGTTTAGGTATGACTTTATTTGTGTAAAAAGTGTTTTGTAATTGTGTTCATATAGTTCCTGGGTTTGTCTTGGCAGGTAGACTCCCAAATATTAGATATTGTCTATAGTTATTTTAAGTGGATTTCTCTTTCAGTCTCTTGCTGCAGGACTTCTATTAGTATCATATAGAAATAGTGGTAATTTATGTGGGTTTATTTTATATCGTGTAACTTTGCTAAAGTTAATTATTTCAATTAGTTTTTTAGTTGATTCTCTTAAGTATACCATCGTGTCATCTGCAAAGAGTGATAGTTTTCTTTTCCTCATTACTCATTCTCATTCTTTAAATTTCTTTTTCTTTCATTGCTAAAGCTAACATTTCTTCTACAATATTGAATAATAGTGGCGATGATGAGTATCCTTGTTTCACCCTGTTCTTTTGGGGAAGGCTTTTAGCTTATCCCCATTACATATAATGCTTGCTGATGGTTTTAGATAGATGCTACTTATCATTGTAAGGAAAACTCCATTTGTTTTTATGCTCTCCAGTGTTTTTGATAGGAATGGATGCTGTATTTTGTCAAAAGCTTTTTCTGCATCTATTGAGATAACCATTATTTCTGTTAGTTTTGTTGTTGATATGGTCAGTTATGCTGATAATTTTCTTCATGTTGAATCAGCCCTGCATTCCTAGTACAAATCTCATTTGGTCATAGTGTATTATCCTGTTGATAAATTGCTTTAATTCTCTTCACTAATATTTTATTTAAATTTTTGTGTCAATATTCCTTAGAGAAATTGGTCTATATTTTCTTTCTCTGGTTTAGGTATCAGCACCACATTTGTGTCATAAAAAGAATTTGGTAGAACTACTTCTTTTCTTATTTTTAAAAAATAGTTGGGGCGGCTAGGTGGCGCAGTGAGTAGAGCGTCGGCCCTGGAGTCAGAAGGACCTGAGTTCGGATCCGGCCTCAGACACTTAATGCACACACAAACAAAAACCTAGCCGTGTGACCTTGGGCAAGTTACTTAACCCCGATTGCCCTCCAAAAAAAAAAAAAAAGCAAAAAAAATAGTTTATATAGAATTAATTGTTTTGTAAATCTATCTGGCCCCAGAGAATTTTTCTTAGGGAGCTCATCAATGGCTTGTTCGATTTCTTTTTCTAAAATGGGGTTATTTGGGGAGGAGCCAAGATGGTGGAGTAGAAACAGGATTTCCTCACGGCTCCCGCTTCCACCTCTTCCAATACATGTAAAAAATAACTCTAAACAAACTTTAGAGCTACAGAACCCCCAAAGGGAGAGAGAGAAACTAACCTTCCACTGCAGACAGCCTGGCAGGCTGTCAGGAAGGGGCCTTTGCAGCACTCTGGGAGCAGAGCCCAACCCCATGTGAGTCTGTGGTTTTATCCCTAGGGTAGCCCAAGCAGCTGTGGCTAGAGGGATATCAGAAGAGTAGATCACCAGCAGCTATGGCAGTTTCCAGAATTATCAAACCATAAATGCCAAAGACAAAGTGAGAGGTCATTGGACTTTGGGAACAGGGGATCAGGGAGTGTGGTCTGGCCTCTGTCCCTGGAGGGAGAAGCAGCTGAGGAGTGGTGGCTACAGCTGTGTAGCTGCTTCAGAGCTCCTGGCCTGTAGATTGTAGGGGGACCAAGTGTCCAGTCTGAGGGGTAATTGCTCTTGCTTTAACCTGCTTGGATCTGGATTGCGGTCTAGGGTAGAGGTTCTGAGGTACGTGACCAGTTTGCCCGAGTCAGTGGAGGCTTCTGAGAGGGCACCCAACTAATAGCTCCAGCAGCTGAGAAAACCCCAGCTATTTGGGACAAAGCCCCCCTCTCTGGAAGCAGAGTTCTACTGTGGCAAAAAGCTCAAAAGTCAAGTAATTGAGTGACAACATGAGCAAGCCCAGCAATCCAACTTTAGACTCCTATTTTGGGGACAAAAAGGATCAAAGCATGGAACAGGAGGAAGACAACAAAGTTAGAACTCCTTCACCAACAACTTCCGAGAAAAATGTGAACTGGTTACAGGCCATAGAGGAGCTTAAGAAGGATTTTGAAAACCAAATAAGAGAAGTGGAGGAAAAATTGGGAAGAGAAATGAGAATAATGCAAGAAAATCATGAAAAGAGAGTCAACAACCTGACTGAAGAAAATAACACCTTAAAAAATAGACTAACTTGGCGCGCATAGCTGTTGTTAGGCGGTTGGCGGCGTGGGCCTGGGATCCTCCGGGAGGGGCAGACATGTCGCATAAACAGATTTACTATTCGGACAAATACGACGATGAGGAGTTCAAGTACCAGCACGTCATGTTGCCCAAGGACATAGCCACACTAGTCCCTAAGACCCACTTGATGTCTGAGTCTGAGTGGAGGAACCTTGGTGTCCAACAGAGTCAGGGATGGGTCCATTACATGATCCATGAACCAGAGCCTCACATCTTGCTGTTACGGCAGCCACTGCCCAAGAAGCCTAAGAAATGAAAGAGCATGCCACTTCTGTTCCAAGCTGTACATAGCTGTCCTTACCTGCTAACATCTTTCTGCTAATAGTGTTGCCTTCTTGTTTCTCACTTGGGATATTTAAGGGATGTTTAATGCACTGTTTGAAAGTGCTAGTGACTCTTGTTTCTTGAGCAAAGCTGACACCACCACAACTACCCCATTGGGTGCTCTGATGAATGTATCTTCAGCTGAGCTTTGCCTCCAGAAGTCATGGCAAGCTCTGTATCAAGCTGAACACATTGGGTAGATGGACAAAGCACCAAGAGTGACTGAAGACTCATCACTGCTTAGTTGTGGGGCATGTATAATTGTTGCCGTTTGTGTTTTTCTCCCACCAGGTTGTGTACAAGGTGACTTAAAGGATTTATATTTTCATTTGTTGGAAACTTTCCATTTTATTCAAGAAATGTCTGTTCTGTCTAAATCTTTTGAATAAAGAGGAAGTTTTTGTAAAAAAAAATAGACTAACTCAAATGGCAAAAGAGGCTCAAAAGGGCAGTGAGAAGAATGCCTTAAAAAGCTGAATTTTCCAGATGGAAAGAGAATCTCAAAAGCTCACTGAAGAGAATCATTCATTCAGAATTATATTGGAGCAAATAGAAGCTAGTGACTTTATGAGAAATCAAGATACTATTAAACAGATCCAAACAAATGAAAAAATAAGGCAATGTGAAATATCTCATTGGAAAAACCATTGACCTGAAAAATAGATCCAGGAGAGAGAATTTTAAAATTATTGGACTACCTGAAAGTCATGACCAAAGAAAGAACCTAGAAATCACCCTTCAAGAAATTCTTAAGGAAAATTGCCCTGATGTTTTAGAACCAGAGGGCAAAATAGAGTTTGAAGGAATCCACCAATCACCTCCTGAAAAAGATCCCCCCAAAAAAACT
Organism: Gymnobelideus leadbeateri; assembly: GCA_011680675.1. NCBI lineage: Eukaryota > Metazoa > Chordata > Mammalia > Diprotodontia > Petauridae > Gymnobelideus > Gymnobelideus leadbeateri. The sequence goes on from WOXC01009073.1 coordinate 145,518, forward strand.
CCTAGGAATATTATAGCCAGGTTTCCAGAGTTCCCAGATGAAGGAGAAAACATTACAAGCAGCCAGGAAGAAACAAATTGAATATTGTGGAAACAATCAGGATAACACAAGACCTAGCAGCTTCTACAGTAAGGGATCAAAGGGATTGAATATGATATTCCAGAGGTCAAAGGAGCTGGGATTAAAACCAAGAATCACCTACCCAGCAAAACTGAGTATCATGTTTCAGGGGAAAATATGGTCATTCCATGAAATAGAGGACTTTCAAGCTTTCTTGATGAAAAAACCAAAGATGAATAGAAAATTTGACATTCAGATACAAGAAGCAAGAGAAGCATGAGAAAGGAAACAGGGAAAAGAAATCATAAGGAACTTATCAAAGTTGAACTATTTACATACCTACATGGAAAAACTATAATTGTAACTTATGAAACTTTTCTTAGTATGAGAATAGTTGAAGGGAATAGAAGTGTGCGTGTGTGTATGTGTATGTATGTACGTATACATACATATATGTGTCTATATAGGAGGATATGTGGGAGTATGAATATACATGTGAGTATGTATATATGTGTACAGGTATACATAGAGGGCACAAGACCAATTGAATAGGAAGGGATGAAATTGAGAGGTGAGAGGCATATATCAAGAGGAGATGGGGAGAGACAAAATGGGACAAATTATCTCATAGAAGAGGCAAGGGAAAACTGCTACAGTGGAGGGGAAGCACAGGAAGGCAAAAGGGAATGAGTCAACCTTACTCTCATTGAATTTGGCTTAGAGAGGGAATGACATACATACTAAATAGGGTATCTTACCCTACAGGAGAGTAGGGAGGAAGGGAGTTAGAGGGGGGATGATGCAGAGGAGGGCAGGTTGCAGGGGAGGGAAGTTGGAAGCACCCACTTTTGAAAAGGGACAGGACCAAAGTAGAGAATAGAACAAGTGGGGGGCGGGATAGGATGGAGGGAAATATTGTCAGTCTTTCACAATGTATCCACTATGGAAATGTTTTGCATAGCTACATATGTACAACCTATATTGAATTGCTTATCTTCCAAGTAAGGGTGGGTGATGATAGAGGAAGGGAGTGAATCTGGAATTCAAAGTTTTAAAATCAAATGTTTAAAAAAATATATACATACTATATATTTTTTCTTTACATGCAACTGGGAAATAAGATATACAGGCACTGGGGCATAGAGATCCATCTTGCCCTAGTGGAAAGTCAGAGTGGGGATGGAGGAGAATATAGGAGACAGCAGATTGGGGGAGGGGCTATTAAGTGGGATTACTGTTTTGGAGTGGTGGGTAGTGGAAATATGGGCAGAAAATTTGTCATTCAAAATCTTGTGGAAATGAATGATGTAAACTAAAAAGAAACATAAAATTTAATTTAAAAAATGGGGTTAAGTATTTTATTTTCTCTTCTGTTTATCTAGACAATTTATATCTTTGTAGATATTCATCCATTTTAGATTGTCAGATTTATTTGCTTACAGTTGGTCTCCTAATTATTGCTTTAATTTCCTCTTCATTGGTGGTGAATTCACCCATTTCATTTTTGATACTGCTAATTTGGTTTTCTTTTTTTTTTTTTAATCAAATTAACCAAAGGTTTATCTATTTTATTGGCTTGTTTTTTCTTTTTCATAAAACAAGTTCTTAGTTTTATTTATTAGTTCAGTAGTTTTCTTAATTTCAATTTTATTAATCTCCTTTGATTTTCAAAATTTCTAATTTGTTATTTAATTGGGAATTTTTAATTTGTTCCTTTTCTAGCTATTTTAGCTGCATACCCAATTCATTGATCTCTTTCTCTGTTTTATTCATGTAAGCATTTAGAGACATAAAATTTCCCCTAAGAACTGCTTTGTCTGTATCCCATAAGTTTTGGTATGTTGTCTCGTCACTGTCATTCTCTTTTATGAAATTATTGTTTCTATGATTTGTTGTTTGACCCACTAATTCTTTAGGATTAGATCATTTGATTTCCAAATAAGTTTTAGTCTATCTTTCCATGGCCCTCTAGTACATGTAATTTTTATTGCATCATGATCTGAAAATGATGCTTTTAGTTTTTCTGCCTTTCTGCATTGGATTGTGAGGTTTTTATGCCCTAGTACATGGTCGGTTTTTGTGTAGGTGCAATGTACTGTTGAGAAAAAAGGTATATTTCTTTCTGTCCCCATTTAGTTTTCTCCAGAGGTCTGTCTATCTTATCTAAATTTTCTAAAATTCCATTCAACTTCTTAACTTCTTTCATGTTTATTTTGTGGTTAGATTTATTTAGTTCTGAGAAGGGGAGGTTGAGGTGTCCCCCACTAGGATAGTTTTATTGTCTATTTCTTCCTGTAACTCACTTAACTTCTTTAAGAATTTGGATGCGCAGTGAATAGAGCACCAGCCCTGGAGTCAGGAGGACCTGAATTCAAATCTGGCCTCAGACACTTAACACACACCCCCCCCAAAAAAAAAACTAGCCATGTGACTTTGGGCAAGTCACTTAACCCCAATTGCCCTCCAAAAGAAAAAAAAAGAAAAAAAAATTTGGATGCTATACCACTTGTTGCATACATTTAGTATTAATATCACTTTGTTGTCTGTGGTACCGTTTAGTAAGATATAGTTTCCTTCCTTATGTCTTTTCGTTAGATATATTTTTGCTTTTGCTTTGTCTGAGATCAGGATTGCTACCCCTGCTTTTTTTACTTCAGCTGAAGCATAATAAATTCTGCTCCAGCTTTTTACCTTCACCAGTGTATATCACTCTTGCTTCAAATGTGTTTCTTATAAACACCATATAGTAGGATTCTGATTTTTAATCCACTCAGCTATCCGCTTCCATTTTATGGGAGAATTCATTCCATTCATATTCACAGTTATGATTACTAATTGTGTATTTCCTTCCATCCTATTTTCACCTGTTTATACTTCCCTCTGTCCTTTTGCCCTACCCATCCTCACCAGGGTTTTGCTTCTTACCACTGCTTCCCTCAATCTGCCCTCCCTTCCATCAGCCCCCCTCCCTTTCTTTCTACTTTCTCCTCTTATATCTGCCCTCCCTTCTTCCCTCCTTTCTATCCACCCCCTCCTTCCCCTTTCCCCTCCTACCAAGCTATAGGAAGATAAATTTTTATACTAAACTGAGTATGTATGTTACTCCCTCTTTCAGCCAAATCTGATGAGAGTAAAGTTCAAGCAATGTTCCCCAACCCTTCTTCTATCCCTCTACTGTAATGTCTTTTGCATTTTTTATATGTTATAGTTTATCCTATTGTGCCTTGCCCTTTCCTCTTCTCCCAGTATAATCCTTTTTTTTGCCCTTTAACCTTTTTTATATCACCACATCAAAGTCAACTTATACCCACACCCTCTGTCTATATATACCTCTTCAAACTGCCTTAATAGAGATACAGTTCTCAAGAGTTACAAGTATCATCTCCCCATGTCAGGATGTAAACAGTTAAGCCTTATTGAATAACATGATTTCTTTTTTTTTCTTTCCTGTTCACCTTTTTATGCTTCTCTTGAGTTTTGTATTTGAAGATAGAATTTTCTGTTCAGCTCTGGTCTTTTCATCAGGAAAGTTTGAAAGTCCCCTGTTTCATTAAATGTCCCATCTTTTTCCCTGAAAGAATATGCTCAGTAGAATATGCTCAGTTTTGTTGGGTAGTTGATTCTTGGTTGTAATCCAACTTTCCAGAATATCATATTCTGAGCCCTCTGATCCTTTAATGTTGAAGCTGCTAAATCCTGTGTAATCCTGATTGTGACTCCTTTATATTTGAATTGTTTCTTTCTGACTGCAGTATTTTCTACTCCACCTGATAATTCTAGAATTTGACTACAATATTCCTTGGAGTTTTCATTTTGAAATCTTTTTCAGGAGGTGATCAGTAAATTCTGTCAATAACTGTTTTACTGTCTGGTTCTAGGATTATCAAGGCAGTTTTTCTTGATAATTTGTTGAAAGATGCTGTCTAGGCTGTGTTTTTGATCATGGCTTTCAAGTAAACCAGTAAGTCTTATATGAATCCATTTTCCAAGTTATTTGTTTTTCCAATGAGGTATTTTACATATTCTTTTCTTTTTACATTCTTTTGATTTTGTTTGACTGATTCTAGATGTCTCGTTGAGTCATTAGCTTCCACGTGCCCAATTCTGATTTTTAAGGAATTATTTTCTTAGTGAGTTTGTATGCCTCCTTTTTCCATTTGGCAAATTCTACTTTTTAAGGAGTTGTTTTCTGGAATGGATTTTTTTCCTTCTTTTTCCATACTGTTGACTCTCTCTTGCATACCTCATTTCTTTTCTCAGTGTTTATTCTCTCTCTCTTATTTGACTTTTAAAATCCCTTTTGAGTTTTTCCAAGAAGGCTTTTTGGGCTTGAGACCAATTTATAATCCTCTTTAAGGTTTCACATGTAGGCATGCCTATTCTGACAATGTTGTTCCTTTTTGAGTTTGTGTCACTGAGTTGTTATGCTGCTTTTAGAGCTAGTTCTGGGGATCTGTAAGTTTTCAGTTCTTTCAGGGTGGTATGATCTAAGGAAAAGTGTGGTCCACTTTTCTCCTCTCCTGTAATCTAGTGTGTGAGTAACCACAAGTACTGTTTTTTTCCTCTTGAGTTATGACCAGGGTCCCTGCCTGTATATTGTACAACAGGGCTGTTTTAAAACCTTTAGGTTTTCCTGCTAGCTTGGGCAGTTATACAGCCCACCTTGGTAAAGGCATATTTTAGAATCTCTAAACCCTGCTCTGTTAGAACCATTTATGCTGGTGTAGGACCTTTATATTTTAACATATTAAACTATAAGCTCCTTGAGGACAGACACAGTTTGTTTATTTTAGCAAAACTTTGTGTCTAGTACTCAGCATTTTGCAAATAGCAGACACTTAAATGTCTGTTATATTCTCTCTCAATATTTTTTTCCTCATCTATAAAATTATGTTGGTTAAACACTCTCTTTCTAAAGGCTCCTTCCAACTATAAATTCTTTGATCCTAAACCTACTCATACATTGCCAATAAAGACAAATATAGATAAGTGCTTTTTTTCTATGATTTCTTTATAACATACTTCCAAAATACGTTTCCATTGCTATGAGTACTCCCCTTCTACCAATGCAGATTACAGTCCTTTTATAATTTACAAGATGGTCTTTGAGAACTGTTGTGACCAAAATATTCATTGTCCTGTCATCAACCTGGTAAATAGACTTTTCTCTGAAATTAGCTAGCATCTGTCCTTCGACCCCTTCTCTGAAAACGCTTCTAGGGACATATCTGATCTTTTATTTTCCTGCTAGAGCCATGAAAACTACAATGAGGCACCAGAGTAATAATAATAATGACAGTAACAAAAATAATAATTTACTGCTACTTATTCTGTTAAAATTTTTAGAACAGTGTTAACAAGCCTCAACACAAGTATTTTTCATATATTTCAGTGAATCTCAAAGGAAAAACATCACATTTTCTGGACCTCAGACCACAGTTCGAAATTTTCAGGATCCAAATGCATTTACAGTAGAAAAAGTAAGTGAACCGTAATTCCAAAGCTTTATATTCATTAAACTCCCCTTTTAATCATTATTTAGTAGAAGACACTATGATTAAGTATTTTTAGTCTTTATTGATGAAAACATCATTGGAAATTTAATATTCTTTACTAAAATTATGGTTAAAGACTTATTTGCTGCAGTAATCATTTCAGCCATTATGATTGGTTAGGAGAGGGATGCTAGGTCTTTTTAAAATAACTTATGAATGGCCATTGTTAGAATTTGGACAGAAATCTAAAAACAAATGACACTAAGTTCTTAGATTAACGATGTGACATTAATACTTCTTAATTATTAGCAATGATAATAGAATTCTTAAGTTCTCTGTTAAGTGACTCTAGCAGCATTTGTTTTCCTGTTGTGGAGATCCACTGTTACAAAGCATTAGAGGTTATATGACTATCATTTCGACCTTAAATACAAAAATATGAATTAAGTATTCATATCACATTATACCTGCTTGCCCAGAGTACATTATTTTAAAATCTAGAATGAGATTTGGTCTGTTTGAAAACAGAAGGTCTTCTGCCACACAATAGAATGAAAGTCTGATGTTAAGAGAAACAATGAGAAAATAGGTGACTGATGAAAGGGAGGTTTGTCTCATATGGAAAGAAGGGTTGAGGGGGAACTCTCTAAACAAAATGCATTTGGAAGAAGTTACTACTAACCTCAGAGTCTCATCCCAGAGTTTGGTTGTTTAGTTGACATCAGGTAATTCCATTTAAGTTATTATAAAATTTCTCTTCTATAGCCTCCTAATAATTTCTAGTATTTTCTTTTGCAGCAAATGGTTATTGAAAATGCCAGAGAAAAAATACTAAGCAACAAATCTCTACAAGAGAAACTTGCAGAAAATATCAACAAATTCTTGATTAGGTGAGGCATGAATCAGAATATCAAACCATATCTTGCCCAATCTAAAAATCTGTGTTTAAAATATTTCTTGTGTGTTGCAGTGACAGTAACATTGTTCAAATACCCAAGCAAGCAGATAGCAATCCTGCTGAACAAGAGGCTTCAATTGATGAAATCCTGGGACTTCAGGCATGTACAAGTGTGTGTGTGTATCTGTCTGTCTGTCTGTGTAGAGTATAAAATAATTGGACTTTTTTATGTTTGCATGGATTCTTACAGGTTATTGTATAATTTTACATTTTTAAAACTTTAATTTTATCCCCATTATTACTTCAGGACTGGTTTTTTCAACTAGTGGTATGTTTTCTCATCAAAAAGGGAAACTGATTAAATAATAGAATTTGAACAGCTATTTAAAACAACCTTTAAAATAACTATTTATATAGAATGCTTACTCATTTTTTGTTTTTAAATCTCGCCTTTTTTCTTTGTGTCACTTTAAGTCCTGATTCACTCATATAAATGCTCTTCTCAGAAGAGAGGCCTCTTCAGCATCTATCATAACAAATATATTTAGCACCTATTTTATGCCAGGTATTAAGGTAGTCATTGTGGAGAACATTGTCCATTGTCGCTACCCTTAAGTCACTTTGTATCTAATTGGAGGCACAAGGAATAAATATATGGAAGTGAAGTGAAAATGTGCTCAGCAATATAAGCACTGTGAGAGTCTGTGTATATTCCATCTGTGTGGCATACATGCGATGATAACGACTTGAGAGGAGCATCCTCTCTAGAAAGTGACCTAAAGGTAGGAAATGTTTTAAATCAATGTAAATGTAAGTACCGGTTTGTTAAGAACTTTGGAAACACTCATTTCTAGGCTCTTAAGATTGAGCTTTTTTTTTTAGATTTGTCTCAGAGTAATGATTAAAATGCTATCAAAGGCTAGCATCTGATTTGATGTATGGCACTTCTTACCATGATTAATAGTGGTTTGATACTTAATAAAACTAAGCATGGTCTGGTAAAATAGTGTATATATTTATATCCCCAGCACTTAGCACCTCTGCGTGGCACTTCATAAAAACTCAGTAAATGTTGTATCTGTCTGTCCATCTCAGTGATATTGTCAGTTCACTGTTAATTTAAACTTGAGCTGAGACTTAATAATAATTTTTCTTTTTTTGTTTTTTTTTTTTGTTCTTCTTGTTGTTTTTGTTTTTTGGAGGGCAATTGGGGTTAAGTGACTTGCCCAAAGTCACATGGCTAGTAAGTGTGTCAAGTGTCTGAGGCTGTATTTGAACTCAGGTCCTCCTGATTCTAGGGCCGGTGCTTTATTCACTGTGCCACCTAGCTGCCCCAATAGTTTTTCTTGAGGTATATTGTATTCTACATGTTGAACTAGCAACTCTTTTGCTGCTATGTTCATTTTCATTAGACTTGTGACTATTGTATTTTGAATTCTTTTGCAGAGTGAAATCCATATGTCTGAAGAGGCTATACAAGATATCTTGGAGCAAACAGAGTCAGACCCAGCATTCCAGGCTCTTTTTGATCTATTTGATTATGGTAAGACCTTTCAGGCAATTAATTCATCGATTTTGTTTTGCTCTGTCTAGAATAATGAGATTTTTTTTCTAGAATAATGAGATTTTTTTTTCCAGTTCTTTAGGAAACATAAGTAGTTATATCCTCTTCTCAGAGCCTCTCAAACAAGTTTTCCCTTCCATTTCAGCAAATACTGATCATGATTTCTAATCTGAAGAAACTTCAGATAAGACAAGGGATTTCATTGTAATTCCTTAAGCTTTTTATTAAACTATTGTAGAACATTTTGTCAAGTACTTGTTGAAGTTCTACTGTTTACCTAGCTTTATTTTAGGCAAGATCAGGTTGTACAAAAGCAATAAAAGATTTTATTTCTTCCCTCAAAATTCTTGCCATTTTGGGGAAAACCAATGTACTTATATGAAATGTCCTACAAAACTGAAGTTTGAATTTGCTTTTCTGAAGCAGTAGAAATTGTTCCTTCTTTCTAATGTTCATGTATTTAATCAGAATGGTTGAGTTATGTGTAACTGTTTCCTATTTTGAAAAGGTAAAGCAAAGAATAATAAGAGTGTATCACAAGGCATTTCTGGTCAGCATTTGGAAGCCAATCAAAATGTCTTAGTAGAGGAAACAAATCTAGCAGTTGGAAACACTTTTGGAACCGAGGAATCTAGTAAGTATCTTTATTAGTATTCTCAATATAGATTTTAATTCTCCATTTCTAAAACTCACTAATTTATATGTCATTTAAATTAGTAGTTTATGTACCAATGACAGTATAAATATATTATTGTGTTTTAACCCCTTTGATGCCCTCCTTCTCCAGAGAAAAATGTAGTACCTAGTTCCACAGTAACTCTTTTGAGCATGAAATTATTGAACTCTTAACTTCTCGTGAAAATGTTTCATGTCTGAAAATCACTGGTTTCTTAATTTTTATTGAATATTGATTAGATTTCTTTTCATTATTACTTTATGGTACTTCCCATAGCCAACCTTATCTTTATAGCAGTACTACAAACTCAGTCTGGGAACAGTGCCTTGCCCCTAGTAAGCATGTGACAAATACCGGCCAAAACTGAGTCAGATTCTTTGCTCTTTAGATTTTTATGAATTGAGTTCAGATTCTTCTTTCATCAAAGCTTCTTGTCAGAATACCTCAGACTATTTTGTTTCTCTTGAATTCATCTATGTTCCTCCCCACCCCACCCCCCCTTCATTTATCTGAGTACGCCTGTTTATCATACCTTAGTCTCATTGTCATGTCATAAAATTTCAGAGCTTGAAAGAAATTAGCTGGAAATGATCTTATTCACCTAGATGGGGAACTGAGACTCAGAACTAGATGAAATAACTTGACCAGAGTCACACAGCTAACTAATAGGAAAAACAAAACTAGAGCCCATTTTCTGAATCTTTCCTTTTGCTCTTTCAACTATGTTATTTCTTTTCTTTTTTTAAATTTTTTGGTTTTTATTAATTTGTTTACTTTTAGTTTATAAGATTCATTTCCACAATTCCTTCAGTTTCAGGTTTTCTCTTCCCCCCCTTCCCCCCCATGGCGGCATAAATCAAGTATAGTATCTGCAGATACTTTCACATTAGATATTAGTCAGGTTATAAAGAAGGATTATATCAGATGGAATGAACAATGGGAAAGAGGAAACAAAACCAAACAAGAAAAAGAAAAAGAGCAGGTAGTTTGCTTCAATCTGGATTTGAACTCAGTTCTTTCTCTGGATGTAGACATCTCTCTCCATCATGAGACTTTTGGGGTTGACTTATAACCCTGCATTGCTGAGAAGAGTGCAGTCTATCAAAGTTGGTCCTCACACATACATTGTGTCTGTAGTTATGTATAAATTTCTCTTGGCTCTACTCTTCTCACTCAGCATCAGTTCGTATAAGTCTCTCCAGGTAAATATGAAATCCATCTGCTCCTTGTTTCTTAGAGCACAATAGTATTCCATTACATGTATATACCACAACTTGTTCAGCCATTCCCCAATTGATGGGCACCCCCTCACTTTCCAACTCATTGCCACCACAAAAAGAGCTGCTATAAATATTTTTGTACATATGAGTTTTCCTCCCACTTCTATGATCTCTTTGGGACAGAACCCTAGAAGTGGTATTGTTGGGTCAAAGGGTATAAAATTATTTATAGCCCTCTGGGCATAATTCCAGATTGCTTTCTAGAATGGTTGGATCAGTTCACAACTCCACCAGCAATGCATTAGTGTTCCAATATGTCCATATCCTCTCCAGCATTTGTCATTTTCCTGTTTTGTCATCTTAGCCAATCTGACTGGTGAGATGTGGTACCTCAGAGTTGTTTTGATTTGCATTTCTCCAATCAATAGTGATTTGGAGGGGGCGGCTAGGTGGCGCAGTGAGTAGAGTGCCGGCCCTGGAGTCAGAAGGACCTGAGTTCGGATCCGGCCCCAGACACTTAACCCACACAAACAAAAACCTAGCCGTGTGACCTTGGGCAAGTTACTTAACCCCAATTGCCCTAAAGGGGTGGCTAGGTGGCGCAGTGAGTAAGAGTGCCGGCCTCGGAGTTGGGATGACCCGAGATCAAATCTGGCCTCAGAAAATGAGCACCCACACATAAAAAATGACTAGCCGTGTAACCTTGAGCAAGTTACTTAACCCCAATTGCTTAAAAATAAAAAATAAAAAAAATAGTGATTTGGAGCATTTTTTCATATGCTTATAGATATCTTTAATTTGTTCCTCTGACAACTGCCTGTTCATATCCTTTGACCATTTATCAAGTGGGTAATGACTTGTATTCTTATAGATTTGACTCAATTCTCTGTATATTTTAGAAATGAGTCCTATATCAGAGACATAGGTTGTAAAAATTCTTTCCCAATTTTCCACTTCCCTCCTAATCCTGTTACATTGGCTTTGTTTGTACAGAAGCTTTTCAATTTAATGTAATCAAAATTATCCATTTTGCATTTTATAATGCTCTCTAATTCTTGTTTGGTCATAAAGTCTTCCCCTCTCCACAAATCTGACAGGTAAACTATTCCTTGCTTTCCCAGATTGCTTATAGTATCAAGTTTTATACATAGATCATGCACCCATTTAGACTTGATTTTGGTATATAGTGTTAGATAATGGTCTATGCCCAGTTTCTGCCATACTATATTCCAGTTTTCCCAGCAGTTTTTTATCAAATAGTGAGTTCTCATCCCAAAATCTGGGGTGTCTGGGTTTATCAAACATTAGATTACTATAGTCATTGACTACTGAGTCTAGTGTACCCAATCTATTCCGTTGATCCACTACTCTTATTTCTCAGCCAGTACCAAGTAGTTTTGAGGACTGCTGCTTTATAGTACAGATTAAAATCTGGTATATACCACCATCCCTAGCATTTCTTTTCATTAATTCCCTTGATATTTTGGACCTTTTGTTCTTCCAAATGAATTTTGTTACTATTTTTTCTAGCTCTATAAAGTAGTTTTTTGGTCAGTTGATTGGTATGGCACTAAATATATAATTTAATTTCGGTAAAATTGTCCGAGCTCTTTTGCCTTGTGAAAAAATTGTTTTCCACTGCCCCTGATCTTTCAGTGTAGAGGCTGCCAAATCCTGTGCGATCCTCATTGTGGTTCCTCCATATTTGAATTTTTTCTTTCTGGCCGCTTGAAGTATTTTCTCTTTTTACCTGGTAGTTCTGGAGTTTGGCCACAACATTTCAAGGACTTTTCAGTTTGGGAACTCTTTCAGGAGGTGTCCAGTGGATTCTCTCTATTTCTGTTTTACCCTTAGGTTCTAGTATCTCAGGGCAGTTTTCCTTGATGAGCTTTTGGAGGATGTCCAAGCTCATTTTTTCATCATGATTTTCTGGTAGGCCTGTGAGTCTCAGATTATCTCTCCTGGATCTGTTTTCCAGGTCAGTTATTTTTCCATTGAGATATTTTGCCTCTTTTTCTAATTTTTCATTCTTGATGTTTTGTTTTACAAATTCTTGATTCCTCATAGAGTTATTTGCTTCAATTTGGTTGATTCTAGTTTTTATCGAATTATTTTCCTCAGTTAGTTTTTGGATCTCCTTTTCCATACCACACATTTTTTTAAGGAGCTATTTTCTTCATTGTAATATTTTCTAATTTTGCAATTTTGATTTTAAAAGAATTAGTCATTTTGTCTTCTATCTCTCTCATTTGGTTTTCAAAGTTCCTTTTGAGCCTCCTCTAGGAAAGCTTTCTGTGCTTGAGACCAGTTCCTTGTGGATGCTTCAGCTTTGGGTGTGAAGTCAACACTGTTTCCCTCTGAATTTGGTTCCTCCCTCTGATGATAGTAGGACTCCAGAGTCTTTGTCTTTTTCTTTACAGTCTGCTTTCTACCCATTTTGAGCTTGGGTCCCAGCCACTCCCTTCCTCTAGGATTCCCAAGCCTTTACTGTTGAGGGTTTTGCCCCGAGGCAATAATTACTATGTTTTCAGTGTTGGGGGGGGGGCGGTGTTGGAGCAGCCAGGGTTCATTCTGCCATCCTGGTCCCTCTAGGTCGAGATAGGGGCTTTTTAAATTTCTAGGCTATGGATTAGTAGTCCCAGGAGTATTTGCTGTCCCTGCCAAGTGCCCTGCATTTGATTCTTACCTTGCTCCATCCAGTCCCAGCCCTTTGGGGATAGGCCTGGTAGTGGCCCTTGTGGTTGGTGGGATGACTTGCCACCACTTTGATCAGGCTTTGTCCCTCCCCTCGGCCTGCCTCTGTGCACCACGGGCTCGCCTGCCTCTCTCTGCCTATATTATATTATTTCTGATAAATTTCTTCCCCTAATGTACAAGACTATTTGTACTATATTCTTTACCTCCTTTATTCAGACTATTTATCTATTTCCTATTTCCTTTAGAACATTTCTTCAGAGCAGAAAAAAACTTACTGTTCCTGACCTTGTATGTGTATCCTAAATACAAAATTCAAACTGCTTCTTTCCCCCAAATAATCTATTTAGTTTTGCTTTCTTAGCCCTAATATGCACCTAACTTTAGTACATGTAATAGTATAACACAAGTAGTATGGTCTTTTCATATGTTGCAGTTTTAAAATATTCTGCTTACTATGTTTACTTTCACATTTGTCTATATCAGTATTATTTTTTTAGAAGGCAGAGAACATAATCCACAATTTTCATTGTATAAAACCACATAAATTAAATTTTTAATAAATACTTGATTATAGAAATTACCACTTTTGTTTCCTTAGGTATTCAGAGTTTTCAGCAATTTGAATAGCTTCAGTTGCTAGTCAGAAAGATTTTAAAGGTGGGAAGGAAGAAGAGAGAGACAGAAAAGTTCAGCATAAGGAAATAGCATGACTTGAGGAAATTAAACATATTAGACAAGGGGAGATAGAAAAGTGTTGGAATAAGTGGGGGCAAGTCTTCTAGTCATTAATACTCAAAGCTTTTCTTGGTCAGCAAAGTTTTTTTTATAACTTTAAAAATGAAGACAAAGCAAAGTATTGTACTATTTTGTGCTTTTAGTAAACTTAACTGATGCTAAGGTAAAGTATAATTTGGCTGGTAGCATACTGAATTTTTTTTTTTGGAGTACAGAAGGCAGGGCAATTGGGGTTATGTGACGTGCCCAAGGTCACACAGCCAGTAAGTGTTAAGTGTCCGAAGCCGGATTTTAGCTCAGGTCCTCCTGACTCTAGGGCCAGTGCTCTGTTCACTGTGCCACCTTGCCACTCCAGCATACTGAATCTTACATATGTATAATATACACATACTTAAAAGTACATTGTATATGACTAGAGCCAGTATTTCATACATGAACAAATATCAGATAATAAGTCTCTTTTTCTGTGATAGAATTTTAACACTTTTACCCTGTTAATTGGTAAAGTTAGAATTGTTATTGGTAAAGGTAGAAAAATACTGAAAAAATTTTTAGAATAAAAAGGTTTTCTCAAGGTTTACACTGTTAGAACAAAGATGATCATTTCGTTAGTAGAGTAATGTGTATGGAGAAGAAAACCTCCGCAGCATTTGAATCCGCTTACCTTGTGATTCTCTAAGCTAAAACTATTGTTTTGCAGATGACCACTCTGTTGAGCCTCCATTTTGTACAGACTATCAAACTGAAGAAGCGTCATGTGCCTTGAAGGATGGCAGTGGTGATGATCATCTTAAGAAACAGGAAACCCAAGAACAGTGTTCCCCAATGGGATCTACCCTACAGAAAGAAACATTTAAAGCACCCTCATGTATTGCTCCTGAACAGAGGTGCAACCTTGAAATCACCTTTGAATCTGTGCCTAATTTGAATGACTTTAACCAAAGAGGAAATTCTGGTCCTGAATGCAATGAGCCGTGTAGAGAATTATACACAAATCAGCTGTCCAATGAAAATGAAATGTCTCTGGAAATTGAGAAAGACTCTTCAGTGTCTAACATCCCAAACACATCTGAACTACATCCTGATCAATCTGATATGCCTCTGGCTTCATTTGCTTCCCTTGATGGAGTAGCAGAAAGCAGTGAAAACTTAAGAAACCACAGGAAACATGCAGACCATTTTTTACCAGATATTTCATTAACTGGAAAAACATCTCAAAGTAGCCAGTCTTGTGGAAGTCCCAGTGATTCTATAAAACCTAAAACTATTTTTCATAGCTCCAAGTCACCAGATTGTAGTGAAATTCAACAAAATCAAATCGAAACAAATGATATTTTGCCAGTTCAATCACATCAGCCTTCTGATTGCCAGGATGATTCTTCAAACCAGAGTAAAGTCTTACCTGGCTGTGTTCACAGTTCGGGTTTAAATTTGTCTGATCAACACAAAATAGAGGGCCCTCTTGAAGAATCTGTCACTTCCAGCAAACAATCTGGTAGTCAGTCTTTTGTGGACCCACATCATTTGGAAAATAAAGGTTTGCCATCAGAGCCCTCCAACTCAGAGGAAGTAGCATTGGAATCACAAGAGCCATCATCTTCTGCAAAAGAAGATGGCGGTGCTGTACTGCTGTCTCCTAGCAGAAGTGTTGACTGTAGAGAAATTGAGATGATGTCCACTGAAAGTAATCCTGCAGAATACAGTCATTCTGCTCCTTCAGAGTCCCTGTGTTCTTCAGTGGCAAAGATCAGTACTGAACCTCAAAGTACTGGTGAATATGAACATTCTAGAGATTCCTCAGCAGAAGTAGATCCATCAAATATAGTATCACTCAAAATTATCATCAGTGATGACCCATTTGTCTCAGCCGATACAGAACTAAACAATGCTGTTTCCAGCATCACTGGAGAAAACTTGCCTACTATAATCTTATCTTCTCCAGCAAAATCACCAGTGAAAAATGTAGGGTTAGTTAAATGTTTGACTTCAGAAGAAACTTCAAATACTGTTTTAACTGCTGAAAAAGTAGGGGATTCAGCCTTGGTAGAACAGAACCTTTTAGTACTCAAACCTAAAGACTCTGTAACAAATACCATACAGAATGATGACTGCAGTGCATTTTCAGCAGCTGTCACACCAGCTGTTTCTCAGGATGGAGGATTTATACAGTTGATGCCAGCAACAAGCACAACTTTTGGCAATTCCAGTAATATCTTGATAGCTACCTGTGTGACTGATCCAACAGCCTTGGGAACAGCTGTCACTCAGTCTAATGTTGTAGTGTTACCTAACAATTCTACACCTATAGCTGCTCAGCCCCCACCACCACAGCAGTTACAGACTCCTCCAAGATCAAACAGTATGTTTGCAGTGAACCAGGCAGTATCACCTAACTTTTCACAAGGTAATTCTAAGACTATTTTGGTGGTATCATTCTAGAATGGACTCAGGTTTTATCCTTGGGTGGAGTAAGAGTTTAATTAATTAGGAATAAAGTAAATATATAAATTAAATTCTCAAAAGATCATCATGAATATATTCACACTCTCACTTTAGCCATTCCTCCATCCAAACTTGTTTCCAAAGCTGCTTGCCAAAGTAGAATGTTTTAAGTTTTCCTTTTTCTTTTCCCACTTAATGATGCTGACAAGCTGTGCAAATATACTTATTGAGAACCTACTATAAATCTGTATGTTAAACCCATTACTGTGGGGAATAAGAAAAAAGCATCTGACATAGTCCCTATCCTTGGAGAGCTTGTATTACCTTAATTAGAGAAACAAATAATTGTTGGAACTGCATGGCACTGACTCTAATTGAAGCTGAACTTCAGAGAAATAGAAGGCCTTTTATAGGAGCAGGCAGGCACAACTTGAATTGGCTTTGAAAAAATGAGTCAGGTTTGGAGAACTCAGTGTGGTGTTCCCCAAGTATCAATGGAGTATTCCAGATATAGGGAACAGACTACTAATCACTGAATAATTAAATAAGCGTGCTTCCTTTTTTTTTTTTTTTTTTTTGGAGGGGGGAAGGCAGGGCAATTGGTGTTAAGTGATTTGCCCAAGGTCATATGGCTAATAAGTGTTAAGTGTCTGAGGCTGGATTTGAACTCAGGTCCTCCTGACTCCAGGGTCAGTGTTCTATTCACTGTGCCACCCAGCCACCCCCATGCTTCCTTTTATATTTAGTAGTGATATCTGCTTAAAAATTTCAGTAAGCCATGTTTTTTTACTGCTTTTCCAGTAAGGTTGGTGGGTTTGCATTAATTGGTTGGTATTAGGATTAACTATGAAATCTTTTTCTGCACATGTGGATGGAATGTTAGAATGAATGAATACGTTTATGAAATGTGCAAAAGCATTTGTGCTCAGACCAGGGATATAAATAGACAAGCAAAACAAGTCCCTGCTCTCTAGAAGCTCTTGTTCTAATAGGGAGCAGCAACACAGAAAGGCATTGCAAGTCAGCTGGAAAGGCCCTGTGGTCTGTAGAGTACTACAGCAAAACAAGTGGTAATATATCTTCTTCAGTGTCATTTCCATGAATAAAAACACCTATTTCTGATGTTGGACCATTTCATAGTAGCAAAGTACAAACTCTTTCACGTCCTACTGATCTGGAAAGGCTTCAAGTAGGAGCCTCGAAATATCATCTAAGAACAAGCTAGCATAACTCAGAAAAGCTCATCATTAGAAAGTTGACCACCAAGTACTAAATTTTTTAAGCCATAGATACTCATGAAAACCGTAGAGGGATTGCCGTGGAGAATACCCCACCAGTAAAATCAGATTTTCAAAATATTAAGATAGGAGACAGGAAAATAGTCATTTTGTACCACTTATCTCCACTTGCCACTCTTGCCATTACTACTAAGTTAAGACTTACTCTGGGTTGTTTCCAAGAGAAAAGGAAGATGAGGGAAGAAAATATAATTTTATAGAATCAATTGCCTAGTGTTAAGATTATTTATTATGAGTATAAAACTTCATTATTTTTAATTTTAGGATCTGCCATCATAATTGCCTCTCCAGTCCAACCTGTGCTCCAGGGAATGGTAGGAATGATTCCTGTATCAGTAGTAGGGCAAAATGGAAATACTTTTCCGGCCCCTCCCAGACAGGTAACATTTCTGGTTGATAGGGGTTAAAAATGGAGGGGTGAAACATTTCAAGCATACTTTAATGTGAAGTTTTTTCTCATCCAGGTCCTGCATATGCCTTTAGCAGCACCTGTCTGCAACAGAAGTGTTCCTAAACTTCCCATTCCTCCAAAATCTCAAAAGGTCCAGGGAACAAGAAACAAGCCTAGTACAGGTATATATTAAAGCTGGCTAAGTAATGTTAGCTTTATATTCCTTATGTTTCCTTGTTTACAACAACTCTAACCTTTTCTACCACGGATCCCTTTTGAATCTTCTAATAGAAAGAAACCCTTAGAGATCACCTCCTCCTCCTAAATACTTTGAATACTTGGAAGTATTTTTACCTCAGAAGGCAGCCCCTTGTTTTTTTTTTAAACAATCTTGCTATTATAAAACTCTTCTGTATCTCCCTATAACTTAGTTCTAAATATCTAATACCTCTTCTATGTGATTGTCTTTTCAAGTATTTCAAAGTGGCCATCACAACTGCCATTGTGTCCAGTCTCCCATGTTCAGTATCTTGAAGTATCTTGACTTCTCTTTCCTTAACCTCTCATTTCCAGTTCGTCACTAATTCTTGTCAGTTCCACTTCCATGATGTCTCCCTTCAGTCTCATTTCATCTCCCACTGCCATTTCCCTAATACAGACTTTTATTACCACTCACCTGGATTGTTCCTTTTGCCTTCTAATCAGTTTTTTCCACCACTCTCTTCCCTCTTTCATATTGCAGACTAATCTTCCTAAGGCATAGGAAGTACCTTTCTCAAAACCTTTCAGTAGCTCTGTCTTATATGTTGAGTAAAGTTTTAGCCTTCTTTTACCCTTTTCAAATCAGTGTCTCTTAACCTCTCTATCCTCGCTTTATCCTCCTGTTCATTTACACTGTTCTCCAGCCAAACTGTTCACCATATTTTTGTGCTATACTTATCAGCATTTGTATCCTCTCCCTATTAAATTATAAACTCCATAAGGATGATGACCTTGTCTTATCTAAATTCATTATCTTCCCTAGAACCCAGTGCTTTGAAGAAAGTAGGTACTTGATGAATTTTGAATACCAAACACACCCCAAATTAGAAAAAAAAATCACTAAGATAGTCATCCCCAGTTCCTTCAAACATCCCTCATATGAAGTAGTTTCTGTTGCCATCTATGTTCCCTCCTGGACTAGTCCAGTTTATCTTACCAGGGTTTTGTGTAAAATGTTGTCAGCACAATGCAGAGTACAAAATCAAACCACTCCTTGATTTGTACTTTCTACAAATGTACTCTTTTTTTTTTTTTTGGAGGGCAATTGGGGTTAAGTAACTTGCCCAAGGTCACACGGCTAGGTTTTTGTTTGTGTGTGCTAAGAGTCTGAGGCCAGATCCGAACTCAGGTCCTTCTGACTCCAGGGCTGGTGCTCTACTCACTGCACCACCTAGCCGCCCCAACAAATATAGTCTTAATGAAGCCTAAAGTTGCATTAGTTTTTTAGGGAGTGGCATCAGACTGACTCATACTGAACTTTGAATCAACTACAACCATGGTCTTTTTCACGAGAATAGCTATTAAGCTAGTTCTCCATCCCGTACTTTGTACAGCTTGTTTTCTTTTTAAATTTAATGTTATATGGTTTTTGTCTAACTTCCCTCCCAACTTTGTCATCTGCAACCTGGAATTATGCCATCTATGATCATTCCAAGGGATTGACAGAAATGTTGACCAGGACCTGTCAATATTGATCCCCAGTCTTTAGACCATATTACTTGGCATGACTTGTTCTCATTGAAGCTCAGCTCCTAGTGATTAATTCAATTAAATTCAACAAACATTTATTAAGCATCTATTATGTACAAACCACTGTTCTAGGTATTGGGGATACAAAAACAGAAACAAAATATCCCTTGACCCTGAGGAGCTTAAGTTCTGCAAGTGGGATCCAACATTTACATACATAAGTAAATGCAAAGTAACTTGAGGATCAAGAAAGTATTAACAATGTAGGAGATCAAGAAAGGTATCTCCTTTGGGCGGGGAGCGCCTAGGGTGGCACAGTGAATAGAGTACCAGCCCTGGAGTCAGGAGGACTTGAGTTCAAATTTGGCCTCAGACACTTGACACACTTACTAGCTGTGTGACCTTGGGCAAGTCACTTAACCCCAATTGCCCTGCCTTTCCCCTCCAATAAAGAAAGGTGGCTCCTGGGCCAAATCTTGAGGGAAACTAAAGATTCCAACAGATAAAGGTAGGCAGTGAATTTTAAGCATGAGTCATGGCCTATAAAAAAAAATATATATGTGTGTGTGTGTGTGTGTGTGTGTGTGTGTGTGTGTGTGTGTGTGTGTGTGTGTAGTGGAGGAGATGGAATGCCAAGGTTGTAGAATAGCTTGTAGGCCAGTATTACTTAAATGTAGAATGTTTGGAAAGAAATAATATAAATAAGGCTGTAATGATAGGTGGGAGCCAAGATATGAAAGGCTTTAAATGCCCAGCTGAAGAATATGTATTTTATCTTAGAGGCAAAAGAACCACTGAAGGTTGTTCAGTAGAAGGGGTGACATAGTTAAAACTGTGCTTTAAGATGATTTTCAGCAGCTCTGTGGTGTATAGATTGAAAGAAACTAGAAGGCAAAGAGCTGTTACTTTAATTACTTTAATTCAGGAGAGAAGGGCCTGTGCTAGGGTAATGTCCATACTCCAAAACTAGTACTCTTATTACTTGACCTGAAGTCAGACTTGATTTTCTGAATGAAGAGGAGACAGATATAAAAGCCACCATGGAGTTAGAACAGAAAGAAAAAAAAACAACTTGGCACTTGGGTTGGATAGGGGAGAAAGGGATGTAGGAGTGAGAAGAGTTGAGGGTGATTCTGAGTTTGCCATTGGTTGGCTGAGAGGATGGTATTCTCTTCAACAGATAAATGAAAGTTTAGAAAAGGGATAGATTAAATGGGGGTGGAGGAAGAGAGAGATGATGGGTTTTGCTTTGGACGTGTGAAGCTTGGCGTGTGGATAGGACATCCAGGTAGAGATATTCAGTGGTTGGCAGTGTCGGCCTGGAGTTCAGGAGGTAGATTGGGGTTGGATATTAGGAGCTGACTGCATAGAAGTTGAACCTGTAGAAAGAAGAGGACTCTCACCAGTTTCACAGGATACTTACATTTAGTGGAACAGAGGTTAGCAGTGATCCAGCAAAGAAGGAGGGATCAGACAGGAAGAAAGCAGTGTCAACAAGGCCAAGAGAAGAGAGAATAACCAGGAAAAGGTTTACACTGTCATAAGTTGCAGTGAGATTTTGGCTATGAAAGGAAAAAGAGAAATAGGATAATAGATTGAGGAGATAGATGGAATGACCAGGTTAAGGTTTTTTTAAGGATAGGGGAAACCTGGGCATGTTGGTAGGATGATCAAAGAAGGAATTAGTGGAAAAGGAAAAGCAGTAAGCCCTTAGCACACTTTCTGTGTGTCAGGCACTGTGCCAAGCACTTAATAAATATTAGCTTACTTTACCCTCACAACTCTGGGAAGTTATCCCCATTTTACAGATGAGGAAACTGAGGTAGACGACGGTAGAATGACTTGTCCAGAGTCGCACAGCTAGTAAGTAAAGCCAGATTTAAACTCAGGTCTTCATGACTCTAGGCCCAGTACACTGTGGCGCACCACCAGCTGCCTTGTGTGTAAGGAGAAGGTGCTAGTGTAAGGGGAAAAGCTCTCAGAAGAGGAGTTGGGATCTGGTGTATGGATTAGAGCAGCTGCTTTGGCAAGAAGAGCTTCGTCTTTCTCAGAGATGAGAAAAGAAAGGGGAAAAAGCTATAGAAGAATTTTCAGGTTGAATAAGGAAAAGGAGCTCATGGCAAGTAACTTCCATTTTCTCAGTAAAACAGGAAGGAAGTTCTTTGGCAAAGGAAGGTGGGAATATGTTTGTGAAGGGCGTGAGGAGAGAACATTTGGAATCCCAGCTCTGAATAATCAGCAAGGGGAAAATAAAAATGGTTTGCCTTGCAACATTGAGGCCTAGTTGTAATTAAGACACAAATTTGTGGTCATTTCAGTGTACCAGTTTCTCTAGTAGCTTTCTGCAGCGTTTGAATAGGAGTGCAGAGTGATGAGTCATCTCCTAACCCAAGGATAGGCTTGTGTTTTGGGCAGTAATTAGACATGGAAGCTGAGGTCAGTGAGGGAAGGCCAGAGTGCTAGAGGGAACAAATACATGTATATTGAGGTCTCAGTAGGAGGGTAGTGATAGAAGGCTATAAGGTAGTTACTGATCTCCTTAAGAAGGTGAATGATAGCTTTTTAGACAACTTTAAAAAAAAAAATCTAGACCAAGAGATGTAAATGTATAAAACAGTCCTCAGTGGAGGAGACATTACAAATGATGGTAGCAGAAGAATAGTCAGGAATGGCAATCATGAGCAAAAGGTATGTCTCCTCCAAAGGAAAAGTGGCAGTAATGGGCAGGGGAGGATCTGGGCTGGTGAGGGGCAGCCTGAGGGAAATAAAGATGAGAGTTTAGAGTAAGGTATCACCAGAAAGGGTTTTCACTACAGCAGGTGGGGACTGATTGGGAGGGGGGTAAGGGAAACAGGAAGTGAGTTTGCCAGATATGGGATACAGAAGGGCCCCAGTCTTCTAGGTACTGGTGTCTGGGCCCTGTGTTGGTACTAGATAGCTTCCATGACTTATATCTGAAATGTTGGGAAGCTGTGGCAGCTAAAGCAGACAGAAATAGAAGGGAGCTCTCTCCATGTTCTTCTGTGAAAGAATGAACTCCCAAGCCTTATCCCAAAATGAAATGACAACTCACACATGGACCGTACTCTACATTGGAAGCAATGAAAGCCACGACTTTATTTTCTTAATGCTTTACAAATCATTAATTAATCCCTGCTAGAATTTTGTTAGCTTTGGTTTCCATAACTAGCTCAATTACACTGGTACTTCTCTGCTGTTGTGTGTATCTCTCCCTTGTGCCCCATACCTAATATATTTTACCTTTTTCATTTCTCCTTTTTTCAGTCCTTTCTCCTGTGAATAAATGCCAATCCCCTGCTCCTTTATCAGTGTCCCAGCTTCCAGTCCCTAATGCTTTTCCCACATAATTCCCAAATCCCTTCACTTGACTGCATTTTCTGGCCCTGTGAGTCTTCTTTCACACATGGCATATCCTAAGGCTTTTACGAAGCATAGATTTAGGACTGGAAGTGACATAAGAGGTAATCTAATCCAACCTCTTTATTTTTATAGATGAAGAAACTGACACCTAGAGAAGTTAATTGACTTTGGCAAAATTATACAGATAATAAGTGGGAAAACTACTCATCAAACCCATGGCCTCCCAACTTCAAATCTAGTACCTAATATTTTATTGATTCAATACCTGAAATCAAATTGTATGATATATTTAATGTCTTTTTCTTTATATTTAACACAATTTTAATATTTAAATATTTCTTAATCTACAGAATTTGCTGTTTCTTAATAAATTAATGCATAAATACTTAACATGTAATGATTTATACAAATGTATTAAATAAGTCCAATGTATTTATATTTAATATGTGTCTCTAAGCAGACCTGGTAGGAGAAGAGATATCTAAGTTAACATCATTTTTTCAAGGAATTAATTAAGATTCCTTTAATTAGCAAATAGTGTATTTTAAGATTAAATACACACTTTTTAAAATAAACACTTCTGCCCAAAGCAAGGTGTTTACTTTGGCTTTTCATTTAATCCTGTATTCAAGCTTACCACAAGAGAACTTTCCCAAGGTCATTGGACTTGATCTTAAGTGAATTTGAGAATTTAAGGCTAGAGGGTTAAGTTTTCTCAAATCAGTAGACTTCTGGTTTCAAAGTAGTCTATGCATGTGTTTATTTCTTCAGAAAATTCTATGCCAGTAATATGTAAAAATATTTCAGTTGTATATCACCAACCTCTTCTCTTACAGGTAGGTATAATTTCTCCAAAGGATGTTTTCTCTCTTTAATTGTTTGTATTTTAATAGTTCCAGGAAAGTTGACAGCCAGTTTGGGGGATTCTTTAAGCCATCCAGTTGGTTTTCATACACAGAGGTGAGCACCGATGTTTTCTTCTACGTTTGTGTTATTTAAAAGGTAGCATTTTGTTGCTGAAATATTTTTCCTCTTTTTTGCAGAACTCTAATTCCTGAAAAGAATCTGGCTGCAGATCTTGGGAAGAAATTAGAAGATACTACTATTCCCCTTTCAACAGAGAGTACAGTGTCTACTGGCAAACCACATGAAAGTCACAGGCGTGTGCTCTGCTTTGATACTTCTCCTGGAGTCAACATCCAAGGGTCTAACCCCAAAACATTGTCTCAAAACAAAGAAAGAAATGAAATTCCCTGTGTTACTGTGGACCCTCCTACTGTGTCATCCTCCGTTGTAAAATCCTCTTTTAATGTCAAAAAAGAGAGAGAAAAACCTTCTGGGTCTAAGATTTTATCACAGTCAGAAACTGCTAGCAGTAGGAATACAGTTATGAAAGAAACCCAACCTGAAAAAAAGACTTCACTGACTGGCCTCGTTCTTGATTCTTTTCATAAAGCAACAGCCAATAAGGAAAATGAGCTACAAAGGGATGTGGAAAGGCAGAAGAATCAGGAAGCCATCAAATTATCAAATGGGCATCAGAATGGTCCTCTATGGAATGAAAAAACTGCTGCCTCAGTTCAAGAACTGAATAAAAAACAGGGGCCATCTTCGAACAGTAAAAATACTGTTTCAACAGGGACAGCTTCGAAGGAGCTAAAACGAGAACAGACTAATAAATCTGCCAGCCCTCTAACTAAAAGCAGTGTAGAAAAATTACATGACCTCCACTGGCACAGCCCAACAAACAGACTCCCTAGTACTGGGGATTTACCTGTGCCTCGGACACCAGGATCAGGAACTGGTGAGAAACATAGAGAAGAACCCTGTGACAGCATCCAAACTGCCACCAATAGACGTTACAATGATGAGAGTGGCACTCCTAAGAGAATGGTCCCTCCTGCCACTCCAGACTTACCAGCCTGTAGCCCTGCCAGTGAAACAGGCAGTGAAAATAGTGTGAACATGGCAGCCCATACTTTGATGATTCTCTCACGGGCTGCTATCGCAAGGACTACTTCAAAACCTCTCAAAGATAATACACAGCAATTTAGATCTTCAAGGAGTACCACCAAAAAAAGGAAACTAGAAGATTTAGATGAGCGTGACCGAACTGCCCGTTCTTCCAGTAAAAATCTCCCAAATTCAACAGTGCCCGTAAAAAAGAAGAAAATTAAGGCAAGTCTGAAAGCTTCGCTTTCTTTGAGGCTCAAATTAAATATTTTTCCATTGCTTACTAATGACCATTAATCTGGCTAATCATTATCTTAATAATTAACATGCTAACCGCACATTATATGTTCTACATTCATCAAATGTGTTACTGTCAGTAGAACTAGAATTGAGACTTAAGTTTTCTGACACCTTATAATCTTGATTTCCATATCCATTTGTTCATTTATCCAGTTGATAACTTATTGTGTGCTGTCCCTGTAAATTGTCTTATACATATTAAATTCCATTTTGCTATCAAAAAAGTTTTGCCCCAAAAAGTGGCACATCACTTCTTTCAAAAATCCATTTATCCAAAACATTATTTTAGCCCTTCGGTGTACTATAAAGGAGATACAAAGATGGTATTTCAAATTTTATTTTTATTATTTTTAATTTTCCTAAATTCAGTGGTTCAGCGCAGTGATAACTTTTTTCTTGAGCATTTAAAAAGTTAAATTATATACATAATCATTCCTAATAATACGGAGAAAATAGTGGTAAATGTTGTAATTCTTACAAAGTGCTTTCCTCACAGCCACCCTTTGAGGTAATTAGGTAATACAGGGAATATTATCCCTATTTTATAGTCAAGGAAAGTGAGTCCTCAGAAGTCACATAGCTATTGATTATTATTAGGATGAGTTCATTTAGAATTCAAAAAATTACATATATTTATTACTATATGAAATCTTTTTTCTGACATTTGGAAAAGGCAAACATAGGGCACTGAAGAGGAAGACTGAGACTAATCTACTGTGATTATGTGAATCTGTTATTAGTTAACATAGGATTGTTTTTCTTCTCTCAACAGAAAAAGAAGCTACCTAATTCATTTCCTGCTGGAATGGACGTGGACAAGTTTTTGTTGTCTTTGCATTATGACGAATAAGAGTTATAAATTAAGAACATTAGCATTGTATTACTATGAGTAGGAAAAATCTGAGCATGAATTGCACTTTCAGTGCACTGAAGTTACACTTTATAGTTATATCATGCTGTTTCTAAAGCAGCTTGCTAGTTTGTAAATAGACTTGATTTAGTATATTTTTATTTTGGAAAAGGCACTTGCAGAAGTGTAAAGCCATTAATCTGCAAAACTGTACAGCTACAACAATTGCATATTGTAAATACTGTGTAAATTGTATTGAAATTGAATTTTAGTTAACTACATGTTCTGAAAAGCCTGGTTTTGTTTTTTCTTTAATTACCAACCAATTCCCAATTCACAGGTTTGTCCTTTAGAATAGTTTCATTTAATTCTTTGAAAAAAGTAATTGTTTATAGTCATTCTAGCAAAACATTTCTAAGACTTAACTATTAAACAAATTAAAGGTAAGGCCTTAGAATGAGAATTTGATAGGTTTTTGTTGTTGGGGTTTTTTTTTAAGTGTTTCTCTACCCCTCTTTGTTATCATGGTAAAGGTTGTGTTCCTGATTATTTTTTTAAGTAATTACAAAAAAAAAAAAGAGAGAGAGAGAAACAAGAGCTTTAAATATCCCTTATGAGTGTCATTCTGGTCTCTTAGAGAGGGATAATTTTATAAGATATTTAATAAGTGTTTTGATCTGTTGTGTAGGGATTTTTACAAAACCTTAAATGGTTAGACTATTGAGCCATATAAAGTTTGCTTTTTGTAGTTGAAATTTCCCAAAAATGTACATATTCCCCCTCTCTACCACCCTTCCCCCCCCCCCCAAATGCTGGGGCTTTTTAAAAATTGCACTAATTCAGAAAAGTCTTCAATCTAGTGGCCAAATTTCATTTATTTAAATCTTATATTCAATATTGAGAGCTTGTGTGTTGAGGTTTATTTCTTAGCATTTATCTTATAGAACCACATCCATTTCAATACTATTTTCCAAGATCTGTAGATAAATAGTAAGTGAACTATTGTAGTATTTTTTTCCTCTTTTTCCTTAAACTATTTCAGTGCTAGGTGTCTACATATGTAGATATCCACAGGCCAGTTCAATGATGTATTGTCTCCATACCTTCCTAACTATGTAGAGAAAGCATTAGAGAGCTATCTTCCTTGTTTGTAATACAACTTGTCAAGTTTAAGGGTCAATTTAAACCTTTACCTGAGAACAAAATCTAAGCGTTTAACCTATTGTGCCTGGATATTACTGATGTAAAGTGCATTCTCTAAAGTGCACTTCCTTTTGTGGTTCGACTTAAACCATGTAGATTTTTTTTCCCCCTACAGGGTTGTCCAATATTAACATCAATGCAGTTTCTTCAACTATGTTCTTACTGAGCCATAAAAATCCATTTACTGTCTGGTAACCATTTGCTGAATTTATTTCACTAGCACTAATTGCTTTGTCATGTTCAAATTTTACTTCAGATTTTTGTGTTGTAATAAAAAATTTGTTTGATGTGGTAATATGAAGATTCCTAAGGAACTAAATATTATGCAGTTACTGTTTATATAAACTCTATTACGTGATACTGCATTACTGTTAGGTTTGAATAAATATTTTGGTTAATTTCAAAAGTTTATTATTTATTGACACCTGGTTTCTTCTGAACATAGGCTTTTATTTCTATCTGGAAGCAGCAGACTTTATGGTAGAGGCAAAGCTCATGGTTTAGTTTTAAGCATAGCAAGTTGAATGGCAGAGTTAGTTTACAGCATGCCTCAGAGTTGAGAATACAGGATGTCCCAAAAGTCTTATACTTTAAATTGCACTAAAATTTTTGGGACACCCTGTATTATATTCTTTATTCTAACTTCCTCTTACCATTTCATACATTAGTCTTATGCCCAAGTAGTGCTGTGTTTATTCTGTTATGCCTTATTGCTTTATTTTGCTAGCAGAATGTTGTGGAATCCAAACTGTTTACAAATGAGAACTTATTTCTAACTGGCAAAATTCTTACTTTTCCCAAATCTTTACCTTGCTGGCTTTTTGTCAGCTCAGAAGTAGGCAAGGAGAAGGAATTGGTTTTTAAAGGATATTTGATAAGAAGTTCTACAGCTTAGTGCCAGTACTCCACAAACTAGTATTTGGGAAACAATGGCTTAGCTCATGAGGATTATACACCTGCTTCATACCAGTTGTGAAGACAAATAACCACCATAAATCTTCCCAAACTTTCTGAGTTTTAAATGTGCAAGCCTGTATTTATTAACTGCATATAAGAACTAAAGTGTCTATTTAGTGTTAAAGCCACCGGAGTATGTTCTTTGAAATGTATATAAAAAATCATGGGCATAAACTAGAGACGTTAGGATTCACCAAGATTATAGCAGCATGTGTGTGACAGTCCAAAGGAACAACTTAAGAAACTTGGTCCATTCTTGCTTTTTTGTTGTTCAGTCTTGTCCAACTCTTCGTGGCCCCATTTGGGGATCTCTTAAAGAGTGCTTTGCCATTTCCTCCTCCAGCTCATTTGAAAGATGAGGAAACCAAGCCAAATAGAATTGACTTTCCCAGGGTCACATAGCTATTGTCTGAAGTCAAATTTGAACTCGGGTCTTCCTGACTCCAGGTTTGGCACTCAAGATGCCCCAGGTCTAGCTTAGAGAAGACTAAGAATGGTATCTTAATACAGAGCTAGGTCTCAAAGGGAATTAAATTGTAGGCTGGATTCACTATCAACTTTCCAAGACAAACACTTGAATTTCTTGAAAAATATTTAATTTCTAATCAAATTAATTACAAAAAGTATATCAATGATTAGGACTAATAATTATATGCCACACAGTGAAAAATTAAGAAGAAACTTAAAAGATCAGTTCACATCCATTTTACCAAAAAGAAACTCAGGGCTTTTTGGAAGGCACTCATCCATACTCCTACCACTGTGGTACTTCAGAATTTTGAAAAGTATGTATCCATTTTAAAGTTGAATACTTTTCAATTCAATTCAATATTTTTCAGTTCAGTCATGCCCAAGATCATCTTCCTGGAAATTGAAAAGGCTTTAGAGATCCCTCTTTTAGCTAAAAATGTCTTTAAGATTACCAGATCCGATGACAAGAAAATTGTTTATTTATGCTATACATGGATGCTGTGCAGCATCCAGAAAAGTCCTTTTTAACAGTGCTTAACTATTAACTAACTGGTTGATCTCTTCTGATCACAAATACAGATAAGGGTATTTGCTCCATTATTCTAGAACTTCTCGATTAGTATTGCAGAAGCACCACCTCCTCCATTGCAAATCCCTGCAATACCATACTCTCCTTTCTTCAAGGCATGGACCATGTGAACAACAATTCTTGCTCCAGACATCCTAGAATTTAAAGGGAAAAGAAAAATGCCATTCTTCATATATAGGATTATGTTTCTAAAGCACAAAAGTTTAATTTTAATTTTACATATTAATATCCATAATTCACATACTTTAGAATGTTCTAAGGTACAAAAGCTATTGTTTGGGGAAGTAACAGGTAGGTGTCCATGCATCTGAATAAAGTAACTAGTAATTTTTGTTTTACCCAAAAAAGGAAGGGAAAGCTCGATCTAAGAATGTGTTGTATATAAGAACAGTTTCAAAGTATAAAGGAAAGTTCCAATTCCATTTCTCTACCAACAGGACCTCAAAAACCATCTAACCCAACTCCATTCCTGGACAAGAATCCTTTGCAAATAAAGTGACTAAAAAGCCATATCTCTTGACCCAAAAATTCTACCAGGCTTATGCCTCAAGGAGACCATAGGAAAGACTAAGATCCCCACATGCAACAAAATATTTATAGATGAACTTTTTATGATAGCACAGAATTAGAAACAAAGTAGATGCTCATCAATTCAGAAAAGGCTAAACAAACTGATACATAAATAGAATATTACTCTACTGAATTATGCATATGATGAATACTGAGGACCATGGAAAGAGCTTCATGAACTGATGCAGAGCCAAGAAAATTATACTAAAACCACCCAAAAAGGGCAAAAGTGAATGTTGTAAAATTATAACAAACGGGGGGGCAGCTAGGTGGTGCAGTGAGTAGAGCGCTGGCCCGGGAGTCAGAAGGACCTGAGTTCGGATCCAGCCTCAGACACTTAACACACACAAACAAAAAACTAGCCGTGTGACCTTGGGCAAGTTACTTAACCCCAATTGCCCTCCAAAAAGCAAAAATAAAAAATAAATAAAATTATAACAAACAAGCATGACTTGAAAAAAGATATTTAAAATATATTCCCACTATACCCTTTTGCAGAAGTGGGAGGTCTACAAATATACATTTCTATATATTTGCTGATTTTTCTTTATTTTTGGCTTTTAAAAATACTATTTGTTACATAGAATGGCTTGCTTAGAGAAGGTGAGGAAAAGATACTGAGGGAAAATTGGGTGATGTGAAAAAACAAGATGGATAAAAACTAGAGTAAAGTAAGATCACTATTCTGGTTGATTTAAAGTGTTTATATCCTGGGGTAGAGGTGGAGGTTTACTCATAATACAGGTGAGTAAACAAGGAGTAAATAAAAAGTAATTTGAGGAGAGAAAGAGCACTACAGGGGCTGCTAGGTGACTCAGTGGATAGAGCACTGGCCCTGGAGTCAGGAGGACCTGAGTTCAAATCCAGCCTCAGACACTTAACAGAAAAACTAGCCGTTGTGACCTTGGGCAAGTCACTTAGCCCCAATTGCCCCTCTAAAAAGAAAAAAAGAGAAGGAGCACTATAAAGATTCAGGGAAGGCATGTAGGAAGTGGCACCTAAGCTGTGCTTTGAAGGGAACTAGGGACTGGGTCTTTGTATTTGTAACCCCAGTGACAAGCATAGTGCCTTCCTTGTTCATAATAGAAAATTAATGAATGCTTGTTAAATTGATGACTTCGTGATCCTTAGAAACTTTCTAAGTTCTTTCTTACGATCATCTTTCCTAAAATGAACCACCAGAAGCAGGTAGTGGTCACTCATATTTAACAGGTATTTAAGTGGATATCTCAGTCACATCCTGGATGTGTGTCTTGGTGAGAGAGCCTTCCCCATTAACATTAGATAAGCATTTCTTCAGCAGAGAGTCACCAACTAGAAAGATTTATCCCTTCTTCCTTTACTCCATTCCTTTTGAATGGCCTCTCCCCTGATGCAACCTTTGGAATACACACGATCATTTTTCAAAGTTATAAGTAGCTGCTTCCTTCTCAGATATCCTAGATCACTACTTTATGGCAGGGGATACAACCCTCATACTACATAATACATAACTCCTTTCTTTCCTCCTTTGTAGTCTATGCTAGAATAAATGTATGCACATTTGTATTTGAATTGTGGACAAAATTCTTCAATCTACAACTT
The DNA here is from genome assembly GCA_011680675.1 of Gymnobelideus leadbeateri. Taxonomy (NCBI): domain Eukaryota; kingdom Metazoa; phylum Chordata; class Mammalia; order Diprotodontia; family Petauridae; genus Gymnobelideus; species Gymnobelideus leadbeateri. Next base: position 176,583 of record WOXC01009073.1, read on the forward strand.
CTTGGATTAGGATTCCCTTTTTGACTCTTCAGCATCGTGTTTTTATATAGCTTGAAGTATTCTGGTTTTTTTTTTCTTTCCAAACAGCATTTAATTCTCCCTAATAACCTAAACAAGTGAAGAGTTGTTTGTCAAGTCCTTTTGCCTTTCCATTTGCAAGGAAGACCAACCTGTACTTTGCACATATATGACAATTACTTGGCAATGGCACAAAGAAAACCATTATTCATTTTATTTAGGCACTCCATACTTTTCTGGAAGCAAAATTCTCATTATTTGTCGATAGCAAATATTCTCAATGCCACAAATATACAAATCTACTTAAATTTCATCAGCTTAGCATTTTAACTCTCAAATGGTTAGCATAAAATTTCAGAAACACTGGAACACAGAAACTAACCAAGAATATGCAGAGCAAATATGATTAAAATGTGTTCTATATAATAATTTCACCTACCCAATTGGGTGTCCCAAAGAAACAGCACCTCCATTGATGTTCACTCTTTTAGGATCGATATCCAACATTTTCATATTTGCTAATACAACTAAACTAAAAGCTTCATTTACTTCCCATATTGCAATATCGTCTTTTTTCAATCCTGATTTTTTAAGAAGCTGAAAACAAATTATCATAAATTCAAATTATTTGGCAAGCCATAAAATCATAATTTATGCATTCACATTTGAACTTTGGGTTTTCAAATAGGCATATTTTGTTCTGATTTGTCTTTACTAAAATAGTTTTGAGAGGCAGTATGGCTTGCCTCAGCTTCACAAAGACTAGGAAGGTTCAAGTGTGGCCTCTGACACATAATGGTTGTGTGACTATGAACAAGTTGCTTGTTCATAGAATAGAATAAATATATCAGTGCTCCAAGCAATATTCTAATACTCTATGTGGCAAGTGCCAAATTGCTTTGGGAAAGGTAGTTGCTTCCTAAAAGGTCTCTATCCTAATGAAATCACCAATCCAATTTTAAAAAATAAAAAGTTTTAACAGTATGCAAGTTGCTAAGTGATAGCTTATCAACATGATACTTATCAAAGGAGAAATGATAATTTTAGTTCTTGGAAATGTAATAAAACCAAAATTCACTCTGATTATCTCTATGGATTTACAATCCAAAGGAGAGCCTTTTCGATCCTTGCCCAAGCAAAACTGAAGATATTTATTCCTTAGTTCCAAAAGCTAAAAGAAAATTGTAGGCATTAAAGCAGGTGTCCTCTATCTAGTCCTAAGTGTGCAAGCAAAGGCTGAAACAATTTCACAACCTAGAGACCTGGAGTCACTTGAAAGCTGAAAATATATTGGAAGATAATTACAAAATAGTTCTAAACTGAAGGTGGAGAAATTGCATAAATGTTAAGAAGTGCTTGGAGCCATTCATACAACTTCAAGAGACGTAAAAACAGGAAAATCATGTCAGAAGTCCACATAAATAAATGTGTCTTGAGATACATTTTTGAAAGAGGATCATTTTGCCCCCACTACAAGTCCTCCTTGACTACACATCACTCTCTAAAGAGACAAGACACAAGCTTTGGCAGGACCTTCCAAGCTAGAAAAGATTCAGGTAGTAACCTGGCAACTGACTTCCTATTATTCCATTTTCAGCTATGCAGTCATTCAAATATGCATACCTGTTTGTTGGCCTAAAACCAGTTCTACTAAGTTTGTCCATTTTTTTTTTTTGAGGCAATCAGAGTTAAGGGACTTGCCCAGGATTACAAAGCTAGTAAAATGTCTGAGGCCAAATTTGAACGCAGGTCCTTCTGACTCTAGGGCCAGTATTCTATCCCACTGTGCCACCTACCTGCTCCTCTACTAAGTCTGTAGAAGTTCATCACCAGATGGACTACAGAGTTAATTTTTTGACCAAAGCAACTGAAAATGACCATGCACTAAGACACAGTAAGTATATGATCTTTTAGTGAAATAAAGATCCTCATCAATGAAATTAGGGATCCTATAAAATAAATTTCCTTACCAAGTTCTTACCTATCTTGAATTTAGTATGAGAGGGCATGAATTCAAATCCCAACTCTTCCATATATTAGGTGTATGACTTTGGGTCAAGAAACTAACCTGTCTGGGGCTTTCTTCCTCATTTTTTCTATCACTGAATAATTTCCCCATCATATCTTGCTATTTGAATACACTGTATTACTGAATACACTATCCTTTAGGCAAAAGGTTTAACATATGGCTTAGGCTAACATTCAAATTAATTTTCATTCCCTGGGGACATATTACTTAAAAGCAAAAGGCAACAGCCCAAAAATAAATAAGCTGAGCGGAGGGGTGAAATGAACCTGAAATTTAAATTTTCAAGGTAATTCATAATAACTGATTTTTAGATCTATAGATGTAAAAGATCCTAAGTAAATAATAATGCCTTCCATTTACATAGGATTTTACAAAGAACTTACAGGCATATTATCTCAGTTAATCCACACAAGTGCTGTATTATCCCATTTTAATTTTAAGAAACAGTACAAAACAAAGGAATTTGCCCAAGGTCGACAGAGCTTGTGACAACACCTATATTCTTAAAGTACTTTAAGAGTAAAGGTCTTAAAACTCCTTTTTGTGTCTACTACATCATAATGCCTCCCAGTGAAGACAGATGACTTAAAATCACTTCCAAGAATTAATATACAATGGTATCCCTATAGTAACAGAAACAAATCTCTCTCCAAAAAAAGGATAATAGTTAGCAAGGGTGTATAAGGCAGAGTTCAGTTTTTAACTTTAAAATTTACAGGGATTAAAAAAAAAACTGGTTATTACTTTATAGGTAAAGAAACTGAGGTGTTGTATGTGTTTAGGAGTGTAATGTATAATAATGTATAATAATGTAATTTATTTCATATATGTGTTTATGAAATTATAAAATGGCACTAAGCAAATTAAGTAATACACATTGTAATGGGTCATTGCTGCATAATCGAGGTGTTAGAAGGCATTAAAATAGAAATGTATTTTTACAAAGGGATTATATCCTGAGGTAGCAATATAATTAATCAAAAGCATAACTACTACTCTTACTCAAGTACTATTCATTATCCCATGCTCTTACCTTGGGTACAGCATAAGCAGGTGCAATTGGAAAATCAATAGGTGCCACAGCAGCATCTGCAAATGCTATAAAAGTCAGAGATAAAAATTTAAGAACTCTACATCTTCTATCATTAAATATACAATTTTCCCCCACTGGAATGGGTAATATATCCAATAACTACCACTAATGGTTCACAAGAGCCAACCTTTTATAAAATATGTAAGTCAGCACACTTCTCTAAATTGTGATTATTTAGAAAAGTAAATATAACATGCTGTATTCTAATATTTAGAAAACTAAGTCAGTAGATGTGTCATCTGGACTAAAAATCAAAAGACAGGTAAAGTTAAAAATCTGATACAAAAGACTAAAAAGTCAAGTCTATATCAAATTTTTAAAGCTTATTTCTACTCAGTGCAAAAGAATGCAAAATATTACATATGAAGTCAATGTTAAATATACAGAACTGAAAAATATTATGGCAAAATTATGGTTTTGAATGTTCAAAGTCCAATGTTGAACTTCAAGAAAATGATGCAACCTGAACCAGCAATATCTTCAGGCTAGATTAAACAAAAGGGGATAATTCCTAGAGACTTAAAGGAGATAAAATGGCTTATTCAAGAAAACAAACAAAGCAGTGTCAGATATAGGCTCAGAACTGAATTCTGCAGCTTTCCTGAACCAGGGGATCGGAAGAGAAGACCAATGGCTGGGAAATATATAGATATAGATATAGATATAGATATAGAGATAGATAGATAGATAGATAGATAGATAGATAGATAGATAGATAGATAGATATCTGGGAGAGTGCCAAGAAAGCAATCCGTTTCCACAAATAAGCCAAAACATATCTGTGTATGTCTATCTTCCATCCTGATCTCTCCTCAGTGAATTCAATATAACATAGCTCAAACTATAACCCACTACCAACAATAAAACCAGTTTCATAGAGGTAACTAATGATTTAGGTAATGACTTCTTGCTAACAGTTCACAGTTCTATGGAGATAACATACTCATAAAGTTTCTTACCTGCTATTCTTGCCAGTGGCTCAACATTGAGCCTCTCAGCTGCATCTGCTGTCATCAGAACCACAGCAGCTGCTCCATCATTCAGGGTACTGGCATTGGCAGCTGTCACTGTACCTGAAAGTAACAATGAGCACTAAATTAAAGAACACAGTACACTCTTCAGTGCATAGCAGAATAAATACAGCAAGAGAGCCTTAAGTTCCTCTTCTAAAGTCTGGTAAGGAATTTAAGGGGTCACCTAAAATTGTCTTTTTGAGTTGCCAAATTTTCCAGAAACACTAGATCCAGAGCACAAAGGAGGCCCTGACTGCATGAAGGATGAAGCCCCATCCTGAGATAACAAAATTTGTTATTTGTATTACAGACTAGACTCCCTGTGTGTGTCTTTGGGAGTCAAGACAGGTGCTATTCAATCTGGACTGGGATGAGAAACCGCATGTACAGCTGGGACCCTTGCAAATAAGCAGACCATCATATCTTCATGGTCTAGCAGTTCCCAAGGAAAAAGAATGTGGCTTTTGCCATCACCTTGCTCCTCAACTTTGGGAGGGGTTTTGTCCTTTTCCCACTTTTGCACTTGTCCCCCTCTTATGCCATGCCCATTTAGGTAGAGATTTGTGTTTTCTCCTCTCTTTGTTGTTTTGTCATAAATATGCAGACTTCTGTATGGATATGTGAACTCCTTGGGTTCCACATGCATGTTCATTCCTCATGTAATAAACCTAGTTTTCACCTAAGTTTCTTGAGGTTATGATTGCCTGTTGACAAGTCCTGCTCTGATGCCTCAGTGAGGCATGGAAGTGACCCTAGATTCTCAAAGGCTTTATGCCAGGAATATAGGTACCTCCAATGTACTACGAAATTAGAAAGTTCTTGGTTATAGGCTAGGCAATAAACTATATCATCAGAGGACTAAGTTCAAAGACTCATGCCCAGATGGATAGCCACAACATGATATTTCTAGTCAAAACAACTCATGAAGACTGTCTACTCATTAGATATAATTAGAGGGATGGCTTCAGACAAACCTGGGAAAACTCATATGAAGTGATATAGAGTAAAATGACAGAGCCAGAAGAAAATTTTTATGTAATAACAACACTATATAGACAGGCTTTGAAAGACTTAAGAACTTAGACCAATGCAACAGCCAACAATGATTCCAGAGAATTGATGACGAAGCAATGCGACCCGCCTCCTGACAGACTGGCGATGGATACAAGATGAAGAATGAGACATATTTTTGAACATGACCAATGTGGGATTCACTCCTGCTTGACTATGCTTATTTGTTACAAGGATCTTCCTCCTTTTTTTTTCCATTGGAGGAAGAGAAAAAAATAAATGCTCACTTATTAAAAAAAAACAAAACCCATGTACAAGTGTGTAACAAAGGGGCTACCAAAACTCTACATCAAAGACAAATGAAGCTGAAACCAAGAAATTAGCTTTTTCCACATCAACAGTAATGTGCTATCATCAAAGGATTAATTTTGAATTATTTCACCCCGCTTCATGACAAACCAATGAAACCAAATGTGATGGTGAGATAAAAAACAAATTTCTAGACAGTTAATTTCTCTAAAATGTCATCCAAAAATAAAGCAAACCAGTATTCAAATTATGAGGAAAGCATTTCACCTTCTACCACTAAAACCACAGCTATAAAACATATTCAAAAAGCAGTACTAATCTTTTTCTTCAAATTGGATATTTCAAAGCCAAATGCCATAGAAGTGTTAACATATTGTTAATGGACATCAATCATAAGTTTGAGATCAAAGGCAGAATAATAATTTTAGAATAATTCAGGTAAAGAAAATGAACTCAAATTATAAAACAGAAGGGCGGAGCCAAGATGGCAGAGAAAAGGCAGGGACTTGCCTGAGCTCTCCCCAGAATCCCTCTGAACAACTTTAAATAATGACCTAAGATAAATTCTGGAGCAGCAGAACCCACAAAAGGAGAAGGTGAAACAATTTTCCAGCCCAAGATAACTTAGAGAGTTGGCAGGAAAGATCTGTCATAACATAACAGCGCAGCCCAGGCCACAGCAAACCAGGGGTAGGCCTTGGAAGCAACTGAAGCAGCAGCAACAGCAGCTGCTGCTGCTGCTTCTGGAATTCTCAGCCCACAAACAACTGGTCAGATTATTACAAGGGTTTCTTTGCTAGCAGTGGGGGCAGGACTATGTTGCTCTGCCCATACTGGGATCTGGGCTGCAGTTGTGGGTGGCAGTCCCAGGGCAAGGAGGAGCACTAGCACACCAGAGGCTGTGGCCACAGTGCAGAAGGGTCTCTCTTCACAGTTCCAAGGCAGAAAAGAGTACCTGTGGTCTCTCACAGATAAAAGCACAGGCCAGGAGAGTAGTAAACACACTTCTCCTTAGGTCATACCACCTTGGGAGAAATGAAAACTTATAGATCTCTAGAAGTATCTCTGAAAACAGCTGCCCAAAAGCCCTAAAGCTTGGGATAGTGTGCCTTCTACCCTGGAAGCATAGCCCTACTCTGACTATGAAAAGTTACTATGGTACAAGATCAAAACACATACTCAGAAGAACAACAAAGTCACACATCCAAAGCCTCAAAGAAAAGAATATGTATTGGTCTCAGACCATGGAAGAGCTCGAAAAGGATTTTAAAAATCAAGAGAGGTAGAGAAAAAATTGGGAAGATAAATGAGATGCAAGGAAATCATGAAAAAAGATTCAGCTTGGTAAAGGAGGCACAAAATATATGAAGAAAATAACACCTTAAAAAACAGAATAGGCTAAGATATACAGATATATAGACATACAAAAATTCACTGAAGAGAAGAACTCCTTATAAAGTAGAATTGGCTAAATGGAAAAGGAGATACAAAAGCTCACTGAAAAAAATAATTTCTTAAAGATTACAATTGAGCAAATGGAAGCTAATAACTATGAGACAACAATAAACAATAAAACAAAACCAAAAGAATTTTTAATAAAAATAGAAGACAATGTAAAATATATCTCATTGGAAAAAAAGCAACTGACCTGGAAAATAGATCCAGGAGTAATAACTGAAAAATTATTGAACTTCCTGAAAAAAAAAAGAGCCTATCGATCATATTTTTCAAGAAATTATCAAGGAAAACTGTCCCGATATCCTAGAGCCAGAAGATAAGATCAAAATTAAAAGAATTCACTTAAAAGAGATTCCAAAATAAAAACTCCCAGGAATAATAATAGCCAAATTCCAGAGTAACCAGGTCAAGGACAAAGTATTGCAAGCAGCCAGAAAGAAACAATTCCATAGTCAGGGTAACACAAGACCTAGTATCTATTCTATATTGAAGGATTAGAAGGCTTGGAATATGATATTCCAGAGGGAAAAGAAGCTCAAAATATAACCAAACACACCTATCCAGCAAAACTGAGTATAATCCTTCAGAAGAAAAATGGATATTCAATGAAACAGAGGACTTTCAAGCATTCCTGATGAAAAGGCTAGAGCTGAATAGAAAATCTGACCTTTAAATACAAGATTCAAGAGAAGTATAAAAAGGTAAACAGGAAAGGGAAACCATAAAGGACTCAAAAAAGATAAACTGTTTGCATTCCTACATGAGATGATGATATTTGTAACTTATAAGAAAGTTCTCATTATTAGAGAAGTTGGGAGGAGTATATATAGACAGAGGGCACAGGTGTGTGTATGTTGACTCTGAGATGATATCTAAAATAAAACAAAATTAAAGCGCGAGAAAGAAGACTGCACTGGGAGAAAGGGAAAGGGAGAGGTAGAATGGGTAGAGGTAGAATAAAAAAAGCAAGAGCAAACTTTTCCAGTAGAGGGGAAGATGGGGGAGGTGGTGGGGAACTGGCTCAAAGAGTTAAGAGTAACATACACACTAAATTGGATATAAAAATCTATCTTACACTACACAAAAATATGAGGGGAAAAGGATAAAAGAAGGGGGTGGTGATAGAAGGGAAAGCAGATTAGGGGAGGGCATAGTTAGAAGCAAAACATATTTCTCAAGGGATAGGATAAAAGGAGAGAGAGAATAGAATAAACTGGGGGGAGGTGGGGAATAGGATGGAGGGAAATACAGCTAGCAATATTAACTGTGAAAAAAATTTGGAATAAGTTTCTCTGATAAAGGCCTCATTTCTCAAACATATAGAGAACTGAGTCAAATTTATAAAAATAAAAGCCATTAACCAATTGATAAATGATCTAAAGACATAATCAGTTTTCAGGTGAAGTAATCAAAGTTATCTATAGCCATATGAAAAAAATGTTCTAAATCACTACTGAATAGAGAAAATGCAAATTAAAACAAAATGACAAATGTTGGAGGGGAGTGGGAAAATTGAGACACTGCATTGCTGATGGAGTAGTGAACCAATTCAACCCTTATGTAGAGCAATTTGGAACTATGACCAAAGACCTATACCCTTTGACCTAACAATACCACTACTAGTTCTGTATCCCAAAAGAGATGAAAAACAAAAAGGAAAAGCACCCACATGTACAAAAATATTTACAGCAGCTCTTTTCTGGTGTCAATGAATTAGAAATTGAGGGGATACCTATTAATTGTCCAAACAAATTTGTGCTATAAGAAATGATGCTTTTAGCCTATATCAGATTGCATGCCATCTTGGGGATAAGAGAAGAGAGGGAGATAGAGAACATTTTAAACTTAATGGAAGTCAATGTTGAAAGCTAAAAATAAATAAATAATTTTTAAAAACAAGAAATAATATTATTAGAAAAACCTGGAGAGGCAGCTAGGTGGCGCAGTGAGTAGAGCGTCAGCCCTGGAGTCAGAAGGACCTGAGTTTGGATCTGACCTCAGACACTTAATGCACACACAAATAAAAACCTAGCTGTGTGACTGGGCAAGTTACTTAACCCCAAAATGCCCTCCAAAAAAGCAAAAAAAAAGATTTATTTTTGCCTTAGGAGGTTAATATGCAATACCTTTAATAGATGAATATCTGTTAATTTGAAGACTTAAGTAGCCAGGTGTTTTTTGAGTTTTCAAGCAAACTATCATAGATATTCACTATCTATGCAGATTTCCAGTGATTATTTTCTTAATTTTTAATGACTTTTTGTATAGCCTACTTTGATGTTCTTCCTATAATTCTTCTATTTATGAGACTAGCTCCATAAGGTCTGAACTTGTTTTCACCACATGAACTAATTACTAGAAGACCAAAATCATTACATTTTTGTCAGATTTTACTAAATTATAAGAAGTCTTATCACTAGCAGGCTTCAGCAGCATTATCTAGAGAATCTTCACAAGTGACCTGGAACCTGGTCAAGGAAATAACTACAAGAACCTGCCTGGATCCATCCACAGACATATATAAAACACCATTCAGTTTTCAGCTAGCAGTTGAAGGCCAATTGCCTACACTTAATCAAACCCACTGGTATGTCATTTATTGGACAAGCCTTCTCAGAAATATGAATCACACTTGTTCAAACACAAACCAGGACACCTGCCTGGCCTTAAAGGTTATGTCCTCTGGGGACCCAACCATGGAATATCACCATACATCATAAGAGCATCTGGATCAACAGGACCTGAACTCCAGGCCCCTGTGTAATGGAAATGCAAATTTAAAGATCTTCCCTGCCCCTAGCTTAAGTGCACCTGGAGCCTGTGGTGGGAGGCTTGTTTTTCAGGAAAGCCCACACCTTGATACTTTGTGATTGGGCAGTGGGTACAGAAGGTTGTTACATTCTCTGAGCCAGGAGAAGGCTATATAAACTCTGATGAGAGGCTTTGCTTTGGGGCCTACTTTGAGAAGTGTTGTGGGATTTGACCAGATGAGACTCTGGCAAGCTGTTGTTGAGAGCCCTCCCCCCTCCCCCCCCCCACCGCCGGCTTTGAAAACCCAGATGTTGATGCTTCCCTCTCTGGTAACTGTGATTTGGTATTGATATAATGGTTGGACAGTTTGGAAGCCTGTCTGTTTGATCTGTAAGTTCTGTAACTCTGAAGTTCGGGGTGCTGACCGTTTCCCCCTGAACTAGGTAATATATGTTTGTTTGATTAAAGTACATTTGTTAACCCATTTTGAGTTGCTTTCCTTTTGAAAAGCAAATCTAAGAACCTGTGTTGGCAGCCACTCTGGGGATGCTAAGGTGCTTGCTGATACACCCTGCTAGCACCTGCTGGACCTGTGTGCCTCTAGTGCCTTCCTACCTAATCAATACACACACCTTGGTCACCCTTCTTGGGCAAACTCACCTGCACCCTCATCACCATGGGCACTGACCTCACCTTTTATAACTCCATCAAGTTTCCATGACACACCTCTCAACCCCTTGGGCCCAGGTTCAGTCATAAAAGGGGAAGTAAGGGGCATCCTGATTGGAGTTGGGGCCCTCCTGAGGACAGTCACTTGGGAAATGGCTTAAGATAACAAACAAAGGCACTTGAAAGAAGCATAGAAGGTGCTCTCCAGATACATAAAGGTCACTTACACTACCAAAGGACTTGACGTCCTAGCCGAAGGACAAAGAACCCTTGGGGTCATGGTTATGGATAAACACTTGACTCCAGACTATCTTGCACCCTCAAGAACTTTTCCTATTGCACATGGCTATACCCCTTCCATGAAGTCTATGAAATCCTGGATGAAGATCTGTAACATCAAGGTTGGTGACCTTATAACTCAAATTCATTCTGTCACTCCAAGTTTTTTGAACAACCTGTTCTTCTATGTCAGGGGTGGGGAACCTGCAACCTCAAGGCCACACTTAGGCTCTTGGATACAGCCTTCTGACTGAGTCCAAGTTTTAAAGAACAAATCTTTATATTAAGGGGATTTGTTCTGTGAAGTTTGGATTCACAGTCAAAAAGCCACACTTGAAGACCTAGGGAGCCATATGTGTCCTCAAGAGCACAGGTTTCCCAACCCTGTCCTAGGCCCTCCCTGACAACTGGGGAACTTAGACCTGGGCTGATTTTGAGACTGACTGTACCTTGTGTGTGTGATAAGAATTAAAGTACTGTGGCACTGCAGGCACCACAGGCCCTTCCAGGCCACTGACAGGTCACTGAGTTGGGATAAAGTTAGGTTAAGACCCTTCCCTTTCCTCACCCATGTGTTACTGACCTCTGTAAGAACTATTTACTGAGGGAGACTACCTATGAAGGATTTTGTCAATATGCTAGTCATAGGTGGTCAAAGGACCAAGGGATGGATTGTTGTAACATTAGGCCTGGTGGTCTTGAGATCACCATGACACCCTTAAGGGAAGCTGTACCCTATAAAATATATGCATGAAAACCATTGTTGTAAGATTAGGCCTGATTGTCTTGAGGCCATCATGACAGTCTCTCCTTAAGGAAGACTGTAAGCTTACAGAACATACTTATGGAAAAGTACTGACGACAATATTTTTTTGAAGATTAGTACTGCTGTGTAGCCCAAATGATATTTTGTCTACAACTAGCTTGAGTTTGTTTCTTCCTGATAAGAAAACCCCCAAAATAATATTCTATCACCAACTTGTTTTTTCTCTCTGATAACAAACTCCCCCAAATAATATTTTGCCCTAACCCAATCTGCAAATTGGCCAGCATCAAGGGGGCCACCCAAAATCTGAGTATAAGAACTCTACCCACAGAAGGGTATATTGGAGTATCCTCTCCCTTCCTGCTAAATGGACCTGTGTCTCTTTGCTCCCCAATGTAGCACTGCCCTTACATAAGCTATACTCTATGCCAGTGTATGCCTGAATGGTATAATGGGTCCTCTTCTTTCTCTCCCTTTTCCCCACTTCCCTACTGCTTACAATAAAGCTTTGCACTGAACTGACTCTCATTGTTTGACATGTTATTTTCAACATCCAAACTCCTGAAGGTGGTGTTTTCCATGACTGGATGGCCCATGGGCTCTTCCTTAGACATAAACTGGGAACCCACACAAGGACTTAATCAACTGACAGCAGCATCTATACTGGGGGAGTATGACACTGTGAGCCCAGCTGAAGAAAGCAAGAGTCAATAGGGAAACCCTATACCAGAGGAGTCAGAAAACAAACTTCCTTTTGCATTTTTGCATATTACTTGATTCTCTAAATATATATTACTTGATTCTCTAGTCCTGGTGAAATTATGTGTGATTCTTTATACCACCATTTTGATAGATCACCATTATGTACTATTAAAATTTGGGGGAAAGGGGAAGTAGTGGTAAGGTTAAGTGACTTGTCCAGGGTCACATTACTGGTAAGTATCAAGTGTCTGAGGCCACATTTGAATTCAGGTCCTTCTGATTCCAGGGCTGGTGTTATATCTACTGTGTCACCTAGCAGCCCCTTGTATTGTTATATTTGATTAAGAAATAAATAAAAACCTATGAAATAAAAAATTCTTAAAACTCACCATTTTCTCTTTGGAAAACTGCCTTCAGCTTTGGGACTTTACTAAAATCAACACGTTTGTATTCTTCATCTTCTGCTATCACTGTGTCTGGTTTGCCTAAAACATAGACACTATAAGGTGAGAAAATAGCCATGAACACATAATAATGTAGTATGTTTGAATCAGAAATTCATTTAATAAGTAACCTAATATACATACAATACTTTTCCTTATAAAACTATATACCTTAAATTCAAGTTTGTTACATATAATCTATTATACTAAGATAATGTCCTACTAAGGGGTTTATTTAAAAACAGAATTTCATTATATCTGACTTCCACTTAGATTCAAAGTAAAAAAGTACAGTGTATCATACAAGATCTGAGCTTAAAGAGGGTAAGAATATAACAAGAGTCTCTTAATTGTATATTCTGACTGCTTGTTGGAAATACAAGAAAATTTGTCTTCAATCAGCATGAGAGTAAAGATGAGCGTATTTCTTTTTAACTAAAAAACAAACAAAAGAAGTAGACAAGACGGCAGAGTGAAAGCAGGAATTTGCTTGAGCTCATCCCCCAATAATCTCCAAATACCTGTGGAAAATTACTCTAAACAAATTTTGGAGCTGTAGAACCCACAAAGTGACAGTGAAATACATCTCCAGCTGATGAGAGCCTGACGGGCCGAAAGGAAAGGTCTATTGCACCAGGCTGGGAGCAGAGCTCAGTCCCACATGGGCTATGCCCGCGTACAGACCAGGCTGGAGCAGACTTCAGGGAACTGAATCACTGGCAGCTGTGGCAGTTTCCAGAATTCTCAACCCTCAAACGCCAAAGAGAAAGTAAAAGGTCAGAAGGGAAACAGGAGTTGGACATAAGTGAGAGAGGAGCACAGCCCATGTCCCCTGGGCAGCAGAGGTGGTAGCATCTGTGGCAGCAGTGGCAGCAGAAGTGGCAGTAGCTGCTGCTTTTGGAGCTCCAGGACCACAGATGGTGGGGGGACCAAGCAGATGATCAGAGGGCAATTGCAGGAATCTCTCTGCTGGCACTGAGGCCGGATTCTCTTGCTTTGCCCTACTTGTAATCTGGGTCACAGTCTTGGGTGGTGGTCCTGGGATGAGGAGGAGAACTGAAGTGGCAGAGCTTGTGGCAGCTGTAGAGAGGGAGTCCTACTCACAGTTCTGAGGCAGGTGCCTAGAAGTAGCTCTGACAACAGATGCACAAATCCCCTGAAATTTGGGACACAGCAATCTCCACTCTGGAAGCAGAGTTCTACTGTAGCAAAGAGCTCAAAAGTCAAGTAACTGGCTGGGAAAATGTGCAAACAAAGGAAAAGAAATTAGACTACTGAATCTTTCTTTGGTAACAAAGAGGATCAAAACCTAGAATGAGAAAAAGACAACAAGGTCAAAGCTCCTGCATCAAAAGCTTCCAAGAAAAATATGAACTGATCATAGGGCATGAAGGAACTCAAGAAGGATTTTGAAAATCAAGTAAGAGAAGTGGAGGAAAAATTGGGAAGAGAAATGAGAGTGATGCAAGAAAATCATGAAAAACAAGTCAACAGCTCGCTAAAGGAGACCCAAAAAAATACTGAAGAAAACAACACCTTAAAAAATAGACTAACTCAAATGGCAAAGGAGGCCCAAAAGGGCAATGAGGAGAAGAATGCCTTAAAAAGTCGAATTTGAGGGGCGGCTAGGTGGCGCAGTGAATAGAGCGCTGGCCCTGGAGTCAGAAGGACCTGAGTTCGGAGCCGGCCTCCAACACTTAATCCACACAAACAAAAACCTAGCCGTGTAACCATGGGCAAGTTACTTAACCCCAAATGCCCTAAAGGGGCGGCTAGGTGGCGCAGTGAGTAAGAGCACCGGCCTTGGAGTTGGGATGACCCGAGATCAGATCCGGCCTCAGAAAACGAGCACCCACACATAAATAATGACTAGCCGTGTAACCTTGAGCAAGTTACTTAACCCCAATTGCTTTAAAAAAAAAAAAAAGCCGAATTTGCCAGATGGAAAAAGAATCTCAAAAGTTCACTGAGGAGATTCATTCCTTCAGAGTTAGACTGGAGCAAATGGAAGCTAATGACTTTATGAGAAATCAAGATGCTGTTAAGCAGATCCAAACAAATGAAAGATTAGAAGGCAATGTGAAATATCTCATGGGAAAAACCACTGACCTGGAAAATAGATCCAGGAGAGACAATTTAAAAATTATTGGACTACCTGAAAGCCACGATCAAAGAAAGAACCTAGAAATCACCCTTCAAGAAATTCTCAAGGAAAACTGCCCTGATGTTTTAGATCCAGAGGGCAAAATAGAGGCTGAAAGAATCCACCGATCACCTCCTGAAAAAGATCCCAAAAAGAAAACTCCCAGGAATATTATAGCCAGGTTCCAGAATCCCCAGATCAAGGAGAAAATACTACAAGCAGCCAGGAAGAAACAATTTCAATATTGTGGAAACACAATCAGAATAGCCCAGGACCTGGCAGCTTCTACACTGAGGGATCGAAGGGCATGGAATATGATATTCCAGGGGGCAAAAGAACTGGGAATGAACCCAAGGGTCACCTACCCAGCAAAACTGAGTATTTTGTTTCAGGGGAAAATATGGTCATTCAGTGGAATAGAGCACTTTCAAGCATTCCTGAGGAAAAAACCAGAATTGAATAGAAAATTTGACATCCAGACACAAGAAGGAAGAGATGCCTGAGAAGGTAATCAGGGAAAAGAAATCAAAAGGAAATTATCAAAGTTGAACTATTCACATTCCTATATGGAAAACAATAACTGGGACTGATGATATCTTTCTCACTATGAAAACAATGGAAGAAGGGTGTGTGGTCATATGAATACATATGTGAATGTGTGTGTATATGGTTACAGTTATATATGGATAGAGGGCATAGGTTGAATTTGTTGGGAAGGGAGAATACTCAAGGGATAAAATTATGAGGTGAGAGAGGAAAGTGGCAAGAGGAGATGGGGAGAGACAGAGTAGGGTAAACTATCTCATGTAGAAGAAGCAAGGGGAAGTGGTTGCAAGGGAGGAGGAGAATAGGAAGGCAAAAAAGGCAAAACCACATTCTCATTGAATTTGGTTCAGGGAGAGAATGACATACATACTAAATGGGATATCTCAACCTGCAGCAGAATAGGGGAAGGGGGATGAGAGGAGGGATGATGGATGGGAGGGCATCCTTGGGGGGAGGGGAGGTTGGAAGTACCCACTATAGAAGAGGGACAGGATCATGTAGGGAATGGACTAGGTGGGGGGTGGGATGAGTGGGAGGGAATTATAAGCAGCCTTGTACAATATATCTACTATGATAATGTTTTGCATAGCTAGACATGTACAACATATACTGAATTACTTATCTCCCCAGAGGGAATGGGTGACAAGGAGGAAGGAAATGGATCTGAAATTCGAGGTCTTAACATTAAATGTTTCAAATATATATAAATACTATTATTAATACTCTTTTGCTTATAATTGGGAGATAAGATGTGCAGGCATTGGGACACAAAGATTTACCTTCCTCTAATGGAAAAGTCGATGGGGGTATGGGAGAAGGTATGGGAGAGAGCAGATTGGAGGAAGCGATATCTTGTGGGACTGCTATTCTGGGAGGTTGGGTAGGGGAATAATGGGGGGGAAATGATTGTAACTCAAAATCTGGCGGAAATGAATGATGTAAAACAGAAGTTAATAAAGCATTTGTTTAAGAAAAATAGACTAACTCAAATGGCAAAAGAGATCCAAAAAGCCAATGAGGAGAAGAATGCCTTAAAAAGCAAAATTGACCAAATGGAAAAGGAAGTTCAAAAGCTCACTAAAGAAAATAATTCCTTCAAAATCAGACTGGAGCAAATGGAAACTAATAACTATGAGAAATCAAGACATTATAAAACAGATCCAAAAGAATGAAAAAATAGGGGGGTGGAGCCAAGATGGCAGAGTAGAAGCAGGAAATTCCGTAAGCTTCCCCCACAACCACCTCTAATACCTGTAAAATATGACTCTAAACAAATTTTAGAGCTACAGAACCCACAAAGTGACAGAGAGAAACAAATGTCCCACTAAGGCAGCCTGGCAGGCCAACAGGAAGGGTCTATTGCAGTGTGCTGGGAGCCAAGGGCAGTCCTGTGTGAGCCAAGAGGTTCCAGCCCCAGGAGGCCCCAACTAGAAGGCTGCCCTAAGCAGATTTCAGGAAAATGAATCACCAGCACCTGTGGAGGTTTCCAGCCTTCTCAACCCATAAATGCGAAAGAGAAATTAAAAGGTCAGCGGGGGACTGTGTTGGAACTCGGTGACAGAAGAGCATGGTCTGGCCCCTGCCCCCAGGGTGAGAGATGGCAGAGGCACAGCGGCCATAGCTGCTGCCACATGGCTGCCTCGGGAGCTCTTGGCCTGCAGATCATAGCAGGACCAAGCAACTATTCAGAGGGTAATCACTCTTGCTTTAACCTGCTTGGATCTGGGTTTCTGTCTTGGGCGGTGGTCCTGGGTAAGAAACACCAGTATGCCAGTGTGATGTCTGTAGAGAGGGAGCCCTCCTGATACCTCTGACAACATTTGTGAAAACCCCAGTGATTTGGGACAAAGTTATCTACTCTAGAAGCATAGTTCTACCATGGCAAAGAGCTCAAAAGTCAAGTAATTGGCTGGCAAGATGAGCAAACAAAGGAAGCACCATCAATCCATAGAATCTTTTTTTGGGGGGGACCAAAAGGATCAAAGCATAGAACGGGAGGAAGACAATAAAGTCAGAACTCCTGCATCAAAAGCTTCTAAGAAAAATATGAGCTGGTTACAGGCCATGGAGGGGATCAAGGTGGATTCTGAAAATTAAGTAAGAGAAATAGAGGAAAAACTGGGAAGAGAAATGAGAATGATGCAAGAAAATCATAAAAAGTGAGTCAACAGCCTGCTAAAGGAGGCCCAAAAAATACTGAAGAAAATAACACCTTAAAAAAATAGAATAGGGGCAACTAGGTGGCCCAGTGAATAGAGCACTGGCCCTGGAGTCAGGAGGACCTGAGTTCAAATCTGGCCTCAGACACTTAACACACACACACACACACACACACACACACACACACACACACACACACACACAAACTAGCCGTGTGACGTTGGGCAAGTCACTTAATCCCAACTTCCCTACCTTACCCCCTTCAAAAATAAAGCAAAAAAAAAAATAGACTAACTCAAATGGCAAAAGATCCTCAAAAAGTCAATGAGGAGAAGAATGCCTTAAAAAGCTTAATTGCCCAGATGGAAAAGGAATTTCAAAAACTCATTAGAGACAATAATTCCTTCAAAATTAGATTGGAGCAAATGGAAGCTAATGACTTTATGAGAAATCAAGATACTATAAAACAGATCCAAACAAATTAAAAAAAATATAAGGTGGTGTAAAATATTTCATTGGAAAAACCACTGACCTGGAAAATAGATCCAGGAGAGAGAATTTTAAAATTATTGGGCTGCATGAAAGCCATGATCAAAAAAAGAACCTAGAAATCATCCTTCAAGAAATTCTCAAGGAAAACTGCCCTGATATTCTAGAACCAGAGGGCAAAATAGAAATTGAAAGAATTCACCAATCACCTCCCGAAAAAGATCCCAGAAGGAAAACTCCTAGGAATATTATAGCCAAATTCCAGAGTTCTCAAGTCAAAGAGAAAATATTACAAGCAGCCAGGAAGAAACAATTTGAGTATTATGGAAACACAATCAGGATAATACAAGATCTAGCAGCTTCAACATTAAGGGATCACAAGGCTTAGAATATGATATTCTGGAGATCAAAGGAGTAGGATTAAAACCAAGAATCACCTACCCAGCAAAACTGAGTATGATGCTGCAAGGAAAAATATGGACATTCAATGAAATAGAGGATTTTCAAGCACTCTTGATGAAAAAAAAAAGAGCTGAACAGGACATCTTACATTCAGAAACAAAAAGCAAGAGAAACATGAGAAAGTAAACAGGAAAAAGAAATCATAAGGAACTTATCAAAGTTGAACTATTTACATTCCTACATGGAAAAACAATCATTGTAACTCATGAGACTTTTCTCAGTATGAGGATAGTTGAAGGAAATATATATGTATATACATAATATATGTATATATGTATACACACATACATATATGTTTATATAGGAGGGTGTATGTATGTATAAATACATATGTGAGTGTGTATATATGTATACATGTATACATAGACAGAGGGCACAGGATCAGTTGAATAGGAAGGGATGATATCTAAAAAATAAAATTATGAAGGAGATAGAGAGGGATAGAATAGGGTAAATTATCTCATATAAAAGAGGCAAGAGAAAACTGTTACAATGGAGGGGAAGAACAGGAAAGCAATAGGGAATGGGTCAACATTACTCTAAATGAATTTGGCTTAAGGAGGGAACAACATACATACTCAATTGGGTATCTTACCTTACAGGAAAGTAGGGGAGAAGGGGATAAGAGTGGGGATGATAGAAGGGAGGGCAGATTGGGGGGAGGGTATTTAGAAGCATACACTTTTGAAAAGGGACAGGGTCAAAGTAGAAAATAGAATAAATGGGGGGCGGGATAGGATAGAGGGCAATATAAGTTAGTCTTTCACAATATATCTATTATGGAAACATTTTGCATAGCTACACATATACAACCTACATTGAATCACTTATCTTCCCAGTAGGAATGGCTGACAAGGGAAGAAGGGAAAGCATCTGGAAATCAAAGTTTTAAAAACAAATGTTAAAAAAAATTTTTTTACATGCAACTGGGAAATAAGATATACAGGCACTAGGGTATAGAAATCCATCTTTCCCTACTAGAAAATAAGAGGGGGAGTGGGGGAGGATATAAGAGAGAGAAGATTGGGGGGAAGGGGTATTCAGTAGGATTGCTATTTTGGTGTGGGAGGTAGGGAAAGATGGGGAAAAATCTGTAACTCAAAATCTTATGGGAATGAATGTTGAGAACTAAATATAAATTAAAATTTAAAAAGATTTTTTTAAAAAAAAGAATGAAAAAATAGAAGGCAATGTGAAATATCTCATAGGAAAAACCACTGACCTGGAAAATAGATCCAAAAGAGATAATTTTTAAATTACTGGACTACCTGAAAGCCATGATCAGAAAAAGAACCTTGAAATCATATTTCAAGAAATTATCAAGGAAAACTGCCCTGATATTCTAAACCAGAGGATAAAATTGAAATTGAAAGAATTCTCTGATTGCCTCTTGAAAAAGATCCCAAGGGGTGGCTAGGTGGCGCAGTAAACAGAGCACCAGCCCTGGAGTCAGGAGGATCTGAGTTCAAATCTGACACTTAACACTTACTAGCCATGTGACCTTGGGCAAGTCACTTAACCCCAACTGCCCTTCAAAAAGAAAAAAATTTTGAAAAAAAAAAGAAAAAGAAATATATCCTAAAAAGAAAACTCCTAGGAATATTATAGCCAAATTCCAGAGTTCCCAGGTCATGGAGAAAATATTACAAGCTGTTAGGAAGAAACAATTTGAATATTGTGGAAACAATCCGGATAACACAAGATCTAGCAGTTTCTACATTAAGGGATTGAAGTGCTTGGAATATGATATTTCAGAGGTCAAAGGAGCTAGGATTAAAACCAACAATCACCTACCCAGCATAACTGAGTATAATACTTCAGGGGAAAATATGGACATTCAATGAAATATAGTACTTTCAAGCATTCTTGATGGAAAGACCAGAGCTAAACAGAAAATTTGACTTTCAAATAAAGGAATCAAGAGAAGCATAAAAAACAAACAGAAAAACAAAAATGCAACCAATTGAACATCAATATTTTATCCCATTATAAATATAGAAAAAAAATTGACATGTAAACCAAAACTTAAGTCAATAAGTGATTTAACAGATTACAATCTATTTATAAAACATCATATATGTGTGTGTGTGTGTGTGTGTGTGTGTATACACACACATATATATATATATATATATATTTATTTATTTATAAAGCATCTGTTAATCCTGAGGTCTACTAGTGGACAAATTTCAGGGGGTCCATGAAATTGGATGGAGAAAAAAAATTACATCTTCATTTTGATAAAACTGGATTCCTTGGTAATCCTTTGTATTTTTTATGCCTTTAAAAACATTACTCTGGGAAGAGGTCCTCTACAGTTTACCAGACTGACAAAGGGGTCCGTGACACAGAAAAGCAGTTTCTGTCTTAGAGGAGTACCATTAAAAATCCATAGCTGAGAGTTGCTTGAGGCTGTGAGAGATGAAGTTTCCTTGCTCACAGTCACAAAACTACCAAGTGTTAGAGGCAAAATTTGAACCTAGCTCCTCCTAACTTCCAGTCCAACAACTATATCATACTGCTTCTGAACTATGTTTAAGTATATTTGGAAACATTATACTTCTACCTTTTTGTGAAACTGTAACAGGAATAATTTCATCTTTAAATACTCCAGCTTCCCAAGATGCTTTACTTTTGGCATAAGAATTTATAGCGTAAGCATCTTGTTCTTCTCGTGAAATGTTAAGTTTCTTGGCTGTATTCTCAGCACAGTTACCCTAATTAAAAAAACACAGAAATAAAGATTTACTTTAGTATATATTTTGAAGAACATCTGACAACAATTAATTCACATTCTTAGCTGCTCAAAAACAAGCTTTCAATTAAACTAAATACATTAGTTACTCATGGCTCACCTTAAAGCATTTCAACCCACCCAGACATTTTTAATGTCAGTCAGAGCATGATGAAATGTTAGGACACTGCAAATCCTGAAGACCACCTAAGTCACAGAAAGTTTGTAGACAGATTAAGCCTTTACAATATGGTTCCAGCATCCCTTTCCAATATTTATTTCATATGACTCCCCTTTCCCAATTCTATGTTTGAGTCAAACTTGCAGGCTTGCTTTTCTTTGAAATTTATGTTCTCTCACCTCCATGCCTTTACACAGTAGCTTTTCTGAACCTTTTCATCCCTCCTCAAGACTACCCCCTATGACTCCACCTTGCCACATCCCCACACACTCAGCAGAGAAAGTTATTATGTATTTCACAGAAAAAAAACCGAGGCTATTCCCCAACAGCTCCACTTTCTCCCCTCCCCCTCACTTCATATCCATTGCCTTCTACCATTATCTTTTAGTTCACCACTGCCTCATGAAGACATAGTTTTTTCTTTGTCCTTGGCAAAGCAAACCCCTCTCCATGCACATGATCCTATTCCATTCCATTTTCTTCAGCAGTTAGTCCCTTTTATCATCCTCACTCTCTCATTAATCTTCAATCTCTCCCTGCTTCCCTACTACCTAGCAAGTATTTCCATTCTTCCCCATCCTCATTTGAACTATCCACCACCACTAGCTATGAGTCCTAAATCCCTACTCCCTCTCTTTCATGGCTAAATTCTTTGTAAAAAGGCCATCTACAGTTGGTTCCTTCACTGCCTCTCCTCTCACTCTTCCAATTTTCTATAGTCTGGCTTCTGACCTCATCATTCAGCTAAAAAAAATGCTCCCTCCAAAGTTACAAGCCCCAAAGTCACCAAATCCACTGAAGGGCCTTTCCTCAATCCTCATTCTCCTCAACCTCCCTGCAGTCTTTGACACTGCTAATCACCCTCTTCTCTTAATACTCTATTCTCTTCAGGTTTTCATGACACTGATCTCTCCTAGTTCTCTGACTCCATCTGATTACTCCTTCTCACTCTTTGCTGGATTTTGCATCCAGGTCATGCCCATTAACCGTTGGTGTGCCTCAGGCCTCTGTTCTGGGCCCTATTCTCTTCTAACTCTATCTTATTTCTCTTAATTATTTAATCAGCTCCCATGGATTCAATTATAATCTCTACATAGATGATTCTCAGATCCACTTACCTATCCAGCCCTAACCTTTTTCCCAAATGCTCCCCTCTATCAAACTTCTCTATTACTATTCAAAAGCACTAGTCTCCTGCCAGTCAAGTAGGCTAACACCTAGGTATAATCCTTAACTCCTCAATCTCTCACCTACTATTTCTAATCATGGTTGCCAAATCCTGTAGATTATACCTATTCTAGGGGCAGCTAGGTTGCAGAATGGATAGAACACCAGACCTGGAACCAGGAAGACCTAAATTAAAATCCAGCCTCAGACACTTACTAGCTGCATATCCCTGGGCAAGTCTCTTAAACTCTGTTGGCATTAACTTCCCCACCAGTAAAATAGGGATAATAATAGTACCTACCTCACAGAGTTATTATAAGAATCAAAAGAGATATCTGTAAAGCACCTAGCACAGTGCCTGGCACATAATATGCTTTAAATAAGTTTTAGCTATTGCTGTTACTATTATTTTCATTACATAGTAGATACTTTTAAAATGATCATTGGTTTGGAATAATGACAAATTAAATACTTCAAATATCCAATAAGGTAAAAGCTTTGCACCAACTAAGTTTTTGCTGAATGTACTTGTATGAATACTTGCTCTTTCTAGCTTAACAGCATTAAATTTAAGCTAAGATTCTGACATATATATGAAAAATATTTCTCCTAAAATTAATATTTACCACATATCTTATGAAATAGGTAAATACTTCAATATAGACACTATAAATCATTCATATTTTTGTACTACATAGTATATACATAATAGCATTTACCATATGAATTTTATTGTAGACATCAGTTAGTCCATCCTTCACAATTAAATCTTCAAGTCTTAATCCTCCATAAGGTGTTGATCCTCTGTTCATTATGTATGGAACATTAGACATGCTTTCCATTCCACCAGCAACCATCACATCCTATTCCAAAAAAATGTCATTCAATAGTTGGAAACTAATTGCTATGAAAAATCATAAATAAATGTTCAACTAGGTTGAGTAAACGATGAATACATTGAAAAATTTTAAAAATATACACATTTTCAACATTAATATAGAATAAGAACTATTTGTTTTTAAGTGACTCCCATTAAGTGTCACTTGTAAAAGTCAAACTTAGAATCAATTTGAAAAAGAATCCAGGATAGAAAGAACACATAAAGAGAAGAGTATTTTTCTTGACAAATTCCTAATGTTTGTTTCTTACTTAATTTGCTCTATTTTAAAAAATAATCTTATTTAAAAACACACACACATGACCCCTTTTATGATGAAGGGGATAATTTCAAAGAAAACTAGAAAGACTTGTGGAAACTGGCCCAAGATGAAATGAAAGGAACCAGGAGAAAAACGTGTACAATAATAACAATATTGTAAAAGCAATCAACTTTGAAAGTCAGGAACTCTGATCAACACAATGACCAGTCATGATGTCATGTGACTCATGATAAAACATACTGTCCACCTCCTAAAAAAGATGTGATGAGGTGATGAGAGGACTCAGAGTGCAGACCAAGCCATATTTTTTGAACATGGCTAAACCAGAAATTTGTTTCGCTTATCTTTATATGTTTGTAGCTAAGGTTTTTGTTTTTCTTGCTTTCTTAAACTGGGGACCAGAGGGAGAAGTATGGAGGGGAAAGGAAGGTAGAAAAGGATCTCCATTTGGGAAAAAAATTAGTTTTTAAGAATTTTTTTTCATTTTAAATAATTTCCACGAAAATCAAATATATAGATTTCTGTTTCATTTAAAATAAGCATGTATTTGCTATCAGGGAAAAATAACCAAATGCATAAAAAACATATTATGTTAAATAACATAAGTGCAAAACCTAACTTCCTACAGTCTTCTTTTTTCTCTCTCCTCAAACATTTTCCTCTCTCCTCCAACTGTCATCTGCAACCTCCAAACTTAGCGCAAATAACATGGTCAAATACCTTACTGTGAATATAAAGATTAGTAAGCCCTTTAAAGTCTCTCAGTATAACCAGTATAGTATAATATAGAATTACACACTAGTTTTTTCAGAAATATTTTTCATTTTAAATAACTTCTACAAAAACCAAATATATAGATTTGTTTCATTAAAAATAAGCATATGTTGGGGGTGGTTAGGTGGCACAGTGAGTAGAGCGTCGGCCCTGGAGTCAGAAGGACCTGAGTTCAGATCCGACCTCAGACACTTAACGCACACACAAACAAAAACCTAGCCCTGTGACCTTGGGCAAGTTACTTAACCCCAATTGCTCTCCAAAAAAGCAAAACAAAAAAAAAATAAGCATATGTTTGCTATCAGAGAAAAATAAACAAAGGCAAATATATATAAAACTTATCTGTATTAAATAACATAAATGCAAAAGCATCTCAATATAACCAGTGTAACTACTATAGTGTCCTCTAGTCCTATCTTAGAGTAAGAAGTCTTCCTAGTCACAGAAAATAATAATAAGCCTTCTTCAGACCAAATAATAACCAAGCAATCCAATGAAAAACTAAAATGACTTCATCCAACCTAGAATATCTGACAATCAGTCAGAGTCCCACAGACAATTACAAATGGGGTTCCCCAGAAAAGCCCAAAGAAGACAAACAAGACAGAAACCTCTAGCACAACCAGAGACAGACCAGAGATACCTCTATGTAGCTGCTTATCATGATAAGAGCCAACAAGAGTAGAGAGCTCCCACAAGAAAGTCCTAGAGTGGTCAGAAACCTACAGCATGGACCTTGGAAGCAACTAGAAACAACAACTGTGAATTCCAGACAACATATTTCCAGGAGTTCCAAGGTCTTTGGCACTCTGCCTAAACCCCACCCCCGAAAAAGTAGTAGTAAGTAAATGAGGCATACATTAAATAAAGAGGATAAAGGTATATGGAAAATGTGTGGGGGGAAAGGTATAAAACAATATATCAATTATCTGCATAATAAAAAAATATCTGGCAAAATTTTCTCAGTCAGATAATTAACCAGTTACACCAATTGGAGGGCATCCATTAAATTCCTTGTACAGTGGCTTCCATGGAATAAAACCCAGGATTGGCCTGGAACCCAAGTACACATAGGTTCCATCCAGTCCTATCTGACACAAACTGACTGTGTGAGTCTGGGAAAGGTTTTAACACTGTGGTAGAAAAAGCAATACCCTGTGTAAACCAGAAGTTAATAAAGCATTTGGGAAAAGGAAGAAAGAAAAAGCAATACCCTGGAAGCCAAGGGATGCCTGCACTGGAAAATCTTGTTCAATCTTGGCAAATGCATTTGTTTATAAGTATTTAAAATTTTCACTATATTTTGACAGCAGCTATAATGTATTCTCATTTTTTTTATCTCAACCTGCTCCAACATTGGTATGCTGAATTCCAGGTGAGGAAATTCCCTCTACCAATGGACATGGGGCACTACTCTGCAACATAAAATCAGTGTAGTTGTTTGGGGCAAAGAAAGGCTAAATGTCTTGTCCAGGTTCACACAGACATTATGTGTCTCAGGTAAGACTTGAACCTAGGTTTTTTCTGACCCTGATGCCAGCTCTGCTATATTAATAGCAGACTCTAACTCTGATGCTTCTACTATTTTAATTATGAAATAAAAAAGCAAGTATTCATCTTACCTGATGGCCACACATTAGGTTCTGAGATGCCATCATAATAGATTTCATTCCTGATGCACAAACTTTATTGACAGTGGTGCATGGAATGGAGATAGGTAAACCTAGAACAAAGATAATGAAATCATTCTCCCAAATCACTCAGACACTTTTTCACTACTAATTATGTAACTGGAATAAAGCTGCACTTCCTGAAGGATGTCTTTAGCATACGTGAATGTTTCCATGTCAGCATGCAATTTTAGATAGATAATTTAAATACGGCCTGATATTTCCATGTCAGCACGCAATACTGGATAAACTGAGCAGTCTACTTCATATCACATACCCTACCACCTCCTATTTCCATTCTCTCCTCCCCCCCCAACCTTGGAGAATATCTAATCCAAACTCATCATTATAGATATGATGGAACTGAAGCCCAGAGAGACTGAATTATAGCCTAAGGTCACACAGAAAACTTGGAGCAGAGAAAGGACTAAAAGGAGGATTCTTTATTCCTAGCTCCATATTCTTTTCTTTTTCATTATGCCATAATACCTCACTAATAATATTCCATCAGATTAAAATGAACTATTATGTTACAAATATCCATAGCTTGCACTATTGTGATATTAAGATTTTCTAAATTTAAGAGCTTTAAAAAAATCAGGGCATGATTTTCTTATTGTAAGAAATTTCCTCTACCAACAAAGACTGCTAACTGTTAGCAAAGACTGCTAACAAGTTACAGCCTTGGAGAGTCGCTTACAGGCCTAAGAGTTTGAGTGACTTGTGCAGGCTCTCACAAAAAGTATGTGGCAGATGTAGCACTTGAAAACGGGTCTTCTTGTCTCTGAGGACAGCTCTTTGTCCACTTTACCAATTACCTTGCTCAGGAAAAGTAACTTAGGAAAAGCTAGGAAAAGTAACCAAAAAACTAATCACACCTGCTCCAAGTACGGCCTGCCTGGTTGGTGCTTGTCCTTCACCTCCCTGCAGAACATTGCCCATGTATGCTTCGTTGACTTCTTCCTTGGGTATTCCTTAAAGCAGAACAATTGGCATGTCAGCATTTTATACAAATCAGTGAATAATCATCACATCACATAATGAAGTACTTAGCACCATTTGGTCTAAGTACTACTTCTCATTTATTCAGTTTCAAGTTTTGTCCCCAAAGTAGCCTAACACACCATGAAGAATTTAAGTAAACTTTAGTATGAAGCTATACTCTTGATGTCAGTACTTTGTTCTGAGAATCTCTGCCTCCATCCAATGTTTCAGAGTCTTTGCCCTTTGTTCCTCACTTTCCTAGTATAAGTTTATTGATCCCAGCTGCCTAGACTCACTTGCTCCTCTCTTCCTTCAATGACTTCCATGAAACAGATGTCTGGTCAACCTCTAGATCCTTTCCTATCTTTAACTGAACTCTTACTTCTAGTCTCTGTTATAACAATATCATGCAGCAATCATTATATATTATCTTATTATTTCACATTTTGTATGTAACTAGCTTATAAATCCTGGAGAGAGAGGCTGTATTTCATTACTTCCTTTTTGCCTAATACTACCTGGCAGAGCATTATGTATTTAGCAAGGGTTTGATAATATTTATTAAGGGAAGGGAGGGGAGGAAAGGAAGGGAATACATATTTATTAAGCACCAACTATGTAAGCAGGCACTCTGCTCAGCACTTTACAAATATGACTTTATTTGATTCTTACAACAACCCTGTGAGGTAGGTCTAATTATTATCCCCATATAACAGCTAAAGAAACTAAGCAGACAGAGGTTAAGTGATCTGCCTGGAGTCACAGAGCTAGTGAGTTTCTGAGGTTAGATTTTAACTCTCTACTTCATTACTTACCTCTTACTTCATGTTCAGTAGTTCATCTACTATGACACAATCTCTCTCTCACCCCTACCCCCTTTCCCAAGCACAAAGTAGTTACAGACCTGCTGCTTCAATGGCTCCTTGGATTGCGATGGAACCAAGTTTAGTAGCTGGAAGTGAGGAAAGAGATCCTAGAAAAGATCCAATAGGTGTCCTTTTGGCACTGACTATGACTACTTCCTAATAGGACAGAATTTAGAAAAAATTACATAAATAATAGTGGTAAATAATTTTATAAATTAACTAAAATATATAAACATATCTCAGGAAGGAAAGTATTTTTAAGATTCCCCAAACTGTCCATCATTCAAGACGACAATATCATACTTAATACAAAAAAATTCTTGGCCACTGGGTGCCAGATGTAAGAACTTAAGACAAATACAAATACACATTGATTAACATATATCCATTATTTTCCCCATATGACGATTTTCTTCTGCATTCAGTCATGTGCTGGTAATCAATAAAGTAAGTTTAAACTCAGAAAGTAACTAAATATTCTGAAAGGGCTACTCTGCCCTTTCTTAACTGAAAAATAAATAAATATCTCCATTTTAAAGGGTACAGTACTCTGCATTACAGGAATGCTTGGAGAGAGTCCTTAAGACTATGAAAGCAATCCGTTCTTGTAACAAAAGCAAGGGTACTCTCCTTCCATTGACTCCAAACTCTCCTGTTTAGCCCTAGACAATGTAAAAAATTACTCTTTTTGAAGAAAAAATTTATTGAGTCACTTCAGAAACAATGTAAAAATATCCTGCCACATATAAAATATATCGAAAAATAATAATAGACAATTCTCCTTTATATATAGCTCTTCATAATATAAAGTTTTCTTCACACCCTTGTCATACTCCTCTGGAATTTCCACGATCAAAGCTGTGCTTGAGACCTAAAGAACTATAGTTATATGGTAGCACAGAGGCAAAAAATAGAAAATTCCCTATAAGATAAAAGCTATGGAAAGGAACAAGTGCCACAAGGTTAAAGCAGAACACTGTTATGGGCAGGGAGGTATCTTAGAGCAAACAGGGCTGAATATTTTATTTACTAACAATCTAAGATTTCAAGATTTTCCTCAAGACATGAGTATGGAACAATGATCCAAAATAATTCCAAAGGAACTATGATGAAAAATGCTGTCTACCTCTAGGGAAAGAACTGATGAAGTCTGAAAACATATCAAAGCATACTTTTTTAAACTTTATTTTCCTTAGGGTTGTTTTTTTCTTTCGCAAGATGACTAATATGGAAATGTTTCTGCATGACTGCACATGTATAACCTATATCAAACTGCTTGCCTCACTCAACTATGGAGTGATCATAGAACTAACTTGCTATATTAATTGATGCTGAAATACAGGTACATTTTAACATTTTAAATCTAGATGTCAAAAAAAAATATGGATCTTTGCACTTACATTCAAACTGGTGCTCAGCGTATAGTTCCGGTGCACAAAATTCAATTCCTGTAATGGAAATATGTTTATAAATATATAATACAAACAATGTCAAATACCAGGATATTGTGTCACAGAAAATTACCTGGTTACAGGTTTAATTTTAAAGTTTGTCATCTTGAAATATCTATATGTTTCATTTAAATTAGACAAAAGCGTATTTATTTAGTTGAAATGTAGTACTGGAATATATTAAATATCTCTAACTGATTCTATATTACATAAGCAGCCTTAACATATTCATCTATTTATTACATAAAAGAAAATTTTCTTTTTCAGATGGGCAAGGAAAAATGATTTTTTTTTCTGTCTTTGTCTTCCTATTTTGTTCTCAGGAATAGCTGACAATAAAATCAAACTCTAGAAAGGTAGATCATTTTTTGGAAAAGGCAATATTTTTCTGAACATATAGAGATTATTTAATCTTTCCATTTTTCAAGAAAAATATCACAGTATGGTAATTATTGCAATTAAGCTCAGCTTCCAGTCAGTGCTTTCTCCTCTCAAACCACCTTTTTGTTGGTATGCATTTTATATATACTTATAGATGTACATGTTTTTCCCTCTAATAGAATTTAACTTCCTTAAAGGATTATTTCATTTTCATCTTTGTATCCCAGTGACTAGCACAGTGCCAGGGATTGATGAATAAAATAAATGCTTGGTTGAAAAAAAGAATATTGAGTGCTTACTATATACAAGACTCTATATTAAGTGTTAAAAAAAAAATACAATCTTAGCCTGGCAGAATAGAAAAGGTATTTATTTCTCAGCTCTAACACTCAAGATCTACTTCCCAAAGAGGTCACAGATAAAAAGAAAAGTTCAATATATGCTGAAATATGTGTAGCAACAACAAACTGGAATCTTTGATCATCAATTTAGAAATGTCTAAATCAACTATAGCATAAAAATGTAATGGGATATTACAGGGCAGTAAGAAATAAAAGAAATAAATGGTGGGGGGGGGGGAGAAATGGAACATGAAAAGTATTAATACTTAAAATGAAGCAAATTTAATTAAGCTGAATCAGGAAACAACATACCCAAGGAATATGACAATATGAAGAAAAAGAATAAAATTGTATCTGAACCCTATGCAGTTATAATGAAAACATTACTCTAAAGAGGAGATAAAAGAATACAAGTCCCTCTCTTCTTCATGGACAGCATAGGAGCTGGCCTTGAATGGTGGCCAGGATCTGGGTTCAAGTCCTCACTCTGATAAACAGGCTGTGTTCTGAACCAGCGAGTCACTTAACTCTTTAGGAAACACTCTAAGACTCTGAGACTCTCTTAAGTAGTAGAAAAGATGTAGACATGCATAGACAAAAGGAGTTTATTATAGCAATGAAGTCACAAGTCACATTCCCAAATTGAATTAAATGCAGAGATTAGTTGTGGCTATATTGTATTTTTGTTACATTAATCCAACCTCATCCATGAATGCTATATATTTCTCTATTTTGGTTTTTATTTTCTTTCCTTCAGTCATTTTTAC
The DNA here is from genome assembly GCA_011680675.1 of Gymnobelideus leadbeateri. Lineage (NCBI taxonomy): Eukaryota > Metazoa > Chordata > Mammalia > Diprotodontia > Petauridae > Gymnobelideus > Gymnobelideus leadbeateri. The sequence goes on from WOXC01009073.1 coordinate 207,400, forward strand.
AGTTGTCTTTATACAGGTCATGTGCATTTCTAGTTAAATTCTCAAATATTGGATGGTTTTTGTCATTATTGGAAATAATGACAAAATATTGAAAATGTTGTCATTATTGTCAAATTGAAAATTGAAAATTTTGTTTTTTGTTTTTTGTTTTGGAAGGCAATTGGGGTTAAGTAACTTGCCCAAGGTCACATGGCTACTTTTGTGTGTGTGTGTATGTGTGTTAAGTGTCTGAGGTCAAATCTGAACTCAGGTCCTCCAGACTCCAGGGCTTGCGCATTACTCACTGCGCCTCCTAGCTGCCCCCACGGGTTCTTTTGTATTTTTTTTTTTTTAATTCATGGGTGGTGGGGATGGGAAGCACTTCCTGCAAAGAAACTAAGAGATAGGGACACAAATAAAAGTGTGACAGTTCTTGCTCTTAAGGAATTCACATTCCAATGGGGGAAAAATGGATTCAGAAGTAAAACAGGGGGAAAAGTTCCATGGTCCTTAGGAGGCAGTGGCACAGGAAATGTTAATGCCTCTTCTTTAACATTATTTCCAACTTTAACCATACTTGTTTCTGAGGATGAAATACATTAACAGTGCCAAGGACTCCGACTTTGGTAACAGGCACTTTCACTTCTGGGTCTTTAGCAGCTATATCTGTAGCCTATCCAAGAAAAATGCCAAGGTGCATTCTCAGAGGTAGCTTCCCAGAACAATGGCTGCTGGTGCCGAAGTGGAAGTATTGCGACTCCCAAGGCTCTTTCTTCAGGGTGTTGGGCTGTCTCCCTCAAGGTCTGAGGGGAGATAGTCATCAAGATGGTGACTGTAACAGAGGTAATGGTTCGACATGCCAGGAACTTGCTGCCTTTTTTAAAATTACATTTTTATATATAGTGCTAGTAAATGAGAACATAAATGATTTTTGTGGGTTAGTCTTATATCCTGTGAGCTTGCTGGATCTAATGCATTGGTGGGGAACCTTTTCATGTTGGAAGGCAGCATTAATATTTAGCAGTAATCAAATATGGCCACATTCAAGAAACTTCAATTAGATATACTTTAAAATGTCCACTGTTTTTAAAAACTCTAACTACTATATACTTAATAAGCACAAAAAACTGAAAACTGTTAACTTTAAAGTTAACTTTTTAACGACTTTGTTGCATTTGCTTTTTGCTGGAAAGCATTTGAATATTTGGTTGCAGCATGGAGGTCCACAGTTTCAGTTGGTCCTCTAGATTGGTATCAGTCATTTGTGACTTTAAGGCATTCTTTTTTTTTTTAATTAATTTATTAGTTTAGTTTCAGCTAACAAGTTTCAATTACATAGTTCCTTGATTTTCAAATTTCCTTTACTTCCCTCCCCCCTCCCCACACGACAGCATATAGTCCAGTATATGATCTGCAAATGCATTCATATTAGACATTATTCCAATTACAAAGGTGTATTGTACTAGGTGGGATGAAAGATGGTAAGGAAGAAATAAAACCAAACAATGAAAAGAACAAGAACATTTAGTTTGCTTCCATCAGGATTCAGGTTCAGTTCTTTCTAGTTATATCTCTGGATGGCGCATTTCTCACTTTCTTGAGTCTTTTGGGATTAACTTATATCACTGCATTGCTGAAAAGAGTCCAGCCTGTCATAGTTGGTCATCACAGATATGGTATGTCTGTGATTGTATACAGATTTCTTCTGATTCTACTCTTCTCGCTCAGCATCAGTTTGTATAAGTCTCTCCAGGTAATTATGAAATCCGTCACCTCTTCATTTCTTATAGCACAATAATATTCCATTACATTCATATACCACAACTTGTTTAGCCATTCCCCAATTGGTGGGCACCCCTTCAGTTTCCAATTCTTTGCAACCACAAAAAGGGCTGCTAAAAATATTTTTGTACATATGGGTCTTCCTCCCACTTCTATGATCTCTTTGGGATATAACCCTAGAAGTGGTATGGCTGGGTCAAAGGGTATGAAATTATTTATAATCCTTTGGGCATAATTCCAGATTGCTCTCCAGAATGGTTGGATAAGTTCACAACTCCACCAGCAATGTATTAGTGTTCCAATTTGTCCACATCCTCTCCAGCATTTGTCACTTTCTTGTTTTGTCATCTTAGCCAATCTGACTGGAGGGATGTGGTATCTCAGAGTTGTTTTGATTTGCATTTCTCTAATTAATAGTGATTTAGAGCATTTCTTCATATGCTTATAGATATCTTTAATTTCTTTCTCTGAAAATTTCCTGTTCATATCCTTTGACCACTTATCAATTGGGGAATGACTTGTATTCATATAGATTTGGCTCAATTCTCTATAAATTTTAGAGATGAGTCCTTTATCAGAGACACAAGTTGTAAAAATTCTTTCCCAATTTCCCACCTCCCTCTTGATCTTGGTTACATTGGCTTTGTTTGTACAGAAGCTTTTCAATTTAATGTAATCAAAATTATCCATTTTGCATTTTATAATGCTCTCTAATTCTTGTTTGGTCCTAAAGTCTTCCCCTCTCCACAGATCTGTCAGGTAAACTATTCCTTGCTTTCCCAAATTGCTTACAGTATCATCCTTTACACCTAGATCATGCACCCATTTGGACTTGATTTTGGTATATGGTGTTAGATAATGGTCTATGCCCAGTTTCTGCCATACTGTATTCCAGTTTTCCCAGCAGTTTTTGTCAAATAGTGCATTCTTATCCCAAAAACTGGGGTCTTTGGGTTTATCGAACAATAGATTGCTATATTCATTAACTGCTGGGTCTCCTGCACCTAATCTATTCCATTGATCCACTACTCTACACCTCTGCCAGTACCAAGCAGTTTTAATGACTGCTGCTGTATAATACAGATTAAGATCTGGCATAGCTAGTCCACCTTCCCTAGCGTTTCTTTTCATTAATTCCCTTGATATTCTAGACCGTTTGTTTTTCCAAATAAATTTTGTTATTATTTTGTCTAACTCTAGAAAGTAGTTTTTTGGTAAATTGATTGGTATGGCACTAAATATATAGTTTAGTTTGGGTAAAATTGTCATTTTTATTATATTAGCTCGACCCAGCCATGAGCAATTGATATTTTTCCAACTATTTAGATCTGCTTTTATTTGTGTGAGAAGTGTTTTGTAGTTGTGATCATATAGATTCTGGGTTTGTTTTGGCAAGTAGATTCCCAAATATTTTATAATGTCGACAGTGACTTTAAATGGCATTTCTCTTTCTATCTCTTGCTGTTGAGTTTCATTAGAGATGTACAGGAATGCTGAGGATTTATGTGGGTTTATTTTGTATCCTGCAACTTTGCCAAATTTATTTATTGTCTCTAGTAGTTTTTTACTTGATTCTCTAGGATTCTCTAAGTATATCATCATATCATCTGCGAAGAGTGATAGCTTGGTCACTTCTTTACCTAATTTGATTCCTTTGATTTCTTTTTCTTCTCTAATTGCTACTGCTAGTGTTTCTAGTACCAGATTGAATAAGAGGGGTGATAGTGGACACCCTTGTTTCACTCCTGATCTTATTGAAAAGGCTTCTAGTTTATCCCCATTGCATATAATACTTGCTGATGGTTTTAAATAGATGCTATCAACTATTTTGAGGAAGGCTCCATTTATTCCTATACTTTCTAGTGTTTTTAATAGGAATGGGTGTTGTACTTTGTCAAAAGCCTTTTCTGCATCTATTGAGATGATCATGTGGTTTCTGCTAGTTTTATTGTTGATGTGCTCAATTATACTGATGGTTTTCCTAATATTAAACCATCCTTGCATTCCTGAAATGAATCCTACCTGATCAGAGTGTATTATTTTTGTGATAAGTTGTTGGAGTCTTTTGGCTAATATTTTATTTAGAATTTTTGCGTTTAAATTCATGAGGGAAATTGGTCTATAATTTTCTTTCTCTGTTTTATCTCTTCCTGATTTAGGAATCAGTACCATATTTGTGTCATAGAAAGAGTTTGGTAGGACTCCTTCTTCACTAATTTTCCCAAATAGTTTGTAGAGTATTGGAATCAATTGTTCCTTAAATGTTTGATAGAATTCACTAGTAAATCCATCTGGCCCTGGAGATTTTTTCCTAGGGAGTTCTTTGATGGCTTGTTTGATTTCTTTTTCTGAGATGGGGTTATTTAGGTAATTCACTTCCTCTTCAGTTAATCTGGGCAACTTGTGATTTTGTAAATATTCATCCATTTCACTAAGATTGTCATATTTATGTGCATACAATTGGGAAAAATAATTCCTCATTATTTTTTTGATTTCCTCTTCATTGGAGGTAGATTCACCCTTTTTATTTTTGATAGTCATAATTTGGTTTTCTTCTTTCTTTTTTTTTTAATATTGACTAAGGGTCTGTCAATTTTGTTGATTTTTTCATAAAACCAGCTCTTAGTTTTATTTATTAATTCAATGATTTTCTTAATTTCAATTTTATTAATCTCACCTTTGGTTTTCAATATTTCTAATTTAGTACTTAATTGGGGATTTTCAATTTGTTCTTTTTCTAGCTTTTTCAATTGCATGTCCAATTCATTGATCTCCCTTCTCTCTGCTTTAATTAAGTATGCACTCAGGGATATAAAACTTCCCCTGAGAACTGCCTTTAGTGCATCCCACAAATTTTGGTATGTTGTTTCATTATTATCATTCTCTTGAATGAAATTATTGATTGTTTCTATAATTTCTTGTTTCACCCACCAATTTTTTAGGATTAAATTGTTTAATTTCCAATTAGTTTTCAGTCTATCTTTCCATGGCCCTTTATTGCATATAATTTTTATTGCATCATGATCTGAGAATGATGCGCTTAATATTTCTGCCTTTCTGCACTGGATTGTGAGGTTTTTATGCCCTAGTACATGGTCTATTTTTGAGTATGTACCATGCACTGCTGAAAAGAAGTAAATTCCTTTTTATCTCCATTCAGTTTTCTCCAGAGATCCATCATATCTAGTCTCTCTAAGATTCTATTCACCTCCTTAACTTCTTTCTTGTTTATTTTGAGGTTAGATTTATCAAGTTCAGAGAGGGGAAGATTAAGGTCCCCCACTAGTATAGTTTTGCTATCTATTTCTTCCTCTAATTCCTTTAACTTCTCCTCTAGGAATTTAGATGCTATACCACTTGGTGCATATATACTAAGTAGTGATATTGCTTCATTCTTGATGGTGCCTTTTAGTAGGATATAGTTTCCTTCCTTATCTCTTTTAATTAGATCTATTTTTGCTTTTGCTTTATCTGAGATAAGTATTGCTACCCCTGCTTTTTTTACTTTAGCTGTGGCATAATAAATTTTACTCCAACCTTTTACCCTTACCCTGTGGGTATCTCTTTGTTTCAAATGTGTTTCTTGTAGACAGCATATTGTAGGATTATGGTTTTTAATCCATTCTGCTATCCGCCTCTGTTTTATGGGAGAGTTCATCCCATTCACATTCACAGTAATAATGACTATCTGTCTCTTTCCCTCCATCCTATTCCCTCCCCTGTTTTATGTTTTTGTTTCTTCCTTCTCCCTTCCCCTCCTTGAAGTTTTCCCTTTTGACCACCCCATCCCTCAGTGTTCCCACCCGGTGAACCCTCTTCTTAACCTACCCTCTCCCCTTATTACTGTTTCCCTCCCTTCTAATTCCCCCCTTTAGTCTCCTCTTTTTCACCCCCCCTTACCCTTCTGCTTTCTATAAGACGAAGTAAGTTTTTATACTTATCAGAGTGAATTACTCCCCGTTTGATTCCAAACCAATGAGAGTAAATTTCAAACACTGCTCCTCTCCCTCCCTCCTTTTCCTCTATTTAATGAATTTATGTGTCTTTTCACATTAAAATCTTAAACTTCACTGATTTAAGTTGATCCCTCTTTGAACCAGAACCAGTGAGAATAGTGTTTAAATGTTCCTCTCCCTCTTTCTTTCTCCTCTTCTATAGTGTGTTTTAATGTCCCTTCAGATGGCATATTTTACCTTTTCCTAGCTCATCCTTTCCTTTTTCCCATTACAGTACCTTTGATCCCCTTAATAGTTTTGTTTTGTTTTTTAGACATCAGGTTAGTGCATTCATACCCACACCCTCTATCTAAGTAGAACCCTTTTGAAGGTCATGATAATCATAAAGATTTTGAATATTGACAGTTATCAGCTCCACATATAGGGATGTGAACATTTTGCTCTTGTTGCATCCCAAGTAATGAGCGTGTGTTTGTGGGTGTGGGTGTGTGCGCACACATGCATGTGTGAGTCTGTGTTTCTCTTGCTTACCTTTTTATGTCTTTCTTGAGTCTTGTAATTGGAGATCAAATTTTCCATTGAGCTCTGGCTTTTTCATCAGGAACATCTGGAAGTCCCTTATTTCATTAAACAACCATCTCCTTGCCTGGAAGATTATGCTCAGTTTTTCTGGGTAGTTAATCCTTGGTTGTAGTCCTAGCTCTCTTGCCCTACAAAATATCAAATTCCAGTCCCTCCGCTCTTTTAATGTAGAAGCTGCTAGGTCCTGTGTGATCCTAACTGTAGTTCCTCGATATTTGAATTGTTTCTTTTTGGCTGCTTGTAGAATTTTTCTTTAATCTTGTAATTCTGGAATTTGGCTACTATATTTCTTGGAGTTTTCAGTTTGGGATCTCTCTCAGGAGGAGTCTGGTGAATTCTGTCGATAGTTATTTTATCTTCTGATTCCAGGACCTCAGGACAGTTTTCTTTGACAATCTCTTGGAGGATGTTGTCTAGGCTGCATTTTTCATCATGGCTTTCTGGTAGACCAATAATTCTTAGGTTGTCTCTCCTGGATCTGTTCTCTAGGTCAGTTATTTTTCCAGTGAGATATTTTACATTTTCTTGCAATTTTTTGATCGTCTTGTTTTGTTTGATTGACTCTTGCTGCATCATAGAGTTCTGAGCTTCAATTTGATTGTTTCTCATTTTTATCGAATTATGGTCTTCAGTTATTTTTTGAAGTTCCTTTTTTAGGGAGGTATTTTCTCCAATTACTTCACTGAGATGTTTTTCCAAGTTGGTCACTACCTCCCTGATTTGGTCTTTAAAATTTTTCTTAAGCTCCTCCAGGAATGCTATTTGGGCTTGAGACCAGATCATGTTTCCTTCTGTGGTCTCAGGTGTGGGTAGAGAGTCTATATTGTCCTGTGTGTTTTGTTGTTCTTGCCCTGCATAGTATGCTTGAATAGACTTTTTTGCCTTCCCCTTCTCCTTCTCGGCTTCTTTTTTTCCCATTGTGACTTCCTGTTTCTTAGTTTCTCAGGCTATGAGTTTAGGGCCTGATCCTTGACTTTGAATACCTCTGGGTGGCTAGTTTATGGCTAAGTCAGGGAAGTCAATGAGGGATGTAGATGAGTAGGTGTGGGTGCATCTGATCACTTCAGATCTGCCTCTATACCCCTGGGCTATAAGTAGGCTTTTGTTGGTGAGGAGAGGTGGGGCTTGTTGGGACCCCACCCTCTCTTCTCTTCAGACTCCTGGCTATCTCAGTTATACCCCTTCTTGGAGACTCTCAAGCCTGGGGCTATTTCCATTAACTTGGGATTTCAATCTGGGTGGGAGACTTATCTTTGGGTTTTCTGCTTCATGAAGGAGGGATGGGAGAATCAGAGCAGCTAGAATTTACTTTGCCATTCCAGCCCCTGTATTATACAGGCAGGCAGTTTCTAAACTTCCAGGCTGGGGGCCGAATGCAGCCAGAGAAGCCACTCTTTCCCCTGAGGGCCCAACTCTCCTACCTGGCTCCAATGATCCTACCCGTCCGAGAGATGACTGTGATTCGTCCTCGGTAAGTCTGCAGGCTGAGGCTTTTGCTCTCTCTGGTGTAGTCTGCTTGTCTGCTCTTAGGTCTGGGCTGTGCAGACCCCATGCACTCTGCGCTCGACCAGTCCGGACACACTGGGCAACCTCCTGGGCTGGACTCTGCCACACTTCGTCTTCCAGTGGGCTCCGTCACTCCGGTTTCCACTCCAGATTCACCCTTTGAGCCTTAGTGACCGAGGAGCTCAGCGAGGTTACTGCTTCCTTTCCGCCATCTTGGCTCCTCCCCCCTCATACCCTTAAGGCATTCTTGATTTGGGTTAAGTAGGGGAATGCAGATTCGAAGCAATAAGTGATTGAAAATCAAAAAAGCATTTTTCAGGCATATTGCTAAAGGCATGGTATTCTACTGCATTTTTCCATATTTCAATTTGATCTTTCTTAGCATCTTACAATGATTTTAAAATGTTATCTATTGAGAGCTCAATCAATTCCATCTGTAATTCTTTAAGGGTCTTGGTGATATCAACTAGGTAAGGATGAAATGCTAATTTGAGTGTGATGCCATAATTGTCAAAGTTGGTGAATCTTTCATTATATTCTCCAATTAATAGGTCTATAACAGCTTTGTATTCTTTACATGATTTAAATCTATCATCCTGCTCATCAATGACCTTTACTAAACTGAGGAAAATGTTCATCCAAAATTTTCTTTTGAAGAAGTGTTCTGAAAAAGAGTTTTTTTTCTAAATGCTTGGATTTTTTTTTGCCACATTATCATATATAGACTTAATTTTACCTTTCAAAGAAATATTCAAGTCATTTTGATTTGACATGTTATCACACAGAAATGTGGCATGCCTAGAGAAATCTTTTCAATAAATCACACTGCTGATCTATTCTTCAAAAAATTTAACTGTTCTCAAAGAGATAAAATTTTGGCTAACATCAGTCCCTGTGACAGCCAACACACTTTAGAAAGATACAGCAAATTCACACTGAATACTTCTCACCATTCAACTTTAGTGTGTTATAAAACTGACAATGCACAAATATAGTTAACAATACTTCTAACTTGTTGCAAAGTGTCACTTACAATAGTAGATTTAGCACAGAGATTATGCTGTCTTTTCATATATATTTTTTCATACAATGAAAAGAAATGAGGGCATCTGGATCTGTTAATACTTTTTTCATCTGTGTAACCTTCATGTTTTCCTGTCATGGAAGGTTCACAGTCTGTACATATACACTCACTAAATTTACCAAATTCAGTCTAACTGTGTGACATTTATCTTGAAAGTTGTTGAAGATATCCATTCCCTGTTTCCCCATATTCTGTTTGCAAGAGTGCCCAAAGGGAATTACTCTTTATAGCAAAGAAAATCTTTTATTATGACCCAAATGAAGTATATAACCTGTGCTGAGTCAGTAGTATAAGCTGATCGATTAAAAGTGATAGAATAATATGTATTTTTCTTTTGAAGTAATATTGCATGACGTTCTGTCGAGTGGAAGGCTAATTCATGGTGTTGATCAATTATGGTTCTCCTTGAGAGAGGCAATTATTTGCACTTTGAAATGTTATCGGGGGTCTAAGCATCCTACAATTTTGACAATGCATTCTTTTCACAATTTCTACATCACTGAATGGCTTCCCTTTTTTCTTGAGTATTTAAGCTACTTTATAAGTTTGCTTCAGTGGCATTATTTCCAGGTCTTATTGCTGTTTTTGATAGAATTGTCTTTCCTTTTGTTTTTCATCTTTTTACTTCTACAATAACCTTTTGGTTATTAAATATTTATGGTCCTTATATATATATTCTACAATAACCTTTGGTTATTAAATATTTATGGTCCTTATGACCATATAACCATATAGTTATAATGCTGATAAGCACTGAATGTCTTTAATGTTGATATTGCAGTATCGAAAAGCAAGCAAATTATCCTATCTTTAGCAGAAACAAGATAATACTGCAATTCCCAATCTTCTTTAAAAATATCTGTTTTCTTTTTTGGTCTTCTTTGACATGATGGGCTGTTACAGACAGAATTAAAAAATAAATTAAATTTAAAAATACTGTCAAGCTGTGCTCATAAATTCCACTTCAAACAGAAACACAGTGCACTGTAGTCAAAAGCACAACAGACTGATGTGCTCAACCCCCATAAACTCTTGCCAGCCAGCCTCATTTGGTAGTGGCACTACATTCAGCAGGTGAAATTAGAAATATATCATGAGTATAGGAGCTGTCAGTTTAGCCCTTATAGCTCACTAATGTTCTTATCTGGGAGGATTATTTCACTGAAACTTACTTTATCCTTTGGTGTTTTAAATACATTTATTTAAAAAAATAAAATATAAATATAAAAGGTGAACAAAAACATATTAGTAAAAACAAAGGATCTATTCTATAAAATTTGGATTCAATCAAAAGGCTGAACTTAAGTACTTTGAAGGCTGTCACATATGGCCTTAAGGCTACAAGTTCCCCAACCCTGATCTAATGTTTCCATGAATATTGTTTTGAGACACAGTTCACTTTTCTAGATATAGTATTCTTATCTGCTAACTGTATTTTCTGCATATTTCTGCAAATTATATTGATCTTAAGATGTAAATCCCTCTAATATTTTTCTTTCTTAATTGCAATGACTAGAATTTCAAATATCAAGTAAAAGAGATTAAAGGTGGGGAGTGGAGTCAAGATGGCAGAGTAGAAACAGCTCTTCTTCACAGCTCTTGCTCCCACCACCTCCAAATTTATATAAAAGGGGACTCTGAACAACCTCTGGAGCTCCAGAACCCACAAAATGACACAGAGAAGCTAACCTCCCACTGAGGACAGCCTGGCAGCCTGGCAGGGAGTGGCCAGCGCAGCACTCTGGGAGCAGAGCCCAGGCCCGAGTGAGTTGGAGGTTTTAGCCCCAAGGAGGCCAAACCAGCAACCGGCTGGAGGGACCCCAGAACACCAGCAGCTGTGGCGTTTCCAGAATTGCCAACACATAGATGCCAACTACAAAGTGAGAGGTTAGTGCAGTATGGACTTTGGGACTCATTAGTTGGGGGGGGGGGGCATCAACCTCTTTCCCTGGGGGCAAAAAGCCACTGAGATGCTTCAGCGCAGCCACAGACACACTCAGCAGCTTCAGTTCCTGGCCTGCGAACTGTAGGGGGATCTGGCTATCAGTCTAGGGGGTAATTGCTCTTGCTTTACCCTTCTTAGATGTGGATTGCAGTGTGGGCCAGAGGTCTTGGGGTATGTGACCAGCTTGCCAGAGTGTGTAGAGGCTTCACAGAGGCCACCCAACTAATACCTGTGGAAGCTGGGAAAAACCCAGCTTTTGGGATGGAAGTTCCCTTGGCTGGTGGCAGAGTCCTACTGTGGCAACAAGCCCAAAAGTCAAGTAATTGAGTGGCAACATGCCTAGGCAAAGGAAATAAAATAAACAGAAAAATGCAACATTAGACTCTCATTTTGGGGTCAAAGAGGAGCAAAGCATGGAACAGGAGGAGGACTGGGAGGTCAGAACTCCTGCACCTAAAGCCCCAAATGAAAATATGAGCTGTTTACAGGCCATTGAGGACCTTAAGAAGCAGATAAGAGAAATGGAGGAAAAATTGGGAAGAGAAATAAGAAAGATGCAAGAAAAGTATAAAATGACAATCAACAGCCTGACTGAAGAAAATACCTTAAAAAATAGACTAGCTTCTACTTCTGGTGAACACCAAATGTCGGATGACGCCGGTGATGCAGGAGGTGCGGGAGGCCCCGGGGGCCCCGGCGTCGGAGGCTGGGGAGGCTTCCGCGGTGGCTTTAGCAGTGGGGGCCGAGGCCGCGCGGCCGCAGGGCCCGGGGAGGAAAGGCTGAAGACAAGGAGTGGGTTCCTGTCACTAAGCTGGACCAGTTAGTCAAGGACATGAAGATCAAGTCTTTGGAAGAGATCTATATTTTCTCACTTCCTATCAAGGAGTCTGAGATCATAGATTTCTTCCTGGGATCTTCATTGAAAGATGAGGTTTTGAAGATCATGCCTGTTCAGAAACAAACTAGAGCTGGACAACATACCAGGTTCAAGGCTTTTGTGGCCATTGGTGACTACAATGGCCATGTTGGTCTGGGTGTCAAGTGCTCCAAGGAAGTGGCCACAGCTATTCATGGTGCTATCATTCTGGCCAAGTTGTCCATCGTTTCTGTGAGATGTGGCTACTGGGGGAACAAAACTGGCAAGCCTCACACAGTACCCTGCAAGGTCACTGGGTGATGTGGGTCGGTTTTGGTGCACCTGATCCCTGCCCCTAGAGGAACTGGCATTGTCTCAGCTCCTGTGCCTAAAAAGCTCCTGATGATGGCTGGAATTGATGATTGCTACACTTCTTCAAGAGGCTGTACTGCCACTCTGGGCAACTTCGCTAAAGCTACCTTTGATGCCATCTCCAAAACATACAGCTATCTAACCCCAGACCTATGGAAGGAGACTGTCTTCACTAAATCTCCTTATCAGGAATTCACCGACCATCTTGTGAAGACTCACACTCGAGTGTCTGTCCAGAGGACTGTAGCAGCAAGCACCCCAATATCCCCAGGGTAGCTGCCAATATAGGTTCTTAGATCTGCTTTTCAAAAGGAAAGCAGCTCAAAATGGGTTAACAAGCTTACTTTAATCAAACAAACACACATTACCTAATTCAGGGGGAAAAGGTCAGCACCCCGAACTTCAGAGTTACAGAACTTACAGATCAAACAGACAGGCTTCCAAACTGTCCAACCATTATATCAATACCAAATCACAGTTACCAGAGAGGGAAGCATCAACATCTGGGTTTTCAAAGCCGGGGGGCTCTCAACAACGGCTTCCCAGAGTCTCATCTGGTCAAATCACACAACATTTCTCAAAGTGAGCCCCAAAGCAAAGCCTCTCCTCAGGGTTTATATAGCCTTCTCCTGGCTCAGAGAATGTAACAACCTTCTGGACCCACTGCCCAATCACAAAGTATCAAGGTATGGGCTTTCCTGAAAAACAAGCCTCCCACCACAGGCTCCAGGTGCACTTAAGCTAGGGGCAGGGAAGATCTTTAAATTTGCATTTCCATTACATTCGGCCCCAAGATCTTTCATGCCCATAGCATATACAATTTACATTTGAATTAGCACTAAAACATCTCTTAGGTCACATTTTCAATGTACATCTAAAGTTACCAAAGTGGCCACTGCGTCTTAAAGGAAGTACACTGCATTTTCACATCAATTCACAAAATACAAAGCATTATCACATAAAGTTCTCCTGGGAGGAGGGGGGTGTCCTTCCCACAACACTGCTCCAGCCCCTGCTTCCAAGTCCAGAGAGGGAGCTGGGCAACAAAACCAAAGGTGGGGTCCTTGGGGTCCATGGCACTTCACCCCACCCATCAGTCACAAGTCCATCCCCCCTGGGTCCCTAACTGTGGGATGCAGCAAGGAAACACATTCAGTGCCCCTGCTTTGCCACACAGTCCTTATCTTGTCCTGTGGCTGAACTCCAAACTCCTGGGTTCCTTCTCCTCCAGCAGAAGGCAGCAGCTCCAGGCTTCTCCACAGGTCTCCATGCAGGCAGCTCACCATTCCTGCTCTCAGCTCAGTAAAGTCAACATGCAGGTCTTTCTTTCCTGCTCCATGGCTCCACAGAATCACAGCTACCACAACTGGGAAACAAACAATTATCCCAGCCCCCATACTTTCCTTTTACTCAGCAGATCCCATCCCTCGTCGCCATTTTGTAGCAGCAAGCACCCCAATATCCCCAGGGTGGCTGCCAATATAGGTTCTTAGATCTGCTTTTCAAAAGGAAAGCAGCTCAAAATGGGTTAACAAGCTTTCTTTAATCAAACAAACACACATTACCTAATTCAGGGGGAAAAGGTCAGCACCCCGAACTTCAGAGTTACAGAACTTACAGATCAAACAGACAGGCTTCCAAACTGTCCAACCATTATATCAATACCAAATCACAGTTACCAGAGAGGGAAGCATCAACATCTGGGTTTTCAAAGCCGGGGGCTCTCAACAACGGCTTCCCAGAGTCTCATCTGGTCAAATCATACAACATTTCTCAAAGTGAGCCCCAAAGCAAAGCCTCTCCTCAGGGTTTATATAGCCTTCTCCTGGCTCAGAGAATGTAACAACCTTCTGGACCCACTGCCCAATCACAAAGTATCAAGGTATGGGCTTTCCTGAAAAACAAGCCTCCCACCACAGGCTCCAGGTGCACTTAAGCTAGGGGCAGGGAAGATCTTTAAATTTGCATTTCCATTACAAGGACCCAGGCAGCTGCTGTGGCAACCATGTTTGTAAACAAATAAATTGAACTATGCCTGATAAGAAAAAAAAATAGACTAACTCAAATGGCAAAAGAGGCTCAGAAAGGCAATGAGAAGAATGCCTTAAAAAGCCAAATTTGCCAGATAGAAAAAGAATCTCAAAACTCACTGAGGAGAATCATTCCTTCAGAATTAGACTGGAGCAAACGGAAGCTGGTGACTTTATGAGAAATCAAGATGCTGTTAAACAGATTCAAACAAATGAAAGAATAGAAGGCAATGTGAAATATCTCATGGGAAAAACCACTGACCTGGAAAATAGATCCAGGAGAGATAATTTAAAAATTATTGGACTACCTGAAAACCATGATCAAAGAAAGAGCTTAGAAATCATCCTTCAAGAAATTCTCCAGGAAAATTGCTCTGATATTTTAGAACCAGAGGGCAAAATAGAGGTTGAAAGAATCCACTGATCACCTCCTGAAAAAGATACCCAAAAGAAAACTCCCAGGAATATTATAGCCAGGTTCCAGAATCCCCAGATCAAGGAGAAAATATTACAAGCAGCCAGGAAGAAACAGTTTCAATATTGTGGAAACGCAATTAGGATAACACGGGATCTGGCAGCTTCTACACTGAGGGACTGAAGGGCTTGGAATATGATACTCTGGAGGGCAAAGGAGCTGGGATTAAAAGCAAGAATCACCTACCCAGCAAAACTGAGTATCATGTTTCAGGGGAAAATATGGTCATTCAGTGGAATAGAAGACTTTCAAGCATTCTTGATGAAAAAAACCAGAATTGAATAGAAAATTTGACATTCAGAACAAGAAGCAAGAGATGTTTGAGAAGGTAAATAGGGAAAAGAAATCATCAGGAACTTATCAAAGTTGAACTGTTTATATTCCTACATGGAAAAACAATAACTGTAACTGATGAAACCTTTCTCAGTATGAAAATAGTTGAAGAAGGGTATATGGGCATATGAATACATATGTGAATGTGTGTATATATGTTTAAAGGTATACATAGATAGAAACACAGGTCGAATGTAATAGGAAAAGATGATACTTAAAAGGTGAAATTAAGAGGTGAGAGAGGAATATAACGAGAGGAGATGGAGAGAGACAGAATGGGGTAAACTATTTCATATAGAAGAGGCAAGGGAAAATGGTTACAAGGGGGGGAAGAACAGGAAGGCAAAAAGGCAAAACCTTATTCCCATTGAATTTGGATCAGGGAGAGAATGACATACATACTAAGGATATCTTATCCTACTGGAGAGTAGGGGGTTAGGGGATGAGAGGGGGGATGATGGGAGGGTAGGAGGGAAGGGGGTGAGGGAAGTTGGAAGCACCCACTTCTGAAAAGGGACAGGATCAAAGTAGGGAATAGACCAAGCCGGAGGTCGGATAGGAGGGAGAGAAATACAGTCAGTCTTTTACAATATATCTACTAAGGTAATGTTTTACATAGCTACACATGTACAACCTATACTGAACTGCTTATCTTCCCAGTAAGGGTGGGTAACAAGGGAGGAAGGGAATGAATCTGGAATTCAAAGTTTTAAAATCAAATGTGTAAAATATATAAATACTATTATTAATACTATTTTACATGTAATTGGGAAATAGGATGTGCAGGCATTGGGGCATGGAGATTCACCTTGCCCTACTGAAAAAGTCGAAGGGGGTACAGGAGAAGATATGGGAGAGAGCAGATGGGACAAGGGGTTATCTTGTGGGACTGCTATTCTGGGGTGGGGGGTAGGTAAAAATGGGGAAAAATTGTAACTCAAAATTTGGCAGAAATGAATTATGTAAACCAGAATTTAATAAAGCATTTGGAAAAAAAGAAAAAAGAGATTAAAGGTCATTTGTTCTGCTGAAAAACTCCTTCCCTACCACTCAGTATGTATTACTGTCAACAGTAAAGACAACAAATCCTCTGGTAAGGAAATAATTTATCCCAAAATAAATATCTACAGGCAACTGAAACCAAAATTATCTTTCACTAAAAGTGTGCATTTAAAAAATATTAGTGTTCCTCAATGAAAACCAGCAACATCTGCCTGTGTGTTTTGTCCTTTTTGTCTACTCTTCCTATCTCTCCCTAGTCACAGCTCTGCTTACCAATTTCCAAAAGGTTGACCACATATCTTCCCTTTCCATCCTTAATAAGACAAGTGTGATCATAGATGCACTTGCTCTAGGAGAAAAAAGTACACTTTTCCTCAAGATGAAGGGTATGAACAGAACTATAGACTAAGAATCCAACTAACATTGGAATTAATATGTTACAGACAGTGGAATGCCATTCAAAAAAATAGGTGAGCCAATATAAATTTGGTTTGGTAGAGGGACTTTAATGAAAATACAGATCTATAACTTAAATCCTCCTCCTTCCCACACACACAAAAAAAATAATGGGCAAGACATTGTGTAAACACAGAGCTTAAGAGTTTCCTGCCTTCCAGCAATCATCAGAACTATTTGGCAATGGCTAAGAAATAAAGCAAGGAATCAGTGGAATAGGTTAGATACATAAGACACAGTAGTAAATTACTATAGAATTCTGATAAACCCAAAGACTCCAGTTTCTGAGGTAAGATCTCACTATTTGACAAAAACTGCCAGGAAAACCAGAAAATATGGTGGCAGAAATTAGGCATAGACCAACATTCTCACACCTTTTATCAAGATATGGTCAAAATGGGTACATTATTTAAATATAAAGGGTGATACCATAAACAAAGTAGGAGATGAAGGAATAGTGTACCCGTCAGATCTACGGACAAGGAAAGAATTCATGACTGAAAAAGAGATACAAAACATTATGAAATGCAAAGTGGATAGTTTTTATTACATTAAACTAAAATTTTTTGCACAAATGAAACCAAAGCAACCAAGATTAAAGGAAAGCAGAAAGATGGGAAACAGTGTTTCCAATAAAAAGTCTCATTTCTCAAATTTATAGAGAACTGAGTTAATTTATAAGAATACAAGTCATTCCCCAGTTGATAAACAGTCAAAGGATATGAACAAGCAATTTTCAGATGAAGAAATTACAGCTCTCTATAGTTATGAAAAAATGGTCTAAATCACTATTGATTAGAGAAATGCAAATTAAAACAATTCTGAGGTACCATCTCACACCTATCAAACTGGCTAATATGTCAGAAAAGGAAAATTATAAATGTTGGAGAAGATATGAGAAAATTGGGATACTAATGCATTACTGGTGGAGTTATGAACTGATCACTGATCTAACCATTCTGAAAATTTCAAACTATGCCCAAAGGACTTTATAAAACTGTGCATATCCTTTGATCCAGTAATATTACTCTAGATCTATATCCCAAAGACATCATAATAAAGGGGAAAAGAACCCACATGTACAAAAATGTTTAAAGAACCTTGTTTTATGGTGTCAAAGAATTGGAAATTGAGGGGGTACCCATCAATTGGGGAATGGATGAACAAGTTGTAATATATGAATATAATGGAATACTACTGTTCCATAAAGAAATGATGAGCAGGCAGACTTCAGAAAAATCTGGAAAGACTTATATGAACTGATACTGAATGAAGTTAGCAAAACCAGGAGAACATTGTAGACAGTAACAGCAACACTCTCCAATGACCAGTTTTAATATGCTTAACTCTTCTCAGCAATACAAGGATCTAAGAAAAGTCCAAAAGACCCATGACGGAAAATGCTATCCACATCCAGAGAAAGAACTATAGAGTCTGAAGACAGATCAAAGCATACTACTTTCCCTCTTTCTTTTCTTCTTTCTCATGGTTTTTCCCTTTGGTTCTAATTCTTCTTTACAAAGACTAATGTAGAATTTACATAACTAATGTGGAAATATGTTTAACATAATTGTACATGTATAACCTATATCAAATTGCATGCCATCTTAGGGAAGGGAGGGAGGGACAGCAAGAAAATTTACAATTGAAAATCTTAAAGAAGTAAATGTTGAAAAATAAAAACAAACAATTTTTTATAAGAATTGGAAATTGAGGAGATGCCCATCAATTGAGGATCAGCTGAACAAGTTGTGGTATATGGCTGTAATGGAACACTATTGTGCTATAAGAAATGGTGATGGACAGATTTCAGAAAAACCTGGAAAGACTTACATGAACTAACTGATGCTGAATGAAGTGAACAGAACCAAAATGTACACAGTAACAGCAACATTGTACAATGATCAACTATGATAGACTTAAGCTTTTCTCAGCAATATAATGATCTAAGACAATTCCAAAAGACTCAAGATGGAAAATGCTAACCATACCCAGAGAAAGAACTATGGAGTCTAAATGCAGATCAAAGCATGCTATTTTTACTTTTTTTGTTTTTTCTTTCTCATGGTTTTTCCTTTTTGTTCTGATTCTTCTTTCACAATATGACTAATGTGAAAATATGTTTAACATGATTGTACATCTAAAACCTATATCAGATTTCTTTTGCTGTCTTGGGGAGAAAGGTATAGAGGGAGGGAGGGAGAAAAATTTGGAACTCAAAATCTTAGAAAAATGAATACAGAATGAAGAGGAAAAAGGGTGATAGGGTAGGGAAGGGTAAGAGGTTCTGCCAGGGACCCACCCTGGCATCCAGTCTGGAAGGAATTCACCAGGCTCAAGCAAACTTGGAGTCGAGGTTGTAAAGTTTATTGGTACGCTGTGCAAGGACAGCGGGCTAGATTCTTATGGAACCTGCAAACTTCCAGGGGTCACAGGCATAGTTTTATGGAGTCAAGACAGTAGATCAGGTGCCAATTATGCTAATTAGGTGAGTAAGGGTAGGATCAGGGAGGAGTTAAGGAGTGGTCAGTGCTTAAAGGACCATGCACTTTTAATATCAACTGCGCAGGTGTATTGCCCATGATTCACTGGGAAATAGCCCAAGGGGGGGGCTACCTGGAGGTGTGGTTTTAGGCCTGACGCATCACTAAAGTCAATCCTCGGTCATGGCCACTGAGGAGTGCCCAGTCTGCCACCCATCAATGTCAGGCTTGACAAGATAGATGTTGGGAACCAAGGCCATCAGAGACACAGTATGGGTATAATTGGCTAAGGAGTTACCCTATAGATAGGGTACTGAAGAATTCATGGTGCACCTGGCCACTCTAACTAAGGGAGATAACATTTGCCTAAGCTAAAAATGTTTATAGATAGTTTTGTGAAGGATTCATAAGTAGCTTATTGTTTCAAGTAGAGATAAACAGTTCATGAGTTGTTGCTGGGCAGAGTGCTGGCAGGGGGAAGGGGCAGAGTTAATGCTTTGAGACTTGTGGGGGGAGTGTGACTTTACAGGCTGCTTTTACAAATTGATTTTACAGACATAAATGCCAAAGCATCCCATTTACAAACTGATGTTACAGATTGCTATTACAAACTGATGTTACAAACATATATACATCCCAAGGACCCCATCACAGAACACTATTTTTAAATGTAATTTAAAAAATGAAATACTTATTTTAAATGGAAAATAAACAACAAAGTAATTAATTTTTAACAGAGTTCCTGCCATTTTCTGAAAACACCTGTTTTCCCTAGAGGGGAAACACAACATGTATACAAATAAACAAATAAAATATATAGCATAAGTGGGAGCAAGGAAGAAATCAAAACAAACCGTTGTAGGAAACTCTGAGTAGAAAAAAGAAAAAGGAAACAAAGAAAGAGGAAGGAAAGGAGATGCAGGAAATAACAAAATTCAAATCTTCAAAGAACTGGCACCTGAGATGGGCCTAGAAAGAATTTTGACAGATTTTACTCCTGGAAAAAAGCGGAGGCAGGCAGAAAACCACATGTTGTCTTTGAGCAAGGAGTCATCCAGGGAGGATTTATATTATGGCACAGTTTCAGCTTCAGGAACTAGCTAGCTTTGTAACCCTGACAAAGCACTTAACCACAATCTACCCTAGTTTCCTCATCTATAAAAAGGGGAAGAAATAACAGCACCTACTTCTCGGGGCTGTTAGGATACAATGAGATAGTATTTGTAAGGTATTTTAAAAACTTTAAAGTTCTTACAAGTAATAGTTATTTTTAATATTATTATTGTTAAATCCAGCTGCATAGATAGATTGGAGCCATACTACAAAGGGCTTAAATACTAGGAGTATGATTTTCCTTAGAGGCAAAAGGGTCTACTGAAAATTTTTAAAGAGGAGTGACATGATCAGGGACACCTCCTTTAAGGGTTTCTCTTCTCACCACCTCTATTTTTTCTCTACCTTATTCCTTGAAGATTTTATATAAAAAAAATTATCACACCTCTTTGTGGAAGACCGGCAACTTTTTTCTCTCCAGCTTTGTCCTCCCCTCTTCTATGCTTAATTCATCTTGCAGCTCCAAAATACTATTAAAATTTGTCACTTGAATGTTGTTTAACATGCCTAAAAACAAATTTATCTTATTTCCTCAACCCTCTAGCAAAAACCAGCTCCTCCTGATTTTCTGTTTCTATTAGTCACATTATTTTCCCCCATCACCAAAGTTTGACATCACCTTTGACCTCGGTGTCTTAGGCAAACACAAAAAAAATTCAGTCACTAAAGTCACTCTAACTCCTATTATAATCTCCCTTCTCATTCCCATTGATGCCATTAGAGTACAGAACTTTAATTCAAACCTAGAAAATTACAATCCCATTGTTTTACAATATAGTCTGCTGGTCTGTCTTTTCCTTTCTGATCCATCCCTAAACACTGATGCAATATTAAAACACTTCAAATACTGTAATGGAAATGCAAATTTGAAGATCTTCCCTGCCCCTAGCTTAAGTGCACCTGGAGCCTGTAGTGGGAGCCTTGTTTTTCAGGAAAGCCCACACCTTGATACTTTGTGATTGGGCAGTGGGTCAATGTTACATTCTCTGAGCCAAGAGAAGGTTATATAATCTCTGATGTGAGGCTTTGCTTTGGGGAGTGTTGTGTGATTTGACCAGATGAGACTCTGGGCAGCGGTTGAGAGCCCCCAGCTTTGAAAACCCAGATGTTGATGCTTCCCTCTCTGGTAACTGTGATTTGGTATTGATGTATGTAATGGTTGGGCAGTTTGGAAACCTGTCTGCTTGATCTGTTTCTCTGTTTTGAAACTACTGTCTGTATACTCTGAAGTTCGGGGTGGTGACCTTTTTCCCCTGAACTAGGTAAACGATATATGTTTGATTAAAGTAAGCTTGTTAACCAATTTTGAGTTGCTTTCCTTTTGAAAAGCAGATTTAAGAACCTGTAGAATCTAAGAATCTACAGCCACCCTGGGGATGTTGGGGTGCTTGCTGCTACAAATCCTCAAATGGATCTGTGACCTCATAGCTTTGGATTTTCCCTCCAATAATGCAGATCATGGCTAATGTATGTCTGATCATTCTGTGAAATTCTTGTCCTTATTCTCCCACAAGTTGGACAAAGGGGGAAATCATCCCAATGTGTGGGTTGCCTTCTTTAATTTCTCTTGGTATCATGAAGATATGGGCATTCTGGCTGTCCAACTGTCATCCCTTACCCCTAATATGTAACCAACTAAACTTTTTTTTCCATCGTATTTTTTCTTAATAACGTTCTTTACTCCTATTCTTTCAAGGTTATGTTATGTCCTCTCCATTTCCTTCTGTTTGATAGTAATCTCCCTATCTTTACAGCACCATAACAATACCACCAACATACTGCTATGATATGGTTAAAAAAATAATACTGGTTTAAAAAAATGCAGCCCTTTGTTTCTTAGAGTGGTAGTGGGGTTATTAACAGAACTCTGCAATTTTCTAATGGCAATTCAGCCAGCTTTCCTCATCCTGCTGAGTTCAATTTGTCCTCTACACTATATAAATTGAAATCCATCCAACTATATCAATCTGAGAAATACCCATTCTTCATCCATTTGGTTTTTTCCTTTGTGGACTAACTGGCCAACCTTTTCCCAGTAGTTACAGATAATAATGTTATGGAACTTGATGCATCCAGCCTAATCTATAAATAGGAATACCTGGAAGATGTCAGCTTCAATTAGGAATCTTTCATCAGCTTAAGACTATTTTACAGGGCAGTATATATCTCCCCCTCTTATTTCATCTTATGTTTATGACCAGAGTCAATGAATGAGGTCACTTCTATTATATTTTTCAAGGAATCTTGAATGACTTAGATTTATGTCTGGGAGACATCTTGCTAGAAAATAACCTCTAAAGAATCTGTTTTACTAGATTTTCATAAAATACCATTTATATCACTTCCTGTTTAAAAACTTTCAAAACCCCTTTCTACCAGCATCACTTAGTTCCCCCCTCTTTAGTATGGTATTCAAAGCCTTGCCAATCTGCTAATTGCTAGAGGTATAAAAAACAAAAATAAACAGTCCCAGCCATTAGCTGGATTCTATTGGGTGATGAATCACCGGTAAAGTTTCTTTTATTCCCTTTCCCATACTATATGCCAATGCAAAAAAGCTCCCTTCCTCTTCTTACCTCCCAGCTTTCTAATGGCAAGTCCAGCAAGTTTTCCTCCTCCTGCCGAGTTCAACTTGTCCAACTTGTCTTGTTTGTCAGTTGAATATTTTATTTCACATTATCACAGAGTAATCAAAGTTAGGGGGAAGAGAAGGAAATAAACATTTGTACAGTACCTACTATGGGTTAGGGGCCAGACACTCTGTGAAGTACTTTTACAGTAACCAATTAGTCTCCAATATCCTCATTTTAAATATAAGGAAAATGAGGTCATAAGTGGCAGAGTTTGGATTTGGACCCAAGTCTAATAAGACCATGCTTTTCTCCCTGCTATGAAGCTGCAATACTATTCTTACTATAAATATTCAGTACAAGTCTTATTCTCCCTTAAAATGTTGGATGCTCCTTGAAAGTGCTGCATTTCATAGACTTGTATAATACACATGCTTTTGGTACTTAATTAACAATTACTGAAAGGTTTAATCAAAGATACATAATGTATAAAAGATACATAATGCCTATATTTCTTTAAAAATATTCTTTTCCCGAGCCTTACTGTCTCCAAAGAGGGTATCAATTCTTTCAGTCTTCTTATCATCTGGCATTTCTTACCCTTTCCACTCATCCAAAAAGTACCAGATTTAAATAAAGATGACAAATTGTACCAAAAACAAACAAACTGGAAATTCATGAAACTCTTTAACCAATCCCTGAACTTTACAACTTAACGGAAGAAAAGAAACAAAATCCCTCTGTGAAGTCAGCAGCTTCATCCTGGGGCTCTTCAACACGGTCAACGTCCAATTTTGTAAAATATTCTAGCAGATTTTATTAAGGCAGCTCCTCGGGAAGCAGAGAGTGGTGACCTTGCCAGCTGGGGTTAAGGTTAAGGCACTGGGCACGGAAAATGAAATTGCCTTCTTCCCGGGCACCACCCTCCACGCCTGGAAGGCTCTACTGTACCGCGGCCGCCTATACCCGTTACCCCGGCTTCAAGACTCAGCTCCAACCTCGTTTTCTGAAGAAAGCCTTTCCGAGTCTCCCCAGCTGCCAGTGCATTCATCTTCCATAACACACATCTTCCATCTGCTCTGTATATTTCGTCTGTACCCAGTTATTTCTATACTGTCTCCACCTACTTACTCCCCGCAACTGCTTCACATGGTGCCCAGCACACACAGTAAGCGCTCAAAAGTTGCTTATTGCTTTTGTCTTGCTCCTCGAAGGCGGGAGCTGTGATGGGGAAGGAAAGGGGAGCTGGGAGTGAGGAGGAAGGGTCTTATTCATTCCCCCCCACCCCCAAGGCTCAGCTCCACAGAGCCAGGGTTTAGGGCCGGAGAAAAGCCCTGTCTCGTCGCCCCTCCTTCTGATCCGGAAGCTCTCTCTTCTCCCGGAGACGATGCCCACCAAGTCTGCCCAGGACCAGGGAAGCAGGAGAGCCTCCAACCCCTGCCCGCCCTCCCACGGCAACATTCAGCCCGACCCCGGGGGACTCCTCACCCGCAGCAGCTTCTGGAGGGGAGGACTGGCCGAGACAGACCCCCGGCCCCCAAGGAACGCCAGCATCGCCATATCTTCCAGCTGTCGCGGTTGCTAGCGGAGGCACCAACCGAGGGCGCTAACCCCTTCCAGCGGTCAACTGAGGGTGACGTAAAGATAACCGAAGCCACCCAGAGCCTGCGGGTCTCGGGATGAGACAGTTGGCCTTTACCTCCAAGGTGACGGCCAACCACACCCTTCGCCTCCACCAATAGGGTCGTGGCTCCCAGATTAGTGAGACGCCATTGGCTGAGAGCCAGAAAACGGAAGCGTGGAACAATGGCCAGAAAAGAATTATGTGCTGGACTAAGGGAGATGGGGAGCGGGGTAGGGACTTAGAAGTCAGGCTGGCATGGGCTTGTCTTTCCTAGACTGGAAAAGGCCGGCCTTAGGGCAGAGCTCTTTAAACTAAACTTTATTTGTGCATAATGTTTTGTAATTATGTTCATATAGTTCCTTTGTGTGCTTTGGTGTCACGTTTCCAAGTATTACTTTTCTTGCTTTTGGGGGTTAAGTGACTTGCCCAAGGTCACATGGCTAGTTTTTGTGTTAAGTATCTGAGGCCGAATTTGAACTTAGGTCCTCCTGACTCCAGGGCTGATGCTCTATTCACTGCACCACCTAGCCACCCCTGCAAGTATTACTTTTCTATGATTCTTTTGAAAAGAAATTTTCTTTCTATCTTTTCTGCTGGATTTTGTAATATACAGAAGTGCTGATGATTTATGTGAGTTTATGTGCATTTTTATTGAAGTTGTTGATTGTTTCAAATGGTTTCTAGTATTTCTATTATTATCATTTGCAAAAAGTGATCATTTTGCTTAGTTTTTGCTTATGCTTTTCCCCTCTTTTTCTTGTATTGTTGCAATAGCTAAAAATTCAATTTGAATTGTTGTTTTACTCCTAATCTTAGGGGAAAAGCCTCTAATTTATTAACTTTTTGGGGGGGGAGGTGCTATACCAGGGTAATAAATATGGCGTTTATTAATTCTTTAAATTTATATAGTATTCTAATATTAATTCATACTAAACCAAATAAGACAAATTGCAGAATATAGAAACATTGGTTACCAAATTAGGGAGGGATTTTTAAAAAATTGTATAAACAATGCTCTCATTAAGGCAATATTAACATAGCCAATTTAGTAGCCCCTTAAGTACTTCTTGTCCATTATGGAAAAAATGCTACCTTCCTAAATTTGAGCACAGTCTGCACTATCTAATTCAGAGGTTCCAAAACTCATTTGGCCTACTACCCCCTTAAAAAAAATTACTTATCACTCCCCTGCAGTGATGAGTAATTTCTTTAACCCTTTAACAGGCTTTTTAAAAAATTGTGTCATTTGGAAAAAAAATTTTTTTAAATGACGCATCTTAAATTTAATAATTTATTGTAAATTTGTTTTTTTTCCTGCATTGAAATCTTGATGATACAATATTGCATCATTGTAGGGCTAATGGAATATAAGATCTTCCCTGTCCATTAATAGGCCTATGGCACCACATCTACTCCTTTTTCCAATGGAACATGGGCCATGTTCCCAGGTCTAAAGGTACACAGGTCTTTCAATCATGGATGTCTTGCTGCTTTGAACTCTGTCCCAATTCACAGCTAAGACACACTCAGAATCACATGGAACCCATTAGATCATTCTGGGAGATTCATACTATCTTGGGGGAGGAACTTGCTTAGGGTGAAGTTTACTTACAGGAAGGCTTTCATAACTTTTGGCACTGAGCCAATTAGGCACTGAGTCATGTGGGTTTTGATACCTTCTGGCTCTGAGTCTATTAGTTGAAAACTATATATACTGGAAGGTTGGTATTTTACTTTGGGGCTTACTCATAGGAATGATGTTTCTTTGTGATTTGGCAAGACAAGCCTCTGGGTAGCTATTGTTAAGGAGCCCCTGGATGAACGTGAACCCACATGTTGGCACTCCCTGGTCTGGGGATTAGGTATCTATTACTCTGTTTAGATGGTTGGAGCCCTGTCTATTAGAGTCTTTCTTAGATACTCATTTCTTCCTACTTATCTGTGTTAATTAAAGTAAGATTATTAACTCCTTTAAAACCATCTTTCCTTTAGAAAAGCAGACCAAAGAATCTGTGCCATCAGCCCACCCTGTGTGCTAGTGTGGTTGCATTACTGTCACGTAACTGTATAGTATCATATTGTAAATAGGTCATGACATGCACATATTCCTGCTGATGTATGTTGAACTTCCCAACAATATGTGACATACTCACCTGCCAACACTTGCTTGTTAAGACCTTTCATGGACTTGAACACTGATTGGTCATAACTTGTATTTTGTGTGTTTATTTGGAAAAGAATGTAATCACTAAAACTTTAACTGTTACACAATAGATGAAATGTGTACAGATTTTTAAAAATTCTCTTATTTCCTTATGCTTCTACCACCCCTCCTCCCCAAGATTATTCCAGTGCCTCCCAGGGGGTGGTATTGCTGACTTTGGGAACCTATGATTCATCTGGTAAATTTGGAATGAGGAACTGGTCACAGCCACTGTACCCTCTTTCTCTTTCCTAGACAAATTTTGAGGTAATCACTTCCATAATCAATCCAGTGGTGGCCTTCATGTCTTCTTCCAAAGTAGCCAATAGAGGACTGACTTCAACTAGATCCAAGAGTAGCAGCAAATGTGTATTATGTATCTCTTCTGTAAACTACATGCCTTCTATAAGTCAGCTCACCCACAATAGGGGTCCCTGTTGCTGGAGTCAGTGAAGGACTGAAAGCATCAGCATCAAAACTTAGATGTTGGTGTTTGGTTTTAGATAGATACTTCTTGTCATTTTGAGTCAAGTTCAATTTATTCCTAATCTTTACAGTATTTTAATAAGAATGAGTGCTGCATCTTGTCAAAAACTATTTCTGCACTGATTGATAAAATTCTATTATTTTTTCTTTTAAACTAATATGGTCAACTATGTTTATTTCCCCCAATGTTGAACCAGACCTGCATTCTTAGTATAAATCTAGCCTAGTCATAGTGTGTAATCTTCATGGTGGTGCTGTATTTTCTTCACATTTTTGAAAATCAATATACATTTGGGGTATTGGTCACAGTTTTGTTTTGACTGTCCCCAAATTGGGCATCAGGATTCTATTTGTGTCAGAAAGGGAGTTGAGCAGGACTTCTATTTCTATTTTTCCCCCCAAATTTATGGAGTATGGGAATTGTCCTTTATATGCTTGATAGAATTCATTTGTAAATCCATCTGGACTTGAGTTTCTTTTCATTGGGAGTTCATTTATAGCTTGTTCAATTTCTTTTTCAAAGGTAGGGTTATTTACATACTCTTTCCTATTCTGTTGATGTGAGCAATTGATGTTTTTGTAAATATTCAACCATTTCATTTAGATTTTCTTTTTTGTTGGCATATAGGTGCCTAAATTGCTCCAACTTTTTAACTTCTACATTAGTTATGAATTTACCTTTTTCATTTTGACTGGTAATTCGATTTTTCATTTTTAAAATATTGGTAGCTAATGGTCTATTTAATTCTCTTCCTCTCACTGCCAAAAAACAAGTAGCTCCTAGTTTTATTTATTGATTCGTTGTTTTTTTATCCTTCCAACTTTTATAATTTCTCCTTTGATTTTCAGGGTTTCTATTTTGGTGTTAGTTTTTTAACTTAGCTTTCTACTGTTTTTAGTTGCATGCCCAATTTACTGATCCGCTCTTTCTCTCTTTTATTGAAGAAATCTAGAGATATATATTTTCCCCTAAGTAACGTTTTGGCTGAATTCCCAATTTTTCAGTGTATTGTTTCACTTTGTTGTCTTTATCTTTAATGAAAATATTGTTTCTAAGGTTTGTTCTTTAACTCACCCATTTTTTATAACTAAGTTTCTAATTAATTTTTAATTTTTGCTTCAAAGGCCTTTTATTGAATATAATTTTTATTATATTATGATCCATTAAAAGATGCATTTAATATTTCTGCTTTTCTGCATTTATTTGTAAGGTCTTTATGTCTAAATGCATGGTCAATTTTTGTGAAGGTGTTATATATGTTGAGAAACAGTTATAACTCCTTTCTATTTCCACTGAATATTCTCCAAAGGTCTAACTTTTGTAAAATTCTGTTCAGGTGCTTCATCTATTTTTTTGGTTAGTATTATTTAGTTCTGAGCTACAGAACCCACAAAATGACACAGAGAAGCTAACCTCCTGCTGAGGACAGCCCAGCAGCCCAGCAGGGAGCAGCCAACACAGCACTCTGGGAGCCAAGCCCAGGCCCACACGAGTCTCGGTTTTAGCCTGAGGGTGGCCAGACCAACAGGCGGCTGGAGGGAGACCAGAACACCAAGAGATGCTTGAGAAGGTAAACAGGGAAAAGAAATCAATATGAACTTATCAAAGTTGAACTGTCTACATTCCTACAGGGAAAAACAATAACTGTAACTGATGAAACTTTTCTCAGTATGAAAATAGTTGAAGAAGGGTATATGAGCATATGAATACATTTGTGAATGTGTGTATATATGTTTTCAGGTATACATAGAGGGCACAGGTCGAATTTAATAGGAAGAGATAATACTTAAAAGGTGAGGTTAAGAGGTGAGAGAGTAGTGTGGTGAGGAGTAATGGGGAGAGACAATGGGGTGAACTGTCTCATGTAGAGGAGGCAGGGGAAGGTGGTTGCAGGGGAGGGGAAGAACAGGAAGGCAAAAAGGCAGAACCTTATTCTCATTGAATTTGGACCAGGGAGAGAATGACATGTATACTAAATAGGGTGTCCCACCCTATAGGAGAGTAGGGGGGAGGGCAATGGGGAAAGGTGGTGGAGGGTAGGGTGGGCTGGTGGAAGCACCCACTTTTGAAAAGGGACAGGATCAAGGTGGGGAGTGGACCAGGTGGAAGGTGGGATGGGAGGGAGGGAAATATGGTCAGTCTTTACAATATATCTACTATGGTAATGTTTTGCATAGCTACACCTGTACAGCATATACTGAGTTACTTATCTTCCTTTTAAAATCACCTTTTAAAAAATATATAAATACTATGATTAATACTATTTTGCATATAATTGGGATATAAGATGTGCAGGCAATGGGGCGCAGGGATTCACCTCGCCCTATTGGAAAAGTCGAAGGAGGTATGGGAGAAGAGATGAGAGAGAGCAGATTGGATGAAGAGATATCCTGTATGACTGTTATTCTGGGGTGGTGGGTAGGGGAAAAATGGGGGAAAATTGTAAGTCAAAATCTGACAGAAATGAATGATGTAAACCAAAAGTTAATAAAGCATTTGGAAAAAAAAAATAATTATTTAGGTCTGAGAGGGGTAAGATGAGATCCCACACTATAATAGTTTTACTATTTCTCCCCTATAACTCACCCTACATTTCCTTCAATGATCCAACCTTCAGGGTCAGGGGTGGCTGGGTCTTACCTGTCCCAGGCCTTCAGTGTACATCTGGTTGTAGTTCAGCTATGTTACACAAGAATGGAGTTCCAAGCTAGGAGACTCAAAGAGTAGTAAGACTTTATTCAGCAGCTTCTTTAGCAGTTACATCCTAACTCCCAACCTTTTTCCCTTCCCTCCTCTTATCCCCCTTCAG
This sequence comes from Gymnobelideus leadbeateri, assembly GCA_011680675.1. Taxonomy (NCBI): domain Eukaryota; kingdom Metazoa; phylum Chordata; class Mammalia; order Diprotodontia; family Petauridae; genus Gymnobelideus; species Gymnobelideus leadbeateri. Next base: position 237,047 of record WOXC01009073.1, read on the forward strand.
CCAATCCTTCCCCTCAGGCAGAAGTTGCCACCTTGCCAAGTCTAAGCTAAACCCAAGGCAACAAGTCAGGGTCACGGAGCTCTCAGCCTGGAACAAAGCTTATCTTACAGAACTTTTAATTCTTCTCCACAGTGCTCTTGCAAAACATGAACCACAGCAAGGTCAGCATGTAATTTACGCAAAGCATGATTCATTGTAGAGTCAGCCCATTCCAGGTCTCATGCCTCCAGGGGAACTGCATGTATACCCCCAACACTTTTAAGATTTAAATGCTATGCCTTTTGGTGTATGTTTAGTATTGATATCAATTTATTGTCGATGGTACCTTTCATCAAAATGTAGTTTCCCTATTTATTTCTTTTAATTAAGTCTGATTGGGCTGTTGCTTTGTCTGAGATCATGGTTGGTATTTGTCTTATTTTACTTTAACTGAAGCAGAATATATTCTACTCCAACCCCTTACTTTAACTGTCTTTTTGTTGCAATTATGTTCCATTTTAAAATCTACTTTGTTATTCTCTTCTGTTTTATGGGTAAGTCCATCCCATTCAAAGTTCTTAGTGTTAATTGTGCATTTCCCTCTATCGTAGTCTCTCAAATGGTTTTGTTTCCCAATAACTCTTTCTTTGTTGTTTTTGGAGGGGGGAGAGCAGGGCAATTGGGGTTAAGTGACTTACCCAAGGTCACACAGCTAGTAAGTGTTACGTGTCTGAGGCTGAATTTGAACTCAGGTCCTCCTGACTCCAGGGCCAGTGCTCTATTCACTGCACCACCTAGCCACTCCTCCATTCTTTTATGATCAACACATAATAGAAACACTCCCAGGCCCTCTAATTAGATTTCCTTTATGATGGCCTGATGATAGATTGCTAAGGAGATACATATATCATCTTTCCATATAAGAATGTAAACAGTTTAAACTTGTTTAATCCCTTATGAGTACTTGCATATTTACCTTTCTTTTTTTTTCTTTTTGGAGGGCAATTGGGGTTAAGTAACTTGCCCAAGGTCACACAGCTAGGTTTTTGTTTGTGTGTGTCTTTAAGTGTCTGAGGCCGGATCCGAACTCAGGTCCTTCTGACTCCAGGGCCGACGCTCTACTCACTGTGCCACCTAGCCGCCCCCTACATATTTACCTTTCTATACATCTCAACTCCTGTATTCATGTATCTGATTTTATATTTGGTTCTGGCCTTTTTGTTAGAAATGTTTTGAAGTTCTTCATTCCATTGAGTCCATTTTTGCTTCCCACAACTCCCACAATGGATTATATTTAGCTTTGTAGGGTATATTATTCTTGGTTGTAAGCCTAGATCTTTTGCCTTCTGGAATATAACAAGTTTTCTGCTCCTTTAAAGTGATGGCTATTAAAACTGTATGTGGGGGCGGCTAGGTGGCGCAGTGTGTAGAGCGTCAGCCCTGGAGTCAGAAGGACCTGAGTTCGGATCCGGCCTCAGACACTTAACGCATACACAAATAAAAAAAAAAAAAACCTAGCCGTGTGGCCTTGGGCAAGTTACTTAACCCCAATTGCCCACCAAAAACCAAAAAAAAAAAAAGGTGATTTTTGGGTGGCTAGGTGGCGCAGTGAGTAGAGCGCCGGCCCTGGAGTCAGAAGGACCTGAGTTCAGAGCCGGCCTCAGACACTTAACCCACACAAACAAAAACCTAGCTGTGTGACCTTGGGCAAGTTACTTAACCCCAATTGCCCTAAAAGGGGCGACTAGGTGGCGCAGTGAGAGTGCCGGCCTCGGAGTTGGGATGACCCGAGATCGAATCCGGCCTCAGAAAATGAGCACCCACACACAAATAATGACTAGCTGTGTAACCTTGAGCAAGTTACTTAACCCCAATTCCTTAAAAAAAAAAAAAAAAACAACTGTATGTGATCCCAGTTGTGCTTCTTTGTTGCTTTAATTCTTCTTTTTTGACTACTTTTTGACTTGCCTGCAACATTTTTTTACGCCCCCCCCCCCCCCTTTGAATCTGGAAGCTCCAGATATTGGTTACAATATCCCTTGGAGTTTTCATTTCGATTTTTCTTTCAGGAGCTAACTGATAGATTCTATTTCCACTTTTCCATCTGATTCTAAGATATCTGGGCAGTTTTCTTTTATGACTTCTTGAAATATTTTGTGCAGTGTTTCTGTCATGGCTTTCGGATAGTTCAATTATCTTTTTTTATTCTCAATTTGTTTTTTGCTATAAGATACTTTTCCGCACCCAGTATCTTGACTTTGCTAAAAATACATCTTGAGCTCTTGTAAGAATGCCTTTTGAGCTTGAGACCAGTTCATATTCCTTTTGGAGGTTTCGGGTGTGGGTATAGTGTCAATGCTGTCCTCTTCTGAATTTGGTTCTTCTCAATCACCATAACAGGATTCTTTTTTTTTTCAATATTAATGAAAATCTTTATTGGTTCATTTTCCTAAGGAACATAAGTTAAAATGTATTTATGATGAGTTTACAGTGTTCTTCAGTGCATTAATCTGAGCATTAGTTAGGATTATAGTATACTTTAACAATTAAATATTAGTCAGCTACTGTATACTAGATATTGTCCTAGGCATGGAGAACACAAAGATGAAAATTGCAACCCTTATCGTCTAGCAGTTTACAGTCTAATGAGAGATTATAATTTGTTTGTGCACAAATAATAACTAATATTGTATAGTTAGTGCCTTAAGGTTCTCAAAGTGCTTTATAAATATTATCTCATTTTATCCTTTTTTTCCTGATAATTTATTTTAGACTTAAATGTTAGAACACAAATACAGAATAGAGAAACAAAAACATCATAAACTTAAATACAAAGTTAGAAATAAAAGCATGTCATGTGCATAGCAGAATGAGAAGATTCAAAATCCGTAACAATAAATTTTCATTTCAAGAAAGTCTATGATAAATAATACTCATTGTGTTGAGAATTGTCCACCTTTTCTTTACTTCTTTGTGAGTTTTCTTTTGTTCTCTGCTATGCACTTTTTAATTTTTTTTCCCTCTCCCCCCCAAACTCTCCTAGAAGGCCACAATAAAGTTTAGATATGTTTCTCCAAAGCTATAGATACATACACATATACATATATACATATATACATTCCCAAACCATTCTACTCCTGATCTTTATTTTTATGTATATGCATATCTTGTTTCCTATCCCTCTTGCCTCCTCTACTTTATTTTTACCCATTACTTTGCCCTCCTATGATTTGCCTACTCCCCTCCAAGAATCAACCCATCCCCTATCCTCCCATTCCCATAAATCTAAACATCCTTCTATACCCCTATTTACCTATTCTCTCACCCTCCCCTCTAGAGATCCCTCCCTTTTCCTCTCCCCCTTCCCTATGGCCCTACCATTTTATTTCTTCTGAATTTAGAAGACTTCTATACTTTTAAAAACATTTATGTATTGTTCTCAATTACACCCATTCCTTATGAAAGTTACCAGAACTACCAGGCCCTCCTCACCCATCTAATTCTTACATATCAATTCTTCCTCTTGCACCTCATTTGTATAAAAGAATTACTCTTTTTAGCTCTTCCTAAATGGTTTTACTTTTTAAATTCATATTATGCTCAGGTTTTCCCCAGTCTTTCTTATGAACTACCCAATTATTAATAAGAATCTTAGACATAAATTTTACATATATAAAAAGTAAACAGTCTGTCCTTATGGATCCCTTACAATCAGTCTTGGTTATGTACCTTATATTTATATTGATTCTTGTATGTTGAATCATCTATTAGGTTCAGGATTTTTTTTTTTAACAAAGTCTTGAAAATCTGATAGTTTATCAAATGTCCTTTATTTTTTTCATTCAAGATAGTTAACTTTGCAGGGTATAATATTTTTGGCTGGGCCCCAATTCTTTTGCTCTTTGGTATGTTGTGTTCCAAGACCTGCAGTCCTTTAATGTTTCTGCTGCTAGATCTTCTGCAATTCTAATTGTGGCACCATCATATTTAAATTGTTTTAATCTTGATGCTCTTAATAGGTTTTGTTTTTTTTTTCTTGAGCTGGGAATTTTAGAATTTGACTATGATAGTCCTATGAGTTTTCTTCATAGGATCTCTTTTAAGTGGTGATGGATAGTTTTTTCTATTTTTACTTTCTCCTCTTGTTCTAATGCTTCAGGACAATTTTCTTTAATTATTTCTTGTATTCTTATATCAAGATTCTTTTTTTGATCATAAATTTCAGTTAATCCAATTGTTTTTATATTTTCTCTTCTTGATCTATTCTCCAAATCTGTTTTACTTATGTTTCACTTTCTCTTTTATTTTTTTTTATTATTTTGTTTAATCATTTCTTTATCTCTTATAATTTCACTGGCATCACTTTGCCCAATTTTTATTTTCAAGGTATCATTTTCTTCCTTAAGTTTCTGGATCTCCTTTTCTAGTTGGCTGACTTTCATTTCATACCCTTCTTGTTTTTCTTGGATTATTTTTATTTTCTTTTTTAGTTTTTCTTCCATCACTATCATTTGATTTTAAAAGTCTTCTATAAATTCTTTTGGGGCAGGGGAACATTTGACATTACTCTTTGGGGGTTTCTTTACTTCAATTTCCTCCTCTGAAGATGAACTGTGGTCATCTCTATTCCCCAAATAGATTTCTCTGGTTGCATTCTTTCTTCTTTGCCTATGCATTATTTGTGTGTATGTGGTGATAGGTTATTTCAACTCCCCTCACTATCCCAGGGGTAAAAGTTCCAGTGGTTGGGACCAAGGCAGCCTCTCAAACCAATTAACCCCAGGGCTTGCTGTTTGTTTAAGAGGCTTGCAGCTTGCTGTTAAAACAGAACCTAATCTGGAGGTGTTTGCTGTGGCCTCTTGAGTGCCTAGACTGAGGCCAAGACCAGGACTTTTGGCCTTTCCTGGGGTTACACTGAATCTCAGTGTGAGTTGTCAGGGAGAGGTGATCTGGCCACCTCATGATTTTGCCCCCGCCCCCTGGGCTATAGAGCTCAGACAGGCTCAGCTGCTGGTGGCTGAGGTCATGCTAGTGTCCGCACATTCCCCTGGCTGTGCAAAGGCACACCTGGGGTTATGGTTTTAGTGCTTGCTGGTTCCATCCCCTAGGGTTCAGAAAACTGGTATGGGGTTTGTTGGGATGTCTCTCACCCTGCACTTTAGCCTCAGCACAGCCACAGCCACATCCTTCCTCTAGGACTCCCAAGCCTCCAGTTGGTTCTAGTATTTCAGAATTTTATACAATATTCTCTGGGTTTCTCAGGGTCAGAGAGGGAGAAAAGAAAAGCGGTGTTTTACTCCACCATCATGGCTCCCAGATGTTTAGGTAGGTGATTGTTAAATATTCAGAATGTGGGCTGCTAGCCCCAGGAGTAGTTGCTGCAAGCCCTGTGTCTCTTACCCAGTTCTGACATTTCCCCATCCTGTTGTGAGAGGTCTGTGGTGGGTGAGTCAGTTTGCCCAAGCTTGCTCCAGCTCTGCTATGGTCAGGTTTGTGGCACAATACATCCTACCTGTCTGCACTTTCCTAGGCTAGAGATCTGCCACATTCCATCTTCCACCTGCCACTCTAAAATCCATTAAGACTCACCTTTTAGAGGTTACTGAAGGAATTCATGGGGGAGTTCAGATGAGTTCCTACTTTCATTCCTCCATCTTGGATCTTTGACTTTGTTTAAATATTTCTTGTCACATGGAGTCATTGGCTTCTGTTTAGTCCTTTCTTATATTCAGGGAGTTTGTTGCTTGGGTAAGGTTTTATACCTCATGTCAAGCTGTTAATTGCCTGTTCAATTGTTTTCCTCTATTATTCTCATTTGTTTTGTAAAATCACATTTTTGCATTTAAAAATATATTGCTTTAACTCTTCCAGGAGTTCTAGCTGAATTTGTGTCCAAACTATGTCCAAACTTTTGAGGCTTTGTTTGTAGATATTTTTTTTAACAAGAGTAATTTTCTTCTTCCCCATCACCAGAAGAGCTTTTTTTTTGGTGGGATTCTCTTTTGTTTACCTATCCTTTTAGCCTTCTTCTAGATTTTATGTTATGGTTACACATGGAACACTTCTGGAGGGAAAATCTGGTCTGAGTTTCTGTCTCTTGCATTTCTCCTATGTTCATAGCTCAATTGGGAGATCTGAAAATTTCCAGTGCTTCCAAAGTGATATGGTGTGGTGGTCTGGGGTAAAATATACTCAGTCCTAGTGGTCTGAGTTCTCCAAGTTCCTGACCCAGGTTTGGGTCTGTTGCCCTGTCCTTATAAGTTTAAATAAACTCCTATTGGACTCAGCCCTTATGAGCCCATCAGGGGGAATTAGGTTTCCTAATCACTTGGTTTTTCTGCCTACAGGCTTTAGCTTGGGCTTGAGGCTAGACATGAGTACCGGTTCTGCTCCTGGGATCAGTCACACAGATCTTTGTTTGCTTAGGGCCCACTATACCACAACCTCTGTGACACTCTCCTATAATTTCTGGGTGCAGGTCCCCTCCTTAGTCCACCTTGGATCTGTGACCAAGAACAGGGCCTCCAGATGGCACCGCTTCTGGTACCCTAATTCGGGGATACTGTGGGATCCCTTCTTGATCTGGTTCCTAGTCTCAGCCCTTCTGTATTCCCTGGGCATTGGAATGTTCCACATGAAACATGCTCCTGGAGACTCAGTTCCAGTGCTTCTTGCCAACCTCTGTCTCCCTAAGCCAACTTAGACAGGAAAAGAAGTCTCACTGTGTCTCTTTCTTGGATTTCTAACAAAAATTTGGTGTAGTGCATTTTCTAGCTCCTTGTGGAGGCTCAGTGGGGGAGCTAGGTTGTCCTTTCTGTTACTCTGCCATCTTGATTCCTCCCATCTACCCTGCCCCTCCCACCATGTATCTTTAATCATCCTTCTTCATTGTCTTCTTGTAAACTGCCTGTAAATATCTTAAAGCCTCAATAATCCTAAAACAAACCACCTTTTCCCTTTTTGCTGTCAAACTTCATCTGAAAACTATCTATATTTAATACCTCCATTCCCTTACTACCCATTTTCTCACTCTGCCTCTTTTCACTCACCACTTCACTCAAATTGACCTGTCAGATCCAGATGACCTTTTCTTCCTTATTCTTCTAGACCTTTATGCAATAGAGACTATTCCCTCCTTAGTGTTCACTCCTCCCTTTTTTGAGTTATCAGTGTCCTGCTTTTCATCCCATATATTGAAATTCACTTCCTTTACCAGTTTCTTGATCAGATACTTAATGTGAGATTTCTCCTTAAGTTTCTGTCTTTGGCCTGCTCCTCTGTTCTCTACAAACTGTCCCTTAGCAATATAATTCAATATAATAAACCCTACCTGGTCTCAACTACCACCTCTATGCAGATAACATCAGAATCTTTAACTTTAGTTTTAATTTTTTCTGTGGGTTCTAGACCAACATCTCCAACTGTCTATAGAACACCTCCATGAGTATATCTCACCATCCCCTAAAGTTTAACCTAAGCAAAGTCAAATTTATTCCCATTCCTCAAAAATTTGCTCTTCCTTGTCAGTGACACCACCATTCACTGAGTGCCTGATTAGAACTCAGAAGCCTGACACTTCTTTCTTCTTCATGTCTAACATCCAACCAGTTACCAAAAGCCTTGCTAAATCTCCATCCATAAGATATCACATCTCAGGTAGACAAAGTCAATTTTTTCTATTCAACAAGTATTAAGGTTTATGAATAAAGCATGACAGGCACTGGGAATATAGACAAATGAAAATCAGTTTCTACATTCTGACATTCTTCAGGGGAATAAAAATGAATAAATTAATAAATAGAAAACAAATTGAGGACAGAGTTAACACTAACCACTGTGGGAGTTGGGTTGTAAATCAGGAAAGGCTTCCTTGGGAGGTGGTAAATGTGCCTAATCTAAGAAAGCTAGGTACTTAAGAAATATAATTACATTTTATTTTCAATTAAAGATCCACCTTCCCTCCCTCCTAGCTTTCTTTTCTTCCACTCCCCTACTGATAAAGAAAAAAATCTGTTGCAAAGATGTATAGTCAAGCAAAACAAATTTCCACATAGGCCATGTCCAAAATATCTCACTCAGTCTGCACATTAAGACCATCAACCCTCTATCTGGAGGTGGATAGCATGTTTCATTATAGGTCCTCTGGAATTTTGGTTGGTCATGGTATTGATCAGTTCCCAAGGGAATATGTATTATGCGTAGGAGACAGGCTGTGTGAAGGCACGGGAGTGAGAGTGGCATACTGAGTTCAGGGAATAGCAAATAGGCTAGTTTATTTGGAATTTAGTGTACATGAAGGAGAATAATTGGAATAAATCTAAAAAGGCAGGCTAAGGTCATTTCAAGGTGAGAAAGCCATTAAACCTCTGAAAACAAATGACGAAGTCTAGACCCTTAAGAACAGAGCAAAAAGCAAAACCTGAAATTTAGGCTAAAATGAGCTAGCTGTACCACCTAGCAAGCCATGATTATTCAAGAATATAAAGTGAGGGGCGGCTCGGTGGCGCAGTGAGTAGAGTGCTGGCCCTGGAGTCAGAAGGACCTGAATTCGGATCTGATCTCAGACACAACGCACACACAAACAAAAACCTAGCTGTGTGACCTTGGGCAAGTTACTTAACCCCAATTGCCCTCCCAAAAGCAAAAAAAAAAAAAAAGAATATAAAGTGAATACAAATCCTAGGATACTAGAATAAAGTGAACATTCCCTGAAGCTTGAAAGAGTTAAGGACAAGCATTTTGTACAGGATAAAGTTTACTTTGAATTTGCTACTGAGACAGTCAATGCTAAATGGACCTAAGTTAGAAGTGTCAGTCTCTTCAAGAAGTTTGATAAATGTTGATATGTTGCTCTATAACTGGTTGAGGGAAACTGTTTTTACACAATTCTAATCATGCCTTTCTACAAGAAGTCCTATGTTGTTTCTATAAGAGGCTTAATTTAATTAGATGTCTAAAAGCTGCATGTCATTTTCTTATGTTGTATTTTCATATTTTCCTCCTTTTACTGTTTTTCATCATTCATACCAATGCCCCTAATACATAGCTAAAACAAGGAGGTGACAAAGGCCAAAATTTTATTTACTCTAATGTCAAGATAGGGCAGCTAGATGGCACAGTGGCTACAACAGCAGGTCAAGAGTCAGAAAAACCTAAGTTCAAATCTGGCCTCAGACACTTACTAGTTGTGTGACCCTGGGCAAGTCACTTAACCCTCTTTGCCTCAGTTCCCTCATCTGTAAAATGAGCTGGAGAAGGAAATGGCAAACCGCTCCAGTATCTTTGCAAAGAAAACACCAAATGGGGTCACGAAGATCAGACATGACTTAAACAACTGAACAAGAGAGATATTCTCCAAGTCAAGAAAACTTGGATTTTAGTACTGCCTCTGACACACAGTAGCTGTGTTGTAACCATGAGCAAATCACTCAGCCTTCTCATTTGCCTCAAGAAACTCTCTAAGACTAGGAGATAGAAGAAATTACCTATCTGCATGGGAGATTTCTATAGGGTTGAAATCATAGGCAGGGCTAAAAAAACACCAGCAACAAATCTAAACCAAAAAGACATCCCAAAACTATAATCTTTTTAAAAAGGAGTTTTGAGATATTTCATGGAAACTCACTACCACAGTAAAAGAAAACAAAGCCGTTGTATCATTCAGACATGACACTATTACACAATTATATGTATGTCACGAAAAAGTATTTATGTAACTTCCCTTGGACCCTACAGAGCAAAATAATAAAGGATATTTTGTTGTCTTTTTTTTAATGGGTCTAGGACAACTTATATTTCTGCCTGACATAAGAACTGTCTTCATAAAATTCTCAAGCAGGTAATCTTGTTTTGGTTTGTGGTTCCAAGGACCCTGGAGAATTCCTGATTTTTTTAGAACTGCTCCAGAGATCAAGTGAATTTATGAGATTGAATCTATGCTAAAGTGGTCCTCAAACATCAGGCCAGTCTCTGTGGTTTTCTGGATAAGGAATAATTCATGGCCAATTCAGACTTCCTTAACATTTGTGCCTCAACAATACATGAATCCTCCATAGATGAAGCTATATTCAAATCAGAAGGAAATTTTTAATTTGCTGTACAACACTTTATCTTTTAAATACCTCAATGCTTTGCCAGCCAAATACTCAATGAAGGATAAATTTTTCCTTTGTGTAGTCAAGTCTTCTCACTTTCAGTGACCTTCAAAATACAAATTTAACTGACGTCTTTTTTTATATCTTGGTTAGCTATTCCTTTCCTTCAGACTGCAACATATATACACCTAGAACATAATCAGAGTTAGAAGAAAATTTCTCCATTACTTCTGCGGTGAAATGGCTTTTTAAAAACACTTTCTCAAATGGCCAAATTCTTTCATGAATTTCTCCACATACAAAGTGCCAAAGCTCTCTAGAGATATATGGCTAGATCCAGGGGACATTTGGAAGCCATGAAGAAAATACTGGTTAATTCTAATATGTGATTTTAAGCAGTCCTTATTGCCAAAGTAGTGTTACTATTACAATGTTTGTCAGCTGGAAAGATACGTACCTAATTCACTGGAGGTTCTATATAGTTCCAAAAGTATAGCTGCAACTTATAAACAGTTAATGCATTTTAGTTTTCATTGGAGCAGAATCTGTCCATCCTTATTAGTAAAATCATTAATGTAAGTTCTAATTATAAAGTAAGAATTTAATCAGTTAAGATTAAAAAATGAAGTCAATCTCCCTGGTCAAAATAGTTGGGAGACTGTTCTGTTCCATTTGCTGTCACATTAGAGAATGATGGAGAAATGTTATTAAGACCATATTTTCTAACCTCTAGATTTCATTTCAAAATAAAATGTATAACATGAATAAATTCATTGCCACAACGTTTCTCCTTCTTACAGGATGGTTGTGAGTTTTGTTTTTTTGCTTCATTTAAGATATAACACAACAAACCTAGCACAAGAGATTTTATTCAAGTTCAAAAACTGTTTCATAGTAGGACACCAAAATTTCTTGGATAAGAAGTCTTTTGTATTACATTTTTTTTATTTTGCAAGAAAATAAATTATACAACTTAAAAAATAAAATTCAAAAATTAAGCAGTACATCAAAATAGTTCAGCCGACTGCCATACGGAAACTGCTACCATTCAAAATTGTACAGCATTATTATCTCAGTATGTAGTGGCACACATTCAATATTGTAAATACCATACATAGATAGATTACAACCTAGGAACTCAAGTTTTTTCAACACTCCAGACTACATATAATGTATATGACAGGAAAGCTCTCATGTACTGTTTATTTCACAAACATAACCTTGGAAGATTTACAAGATAGCATCCCAGTCATTTACATGAAAATAGAAAAAAACAGTTTGAGTTTAAGTTAGTAAATCTTTCTGTAAAACTATCAAATCTCCCGCCCAAATTGAATTGTTAAAATTTGCACTTTACAGGAAAAATAACATCCTAATGCAAAAGGTTTTCTGACTATTCAGATCATATTTCTACTAAATTTTACATATGAAAGTGAAAACAAGAAAGCTAACATTTGTTCATTTTGGAACATTTTACTCATGCTCAAAAACAAGCAAGAGATACACGGTTCAACAAAAATGAAGGACACCAACTACCTGTGTAATGAAAAATATGGAAGACTTGAGAATTTATATGAAGATCTTCATTAAATCATTAAAAAGGAAAAAGATTCTAATATTTTTCTCACTGAAATTCATAGAAATGTGATTTACAATCTGTCACATTTTTATTTGGTCAATTTTGTCTCACATCCATTCACTATGGCAGTGTATGTGGCAACATTTATCTAAACTTTCTAGATGCAGCACCTGTATAAGCTAGGTCTTTGGAGATAAATATTCAAAGCTAAAATTAAGCTTTAAAAGTGCACTGTTGCCATATTGCAAATGAAGAACATCTTTCATTCTGTCTGTGAATACTCTTCTCACAAATAACACTTTATTTCAGTTATCTCCCCTAGCCCAGATAACACTAGCTTTAAGTGCATATAGGTGAAACTGACCTGATGAAGGATGCTAAACGTGATTCTGCATCTTTAGCAAGCTGCTGGTGTCATTTGTCTTTTTTTTTTTTAACATAGCAAATTTGTAGTCAAAACATAGTTAAATAAAATTGAACAATGTTATAGGCACCTTGTTAATTAATGGTTTCCACAAACACTGAAAAGTAGTTAGGTAACTTATTGGTTATTAATTTTGTATATATACCAGAAAATTGACAATAACTACAATGCTACAGTATTTGTTCCTGTTTGGATGCGCAAAATATAATTAGGACATAATTAGCTATGAAACAAAATTTTACAAAATTTAATAGAAAAGTCGATATGGGCTTAGAGCTACCCACTTTTGTATTTCGCTTGCCTTGCAGGTCAACACAACATGGCTCTCATTCTTAAGTTAAATGACAGAAAGATTAGGAATTTTAAAAAAGTGCTCAAGACAATTATGGCAGAAAGACCTTAAACTTTCAAAGTGGCGTGTCTTTTTTACCCAATTATTTCCTATTCTGGCATTCTTGTATTACAAGTAAATGTGCCAATATCAAAAGCTTTGTTACACATAAAGTCACTGTTATTATTACAAATTTTATTTTTCCAAATTTCATCCATTGTTAGCCTTAGCATAGCTAGAAAATAATATACATTAATTTTATTTCAATTCAGAACATTTCTGGGCTAACATTTTTTGACACTTCCAAACTACCTTAAAAAGTGAACTGCAACATTTTAACTCTTTAAACAAAAAATTCCAATTTCCTATGAGCTTCAGAATGGGCATAAGACTATAAACAGCAAAACTTTAATCTAAGATTTTATTTGCTTTCTTTCCTTAATAGCAGCTACCTCCAACAACATTTTGGGGGTTGGGAATTTAGTCTATAAAATGTTCTTGAATACATGCTGCTAATTATATAATACTGTACTCCTTTCAGTGCTGCAGCATTTTATTTCCTACTTTCTTCATCAAAATCAATTTTTTTCTGAAAAAGTTTGATATTTTATAATCACACAGTATATAAAATAATTATTTGCAAGAAAAATTGAAACTTGCACCACAATGAATAAAAATCCAACTTGAGCTTTTCTTTCCCAATAGGGAATATTTTTTCCCCGTTTTCTTTTTAAATTATTACTTATGTCCCCAAGTCCAAAGAACTCTATTACTCTGGGCATCAGGGTACAAGCAACCATGAAGTTACTACTTTGGATTGACAGAAAAAAAAAAAAACCCAAAGGTAACTACTGCCATCTGAACATTTAAAATGTTAATTTTTCATATATAAGCCTAAATATTTGGCAAGCTTGCTGCTCATACCATGGTTGTATCAATTCTGCTTCTTTGTTTATGTGTCATCCTATGATGATGATGCTTCTCATATCTCCCACCTCAAAGTGATTTACAGGTCTTTGAAAAAAGTAGCTTCCTTATCTCCCTCCCCCCAACAGGTATTCTGGGCTATAAAAAATAAAATGTTACTAGTATAAAAATGAAAAAAAAATCAATCATTTAAATGTGTCACATTCCAAGTAGGAGGTTTTTGTATTGTTTTTAATGCACTTATCAGATATCTGAAACATAAATATTAATTGTATGTAGCAGATATTTGGATCACAAATATTAACTGTACCACCAAATACATTTAACATATTCATTTTACAACTGCAGGCCCTGAAAAGTAACTGTAACAATATTTTTTTAAACAAATGAAGCAACTATTTCATTCACTTTTTCAAAAGGTTTTGTTAAACTACTTGGCCAAATAGACAAAAATATCCATGCCACTTTACAGCAAACAAAGAGACTGATCTCCTTTAGTTGGAAATATTTTACACCACCTGTGTATTATTATAATCCAGTTACCACATAGTGAAGCACTATTTGAGCCAACAAGTTGCTACTGTAACAAAGACATATCAATTGTGATGTATGTTTCTCCCATGTTATCCAAAACAGCTCACCAAAAGGAGACAGTACATTACTCTGTTATCACAAATAACTGAAAGTGCTGTTTCCAGTCCTACTTGTATTTAAAAAACAAAAATAACAGCAGGTTTTCAGTGCATAAATATCTACAGATCATTCCTTGTGCAAGTACTGTTTATCTTTTAAATAAAAAAAGTAAAAGAAAAAAAAGAATACCCTTCCCCAGTACCTCCCCCACCTCCACTCCTAAAAACCTGTAATCCTCCTGGTGGGTATATATGAAATCAACTTTAGAAAGCTCACAATGGGCTCTTCATGAATGCAAGTTTCCCCACAAAACAGCATGCTGTTAAAAGTGTGCAACATGAAGGGAGTGCCATCATGCTCGTGATGAATTGGCAAAACATAGTCCTTTCTGTAAGGTAAGGCAGGAATTTTGATATTTATGTAATAAAAATCCAAATGAGTTAATCTCCAGCACACACTGTTGTAACTGTCTGCCCAAGCACACCTCTGTCTGGGTTTTCCACTTCTTCCACAGTCTTCAAAATTATGCCATGTATATAAAAGTGTTGATATCTGACTCATCTCTTCTGATATACTTGTGCTCTATAAGCCATTCAATTTGCTCTTTTATCATTTTCTTTTGTGGTAAGAACATATTTTTCAAAATTTCTACTAGTTCAGTCTGTAGTTGAGCATTACTAATTTTCTTTCTCATTTTCATTATTTGGATGATAGCCTCCTAAAAACAAAATGATAGCTTAGTTAAGTATTAGGATATATTTTGACATAAGAAAAACCAAAGCAGAACCTTCTCAAGGAAAATAAAATTGATTAAGAAATAGTTTTTATGAATTTCACCATCTAGGACATTATCCCCAGAGGGGTATAGATAAGAAAAGTCTAATTTATATAGGAGACCTATTTTTTCTACCTACATAATCTAGGAGTGAATATGATCCCATAAATATTATTGTTATATCAGAAGATAAGTGTAATTTCTATCTTGGTGGAAGGATGGTCTAAATCCATGAAGTTACAGATCCACAAAAATATGTAGGTACAGAAGAAATATATTTTAATTAGGAATCCAAGATATAAGAAGCTAATGGTCAATCTTACAGCACATTGCTATCATCACAATTCCATTCCTTAATTTATTAGGATTTTCAGCAGAACAGCAGAAAAGGGAAAAGCACTAGCTGTGGCAGCACCCCTCCCATTCTCAGCTCCTGGTCATTATTTTCAGCAGTCTCTATTCCTCTATCTAGAACACTTAAGGCTTTAAGAAAAATAACTTAGTAAAAGTTATTTTATAAAATTAAAAAGACAAAATGTCTACCCAAAACAGTTACTTCAAAATTTAGTCATTTCTGTTCACGTTACATACCTGGGTTCTTAATATTCTTAGCTGAACTATTCCTTCATTCTCTTCTTCTCTCATTCTTTCTGTGGTGAGTTGCAACCGTCCAATCAAATTAATTTTACCCCTTTTCTGAACTTTTGCATTTTTTCTGCAAAGGTCATACAAAGTGACATTAATAAAAAAGTAATTATTTTACAGCTGCAAATAATGACAACTAAATGGAAGAAAATCCAATACTGTGACCAGAATACTCAACTATTTTAAAAACTCTGTAGCAATACATAATTTGTTAATGTAATCATACAATATTAGATTTGGAAGGAACCTCTGAGATCATCTAGTCCAAAGTACCATAATTTCTCCATATTCATTAAGTAGATCTTGAGTCTAAACCTGTGTGTGTGTATAAAACATTCCTAGGCTTACTGTTTTTAGGGCCATAGATTTGGACCTGAAAAGGACCTCAGGTCATCTAGTCCAATCTCCCCATTTTATAGGTGGAGAAATTGAGGCACAAAGTGACTTGCCCAAAGCCATAAAAATAGTAAGGAGCAGAGCTTGGATTTAATTCAGGTACTCTGATTCTAAACCTATTCATTTTTCCCCTGCCTCATGGTGTTTCCCAGATGGTCTTCCTGAGACATTGTGCTAAAATGATAGTAAACTGAGGGTCACCAAATAAATGTAAAGTAAAAAGATAAATGTGTGGGGCAGCTAGGTGGTACAGTGAATAGAGCACCAGCCCTGGAGTCAGGAGGACCTGAGTTCAAATACGGCCTCAGACACTTAACACTTACTAGATGTGTGACCTTGGGCAAGTCACTTAACCACAAATACCCTGCCTTCCCCACTCAAAAAAAAAAAAAAGGGACAAATGTGAAATGATGATACCATTCCCTCCCCCCACAAAAAAACCCCAAACCAACCCAAAACAAAGCCCATCAATTTTAACCACAGGTGAATTTTCTCTCTTTTCTTCATTACATTTGAGATCAGACAAGATTGGGTAATCAAGGTAGTGTGGTTGGACACTGAGAAATGCCATGAGTATCGAAAGGAAGCATGATGTAGTGGAGACAGGATGGGCTTCCAGTCAGGAAAAAAAGTTACAAGTCCTGCCTCACAGATGTGGGGACTAAGTCCAGGTAGTGTGAAATGAGCAGAAATTGGAGTTAGAAGAACTGAATTGTAATCCTAAATCTTCAATTTACTACCTTGGTGACCTTGGGCAAGTCATAGAACCAAAAATAAAGGAGTTAAGAAAACCCTTCCTGTTCTAGATCTATCATCCTATTAGGTGTGCGCAAATCACACAACCTTTCTGGGCCTCTGTTTGATCTGTAAAATGAGGAGGTGGAAAATATGACCTTTGGGATCCTTTCTTGTACTAGATATATAATCTCACTGATGTATGACTAAGGGCAAAGTAAATAATCTCACAGTCCCCTAGGTCACTCTATAAAACTAAAGTGCAAACCAGGTAGAGGACATGTCTCTACTGCAATGAGGGCATGTGTCTAGATACAAACACACACCATATTACTCTCCTAAGGAAGGTACAAATTGTTAGTTGTACTTTAAACTACCCTGCCATGGAAAAAATGAAAAAACAGAAAGGCATTTTAGCAAAGTCTATACTAGCAATGTTTTATTTTCCTGAAAAGGGTGATATCAAATTAATAAGCATTTATGTAGAACATACTGTGTGTGACAGGCAGTATACTAGGCAAGAGACCTAGAAGGATGAGAATCAAACAGTCCTGCTTTCCAGAATATTATGTTATACTGGCCAGGGGCAGAGAAGGACATTGGTCATGACAGAATGGCACATACTTAAAAGCTAGACAGGAAAAATCTGACTAGGGTTCAAGGATGAACAAACTTCTGAAGGAATCGATAAATGTCTCTTAAAGAAGGTGGCACTTCTCTTTGATGGGAGACAAATATTCCCAGAAGTGTCAGGAAAAAGAATAGCATTCCAGGCATGAAGGAGAGCCTGTACAAGGCCTGGACTGGGAGATATGGTTTCACATATGGGGAACAGTGAGTTGTAGTTTGGCTAGAATGTAAAGTGTATAAATTTTGTGTATGATACTCTTAGAAAGAGATGAGTCCAATTGTAAAGGGCTTTAAATACAAACAGAATTTCTGTTTTATCTTTTTTTTTTTTTTTGCCTTTTGGAGGGCAATTGGGGTTAAGTAACTTGCCCAAGGTCACACAGCTAAGTTTTTGTTTGTGTGTGCGTTAAGTGTCTGAGGCCGGATCTGAACTCAGGTCCTTCTGACTCCAGGGCCGATACTCTACTCACTGCACCACCTAGCTGCCCCATTTCTGTTTTATCTTAAAGGTAATGGGGAACCACTGAAGCTTTTTGAGAGGAAACTGCCATGGTCAAACCCACACTTTAGGACTATTATTTTGGAAGCCATAGGATGGATTAGAGAAGACCAATTAGGAGGCCACTGGTATAAGTAAGGGGAAGGGGAAAACTAATTGGTTATGGAGCAGTAGTGGATGAGAATGAAGGTTTGAATTTGAGTCCTAAGTTGCCAACCTAGGTGACAGAAAGAATGCTTAAAAACACCCTTAATAAGAATGGAGAAGTAAGAGTGAAGGAAGGTAGGTTAAAGCAGAAAGATAATGAGTTTGAATTTTAGACAAGATGGGTTTAAGAAGCCTGTGGCACATTTAAGAAGAGCTGTCAAGTAGGTAGCTGGAAATACAAGTCTGGAGTTCAGGAGAAAGATGAAGGCTGTTAATTATAGTGATTTTTTTTTTTAACCACATTAAACACAAAACACAAAACCCAAACTACCAAAGAAGTAACTGTAACAGGCAACATGATTTAATGAAGTTTGTACTGACATGGTAAAATTATTGAAAGCATAGAAATGAAGAAATATTAAGTTTCAAGTAGCATTTGAATGTAATTTAAAATTTATATAAATGTAAAATGTAGGTAAATTATAAATCAGATTTTCTGATTTTTTTTTTGAGTGGGGAAGGCAAAGTAATAAAGTTAAGTAAGTTGCCCAAGGTTAAATAGCTATTAAGTATGCCAAAAGCCTGAGGTCACATTTGAACTCAAGTCCTCCTGACTCCATGGCTGGTGCTTTATTTACTACACCACCTTGATGCTCCAATTTTCTGATCTATTGTCCTCTAGACTAGGGACTAAGGTAATACAAGTCAAATTTAATTAACACAGAAGTTACAATATTGACAGTCTGTATGATAAGTCTATTAGCATAGTATATTTTATTCTGACAGATCCTCAAGCACCAGGATTATTTCTTTTACCACTCCTAACAGTTTTTGGAACTAAATGAATAGCAACATTATATAATGCCATAGTCAAACAAGTTCTTAGTCATGTGATACATTCCTAGTGGGACACATTAGAACTGAGATGATAAAATGGTTAGGTTCTTAGTTTTATATTTCCTCTAAGAAAAATAATAAAGCTTTATCCTGGAAACAAAGCACTAACCATCATAGGAAAGATTTTACTTTTGGACCAATAATCATTAATCTTACATTAAACTGAACTCCTGGTTCACTGAGAAGAGGGTCCCCTCTGTAAAGTCTTTGGGTGAGATGACTTGTGGTTCATACAATAAAACTTGTCGTTTGAGCTTTGGAAAAGCTACAAGAGACTATGTAGGAAAAAAACAAACATTAGTTTATAAAAAAAGTAGCAGAAAAATACTATCCAATTCCTCCATACAGGCTAATAAAAATCTATTCTGAAAGCATCTATTTGCTGCCTACTTCAATGAAGCAGTGATCTTTGTAGGGTCAGAGTACTTCTTCTAACAACAGAGCTCACAACCTATCCTCTGACCCTGTGTGCATAACTATGGAAACATGCTAGTTGGAAGTGAGGTGAAAACAGGGATTACAAGGATTGTTCATGACGCTGTGGAAAGGTAGCTGCAGTGTTTGCCCACTGTTCTCGAAGAAGTCCATGATATCAGGAAGGAGATGTCATGACTTGCAAGTGAATTGCTTTTTAAGTAAGGGGGGGCTGTGCAAAGTCAGCAGTCTTATCTCATCCAGAACCATCTGGGTCCAGTGGCAAGATACAGATCAAGATGACTGGAGATGGCCCTGGATGCAGTGGGAGACTTTAGTCTAGCCTATAAATCCCAAGATAGAGTGCTAGGTTTCCAATTGAGAGAGGGAAACATTAGAAATGTTGTTTTGTTCCTTCCACCTTCTCTCTCTCTCCACTAACTATAGATCACTTGTAAGTTCTCTTTATTCCAAAGCCCAGACACAATTATCTGCAGCTTGAGTTTATTTACTAGTATGTGGAATAGTAGGAGACTGTAGTTCTTCAAAAGGAAATGAAAGAAAAATATTTATAGTCCTGGGACTGAAGTGATTTCAACAAATCTAGAAAATATCCTGTGTATATTGTAGAGGTAATAAGCTATGAAAGACTGTGAGAACCTATATAAAATCATAAATGGATAAAACAAAGGACCTGAGATTTAGAAAGCCTTTCTATGTCTAGCCAGTACAGAAACTTTTCACCAATGTAGAATGTGGTCTCTGACTTAATAGGAAAGATAATGGAAAGAAAAATGTGAAAACCTTCACAACTGTAGGTAGAAAAACGTGGCTGCCAGTAGCCATTCAAAGTAGGACCAAGATGTTGAGATTTGGAGACTACTGAACATCAGATGTTAGTTAAAATACTTCATCAAGAATCTAGTCTAACAGGTTTTGTTGCTAAATTTGGTCAAACATAACTTACAGACTCTCAGAGACTTAGAGATAAAGGGCTGATTATCTGTAAAAATAAATATATTCAGAAGTTATTACACTGAAGCTATAAAGAAAAAATCCATACCCATAAAGTCCTTCTAAGTTCGGCATCAGGAAGCTCAGTTGCTAATTTAAGATTTTCAAAGCTGATCTTTTCTCTTGGTCTTTGGTTCCAAGCAAATAGTACAGCGAGCTGAAATGTTGTTACCTCTAAGTCATACTGCCCAACTTCATTCTTAAATGTTATCTGTAAACATTAAAAATCAAAACTGAAAATTATTTGGTAATGATCATATTTATGTCAGTAAATTAGTATTAGATGATAAATATTACACAATAAGCATTAGGTCAAAATATACTTACAATCCCATTTGACATGAGATGGTGCCAATGTAATTTTCTGCCACTGTGATTTTTTTTGTAGAATTCTTCTACTTCAGGGATCAGATCCTCCAGCTCAGTGGGAAGGGAAACAAATACTTTTTCAGAGCTTCTGGACCAGGCACCAGCATTCAGAATTTTAATATTCACTGAATCAGCTATAGGCAAGATATTTTAAAATATGAAATATATGATATGTAAAAGCCAAGTGGAAAGCTCATAACAATTAGATTGTAGATATACTTTGCTGATAAACAAAAGGGACTCTATAACCAAGAAAATGCCACACTGAGTAAAATCAGTAATCCCATTAGTTCAATATTCTGTTTCTGATTGACTTTAAGAGATGTGTTGAAGTATACAGGAAATATCTTCCATGATAACAGTCTCAAAAAGTGAGGGATATATGAATATCTCAAATATGGTTTAATCCCTTTAGTTTATTTTGTTTCTATGAACTGTCACACAAAGTAATCTATCCAAAGTCAGAGTTCAATAAATGTGTGCTGATTTGAATTTGGATGCTACTTTTTAAGTTACTAAAGTTATAGTAGATTAATTTTTCTTTCAAAGTATCTACTAAAAAACCTGAAGATTATAAAATAGTACCTGGTAAAGCCAACTTATTATTCTTGTGCATTTCCTTAAAAGCTTGGTTCAAATCTTCTGACACTTTAATGTCCTGGAACATCCTAGCGAGCTTGTTTACATAATCTGCTGGCATACCCACTTCCTATGCATACAGACAAGAGAATAAATAAAATATCAATTAAAACTACAGCTAAAACTCAATATTGGCTCTGTGGGTTTGGTGGTAAATTTCTTTTTTTTTTTTTGACTTAACATATTAACCAAATTCAAATAAAAAATGTTAATATTCTGCTCAATATTTAGGATGTTCCTTCAAGTCAAGAGCAACCTTGTTTTTGTCTGTTTTTAATGTACTCCAAGTGATGCTTTACAAAGATGTAATGCATATAAGAAAAAGAACGGGGACGGCTAGGTGGCGCAGTGAGTAGAGCTTCGGCCCTGGAGTCAGAGGGACCTGGGTTCAGATCCGGCCTCAGACACTTAACTCACACACAAACAAAAAAAAAAACCTAGCCATGTGACCTTGGGCAAGTTACTTAACCCCAATTGCCCTCCAAAAGGCAAAAAAAAAAAAAAAGAACATCTCAGAAAGTCAACATTAAAAACTGTGGCAAATTCACATGTTTAAAAAACAGTGAAGACAGTGACACTTAAGTAAATTAGTCGCTCTCATTTCAGTTTTCTTACCTAAACTTCTGTAACAGTAAAGCCATTTTGGAGTTAAAATTTCCTATGGCTCTATATATGTAGTACTAGACTTTGTGAACCTAAATAGCTGTGAGTTATCTTAAATTTTCATTGTTAAAATTGAGTCCCAAATTCTACACAACTACTGAGGGTGTGTATGTGTGTGTGTGCGAGTGTGTGTATTAGTTTAACTCTAAGGACAGTCAGGGGCTTTGCTTATACATTGCAAGGAGACAGGCAAGTTGTTTCTCTCCCTCCTATGTTTCTAAATTCTTCTTGGGGGTTCCTCCATCAGACTGTGAATTCAAGGTTAGGCCTTTTTTTTTTGGTATAGCCAGTTCTTAGCTCAGTTCCTGACACATACTAGGGAATTAATAAATGCTTGCTGAGTTGATTTCTTGAGACTTGAGAGCTTCCAGAAAATTTACCCTTTTAACTCCAGACATGCCCCTCAGTAGCTAAGGCTATATGGATAAGCCTCAAGAAGGCATATGAAACACTGAAGAAGGAATGGTACAATCTTTTTGCCTCTACCAGTAAAGGGCAAAAATCCTGTACCTCTTCTATATCATTTCAATTAAGTTGTTTTATAGTTTTTATAAAACAGGGTTATGGAAAATAAAATTCTGTCTAGTTTGCTGGGGTGCCTAAACATGCTAAATTCTATTTCTCGAGAATAAGTCAAAATAGAATTTATACTATGTGGAATTGAAAACAGAGGTAAGGAACATAATTTAATTTCTGTCTTTATATCATGAATGAAAGAATAAGTTTTAAAATTTTAAATGCTTACTATGTACAAAGCATTGTGCAAGCACTCAAGATAGAAAAAGAAAAGGAAGACAGTTCTGCTCTTAAGTAGCTAGTGGGAAAAAACAACACACAAAGTCATTTCAAAGTCTCTACCCAAGAATAAAATCCTAAGAAATAAATGAATATTCTCGTGACAAAGGAAGCCAATTAAGCAAAAACAACCAATACAGTGACCACATCTAGCAATACATAAAACAATTCTCTCCTGGTAATCTCTTGACTGGGAGGAGGTATAATACATTTTTGGTTTCTAGAACCTTCACTATTTTTTAAAAAATCATTCAATGTTCAACTTCCTTTTAGTGATCCTCTGTTTTCATTGTTATAATAATCATGTATACTGTTCTTTGGCTTCTGATTGCTTTATGTAGTATCATTTCATAATGATTTACATTTAATTCTCTTAATATCACTGATATTGTTAACTATAGCACTAGGAGACCAGGAACTCGGGAGTCAAAAATCTGAGTTCAAATCTCAGCCATGCCATTTATATTACTTATCTGACTTTGGACAAGCAGTTTGACCTCTATAGGTCTCAGTTTCTTCATCTGTAAATTAAAAGAATTGAACTTGATATTGATAGCCTGTTAGGACACTTTCAACTCTAAGCATTCAGAGTTCTTTAAAACTAAAAACTCCCTCATAAAGTACAAAGGGAGCCTACTGTTGGCTCTCTGTATGAAGTCAGTCAATGAATCAATCAACCAACAAGCATTTATTTAAGCTGAAGGTATGTGTCGATGACTGTGATATCAAGGGTTAGAAAAAAGAAGCAAAAACAATCTTTGCCTTCAAGGAGCTTATATTCTAAGAGAGACAACTTATGTGCATCAATGTATAAGAGAAAAATTCAGAGGAGAATGAAGGTTGAAAGGGAAAACACAAACAACTAATCAGCACTAACCTGCAAGCTGGGATGAAACATAAGAAACAAAGCAGAGAGAAGAGAGGTTATTTTTAATTCTAGATTACTGGAAACTTCACATAAATGTTTATAATTATATAGGCAACTTTACAGATTCGTAATAGCTATCTTTTTAAAGCCAATCCATTTATTGATTTATAGATCTGGAATTTTATAAAAATCTCTTTCCCCAAAGAGGGCAGCTCAAAAGGTTCAGAAAATTAATCAAATCTACCAACTTCAAAAAACATTCTAGGAGAAGTGCCTACCATATTATAAACTGAGAAATAAGGAACTGAAAAATCACATAAAGACATTAGAATTACTTACTCTTAGCCACTCTACCATATTCTCTTCAATTTCGCTGTCAGCAGAGATATCCAATATTAGACGCCTTGTTAAGTGAGCTTTGTGATATCTCATAAAAACATCTTTGTTTTGTACATACTTAAGTACCAAGAGCTGCATTGGAAACAAAACCACATTCAGTTTTTTGCCTGCTTAGGTGCTGAGCCCCATCTCACCCCAAATATACAAGAGGGCAGTAGGAGAAGCCTCTTCTATCTAAGTAGTTTATTTCATAGCGTAATTAATCCTGGTAGGACTACTGGTTTTCTGTTTAAAATGCTGGCCAAGTGGTTTGGGATTGAGACAAAACTACCCCATTGCATTCATTAAGTAAAAAAAAAGACTCTTAGAATTCTCAAAACAACTGGTTAATTTTTCTGCTGCAGAAGAACAGTTCGCCCTCACTTCTCTCCGTTAGCCCCTTTTCCTGTCTTCTCACCTATCTCTATGGTGTATGGTGTCTTTATGACTTTTTTCGTTCCTGTTTTCTTTCCTGTTTCTATTCTTTTTTCCCCTTCTGTTTAATTCTGGTAGCTACAATGATGAGACTGAAAGAACAGCTCTTTTTGTTTGGCTGATCATTTGAGAACCTTGTGAAATTCAGTCAGAATGAGTAGCAATTGTGCTCCACACCATTCTTTACAAAGAAGTTTTGCAAAAGTAAAATAAGAACAAAGTAACATGGTGATGTTCATTCTCAATGCTGTTTTCGTGTAAAACTATTTCAAGTGAAAAACCGATAACCTTATATTGACACGAAAGATCTTATATCAATCAAGCTTAAAGTCTTTATGGATGCTATCAGAGAAAGACCAAAATCAAAACAAGGATATTTAAATAAATGATCACAATGTAAAAAAATTCACATACCACTTCTTTAAGTTTGGCTTCAATTTCTTCAGAGGTTAGTTTTTTGCTTAGTGGTGTTTTTCTTAGCAACATGTCACAGTAATTGGCAAGGAGTTCAGGGCATTTTGATTCAGGTTGTGTTTTTAATCCAACCCTAAAAGTAAAATACAGGCAGTCCATTAAACTGCATTACCATTGTGAATATCTTTCTGGCAACCAGTCTTTTATACACTAAGTTCTTATGTTGTACAATTCCTCCCTAGGAAGTACCCATTCCTTTCCTTCTACACCCAAATGCCATTATCCAAGTTCAGATTCCTATCACACCTTATGCCCAAATCATTCCAACAGTCTCCTAAGCTGTACTTTACCATCTTTAATCCATTCGGTGTGTTATTACTATGCTTATCTTCTTAAAATACAGTTTTTATCATGCAAATTTTTTTTTTTGGCCTTTTGGAGGGCAGTTGGGCTTAAGTAACTTGCCCAAGGTCACCCAGCTAGGTTTTGGTTTGTGTGCGCATTAAGTGTCTGAGGACACTTAATACACACTCAGGTCCTTCTGACTCCAGGGCCGACGCTCTACTCACTGCGCCACCTAGCTGCCCCTATCATGTAACTTCTTGATAAAAAAAGTCCATTAGTTCTCAACTTCCTAAAAGATCAAGTCTAAATTACAAAGTTTTGTATTCCACACATCATCCATACAAATAGATATCTCTTTTACATCCCAATAATCTCTAAGTGAATCCTCAACTTCAATCAAATTTGTCATCCGTAGCATATTTTTGATGCTGGGTTCCCATGCCTGAATGGAAATCTCGATTTTTACTACTTTAAATCTTACCTAGTTTCAAGATCAGCTCAAAGACTATCTCCTTTGTAAATTATTCAACTGTCCCAACCCGAAGTCATCTCTTTCTTTTTAAGTCCTATATTATTCTCTTTATAATGAGTGAGCAATTCAATTTAATGAGCATTTTAATTGATTATTTTGGGCATTCTTTTTACATTCTGAGTTCCAAAATCTCTCCCTCCTGCCCCTTTCCCCTGCTCACTGAGAAGACAAGTAATATATCAATTATATAAGTGAAATCATGCAAAACATATTTCCATATCAGCCATGTTTTTTAAAAAAGCAAGAAAAATAAAGTTAAAAAATTGTATTTCAATTTGTACTCAAAGTTCATTAGCTCTCTGGAGGTAGATAGCATTTTCATCAGGAGTCTTTTGGAATTGTCTTGGATCACTGTATTGATCACAGTAGTAGCCATGTCTTTCACAGTTGATCCTCACTACAACACTGATGTTATTGTATATGATGATCTCCTAGTTATTCTCACTTCACTTTGTATCATTTCATATACATCTTGCCATGTTTTTCTGAAACCACCACCTCCATCATTTCTTAAGAGTTCGATAGTGCTCTATCATAATCATATGCCACAACTTGTTTAGCCATTCCTCAAGTGATGAGCATCTCTTCAATGTCCAATTCTTTGCCTTAACAAGCATTTATTAAGGATATACTAATATGTCTGGCAGTGAGCAAGCCTCTTGTAACATAATCCTGTACAATCAATGACATCTCTTCTACTGCTGTTTGATTATAGCCAGGTGCAAAAAGAGTCAACATATATTAAACGAGTGGCACAATGCCCTCTGTTGGGGTGACTAGGTGGCACAGTGACTAGAGCATCAGCCCTGGAGTCAGGAGGACCTGAGTACAAATTTGACCTCAGATTTTGCTTACTAATAAACTTAACACTAAACACTTACTAGTCACATAACCTTGGGCAAGTCACTTAACCCCAAATGCCCTGCCTTTCCTGCTCCAAACAACAACAACAACAAAAACCAAAAACAAAATGCCCTTTGTCAACAAAGTGCACAAGGAGCTGGAAGGTCACTCTGCTTCTGTTTTCTGCCAAAACAACCAAAGTCCAAGTCATGCAATGGTTTTCTCTAGTGTACAAGTCTCCTTCACACTAAAATAGTAATTTCCTAACTGGCAAATTCAATTGCTTTTTCTCAGTTCTTACCTTCCAAGGCATCTCTACAACATTTACTGGTGCCTGAAAGCCAGAGGCTTCATTTAGCAACATTATAACATGGTTATATCTACAATTCAGATAAATCACCTTGGTAATTGAGCAGAGGATGAACTGTAGAGACTTCTTGTAGGGAGCCTTGTTAGAAAGCTATCACAAAAGCCTAGGTATGCAGTAACGATAATTCAAATTAGGATGCTGGTTATGTGAGTGAAAAGAAGGGGATGATTAAGAGATGTTGTGAAGGTATAAACAAGACAGCAACAGACTGAATTATGTGGAGTGAATGCAACAGGGTAGTTGAAGTGGCAGATCAGAGGATGCTCTCAACAATAATAGGGAAGTTCAGAAGGGAGAAAAAAAGATGAGTTCTATTTGGATATGCTGAGACTGAAATATCTAAGGGACAGCCAATTTGAGAGCTTCAAGAGGAAGATGTGAGTGTATGGCAGGATGTATAGAGCTAGGAATCATTTACATAGAAATAATAATTGAATTCATGGGGGCTCTTACCAAATGAGACTGCATAGAGGTAAAAGAGAAGGGGACTTAGGACAGGTGTTGAAGAGCCAACAAAGGAAACTGACAATGAATGGGTGGATAGACGAGAAGAGAATAAGGAAATAGCAATGTCATGAAAGCATAGATACGAGAAAGTATCTAGGAGAA
Organism: Gymnobelideus leadbeateri; assembly: GCA_011680675.1. Classification (NCBI taxonomy): domain Eukaryota; kingdom Metazoa; phylum Chordata; class Mammalia; order Diprotodontia; family Petauridae; genus Gymnobelideus; species Gymnobelideus leadbeateri. Next base: position 264,426 of record WOXC01009073.1, read on the forward strand.
ACCAATCAGACCATGTCCTGTAACCTCTTATCCACTGCAGGATTCCTCTATCCTTTACCACTCTGTATCATTACAGTACTTATCTGCTACCTTCTAATGTACTTTTTTGTGTGTATGTCTTAGGAACATAGGATTTTAGAGTTGAGAAGCATCTCAGAGACAACATGGTACAACCCCTTCATTTTTTCCCACTAGGGCACAAGCTTTCTTAAAAACAAGAATAGTATCATTTGCATCTTTGTATGTTTCAGAGTGCTTTAACATCACACATATTTTTAAAAATCTGCTAAATGAAAAATATCTCCAGAAAACACATGAATGGCCATCCTACAAAACTATTTTTCCCCCTCCAAGTTACTTCCTGATGTCTAAATTAAAAGCAAGCCCAGGCAAACTAGTGTAGCTGTAGCAGGCTGTACACATCCTTAGATCCACTCTAAACAAAAGTCCATAGGATAATTCTTTAGCTACATCTTGATTTTAAGGGAAAAAAAGACATGATGGCAGCCCAATACACCTACTTTCCTCCATTATTTTTCTTTTATTCCACATCCTATTTCAGAGGTAAAGGAAATTCCCCCAATTCCCCCAGAAACTCCAATCCCTAAAGTTTTTGTAGCTGGCTGGCCCATTATTTTAAGATGGTCTGTAGTTGTAACAATTATAAGATTGTCAGTTAAACACCTACTAGTAGCCTTATGGAACTCATAGTTAGAACTCATCCACATTTGAGCCCAAAAGTTATTATCAACAACAAAAATGTTAAAAACTGCTGCATGGAATTATGTAATTAATTCACTACAAAGAGTTAAAATAAATGTCTTCCTTCATTTGAAGACTTAACACAATCAATGATATTTGATACTGTGACAGACATATTTAAAGGACAAAAAAAGCAAGTGGAAAAAACAGTGTAATCTAGAAATCGCATTTATCACATCTAACCTAGCTTAAATGAAGGAACGAGGCAAATGAGGGAGAAATGGAAAGGGTGGCATATGACAAGAGGGTCAAACCACCTCAGCTATCTACCACCTTCACCTCAGACTCTGGTTGGGACTACTGAGGACCCTGAGTTCAAGAACCAGAAATGGCAGTGTTCCCTCTCAGACCTTGTATTTGTAGTTTCAGCTACAAATCTGGAATCATCTATCAATCAAACAGCACTTATTAAGTACTTACTATGTGCAAGGCCTTAAGTGAAGTGCTGAGGGTACATAGGAAAACAAAAATAGCCCCTGACCTCAGAAAGCTCTCAGTCTAACACTGGAGAGACGACACGAAAATAAACCAAGTGCATACAGAGTAGATGGAAGGTGATCAAGAAGGAAATGCTTGGCCTTAACCTGCATTATCTTCTTTGCATGAAGGCAGACCTGAGGGAGTTTGTCTAAGTGTAGAATCAGAAGATTCTACATCCTTTTAAGTACAAAGCTTACTACATTTTAAAAAATTCTGTAAATTTGGACTTCACTTACTCAGGCTGGCCTTCCCTTAAAACAATTAAGCCAAGCCAGTGAGGCTTACCACATATGTAGAATCAGAGATAATGGAAAATATATGTGATATAAAAAAAAAATAAATAATACCCCATTCCATACTATAGAAATTGTTTCCTGATTTCTTGGAGGAGGGCAATGGAGGAAAATATAGTTAGGAAATATAGTATAATAAATATAGTATAAAGAAAAAAATTCCAAATTATCTCTATATCATAAGTTTAATAAAATATCTGTACTAATGTCAGCTTACATGTGAAAAATGCCCCATTTTTAATGGTCTCAATGCTGAGATCTTCTACTTACAAATAAATAGACTAGACTTGCTAAAGCTCAGAGAAAGATGATCAATTCAGGGTTTGGTTTTATTTTGCAAGTAAAAATTTAAAAATACCAAGTCATGTGGATATTTTCCCTGAATTAAAAAAGGATTTTATTAAGTTAATCATTCACTGATAGCAAAATAAGAAATTCTTAAAAATGCAAATATATTTTTAAGTTGGAGATTGCATAGATTCAGTTTGTTGATTTGCAGATGGGATGGTATTTGTGAACAGGTTTGTTTTCTCATGTGGACACATAAGGAATACATGCAGCAAAGAAACAATGTTCAAAAATTTAGCAACAATTTCTCTTGTTTATTTTAATAATTTTTTCTTGAGAAGAGATAATCTAAAGGGAAAGTTCAACAATCAAGTGTTTCCCCCCAATATAAAAACTGAAGAAAAAAATAATGGACAGATTTCAAATAAGCTAAGGTAGCTTATCACTAGGTAAGCTACACAAAACAAATATAACGAGGGTTAGCATGATGCTCTGAACATCTAAAACATGGTAAGTTTCAAAATGTAGATTTGATCATTTTTTTCATTTAAAAATGAATATTCCCTTAACAAAAATGTTCTTACCCTTTCTGCTTTAATGGTAATTCAAGTTTAAAAATTGTAGCATCATTCACAACTGCTTTGTATGCCTAGAAATAATTTAAAATGAGATAAGTCAAAAACTTTTTAACATTTAAAATACATACACATGTGAAATTATTAATTCTCTGTTAGCATTCAACAAGCATTTATTAAGTGTTTATTATGTAAACACTGTGCTAGGTGCCAGGGACATATAAAGATGAATATTACACAGACCTTAAGACGCTTACAATCTAATAAGTAGGGAAAGACTACAATTACTAACTACATCATCATCATCATATCATTTAAAATAATCGTTACCATTTCTATAGCATTTTAAGGTTTAAAAGTGCTTAACATATGTTAACTCATTTGGTCCTCAAAACCAAGGGAGGCGAATGCTATTGTTTTTTACAGATGAGAAAACTCAAACACAGAAAAATTAGGTGACTTGTCTAGTATTCGACAGCTAGTACATCTCTGAGGTTGAATTTGAATTCAATTCTTCCTGACTCCAGGTTCCAAAACACCTTGCTGTCTAACATAAGGAAGAGTGTGAAAAGCACAAAGGAGGAGTCCAATTAAAATGCTATGAAAAATAGGAAAAGAAAAAGATTTTCTTCAGCTGAGAGGATCAAAAAAGACTAAACAGAAGAGATGGCACCTCAACTGGGGCCTTGAAGAAGAAACTGCAAAAGAAAGTGACCATGGTTTAAAGACAGGGAATGGTCATGGAATACAGACTATTTTTCTGCTTGGCAGGTTGTAATGCTCTAAGTTTTCATCAGACAAATTAGTCAATTTGGGAGACAGATTACGCAAAGTTGCCCCAGTACTGTGAATGCTATTTACGTTGATAAAAGAGGGGAAGAGAAACATGATATATGGAGTAGCTGACATCATGATAACATCTTAACAGAATAGGGACATCGGAAGTAAGGGGGAAAAATACAGTTGCAAGGCCAGGTGCTTAAGGGTCACTTAAGTTTGATTCTATAGGTTGGTAACAGAAAAACAGCATAATTTATGTTTATTAAAGAAAAGTAGAACAAAGTTAGTTACAAAGGTAAAGGAAAAAGTGTAGTATGTGCTCTCTTATTTCAAAAGCAGTTTTCAAACTGGAAATATTTAAGCTAAGTTGGCTTAAGTCCCAGAAAAATTAACTGATTTGCCCAGAGACATACAAGTAGAGAGTAAGACAAGGCGACATTCAAACTCAGAAAGTGTGATTTCATACTCATTGCTCTTTCAATTTAACAAATGTATTAAGTACCTATTTTGTGAAAGGCACTCTTTCTACTATAGTTTACTGCCCTTCTAGGATTTTATTACTAATTTTCCCAGGCAATGCACCAAATTTCCAATTAGACCCAACCTGACTCTGCTTCTGAAAAGACAAACTAGGCCACATTTGAGCTAGCATGGTCATAAATGGCAATGCCTTCCAGGCAGAGATGATATTTAAAATAAAAATAATGAAATGGGAGAAGGCAAGACAAGAATGGAAAGGAAAAAAATAAATCCAGCTTAGTTAGAACATGGAATATATGATCTAAGGTTGGAAGGATGGACTGCCAGGAAGATAGCCTAGAAGCAAAAAGACCAGTGAAGTGGTTAAAAGAAATGTGAACTAGTATAAATGAAAAGAGATGAGTGTCTAAACTAGTGTGGTAGTACTAGGAATGGAAAAAAGGGGAGAAATGAACAAGAGACTGCACAATTAGAAACAGTACAACTTGGCTACTGATTAATTGAGTGGTACTGGAAACACAGAAAACTCAAAAATGGCTCCAAAAATGAAAATCCTAGGTCATTGGTAGTACCATTACAGTAAAGAAAATTGGGCAGAGAGATGAGTTCAGTTCTGAATGTGTGAATCTGAGGTGCCAAGTAAGACACTTATGCAGAGATATCCATCATGCAACTGGAAAAATGAAATAAGAATGGTCAGTATAAGCAAAGGAGAGAATGTAGAAAAATAGAGCAAGGACAGAACTCTACCCATTTTTTAAGGAGTGGAAAGAAGATGAGAAGAAAGAAAATGAGTTGGTTAAAAAGGTAGTAAAAACATGAGATTTACAGAGTCACAGAAGCTAAGAAAAGAAAGGAACTCAAGAAAGGGTAGCTTAGCTAACAATAACATGCTCAAAGAAAATGAAGAAAAAAAAGGACTTGAATCAAACTGGCAGAATGGAATTTTACATGTCAAAAAAAAAAACAACAAAAAAACAGAAGCATACAATTTTCCACATTATATCACTCCTGAAAATTAATAGAAACTGGAAATCCTATATTCACTTCACTAATTTATATTAGGGTATTCAAAACTTGAATGCATACAAGTATGTTAAAGGAAGTTCTAGATTATTCTGATTGTGCTAGGCTCTGCTAAGTCCTATATCCAATTCCTGTGTCACTCAAATACAATAGAATGATGAGGCTAACTAGTTTTAACTTCCCTTTATAGGTGCAGTTTAAAAAATATGGCTAAATGAGATAAAGAATTAAAGGGATAGAGTCCAGCAGACAAGTACCAAACCTTTCAATGTCATTAATAAGGAGGTCATCCCCTCAAGAGTAACAAAGTAGGCACTGAGATGGATGCTTGATATGAGCTAAGTTAAAATAAAAGGAGGAGTGCATTTGACACAGTACAGTACTTAGAGATAATGTGAAGGGAAGAGAATGGAAGAAGAAAATGACACCAATACTAGTATAATATTAATCATCAATTTAAGTATTTAGAGCTTCTTTCCACAGATGGCATATTGATATTTTAGCTTTCTATAAAAATTACTTTACTGTTTTTGTTGGAAGAACTAAAAAGAGGGAGATGATAAAATCTGTTGTTAATATTATTCACCATCTCTGTGTATTTTTCATTTCTTCACATGGTCTGTAACCTGTAGGAGTTCCTCTTAAAACCAATTCCCTCTCCCATTCCTCATTTCCTCATCTATATTACAAGCTCCTTTGGGGAAAGGATTGTGTCTTTTATGTTTCTTTACTACCTAGAACTCAATTAATAACATGTCCTATATAGTAAGTATTTGATAAATATTTTGTTCACTGAATGTGACCTACAAAGAAGATAATTCATTCAATTTAGAAAACTATTTTGCTTCATTCTCAGAGGTGATTTTAAATCTCTCTAGAATAGTATGAGAAGCAGGGTGGAATTTAGGGCAGAAGAATAAGATATGGACAGCTCCTCTTTCTTGAATCAAATGGCTTTCCACATAATCAAATACAGGTACAAAATTAAAAACAAACAATGTTTACATTATAAATGGCACTCTCCTCCAGTGGTGAAGATAAATGAGTTAGCTATGTAAGACTGATGTTTTATTTAGTAATTTTAATTGTCTAATGAAGGAAATTTTTTGACTAAAAGTAAACTGTGATGGTGATATTTTTAGTAAAAAAAAAACCTAGTGAAGTCACATACCTTATCTCGTGCAGTTAGAAATCGTGGATCATCTTGAAATGCTTCTTTGACAAGTTTACTAAATCTATTAAATAGTGTAAGCAACTGTTCAACATATTTTTCAGAATCCTAAAAGTACAACACATTTAGAAAATTTTAAAAATTAACCAAAATGCTATATTGGTGAAATTGATTCAAATATGTAGCTCAGACAAATGTGCTGAGAAAATATCATAAAGAGAATTACTATACATCTAAAGCACTAAGAATATTTTCTGGATGTGATACCACATTGTAAATGTTATTTCAATTACAATATTAAATATTTGCCATTTTATTTTCTCATCTTGACATGCATTTATTTCTGTATTTTTTAGAAAAAAAAACTTACAGTAGTAATAGTTTCAGCAGCTGCTACCATATCTGCTAGGCCAGCACTCACTATGTGTTCTTCTAAATCTTTCAACATTGGCTCTATTCCATTAGGAACTTTGTCCATCAATGAAAACATTAAATGTAACTCTGAAATGACAAAAATATTCCAGTAAAGTTATCTTATCCACTAGGAAAAAAAATCAACTTACCTGAAATTTTCTCTTATAAAGAAAGAATGAGTTTAGGAATTATTATTACATTATAATTATAGGACCCTGTTCTGATTTAATTTCCCAGTTCCTTCTCAAGAATTATAAAAATGATGAGGGGTGGCTAGGTGGCGAAGTGAGTAGAGCACCGGCCATGGAGTCAGAAGGACCTGAGTTTAGATCCGGCCTCAGACACTTAACGCACACAGAAACAAAAACCTAGCTGTGTGACCTTGGGCAAGTTACTTAATCCCAATTGCCCTCAAAAAAGCAAAAAAATAAAAATAAAATAACAAAAAAAAATGACGAAAAAAAATCTGTAACTCAAAAGAGATCACATATACTGAAATGACATTTGAATAACCTAATCTCTTTCTTGGAACTAAAAGTTATTCAAATTTATGATGAAGATTACTAAAGTGAATAAAAGTATAGCTAGCAATAAAGAATAAAAATCATGTAATCGCAATTTTTTTCAAGTCTAACAATAGTTAAAGCATAACAGATAATACACAATACATAAATTATTCTACATAACAGAGAAGAAATGTAATGCTTTTTAACATTCCCTCCCCCATCAAAAAGTGTCAAAGATTTTAAAAAAAAGGGGGGGGGTCATCCTTTTCTCAGGGTTGTTACTTTGGGAGCACCTTCTGCTTATCTATAACCTTATATAGTACAGTCCTTTTAACAATGGACTAACAAATTTCACTACCCCTTCTTGGATGATGCACAAGTACTGTTTAGCTTAATCAATCTCTATTAGCTTCTAATGGGGTTCCAGTGCATATTAAACTACTGAACTTCAAACATCCCTTGACGACAGCAAATGGTAAGTTCTGGGTTGATCCTGTTTTATACAATAGAAGTATTTTTCAAAATAATAATAAGCTATTTCTTTTAACAATGAAAACTATATTTTGAAAAAGAGGATCTTATTGTGAATACCTTTGGAAAATTAGATCATATGGTAATGACATCATAACTTGAGAAAGTAAGCCATGGCCTAGTGGACAGAAAGCTGATCTTGAAGCCAGAAGACTTGGGATCAAGCCCCACTTCTGACACATTCTGTGACCTAGGGCAAGTCATTTAACTTCTCAGTGCTGTAGTTTACTCTTTAAGACCAGAAGCTGAAGAGAATGTGTCAATCTACACTGGTTCTGTCCCTTCTCCCATCCTGAAAAACATATGAACACTAGCCTCCACCTCTCACAATTTCTTTTATAATTTCAAATCTCTTAGGACACAGAAACTATCCACCAAGGTTTGGAAAGGTTGTAACTTATATTTGTGTAGAGAATATCCAACTGATAAAAAAAAATCTTTTATAATACTCAAATATGTTCGTTGACAGCAAAATCAATGAAGACATAAGATCACTGCTAGTTATCTAAACCAATAAATCATAAAGTAAAAATTTACAAATTTAGGGCATAATTAAAACCTTAAAACCATGTCATACCAGCTGTGACTATTTATATGTATTTTTGTATCATTTTCTGTAGAAATGGTCTTCAATTAAAACAAACTGGACAATGAAAATTATGTAAGGTCTGACTATAAAGCAACAAGATGCATCTTGTAAGCCATGCATGAAAAATCTTTTTTAAATTGTAGTGGTCATATTTAATGCAAAACAATCTTTTAAAATAGGCTATTAACTTTAAAGAATTATATTACTATCAAATATTCCAAATACTAATTAAAAGGCTACTAAAGTACCATCAATTTAATAATATTTCAAATAGAAAAAAAATTCATGAAAAATAATGTGTAAGATATTTTACTGTTGTAAACTATAAGCAGAGAACACATTAACATGTACTTTAAATACTAAGAGTGATATAATTGAGATAGCAAGTATTTTACTTAACAGTTGTTTGTATTTGACACCAAAGTTATTTACTCTTTATTTTACTTACTTTCAGTTTCATTTCGTTTTATCATGCCTTGGCACTCTGCTAAAATTGTCTCTTTAAAAGATGTCACTAGGGCATTTACACAGCATTCCATGAGCTGAAATATTAGAAATTAAATTAACTCATTTCAAGATTTTTATCTTATAAATTTCCATTTAGAAGCTAAAACTAGTTTGTCCACGATGATAAAAACTTGTTATGTGCTCAAAACCGAGGTTACCTACCTGTAATATAGGATCTCTAAGATTATCTTTTTAATACTGATTTATCATTTCTGAGTATGTTCTTTTGCAACCTGAAGATCAGAGGTATAAGGCTTAAGACCACTTTAGTGAGTTAAGTAGTTAAGAATTTTGGGAGAGGTTGTGTATGTGTTTGGGGAGAGGAGGTGTTTTACTTTTAATTATGAGACAATATGAATGATATTATAGGCAATTACTGATAATCTGTACTCTTATTTCAAAAACTGCCAAATCATATTCTTTGATCACTTATTATTGGGGCATACATCATTCTCATACATTTGTATAAATTCCTTATAGATTGTGGATATCAACTTAAGGGTGGCAAAAATTCCATCCCTCCCACTTCCTCTTTGATATATTTTTTTAAAATTCTGGATGCAAAGCATTTTGTTATTCAACAATTAATTTTGTATCAAAATCTACTTTGCCTCTGATAATTTCTACTTATTAAATAATAAGGAATTCTTTTCTATAAGTGTAACAGACCCACCATTACAATTGCTTTAAGGCCTGCTCCCTTCTTATTCTTGGTTGCTTTTTTTAGTATTATACTTTTCATGATTTTTTTCTATTCTTTTGGTATTTCCCCTTTGTAAAATATCTAGAGAATTGATGTGCATGTGGTTTTAAAATGGTCAACTACAACATGTTTTTCCCTGTACACACTTGGTATGTATGATCTACTTGTTCTTCTCAACTTCATCTTCTGAAAAGTAATTCACACTTCTTCATATAGCCACATTAGGGACTGAGGTGTTAATAAGCTAAATATGTATTTAAGGTTCCACTATCAACACACTAGGTCAGACCACTATATCTTCTTCTCAAACTACTAAAATCACCTCCAATCCATTCTATACACTGCTGCCAGACTGATTTTTGTAAAATGCCATGTTAACATCTGCCATGTACTCAGAAATATTCAAAGGCATTCCACTGCCCATAAGATCAAATCCAAACGCCTTAAAATTCCATCAATATTTTCCACCATATCATTCCTACCTCCTGTCTAGCTTTATCTTCAACAATTCTTATATACAAACCATCTATTCTGACTCAACTTATCTATATACACAAAACAGTCTTTGTTCTTTGCTCCATTAATACCTTTGAATTCTCAAGCCTTGAATATTCTCTCCCAACAACTCTACCCCTACAAATCCTGCCCTGCTCTAAAATTCACACCAGAACAACTCTTCTGTCTCCATCTAAGTTCCCCCAAGGGCAAAATGTCTTTTTTATTTTTCTGAAGTAAACCCTGTAGCATTGATACTTAGCATTTACTGCTCTTTTCTGCTCTTTTCAATTATTTATCTTTTCATGTATATGTATAATCTTCCCAACTAAAATTTAAATTACCTGAGCATTGGGACCATGTTTGTACCCCTGATGGTACCCGAAGTCTGGATTGTGGTAAAACCTTTTATTTTTAATTGAACAAATACCATTTTTCTTCCCCTCCATTTAAAATAAAATAATACCTTTATATTTACCAAGCAAAATGAATTTCCATATTCATCATGTTCTAAAAATATTATACTGCAAGCTATGCTCTGAGTAAATCATCTCTGTCTTAGGAGAAGGGTAACATGTTTGAATATTAGTTCTCAAGTCTTTCAAATTTGTTTATTGTTCTCCTGGTTCTATTAATTTTATTTTATAGCAGTTCACACAAATTTTCCCAGATTCCTCTGAAACCGTCACTTTTGTTACTTCTTACAGCACAACAGTATTCCAATTCATTAATATACCATCATTTAATCAAACCTTTTCTAACTGATGGATACCCCTTTAGCTTCCAATTCTTTGCCACAACAAAATGATTGATTATAAATATTTTTGAACATATGAGGTCTTTTCCTCTTTCTTTGATCTTTTTGGGGAACAGGCCTAGCAGTGGGGTAGCTAGGTCAAAGGGTATTCACAGTTGACTAACTTTTGTGGTAGAATCTTAACACATACCGTCAGGTGTTTGCCCCCCCCCAAAAAAAATGTTTAAGTAATTGTAATGTAAAGACTACCAGAAAGTCAAATGACCTAAATGTATGACAATGGGGAAGTTAGAGCTTTTGTAGTTTCCTCAACTTACTCAAATGGATATATATGTGAATGTCCTCCACTGATATAAATAGTAACCCATTCATGTTTCCTTATACTGTGTCAATTTAGTTAAGATGAAGTAGTCTTTTAAGTTCTCTGCCAACCCTAAAAATTCTGTGGGTATATCCTTGTTCTTGCAAAAGTAATTGTAGGTTTGAGAAGTCAGACTACTCTAGAATATCAGACAGTACTAGCAATTTTAATATCTAATTAGAATTGGGCTACAAATTATAACTACTATCTGAATCACAATATGAAAAAAGTTGGCCTTAACATTCTACCTACTACTATCTATTAAACCTGAGTCTTTGCTTAGTAGTTATCAAGTGAGATCTTGATATAAAAATATGAAATATATATTATATATAATATAAAAATATATATATATATTTCTTCCCCTATAAAGTTACTGAGACATTGTACACTAAAAACCTACAGAAATTCATGTAACACTTCTTTCCATGGCTAGCTAGCTGTTACTCCACTTCTCTAAGATGGTCTCTAATTCACCCATTAGGATAACCTTACTAATCAGGAAAAAAAACAAACAAAATTTAAGTACATTATAACTTTAAATAGCAATTGAGAAGTACTGGCTGATAGCTACTAAACAGTATCTTATACAACCAGACTACTTTTTTGGACTGTCACTTGTAAGAGTCAGAAATATTCATTCTCCTCTAAGTCATATGATGCCAATGTCCCTATAAAAACCTAATACATAATACAGAAAACTCATTCTGTAACATACAGCGATGTAGAACAGTATTTACTGCTTGAATAACTAGAATGAAATATTCGTGGGTCCCCCTTCCCATAAATTTACTTTATTTTATGTTCATGTTGCTTCCTCCAAAAGAATTCAAGGATATCATGGGCAACATTCAGTTTTGTCTTTGCATGCTCACACCTAGCACAGTGCTTGATATACAATAAATGTCTAATAAAATTTTTTTTTCTTTGGCTTTTTGGAGGGCAATTGGGGTTAAGTGACTTGCTCAAGGTCACACAGCTAGTTTTTGTGTTGTGTCTGAGGCTGGATTTGAACTCAGGTCCTCCTGACTCCAGGGCTAGTGCTCTATTCACTGCACCACTTAGCTGCCTCCTAATAAATGTTTGATGATTGATTAGTAACCCTTTAAAACACAGAACAGAAAAAGGATCTTCTTATTAAGAACCCAAGTAATGAGAGTCTTCAACCATAGGATAAGACAATTACCCTATGTACTCCTACTGAAAGTGGATGAGATGTGAATGGTTCAAGGACTTCTGGTCAGCCTTTACTGAGAAAACTTTTTTCTTATCAGTTCTTGGGGATAAAGAATGCTCATTACAATTCAGTTTGATTATTTTTTTTGCATTATCTTTTACATTAAAGTTGTCATTTTATATATCACACTCTTAGTTCTGCTTTGTTTAATGAGCTGTACTCTAGAAGGCTTAATTTGATAGTAATATGTAGGATAGATTAAAAGGGCACAGGGGGACTAGGATATATAGCACTGGCAAAGAACAAGGGTCTGAACTAAGATAAATCACGTTATTATAGAATGATGGAATCAGAAAGGACTTTAGACATCAACTACACATGACTTCTCAAATGCAGATATCAAAATAACCTCCCTAAAGCAAAGGTCTAAATAGAACACCCCCCCCACTGAATAACTTTCAGTGGCTTTCTACTCTCTCTATAGTGAATTATAAACTGCTATGCTTGGCATTAAAGTCTTTCCCAATTTGGTTTCTAGGCTTACTGTATCTTACTCCCTTTCTTATTACTCTGCATTTGTGCCAATATAATTTTCTTTCTGTCTCCCATATACATTTTCTCCCTCGTTCTCCATGTCCTTTGCCCATTCCTGGAATACACTCCTTTCTGACCTCCACCTCCTAGAATCCAGTTTCATTCAAGGTACAGCTCATGTAGCACTTGTTAAGGAAGGCCTTTCATGATTCCTATTCTTGTATTTTCCCTGTTCTTTAAATTAGTGTGTATCTACCTATATGTTTTCATGATGCATCCCATCAGTGAAGGCAGGAATCTTTTCATTTCATCTTTGTATTTATTGTCAGAGCCAAATACAAAATGGATTCATGAGATTCTTCATGCTGCAAATTAGTTCGGTCATGAAGTTCACCTTAGAAATTCAAGTTAAGTTTCTTATTTCATCTTTAAGAAGCTTATACTATTTCTGGTCATCTAAGACTCTTAAGTTGGTGGCAGTAATGACAGAGAGGACCAAAGAGATAAAGAGAAACACAGCAGAAGGAAAATGGAGAGAAGTGCCTACTCAATGGATGTGGGGATTAAGATGAGGAAGGCATGCCGAGGGAATGGAGGAAACAATGGTGCTGCTGATTAAAACTGAGGCCGGATGTGTGACTGGGTTTGTTCCCAATTAACAAGCATTTATATTTTTCTCCTTTCAACTCCAAATGATAAAAGTGGACATACTCAAGCAAAACAAACCCCCATGCTGAATACATCCAAAAGTCCATGTCTTATTCCGTATGTTTGTGTTCTTTATCACAGATACCCCAGAATCACAGTTGGTTACTGTGTTGATCAGAGTTCTTTCAAAGATGAATTCAGTTTTGCATACATTGAGTGCCAAATGTCAAAGAAACACAAGTAAAAACGTTTTACTGCTATTTAGAAAAATCTACACTAGGAATTTACTTGAAAAGTGGGATAGGAATAGCGATATCTATTTGGAAATCATTCATACAGAGGCCATGAAAGGATGAGAGCAGATAAAATGGCTAATGAAAATGGCAGAAAGAGAAAATCACCAAAGACAAAACCCTAGGCAACACTTACGTGTAAGAAATGGAAAAAAACAGTAAAAAAAATAATAGTTAATAGTTAGCACTTATGCAGCACTTTAAGGTTTTCAAAGCATTTAAAAAATACCATTTCATTTGATCTTCACAAAAGTCTTGGAATATAGGTGCTATTGTCCCTATCACAGAAATGAGAAAAGTGAGGCAAACAGAGGGTAAGTGGCTTGCCCGAGGATCACACAGCTAGAAAGTGTCTAAGGCAGAATTTGAACATAGGTTTTCTTGACTACAGAGAATGCTCTATCCACAAGCTTTACCTAGATGTTGAACAGTGTGAGAACACCAAAAAATCTAGTGTCATGTATGTTCAAGAAGCAGGGAACATCAGTAAGGAAAAGATGATCAGGGTAAAGTGCTATAGAAAGATTAAAACAAAGTGTTTCTCGGTATGTGATCTCTAGAGGTCTGTCCGGCATTACTATTTTATGATTCACATTAAAATATTCCTCACTGAACTTTCTGTGGTAGTAAAAAACTAGAAAACAAGTGTCCATCATGGTAAATAGCTAAACGAACTGGCGTAATTTGGAGTGTGCTGCATTGGACTTTTATTTTGCAAAAGAAACATCAAAATACAAAAAACATGGTATAGGAGACAGGCTTCAGTTAGGAAGAACTAGGTTCAAATTCTGCAACTTTTTAGTTTCCCAACCTACTCAGTGAGCATTTTGTTTCCTTTACTGAAAAACTAAATTTATTTAATATGTATACAGTGTCTTCTCACCATTTCCTTTTACCTGACCACCACTACTACTATTCATATTGTAACATTTCATACATATTTAAAAAAAGCAAACGGGTAGAATTCCACCTTGGAAAACTAAACAGGCATTTCAGACAGCACATTCTTGGCAAAGTAATCTGGACAACATTTATCAGAAACAGCAGGGTAAGTTCTCACTGCACTATAAAAAGGACAGCCAGATATCAACTGATACAGAAATAAGGTGGAAAACTTTAGTAAATTGTTCAAACTTATTTGATATTTTCTCCATAGTCTGAGATCTTGAATAGACTCCTAATTAGACATTTAGAAACAGTTCTTTACCATGGGTGATGAAACGTTTGGTGGGAACTACCCTTTTCAAAGCTTGCCTGAATTTCTACTTTAATATACTCTAGAAAAATGTGCCCTTTGGGTTTCTTGAGAGTCTTTTTCAAGTAGTCCTGACCCTTTGAATCTCATTTAGATACTTTGAATCTTTTCAATTCTGGCTTGGTTTCTAGCTTTTTTGCTACAGCACTAACAGATTTCTTCACTGAAGGGATCTTTTTTTTCACATTCCTCATCTTCATCATCTTCTTCAAATAGTTTTCTAATCTTTTTCTGTGTTAAATGTATCAGCACTTTTTAAAGATTACCCCCAGGAAATTACACACACACACACAAACACAAGAAATTATATATACATAAGAATATAAATTGCCAAAAGAGTGTCAATTTGCATATGTAAATGAAGTTCCTCATCAGGAGCATAATATCCCAATGAAATTACAGGTCAGGTTAAAAACAAGCAAACAAGGAATAAGAATTAAAAGAAACAGGGGCGGCTAGGTGGTGCAGTGAATAGAGCGCCGGCCCTGGAGTCAGAAGGACCTGAGTTCGGAGCTGGCCTCAGACACTTAATCCACACAAACAAAAACCTAGCCGTGTAACCTTGGGCAAGTTACTTAACCCCAATTGCCCTAAAGGGGCGGCTAGGTGGCGCAGTGAGTAAGAGCACGGGCCTCGGAGTTGGGATGACCCGAGATCAGATCCGGCCTCAGAAAATGAGCACCCACGCATAAATAATGACTAGCCGTGTAACCTTGAGCAAGTTACTTAACCCCAATTGCTTTAAAAAAAAAAAAAGAATTAAAAGAAACAGAGGAAGTCTTATATGAATGAAAACAAATAAAGCACAACTAAGTAGATCAGTATACACGTAAAAAGTTAGCTGAACAACATTCATTTCAAAGGATAGATGAAGAAACATACTTCCCTTCTCTTAGTACAGAGGTAGGGTACTAGGGGTAGAGAATATAGATAGATGTAGTTGCTGGGTTTGTTGAATTTTGATTAACTGTTTCTTGTGACAAGAGTGGGTAGCAACAGATATCAGAAAATATCTGGCATAAAAAAACAGAAGGACTGAAAAAAGAAACCAACAAAAGCAGAGAAAAAAGAAAAGAAAAAAATATGATTGAACTGAATTTGTAGAGAATCCAATTCCACTATAAATTCAGTTCATATTGGGAGTTTTCAATTCTTGAAACCCAGTGTTTCATGCTAGAGTTTGACATTTGATATCTTACCTTTATCAAGATTGGAAAAGAATAGATGACAAATATTCCTGATCCATCTGCCTCAAGCTATCTCTAATCAGGGATCTTAGAACACTTTTTAATTCTGCACTTGTGAAAGTCAGAAGCACTGGGTAAAACTGAGTCATTGCCTTAAAATACTACTTAAGAACATTGCAAGAAAACCAACAGTTAACTACTGGCATTTCCTGTATCCCCTTTTATACAGGGTTATGTGGTAGACATAAGACTGTACAGCAATAACTTAGAAACGCTGCATATATTAGACTCAACACAATGCCTCTGTTTAATAAAAAAACAAGCATTTATTACGCACCTACTACGTGCCAGATTGGTGATACAAAAAAAAAAAAAAAACACAAACAAACAAAAAAAAAACTTTCCCCCTTACCTTCAAGGAACTTATATTTTTACCAGAGGAGAGGACATGTACACCATCAGATCTTCATCTTCACTCTAGGCATCTTTATAAGCATGCCAAGTTCTACAAGAGTTTTATCTAGAGAATTAATTTTGAGTTGGACAAGTCTCTTGCATTCAACCTATGTACCTAACAGGAATTATGGCTTTCTACTTATATTGTAAGGGGCCTACAGTCATGGATTCTACTCAAGGAAAAATCTGTTGGGAAATCTTCCTAATGTAAAAATCTGATCACATCATCTCCTGCTCACAAAAAAAACTTTCAGTGGCTTTCTACCATCTATGTAATATAATTATTGAAGTCCTTTTTATTCAAGGCCTTCCATGATATAGCTCTAACTTACCTTTATGGACATATCTCATACTATTCTCTTTTATGTACAGTATAGTCTAGCCAAAATGGAATATAGCTGTTCCTTGATTTTACCCTGCATTCTCGTCTATCTCTGTGCATTTGGGCAATTCATCTCTTTTACCTGGAATGAACTCCCTCTACATTTCTGCTAAAATCCACTGAAGCAGAGTTCAATACTATCTTTTCCTTGAGGCCTTTCCTGATAAGGTAATCTACTCTTTTCCTTGAATTTCTCATGCCTCTTCTCTCTATTTGACCTTTTCTATAAACTTGTCTCATTCTACCACAATTATTTTGTATTTGTCTTATATCCTTAATAGATTGTAAGTTCCTTGAAGGCAAGGATTGTGTCACAGAATTATAAAATTTGATAGCCAGAAAGGATCCTTTGTAGTAGTACAGTCTAATCCATAGTCAAAAGATACCCCCATTTCATCATATGGGACAAGTTGTCATTCAAGTTGTCATTCAAGTTCTCCTTGAAGATCTCAAAAAAAAAAAATAGAAGTCCTTTTTGACATTTTTCATTTACATATAGTAGATACTAGAGAAGACTTCTGAGAGCTCCTTGGATAGCAAAGAGATCAGCTCAATCAATACTTAAAGAAATTAACTCTGACTACTCACTGGAAGGACAAATACTGAAGATGAAGCTTAAAAACTCTGGCCACGTAATGAGAAGACAGGACTCACTTGAAAAGACTTTGATACAAGGAAAGACGGAAGGCAAAAGGAAAAAGGGAACCATAGAGGATGAGGATAGTGTCACAGAAGAAACAAACATGAGCTTGGACAGAATTAAGGAGACAGTGGAAGACAGAAGGGTCTTGCATGCTATGGTCCCCAAGGTCTCAAAGAGTGGGACACAACTAATTGAAACAACAACAAAAACGTGCCTAATAAATATTTGCTGAATTAAAATGGATAATACTATTGTTTATATATTTTTGTGAATATGGTACACATATAATGTTACCGACCTTTAATTTAAAAAGGAAAAAATTAGACTTCCTATACAAACAACCATGGATAAAAACTGGCAAGCTCTATAAAAACAATATAAAACTTCTCCTTTTGATCATTAGCCAAGTATCAGGCAATCCTTTTTAGTAAAGAAAAGAGGTATTGATTTCCAAAAGGAATAACAAGAAAAAGGGATGGAGGAGAAAAAAATTAATTGGAATGGGGAAAGAATCTAAATTTGGCCTGCTATGTATGAGGAAAAAATTAAAAAAAGGAAAACTAAGGCTTGGAAAGGAAGACTATTAAAATGATGGCATGAACTGTTTCAGAGAAAACTGGGAAGATATGTATAAACTGATGCAGTGAGGTGAGCACAATGAAGAAAACAATTTAGATGATAGCAAGAAAAAGAACTTTGGAAAGAAGACAAAAAATACAACCTACATGCAGTTAAAACTGGTTAAATAGAAACAAATTACTGAGGTGTGTTAATATTTTAAATATGAAATTGAAACAAGATCTGAGAACTCCAAAGGCTGAAAGGACTGAAATAGGGAAAACTACCTTTTCTGTTCAAGCAAACTACGGGAACTCTCTCAAAATTCTACAGAAGTATTTAGTTCAAGCAGCCTTAAGTTGGTTCTCCAGAGCTAAAAGAAAGCACTCAGAAATGATAATCTGGCATGGTCATCACCTTTGAATAATCATTATTCTCTTAAATGGGAGCAACTATAATGTGAAACAGATTAACAAAAAAATACAATGATTTTGATTATAAGTATTATATTATTGTATTACCATTACCTCTTACCATATATGTGTGCAGAGATAAAAGACATGGATACAAAAAAACCAATTTCTTACAGAATTTAATAAGGTCTAAAAATATCCTAAACCAAGAAGAAATTTTATTTGATGGTTTGACATATTATAAATACAAATCAGGCTGATAAATAACTGGACAGTTATGGCAAAGTTAACTGATATTATGTGTAAACAATGCTACTATCTCAGGTTTACTTAAAACAAAAGTATACACCAAACTCTTTTGTTTAGAAGCAGGGTTTGTGGCTTGGTTAGTTGCCTTGATTCTCCACATGATTTATCCTATATAGAAATAGCAATGAAGTCTCCATAATTTAACACTTAGCTTCCCATATTGATCAGTTTTCTTGTGAGAACAAGGAAATGAACCAATCTGAACCAGACTAGAAAGCAAACACAAAGTTTCCTTCCATTAACCTGACCATTTTGAAATTATTCTAAATCCAAATCAATTGAAAACACAAAAAATGGCAGAATTTTATGTCTTGAATCATGAAACAGAATAGTTCCATTTTAATAAAGGCTGGATCTGATTTCAAAACAAACTGACTTCCTAACTTAAAAGTTAAAAAAAAAATATCACAATTAAGAACTACCTGTAATTATATTATTAAAAGATGGCCTTCTATATTTTTCAAATACAATTTTATCTTTTCTGTGATAGCTTCAGAAATTCTTCTAAGACTAGAAATTAAATGCAAAATGAATGAAAATAATTTCTTCAGTCAGTCAACAAGCATTTATTATATTCCAAGCACAGTGCAGATAAAAAAAAGGCAAAAACATGGTCCCTGCCCTCAAGGAATTCACTTTCTAATGGGGGAGACAACATACAAACAATCCTATACCCACAAAATATATACAGTGTAAAAAGAAGGTAATCTAAAAGGAAAAGCTTCCTGTAGAAGGGTAGGATTTGAACTTGTTCTTGAAGGAAACCAGAGGCAGGAATGAGAAGGCAGCACTCCAGAAATGGGAACCAGTCATTCCAAAGACATGACTCGAGGGATGGAGTGTCATGTACAAAGAATAGCAAGAAGCTTAGAGGAACCTATAATATGATTTCATATTGTAGGGGAATAAAATGTAAGAAAGCTGGAAAGGTGGAGGGTTTTAAATGTCAAGTAAAGCATTTTATATTTAATCCTAGATTAATAGGGAGCCACTAGAATTTAATAAGTGGGGGGTGGGGCATGGGGAACTAGAGTGAGATCAGCACTTTAGAAAAATCACTTTGGCAGTTGAGTGGAGGGTAGACTGTAATGAGACTTGACACAGGGAAACCAATCATCAGGCTGTTGTAATAGTCTAAGGGATAAGGCAATAAGTGTCTAAACTAAGGTGATGGCAGTATCAGAGGTGAGAGGGGATGTATATGAAAGTAGACACTATAAAATTTGATGACAGAATATATGAAATGAGAGTATGGAATTGAGAATGACACTAAAATTATGTGCCTTGGTAATTATAAGGATAGAGTATTCTTGACCGTAATACAAAAGTTAGGAAGAAGCAAAGGTTTGGAGGAATATATTATGTTATATTTTGAGTTTGAGATGCCTATGGGACATCCCACTCAAGATGTGTAAGAGACAGTTGAAGACATTTGACTACAGCTCAATACAGATTAGTCCTTGATATATAGATCTGGGTATCATTTGCATAGAGATGATTGTCATTTCCATCAGAATTGATGAGATCATCAAGTGAGATAAGTATACAGGGAAAATGGAAGGGGAACCAGAAACTCGGCAGATACCAATAGTTAGTGGGCATGACCTGGTTGCAAAGAAGACTAAGAAGAAGAAATCATACAAGTAGTATGAGAGTCAGGATGAAGGGGGTGTCATGAAAAACTAAAGAGGAGAGAGTATTTGGAAGAAAAGAGTGATTGATAATGTTGAAGCTATTAAGAGATCAAGAAGGATGAGAATGAAGACTGAGAAAAATGAGGCAATTAAGAAATCACTAGTAACTTTGGAGAGGGCAGGAGAGTTTCAATTGAATGATGAGGTCAGAATCCAGACTGTAGAGTCCACAAGCAAGTGAGAGGAGGAGAAATGGTGGTACTTAGTATAGACTCCTTACTCAAGGAATTTGACCACAAAGGGAAAGAGAGATATCAGTTGTATCAGGTGAAGAATTTTTCAAGATGGGGAAGATATGGGCATGTTTGTAGAGAGGGAAACAACCAGAAGATAGAGACTAAAAACTAGAGTAAGAGCAAGAATGAGAAAGGAGACAATTGGCGAGAGAAGACAGGAAGGCATAAAATTAAGGGTGCATGTAGGGGGACTGTTTTGGTGAGGAGAAGGGCTACTTCTTCATGTGAGACAGTATGGAGGAGAGGCTAGGTAAAGATATCTAAGTGATGTGAAATAAAGAGGGAAGAGAAAGTTCTTGTTGAATGGCTTCAATTTTTTCAATGAGGTACAAAGTGAGAAGATATGGAAGAGAGGATATCATAAGACCTGAAGATGGATGAAAAGCCTTAGAACAGTTGCTGTGGTGAGTAGGATAGAGAATTTATTAGGGAGGTATGAGGGCCTAGTGAACACAGTCAGTTTCATGGCTTTTCTACAGCTACAGGTGGCAAACAGGAGTGAAGGTGGAAGGTATAATCTAAGATTAGGATCTGGCAAGCCATAAGTATTAAAACAAAATCAAAAGGGATTAGACTGTAGAAGACAGTGGAAGAGCTGAACTCATTTACTAAGGGGTAAAGGAATAGAGGAGAGCATAGCAAAACAAGGATAACAGCCTGGGGAAATACTAGGGTCAGAAGGATTGGAGGTCACAGTGAGGGCAAAGAATAGGGCCAAGAGTTGTAAGGCAGAGAGAAGAATGTAATGCTAAAATACTGTGATCAATTAAAGGAATTTTGGAATTCATTAACACAGAAGTGAAACACTTGAGGGAAAGAACAAGACGAAGTATATGAACACCCCTGTGTGTAGCTGAAATAGAAGGGAGAAGTAAATCATGGGAACTGATGGGCACTGAGTAAATTAAAGCACTGAGAAGTTAGGGTAATGGATGAAGCATCAATGTATATGCTGTAGTATAACAGTATTAGTGCAGGAGTTGGGATGGGGAGAAAAACTGTCAAGCTAGGTCAGACTTGTTGAGGAAAGACAATGTCCTGGGTATTGACAGGTAAAAGTACTACAATCTGGATTAAGTGATAAATTTTAATATAGTGAAGTGGCTAGTTTGGGGGACATTAATGTCATTTTAAAGACTAAAATTTAAACAAGATTTTATAAAACACAATACAAAGTAACTGATTAATTGAACCTACTTAATATAATACAATTAACCAATTCTATAGCATACTGATTTGTCAAAAATACTTACTGCTTCTACAGAGTTACATTCTCGCCTTGTTTCTAAATACCGAAGTGCTCTTTTTTCTTCTTCTTTTAATTTAGCATCTGCCTGTCCAAAAGCAAAATGATAAACATTTTAAGAAGAGTAATAGCATAGTAATAATTTTCTTATGTGGTAAGTTCCGACTTACATATTTCATATAGTTCTGTACACCATTTTGTTGTAAATAAGAAGGGGCCTGTGTTCTATAAAATCTTTCTGTCGAATCCAAGTATGCCTTTTCAAAATTGTCTCGGTAAATTTGAAGTTTATCCTCAGGATTTGAACAGAGATTAACTGAAGAAAAAAAAAACCCAGAAAAAAATTTCACTCCAGTTATGATACCAATTCATATATAAATATTTAGTTAAATAATAAAAAAATATATACCTTAAAACTAAGGCCACAAGATTTTAAGCGCTACACACAGAGACTCCAGACACACAATGCCAAGAACAATACAAATTCTGTGTCTATATGGAGCACATAATTTAGTTGGGAAGAAGAGACATAACAGCATAAAAAGGTAATATAAGATGGCAAATAAGTGGCAGGTCTGTGCTACAGACAATAAAGTATTCTGGTTCAGAGGGGAGAAGAGATCATTTCCAGTTATGGCATTTGAGGAAAATATTATGTAATAAGTGGTTATAGAACTGGACCCTCATGACATTGGATAATTCAGGAAAGGGGAAAAATGTTCTAAGGGCAATGGGAATAAACAGTTGGGAAAGTATAAGTAGAAACACAGAACTGCAAAAGAACAGGCTATGCATAGGAAGGATAGAGTCCTTAAGGGGAGTTGAAGGATTTAAGGTTTCTACTTTATATATTGGTAGAAATATTGGATTTAGGGCTATATATCTAAACATGGAAGGGACATTGGAGGTTGTCTGGTCTAACCCTTTCTTTTAACACATGAGGGAACTAAGTCCAGAAAGGTTATGTGATTTGACCAAGGTCACAAAAGTAGTAAATGCTACACGCAGGATTTGAACTGTGGCCATCTGACTCCACAGTCAGTCATCTTTCCCCTGTCACACTCGATCAATAGTGTATAAAGCCTTGAACACTAGGTTATAAAAGCTGAATTTGATAGTGAGGAATTATTGAAGGATTTGAATAGAGAGTGACACACACAAAAAAACATGGCATCAGTATTATGGTACATTTGCTCAGGAGAGGGGACTGGGCAAGCAAGCTATTCCAGTAGTCTAGGAATGAAAAAAAAGAAGCCTGAACTAGGATTGTAACAGTGAGACTAGCAAGTGGGTATCAAAAGAGCATGATAATTAACTGAATGTGAGGGTCAAGCAAGAGGGAAGATTCAAAGAGTCAAATTCTCAAGCTTAATTGCCTTAGAGATCATCAGAGACAAGAAAATTAGGACTGGCTGTTGGTTTTGAATTTTAGGAATATTAAAAGGAATTAGCACACTTCCCAAACTTAAACATAAATGTAAAAGCTAACTGTTAGATTACCGCCCTTATTTAAATTGATCTACTTGGCACATCTACTAAGAAATTTACAGTTTAAATATCAAGGAAAAAGTATCAAATGGAGTAAACAAATGGTAAGTTCTTTTTCTAAAAGCATGTTAAAACCATCTTCTTCATCACTATCACCATCAACCAATAGGCCGAAGAGGCTGGGAACTGCAGCAATCACCAGACCACTAGTTCTCCTTTCAGTGTAGTCCCTAAAGACATCATAAGCACCCACCAATGTAACTTGGAAACTTTCTGAAGGTGCTGCAACCCCTGCCTACTGAGCAACCACTGTCATTAAAGAGTCAGAAGAGAAAGTTTTTGCTGTCAAAGTCTTTGGCCCTGTCAAATTGTTCATCAAAAAAAGGTATGATTTTGGCTGTGGAAAAGAAGATGAAATAGCATCTGCTTTGCTGTTATACCATCTCCTATGTGTTTTGTCTCCACCATTTGAATTCGAGTATCTTGAGAGCAGGTCTGTAAATATGTGCTCAGCACATAGCAAATGCTTAATATATTAATTGCTTTTTCATTCATTTATCCAACACTGAAGTTCTTAACTTTTTTGCATGTCATGGACTTTGACATTGTCATTTTTTTGACAGTCTCGTGATGCCTATGGGCCTCTTCTCAGAATAACATTTTTAAATGAATTTTAAAAAATACATAGGATTACAAAGGAAACCAATTACATTGAAATACAATTATCAAATACTATATACACACATATATTTTTAAAAGAATCCATGTAAAGAACCTCTGATTTCAGTGTTAGCACTGTCACATATAATACGCTTAATGACAATAAGTTCTGCACAAAATACATCAGTTTCCAAAAAGAAAAGGTAACTAATATCATGAAATTAAAAAACATACCATAGGATTCTCTCACTCCAATCACCAGTTGAGAATCGAAAGCTTCTCCTAATCTCTCTGCGTGGACTAGCTTCATTGCACTGTCCTGGAGTCTATTCTTTATATTTGAAAAGATTGACTCATTCCATGTATCAAGCATGAGCTATATAAAAAAGAAAAAAAATCTAGTAACTATAAATTTAGGAAGAATTACAACAAATATAAAGAATAAGGTTGAAGACTACAAAAATAAAAAAAATCGATTATCTATTTCCCAATCTTTTAGCCTTCATCCATTTGAATGATAAAACATCAAATTGTATGTTTCAAGTCAAAAAGTTAAGTTTTCCAAAATCTAACCTCATCTTGTTAGTCAACTACTCAAATATATATTTCATTAATAAGTATTATCCTAAAATATACAAGAATATCACTTTTCTTCAAAAAAAAAATTCCTATGAGGAAGACAGATATAATTCAGTGGAAAAAGACAGAACAAAAATCCCACATAATTATCAAGTAATTTAAAGGAATGTTTTTGTACAAAGAAATACTTAAAATATTTTTCTTATTTCCTAATGCTTTCAGAATTGAATATGGATGTTCATAAATCAAAATTATCTAAATAGGCATTAAGAACACATTACTAAGTGGTTACTAAAAAATTTAGTATAATAATATATTAAGGAATGGTTATTAAAGAATTTAATATATTTTAAGCAAATTCTTTGTTAAATGTTGATTCTCGTTGTTTGTCAATGATGTCTCAAAAATCAACATTTTACATCAGAATACCTTAAAGATTATTCAGCTCTTTAAGTTTCTTAAAATATCAGTCCTTCCCCAATTGATAAATGGTCAAAGGATATCAACAGGAAGTTTTCAGAGGAAGAAACTAAAGATATCTATAAGCATATAAAGAAATGCTTTAAACCACTATTGATTAGACAAATGCAAATCCAAACAACTCTGAGGTACTATATTTCACCTATCAGACTGGCTAACATGACAAAACAGGAAAATGACAAATGCTGGAGGATGTAGAAAAATTGGAACACTAATGCACTGTTGGTGGAGTTGTGAACCATTCCTGAGAGCAATCTGGAATTATGCACTAAGGGCTACAAAAAATGTGCATACCCTATGACCTAGCAATACCACTTCTAGGACTGTATCCCAAAGAAAACATACAAGTGGGAGGAGGACCTATATGTACAAAAATATTTATAGCAGGTCTTTTTGTAGTGCCAAAGAACTGGAAATCAAGGGGATGGCCATCAACTGGGGAATGGTTAAACAGTTATGGTATATGAATGTAATAGCATACTTTTGTGCTATAAGGAATGAGGAGCAGACAGCCTTCATAATAACCTGAAGAGACTTATATAAACTGATGCTGAGTGAGGAGAGCAGAACCAGGAGAACTTTGTACACAATTACAGACACACTGTATGTGTGATGACTAATTCTGAGACACTGGGCTCCTCAGGAATACAAGGCTATAAGACAGCTCCAAAAGACTTCATGCAAAGGGATATCCACATACAGAGAAAGAACTACAGACACTGATTGCATATTGAAGCAAACTACTTGCTCTCTCTCTGTTTTGTTTCATTCTCATCGTTCACTCCACTGGTTACAATCCTTCTTTGCGACTTGACTAATATTTAATGTGAAAATATCTGTAGATCCTATATTTGATTGCATGCCGCCAAAGGGGGGAAGGAGGAGGAGAGGAATGGGGAGAAAATCTGAAACTCAAGGGATTGTGGAACTGAATGTTGTAAACTAAAGTAAATAAAATTTTTTTTAAAACCAGTCCTTTTTCTACCAACAGTCACAACTTAAGCATCTTGGTCCTTTCTAGTAAAAAAAAAATAAAAAAACAAAAACAAGAAAAATATACATTTTTTAACATGGCCAAGGCAAAAATTTATTTTTTTTAACCATGCATATTGGTTATGAGAGTTGGTTTTTGTTTTCTGTAATTTGGGTACAGAGAGAAGAGAGGAACAAATAAAGGTTTGTTAACTGAAACAAAAGTTTTTAAAAAGTCAGCTGTTTTTCTTTGAATGTATTATTTTTGCTGGGGTGGCTAGGTGGCGCAGTGAGTAGAGCACCAGCCCTGGAGTCAGAAGGACCTGAGTTTGGATCCGGCCTCAGACACTTAACCCACACAAACAAAAACCTAGCTGTGTGACCCTGAGCAAGTTACTTAACCCCAATTGCCCTCCAAAAGGCAAAAAAAAAAAGAGATTATTTTTACCTATAAAGGGCAAAATTATTCACTCTTAAAAGTTAGAATACTAATATTGAGGAATTTTAAAAAATCTTTCTGTGAATTTTGTGAAACTATGTCCAAAGGGCTATAAAATTGTTCATGCCCTTTTACCCAGCAATACCATTTCTAGGACTGTATCCCAAAGAGATCATAAAAACAGGAAAAGGACCCACATGTACAAAAATATTTCTAACAGCTCTTTTTGTGGTAGCCAAGAAGTGGAAATTGAGGGATCAATTAGGGAATGGTTGAACAAGTTGTAGTATATGAATATAATGGAATACTATTGTGTTATAAGAAATGATGAACAGGCAGACTTCAGAGAAACCTGGAAAGACTTATATGAACTGATGCTGAGTGAAATGAACAGAACCAAGAGACTATCATACACAGTAACAGTCACATTGCGCAATGACTTTAATAGACTTAGCTCTTCTCAGCAAAGCAAGGATCTAAGACAACTCCAAAAGACTCTTCGATAGAGAATGCTATCCACATTGCTCTCTTTTGTTGTTTTGTTTTGTTCCTTCTTTCTTATGGTTCCTCCCATTAGTTCTAATTCTCCATCACATCAAGACTAATGTGAACATGTGTTTAATATGAATGTGTAAATAGAGCCTATATCAGATTGTGCACCACTTGGGGAGGTGAGGGAGACAGAGAAAATGTAAAACTTAATCTTATGTAAGTGAATATTGAAAACTAAAAATAAATCCATTATTTAAAAAAAAGAACACAGAAAGTCAGAGCTGGGAGGACCCTTAGAATATGAAATGTCAGAGCTTGGAGGGGGCTTAAAAATCAAGTGCAACTTCCTCATTTAGCAGATGAGAAAACACATGAAGATGGGGTGACTCATCCAAGGTCATTCACAGAGATTCAGTTTGCATCCTAAGCTAAATCTTATGCCTTCTGGCTCCTAGTCTGGGGCTCTTTTCACTATATTCCCTTTTTCACTTAAATAATACAAATGTTTAAAAAAATTATTTTTTTACATGCAACTGGGAAATAAGATATACAGGTACTGGTGTATAGAAACCCATCTTGCCTACTGGAAAGTTAGGGGGGTGATTGAATGAGACCTCAGAAACTGAATACAACTTTACTGTTAACCCAATTAGATCACATACACAAACATTTATCAAGAGAATATAAACTATAGATCAAAAGCATCTAGAAACACAAATGTTATATATGTAGTCAGTTGCTCATTGATGAAGTACTAAGAGATGCCTACAAATCCACAGAAAAAGGTGAAGCAGAAATTCTAAAGAAATGACAAAGAAGGTAGGGCATTACCAAGGAAATGCAAGTTAGAGATAAATTCAGGAAAGAAAAGATAATTCACAGAAACAGGGCTCCATTTTTTTTATTCTACAACTTTCCCACAATCTTAATTCTGTCCAGCTCATAATTCACTGTTTAGGTCTGCTAACCATCAAAGAGCTGTTTGAATATTCATTGCTCTAGTATCCTTTGTCACTACTATAGATTTTAAGGCAAAAATTGAGAAAACGAAGGAAAGCTCTGAGGAGTGGTAAGATCCATAAAACTCACATTATTCATGTATAGTCCACTATGCACCACTATGAGCATCACTACTGTTAAAAAGCTGGCTAAGGGGCGGCTAGGTGGCGCAGTGAGTAGAGCATTGGCCCTGGAGTCAGAAGGACCTGATTTCGGATCTGGCCTCAGACACTTAAAGCGCACACAAATAAAAACCTAGCCGTGTGGCCTTGGGCAAGTTACTTAACCCCAAATGCCCTCCAAAAACAAAAACAAACAAAAAAGCTGGCTAAAAGGTAAAAATATACCATCCTTTGTGGCACTGCCAGAAATCCTACCCTAGTTTCAGAGGCTAAGCAGAATTAAGACAGAGAAATTATTTCCTACTTATCCTGTACATAGTACATACTTTCTCTCTATATATTTGTTTGCATGTTAGCTACACCGTTAAGAGTATAAGTTCCCTGAAAGTAAGATTGTCTTTTGCCTTTTTTTATATGCTTTTTATTTTATTTCTTTTGTATTCCTAGTGCCTGATACACAGCAGGCACTTAATAAATGTTTACTGATTGATTTAAAATTGATTGACTGATAGAAAAAGTCAATGAGTTTTAAAATCAAGAATATGCTGTAGAACTTGACAAAGTAGTAGTCCCTGAAACTAAACAGGTATAAGGTAAGATGAACATAAATGACCAAAACTGAAAACAGCAGGTTTAAATGACATGTTCAACAAATGTAGATGTAAAAGGAAGATGAGTAGAAAGGAAGAGCAAATTCATCCAACAGTTAAAACTATAATAAGGACAAATGATATCTCACATTTCTTCTGTACTAACTTTTAAATGTGTTATTAAATCTATTGTGTCATCTTACCCAGTAAATCGGGATATGTTTATATTTGACAGATGAGGAAACATACCCTAAGATATTAATATGACTTCGGTAAGGCCACGTATAGAACTGTAAAACAAGGAATGAAGACCACGTCTCTTCTTGCTCAGGCTTATGCTCCTTCTTTTCACCATAAGGTGGTAAGTAGTATGTACAAATGAGAAAAATTGCTTGCACAGCTCCCTTGTCCCCCAGAAATTTTAAATTTATTAAAGGAGACAAAACAAGCACATGAAATGACTTAACACCTTTAAGTACAAAATACTATAGTACAAGCTGAATCTATAAATAGTGAGATGACTAAGAAAAGTAATGTCAGGTCAATGAAAGCTGAAGGGTGAAAACAACTGAAGCATGACTAAACAAAGAGAGGGTTAGAAGAGAATTAAATGCAGTAGCAAAAAGGAGTATATGAAGCAGGGAGAGTGGTCAGATTACAGAAAGCAATGCAAACATAAAGGAGAAGCAATGAAATAATGAAATGGAATAATAATGCCTGCAGAAAGAAAGGAAAAAGAGTAAAGGGAAACAGGAGTGAGAGGTAGGTAGTGATGTCTGAAAGAAATGAATTAAAACCATATGAATTGGTCAAAGTTGCAACAGATAACAAGAAAAAATGAAGCTAAAGCAAAACCTGTAAAGTTAATAAGGGAAAATACTTTTTGCTATTAGGCAAGAATCAGTAAGGATTGAGGAAGGAATATGAATTTGAAGGGGAAGAAGTTGGTGTAAAGCTATTATATGATAGAACAGTGAGGCAACTTTACCTACCTTTCTAACAATACTGTCTTCCACATTGGATTTTTTGTTGCTGCCCTGTTTGCCCATTAATGTGATCTCTAGCTGACAGAATGGTTTCGGTAAGATATCACACTGAGTAAAGAATTTTCTCCACTCTACAATGTATGCTTTTAGCAGTGCTGTATCATCCTGATGGCTCAGTACTCTCTGAAAGAAAAAAAAAATCCCAGTTAAAGAGAACACATATGGCCAAAACTAAGAGAACAAAATGATTTTAAAATATGAGGTTAATTTGGTATTTTCAATTAAATTACTGTTAATCATCTAAGTAGCAATCCTAATGGTTTAAAAAAGTACTGTCTTTCAAAGACTGTATCTATGTATACGTTCTCTTTCTAGCACTTAAATTCTAAGTTGAATACATTAGATTCTGTCTTCAATTTGACCCATACATTCTAGAGAATATCAAAATGAACTCTCAACTCTGGATTTTACATGTAGTGTTCAGCATAGATATTTATCAAATGTTAAAAATACAGCAAATTATATTTTCAATTTATTTTTATGTATTAATAAGTAAAACCATTTACTCTTAGAGGCAGAATTCAACTTCATCAGAAGCCACAAATTTAAAATTAAAAAACAAAAACAAAAAACAAAAAACCTCATGAATGCTTTTCTAGATTCTAAGATTTCAAATTGCACTAAAAATAATGTATATAGAAACAAAGTTTTTAATTAAATTGTGTTAACAATAAAGCATTCAATATTCTAAAGAAAGTCTACATACAATGTTATCATTCCTAATCAAGACATTAACTGCCATACAATGTATAATAGAAGACTTATCAATGCTCACCTTTGATACTTAAAGTCCCTTATTGCAAAGGAAAAATTCTTAACCCAGAATAAAGACTATGTGTATAAACAAAAACATTCATATGCAGAGATATAAAAACTGCTGAGGAACTAATTCAGTCAGTTTGAAACTTTTATTGGTTTGTTTCACCAATTACTAGTACTGGGAAATTAGTGACATATAAAATTTCATTAAAAGGTCAGAAACTCCAGTTTTCTATGGGCTGCAAACTTCATAACACAGAAAGCAAAATCTTGTGGATCTTTCAAATTGGTATAAAAATAGTGCGTAAAGTGGTATGATAACTGACACAATATTGAGATATCAATATTTTGCTTCAATTTTTATTTTCAGAAAGTTCAGGTACATTAGTATCAATTTTGAGAAGTATAAAAATATACATTTATACATAGGTCAATCATCAATACACTCTGTTCCCAGGGCAGTACTTCAGTCCATATGACAGGAAAAAATTCAAGACTTATTTAATTTCTTCACATTCATATACTTTTAAATAAATCATTAAAATCTAATAACCTTGGATACAATGCAAGAAAATTGTCCTTTACCTCTTTTTTGTTTCTTTGGAATTAACAATCATGTCAGAAAAAAAAAGCTAAAATTCAGTCATCACTTGATTAATAAAGAAAAGAGAAAGCAAAGATAACTTAAAGCTCCTGATGATCCAAAAAGCAATTTCAGTCATTAGCTTCAATCTCCTCCTACCAATCAATATACAAGAGCTTCCAGCAAGCAACTGATCTGACTGATTTGGGTTTCAACTCACTGGCTTTCTTCTGTTACCTTCTAGAGGACTGACTGATGAAGAATGAAATGGATAAAAAAAGGCAAGCAACAGTGAAGAAGAACCAAAAAAATTAGATAGATATAGTCAGTACCATAAATATTTGCTGAATTGAGCTAAAGGGATAAGCTCCTGAGTAACTGAAAGTCGGCTATCTGTTAGAAGTTCTAAATACAGGTAAGCTTTATTGTGCTACAATACTTGAACTTTAGACTCAGTAGCAATAGAAGGCAACTTAAGCATTTCCCAATGGGTTAAAGACTCTGGGATAGAAAAAAAAAATTCTGTTATCTACAGGTTGAAGTCTCATAAGAGGGCCCAATATCAACATACCTGTAGCTAGTGGATATAGAACAAAAACGATAGTGTTGTTGGGGCACACAGTTTAACACTAAATTAGCAAAGCAGGAATAAATATATAAGGAAAAATATTTTAGGCATAAAATTTTAAGGACCCACTGAATTCCCAAATAATCTAACAAACAAGATAGATTACATTCCACAAATAAGTCTTCACTGAAAGCAAAATATGAATTTCAAAAAGTAACCATATCATAAAAAGGCTTTTAAATTAACTTTCAAAGACTCACTGCCTGTGCTTGTTTAATAAAATCAAGTATATCTTCTTTCAAAGCCTGGTGGATTTTTGCTGGGCCTTTATCATCCCACAAACAAACTGCATGGACATCCCTAGAAAATAATGAAAGCAAGTCATCTTTAAAGGCACAATTCTTTTATGTAGCCACTGTATATATACAAATATGTAAAACATATGCGCGCGTGCTACACAGCTTTGGAAAGAAGTTTCTAAGAAAGAAATACTAATTTATACATGTTCTATTACTCTTAATAATAAAATAATATATATCAATGTTCCCTATGGAACCTAGTCTCTCACCCAAACTCCAATAAAGCCCCATCACATACAACTTATTCAGTTTTATATTTCTTTAGGTATTTGCTATTTACACATTCCTAAGGTATTTACTTTATATTAGAGGTGTTTGCTCTTATTTAAAAAATCAATAGCAACAAAAAAAAATCCTACTGACAAAAGCTGAATTTACAAAAAAGATGCATACTCTTTTAAACTCTGACATTCCAGGGGCGGAGCCAAGATGGCAGTGTAGAAACAGCACCTCCAAGGTGCTCTGCCCCACACCACTTCCAAACAATGTAAAAGGTGGACTCTGACCAACTTCTAGAGCCCCAGCACCCACAGAATGACACAGAGAAGCTAACCTCCCACTGAGGACAGCCCAGCAGCCCTGCAGGGAGCGGCCAGCAGAATGCCTTAAAAAGCCGAATTTGCCAGATGGAAAAAGAATCTCAAAAGCTCACTGAGGAGATTCATTCCTTCAGAATTAGACTGGAGCAAATGGAAGCTAGTGACTTTATGAGAAATCAAGATGCTGTTAAACAGATCCAAACAAATGAAAGAATAGAAGGCAATGTGAAATATCTCATGGGAAAAACCACTGACCTGGAAAATAGATCCAGGAGAAATAATTTTAAAATTATTGGACTACCTGAAAGCCATGACCAAAGAAAGAACCTAGAAATCATCCTTCAAGAAATTATCCAGGAAAACTGCCCTGATATTTTAGAACCAGAGGGCAAAATAGAGATTGAAAGAATCTACTGATTACCTCCTGAAAAAGATCCCCAAAATAAAACTCCCAGGAATATTATAGCCAGGTTCCAGAATCCCCAGATTAAGGAGAAAATACTACAAGCAGCCAGGAAGAAACAATTTCAATATTGTAGAAACACAATCAGAATAGCCCAGGACCTGGCAGCTTCTACACTGAGGGACTGAAGGGCATGGAATATGATACTCCAGAGGGCAAAGGACCTGGGATTAAAACCAAGAATCACCTACCCAGCAAAACTGAGTATCTTGTTTCAGGGGAAAATATGGTCATTTAGTGGAATAGAGGACTTTCAAGCATTCTTGAGGAAAAAACCAGAGTTGAATAGAAAATCTGACATTCAGACATAAGAAGCAAAAGATGCTTGAGAAGGTAATCAGGGAAAAGAAATCAAAAGGAACTTATCAAAGTTGAACTATTTACATTCCTACATGGAAAAACAATAACTGTGTCTGATGAAATCTTCCTCGTTATGAAAATAATTGAAGAAGGGTATATGGGCATATGAATACATATGTGAATGTGTGTATATATGTTTACAGGTATACATGGATAGAGGGCACAGGTTGAATTTGGTGGGAAGGGATGATACTTAAGGGGTGAAGTTAAGAGGTGAGAGAGGAAAGTAACAAGAGGAGATGGGGAGAGACAGGGTGGGATAAACTATCTCATGTAGAAGAGGCAAGGGGAAGTAATTGCAGGGGAGGGGAAGAACAGGAAGGCAAAAAGGCAAAACCATATTCTCATTGAATTTGGCTTAGGGAGAGAATCACATACATACTAAATGGGATCTCTCACCCTGAAGGAGAGTAGGGGGAAGGGAGATGAGAGGGGGGATGATGGAGGGGAGGGGAAGTTGGAAGTACCCACTTTCAAAGAGGGACAGGATCAAAGTAGGGAATGGACCAGGTGGGGGCTGGGATGAGTGGGGGGGAAATATAAGCAGTCTTTTACAATATATCCAGTATGGTAATGTTTTGCATAGCTATACATGTACAACACATACTGAATTACTTAACTTCCCAGAGGGAGTGGTTGACAAGGGAGGAAGGGAATGGATATGAAATTCGAAGTTTTAAAATTAAATGTTTCAAATGTATATAAATAGTATTATTAATACTATTTTGCATGTAATTGGGAGATAAGATGTGCAGGCATTGGGGCACAGAGATTCACCTTGCCCAAAGTCGAAGGCGGTATGGGAGAAGATATGGGAGAGAGCAGACTGGATGAGGGGATATCTTGTGGGACTGCTATTCTGGGGTGATGGGTAGGGAAAAAATGGGGAAAAAATTGTAACTCAAAATCTGGTGGAAATGAATGATGTAAACCAGAAGTTAATAAAGCATTTGTTAAAATTTTAAAAAAAAAAGATACATAAGGGGATAATTAATCATACTACAAAAAAGTATGCTTAAGGGTCATTTTAAATGGCAAGCTTCCAAACTTAGATCATTAACTTCTTGAGGTTTTGACCAACTGATGAAGAAGCAATTCCAGTCTGAATCAGTGGCTGAAATACTGATTAAAATAAGGTCTCATTTTAGTTACAAAGCCTTCAGTAATTTTGGTGGTCATATCATACCATGGGCTAAAGGTCTTTTACTCAGTAACAATAAACAACAATCATGGTGCTAGGGTTTGAAAAGCACTTTACAAATATAATTTCATTTGATCTTAGATATTATTTTCTCACTGACTTAAAACAAATGGCACACAGAAAAGAGATGTGTATGCGTGAACATTATATAATCATAAAATTTTTAGAGATAATAAAGACTATAGCATTCAGTCCCCTTATTTTACTAGAGGACTAATACCTAAGGAAGCTGAGTAACTTGTCCAAGGTTACCAACTGGTTAGTAGCAGAACTGGGATCAGATGACAGAGAATGAAAAATCAACTCATGCTTGCTCTTATGTTTTACTTCTCATAGGATATAATTATCCTATGTATGATAGCTTCAATTTTGAGATTTCCTCCACAGAAGGAATTCCCACTACCAACTCTGACTTGGTAAATAAATCTTAAGTTGCTGCTTGAGGCACATAAATATTAAGTTATTTACCCAGTTAGTGTCAGATATGGGATTTGAATCCAGGTCTTTCTGATTCTAAGTCTAGTACTATATCCAGCATATCATTTGCCTCAATATACAAAAAACCCCAAAAGGCTCAAAAAGGGCAACAATGCATGTAACTAAAAAAGGCGTGTTGTTCTTTTAACTAAGGAAAAAGCCTGAACAATCTCAATAAAACAATGACAGAGTTCAAGTCTGCATTAACTTTATTTTGCATGTAAATGTGCCAGTTTAAAAGGCACATTTATTTTTGATTGATCAAAATTTTTTTTAAAATCTGCTTACAGCAGCATTCTTATTCTGTTGCCCCCAAATTAGAATGAAAAGGTTACTTACGAAAACAAATCAAACCACTGCTGTTTTGTGACAGATTCCTGGCGTAAAAGCTTCAGAACAATAGGACGCATAAAATCCCACTTGTCTTCAAACTGAAGCGAGCCTTTATTCTTGAAAAGAAAGGAAAAGTAGTTTAATTTAAATCCCCTTAAATTAAAATTACACTAAGTCAATTAAAATCATCTATTTTTGTCTTTTAATAATTAGGTAGAGAACGTTGAGATTCCAAATTTAAGGTCACCCATTTTCCATAAAAGAGTATAAACTCAACTCTAAATTTCACCATATGTCAAAGAGCCATGGTTACCCTGGTGTTTCATTTCCTTGTCTTGTTTTTCTTCACTAATGCTTTTCTTAGTAATTTTTCAGAATAGCAAGCCGCATATACTAATAAATGTAACTAAGGTCCTGGTGTTGTGTCTGACTCAAGGTCATACAACTTAGTGACAGAACTGAGGCAGTTTGCTGACCCCCAGTCCAGTCCAGACTTCCATAATACCACACAATCCCATAGAATTAGTTTTAAAGGTTGCTTTGGAAAGCTATCCTGATGCTAGAAACACCATGATAAGAACAGCAGAAGGATAGGCATCTAAAAACAAAACACAAATAAATTAATGCCTTATTAAAACATTACTATTAAGAATAATCAGTAACTTTTCTGTAATAGTGTTTATAACACTAATAAGAAAAATAATAGACTTGGTTCATACACTGGTCTTTTGCATACAACAATCAGAAACTGTAGCCTTATATATGATTAGCTGATGTGAAAAAAACAAGATTATTTTTCTCCTTCAGACAAAGATGGGGTATGAGCACATCAGTACTATTATATCAAGTAGGTTAAATCAAATAATTACTATTGTTCTTCATAAAATGAGAAGTGGTAGATGTCTACTCAAAAACTATGATTTTTTTTAATGTGCCATTTATTATTAAAGTGCTTAATTTTCTATGTTACTTGCCCTTGCTTTATTTAGTATTTGAAAAGATATAGTTATCATAGGAACATTTTCCTGGGCTAGATTCATCAGTGATTGCATTCCCAATTTTGAAAGGTTTCTTCCTCTATTAAGCCAGGAGCACAAACAACTTTACCATATTACTAAGATATAAGGCGATTTAAAAAAAAGTCATTGCCTTTCTAGGTGTTATCTCCACTTTATTCCCTTTCAAACTACTTGATACATTAGCTTATAATTCAATGTGACCAGAAAAAATCCCTTAAGGTCTCCATGAAATAGGGTCAAAAATGCTTACCTGCTGGGCAGGGTCCATGGTGAAGATAAACTAAGATAACATTAAAGTGCCATGGAAACACTCTAAGCTATAACCAAATCCTGTCAGTTCTTCCTTTGCTATTTCCTTTAAATTCCACCTTTTCACTTCCATTTCTACTACCCCAAGGAGCAACATAGCAGAACAACTAGAGAGTGGCCCTGGAGCCAGCAAGACCTTCAGCCCTCCCCAGGTTATACAAGCTGACTCATCTACACAGGATTTTTTTCTTATATGCCACAGAAATTTCTTTAGCCTGAAAGCTCAATCTTTTTCTGGACTATTTTTCATATTCTGATTGGTTGGTTTCTCTCAGAACCTCTGATTGAAGGAGGAGGCCCAGGCCAAAGATTTTTCTACCGGGTGTGCTGCTGTCTCATCTCCACAGGACTTTCCTTCTCTACCATGCCCCTTTAACATGTCTCAAATCTCTTTCAGCTCCCTTTTGTGTTATCTTCACCCATTAACTCCTTGAGGGTAGGGGTTGTCTTTCTTTCTGCTTTAATTTGCATTTGCACAGTACACATAGTAAGAGTTTAATAAATACTTACTGACTGATCTAGTTCTGCATCTGACACGAACTGTCTGTTTGACCAGGGCAAGTCACTAAATGTCTCTGTGCTCTAGGTAACTATTTAAGACTATAAATTACAGAGAAGGTACAGACCAGTATTAGTATCGAGTTTTTTCATCTATCAATCAATATTTATAAAATACCTACTATATGACAGGCACTGTGCTAAGCATTGGGGATATAAAAAAAGAGACAAAAGAAAATCTCTTCCAACAAGTATAAAATAAAAAAATTTACCAAAAAAAAAAAGGATGACAAGGGAGGTCAACAGGCAGAACTACTGAGAAGCATTCTAGGTACGGGGTAGAGTCAAAGAAAATCTCCAGTGTCTTGTTCATGGGACAGCCTGGAGGTCAATGTCATTAGATCAAAGAGTATGCATTGGAGATTAAGGTGTAAGAAAACTAGAAAGGTAGGAGGGGGCTAGGTTATGAAAGTCCTTGAATGCCAAACAGAGCATTCTGTTTTTGATGCCAGAAGCAACAGGGAGCCACTGGAGTTTACTGAGCAGAGTGGAGTGTTCCCTATATTACTCCAATCACAAATCCAGTCTATATCCCGAGTACAACTTACTTCACTTAGTAAGATGAAACCCTTGTAAAAATTCTTTAGTCCAAAGGCCAGGAGCCACTGCCCCACATTCATTATATTTGTCCTTCAAAGACCAAGTCCCACTTTTTCCATGATGCCTTTCATGACTACCCTGGATCTCCAGCAGTCTCTAAATTAGCACTTAGAATCAGACTCTTTTAAAAGTTGGAAGGGACCACAGAGGCTGGCTATCCTGAACAATCCTGGCCTAAAACATGAACCCTTACTATAAAATTTCTTTAAAGTAGTCCCTTTGCTTCCCTTGGAAGACCTCCATTGGTAGGAAATTCAATCTACCTTAATCCATTCCATTTTTGGATACCTGCAATCATTTGGAAACTTTTGTATATACTGAGCGAAAATCATTACTCTCTCAACCACCACCACTTTCCACTTGCTGGCAACAGTTTGGGCCAAAAGCAGAATAAGACTGATTACCCTTCAAATATGTTCCAGAACTACTGAATCTCTAGGTTAAGAATATCAGAAATTGGGGCATCTAGGTGGCGTAGTGAGTAGAGTGTCGGCCCTGGAGTCAGAAGGACCTGAGTTCGGATCTGGCCTCAGACACTTAACGCACACACACACAAATAAAAACCTAGCCGTGTGGCCTTGGGCAAGTTACTTAACCCCAACTGCCCTCCAAAAACCAAGAATATCAGAAGCCATCTAGGACAATTAGTACCTGAATAGGAAGACAGGAGTTATGTCCTTTTTCTTTAAAAGCTAGTGGGAGTCAAACATAGAAGAGGTAAAATAATTTAGGGCTGAAATGTCCA
This sequence comes from Gymnobelideus leadbeateri, assembly GCA_011680675.1. NCBI lineage: Eukaryota > Metazoa > Chordata > Mammalia > Diprotodontia > Petauridae > Gymnobelideus > Gymnobelideus leadbeateri. The sequence goes on from WOXC01009073.1 coordinate 302,915, forward strand.
TTATAGAGATAATTTAATCTACTTTATTTTCTAGATGAAAAATCTGAGGCCTAAAATTAAAAAAAAGTATCCATTAAGCACCTAATGTATGCCAAGCATAGGAGATAAAGAGAAAAATCAAAAAGATTTTGTCTGAAGACATTTCATTCTCTCTGAGGGGAACACAATACATGCATATGCAAGATTATATTCAAAATATATATAAAATAACTGTGTGAAGAAAGGCAATAGAAGCAACGATTAGGAAAAGGCCTAAAAATGAGAAAAGAATAATAATAGCTAGCATCTATGTAGCAACTTTAAGGTTTGTCAATCCTTTTATAGGTTAACTCCTTTGATCTTCATAACAACTCTGTGACATAGGTGATATCCCCATTTTACAGATGGAGAAATGGAAGAACAGAGAATTTAAGTAACTGCTAACAGCTAATAGCAAGTAAGTGTCTGAGACGAAATCTGAACTTGGGTCTTCCTGACTTATGTTCTACAACACTGAGCAATCTGGCTAGGAGCTCCTTTGAAGAAAATGGTAGATTCTAGACAATGGAGGTGAGAGAAATGCATTCCAGGAATCAGAACAAGAACAAAGAGAAAGGATAGCAATCAATAAACATTTATTAACCGCCTACTATGTACCAGACACTGTGTAAAGTTCTGGGAATACAAAACGATAAATCCTTGTCTTTAAAAAGCTCACAATATAATGGAGGAGGAAACATGCAAATAAATACAGTGTGAAAATAAAGTCAATTTGGATAGATCAAAAAGTATTTAAGGGGAGTTAAGGCTGGTAAAGTAGATTAGAACCAGGTTTAAAGGGCTTTAAATGCCAAACAGGAGTTTTTGAATTTGACAGAGGAGATAACAGGGAATCACTTAAGTTAATTATTAAAGTGATTAGTCTAAAAGCATAAAAATAGTTATAAAATGAGTTACAACTCAAAAGATGAGACCCTAAACAATAATTAGTATAATTATGTATAAAATTATCCTGTTTTAAACCCAAAGACCTTACTATTTCACCATTGCTACTTGGGACACTATTTGCTACACTGAAGATATTAAATAAAGTTTATTATTGAAAAAAATTATTCTGCCATTTTGTTTTCATCAACTGCATTATCAACTTTTAACAATACATGTGATGTGTGTCCATATACACATACCCAATACATATATACTTACATATCAATATAAAAATATACATGTATACATGCACATATAAAATATACATGCACATATATTCATGTGTGCATTTAAAATACTGGTATTAAGGAGAAAAGAGAAAAGCCAATAGAGTTGTTGTTTTTTCAATTACCTCAACTTCTCAAATGAGTCTACTCTCCTATTCAATTGTTCCTCTGAAACTTGCAGTGTGTCTGTTCAATGCTTATGTACCTGATGGGTAGGCTGACCATCAAACTGCATATCATAGTCTAGACAATATGCATTTTCATCCACTTGTTTTTTCCTGAATGGACAGTTAGTCCAATCTCTTTTGAAATATTATAGTTCTCATTTAGTAGGCTTTCAATATTCCAGGGCTATATCAAATTAGCCCAATGTGAGCTGTAAACAGAACATCTGGAGGACCCCAACATCTATAGGTTATCCGTCTTCCAACTGGAATCAGTGTAAACATTGTCTATGTCACTTGCTAATAATATTGGCAAGCATATATCAATTATGTATTTTATATCTTGCTTAACAGGTCAGTACTTAATAAATAGTGTACATGTATTGTTGTTAAGTCATTTTTCAGTCATGTCTGACTCTTCATGACCCCATTTAGAGTTTTCTTGGCAAAATCATTGGTTTGTCATCTTCTCCAGCTCATTTTACAAATGAAGAACTGAGGCAAACAGGGTTAAATGACTTGTCCAGAGTCACACAAGTGTCTGAAGCAATGCTGACTAATCTCAAGGAAAAATGTGGTAGCTCCATTATTTTTGAGAATTTGCTATAATCATCTTGATAGATCTTTTCCATGTTTTTTCGGTCCATTTATAATCCTTCTAGTTTCACTCTTAATTGCCCTGTAAATGATATGGCTTATCTGAGTCTCTCACTAAATCTCTTATAATAATGTTCTTCTCTCCATCATTTCTTATAATTGTATTAGATAGCTCAGTGGCTAGAGTGCCAGGCCTGAAGTCAGGAAGACCTCAGTTCAAATCCATTAGCAGTGTAACTCTAGGCCAGTTGTTCAACCTTGTTTGCCTCAGTTTCTTCACTTGTAAAATGAGCTGGAGAAGGAAATGGCAAACCATTCCAGCATCTTTGCCAAGAAAACCCTAAAATGGGGTAAGGAGGAATCAGACATGATAAACAAAAACAACAAAAACTGCTTTTAATTTTCTCATGTTATCCTCTGTAAGACATGGCAAATGAATTTAACATCATAAATAGGCATTTAGTGCCCTCGACTTTTGTATCTCTCCATTTGTCAAAGTGATAAAAGTATTTACTGCTATTTTGGTTTCCTAGTTGCTACAAACTAATTTAAATTTCCTCCTTAAAGGGAATTTTATACACACACACACTCAATTGGGTATCTTACCCTATAGGAAAGTAGGGGGGATAGGTATAATAGGGGGAATGATAGAAGGAGGGCAGATTGGGGGAGGGCGTAGTCAGAAGCAAATGCTTTTGAAAAGGAACAGGATCAAAGGAGAAAACAGAATAAATGGGAGGCAAGATGGGGGGAAGATAGGAGGGATTTGTCTTTCACAGTATGACTACTATGGAAATGTTTTGCATAATTATACATGTATAACCTATACTGAATTGCTTGTCTTTTCAATGGGGGTGGGTAAGGAGGGAAAAAGGGAGAGAATCTCTCTTTTAAAACTCAAAGTTTTAAAAACAAATGTTAAAAAAACTATTGCTACATGCCACCAGGAAATAAGATATACAGGTAATGGGGTATAGAAATCCACCTTGCCCTAAAAGAAAGTGAGGGGAAAGAGGATAAAAGGGGGAATGATGGGGGGTTAAAAGAGAGGGAAAACTGGGGGAAGGGGCAGTCAGTATGTTTGCCATCTTGGGATGGGGGGTAAGGGAGAGGTAGAGAGAAAATCTGGAACTCAAAATCCTGTGGAAATGAATGCTGATAGCTAAAAATAAATAAATTAATTAATTCTGGGAAAACATGTTAAAAAATTTTACTTCTGTTCAGTTACTTTCAGTTGTGTTCAAACTCTTCATGACCTCATTTGAGGTGTTCTTGGCAAAGATACTGGAGTGGTTTGCCATTTCCTTTTCCCACTCGTTTTACAGATGAAGACACTGAGGCAAATTAGGTTAAGTAACTTGCCCAAGGTCACATAGCTAGCTAGTGTCTGAGGCCAGACTTAAACTCAGAAAGATAACTGTACCACAGTGCTAAAATACATAGGCAGCTAGGTGGCTCAATGGATAGAGCCTAGAGTCAAGACCTGAGTTTAAATCTCAGAAAGATAACTGTACCACAGTGCTAAAATACATAGACAGGTAGGTGATTCAATGGATAAAGCCCGGAGTCAAGAAGACCTGAGTTCAAATCTGGCCTCAGACACTTACTAGCTCTGTTTCCTGGGCAAGTTACTTAACCTGTTTGTCTTAATTCACTGGAAAAGGAAATGGCAAACCATTCCAGTATCTTTGCCAAGAAAACCCCATGACCATACAGTCTCCAGGGTCAGGAAGAGTCAGACATGACTGAATAACAAGCTAAAATATAGGCCAATTTCTATTCGTTTTAATTGAGATTGCCTCCTTAAATATACAGATAACTTCAGGTCTTTGTCACTCAAATTTTTCTAACGTTAGGTACTTAATTATGGCTTGTTTCATCTTGCTTCTTTATTTCTACGATTTTTATAATTCTAGAAAGCAAATAAGCAGTCCTAAAAATAGTATCACATGATCTCTGCGATCTCATGAATACCAAAATCCAATTATTTTATGTAGATATTTCCAAGGCCCAGTGTCTCTTCTGAGCTCCAGTCCTATCTCACCAAATGCCTACTGGCCATGTTTTACAACCTAGGATTCATGCTCAATTCCACATTTTCCACTACTCTAAATACCTAATCAGTTGCCAAGTTTTCTTGACTCTTCCTACACAAATAGATTATCTCTTGCATCTGTTCCCTTTTCTCCACTCACAAGACTACCCAAGTTATGGTTCTCATAATGTCTCACCTGGATTATTTGGTCTTTCTGCCTCATTTTTCTTTTCTCCAATGCATCCTTCACACAGATGCCAAAATAATTTTCCTTACATATATATATATACACACACATACACACCAACCATGTCACTGATCAAAAACCTCCAGTGCTGCCTTTGACTTCTAGGATCAAAAAACAAACTCCTCTAATTAGTATTTTATGCCCTTCAGAATTAGGTTCCAACCTATTTTTCCCAGGTTTATTTATTACCATTACTCTTCTACTTTATGTATATTATTCTAAAGTACACCCAAACTGGCACATTTGCTCTTTTTTCCATGTACAACCCATATATGATATTCCATCACCCAGCTCCATGAGTTGGCACCAGTGTGTACATACATCCCTTCCCTGTCCCCCATGTATTCATTCCTCACTTTCTGCCTGGTAGAATCCTTAACTTTCTCCAAAGCTCAACCTAATATGCTACCTTCTACATGAAACCTTTTATCATCTCTCTGCTCTGCCCCAATTTAACTTTTATTAACTCAGTAGAGATTTTGTATTCATTGATATGTCTATATGTTGTCTTCTCAGTTAGAGGGAAGTTCCTTGAGGGCAGGAATTACTTTATTTTGGTCTTTGTATCTCCTGCATCTAGCACAGTGCCTGGTACATAATAGGAACTTAATAAATGACAGCTAACTGACTACCAAATTATGACCCTAAATTTTTTTCCCCAAACACTCTTTCTTGCCCCCTGAAATGACTGTGAACATATGAATCTTCCCTCATTTTCCTTTCTTACCACTTATAGTTTAGTTACTACTATACTGCCAATTCCAACAAAGGCCATCTTTCTCAAATGCACATATATCACATTTAACTCCCTTTAAATCCCAACTTATTAAGACTAAAAAGAAAAAAAAAGTTCCCTTGCTTTTCACTCTAGTCCTATGCTCAAAAAATTCTCAACCATAATCATTTCTAGTAAGCCTATGATCATAATAGATAACACAGGGTAAAAAAAATTGTCATAGAAGAGGAAAGACATACATTTAAGAGAAATTAGGCACAAAAAAAGAAGCAGTATCATCAACTATTAAAAAGTCTTCAAAATTTCCTTCAAAATTTTTGAAAGTCTCTACTGACCGTTTATCATCCTCTAATTAAGCATTTCCTTTAACTTCAACAATCAAGATGAATACAAGACAACTTATTCAATAAGGTTTTTCTTTTGTTTAATTAGTAATTTTACAATAATTTTTCCACTTTCAAATTACATATATATGGTATTTTGGCTACATGAGTTGAAGAGAATTCTACGGGCTATGTTATGTACCTAACATTTACAATAATATTTCTATGAATGGATTCTAAGTTTCAATTTAAGAAACTCTTTCTTTAAAAAACCTATTTGCAAATCATAAATTTCTTGTCTCCATTCCCTGACCCCAATCCTATCCTTAAAGGCTGGCTGGGTCACTTGTTATTTATAAACTAATGTACTTATATACAATGAACTACACATTTCTTATTCAGTTCAACAAATCTTTTTTTTCCCCTCCACACACTAAAGCTTACAAAATAACTCATCCCAAATTTGTGAATTAGTTGAGGCCATGTTTTCATTTATAGCAAGAGTAAAGTTTAACAGTGCAAAGTTGTTACATTTTCTGATATAATTAGTTCCTCACTCATTCACTTTAGCTACTTCAGCAGGATACGCAATTCTTGAGTCTCTAAAGCCCTGCCTCTCTTTCCTGCTTCTCAAGCTCCCATAATGTTATTTAACTTCAGAATAACTGAATTGTCTATTTTCTATTCATTTTTGTGCTCCCTATTTTCTCTCACTTGGATCATTCAACTATTACTTCTAATCTGGGCTCAAAAAATGTTACAGAACATCCTTGTTAAAAAACATAAAAACAGGAAAATCCTAAAGAGATGTAAATAAAACGATTAAATTCCCCTAAAAGCTAGCACCAGAAGATACTCCTAGAGCTTACCCCCAAAAGATATTACTGTTACTTTAAAATTACAGCTTAAGTATCTCTAGGCATTCTCATCTGTAGCAAGATGTTAAAATTAAGCTACTCTTTTTTCTAATCTCCTTACAGAAAGATCATTTCCCCACATCTGCTCATTGTAATTTATAGTAAACAAACCCTGCCTCTGAAGTGAACCACTAACTCCTTCCATATATGAGCAGAGCTGTCTTAACAAAAGTAACAGTCAAAGACTATAAGAGCTGGAAGGGACCCCAGGAATCATCTCCAGACTAAACACACCTGAAGAGATTATGTTTTGTATTATCCCCAACTGGTCATCTAGCTCTAGTAAAAACCCCAGAACTCACCACCTCAGGACACACCCTATTCTATTATGCATAGTTAGCTGATGTAAGAGATGAAAAGTGTATAAGAGGTAGCACTTACCCCCATCACCCTTACATTCTAACTGTAAATTTTTTGTTTTTCTCATACAGAGCTAGAATTCTCAATGGAACTCCCCACCCATTGCTCCTGATTTGACCCTCCTACTTCTGCTCTATCATAAGACCAAGTCATCTTCAAATATTTAAAGACCACTGTTAGGCTTAGCAGTAACCTTCAAGTATAGAACTTTAAATTTTTCCTCTTTAAATTAATCTTACTAGGGGCGGCTAGGTGGCGCAGTGAATAGAGCGCCGGCCCTGGAATCAGAAGGACCTGAGTTCGGAGCCGGCCTCAGACACTTAATCCATACAAAAAAACAAAAACCTAGCCGTGTAACCTTGGGCAAGTTACTTAACCCCAATTGCCCTAAAGGGGCGGCTAGGTGGCGCAGTGAGTAAGAGCGCCGGCCTCGGAGTTTGGATGACCCAAGATCAGATCCGGCCTCAGAAAATGAGCACCCACGCATAAATAATGACTAGCCGTGTAACCTTGAGCAAATTACTTAACCCCAATTGCTTTAAAAAAAAATTAATCTTACTAGACTGTGCACTGATCTAGTTTAGGGAGATTTTTTTGTTATGGAACTCCCTGGCCATTTGGTGAAGACTATGGCCCCTTCTCAGAATATTTGTCATCTACATTTATAATTGAGCACCTAGGCAGTGCAATGGATAGAGGTTGGAACTTGGGAGCTCAAATCTGGTCTCAGCTGTGTCAACCTGGGCAAATCACTTAACCCTGTTTGTCTCAGTTTCTTCATCTATAAAATGGTCTAGAGAAGGTAATGGCAAACCACTCCTCTATCTTTACTAAGAAAATCCCATACAAGATCACCAAGAGTCGAACACAACTGAAAAACTGAACAACACATTCATAACTGAAGGAATGCTGAATTTGAAGTTACTAAGAATAAAGATAGAGGTGGGTGGAGCCAAGATGGTAGAGAAAAGCCTGGGACTCACCTGAGCTCTCCTCAAAACCCTTCCAAAGACCTTTAAATAATACCTTAAAACAAATGCTAGAGAAGCAGAACCCACAAAAGGATGGGGTAAAACAATTTTCCAGCCTAAGAAAACTTAGGTCAGCAGGAAAGGGCTGTTAACACCAGGGTAGGAGTGAAATGCAGTCTAGTGCAAGCCACTCTAGCCCAAACCCCTCACAGTCCACCAAACTGTTTTGGATGCCATCGTTTATCTACTTTCCCCTAATGTGTCACTTGTAAATGTGATAAACATAACTATTTTTTGTCTTTTTTTATGTTTAGCATTTTATTTCTCCCAAGTTACATATAAAAACAACTTTTAATATTTGCTTTTAAAACTTTAAATTCCTAATTCTCTCCCTTCCTCCTTTACCATGTTATATACATGTAGTCATGAAAAACATTTCCTTAATAGTGATGTTGTGAAAGAAAAGACAAAAAAAAAGTATGCTTCAATCTGTATTCAGATACCATCCGTTCTTTCTCTGGGGATGGAAAGCATTTTTCATCATAAGTCCTTCAGAGTTGTCTTGGATCACTGTATTGCTGAGAACAGCTAAGTCATTCACTGCTGATCATTTTACAATATTGCTGTTACTCTATACACAGTACATTTCACTTTGCATTAGCTCATGTGAATCCAGATTTTTGAGAGCATTCAATTCATCATCTCTTTCTTTCTTTTTGCTTTTTGGAGGGGGGAAGGCAGGGCAATTGTAGTTAAGTGACTTGCCCAAGGTCACACAGCTAGTTTTGTGTTAAGTGTCTGAGGCCAAATTTGAACTCAGCACCTCCTAACTCCAGGGCTGGTGCTCTATTCACTGCGCCACCTAGCCACCCCTGAGAAATGAAGTCTTAATCAGAGAAACCTGCTTCAACATTTTTTAGCTTTTTTTTTTTTTTGGAAGGCAATTGGGGTTAAGTAACTTGCCCAAGGTCACACGGCTAGGTTTTTGTTTGTATGTGCGTTAAGTGTCTGAGGCCGGATCCGAACTCAGGTCCTTCTGACTCCAGGGCCGACGCTCTACTCACTGAGCCACCTAGCCACCCCTCAACATTTTTTCAGTTATTACTACTAACTCTTTCCCCTTTCCCCTTCATCCTATCTTTCCCACTCATATTGATTCTATCCTCTCTTGCCTTTTACCCTGTTTCTCCTCCAAAAGTGTTTGCCTCTGACTACTCCTATCTGCCCTCCCTTCTATCACTCCCACCTTCTCTTATCCCACTTGACATCTATTTAATTCAAGTCACAGACCAAAATGTTGATTGAGATCTCCCTCAAAATTGATATTTATCTATTAATGACTACATATTGGATCCAATCAATCAATACATATTTTTTAAGTACTTATTGTTGTTATTAGGCACTGTATTAGGCACCACAGCCACAAAAATAAACAAATAATCCCTGCTCTCAAGGAATATATATTTTAACTACTCAGTCATTTAGTAAGTTCTGAATCTACCTACCTGTACTAAAATTTAGACTATGTCTCTTCATCTTGTTCACAAAGACATCAAGAAAGATTTAATTTAAGGTCTGGCTGAAATTCAGGTTGATTATATCTATGACATTCTCCTGTCAAAAAAAGAAATGGTGTTTGATGTGAACCCATGTTGGCTCCTAATGATCTTTGTGTCACTTTCTAAATATTTATAGACTATCCCTTAGACACTGCATTACAGACTATTTGCACTAACAAAATTCAAGGTCATGGCTTATATTTTGAAGGATCTACCCTCTCTCCTATTTTGTGGATGGGTGGGAAGAAAAATGAGATATCCTATTACCTCACCTGTTTGCTATGATTTTTCAAAAATACAAGCTGCTCACCAGTCATATCCAATGAGTGCAGTTAAGTTCATATATACATATATGAGTGTGTACAGGTACACGTACACACACACACACATCCCAACAAACCTTTAAAAAGTCCTTTGTTGTTCTGTTCCTTCTGGGTTCTTAAGAATTCAGACATTATGCTTACAGAACTACACTATTCTTGAAATCATTCTCTACTACCTGCTCTTGTTTCCATCTAAATTGTCTTATTTATAATTAAATTGGCTAATGAGTTCCTTGTCCATCCACATCTATAGCTTCCCTTTTTCTCCCTCACTGGAAGTGCATTTGTATCATCAGAATTCTATATGTGAATGTTTCCTACACCTCTCAGACCAACTTCTATAATATACAGTGTATATACCCTGAACTTTATGAAATTTGCTCTCAAAAATCTTGGGACTAATAATTACTCATTCCTCTCTGTCAAACCTCTATGTTGGCATGGTCTTTCCTTCCCCAAGTACACACAGTTCCTTTTTTAAAACCAGTTTTCATTATCTTTTGTTTTTATATCACCTACACTTTCTATTTATCCTTTTTCTTCCTGGGGAAACAACCCTTAGAACAAAAACATTTTTTACAAAGTTCCACAAAACTAATAATAAAAAAAAAAAAAGTCTGACTTCATATATAGCATTCCAAAGCCATGGAACTTTATTTCTGAAAAAAGAGAAAAGTGTCTTCTTATATCTCTCCTTGGGAGTTAAGTTTGGTTATTATAATTTTAAAGTGCTCAGTTTTGTTTTGTTCTTTTTATTTACATTGTTGTAGTCACCAGGTATGCTATTTTCCTGGTTATGCTTACTGCACTTTATCAGTTGATGTAAATCTTTCTATTGTTCTCTGTACTCACCATTTTCATTGTTCCTTACGTCATAGTAATATACCATTGCATCCAGTAGAATTTTTTTAAGAATTACAAGTATCAGGGGCAGCTAGGTGGCGCAGTGAGTAGAGCGCTGACCCTGGAGTCAGAAGGACCTGAGTTCGGATCCGACCTCAGACACTTAACACACACAAACAAAAACCTAGCCATGTGACCTTGGGCAAGTTACTTAACCCCAATTGCCCTTAAAAAAAAAAAAAAAAGAATTACAAGTATCATCTTCCCATGTGGGGATGCAAACAGTTCTGCTCTATTGAATCCCTTATGTTTTCTTTCCCTGTTTAGGCTTCTTTTGTATCTTGATACTGGAGATCAAATTTTTTGTTCAATTTTGGTCTTCTTATGAAAGCTTGAAATCCTTCTATGAAATGTTTTTTGAAAATATGAATACTATTATAGAAAAAACTATGAAAATAGTTTTTTCCCTTTAAGAATTATGCTTAATTTTGCCAGGTAGGTGAATCCTGATTGTAGATCTAGCTCCTTTGCCTTTTGGAATATTATGTTCCAAGACTCAGCCCTTTATGTTGCAGCTGCTAAATCCTGTGTAATCCTGACTGTAGTTCCCTGATATTTTAATTGTTTCTTTCTGGTCACTTGCAGAAATTTTCCCCTGACCTGATAGTTCTGTAATTTGGCTATAATGTTCCTCGGAGTTTTTATTTTGCGATCTCTTTCCTGCGGTGATCAATAGATTCTTTTAATGCTTATTTTGGCCTCTGGTCCCAGGATATGAGGGCAATATTCCTTGATAATTTTTTGAAAGATGCTATTCAGGTCTTCCTTTGGATTATGGCTTTCAAATAGTCCAGTGATCCTGAAATTATCTCTTCTGGATCTATTTTCCAGGTTGTTTTTCCAATAAAGTATTTTACATTTTCTTCTATTTTTTCATTCTTTTGTTTTTCTTTTTGGAGGGCAATTGGGGTTAAGTAACTTGCCCAAAGTCACACGGCTAGGTTTTTGTTTGTGTGTGCATTAAGTGTCTGAGGCCAGATCTGAACTCAGGTCCTTCTGACTCCAGGGCCTACGCTCTACTCACTACGCCACCTAGCCGCCCCTTATTTTTTCATTCTCTTGATATTGTTTGATTCTTGATGTCTCATAGTCATTAGCTTCCATTTAGCCAATTCTAATTTTTAAAGAGCTGTTTTCCTCAGTGAGTTTTTGTACCTCCTTTTCCATCTGGCCAGTTGTACTTTTTATAAGTTGTTTTCTTCAGTGGATTTTTTTTATCTCCTTTTCCATTTGGACAATTCTACTTTTTAAGTTGTTTTATCTTTCCAAGTTGTTGACTCTTTTTTTGTAATTCTCTTGCATCATTCTCACTTCTTTTCCCAATTTATTTTTAAGCTCCTTTTTGAGCTCTTCCATGAGTTCTTTCTGGGCTTGAGGCAACTTCCCGTTTTACTTTGGGGTTTTACCCATAGGTGTTTTTGACAGTTGTCCTTTTGAGTTTGTATTTTGATCTTCTCTGTCACCACAATAACTTTCTATAGTCAGATTCAGTTTTTTTGGTCATCTTTTCTGTCCTTTACCTTTATTTTTAAATTTTTACTCTGTTCCTGGGGTGGAACAAGCTTTTTTTGCCTAGGCCTGCAGGCCCTAATTATTTGCCTGGTGCTACATTATTGTTGCTCTGAGGCCTCTGGAGTGCCCTTAGTCTGGTACTGTGCTGAGATGGGAAGATGGGGGTTGGTTGGAGGCCATAGGGGTCTCGTAGCTTTCCTGGCACTGAGCTGGGGTCCCAGTGGTGGTGTCTGGCATGTGTTGAAGCCCATGGTGTGCCTGCATTGGCATCTGTTTATCTGCCTAGGGCCACACTGAAACACATGACAGTCCTGGTGTTGGTAGCTTCTTGTTTACCTGGCTATGCTGGATTATGTATGGGGTCCCAGCACTGATGTCTGTCTGTTTCCTTAGGCACTTAAAGGGTCTTCCACAGGCACCTACCTAATTTGCTAGGGGTTACACTGAAACATTTAGTGGTTCCCCTGGCTAGGCTGAGGCATGTGTGGGGGGAGAAGGAGTCCCTGTGATGATGTTTGCTTTCCCTACTGTACTAGGGCTCAGGACCTCCTGCTGGTTTGCTGAGGAGAGGCTTTTATACTTTCACCTAAGTGAGGGAAATTTTTCCTGCTGATCTTCCAAGTTCCTTGGGTTAAAGACAAGTTTCATGCTTTTTGCTGGTTCTGCTGTTTCAGGGTTCATACTGGGGTGCTATTTTATGATTTTTATGGTGAATATGGGAGAATTAGGGCAACTTCCTGCTTATTCTGCAATCCTGGCTCCCAGAAGTAAAAATCTATGATAGAATCTTTTAACATTTAACAAGATGACAAAGCAAAATCTTCAGTCCTGTAAGTGTCTTCTTCTGATTGGTCTGACATTACAGAATGACAATTCTGACCGGTAGATAATGAGGCCAGATCCGAACTCAGGTCCTTCTGACTCCAGGGCTGGTGCTCTACTCACTGTGCCACCTAGCCGCCCCTCCCAATTATATTTTAATCTAATTAGGGCACACTCAGCAGTGTCATAGGGGAACATGGGCTGTGTGTTGGACACCTGTGGACTAAATGACTTCAAAGGTCTCTCCCATCTCTAAATCTATGGTCTAATTTTTTGGGGGATGCAGGGTAGGAAGGAGATGACCAGGAAAGATCTCACACAGAAGATGGCACTTCAGCTGAGCTTTAAAAGAACCTAAATATTCTAAGAGGCAGAGGTGAAAAGAGAGTGTATTCCATGCATGGGGGCAATTTGTGTAATGGAACTTGAGAGATGCAGATTTTGCATCAATACTATGTAAAACTTTCTAACAATTATTGAAAAGAGTGGTTTGCCATGGTAATAAGTTTCCCATCACTATTTAGGTATCTATCATCCATGTTTAATTTATTCTTACTGATTGATAAAACCTAGTATCAATATAGCTGTGTTTGCACTCAATGCCTGATTTAGGTAGTTAGGCTAGCCTTTATCACCAAGAGAATACTCAAACCCCCTTTCAGCTTGACAGGATATACTTATATATTCATAAAGTATTTTTACACACACACAAGTTCTATCTACCTGTACACATATTTATAAATACGTAAATGTTTGTCAACCTAAGTTTACATACATATATAACAAATATGTTTAAATATATATATGTATTTGGGGCAAGTAGGTGAGTAGAGCGCTGGCCCTAAAATAGAAAGACCTGAGTTCTGATCTGGCCTCAGACACATAACACACACACAAACAAACAAACAAACAAAAAACAACCTAGCTGTGTGACCTTGGGCAAGTTACTTAACCCCAATTGCCCCCCCCAAAAAAAGCAAAAAAAAAATGTACATATATATATATGTACATATACACACATGCATTTTTTAAAATGCAAGATTTACACTCTGCCGGCATGGTCTTAGAAAATCTGGAATCATTTTTACACTAAAATGAGGTATTAGATGAAGCCTTTAATGGAACATACAAAAAAAAAATACTATAAACTGTAGATTTAATATTAATTTGCTCTTACTTTCACACCATAGGCCAGAAAAATCTAATTTTAAATGCTTACACTGTACCCTAGATTAGCCCCTATAAGCTCAACTAAGATCAAAAGACTGCTCATACTAACCTGGCTGGAATTAGTGGTAACATGGTCTCAGTCAAAAGTCTTTGGTTGCAGAATTCAATACCACTGGAAATCAGAGAGAACCCAGCAATAAAATCATCAGTGACCTTGTTATTCTAAAGGAAAAACATATTAAGTTGAAAGGGATGGATTTTAATTTCAGATCTTAGTTGAGATCCATGTACATATACCTGACCTGATGGTGAACCTGAAAGATCAGAAACATTCTAGAATTTTTTATCTTATACAAAGAACTTCAGTAAACTGAAGTTACTTTTCATTATTAAAATGTGTATAGTTACTGATTCGAAGTAAAACTAGAACCAGGAAAATAATATATATGATGACTACAACAATTATAATGACCAAGGTTGGCCCCTCTGCACTATTTTTTTCCTAAGGTGGGGAAACATACACATACAACATTTAATACGTTGTCAGGTTCCTTTGATGTGTTGGCTTGTTTTGCAGGACTGCCTTTTTCTACTCTCTTTTTAAACTTCTATTACAAGGGATGATTCTGGGCAGATTTATTTGAAAATAACAGTTATGTAAAAAAAATAATCAATCTTAAAGTACATGGGGCCATAGAACAATTAAAAACATGCTGAGAAATTTAAACTCATAAAAGCATAGGACATCAAAATTTCTGTTTACTATTTTATAATTTTTAAATAGGATAAATTAGGAAAATTTTTCCCCTCAAAGTGATAATATCAATTGAAATGAAGATGAGAATGGTAACTAAAACCAATTTTGCTAATAAATGTCAATACAAAAAAATAAATAAAGCCTCAAAGAAACGACAGCAATATAAACAAAAGTCATCTACTGCAATGATGTTGGGCTCATATGAGGGATGTAAAAATAGTTCAGCACTGGCAAAAGAATCATTATTAAGCAAACGACAAAAGTCACATGATTACATTAGCAGATACAGAAAAATCATTTGACAAAATACTGGACTCATTTATGTTAAAAATCCCCAAAAGTATGTCATGAAAATACCTTTTTTAATGTGATCAAAATTATATATATATATATATATATGTATAACTAAGAGTCAGAATTATTTACAATGGAAAAAACATGGTGTGTCTAGTAAGTACAGTAATATAACAAGGATCCCCCTCTGCTCACCACTATTCAACACAGCACTATAAATGCTAGCTATAACAATATGACATCAATTTGAGAATGGGTCTGTAACCTTATTAATTCAGGTTTTCCCTTCAACTCTGTATATCGTGAAGCATTCATGATTTCAGCTATGCAAATTATAATGCACCCTGTGCAACACTTGTTCACATCTTCTTGTAAGTCTGTCAAAGGGGCCCATACAACATGAAGGTAACATTCTGGAGCACATAGGTTTGTCAAATGGTTATCCCTTGGCTCATTCATTTTGACCATCTTTTTTGCTCTTATTTTCTTTTTTTTGTTTTGTTGCTCTTATTTTCTAAAAGTGAAATCCTTTGTCTCTTTTGCAGTTCCTTGTTTGTGTTATAACTTAATCACATCCACTATAGATCTTTCTAGTTCCCAGAAATAAAACAAGAGAAGGAAGTTAAGGAGTACACATCACCAAAGAGGAGACAAAATGATTCCTTTTTGCAAATGATGTTATTTTACTTAAAATAGCCTGTGAATATGCAAAGAAATAGTTAATGATTTCAATAAAGTATGTCACAAAATTAATCCTCAAAAAAAATCAGCATTTCTATACAGTATAATGAAACCCAAAAGGAAATGATAGAAAAACTCTGCTAAAAATAACTATAAAGTGTATAAAACAATTGGGTTTAGTCTTCTG
Organism: Gymnobelideus leadbeateri; assembly: GCA_011680675.1. Lineage (NCBI taxonomy): Eukaryota > Metazoa > Chordata > Mammalia > Diprotodontia > Petauridae > Gymnobelideus > Gymnobelideus leadbeateri. The sequence continues at coordinate 318,666 of WOXC01009073.1, forward strand.
AGACATACCCAGGACTTACATTTTAACTACAAAACATTTTTACAGATAGACTGTTTATGAGAAAACCTGGTTCTGTGAGTATAAATGCCCAAGTGAGTAAAATCTTTATACCAATGAAGGTCAGCAAATTCTCTGCAACTTATATAGTCTTCAGAGTTGCCTACAGCACTGAGGGGTGATTTGCCCAGTCATACAGATATGTGTCTATATTGAGTCTTGAACCCAGATCTTACTGGCTTTGATGCCAACATTCTGTCCATTAAATCATATTAACTATAATAAACAAAAATTAAGCAACTAAAGACAGGTTTACTTTCCAAGGCAGCACCAATGAAAATAATAATATCTAAAGAAAAAAAAAGTAGGACTAAGGGGACTCTAGCATTATTAAATAAAAAATATATTTAAAAGTACTTATTCAAGCTATTTGGTAGTGGACAAAAAAAAGACTGAAAAGCTGATCAGTGGAACAGAGCAGAAAAGCAAGACAGAAGCAAACAAGCAATCTGGCAGAAAGTAAGTAAATATGGTGTAAAGTAGAAGTAAATTCTACTTTACGCCATATACAAAAATAAATTCCAAATAGATGCCTGATGTAAACATAAAGTCATTATCATAAAAAAACCAAAACAGCAGAAATAAATGTTAGAAAAGAATTCATAATCATATAAGAATAGAAAGCATAAATGACTACATTAAAATAGGTCATTAAGGGGAGGCTAGGTGACGCAGTAAATAGAGTACCTGCCCTGGAGTCAGGAGAATCTGAGTTCAAATCCAGCCTCAGACACTTAACACAAAATTAGCTGTGTGACCTTGGGCAAGTCACTTAACTCCAATTGCCCTACCTTCCCCCCTCCAAAAAAAGGGGCGGGGTAGAATAGGGTATCAATAAAAGTTCTGGAGTTTTTTTGCTTTTTTTTGGAGGGGGAAAGGTAGGGAAGTTGGGGTTAACAAGGTCACAGGGCTTGTTTTGTGTTATGTGTCTGAGGCCCCATTTGAACTCAGGTCCTACTGACTCCAGGGCCGGTGTCCTATTCACTGAGCCCCATAGCCGCCCCATCAATAAAAGTTTTAATTGGGAAAAAAATCTACACCAAGTATCTCTGATAAAGGTGCAAAATATATATAAAACTGATAAGTACATAAAACAAACAAAAAAATTTCCCAGTGAGTAAGTGGTTAGGAACAAATAGTCCTCAATGGAACTGCAAATTATGGACTCTGTGAAGGATTGCTCCAAAACACTAAGAAGAGAAATGCAAATGAAAACAACTATGAAGACTAGTCCTTATTAAACTTTATATTCAGCAAGTTGGTAAAACTGACAAAATATTGGAAAAGTCAATGTGAGAAGGTTTATGAAAAGATAAACACACTAACACATTGTGAAACTGAACTGGTACAACCAATATGAGAAGTAAGTTGGAATTATCCTAGTAAAGTAGTAAATAAAAGTCCTAAGACCTTTCAAAGAGATTCCACCATTAGGCATATATCCCCAACAATGTTAATAAAGGTCTCACAACACAACAAAATATTTATGGAAGCACTTTTTGGTGATAGTATAAAAACAACAACCAGAAACAAAGTGTAAGAGGGGATATAATGGTATCTGGTTTTGCTCCCACAAAAGTTATTTGAAGATAATCAATACCAGTGGGGAAGACCTCGCTTATCTTACTTTACTAAAACCCTGGCCTTCCTGGACTATGACAATGGCCAGAAGGAACTAGAAAGGTGGGAGTGGCACAACAGCTCTGACCTTTTAAGAGGTCAGATCCCAGTCAGGTCTAGAGGATCTTCACTACCATCACCTCTGTAATCTACATATAATCTGCATATATTAAGGGAATGTAGAATATAGAGGGAAATAAATTGAGGAGTTTGAGGAATTTGACTAACCTTTGAGAAATTTGACTATCTATCTATCTATCTATCTATCTATCTATCTATCTATATATACGGAATGTAGAATATATAGAGAGAGATGGAAATAAAATAAGGAATTTGAGGAATTTAACTAACCCTAAATCTACTAGGAAGGACAGAACTTGTAGATGCTCACTCCAGCTTCGGAATGAGTGTGGGTGTATCCCTAGTAAACACCATACCCCCTTCCAAGCTGGAAGCATAATAAACACCTTCCTCTGCATACTAAGTTTCTGAGTTCTTTCAGTGAGAAGGGGTTTGCCATTTTAAGGGGTACATCATGTGGATCTTCCTAAGGGCCCCGAAAGGGAAGCAGTGGGCAGTGGAAGTTTGTCCCAGGATAACTCCCTGACCCTACCTGCAAGTCCTATGATCCCCATAGTTGTACTGAGGGGCATTCCATGTTGATCTTCCTAAGGGTCCCCAAAGGGAGCAGCAGATGAAGAAGCTTATCCAGGCTACCTGCTTGCAAGTCCTGTGATCCCCAAAAGTATGTTTCTCACAAAAGTAAACGTTCACCTATTTTCGGAAATGGCTAAATAAATTATAGTGCACAAATTGAATCTTATTGTACTGTAAGAAATGAAGGCTGTGATTACAGAGAAACCATGGGAAGATATATGAACTGATACAAAGTGAAATAAATGAAACCAGGAAAACATTTACACAATGGCTACAACAATGTAAATAAACAGAACAACCAAATTAAAATTGAATGCTGTGTGATTATAATTACCAAGACTGGGTCCAAAGAAGAGATGTAAAAATGCAACCCACTCATTTTTTTTGAAAGGGGAGAGAACTAAGAGCGAGGAACATTGTATGTAAATAGTGAATTTCAATATTTCGGTTAATTCTGTTAAAATGTTCTGAGAAGGAAAGATGTATTTAGATATAAAAGCGATAATTTTTTTCAAACGTTAATGATTCTCTCTGCTCTCCATCTAACTAGAATTCAGATCCTTAATCCTTCATTATTTTTAATAGCCAGTATTCCTGCCATATAGTAAATTAATAAATATTTGTTAAACTGAATTTAATGATACTGGAAGAACAGCTATGCCAACTGCATGAGGGGATCTTCAAACCTGAAGTGTGACCAAGGGCAGACAAGAGATATAGAAGCACAGGAAGTGTTGAGCATGAGTTTCTGGATTGGACAAGCACATGGAGGCTCTGAACCTATGCCCCTGTAATTTAGACCCTAAACCTGCACTTTCAGAGGGTTCATGAATCCATTCTCTCCACACACTCAAGGTCAACACTTTAGTAACTGGCACCATGAATTGTGGTGTATGTGGGTCAAACCTCTGAGAGGTGTGAAATGATCAATATTCATCAGGGACTCTGTGTCTCCCCATCTCTATTATAGATCAGATTCCATTTTTTCTTAAAAGGCAAGGAAGTTGTTCCCAAGACTTGATTAGCTCAAGCCACCAAGGCAACCACAGATTCCAGGTGGAGTGAGGGCCCTTTAAAGGGCAGATGTCCTGAGACACTACAGTCAGGTTAGCTGACCAGATGAATAGATACATGAATAAATAACAACTAGCATCTAAATAGCATCTTAAGGTTTATAGAGAGATCTTTTGTATTTCGACACAATTCACTGCATTATTCAGCTGCATATGGAAATGAGTAGTGTTTCCAGAGAATGGCTTATATCCTAGGTGAGTATTTTTTACTATATAATGGCAAAGTAAACATTTTGTTAACTATTGAATGACTTAATTCATTTCAATATTTGACTTTAAACTATGAGGACCAACCTGAAGCAAGCTTAGTCTGATACAGGAGGAAAATGGAAAGCACCAAAAGAGGTTTTCCTAATCTCTTTGGTAAGAATTCCAAAAGAAATCCATTTGTGTGCCTATCTTAAATAAATGTGTTTTATATTTACTGTCTAGTTAATCCAACTGTTAGCAGAGGAACTGAAAATCCTTTGGGAGACGAGTCAGAATTAGCTATTCCCAAGGGAACAACCTGAATGGAGATGAAAGTCACAGAGATGATTATTATTAGAGAGAAGCCCCCAAAGCTGAACCTGCTCCAATTTTCAGGAATTAGTGATTTTAGAGATTATAGAGGCTAGCATCCTTCTCTTTCAGTCCTCCAAAATTCTTCACATCTTCACAACTGCTTCTCTTTTCTATCCAACCTTTTCAATAAACTCCTGTAGTTGGTATTTAAAACCTTGGCCCCAAGCTTCCTTTCTGGAATGACTGTAGTGAATTAGCAGAACCATTATAAGAAGTAAGTTGGAATTATCTAACTTCCCTTTATGGACTTTAATTTCCAGTCAAACAGGCCTACTTACTGACCTTCCATTCACAACACTGTATCACACCTTTGTACAAACTGCCTCCCATGCAAGGAATGCATTTTTTCACCTCTGCTTCAGACTCCTTAGTGTCCTTCAAGGTTCAGCCCAAGTTCTATTTCTTAGAGGCAGCTAAGTGGTGAAGTATAAAGAGTGCTGGATCTAGAGTGAAGGAAACTCAAGTTCAAATGTTACCCCACTTACTAGCAGTGTGACCCTTGGCAAGCACTTAACCCTAAATAAGGACAAAAGGATAACCTACCTCCCAGGGATATGGTGAAGATCAAATGAGGTAATACTTGTAAAGCACTTAGAATAGTGCCTGGCACACAGAAGGAACTTAATAAATGCTTGTTCACTTCTGTTGTGGGTACCCTTCATTCACCAAATTATTTTCTATTATTTTCTACTTAACTACGTGGTACAGTAGCATGTAAGCCCCTTGAGGAGCGGGACTGTGTCTCATTTTTGTCAGCACATTACTGAAGCCTAGCACAGTGCTTGAACATAGCAGGCACAATGAAGCAACAATCCCTGCCTCACAAAGCAAGTTAACATCCTGCTAAGGGAATACACTATATATACAGAAAAGAAATGACACCTGAATTTAGCCTCTTTAAAGAAAAAGGTTCTGACAGGTTGATGTGAGCAGGGAATTCATTCAAGGAATGGGGGGAGGTGTGGTGGAGATGAAATATTGAATTTAGAGGGCAAATAACAATCTAATCTGGCTGAAACACACATCTCCCTTTACTACTTAAACTTACTGAGTGGCAGGGAGTGAGCATCTCATTCTTCTCTATATTGTGTTCTTGCCTTACATGTTGCCTTGCTTAAAAAGGATACTTAATAAAAGTTTGTAGATTGAATTTTCCAAAGAAACAATGTTATAAAGGATAGGGGGTTTTTTCTAAGCTAATACAATGTATATTAGAAATATCAGATTGAACTAATAAAACAATAAAACCAAACTACCGAGTAAAACAATGTTTCCAAAATAAAACCCTATTTAGACAAGAGTTTTTTTTTTTTTTAAAGCAATTGGGGTTAAGTAACTTGCTCAAGGTTACACGGCTAGTCATTATTTGTGTGTGGGTGCTCATTTTCTGAGGCTGGATTTGATCTCGAGTCATCCCAACTCCGAGGCTGGCGCTCTTACTCACTGCACCACCTAGCCGCCCCTTAGACAAGAGTTCTAATTTGGAATGCCAGGAAATCATTTCCTCCTGCTAAAGTTGGGTTGAGAAATCCTGTAGCTCCAACCTGGAATGCAAGAAATACCACCAAAGGCTTCAGCAGACCCTGATATGGAGTAATCTTAGGACAAAGGAACTATTATGAGGGTAATAAGGTCTAGGAACCTCCCATGAGAATTGATAATAGAGTGAAGCCATGATGGCTGGTGACAAGAAGCAGTGCAGACCTGAGGCAGAACAAGAAGAAACTTGAGCGCCCAAGGGTGGCATTCCAAGTAATGAGTAATTGCCAACCCAAAGTTGCATACAGAGAGAAAAGCAAAAGAAAGCATCACTATGGCTCAGCGAGAGCACTAGAGAAAAAAATTTTTAAAAAGAAATGAGAACCATGAATGAAAGAATTGGAAAGATAATTAATAGCTTGACACAATTAAGTACAAAACCCTGTCCAAGCAACAAACTCCTTGAAAATTGGAAGGGACCAAATGGAAACCAAGAAATAATAAAACAAAGTAAAATAACTGAAGAAAAAAAAAGTATCCACAACATAAACAACTGACCTAGAAAACATACTGCAAAGAAAAAAATTAAGAGAATTAACAACTCCAAAAGAGGACAGTGGCAGAAGGAAGCTCCCAGTTGAAAGGAATTCTAGGGCTCCTATAACACCCTGAAAAATAGAAGGAACATTGATATGTAAACCATAAACTGTGCCTCTCAATAATCTTCCATGCACTTAATTTTTATTCTAGTTCTAAATATCTCTTTGCACATAGCTAGCTGAGGCCTAGCTAGGTAGAACAGTGAAAGGAGCACAGGTCAAGAAGATGTGAGTTCAAATCTGACCACAGACACTAACTCTGTGACTGGGCAAGTTACTTAACCTCTGTACGCCCCTGTATAGTTTTCTTAACTATAAGGATAACAGCATGTACATCCCAAGGCTGTGGTGTGGATCAAATGAGAGAATATTTGTAAAGCACTTGGCACAATGCTTACTAACAATAAGTACTATATAAATGCTGGTTATTATTACTATTATCACATTAGTACTACCACAACATGATCCTGCTTCAAACCCATCAAGACCAGTCTGACCTTGGCTCTGACTGAAAAAAACCAAGACTACCGGGTCTTTCCTTTCAGTTCTATGACCAGTAATCCTGGGCACTGATCTCTGCTAGCTTGTAGCCATTCTGATTCCCCTGGGCTTCTGAAGGAGAAACTCCTCTTTTATCATGCATCATTATGGAAGTAAAGTGGTCACAGTTTCTGAGCAGAGAGGTTGTATATGTTCCCCATCCTTGAGGTTTTCAGCAAGAGACAAGATGACAATTACTCAGTATTCTGTGAAATAGATTTTTTGGGAGTAGTTCAACTAGATCAGTGCTGAAATATATATATATATATATATATATATATTTGTGTATATATATATTTACATATAAATATATAATATGTAAATATATTTATATATAAAATATATATGAAAATATATATTTATATAAAATATACATTTTATATATTTAAAATATATATTTTATAAAAATATAATATATAAATATATATTAATATTAAATATATATATTTACTTTTATTTTTCCTCTATTTTCTTTTTAAATTTTGAGTTACAAATTCTCTTCCTTCACCCCCTCCCCCACCCACTGAGAAGGTAAGCAATGATATCAATTATACATGGGAAATCATGCAAAACATATTTCCATGCCAGCCATACTAAAAAAAAAAAAATGTAAAAATAAAGTGAAAAAATTATATGAAATACTGCAACTCAAATTCTGTAATTCTATGATCCTAGCATAATGAAATATAGTAGACTTGACTTAGATCTAGCTCTGTTACTTACTAATCATCTGACTGTGAGTGGGGGAAAAAAACTCTATAAAAATGGAGATAATACATAACACTACCAACCTCTAAAGGACTGTTATTAAAAAAAAAAGTATTTTAAACAGTAAAGCACCAACTACTTTTCTCAATCTGTAAAATAAGCAGATTGAAGCAGAGGGGTGCCTTTTACCTCTAAATCAATGTCATGATAATAAGATTTTTAAATGGGCTATTTAGAACTCATGGGAAAGAACCAATTCATTTTTCCATTTTCTACTCCCACTGTCTAGCAATACCTAGCAAAAACTAAGTGCTTAATGTTTCAAGCATCATAGCCTTTGCAGGCTCCTTGATTTGTGAGTCCAGGCAGGGGGAAAAATGTGTGTTAAAGAAAGGAAAATTAGAGAGGAAAAATTAAAGTTTTATTTTCAAAACTGGGGTGGGAGATGCATAAATTCAGCATATTTTAGTTCTATTATTATTCAAGATCTATAAGTTTTTAAAGTTAAAGCACTATTAAAAAGCATCTGTCTGCTCTTTGAACACTAAGTATTCATAAAATGTATTTTTATCAGCCTTAAGAAAAAAGGCTGAGGGACGGCTAGGTGGCGCAGTGAGTAGAGCAACGGCCCTGGAGTCAGAAGGACCTGAGTTTGGATCCGGCCTCAGACACTTAACACACACAAGCAAAAAAAAGCCTAGCCGTGTGTGACTTTGGGCAAGTTACTTAACCTCAATTGCCCTGCAAAAAGGAAAAAAAAAAGGCTGAAAGACTACTCTGTGTGTGTATATAGACATACCTATATATGTAGATGTCTATATACACACATATTGTAAAAACAAATTTATTAAAACCAATCTTTTTATAAATGAATATAAAAATATAGAAGATAGTAAGTCTGCAGCACCATGTTTAAAAAAACTGTTAAATTAACTATATTACTATATTGAACTGTATTTTAATAAAACACAGATTTTAACAAGAAAATTCAAATAATCTTGAACTTGAAAGGAAATTCTATTGCAAAGCTTACAGTAGCTTCCTATTTGTATCCAAGACAGGAAAAAACAAACAAACAAACTTCTTTTTGGCATTTAAAGTCCTTCAGCAATTTGGCTTAACTTCTCTTTCTAAAATGATTTCACATTCCTTCCAGGCCTGCCCTTCTCATTCTAGCCAAACTGGCCTGGGATGGCTTGCCGATAGTCACACATGACTCCCACCTCTATGTCTCTTTTCCCTAAAGTGTTCTCCCTCTTCGTCTTTGACTCTTCGGATGTCTAAAAGTTCAAGTGTTACCGTCTAACAAAATCTTTCTCTTGCCACCAATGCCAAATACAAATATTTTGTATTTATTAATCTTTATGTATGTTGTTTCTGTACAATAAAATCTAAGCTTGTTGAGGACAGAAACTATCCACTTTTGTCTCTGCATCACAGATGGTCAAATTTCTGGCACATTGCAATTAATACAAACTTACCGAATGTATTCTATAAATTTTCCTAATTATTGTTACTAATAAACGCTGCTATCATGCAGTGTGCTTGACATTACATAAAAAGATGGATTACCTAAAGTTACAAAGAAATGACCGTATCACATGCAGGATAAAATATGTTACGGTAAAATGTTACAACAAATTATATGATAGGGTCAAAATATTGTATTGAAAATAACCCAATGAGACTAAAGTTTCAAGGTACAGGATACTTTCCATAATGGTATGCTATTACAGTGATGGAATTCTAGTATGAAAGTATGTTGCTCTTTTGATGAGTATATTTTGACAAGTATCTTATCTTCTTGGATGAGCATCCTCTAAAGCAAGGATTCTTAAGCTGGGGTTTTCAGTGTTGTTTTCTTTAATATTCTGATACTTATATTTCAATGTAATTGGCTTCCTTATTGTAATCCTATATATTTTATTTTCATGCATTTTATAATATTCTGAGAAGGGATCCATAGGCTTCACCACAGTTCCAAAGGGCTCTAGGACATAAAAAAGAACTGGAGAGGTAGCATGACTTCCAATGTAACACTGGTGGTTACTACTAGGATGACCTTAAAAAAGCAGTTGGTTTGTTAACTGTTTCTCCTAGCTTTTCTCCTGTCCTGTATTCCTTTTTTCTTACTCATTATGTGCACACTCCCTTTAATGCCATCCTGTCTGTCAAAAAATAATCCCAATCAGGCCAACCTCCAAGATTCAAGATTAACCCTTCCTCCCCAAAGGAGCAATTAAAACTCCTATTTTACCCTAAGTATTATGCAATATAACTGAACTATATATAGTAAGATATAAATGAAGGGGTGTTAGCCCATCTAAAATAATTTACTTTTTAAATAGAAATTACTAACCTAAATTTATCTCAACTATCTTTAATTGCAAAATGGTATAAGAGGGGCGGCTAGGTGGCGCAGTGAATCAAACACTGGCCCTGGAGTCAGGAGGACCCGAGTTCAAATCCGGCCTCAGATACTTAACACAAAAACTAGCAGTGGGACCTTGGGCAAGCCACTTAGCCCCAATTGCCCTCCAAAAAGCAAAAGAAAAAAAATGGTAGGAGAGAAGAGGCTCACTATACCTGTCTCAAATTTCTCCCTCAGCAATTATAGGTTCTTAATATAGGAAAATGAGGTCAGTAGAAGGGAATCTTCTACCAACTTCTCTTCCCTCTTGGGTTCAATTTTGTTTTTCAAAGGAAAGAGCTAATTCTTATTTCGTTTTGAGAAAGAAAATAGGGGAAGCAGGTATCAAGTAAAAATAATAGAGTTCTTTCCTTCCTGGAATTTTTGGGTAAAAAAAATTTTAAAGATGTAAAAACGTTTTATGTTTATATATAGGCTTTTCTAGTTATTAACATTTAAAAAGCACTTAAGAATCTTAAGGTATAGGTTACATGTGCAATTATCACATGTGGTTTTACAAGCATTACAAGCAGTATTTTCAATTATCACTCCCCTGAACAAAATCTTATGTCTCCCCACTACCCAAAAGATAAAGTTCAAACTACTTAACCTGGCATTCAGAGATCTACAGCCTGGTCCGACCTACCCTTCTAGTTTATCTACTCCAACTATTCCCTTACAATAATAATAGTTATAGTTAATATTTATTTAGCACTTACTATGTGCCAGGCACTGTCCTAAAAGTTTTACAATTATCTCAAATTGATCCTCACAACTCTGCTAGAGAGGAGTTATCATTATCCTCATCTTATAGTTAGTTAGTGTCTGAGGCCACATTTGAACTCAGGGTTTCCTGACTTCAGACCAGTAATCCATACATTGTGCAACTTACCTGCCCCTAGGTTAAGAGGAAAACAGCAAATTGAGATCAGGATTACAGAAAATAGTTTGGTCAAACTACATTATGACATTGAAGATTATAACAAAGAGCCATGTGTAAAAGAAAAAAAAAAGGTGTCAATAATGCTCTATTTCAGGGGGTTCTAACCTGCGGTCCAAATTGTTTTGGGTTTTTAAAAACGTTTTAAATTTTTTCCCCAAATTGTTTTAAGAAATATGTTGAAAAACGTGAAAAGGATCCACATGTACAAATATATTTATAGCAGCTCTTTTGTGGTAGCAAACTGAAAAAAAATTTTTTTGAAAATTGAATCGAAAATTAAAAGAATGCCCACCAATTGGGGAATGGTTGAAGCAGTTATGGTGAATGAATGTACTAGAACTGTGCTATAAGAAATCATGGGTTTCCTCCAAGATGGAGCCAAAGGTAAAGAAGGAAGCTGTTCTGTTGTCCCCCCACCCCACCCCAAGACAGAAGCCAAGTCCAAGGCTATGAAGGCCAAGAAGGCAGTGCTGAAGGGTGTCCATATCCACAAAAAGAAGAAGATCTGAACATCTCCCATCTTCTGGTGACCCAAGACACTAAGACTTTGAAGGCAGCCCAAATACCCTTAGAAAAGTGCCCCTTGGAGAAACAAGCTCGATCACCACGCCATCAGTAAGTTTCCCTTGACCACTGAGTCTGCAATGAAGAAGACTGAGGACAACAACACCCTAGTCTTCATTGTGAATGTCAAGGCCAACAAGCCATCAGATCAAGCAGGCCGTAAAGAAGCTGTATGACATTGATGTGGCCAAGGTCAACACACTGATGGAGAGGAGAAGGCCTATGTCCAACTTGCTCCAGACTATAATGCTTTAGATGTTGCCAACAAAATTGGAATCATCTAACTGTGTCCAGCTGTGTCCCATTCCACCTACTATAAAAAGTTTTCCAGGGGGAAAAAAAAAGAAATCATGGCGGATTTCAGAAAAACCTGGAAACACTTACACAAACCAATGCTGAGTGAAGCAAACAGAACCAGGAGAACATTGGACATGGTAACAGCAACATTATGCAATGATCAACTATGATAGAATTAGGTCTTCTCAGCAATATAATGATCCAAGATGATTCCAGAAGACCCATGATGGAAAAAAGCTATACACTTCCAGAGAAAGAACTATGGAATATGAATGTACTTTTTTGGGTTTTTTCTTTCTCCTGGTTTTTTCCTTTTGTTCTGATTCTTCTTTCACCACATGACTAAAGTGGAAATATGATATATATGATTGTACATGTATAACATATGTCAGATTGCCTGCTGTCTTGAGGAAAGGGGAGAGAAAAATTTATAACTCAAAATCTTATAAAAGTAAATGTTGAAAAATATCTGTACATGTAATTGGAAAAAAATAAAATATTATTTAGTGGAAAAAATTTTTAAAGTGTTTATAACTTTTAATATATATGGTTTCCTTTATAATATTTTTTTATTTTATGCACTTAGAAATATTCTAAGAAGGGATACATAGGTTTCACCAGACCATCAAAGTGTTATTATGTGTTTATTATTTATGTTATTATTTGTGTCATGAGACAAAAAAAGATTAAGACCCCTAGTCTATTTCAAATAGATGAGGCAGCATAACTTATTGTCACAGCTAAATTTCCATCCTTAAAAAGCAACCTTGCATAGAACCTTGCATTTGCTGTACGGAATTTTATTGTGAAAGTATGTTGTTGGGGTGGCTAGGTGGCTCAGTGAATAGAGCACCAGCCCTGGAGTCAGGAGGACTTGGGTTCAGATCCGACCTCAGACACTTAACGCAAAATCTAGCCATGTGATCTTGGGCAAGTCACTTAACCCCAATTGCCCTCCAAAAAGCAAAAAAAAAAAAAAAAAAGTATGTTGTTCTTTTGATAAGTATCTTTAAGGATGCTCAGAAAAATGGAGATTATTAGGACTCTTTCAAAAGATATAGATTAGTTGTGCTAGTTTACTAACAATATAGTTTTAAGTGGCAATCAAAACATAAAACCACAGAATCTTGAGAGTCTGATAAAGATCTAAGACATTATCTTCCACACAAAGAAACTTTCTAGACTTCCCTCACAAGTAGGCATCTGAATTAGTGACAAGGAGCTCATCTCCTCATTCACTCCATTTCATTTACTGAGTTACACAGCTGAAGTTGGCCTCCTTGTAACTTCCACCTTTTGATTTTTGTTCTGCCAACCAGAGTTAGAATAATTTCTCTTCTACAATTCATACAATCACAGAATCTGAGAGTTGGAAGGGATTTCAATGGCCATCTAACCTAACTCATACAGAAAATAATCCCCAGTATAACATAGCCGACAAATATGAATACTTCCAAGGAGGAGGAAACCAATCACCTCTTCCGAAGCTCCATGCCCCTTTTGTACAGTTGTAATTGATAGCGAATTCTTCTTGAGAGCAAACCTAAATTGGCCTCTTTGCAATTTCCTTCCATTGCTCCTGGTTTTGCCTTCTGAAGCCAACCAAAACAAAGCCAATCCTTCCTTCGCATGATAGCCCTTCAAATATTTGAAACCAGTTATCATGCCTCCCCCAACTCTTCTTTTCTCTAGGCTAACCATACCATTTTTTTCAAATGCTTCTCACATGACTTGGCCATTTACTACCTTGGTTGTATGGATGAGTTGCAATCTATTATGGCTGGAGGCAGTACCCATCAATGATCATGAATCTATTTAAGCACTGAAATATTCTTATTATATTAAATGGCTTCCAGTGCAAACTAAAACTAACATGACTTTCTTGTCAACTATACTGTTAGTTCATATAGTGAAATTAAATTAATCTAATATACTTAAGTCATTTTACTATGAACTGCTGGCAAGCCAGGTCTTCCCAATCCTTTATTTGGTAAAATGATTTTGGGGAATATAATATAGTACTTTATATTTTTTGCCCTTCTAGATTATAAGTTCCTTGGGGGCAGAGACAATCTTATTCTTGAACTATCATAGTTGTATGATAGTTCATATGTATATGCCTAGCATACAGAAGGCGTCCCCCTTAATACCTTAAAATTCCATGAAGACTTTTGGAATACCTTGTATTAGGAACTGACTAGAGCTGTGATTTTACTGCTATAGAATTCTTCGATGAGGAAATTTTCTCTACCAATAAAAGTCAGTACCTTCTCCACAACTTTAAGTCTTAGAAAGTTGCTTAGAGCACTGAGAGATTAAATGAAGTGCTAAGGGTCACAGAGCCAATATACATCAGAGACAAGATTTAAACCCAAGTCTTCCTGGCTCCAAAGCCAGTTTTCTCTCTCCAACTATACCATACTGCCTCTCAAGAGACTGGGAGCTCAAAAAAGTATATTTAATTAAATTATCTCTAAAAAGTTTCATCTTATTTTTATCCTATTCTTCTAGCCTGAATATGAAAACAAATCTTAGCATCAACAGTCCTTTTGTGCTTGTTGTCTCTCTGCTTTAGTTTAAGTGGCTCTAGTAGCAAAGGCCTGGTTCTAACATGTCACTACCCTGGAAGTAGTGACAATAGAAACTGAGGTTTCTATGAGGTAGAGGTAAGGAAAGAGCACATTCCAGGCATGAGAGACAGTTTGTGCCCAGGGCCAGGAGACAGAATATCATGAAAGGGAATAGCAAGTGGGTCAATATGACTAAAGCCATTTAGGTCTTTTCCCTTAACCTTTATGAACGTTGTGTCCTGGCTCATCAACAGGGCAGAAGCTTAAATGAGGAACAAGGAATCCAATATTTCTCAACTGCTTCTCTTTCACAAAGTGATTGGTGTTTTCTTTCTAGTTTTACTTTGCTCTTTGGTTCTTTTTTAAATAAATTTTGTCTTCAGATGTGCATTCTCTCCCTCCAGCTCATTCCACTCTCCATTTGAGAGAGCAAGGAAAAAAACTCCACAACCCTGTTACAACCATGTACTATTAATCAAAACAAATTCTAGAACTGGCCATATGTAATGGGAATGTAAATTTATGTTGTAGCCATCTTTCTTAGATTGTTTTGTGTAAGATCTTCCCTGCCCCTAGGCCATTTAATGGGCTTAAGTGCACCAGGAGCCTGTGGCAGGAGGCTTGTTTTTCAGGAGATACTTTGTGATTGGGCAGTGGGGTCATGAGGGTTGTGACATTCTCTGAGCCAGAAGGAGGCTATATAAACCCAGTTGTGAGACTTTATTTTGGGGCTCACTTTGAGAAGTGTCGTGTGATTTGACCAGATGAGACACTGGGCAGTCGTTGAGGACTCCCCACCCCCATTGAACACCCAGACGTTGATGCTTTCCTCTCTACTAACTGACTAGGTATGGATGTAATGGTCAAGACAATTGGAGGCCTGTCTGCTTGATGTTTTTCTGTTTTCTTGTAACTTCTGCTTTGTAATACAGAAGTTCGGGGTACTGACTTTTTCCCCCGGAACAAGGTAAATGATATATTTGATTGATTAAAGCAAGATTGTTAACCCATTTTGAGTTGCTTTCCTCTAGTAAAGCCGATCTAAGAACCTGTGTTGGCAGCCACTCTGGGGATGCTGGGGTACTTGCTCCTACACCATGTTTTTTTAAAAGTCTCAATCTTTCCTGAATCTATCACCTATCTATCAGGAGATAGCATATTTTATTTCAAGTCCTCTGGAATTGTGATTGGTCATTGTGCGGATTAAAGTTCTTCTCTTTCAAGGTTGTCTGTCTTTACAATATTGCTATTGTTTCATAAATTGTTATCTTGATTTTGCTCACTTCACTTTTTGTCAGTTCATATAAGTCTATCCATGTTTCTCTGAAACTATCCCCTTTATGATTTTTCACAGCATGATGGTTTTCTATCACATTTATATACTCATAATTTGTTCAGCCATTCCCAGATTGATAAGAATCCCCTCACTTTCCAATTCTTTGACACCATAAAAAGAACTGCTATCAATTTTTTGCACATAATTTTTTCCTCTTTCTTTAATCAATATTGCTGGATTAAAGGGTATGTACAAATGAATAAAATTTCTATCAGAGTTCCAAACTGCTTTTCAGAAACAAACTGAAAAGTAATAATACTTCCAATAGATCTTTGAGGTTTCATTTATGATTTCTTAAACATGGTGCCCAGAATTTTTTTTTGAAATGTGGTTTTCCTGTGTATATCCTTTGATCTAACAATACCACTACTAGGTCTGTATCCCACCAAAGTGTATCCATCACTGTATCCCAATCATAAAAAAGAGAAAAGGACCCACATGTATAGAAAATATTTCTAGTAGATCTTTTTGTGGTGGCAAAGAACTGGAAATTGAATGGATGCCCATCAACTGGGGAATGGCTGAACAAGTTGTGGTCTATAAATACAATGGAATACTACTGTTCTATAAGAAATAATGAGCAGGTAGATTTCAGAAAAACCTGGAAAGATTTACATGAACTGATTCTGAGGGAAGTGAACAGAACCAAGAAAATGTTGTACTCAGTTCATAGGAATACCATACAATGATCAACTATGATAGAATTAGCTCTTCTGAGCAATACAACAATTTAAGACAATTCCAAAAGACTCATGATGGAAAATGCCAAGAACTATGTAGTCTGAATGCAGATCAAAGCATACTATTTTCGCTTTTTTGTGATTTGTTTTTTTTTCTCATGGTTTTTCCCTTTGTTCTGATGCTTCCTTCATAATGTGACTAATGTAGAAATATGTTTAATGTGATTATACATGTTTAACCTATATCAGATTGCTTACTGTCTTGGGGAGGGGAAAAAGGAGAGAGGGAGAAAAATTTGGAACTCAAAATCTTATAAAAATGAACGCTGAAAACTATTTTTACATGTAATTGGGAAAAAAAATACTACTCAGTGTAAAAAAAAAAAAAAAAGAAAAGTGGTTTCCAGAGAGCCCAATGATTCTTAAATTATCTCTATTTAACTTGTTTTCCAAGTTTGTTAGGTACAGTTGTTTTGGATAGTAGATGGCAGCATTTTCTCCTATTTTTTTTCAATCTTGCTTTTTTTCTAACATTTTTTGTGGTCTCATTAAGTCACTCATTTGTATGGTCTATTTGAAATTTTAGAAAGTTTTTACCATTTTCTGTTATGGGCTGTCTACTCTTTTTCTAATTCTTTCTTCCAAAACTTTTATTTTTTTTTTTAATCTCTTGCTTCATTTCTTCTAGTAATTTATTTAGTTCTTGTGGAAAAAAAAATCAATTTTTTTTCTTTTGCTTCTTTGCTTAAAGTTGTTATGGAATTATTCTCTCCTAGGAGAGATTATTCAGTATTTCTGGATCTATTATAAATCTTTGTATAAACTGTTGTATGTTCTTATATTTACTCATCTCTCCAGCCTCATTTTGTGAATTGGGGTTCTATGCCTGGGCCAGTATCTACCCTTTGCTATGCTTTTGGGTGGGATGTTCAACCCTGCCTGATGTTGACCTGGGTTTCTAAGCCAGCTTCTACTTATGGAGCCCTGCCCCTTTGAAGTTTGGAGAGCTAGATCTTCCACTCTCTTCTGTATCTCTTGTAGAGTACTGGAGATGTCAGAGTCTCTGGGCCCAGGGTATCCTCTTCTGAGTAATGTCACACCTGGACTTGTTACTGCTGTTCCAATAGCTTTGAAGGCCCACTCTGCTTTCTGTCTTTGGAGAGAGCTGTATTGGGTTACAAATCAGTCTCTGGTTTCCCTAGAAGACCGCTAGCTTGAGAATTTTTTTGTGAGGGGTGGGGAGGGGGTTGCCCTTCCTATTGCCTTTAGTCTTCTATATGACTTTTTGTACAGTTCTGTGATGGAAGAAGTTAGTTACTAGAGTTTCTCAATGGATTTCTTGATCATTAATTGCTCTGTTGTAATTTGGGGAGTTATTTTTCCTGGGGGTTCAGGAAGGATGGAAATGAGCATTTATTAAGTGCCAACTGAAGGAAGGAAGCAAGCATGCATTTATTAAGCATCTACAATGTGGAAGACACTCTAATAAGTATATTGCAAATATTATCTGAAGCTGTCAATTTCCATTGAGGCAATGATACTGGCTGGAAGTCCTCTCAATTCACTTCCCAATTAGTATAGTATAACCTACTGATATACAAATATTAGAATTATAGGGACCTTACTATTACCTTTGTGGCCTTCTGCAAGTCACTTCTCCTTTCTAGGCTTAAGTATCCTCATCTGAAAAAATGAGTTTATGCTAGATGATCTCCATGGTCCTTTCTAGCTCTAAAAATCTTTAGCCCTACAAAATGCACAACAATTTAATTCAATTAGAGATGGAAGAATTCAGGGAAGTTATACTAGCATTATCTGACTACTTTAACTTCCTAGTTAGTACTTAAAGGCTATACCAAAAGGAAGGCAATAAATCTCATTCCCCCTCACCATAAGTATTAAAAAAAAAAACAAAACCCATAGCACGTTAAAAATGAAAATAAGAATTTTCTTCAATATTGCTTCTATAATCTTATTTTCTGAAATGTTTCTGATAGGCAGGGTTCTTAAGTACAAATAAGAATCTTTCTTTCACATAATTCTTTGAAAATTAAAACATATATACATGTATCTATATATTCCCCAAACTGAAACAATAACTCTAAATTCTGGCCAACTCGCATCATTTTACAGCCATAGCTGAGAGTACAAAGCATCCCTGGAATGATCTCAGGGGACAGTACAGTAGGTGTGTCCAATCTAAGCATTCGATGAGAATCTATTATGTTACTTTGAAAGGTAAAAAACATCTACTTTTTCTGTAATTTCCCTGAACAGATTCAACACACAAAAGGCATTCAGTGCCAACTGAGAAGAACGTTCACTCTTTCCTCCTTCTAAATTATTTTGCATATTGTTGTCATGATATTCCCATGTTAGGTCTAGTCAATTCATTACTTTGCTCAAAAATATTCAGTGGCTACCTATCTGTTGCCTATTTGGTAAAATTAAAACTTCCTTTGCCTGTCACTCAAGGCTCTGTCTTAAAATAATAACATTTATATATCACTTTAAAGTTTGCAAAGTGTTTTACATATATTATCTCACTTAATGCTCAAAACAACCCTTGGAGGTAAAATATCATTATCATCTTCATTTTACATATGAGAAACTGAGGCTGAGAGTTAGTGACTTAAGTACCCAGGGTCACACTGCTAGAAAGTATGTGAAAGGAGTCCAGCACTATATCCAATAAACCACCTTCATGCCCTATCTTACATTATTGCCTGGAGTCAAATGGGACTGTTCTCTGCCAACTGAATAAACCCAATTAAGGGTCCCTAGCTTTGTGCCTTTGCACATGTGGTTCCCTATACCTGGAATAGCTTCCCTAGTCCTCTTTATTGTTCCTTCCCTCTCTTAAAGTCCATTTCAAAAGTCAATGTTTCTCCAAGACGCCTCCTTTGTTCCCCCCACCCAGACTTCATAGAACAATTTGTTTTGCAATTCTCTAATGCATTCATCAGGAGAGACAGCTATGTAGTGGCTAGAATGCTAAAGAGTCAGGAAGAGCTAATTCCAAGTCTTGTCTTTGATATATGTCTTAGTTGGTTGGTTGATCATGAACAACTTCCCTAACTTTAGGGTCCCAGGGAAGTCTCTTAGATTACAAAGTGCAATGGCTTATTGAACTGCATTCGTTGATGATATCCTAGATAACAACAAAAAAAAACCTAACCAAAACCCCAAGTTATTCATTATGTAAGAATGTGCATTATAGTTTTCTGTTTTTATGTCTTCTACCACTCTAGATTCTAATAGGTCTCTAGGATCTTTTAAGCTGGGGTCCATGAACATTATTTTTTAAAATGTTAACTTTATTCCAATATAATTAGTTTTCCTCTGTAATCCTATGTATTTTTATTTTATACATTTAAAAACATTATTCTGAGAAAGGGTCTACAGGTCAAAAAGAGTAAATAAAGATTAAGAGTCCCTGCTCTAAGAAGAATACTGACCAAAGCTTGGAATTTCCCCTAGGACCTAGTACAGGGCTCAGGCCACAGTAAGTGTTTAATAAATGTGGAATGAACTAAATGAATTCTACACAAATCCCCTACTGATCAC
The DNA here is from genome assembly GCA_011680675.1 of Gymnobelideus leadbeateri. NCBI lineage: Eukaryota > Metazoa > Chordata > Mammalia > Diprotodontia > Petauridae > Gymnobelideus > Gymnobelideus leadbeateri. The sequence continues at coordinate 338,330 of WOXC01009073.1, forward strand.
TTAATCCTCTTCCCCAGACAGAAAAAACAATACATATACCAAAGTTGAAAGATAAACCTTAAGTACTAAAGAGGTGAAAAGTAGAAAAGAATCTCAGCAGAGAAACTACTTTCAAACTAAAAAGAGCCTGAACTAAAACCAAAAAGAAATTTGCTAGTACTAATCAGCATTCCTTTCCTCCCCCCTCAAAAAAAAAAAAAAAGACTCTGGAATACACACACACACAATACATGTATATACACCATTTTAAATTGTTTGCATAACATGGAAAATGGTACCCAAACCATCACCCATGCTCAGATCATTCTTGACTTCAAACATCAAACTGTTTAAGTAACCAAATATAGACAAAATGTATTTTAACTAGTACTACGATTTGATATGAAAAAAGTGATTTGTGACATCGGAGGTGACCATAATTGACTAGTCCAAAAAGAAAGGATGAAACTAGGAAAAACTTAACTTCAACCATTCAGAACTAATCAGAAATACAGGGTAGTTAAAAAAAAAAAAAAAACGGCCCGTAGAGTCAAGAGTTAGCTCCTGTTACTCTTCAAACTGACTGTGTGTTCTTGGGCAAGTCATTTAACTTTTTAATACAGCCCTGTTTCTTTCTTTTATTTTTTTGGCTTTTTTGGAGGGGGGAAGGTAGGGCAATTGGGGTTAAGTGACTTCCCCAGGGTCACACAGCTAGTTTTTTTTGTGTGTTAAGTGTCTGAGGCGGAATCTGAACTCAGGTCCTCCCAACTCCAGGCGGGTGCTCCATTCACTGTGCCACCTAGCCACCCCCAAGCCTGTTTCTTCATCGGTAAAATGATAGCGTTATACTGATGAGTTCCTTCCAGGTTTAAAAGCCTTTGAATCCATATAGGCAAAAAGTTTCCAATGTGAACTATAAAATGATACGGGGATGTACTGACCCTTTCACTTCATTTGCACCTCCTCTTACTCTGTTTAGAGCCTTACCTCCAACACTATTCCTGTCAAACATCCAATAACCTAACCTTACTCTTGCACAAAACTACTTTCTTTGGAAAGGTAAGATTTTTGAAAATCCTTTAATGTCTTGCTATTGTGTTATAGCAAGAGCTCAAGCCCTTAAAGAAGCTGAAAAATAGGAGCAAAGAACCTGAAATATTCAGAGAAAGGAAACAAGCGAGGATTGGAGGGTTCTGAAAACTAATGGGGGCGGGGGTCCTACAAACCTTGTCTGGCTTGGAGGAAGGGAGGGGAAAGGGGGTGAGGTGAATGGGATCAGCATCCTGCAGCCCAGGCGTTCCTCCGCTGTTCTCTTCTACGCCTTAGATCCTTGCGACTTGGGGCGTGGGTGAACCTCCAAAAAGGAAGTGTACCCCACGTCCTCGAAATGAGTGATCGCAAGGCTCCCCACGACCCCACCGGCTACCCACACAAACACACGGCAACTGGTGGGGGGGTTGGGGAAGCAAGGCCCCTCTCCCAGAGGGGGGACAGTGTCTCCTCAATCATCGCTGTCACTACCGGCCCCGTCGTCTGACCCGGCATAGCATCCGTCCCCCGCTCCAGGAGTGCTACTTCCCAGGCGCGGACCCTGTGGCGGAGCCCGGAGCAGTGGAAAGGGACGGCAGGAGTGGGGATCTTACCTTTAACAGATTAGACGTCGCCATGTTCCCTCAACTTATCCTCTCGCGGGAGTGCGCGAGATTTCCGAGAGCTCGCCGGCTCCGAAGCGGCCTCTCCCGCCAGACCTCCCGGCCGGGCCCAGCACTGCCCGATGGGGGAAGGGAGGGCGGACAGGGCTCGGGGCGCTCTCAGTCCAGGACCCCGGGACTGGCTCGTTAGCCCACTCCCCTTTACATGCTCACTGGGGGCTCCCCCGTAAGGGAAGAGCTCATGCGAACCCAGGCAAAGACACGAAGACACTGCACAGTGAAGTCAGAAGAGGCAATGAGCGCGGATCCGGGACGAGCCGCCCCTATCCCTTCAGCTCAGTCCGTCATGGTCGCGCCCGCAGCCAATCTCGGGAATATAGGGAGCCCCGCGGCCAAGGTTCTGAGGCTGGGGCCGAGTCACGTGGCCCTAGAGCTGGGGAGGGCCCGGGCCTCGGCGAGCCCCGGGTGAAGCTGGGAACCCGAGGAGGAGGAAGGGGCGGGGAGGCGCCGAGGTCAGCTGTCTCCTGGTCCTGACCTTAAAGGGGCAGAGGCCTCTTTGCGGCGCCTCTCCAGAGCATTAAAAAAAAAAAAAAAATCAGTGGTGCGGAAGGAGGAAAACCACAAAAATTGTGCCGAGCTTTTCAGGATTCTCTCCATTCTTCACTCTTGATGGAGAGAGAGAGATATCTTCTTGCTCCAGACATCCCTCAATCTCTCAACTAGTATTTATTAACAATAATAGCACTTATATGGCATTTTAAGAATTGAAAAGGACCTTACATTTATTATCTCACTAATTACCCACAATGAAGGTGAGGTGGGTGCTATTGTCCTTATTTTACAGATGAAGAAACTGAGCTAAATTAAGTGACTTGGCCAGGGTCACACAGACATTCACGATCTGAGATAGGTTTCCAATTATTAATCTCCTCCTACTAGGCAGGCACTGGGGAATACAAGAATGAAACAGTCCCCAGGGAGCTTTGGTCACCTCTTGTCTCTCCAATCTTCATTCCCTCTCCAGCCCCGGCCTCCCTCCATGCTGCTCATAAACGTGCCTCAGTCTCCATCTTTAAAAAAAAATCCTAGACCCTAATCTCCTCAGACCACTGAGTTATGGCGCTATCCCACTCTTTCACACCCAAACTCCTAAAACAGCTGCCCACAGTCACTGTTTCCATTTCTGCCATCTCCCCTCCTCAAGACAAGGCCCTACCCTCGAGGAGCTTACAATCTAATGGGGAGGGGGGATGGACTGTAAGGTTTGATGTGAGGACAAAATGAGATAATATTTGTGAAGCGCTTAACATAGTGCCTGGCACATAGTAGGCACTATCTAAATATTAGCTATTATCATTAAATATGTTTTGTTATTATTCAGTGTCTCACTCTGTTTGACCCCATTTGGGGTTTTCTTTGCAAAGATCCATGGAGTTGTTTGCCATTTCCTTCTCCAGCTCATTTTACAGATGAGGAAATTGAGGCAAACAGTTAAGTGACTTGACCAGGGTCACACAGCTAGTAAGTGTCTGAGGCCAGATTTGAACTCAGGAAGATAAACTCTATCCACTCTCACCTAGCTGTCCGTATTAATATATACTGTCAAAATATTTTGGAGGCACCCTGTTTCCTAGAGCTAAAATAAGGGCCAGCAAGCAGGTTGTGCCCTGAACTTGGCATAACAACAATCTTTTGCACTCTGGATGATCACACCTCTGACAAAGTGTATTGCTTTGACCAGCACCAGGTGTTCAGTGCTCCCTCACTATTTCCCAGGGATCTGAGAGCTATCCATCACCTTGTTTGACTTGTTCACAATCCCTGTTCCTTGTAACAACTAAGTGAACCAAACCAGGTACTGTAGTACCCCACTGTGAGACAATCACCTTAAAGACTGCTCCCTCAGGACCCAGAAATATCTGCATTGTCCACACATTGGAACAGCTACTCAAGACCTAAGAATGATTATATCATAATTCATATAATTATGTCATAATTATAATTCATACTATATATAAGTGTTTCCTGTACTCCAACATGTGAGTTGGATCCTTCTCAGGGGCTTTGTTGGATGCAAGTAGTTTTCCTCACTCTGAAATAAATTATACCACTACTTTTTATCCTGCCACACCTGCCTCTAGCCTCTGTTCATCTCCAGCCATTACCGTGTTAGATACCAATCCAGTCTGGGTGGCATTCACAATTCTGTTTGACAAGACCTACAAGCTATATATACAGGATAAATAGGAAATAATTAGAGGGAAGGCACTAGAATAAAGAGGGCTTGGTAAAGGCTTTCTATAGAAGGTGGGGTTTTAGCTGGGACTTAAAGAAAGCCAGGGATGTCAGTAGGTAAAGTGTAGGAGGCATGGGGATAGCAAGGGAGATCCATTGAGAAAGCTCTTAGCCTAGAGATAGAGTGTATTGTTTTTAGCACAGCCCTGAGGCCAATGTCACTGGATCAAAGAATATGTATCAGAGAGTAGGATGTAAGAAGATTATAAAGGTAGTGAAGAGCATACCATAAAAATGAAGAAGTATAGGGTTTAGGGGTGCTCAAGACCCCAAAATATCAACACACCAGTCCTGCCAAATGAATTCAACTCAAGTCTTCTCTCAGCCAAAGAAAAGTAAAGTTCATTAAAAGTTCACCATGTTGGGTAGACTCAAACCAGAAGATTCAGAGTTCAAGGGGGTTCTCTGAGCCTGTACCTCTTCAGTAGGAGAGGGCTCAGTTATGAAGGCTTTGAATACCAAACAAGAAGATTTTGTATTTGATCCTGAAAGAGAGAGCTTCTGGAGTTTAGTACAGGGGTAATGTGGTTGGACTGTCACTTTAGGAAAATTTGGCAGCTAAATGGAGGATGGATTGGAATGGGAAGAAACTTGAAGCAGGCACACCCACCATCAGACTATTGCAATAGTGCAGGAGAGAGGGCTGGTGGTGATGAGGTATGGGCTCCAGAAGCTCCCTCGAGGTCTCCTAGAATCCTTGAGGTACAGGCTCTGGGAACCTCCCTTGGACTCTTGATTAAATTGTCTCTTTAGATGATGCATTTGCATAAGGCAAGCCTAATTACTAACTGCAACTACTAGCCTAGTTACTAGCCTAGTTACTAGCCTAGCCCTCCATTGCTCATCTACTTGAGCCTATCAAAATATCAATACACCCTTGAATTGGCTTAGCCCGCCATTGTCTGTAGCCTCCAGCTACCTCCCACCCTTGATCACTCATTGACCTCATTAACTCCTCCTGAAGACCCTCCCCAAACTCCTTCTCTAGACCACCCCTAGATTCTTCCCACAACCTTCTATATATAAGACCCCATCTCACACTGTGTGGTGTGAGAGCTCCATAGGATGACCTAGCACAGACTTACTCTGTGTCTAATGTAAACGAACTTTTAATAAATTTTACTTTTCTTTGGCTGAGAAGACTTGAGTCTAATTCATTGGGCAGACCCGAGAGTGTTGGTATTTTGGGGTCTCCAGACCAACTGTTACCCTCTTTATGGGTAACCTCTCTAACCTCTTCATATGGAGATAGATAGCATTTTTCATCATATATCCTTCAGAATTGTCTTAGATCATTGTATTGCTGAGAACAGCTCTTTCATAGTTGATCATTGTGCAGTACTTCTGTTACTGTGTACAATGTTCTCGCTCTGTTCACTATGCATCAGTTTGTGTAAGTTCAGGTTTTTCTGAAAGGATCCTACTTGTGCTTATAACACAATAGTATTCCATCACAGTCATATACCACAACTTGTTAAGCCATTCCCCCATTGATGGGCATCCCCTCAATGTCCAATTCTTTGCCACTACAAAAAGAGTTGCTATAAATATTTTTTGTACACGTAAGTCCTTTTTCTTTGTTTTTTTAATTTCTTTGGGATACAGACCTAGTAGTGGTATTGCTGGGTTAAAGGATATAGCACAGTTTTATAGCCCTTTGGGTGTGAGATGGTACCTCAGAGTTGTTTTAATTTGAATTTCCGTAGTCATAAGTGATTTTTTTATATGACTATAGAGAGCTTTAATGTCTTCATCTGAAAACTACCTGTTTATACCTTTTGACCATTTATGAATTGGAGAATGACTTGTATTCTTATAAATTTGATTCAGTTCTATATATATTTGAGAAATGAGTCCTCTATCAGAGAAATTTGCTGTAAGATTTTTTGACAGTTATGATTATTGTGTATTTCCTTCCATCTTATTTTTTCTCTTGTTTATCCTTCTCTCTTTCATCCTGTGCCTCCACAAAAATCTTTTGCTTCTGATCACATCAGAAGCTTCTATCAGTCCTACACTTCTAAGGTCTCTTATTCCCTTTCCCTCCTACTTTCCTGTGGGGTAAGATAGATTTTTGTACCTGAGTGTATATGTTATTCCTTCTTTGAACCAGTTCTGATGAGAATAAGGTGGATAAGGTTCATTATCTGCTACCACCACCACAACCCTCCCCTCAACTTCTCCACCCCCATCTTTTTCTCCACTCTGAAAGCTTTAACACCTTTTTTATGTGAGATAATTTATCCCATCCATTTTAACTCTCCCTTCCCCCTTCTCTTAGTGCATCCCTCTTTCTTGCCCCTTAACTTTATTTTTTTTTGGATATTCCAACAGTCATCTCTGTGTCTCACCCCTTAATTTTATTTTTTTAGATATCATCCCATCATAGCCCTCTGTCTATGGACACTCTTTCTAACTGTCTTAATGATAAAGATCTTACAGGCAGCAAGGTGGTGCAGTGAATAGAGCACCAGCCCTAGAGTCAGGAGGACCTGAGTTCAAATTTGGCCTCAGACACTTAACACAAAAATTAGCTATGTGACCTTGGGCAAGTCACTTAACCCCAACTGGCCCTCAAAAAAAAGCAAAAAAAAAATTATAAAGATCTTAGGAGTCATAAGTATCATTTTCTCATGTAGGAATGTAAACAGTTTAACTTTATTGAATCCCTTATAAATTCTCTTTCCTGTTTACCCTTTTATGCTTCTCTTGAGTCTAGAACACAAGAAAGTAAAATTTTCTATTAAGCTCTGGTCTTTTCATCAGGAACACTTAAAGGTCCTCTATTTAATTAAATATCAATTTTTTCCCCTGAAGGATTATACTCAGTTTTGCTGGGCAGGTGATTCTCGGTTATAGTCCTAGCTGGACTTTGCCTTCCAGAATATCATATTCCAAGCCCTCCAACACTTTAACATAGAAGCTGCTAGATTTTGTGTTATTCTAACTGTGGCTCTATGACATCTGAATTGTTTCTTTCTGGCTGCTTGCAATATTTTCCGCTTGACTTTAGAATTCTGGAATTTGGTTATAATATTCCTGGGAGTTTTCATTTCATTTCAATCACCTCTTTCAGGAAGTGATTGGTAGATTATTTCAATTTCTGTTTTATCCTCTTGTTCCAGTATATCAGGGAAATTTTCCTTGATAATTTTCTGAAATATGATGTCTGGGCTCTTTTTTTTTTTAATCATGACTTTCAGGTAGTCCAATAATTATTAAATTAAATTTTTGTTACATTTTAGGTTCCAAACTATCTCCCTTCTTCTTTCCCTCCCCACCCACATAAGAAAAGGCCAGTATTTGACACAGAAATATATATACACACACATACATACATACACATACATATAATATATATATATATGTATATATATATACACGTGTGTTTGTGTAAAAACATCCTATGCATACTTCTATTTGTCAGTTTTTTCTCTGGAAGTAGATAGCATTTTCCTTTGTAGTTGATTTGAATATTTGTAATATTCAGAATAGCTTAATTCACAGTTATTCTTCAAACAATATTGCTGTTAGTGTATCCAGTTTTCTCTTGATTCTGTTCATTTCACTCTTCATTATTTCATGAAAGTCTTTACTTTTTTTTTTCTAAAACCAACCTGCTTGTCATTTCTTATAGCATAGTAGTATTCCATCACAATCATATACCACAACTTGTTTAGCAACTCCTCAGTTGATGGATGTCCCCTCAATCTCTAGTTTTTTGCCACCACAAATAGAGCTGCTGTAAATAAATGTGTGTGTGTGTGTGTGTGTGTGTGTGTGTGTGTGTGTGTCTTTAAATACAGGTTCTCTCCCTTTTCCCCCTGATCACTTGGGGAAATAGACCTATTAGTAGTATTGCTAAGTCAAAGGATATACACAGTTTTACAACTCTTTAGGCATAATACCAGATTACTCTCCAAACATAGTTCCACCAATAGTGCCCCAATTTTTCTTCATTCCTTCCATTTGTCATTTTCTCCTTCTATCATTTTAGTAAATCTGATAGGAGTGAGATATCTCAAAGTTGTTTTAATTTGCATTCCTCTAATCAATAATGATTTAGAGTATTTTTTCATATAACTAGTCCAACAATTTTTAAATTATCTCTCCTCATCTGTTTTCCAGGTCATTTGTTTTTCCAATGAGATATTTCACATTTTCTTCAATTTTTCTTCATTGTTTTAATTTTGTTTTATTGTTTCTTGAAGTCTCATGGAGTCATTAACTTTCACTCATTGAATTCTAATTTTTGAGGAATTATTTTCTTCAGTGAGTTTTTGTACCAACTTTTCCACATGTCCAATTATGCTTTTTAAGGAGTTGTTTTCTTTAGTGAATTTTTTTCATCCTTTTCCATTTGGCCGATTCTATTTTTTAAGGAGTTTTTCTCTTCGGTGGATTTTTGTGCCTCTTTTGCCATTTGGCCTATTCTGTTTTTTCTTAAGGTGTTATTTTCTTCAGTATTATTTTTTTTCTGCCTCCTTTATTATTGGCTCCTTTTTCACGATTTTCTTGTGTCACTCTCACTTTTTTCCTCAATTTTTCCTCTGTCTCTCTGATTTGTAAAATCCTTTTTGAGCTCTTCTAGGAATTATTTTTGGGTCTGAGATCAATTCATACATTTTTGAAGCTGAAAATGTAGTTGTTTTGACTTTATTGTCTTCCAAGTTTGTGTTTTGATCTTCCCTCTCTCACCATAGTAGCTTTCTGTGGTCAAGTTTTTGTTGTTGTCATTTGCTCACTTTTTCAGCCTATTTCTTTACTTTTAACTTTATGCTTGTAAGACCACAAACTGTGCAAAGGTACAGTCCCACTGTAATGGGAAGGTAGAAAGAAGAAAAGAAGAAAGAAGACCACATCATCATGGGTTATGTATGTTGATTTATTGGGGGTAATTAGGTTTTAAAAGGGAATTTATTCACAAGACAAGACTCTGTGGTGACAATAGGACAAAGCGATGGATCTATGCACCCCCTTTTGGCCAGTCAGGTAATTTATAGAAGAACAAAGAAGAGTGCCAGGGATGGCCTTTGTTCTCATGTAAGTTTTCCCATAAGATAGTTGAAGTGTCTTTTGCTGTTTACATTTACTCAAGGTAGCTTATATTCTTTGTGGAGTTACAGGTCACACTCTTACAAGAGTGGGGACACTGTCCCAAGCTTCAAGTCTTTTGTGCTGCCGTTTTCAGAGCTAGTTCTTGGGATCTTTAAGTTTTTAGTTTTTCCAAGGTGGTATGATCTAAGGAGAGGTGTGTTTACTACTATCCTGGCCAATGCTCTCATCTATGAATGACCACAGACACTCTTCCACCCATTAACCAAGGTCCTTGCTCCCCTTTAGCCACAAGTTGTGGTGAGTAAGTGCTCCTCCTCATCCTGGGACTGAGACCCAGAATTGTGACCCAGATCTACATATGGCCATCATAGCAGAGTAATCCCAGTGCCAGCAAAGGGATCCTTCTGACTTGTCTGACCCCCTTACCATCCTTATCAGCTCAGGGCTCCATAAGCTGCCACTGCCAATTCATTTACTTGATAGGCCAGGGTTGAACCTGTGGCCTTCTAGGTCCCTGGAAAGGCCTTTTGACCAAGACCAAGTTTTACAGAGCTAATTCTTTTATTAAGGGCATTTGTTCTGTAAAGTTTGGATTCAGTCAAAGGACCTCACTTGAGGACCTAGAGGGCCACATGTGGCCTCAAGGCCACAGGTTCCCCACCCCTACCTATGCCTATGGCTAGCTTGCCTGGGTACAGCCTTCACCAGACTGTTCTCCACTCTCATCCCAGTGAGACAGACCTTTCCTGCTAACCTTCTAAGTTGTCTTGAGCTAGAAAGTTGTTTCACCCCTTCCTTTTGTTGGTTCTGCCATACCAGAATTAATTTTGAAGTGTTATCTTAAAGTTGTTTGAAAGGGAATTTGGGAGCGCTCAGGAGAGTCCCTGCCTTTACTCGGAATCATTTTTTAATGACACAAAACACTCTAGATAGAAAATACCCAAATGGATCTTGTGAAGTACTACTTTCAGATCTTTAACATCTATTAAAAGCTATTGATGCCTTTTTACTCCACTAAAATCTTACTCTTAAGCTTGCCAGGAAAGAGACAAACTCTTTGTAAGAAGCATACTTCTGGCAAAGATCCAGTGAACTAACTGTGACTACATGTATGTATTCAAAAGCCTATATACATTCTAAGAGATTCATCACCAGTTCAACTGAACAGAAATCTGTGTGATACTCGCTGCCAACATGGAGCCCTTTGATTGTATGGTTCAAGAGCTTTCTATCTTCCTTAAAACTGCAGAAAGGCTATTTGCCATTGTGTTAATTCTACTGTAAGGGAATTTGATTACCTTAGTTCAATACCTGAATTTGCCAGTAGGTGTTGCACTAATTTAGCTTGATCAGCCCTGGTTTTAAAGGTTACTCATTTATGCATGTGGAGATAGCCCATTCCCAAGAGTCTGCTGGCCATTCCTGCAGGCCATCAGAGGTTGCTCATCCTGAAAATGTCTAGCCTGCTTTCTCTAGTCAACAAGCCTGTGGTGCTGATATACTTCTTGTCCAGGTCTGAATTTAATCTAGGGTATAGAAGAATCAGGCAAAAACTAAACAACAACAAATAGAATGGAATATTGCACATATTAAAATATGAAATCATATATCCAAAGTATATTTCAGTCCTTCAGTCTTCTTCTCAATGCATTCGTAGATATAGAGATTTAGTAGTCTATAGTTGTTTGAAAGGGAATGTGTTTATCGTACATAGAATAAAATGAAAAGGAAAGTAGACCAAACATTCCATATATGGACATTTATTTCTAGCTACCTCTTATCCCTCCTACTGTTTATATTCCAGACTTTCCAGTGAAGAAGGAAGCAATCCTGACATGACAAAATTCATGGAAAGGATTGGGTGAGGAGGGCTTCTACTTCCTATCTCAAATTCAGTTCACCGGGCTGCTGGTATTCGCAGTAGCTGGCAGACTTGGCAACACTTTTTCCCTTTTCATCTTTCCTGCGGTCATTGTCTCTGCCCTAGCCTTGAAAGTTGGATACATGCTGCTGCATCTTTTGGCCAGGTATACAGTTACAGGGTCTTCATTGTGGACTCCATCTGGTCCCCAGTCACACCCACTGTTCCCCTCTTTTTCTCCTCTCTCAAAAGCAAGTCCTTTGGGTTTTACATGCACATTCAGCACATTAACATCTTCCATTATCCTCTCTGTCCTAGAGACAGTCTGGACAGTCTCATTTCCAGTGGTGTATCTTACAACTTCTGTTCTTTTCCCCTCTGTGAAAAATTAGTTGGCCTTTGGAAATTCACAGAGATGAAAAAGATAATGTACTGGCTACATTTGTTAAGAGTTTACCAAGTTTGAGTCACTGTATTACATGCTGAGAGTAATAAAGACAAGAAGGAAAACCACCCTTGTCCTCAAGAAGTTTACATCCTGTTGAGGAAATATAACATACTCAAATAAATAACTATAAGATAATTTGAAGGTGAAGAAAGCAATAACAACTGAGTGGCATTACAAAAGGTTTCTCATAGGAGGTAGAAATTGAGCTGTGTAGGGGCAGCTAGGTGGCACAGTGAATAGAGCATCGGCCCTGGAGTCAGGAGGAGCTGGGTTCAAATCCGGCCTCAGACACTTGACATACCTATCAGCTATGTGACTTTGGGCAAGTCACTTAACCCCAACTGCCCTCCAAAAGCAAAAAAAAAAAAAAAAGATCAGCAGGAAAAGTCTGTCTACATTGAGAGTAGAACTCAATGTAGGACAGGTGAAACCCAGGCAAACCAGCAGCAGGCCTCAGTAGCAAATAATTTGGCAGTAGTAGTTTCTGGAGCTCTCATCATATAGAAAGGGGGTCAGTTAATTGATCAGAAGTAAATTATAGGGTTCCCTTGGCTGTCACTAGGAATAGGACTCTTGCACTGCCCATATGCTGATCTGGGTTGCAGTTCTGGGTTCCATAAAAGGTGAAGAGGAACACTAGCACACCAGAGCTTGTGGCTGCAGCACAGCAGAAACCCTGGTGACAGTTCCAGGGCAGAAAAGAGTGCTTGTGGTCATTCATAGACCAAAGCACAGGCCAGGAGAGTAGTAAACACAACTCTCCTTAGATGACAGCACCTTGGAAAAACAGAAAACTTCTAGATCTCCAGAACTAGCTCTGAAAATAGTTACACAAAAACCCTGAAGCTCAGGAGAATGCCCTCTTCACCCTGGGAGCAGAATCCTACTTTTAACATAAGATTAAAAGCCAAGAAAAAATGATCAAACAAGCAAAAAAAAGAACCTTACTGCGGAAAGTTACTATGGTGACAGGAAAGATCAAAACAAACTCAGAAGAAAACAATTACACTTAAAGCCTCAAAGAAAAATGTGTGAATTGGTTTTGAGCTCAAAAATAATCCCTAGAGAAGCTCAAGAAGGATTTTAAAAATCAAATAAGAGAGTAGAGGAAAAATTGGGGAAAGAAATGACAGTGGTGCAAGAAAATCATGGAAAAAGAGTCAACAGCTTGGTAAAGGAGACACAAAAAATACTGAAGAAAATAATGACTTAAAAAGCAAAATTGGCCAAATAGAAAAAGATGTACAAAAATTCACTAAAGAGAACAGGTCATTAAAAAGCAGAATTGGACACATGGAAAAGTTGGTATAAAAGCTCAGTGAAAAAGATAATTGGGGGCGGCTAGGTGGCACAGTGAGTAGAGCGTCAGCCCTGGAGTCAGAAGGACCTGAGTTCAGATCCAGCCTCAGACACTTAATGCACACACAAACAAAAACCTAGCCATGTGACCTTGGGCAAGTTACTTAAACCCAATTGCCCTCCAAAAAAAAAAAATAATAATTGCTTAAAAATTCAAATTGGGCAAGTGGAACCCAATGACTCCATGAGACTTCAAGAAACAAAAAAATTGGGGCATCTAGGTGGCACAGTGAATAGAGCATTGGCCCTGGAGTCTGGAGGACCTGAGTCCAAATCTGTCCTCAGACACAACACTTTCTAGCTGTGTGACTGTATCAATGATGCAGTATTCACAATGCCTATGGTAACTATAAATATGCTGATATAGTTATTAATCACAAAATATAATAGGCTCTCTACATGGGGGATAAAGCTAGAACATTTATTCAAATACCAGAAAACTGAGTTCCAAAACCATAAAGTCAAAGCCATCACAGTAGCTAAGAGTTGGCACCCATAGTTAATGTAGTAAACACCCACATTCTCAAGCCTTCAAAACAGAACAGGCTACCTCAGCAAAGGTCCTCCTCTCCTCACTCATGGCAACTGCTCAGCATCCACGAAGCTTGCTCCCAGCAGCTCTGGCCCCCCCCCATCCCTACCCCCCCTGCAGTTCCCATCCCCTGGCCATCCTTAGGCTGGCTCAAAAAAAAAAAGAGTTCTCACCACCACTGCAGCAGCTGCTGCTGCACTTCCAGTCTCCAAACTGACTCTAGCTTGGCTCTGGCTTCCTCTTGCCCCACCCCTTCCTGCTATGTCAGCAAGTTCAAGGGGCATGGAAGATTTTCAAATCCCATAACCATTACACTGACCTTGGGCAAGTCACTTAACCCCAATTACCCTGCCTTCCCCCTTCCAAAAAAACCCAACCAACAAAAAGAAACAAACAAAATCAAAAGAAAGAAAAATAGAAGAAAATGTGAAATATCTCATTGGAAAAACAACAGACCTGGAAAACGGATTGAGGAGAGATAATTTAATTAATTTAGTTCATTTAAAAGCTAAATAGCTAAATTAAAAGCCTAAAAGCTATAATAATAATAAAAAATGAGCCTAGACATTGTATTATTTTTTTTAGGTCTAAAATAATTATTTTATTTTATTAAATTTGTTTATCTACTTTTAGTTTATAACATTCAGTTCCACAATCCCTTGAGTTCCAAATTTTATTCTCCTCCCACTCTTTCCCCACCCCCTCCATGGCAACATGCAGTCTTGTATAGGCTCTACATATACCTTCACATTAAGCATTAGTCTAGTTGTAAAGAATTATAACCAATGAAGTGAGCAATGAGAAAGAAGGAGCGAAACAAGACAAAACACAAAAGAGAGAGAGCAAGTAGTTTGCTTCAATCTGCATTCAAACTCCATAGTTCTTTTCTCTGGATGTGGATATCTCTTTCCATTATGAGTCTTTTGGAGTTGTCTCATAGCCTCAAATTACTGAGAGGAGCCCAGTCTATCAAAGTTAGTTCAGACATTGTATTATTAAGGAAACTGCCCTTATAGTCAAGAAACAGAGAGTAAAATAGAAATTTAAAGAATCCACCAAACATCTCCTGAAATATCCCACAATGAAAACTCCCAGGAATATTATAGCCAAATTCCAGACTTTCAAAGTCAAGGAGAAAATATTGCAAGCAGCCAGAAAGAAACAATTCAAATATCATGGAGCCAGTTAGACTAACAGCTTCTACACTAAAGTGTTGGAGGGCTTGGAATATGATATTTTGGAGGGCAAAGGAGCTAGGATTACAGTATCAGTTCTCCTACCTTTATTTTTTGCCTTTTTTTTTAGGGTAGTTGGGGTTAAGTGACTTGCCCAAGGTCACACGACTAGTAAGTGTTAAGTGTCTGAGGCTGGATTTGAACTCAGGTCCTCATGACTCCAGGGCTGGTGTTCTATTCACTGTGCCACCTACCTGCCCTGCTACCTTTATTTTTTAAATCATTTTTTTCAAAAATTCAAAACTGTTTTTTCTCCCTCCCACTCTAACTGCCCCCTCCCAAATGAGAACAATAAAAGCCCTATTACAAACATGTATGGTCAAGAAAAACAAATTTCTACATTGACCAAGTGAAAAAAAAAAGCCTAATTTTGCATCCCAAGCCTCCCCTCTCTCTTGGGAAGTGGGTAGCAAGTTTCATCATTAGTTGGACATTATATTAATCACAGTTCCTATGTCTGTCAAATTTGTTTGACTTTATAATATTGTCATTGTATAAATTGTTCTTCTAGTTCTGCTCACTTCACTCTGCATCAATTCATATGAGTTTTCTCAGGTTTCTCTGAAATCATCCTCTTCATTATTTTTCTTTCTTGCTTTTTTTTTTTTTTGCTTTTTTTTGGAGGGGGGAAGGCGGGGCAGTTGGAGTTAAGTGACTTGCCCAAAGTCACAAGGCGAGTGTTAAATTTCTGAGCTGGGATTGGAACTCAGGTTTTCCTGACTCCAGAGCCAATGGTCTATTTACTGCACCACCTAGCCACCCCTTTATTATTTTTTTATAGCATAATAATATTACATCACATTTATATACAATAGTTTGTTCATCAGTTCCTTTGTTGATGAGTATTCAGTCAGATTTCCATTCTTTGTCATCTGAAAAAGAGTTATAAATATTTGTGTACATCTTTAGAGTGTTGTGCTTAGGACTATGCCCCCTCCTAATATATTCTTCTAATTCCTCTTTTCCTTCTCCCCTTCTCTTATTTCCTGTTGAGTGAAATGTATTTCTGTACTTAGCTACATGTATGTCCTTGTAGTCTTTCTTCCTTTCACCAGTTCAGATGAGGGTGAGGTTCAAGTGTCAGTCACTCCCCCAACCTCCAATCTTCTCCTGGTTTGTACAGACTTCTACTTGCACACCCAGATTATGTGAGATAATTTTCCCTAACCTTCTTTTCCCTTCCTTCCTTAGTGAATTCTTCTTCCCCTTTCTTTCCATTTTTCTGTGAAGATCCTGGAGATATAACAAAACTACTTCCTGGTTTTGTCTAATTAAACTCTCCCCTATGATCCCTGATAAAGATGGAGTTCAGAGGGAGTACATATATCATCTTCTCATATTTGAATGTAAGCAGTTTTTCCTTGTTTAGTCTTTTATCACTGTTTATGTTTACCTTTTTATGTTTTTCTTCACTCTTGTGTTTCTGGTCTTTTTCATCAGGAATGCTTACAGATCCAATTTTCCACTCACAGGAATATACTGTTTTGCTAAATAAGTTATTCTTGGCTGTAAGCATATATCCTTTACCTTCTGAATATCACATTCCAAGCTCTCTGCTCTGTTGTAACAGTGGCTGCTAAATCATGTGTGATCCTGACTGTGGTTCCTTGGTACTTAGTTCTTCCTTTTTGGTTGCTTATAGTAATTTTTCTTTGACTTTAATGCTCTTAATATTTTTTCCTGGGGGTTTTCACCTAATACTCTCACTTCATTGATTAAAAAAATTAAATTAATAAAATTAATTTTTAAAAATGTTTGCTTCATGTCTTTCAGGAATTCTAGTTGAATTTGTGCCCAAGCTGTTTTACTATGATGCTTTGCTAGATATTTTGGAGTCATTCTGTTCTTCTGTATTTGTCTTAAACATTCTTGTCACTCTAATAGTTTTTTATGGTGGGATTATTTTTATTTGTTCATTCCTCCATACTATTTCTTGACTTTCAACTTAATCTTAGGGCTCAGCACTATGCACTTCTGGAAGTAATGTCTGGGCTAGTCTTATTGCTGTCTTTTTGGGGTATTGAGTGTTGTTATTCTGGGATCCTATACTTGGAACCTGAAAGCTTTCAGTGCTCGCAGTCATCTGATACAGGGTAAATCTGACCACTGCACTGCTTTGCCAAGTCTGAGCTCTGCAAGTTCCTGACCTGAGTTTGGATCTGAGCTGCCATAGATTGTGGCTTAATTCAGCCCCTGTCAGCCAGCTGGGGAGCTCTGCTGGTTCAGAATGACAGAAGTGTAGCCTTTAGACTGCAATTCAGACTGCTGTTGCTTGCTTCTTGCTCTGTACACAGTCTTAGTTCTGGAATTGCTCCTTACCCCAGAATAACACTTCTGGGCACAGGTTCCATATTCAATCTGCCCTAGCTTTGTGATGTGCACCAGGTAGTGGAAGATAAAGTTGCCATATAGCACCTGTTCCCACCATGATGTCTTGGTATGGGTATGGGATTTCATCTTGCCCCTGTGCACAGCCTCTCCCTAATCATGTACTCTGCATCACTACTCTTGGCTAGCTTCCATTCCTAGTGTCCTTAGACCTTTCTGTCTCCTTATGCTAACCTGGGCTAAAAAAAGTATTTTGACATTTCTTGGATTTCTTCATCAGGATTCAGTCTAGTGAATTTTCTAGATCTCTATGAAGGAGTTTGGGTTGGGGAGAAGAGGGGAGCTTGCTGAGTTGCTTCCTGATACTCTGACATTGTTGGTCAAGAACAAATCCCAAAACCTGAAGAAGTTTTAGAAAGAATTTTATCATGTCATTTGGCAAAGGAGAGACCAGGAAAAGGCGGTGGCTTCCTACTTGAGTTTCTGTGAAGTTTACATTATATGGCATTCAAACAAGGACATCAGCACATAAACTGCACTTGGGCAATTAGGTAGGCTAGGTTCAAACATTATTAATAAATAATTGATAATAAAATGTTTTCCTACAATTCTCCCCTTTTAGGTCTTTTAAAAACCCAACAGTCTCATAAACAGAGAGCTATATTAAGGTCTCAAAAGAAGTTCATCCAAAAAAACCTGAGTCATTGGCATCCTCACCATCTATTTTGTCTGAAGCTTAATAGAATTCTTTTAAGGAAGGGAAGGGCCAGATTGGTAGCAAACTTCTACCCACATCTTATGGTCATAGGAATCAGTCTGTGTAAGCTCTAGGGACTGTGAGTCAGGGGACTTATACTTAGGTCAGAAAACAAGTGTACTATACAATTCAAGCAGATTTCCCAGGCATTGAAAGCAACAACAGAGAAGAACACATAAAGCCAAGTATCACAAAAACATCATAATCCCATGCTTCCCTCAATGTCATAAAAGTTGAACAAACTTAGTTAAGCAGTGTCATAATCTCGAACATCCCCTTGTTAGATTGTAGGTAAACTAAATCAGGTTACAGATTAAACTACATTTAGGGAGCTCACAATGGACTGATTAAAAGAGAATATTTGCATATCATTAAAGTAACCAAGAAAAATTAGCATCAGGGAATTCTCCCTTTTACAGCGAGGGGAATAACTAAATCACTTTGGGAAATTCAGACTTCCCTTTGACTTCTACCTGAGGAATGCCAAAAAGTTAACATTATTATTCTGTAAGTAAGGTTTTGGTCAGATAAAGTTAATATTAAAAGCAGAAAGATTTTTAGTTGAGCAAAAGTTGCAGGCAGGATGGCCCCGATCCCTGAACAATAAATAAAAGTAATTTGGGCAGACTTCTCTTGCAGGCAAACATAAATACCAGGAAACATCAACGCAAGAATATTACAACAATAATTAATATTAAATAACATAATGCCTCCTTATTCCTGGTAACCCACTCCCAAAGTCCATTTAATCAGCATATCTCATCTTGGGTATTGGCTGTAGCTGTCTGATCTGTGGAAACCTCTTCGTTGGAAATTCTCTAATAGGCCTTGTTCTTTGGAGGCTGCTTTGCCAAGCAGATCCACTTCCCTGGTTTCAAATTCCTTGCAGACCTTCCCTAGTTAATTCTGATAAAACCTGCTAGTGATAAGGATTTAACATAATTCAGACAGGCTGAATACAACCTCCTCAATATGGTTTTTCAGGAACTAATACATATGGGTGAAAATTAATTCAAACCCAATAAAGCTAATCCTATTAACTAACATCATCAGATCTATAAGAACACCAAAGGAACCCATAATTCACCCAAAAGTTCAGACTTGCAATTTTTACATAAAACTTCCTCTTTCTGTCTTTACCTGAATCCTGTACCAACATGAATAATGTCATCTCCAAGCTGAAAGAAGACTCTTAAAAAGGATCTATGAGGGCCTGACTTGTAAAGCAAGCTCTTCTGTCTCTTGTATTATCATGCAGGCAGCTAGATTCCTCAGAGGATAGACCATGGGGCCTGGAATCAGAAAGACCTGAGTTCAAATCCAACCTCAGACACATACTAGCTGTGTGACCTTGGGCAAATCATTTAACACTCTGCCTCAGTTTCCTCATATGTAAAATGAGCTGGAGAAGGAAATGGAAAACTATTCCAGTTTCTTTTCTAAAAAAAACACCAAATGGGGTCATGGAAAGTTGGATACAACAGAAAAACAAATTCCTTAACCAAAGAAATAATAGAATTCATACAAAAAGAAAAAAATATATTATCAGACAGACTTCAAAACAGGGGAAAAAAAGTAACCTATGCTTTAAAATTTTCTGTACACAATTACTAACACAATTTTATGTGTAAAATCCTTAATCCAATTTTGAGAATGTATTACTAAAGCATTCTCAAAGTCTATATATTTCATTAGAAACATCTGGATAGACAGATATAGTTATATCCTAGTTCTTAGAGAAAACAGTCTTAATCTTGTTTTTTCAAAATGACATTTACTGCTCCATTAAAATTGAAAATCTTTGCATCTTTATCCTATATTTATCCCCTCTTTGATGAGATGAACATATACATGTGTATGTTCATATATATTTAATGTCAGTGCAGCATCCAGAAAAGGAATCATACTGTGCAGACTTGATGCAACATATAAATGCATAATTATTTTTTTTTTGCCTTTTGGAGGGCAATTGAGGTTAAGTAACTTGCCCAAGGTCTCACGGCTAGGTTTTTGTTTGTATGTGCGTTAAGTGTCTGAGACCGGATCTGAACTCAGGTCCTTCTGACTCCAGGGCCGACACCCTACTCACTGCGCCACCTAGCCGCCCCTAAATGCATAATTATTAACAAAGGGATAGATGGCAAGCCTAAGAATTCATTTATCTAGTTGCTTAGGGTAGGAAGATGACCACAGATTCAGATTAAAAACAGTAAACTCTTTCATCCTTGCATCCTATTATAGTAACTTAGAGATGTTTTAGTATTATAAAACAAGGTTCATCTCACCTGCCTGGGTTATAGAAATTTGCTATGTAAAGACAAAGGAGGAACATGGTTATAATAATATCAAGTCTGTCTCTTCAAGGGCACAGACTAACCTGGTATAAGCATAACAGGATGAAACTCCCTTATCTCTGTTTGATTCCAAGTAAGAGTCATGCTTAACCTTTATTTTGGAACAGCCAATTATATAGCAAAGTTCCACATTATTCACAAAGCATTTGAGCCATGGTCAGAATTAGCCAGATGGGAAATTTTCCTGTTTCAGAAAGGAAATAGCACCATGGGAAACTGAGTCAAAAGGAAACTATTCAACTTTCCCAGGCATAGACATTCATCTAAGGCAATTCTCAGACCACACTCTATTTGGGAAATATATGACATTTCCCCTGAATTGTGGATTATTGACTTGATAACAATTCAGACAATCATACCTGAAATCAAAACTCAGAACAGTATCAAATTACAGTCCCAGGGCATTTCACCTCAAATAGTGAGGTTGACCAATCACAGCATTAGGGTTAGGTTGTTATTATTTCTCTTTCATGTTGTTACAATAAGAGTTAAAAATAAGGGGCAGCTAGGTGGCACAGTGAGTAGAACGCCAGCCCTGGAGTCAGAAGGACCTGAGTTTGGATCTATAGTTTCCATTTGGTAAATGTTATAACTTGATGGAATACTGCCTATCTGAAACTGTTTCCAAGGCATTTCTCAAAAAAGTTTCTCATATCTTTCTTAGCTCAATGAAATAAAAAATCTCAAACCTCTTTCCAACTCCAAATCCTTTATTTTCTTTTTTAAAATGTTATTTATTTTATTTTTAATTTATGAAATAAAACAAGCATTTCCATAACATAATAGAATAAAAAAGTTGATTGCACATGAAACTTCAATTCTATTATCTACAACTTCCTAGTCCTTTTAAATATGTAATAAAGTTACCATGTAACAATTTTTACTTTTTTTCTTCCCTTTCTCCCCACCCTCTAGAAATGGCTACCATTAGACACAAATATGTGCGTGCGTGTGCATGCATGCATGTATGTGTGTGTGTGTGTGTGTGTGTGTGTGTGTGCAGCAAAATCATTTTATACATATTTTCATTTCTCAGTTTTTTCTCTGGATGTGGATAGCATTTTCCTTCATACATCCTTTGTAGTTAATTTGGGTATTTATGATACTCAATATGACTTAGCTGCCCAAAGTTGTTCTTAAAATAATATTGCTAGGGGCGGCTAGGTGGCACACTGAGTAAGAGTGCTGGCCCCGTAGTTGGGATGACCCGGGATCGGTCCCAGCCTCAGAAAATGAGCACCCACACATAAATAATGACTGGCCGTGTACCTTGAGCAAGTTACTTAACCCCAATTGCTTTAAAAAACAAACAAACAAAACAATATAGCTGATACCGTGGACAATATTCTCTTGGTTTTTCTCAGTCACTCATTTATTTTGTGCAAGTTTATATGTGTTTTTCTAAAATCAACGAGTTCATTATTTTGTATTCCATCATAACCATATAGTACAATTCATTTAGCTATTCCCCAATTGATGGACATCTCCAAAATTTCCAGTTCTTTGCCACCACAAAGAAAGCTGCTACAAATATTTTAGGACATATAGATTCTTTTCCTTTTTCCCTAATCATCTTTGGAAATAGACTTAGTAGTGGTATTTCTGGGTCAAAGGGTATAGGCAGTTGGGCATAATTCCAGATTGCTTTCCAAAATGGTTGGATCATTTCATAGTTCCACCAACAGTTACTTAATGTACCAATTTTTCCATATCCCTTCTAACATTTGTCATTTTGCCTTTCAATCATTTTAACCAAACCCTTTACTTTCAAACTCTTTATTAACATTGTCTATAAAAAGGGATTACACTTTTCTTTAAGGTTCCACCCATTCTCCTCTGATCTCTATTTGTTTAAACCTTCTCTTTTGCAAATTGTTTCTTTTTTCCAGTAGACTTTGATTAAAGCCCTACAAACTTCAAAACTGCACCTTTCTTATGCTCTGATTCAATATTTCATTTTGTCTTCATTACTTTTAAATATTTCACATTTTTTAAAAAAAATCATATTCTAGGGGCGGCTAGGTGGCGCAGTGAGTAAGAGCACCGGCCTCGGAGTTGGGATGACCCGAGATCAGATCCGGCCTCAGAAAATGAGCACCCACACATAAATAATGACTAGCCGTGTAACCTTGAGCAAGTTACTTAACCCCAATTGCTTTAAAAAAAAATCATATTCTAGTCTAGTATTTCACCGAACCTCTCCTCATACAATGTCAATTAATTGCTACTTTTTTCTTTGCATGTCTACCATTAGACAGAAATATGTATCTATACATACTTCTATTTTTAGCTCTTTCTCTAGAGGTGGATAGCATCTTCCTTCGTAGGTCCTTTGTGGATGATTTGAGTATTTATAATACTCAGAATAACATAGTCCTTCTCGGCTATTCTTCAAACAACATTGCTGTTACCATATATAACATTTTAATTGTGTTTCTTGTAAACAACATATTGTTGGATTTTTAGTCCATTCAGCTATCCATTTCCATTTTATGGGTAAGTTCATCCCGTTCACACTCGAAGTTTTAATTACTAGTTGTGTATTTCCCTCCTTCCTATTTTTACTCATTTGTTTATTCTTTTCTTCCTCTCTTTTTACCCTATCCCTCCTCAGACCTCTAATTTACTTCTGATCTCCATCTCCCTCATCAACACTACTTCTAAGAATCCTTCCTTTATTCTCTCCCATTGCCCTCCTATTCCTTAATCTACCCACCCTTCTATTACTCTCTTATCCCCTTGCCCTCATATTTCTTAATCTGCATACCCTTCTAAGAGTCTCATGACTTCTCATTCTCTGAGAAGAAGCCGAGAATACTTTTATACCTTTCTGGATCTATATGTTATTCCCTCTTTAACCCAATTCTAATGAGAATAAGGTTCTAGCATTACCAGCCATCCACCCCCTCCTGCCCTCCACTGTAACAGTTCTTCTATCCACACCTTGTTTGTATGAGATAATTACTCCATTTGATCCTTCCTTACCCAATTTTATTTTTTAGGATCATCTCAGCATACTCAACTCAACCCTAATCCTTGTATCTGTATATGCTCTTTCAAACCATCCTAGTAATGAAAACATTCTAAAGCATTACAAATAACATTTTCCCATATGCATAAACAGTTTGACTCTATTAAATTCCTTACCATTGGTTTTTCACATCTACCTTCTTTTGTCTCTCCTGATTCTTGTAAGTCAAATTTTCTATTCAGTTTTGTTTTTTTCCTCACAGATAGCTAAAAGTTATTTAATTCATTAAAAATCCATTTTTTCCATGGGCATTACACCCAGATTTTCTGGGTAAATTATTCTTGTTTTGTTTTTTTGAGGCAACTGGGGTTAAGAGACTTGCCCAGGGTTACACAGTAAGTATCTAAGACCAGATTTAAACTCAGGTCCTCCTGATTCCAGGACCAGTGTTCTATCCAGTGCACTACCTAGCTGTCCCAGTTATTCTTGATTGTAAATTGTAAATTGCAAATCCTTTGCTCTTTGGAAGATCCTGTTTCATGGTCTTTTAATATAGGAGGTGCTAAATTTTGCATTATTCTGACTGTAGTGCCATAGTATTTAAATTATTTGTTTTTAGTTGCTTGTAATATTTTCTCTTCAACCTGAGAGCTTTGAAGCTTTGCTATAATGTTCCTGTGAGTTTTTATCTTGGGATCTCTTTCAGGTGGATTTTTTTCTTTTTTCTTTTTAAAATTTGTTTATTTGTTTTTAGTTTTCAACATTCACATGCATAAGATTTTGAATTCTAAAATTTCTACACTCCTTCCCCTCTTCCAAGGCAGAAGCAGTCTGACAGAGGTTCTACATATACATTCATATTAAACATATTTTCACAGTATTCATGTTGTAAAGAAGAATTAGAACCAATGGGAGGAACCATGAGAAAGAAGAAACAAAAAAAAGAGAGAGCAAATAGTATGTTTTGATCTGCATTCAGACCTCACAGGTTTTTGTTTTTTTTTTGCATGTAGATAGCATTTTACATCATGAATCTTTTGGAATTGTCTTAGATCATTACAATGCTGAGAAGAGCAAAGTCTATCAAAGTTAGGGCACAATGTTTTAGTTACTGTGTACAGTGTTCTCCTGGTTCTGCTCTTTTCATTCAGTACCAGTTCATGTAAGTCTTTCTAGGTTTTTCTATAGTCTGCCTGCTCATCATTTCTTATGGAATGAAAGTATTCCATTACATTCATATACCACAACTTGTTCAGTCATTTCCCAATTGATGGGCATCTCATCAATTTCTAATTCTTGACCATCAGGTAGACTTTCTTTTCCATTTCTATTTTCCCCTCTAGTTCTAAAACTTTGGGACAGTTTTCCTTAATGATTTCTTGAAGGATAGTGTCTAGTTTCATTTTTTGATCATAACTATCAGATAGTCCAACAATTCTTATATTGTCTATCCTCAATATTTTTTCCAGATCAGTTATTTTTCTAATGAGATGTTTTGCATTCTCTTTTGTTTTTTCATTCTTTTGATTTTTATCTTATTATTCTTCGTGTCTCATGAAGTCATTATCTTCCTCTTGCCCAATTCTAATTTTTTTTCAGTGTAAAAGTATTAAGCATTTGCCACATGCTAATCACTGTGTCAAGGCTGGGGGTACAAATATAAAAAGAAAACAATCCCTCTGCTCAAGGAACTCACACTCCAATTGGATGGGAGAAAAAGGAAGTGGGATCCCATTGGGTTCCACCTGGACCCTTGCAGGCACCCATAATGAAAGCTGCCTGACTGCGAGTGGCATCCTGACCTCTTGGGTTTCTTTGCTTCAATGGACCTCAGATTCCTAACTTGACCTGACTTTTCTTCATGCTCCTTGAGATCCCAAGTCAGAACCCAAACTCTTGCCCTCAGCACCCTGAGAAACTAATCACTGGCATTGCCTAACCCAGGCCAACATACTTGTGGTGGCCAACTGGCCCAGAGCTGCTTGCTTGTACTGCAAGATCCTCAGAAGTGGCCTCAAGAAACTCCAGAGCAATGTTATCAGGAAGTTGGCTCACAGCTGAGAATGGCCATTTCTGATTGGTGGAAGTAAATTTGAAACTCAGAAAGCAGTTGACATCACTTTCCCAGATCACTGATTGGATATGGACTGCCTAAAACTCTTTCCCACCTCCCTGGATTCTTAAATTAATGTGAGTTGTTTCCAGGCTTGTATGGATGGAGCTAAGGTGGTTGCTGTCATGTCCCACCTATGAAAGCAAGACTGTCCATTGGGCTACTCCAAACCTCATAGATGACAAAAGTGTTGGCACTATGGAGGGCTTCTTTCAGGAGCTCAAGGAGATTTGGTAGTCCTCTAAGAACTGAGACAAGCTTCATCAGGGTAAAGGACTATGTAGGAGGCATATAGTAGAAAGAGCCTAGGATTTGAAGTCAGGGGACCTTCTTTCCCTATTTTTTGGGGGGGAGGGGAGGCTACATTGGTGTCAATTACTAAGACCTTGAGTTCTTATGTCAGAAATCTTGTAGACTGAGGTGGAGACAAGATGGTGGAGTGGAAGCAGCACTTCCCTGGCACTCCTGCCCATACTACTTCCAAAACATAGAACAGGGGACTCTGAACAACCTCTAAAGCTTCAGAACCCACAAAAAAGATACAAGAAAAGTATGAAATGAGAGTTAACTGCCTGACTGAGGAAAATAACACCTTAAAAAATAGACTAACTCAAATGGCAAAAGAGGCTCAAAAAGGCAATGAGGAGAAGAATGCCTTAAAAAGCCAAATTTACAAGATGGAAAAAGAATCTCAAAAGCTCACTGAAGATAACCTCCCTCTGAGGACAGCCTGGCAGCCCAGCAGGGAGCAGCCAGAGCAGCACTCTGGATGCCAAGCTCAGGCCTGCCTGAGTCCAAGGTTTTAGCCCCAGGGCAGCCAGACCAGCAGACTACCAGCCAGCTGGAGGGACTCCAGAACACTAGCAGCTATGGCGGTTCCAGAATTACCAACACATAGATGCCAATGACAAAGTGAGAGGTTAGTGCAGTATGGAATTTGGGACTGGTTGGAAGAGCATGTCGGCCTCTTTCCCTGGGGACAAGAAACCTCTGAGTAGCTGCAGCACAGCTGCCATGTTACAGCTTCGGTTCCTGGCCTGCAGACTGTAGGGGGACCTGCTATCAGTCTGGGGCAGGGGGTAGTGATCACTCTTGCTTTCAACCTTCTTGGTTCTGGATTGCAGTCTAGGATGGAGGTCTTGGGGTGTATGACCAGCTTACAAGAGCATGTGGGGGCTTCAGAGAGGGCACCCAATTAATAACTCCGGTAGCTGAGAAAACCCCAGTGTTTAGGACAGAAGCTTCCCTGGCTGGTGGCAGAGTCCCACTGTGGCAACAAGCCCAAAAGTCAAGTAATTGAGTGGCAACATGCCTAGGCAAAGGAAACAAAATAAACAGAAAAATTCAACATTAGGCTCCTATTTTGGGGGCAAAGAGGATCGAAGCATGGAACAGGAGGAGGTTTGGGAGGTCAGAACTACTGCACCAAAAGCCCTAAATGAAAATATGAGTGGGTTACAGGCCATAGAGGACCTGAAGAAGGATTTAAAAAACCAAATAAGAGAAGTGGAGGAAAAATTGGGAAGAGAAATGAGAAAGATGAAATGAGAGTTAACTGCCTGACTAAGGAAAATAACACCTTAAAAAATAGACTAACTCAAATGGCAAAAGAGGCTCAAAAAGGTAATGAGGAGAAGAATGCCTTAAAAAGCCAAATTTACAAGATGGAAAAAGAATCTCAAAAGCTCACTGAAGAGATTCATTCCTTCAGAATTAGACTGGAGCCAGTGGAAACTAGTGACTTTATGAGAAATCAAGATGCTGTTAAGCAGATCCAAGCAATTAAAAGAATAGAAGGCAATGTGAAATATCTCATGGGAAAAACCACTGACCTGGAAAATAGATCCAGGAGAGATAATTTAAAAATTATTGGACTACCTGAAAACAAAGAAAAATATTTCAATAGGCAGAGATGAGATAAAGGAAGGTCCTGGGCACAAGGGTGACCAATGTGGGTTAGAGTCACTATCTAATGGAATTTCCCCTTTCCCGCCGATATAGGATAGGCTAGTTTCTTCCCTGAAAGGTTACAAAGTTTTTCCTAGGACTGTGTTGGCTCAAGTGGCTAGGGTTAGCTTTGGCTCCTTTGACTTGGCTTTCTGGTGACTTCTGGCTATATTGATGTGGCTTCCTGGTCACCTAGGGACATAAAAAAGCTCACCTATTTGGAAAAGAGGCTCTGCAGACTTGACAGCTATCCTAAGGCTCATTCTGCTAACTAGATGCATTTTCATTTGAAGATGAGGGGAACAGCATCTACTCAAGCAAAATGCTATAGTTAAGTAAGCTTCCCTTTGTTATAACTGTTGAATGACCCATATGTGTTTCTCATTTCATTCTCACACTGAACCTAAATTAACAGGGGACCAACCTGAGCCAGGACCATGCATTGCATTTTTGTGAATACCTGGATACTAGATTGGGCATGATAGGATCAGTAACAGTTTGGATAGAACATAAAGTGTCTTTAAAGTTTTATGGGTCTAATTTTTTTAACATTTTATTATTTTCTTTTAAAACTTCTTCCACATATTCCTTCCAAAAATAATAGTTATAACCTAAACTACTTGTATAACCATAACTCTTGCAGGCAACATCAACTAGAGTTGGATAGGAAAACATATCTAGCATCATTTTCCTATTTTAAAGGGCTTTTAGTTCTTTATCTTCATTTTTCTTGAATACTGTAATAATTTCTTTAAAAATAGGCCAACAACATTGAAATGAGGGACACAATTAAAACACTGAATAGATTTTGTCGCCTAAATCCAGTTGTTTTGGGTTTTTGGTATAACTAGTTTGAGCTCAATATATTGTGTGGTTAGACTTGAAATTAAAGTTTTTTCTCTCTGCCCTGGATGCTGTAATTAAGCAGGTCCAGTTATATTTGGATAGAGAGTTGGATCCTGGCCCTTTTATATTTACATATTTGCTCTTGGCCTCCCTCCATCCTAACAACTGTATTTGTGGTTACTAATTTCTCTCATGTTGAATAATTGTGCAAATCATTTCTCTGATACTATAAAAAGAACTTTTTAACCTCATCTAATTGGTATCAAGAAGAAGAAATGAAAATTAGTAGCTGTTGGACATTTGCAATAGAACTTTTGATTTGAGTTATTATTTGGAGGCCTCATATGTAGACAAGTAAGTGAATAAATTATCTAATTAAGCCATTTTATTGTAAAATTATTTCCAATTAGAAAATTTAGAAAAATAAGAGGTGGCAGTATATTAAGATGCTCTAGATTTTATCAGGAGAATAATAGAAATTTAGTTTGACTTTCAGTATGACTGGTTTTGTAAGAGAACTTAAATATTATCATAAACATTAAACATATTTATTCATTCAACAAATTTTATTGTGTGTCGACTATATATCAGTCTAGGGCATGATAAACCAGCTCTACAAAACTATCAGTTACTATGATGAGGTTATTGCATATATTGCATTTTTACTTCACTTTATTTTATTGTTTGGGGCACCTGTATTGCATCAATGACAATGGAGCAGTGACAGGTCCATCAGTTGTACCTTGCTCTTACAGCATGACTAGCCTATTTTCTGGTCATACATCCTACTGATATCAAGAGATTTAGTGCAGTTGGTTCTTAACATGTTGCCTATGAGCTCTTATAAAAATATATTTTGATAACTATATTTCTATATAGTTAGTTACCTTTGTGAGCCCATACATTTTGGGGTAGCATCTAAAAAATATTATTCTGAGAAGGTACCTGGAGGTTCCACCTGATTGCCAAAGGGGTTTATGGCACAAAAGGTTAGGAACTTCTGATCTCAAGGAAGAACACTGGCATGTTGGGTGGGCCCTTTGTCAAGGAGGAAGGACCCATGTCCAGAAGGACATGGAGTTGCATAGGATGGGAAAGCATAGTGAACTGTGATACTCATGACTGGACAGAGTTTCCACATTTATTAGAATACAGATCCTTGTAAGTATACTCATATAACTTATGTTTCAGTGACTCTGATTTCCTACTTGTAATAATTGAATTTTATTTATTGAAATTGACTATGATGGGATCCAGAATTTTTAGGTCTCTTAATTGGTAAGTGACTTAAAATGAAATATCTTTTTATTTCCAAATGCTTTATTAAGTTCTGGTTTACATCATTCATTTCCACCAGATTTTGAGTTACAATTTTTTCCCCATTTTCCCCCTACCCACCACCCCAGAATAGCAGTCCCACAGGATAACCCCTCATCCAATCTGCTCTCTCCCATATTAGGGCAAGGTAACACTCTGTGCCCCAATGCCTGCACATCTTATCTCCCAATTACATGCAAAATAGTATTAATAATAGTATTTATATATATTTGAAACATTTAATTTTAAAACTTCAAATTCCAGATCCATTCCCTTTGTCCCTTGTCTCCCACTTCTGCTGGGAAGATAAGCAATTCAGTATATGTTGTATATGTCTAGCTATGCAAAACATTACCATAGTACATATATTGTAAAGGACGGGCTATATTTCCCTCCCACCCATTCCCCCCCCCCCACCTGGTCCATTCCCTACTTTGATCCTGTCCCTCTTCAAAAATGGGTGCCTCCAACCTCCCTTCCCCCCAGCATGCCTTCCCTCCATCCTCCCCCCTACCATCCCCCTCCCCCCTACTTTCCTGGAGGGTGAGATATCCCATTTAGTATGGATGTCATTCTCTCCCTGAGCCAAATTCAATGAGAATATGGTTTTGCCTTTTTGCCTTCTTGTTCTTCCCCTCCCCTGTAACCACATCCCCTTGCCTCTTCTACATGAGATAGTTTACCCTGCCACCCCATCTCTCCCCATCTCCTCTTGCCACATTCCTCTCTCACCTCTTAACTTCACCCCTTAAGTATCATCCCTTCCCACCAAATTCGACCTGTGCCTTCTATCCATGTATGCCTGTAAACATATATACACACATTCACATATGTATTCATATGCCCATATATCCTTCTTCAACTATTTCCATACTGAGAAAGGTTTCATCAGTCACAGTTATTGTTTTTCCATGTAGGAATGTAAATAGTTCAATTTTTATAAGTTCCTTTTGATTTCTTTTCCCTGTTTACCTTCTCAAGCATCTCTTGCTTCTTGTGTCTGAATGTCAAATTTTCTATTCAACTCTGGTTTTTCCTCAAGAATGCTTGAAAGTCCTCTATTTCACTGAATGACCATATTTTCCCCTGAAACAAGATACTCAGTTTTGCTAGGTAGGTGATTCTTGGTTTTAATCCCAGGTCCTTTGCCCTGTGAAATATCATAGTCCATGCCCTTCAATCCCTCAGTGTAGAAGCTGCCAGATCTTGCACTATCCTGATTGTGTTTCCACAAAATTGAAATTGTTTCTTCCTGGCTGCTTGGAGTATTTTCTCCTTGATCTGGGAATTCTGGAACCTGGCTATAATATTCCTAGGAGTTTTCTTTTTGGGATCTTTTTCAGGAGGTGATCTGTGGATTGTTTCAACCTCTATTTTGCCCTCTGGATCTAAAACATCAGGGCAATTTTCCTTAAGAATTTCTTGAAGGATGATTTCTAGGTTCTTTCTTTGACCATAGCTTTCAGGTAGCCCAATAATTTTTAAATTATCTCTCCTGGATCTATTTTCCAGGTCAGTGGTTTTTCCCATGAGATATTTCACATTGCCTTCTATTCTTTCAATTGCTTGGATCTGTTTAACAGCATCTTGATTTCTCATAAAGTCACTAGTTTCCACTGGCTCCAGTCTAATTCTGAAGGAATGAATCTCTTCAGTGAGCTTTTGAGATTCTTTTTCCATCTTGTAAATTTGGCTTTTTAAGGCATTCTTCTCCTCATTACCTTTTTGAGCCTCTTTTGCCATTTGAGTTAGTCTATTTTTTAAGGTGTTATTTTCCTCAGTCAGGCTGTTGACTCTCATTTCATACTTTTCCTGCATCCTTCTCATTTCTCTTCCCAATTTTTCCTCCACTTCTCTTATTTTGTTTTTAAAATCCTTCTTCAGGTCCTCTATGGCCTATAACCCACTCATATTTTCATTTGGGGCTTTTGGTGCAGGAGTTCTGACCTCCCAGTCTTCCTTCTGTTCCATGCTTCAATCCTCTTTGTCCCCAAAATAGGAGTCTAATGTTGAATTTTTCTGTTTATTTTGTTTGCTTTGCCCAGGCATGCTGCCACTTAATTACTTGACTTTTGGGCTTGTTGCCACAGTAGGACTCTGCCACCAGACAGGGGAGCTTCTGTCCCAAACGGGGTTTTCTAAACTTCTGGAGTTATTAGTTGGGTGCCCTCTCTGAAGCCCCCACACACTCTGGCAAACTGGTCATATACCCCAAGACCTCCACCCCAGACTGCAATCCAGATCCAAGAAGGGTAAAGCAAGAGCGATTACCTCCCAGACTGATGACTGGATCCCTCTACAGTCTGCAGGCCAGAAGCTGAAGCTGCAACTGAAGCTGCAAAATGGCGGCTGTGCCACAGCTTCTCAGAGGCTTCTAGCCCCCAGGGGAAGAAGCTGACGTGCTCCCAAATACTGGTCCCAAAGTCCATAGGGCACTAACCTCTCACTTTTTCCTAGGCATCTATGTGTTGGTAATTCTGGAAAAGCCACAGCAGCTGGTGTTCTAGGGTCCCTCCAGCTGGCTGCTGGTCTGGCTGCCCTGGGGCTAAAACCATGACTCATGTGGTCCTGGGCTCAGCTCCTAGAGCACTGCTCTGGCTGCTCCCTGCCGGGCTGCCGGGCTGTCCTCAGCAGGAGGTTAGCTTCTCTGTGTCATTCTGTGGGTGCTGGAGCTCCAGAGGTTGTTCAGAATCCCCTTTTACATGATTTTGAAGTTGTGAATGAAATATATTTTAATGATACTAATAACAAATTTGTAGTTTGGTAGTTAGTAATAAAAAAATCTTTTCTGAAAAATCATCAAATGCCCAAATTTAGGGTCAAGATTATAGTTTTCCATTGAAAAGGGAATTTAACAGGTAAATAAAAAATAACACAAGAGAAAAATGTATTAACTGATTGGTATTTTTATATGTATTTTATCAATAAATTACACATTATTGTCGGTTTATTCACCTATATCCTTGGGTAAATTATTGATGAATGGATATTGAAGGTTTATAGGATTTACCCTGGGCATAAGGGACAGCACCTGCAGAGCAATTACTCATGTAAACAAGAGAGCTGGGAAGACCATCTTTTTTTTTTTTTTTGAGGGCAATTGGGGTTAAGTAACTTGCCCAAGGTCATATGGCTAGGTTTCTGTTTGTGTGTGCATTAAGTGTCTGAGGCCGGATCCGAACTCAGGTCCTTCTGACTCCAGGGCCAGCACTCTACTCACTTTGCCACCTAGCCGCCCCAGAAGACCATCAATGGTTCACCTTGCCCTGTCCAATTCTACCCTTAAAGGCTAAGAAACTGGAATGGGAAAGCAGAGGCTAAAGAACATCTCCTCTGCTTACCAGTGAGGGAAGAGGAAGAATTCAAGTGTTATTAGGACAGAAAGACAAAAGCTGACAGTGGCTTTAGAAGAAAGATATAAAAGCACTTCCTGGTGATGTGAACTACCTTTTCAATCTTGTTATAAAACTGGATTTCCGTCTGTAGAAAATGTGAGAAGAAACAGGGAAGAAAGGGAGGAAGAAAGGAAAAAACAAAAATGGAATGAGGAGAAAACAAGGAGAGTAAGGGAATAGTCAAGTAAGTAGTTAAAAGAGTTAGGTAGGAAATAAACTAAGATTTTTCAGTAGTGAACTACATGATCAGTAATCCACATGTGAGGGCTGTGTGTTGGTTTTATTTATTGATTGATTTTTAACTGTTACAAATGGATCTAAACCTCAAATGTGGCAGATGATCAGAGGAAAGCTTGGAAAGACTTATGAGCCAGTGGTGGGTGTCGCAGCAAGCACCCCAATATCCCCAGTGGACTGCCAACACAGGTACTTAGATCTGCTTTTCAAAAGGAAAGCAACTCAAAATGGGTTAACAAGCTTACTTTAATCAAACATATATTACCTAGTTCAGTGGTAAAGTTCAGTGGTAAAGGTCAGCACCCCAAACTTCAGAGTTACAGAACTTACAGATCAAACAGACAGGCTTCCAAACTGTCCAACCATTATATCAATACCAAATCACAGTTACCAGAGAGGGAAGCATCAACATCTGGGTTTTCAAAGCCGGGGTTGGGGGGGGAGGAGTGGCGGCTCTCAACAACAGCTTCCCAGAGTCTCATCTGGTCAAATCACACAACACTTCTCAAAGTGAGCCCCAAAGCAAAGCCTCTCATCAGAGTTTATATAGCCTTCTCCTGGCTCAGAGATTGTAACAACCTCCTTGACCCACTGCCCAATCACAAAGTATCAAGGTGTGGGCTTTCCTGAAAAACAAGCCTCCCACCACAGGCTCCAGGTGCACTTAAGCTAGGGGCAGGGAAGATCTTTAAATTTGCATTTCCATTATTGTGGGAAAGCTGTGGCCTTCTAGGTCCTTGGGTGTGGCCTTTTGATTGGGTCCAAGTTTTACAGAACAAATCCTTTTATTAAGGGGATTTAGTCAATGGGATGCACTTGAGGACCTAGAGGGCCACATGTGGCCTGAAGGCTGCAGATTCCTCACCCCTGACCTAGGTCTTTTCTAAATTTCACTAGAAAACTTAATTTTTCAATGAAGTTTTTTGGGACCAGCTTAATTCATTAGTTAAGGCTGTTTAAGAAAATGACCTTGGAAACTTATACACTTATAATACAGTTGACATTGTATAAATCATATCTGACTTTTTGAAAATTTTTATCCTTCTGCAGGTGGCAGAAAAAACAGAAAGCTGGGATTGATGTCAAGAAGACTTGGGTTCACTACTAGGTCTATATTTCAAAGAGATCATAAAAAAGGAAAAGGACCCCACATTTACAAAAATATGTATAGCTGCAGGTCTTTTTGTGGTGGCAAAGAATTGGAAATTGATGGGATGCTCATCAATTGGAGAATGGCTGAACAAATTGTGGCATATCAATGTAATGGAACAGTATTGTGCTTTAAGAAATGATGAAAAGGCAGATTTCAGAAAAAACTGGAAAGACTTACATGAACCGATGCTGAGTGAAGTGAAAAGAATCAGAACACTGTACACAGTAACCACAACACTGTGCAATGATCAGCTATGACAGACTTAGCTCTTCTCAGCAATGAATTGATCTTAGATAATTCCAAGACTCATGATGGAATATGCTATTCACTTCTAGAGAAAAAACTATGGAGTCTTGAATGCAGATCAAAGCATACTATTTTCACTTTTTTTGTTTTTTCTTTCTTGTGGTTTTATCCCGTTTGTTCAGATTCTTCTTTCACAACATGACTAATATGGAAATATGTTTAACATAATTGTACATGTATAACATTTTTCAGATTGCTTGCTCTCTTGGAGAATGGGGAGGGAGAAAAATTTGGAACTCAAAATCTTATAAAAATGAATGTTGAAAACTATCTTTACATATAATTGGAAAAAAAATACTATTAAGTGAAAAAAATTTTAAAAAGAAAAGAAAAAAAAGACAGGTTCAAATCACATTTCTAATATTATTAGGTATGTGATTCTGAGCAAGCCATTGAATCTCTAGGTCCCTCGGGAAGCTTTCTGAGATTTATCTAAGTCATAAACTGCTTGAGATCTGTTTTGGTAGAAAAAAATTCCCAAAGTAGAAGTTCCTGAAAGTGACAGAATCATAGATCCTTTGTATATTCAAATATCCTCAGTGGAGGCTGTGCCCCACAAGTAAAGCAGAATATAAATGACCAGATTTTGCAAGATTTTAACTTATAATTACCACCCATAGCTATTCCAGCACTCACATATAGATATATACATACATACCAAACCATACTGACACCAGATCTTCCGAGGCCAGAGCCAAACAGAGCAGTCAGGACTAGTTGGTTAAAGAGAAACAACTGAAGTTTATTTCCTTATGAGGAAAAAGCTTGCAAGTGGAATTTCTCTTCTAAGAAGCAGGGCTCATATTAAGTATGAAAACCACAACCAGAGAAATCACAGGTGTTCTTGGGTAAATAGTTCTCAAAATCCTTAAGTTGTTAAGCCTTGTGGTTTTTCAGTGAAGTGCAGAACCAGGGTTAGCATGGCCAGGACTTTTCACTCTTGCACAACAGAGGAGCACCTATTCAGGCTGATTGACGTTTATAAGGCAGAGGATTATTAGTACGTCAAATGATTGAAGGGGCCTAATTGATTGCTTCAGCTTCAGCCTCAGCTTCCAAGTCAGGTAAGTAAGGAAGCTCCAGCAAATCTAGGTGGTTAGTATAGTCATTACACATGTCATGTCAATGGATATAGATATTATAGATATCATATTATAGATATTATAGATATCTTTACACCATGGACACACAGACAAAATGTGCAAGTAAAATGTATGAAACAAAGGACAAAGAAAAAATTCAAGTCTGAAATGAATGAAATCAGGATTCAATTAAACCACCCAAATCAGTGAATGAATCCCTATCATAGGCTTTGTGGAAGAAGCACAGATAAAGAAGAAAAACTGTGTCTTTGAGGAACTTAAAATCTTAGAGAAAGATAACACATACAAACAAAAAACCACAATTCAAAGATAGTTGACATAAAAGAGGAACTAAATAGGAGTTAACAAGAGAGGGGGACTATTTCTGACTAAGAGATCTCATGCAAAACGTGATTACTTATGTAGCTGTGATTGAAAAGATAAACACTGAAGAGCAGTTGTTATCAGACCATACACATTGCTGCTTTGCAGGAACACATCACTATTTTCATCTTTACTTTTTTACACCTATTTTTGCTTTCTAAACAAAAAAAAATTTTTTTTAAGGATTATTGAAGGTCACAGTACTGGTTAAATTAGTTAAAAACATTTTTTAAAGAGTTTCGTCCCTAGAGGAGAGATTTTAAATCACCCTCCTAGGTCTAGATAAAGGGAGGATGCATGGGGCTCCATAAACAACAGCCTGGAGGCAGAACATGCTGCCCACACTTCTGAAAAGAGGAGAAAAAACTTCTGCAACTCTGAAAAGAGGATTAAAAAGCCTAAATTCTCTATCAATAAATTTTGCATGTGATGATTTGAAAATTCAACTAATATCATAATGTCATTGTATTATTGTGGTCTTCCTGAGTTGTAGTACAATTCTATTATATAGTAAAGATTTGATAATTGTTGTTAGCCAGAAATAGTTAGATAAAACAAAACTTTATCTGATTTTTGTTGAAACTAAAAAGAGAGGAGAGAAATTGGTGTAGAAACAGTTATGATTGCTTTATCAGTACTGCTAAACCCTGTCTTATAATGTTTATATCTGCCATATAGAAAACCAGGTAGTTACAAATTTACCTGTAGTTACAAAAGGAGGCTACAGGCCCTCCCCCTCGAGTCAAGAGGATACCTCAATACAATTGTATTAACTTCTTTCATCCTAGATCAGATTAGGAAAAGAGAGTTCCACCTTTCCCCCACACTTGCAAACTTACCTTACCCCATTGGGCAAAGGAAGGAGGGGAAAGGGACCTCAGTTATGGTGGGGGCCTGGCTGTTAAAAGTTCTGAGCCCTGCCACTGATAAGAAACCAATAGTTGTCTGTACTGGGTAAGATAATCCATCTTTTTGTATCAATGATTTTATATGATCTAGGAATACAACTGACTTCATCTGAAGTTTAATGTTTTTTGCTACAGCTAAAATAATGTGGCTGTCACTTATGGAACTTGTAAAATTGATCATTTTAGTGTCCCAATGCTAAAACCTAGAATTGTTCATTGATTACAGTATGTGAAAAGAGGAAACTAGGTAAAAACTTTATTACATTCCTCCTGCATGCATGAGATTTAGCAAAGCAGGAGCATCACTTTCAGCCACTGGTCTTCTTATTTTTTACTAATGTCAAGACCCCTGGAAACTATCTCTATAGAAAAAAATCATCAGACTAGGATAGGAACTTGTTTTAGTAATGCAATTCTTAAATAATGAACCTTACCTGCCAAAAAGTTGCAAAAGATTAGTAACAATTGGCTATTACACCAGGATGTTTAAATTTGAGAAAGAAAAATGTTAAATAATATCCCTTATGTATTAAAAGACCTTATTGTTTATTATAGCTACATGAGAATAAAATTAACTCTAGCTCTAAGCTGTGATTGGTAAAAATTGCTGTTTAAAATAAAAGGCATATTCACATAGTTCTACTTTTTTTCTGTTTAGACCTGATTCCTATGATCAGACTAAGTAATCACTAAAGGATATGAACTCTTTTTATGTTAGCTTATTGGAAAATTTAAATTTTTTGCTTAAGATTAGAAAATGTACGGAAAATCAGGAAAACTACTTAAAAATCACCTTAAGACAATCCCATTGACTAAAGGAATTTTGAAACTAATAGCTTTTTTAAAAATACAGTGATCAGCTTTTAATTGTTTGCGATTCCATTTATATATGTTTTTTCTTCTCTCCTTTGGCTAAAACACTTTCTGATACCTAAATTAGTTTTGTTAAGTAATGTCAGGAAAATAGAGAATGCTCAATGACCTCTGATAATCATTTAATATCTTATTTTGGCTAAAATCTGAATTAGTCAAACAGGCTGCTCTGCCTCATTTTACACAAAAAGCTCTTTCTATGTCAGCCACTCCAGAGCTCAGATAAGGCTGGGAGTAGTATTTAAAATAAGCATCCAGAGATCATAAATTCCAAAAAGACCTAGCTTTGTCTCTGAGAACACCTCTCCTTATGTTAGCAAAGCCTATTATATGGCCCTTAAGGATGAGACCCTCAATTTGAGGTACTAACTTGAGTAAAGGGATTTCTTCTCTTATGATTTTCTGGGCATATA
Source organism: Gymnobelideus leadbeateri (assembly GCA_011680675.1). Lineage (NCBI taxonomy): Eukaryota > Metazoa > Chordata > Mammalia > Diprotodontia > Petauridae > Gymnobelideus > Gymnobelideus leadbeateri. Next base: position 376,133 of record WOXC01009073.1, read on the forward strand.
CCATGTTATGGATTGTTAATGATAAAGAAAACACAGATATTCTGGATCATAATTTCAATTGACACTTTGTCATCTTTCTTGTTTTATTGTATTTATCCAATTAGAAATTTATTCATTTAGGAAAATTCCTTTCTCATACCAGGATTATACCATTATGAATGTCATGAATTTGTGTAACTCAGCACCCCTAATTGGGATGGTCTTAGAATGTACTACTTAAACTCTCTCATACTGTTGTTCATTAGTCAGGACTCTAGTCCTGCACTCCACGTACAAGTAGTAAAGCTAGCAATAAATATTTCAAACCACTCAGGTTAGTTTATGGTAAAATTTAGTTATAACCCCATACAATCATTTAGGACATAAATTGAGAGATAAAATTATTGAGCCTCAAAAATATAGTAATTCAAAGAGATAATGTGAAAACTTTAAATGATTTCAAAAATTATTAAGAGACATAAATTGGGTAAAGAACACATCAGCCCACTTATTTATTTAATACCCTAAGGGGAGAACCAAACCTCCATTCTCCTTGAACCTTAAAATAAGCAGAACAACTTAAAATTATTGAAAATGCCATTCAGCAGTGCCAAGTCTATAGGCTAGATAGTAATAGCCCTATAGAAATCAGTATAGTGAGGATACTTTAATTCCCTTTGGAGCCATACATAGGCAACAAAATATCTTAAGAGTGTATTTATCTCCCTCATCAAAGTCAAAAAACTATTGTTACCTACCCTCAATTAGTAGCTATGTTAATGTTTAACAACCTTCAGGCTCCCTCCCTGTATATATTCAGCAACCTTATGTTAAAGCCCAAATTGAAATGCTAATTAAGGCAGACCCTTCCAGGTAGATCCTATTGACTGTGTATCAAGGAACTAGGGATAATACAATATTACAATCCAATCAACAAGTCATTTCCAAAATAACATCTTTTTCTCCTTTCTTACAAGCTGATAAGGCTTTTTACTGAGGCCTAAAACAAACAGATAGCTAACACAAGTTATTTCTACTCCTCCTCATTTACTCAAAAGATATGTGCCTTTTTAAGAAAAAATTTCAACCTCTTAATGTTTATATGGATAGTAAATATTATTTTCTTATACTGTAAGGAACATTGAGACAAATTTCAATAATCAAAAGTTATATCAATTATTTTTTTTTTCAGTTGCAACAAGTGATTAGAGATGGAGAAGGTCCTTTTTGGATTTACTCTCTTACACCTTTGCCTGAGCCCATTCAACAAGGCAATGCTTTAGCTGATAAATTAACAATACAAACTTTTTCCCTTTATCTCTGCATTCAAAATGCAAGGATGTTAATAAATAATTTTGCATTTACTCAAGAAAAGGCCAGGCAAATAGTTAAATTATGCACAAAATGCCTTCCTCACACACCTTCTCTCACTTCATCTCTATTAATCCTACAAGTTTAAAACCTAATTTGGCAAATAGATGTCACTTCTTTAAAAAATTACAATATATCCATGTGACAATGAACACTTTTTTCTCATACACTTTTGTTTTGGTAACTTTGAAGGCTGGATGTTCTTTGCTGTTTAAAGCTAAGTAAGAATTGAGAATATCAACTACCAAATATTTTCATTCATAAGAATTTGCACATACTGATATTTGTAGTGAGATAAGTAATATCAAGCATAGTTTAAATTTGTGATTTAATCATTTTCAATGTGAAAGTTGAGTTTTCTTGAATCTAAAACTTAAATTTAATTTTTTTTGAGTCATATGTCAGCATTATAGTTCTTTTTAGGTTGAAGATTAACAATTTATCATAACTATGACTCACATACCTATTAAAGGTGAATGAGAAATGGGGAAAAAAACTTTAAGTGTATTACTAGAAGCCTCTAATTTAATTTTTATTGTTACCATTTCTTCAAGAATTGACTTTTTTAAAATGATATTTTCCCCTGATATAAGATACTAAGTAATAATGTATTTAAATAATGGAGAGTCTTCTCTCTGTAATATCCCTCAGAAATGAAAGGGCAACAGTCAATGACTATATTTCCATTAAAAAAATTTAAAACTTAAAAACATTTTTATCATTTTCTGTAACTGTAAAGCCTCCCATTCACTTAACTTAATAAATCTACATTATATGGACAGAGCAAAATTATTGTCCTTCAGTTTTATATGATTACTCCTGTAGCTAAACTTCAATAAAGAGAATCATTGTTTTTTCATTCCATTTCCATTGTTCTTCATTTCTTAGGTACTCCTAAAGGAACAAAAACTGATAATGCCCTTGCCTACACTGGCAAATCATTTCAATCTTTCTGTGAAACCTATTTACAAAAATAAAAAAGAGGATTTGGATTTGGACCTATAATCACAAGGGCAATTAGCTACTGTCTTAAACATCCTAAATTTTTTTAAAGCATCATTAAAAATGGGTATACACCAGCAGAATAACAATTTGAAAAAGCACATTTTCCAAATAAAGTAATGGAAAAAACCTGCCTCTTAATTATGTAGAGGCAAAGTTGTGCTTATATATTTTTTTAGACACTGATGAATGACCACTGAAGATGCCAACACAGAATGTCCAGATGTGTTCCACCAGATGCAGAAACAGAGAAGAGGATCATTGGATCCCTCACAAGTACAACCCTAGAAGAAATGACTTGGCATTACACCTTTTCACAGAATGATGGGGGCTTCTAATGGAACATTATACAATGACAGACTTCAGAGGAGCCTGTACTTCAAGAAATATCTGATTTTCTAATAAGAACTGACTTTTGGACTTTTTAAATCACAGGACTAATTGCCTCCCTCTTAATGTCAGCAACTTTGTCTTCTATTTTAAGTGGGATACAAACTGCTCCATTTGTGAATGAATTTGCAAGGAATGTTACCTTGCCTTTGAAAACTCAAGACCAGACTCCTTCTCCAATGTAATTGTGGATACACCTATCTATGTATGAACTTTTAATTACATTGATTTTACTTTTGCTCAATGTATATCTAGTATAGAGCTTGTTGAACAATCTTTATTTGCCTTTTTCTGACTAATTTTACTTATCAAACATCAAAGGTATATGCATTGCATCAAATCTCTGATGTCTTAAATAAAGGGGGGAGGAAGGTTTGTCAGATTTCTTATTTACTAAATTCACTGTCCTAATATTGTTAATGGTTTCAACTGCTGTGTTTGCAATCCAAACTGCACAATAGGTTAATGAATTATCAAAAAATTCTTCTGTAGCCTTTAAGACACAACTTGATATAGATAAGGATCTATCGCATAAGATCGATTTATTACAATGATTAGTATTTGTGCTTAGGTGATGAGTTAAAAACATTAAAAACTTAACTGTTACTCAGATGTGATTATAAATACACATATAGTGTTACCACTAGCTTATACAATTCCTCTCATCCCAGTATCACATAGGACAGGATTAGAGCCCCCTTATTGGGAGTGTGGCATAATTTCTATATCACCTTGGAAATAAAAGCTTTCAATCAAATTCTTAAGATATTGAACATAGTGAGATTCCTGGGATTGACCCAGTAGGAGTTACAAAAACAATTACTGATACATTGAAAAAATCTCTGTGCATCTACTTCCCATAGTAATCATTATGATGGTCTGTTTTATATATGGACCTTGCATTATACAAATTATAACATGCAATATTAAAACTTTAGGCACTGAATTATATGCCTTTAAACTTCCCCTTAAAAAGGGGGGTTATGGGGGGAGCCAAAGAGGCTTGACCCAGGACTCAGATATTACCTTGATATCAGTGGACCCGAATATCAAAGACCTCTTTGAGACCCGACTTTGTCAAGTTGGCTCCTGAGTTCTTTTGATATGGATTACACTTAGAAGGATGTTGTTTGAGTTCTGAGACCAATAGGCTCTGCCCCAAGACTTTAGTTGTTCAAAACCAAAATATTTGAATTATTAGATGGTCAGTTCCTATGCGGATATACTAGCTGATGCGGCTTTGGTTTCTGGCCTTGAAGCCAGTTCTTAAGAGCATCCTTTGTAATGTGACTGCATATGAAAAGAGTTAACTGGCTCTTCTCTGGCACCTGGAAGCTAGGTGGAGCAGTGAAATAGAGCACCGGCCCTGGAGTCAGGAGGACCTGAGTTCAAATCGGGCTTCAGACACTTAACACATACACAAAAACTAGCCGTGTGACCTTGGGCAAGTCACTTAACCCCCATTGGCCCTCCAAAAAAAAAAAGGCAAAAAAAAGACTCTCTGGCATCTAGAGAAGGAATCCTTATCAAATTATCTATTCTGTGCTACTTCCAGTATCAGACTAGGTAATGATTAGAAAACTTGAGTCCCCTTCCTTTGTCTCTTTTGCTCTATAAAAACCTTGTCCTGAGAATAAATAAATGGGGTTCATCATTCTTTCTTGAACTACCCACATGGCCTGGTCATTTCTTATGCACGTCTCTGAATCATGATAAGTGCTGGACACTGAGCAGCCCATGGCATCAAGTTATGAGATAACTCTTAAGTCACAATACTCTAATTGATTTTCTTCTGGTTGTCTATTCCCTCTTTCCCCTCACCCACACTTCAAAACCTGGTTTTTTTTTTTTGTTTGTTTTATTTCATTTTGGTTTTTTTACCCATTCTTTTCTCCTTTTTAGCCTCAAATGATGAGGTGGTCTTTCCTCTTGCCAAATCTAACTTCTCCTAATTTTTCTAGGACCTTGCTCCCTCAAACTCTTTCATCTTCAATCTCTCCTTATCAACTCTCCCATTCCTTACTACAAACATGTTCAACTTTCTCCCATCTCTGCCAAACTGCTCTTTAAGGTCACTAATGACCCCTTACATACCATAATAAAAGGCTTTTTTCCCCCTCAATCTTTGTTTTCCTTGTCCTTTCTACAGCAATTACTATTGATCCTGTTCCATACCTCTTGATAATACTCTTTTCCCTTGATTTCTAGGATATTACTTTGTCCTGCTTCTATTCATATGTACATACACACATACACATATATATGTATGTATATATACACACATATCTTTATAAAACACTTCTCAATTTAGCCTCTGCTAGCCTCTAAATATAGTCTTTGCTTCTCTCTCCACATTTTATCCTCTTAGGGATTTCATCCAGTCCTATGACTTCAGTGACCATGCCAATGCAGATGATGTCCCCATGTTACTCTATCTCAATCTTTCCCATATTTTCAGCTGTCAGCTAGACAGTAAATACACCCAGATGTCTCCAAAACTGACACATCCTCTCCCTAAAAACCTCACTGTCCCATAAAACCTATCCCTTGTCCCATATTCCCTATTTCCATTATTATCACCATTACCTTTCTGGTCACCTAAGATAAAAACCTGAGTTATCTCTTCTCTCTCATCTTCTATATCCAGTCAGTTGCCAAATTCTGTCATTTTTATTTCCATAACATCTCTTATATCCATCCCCACTTACATTGTCGTCACCCCAGTCCAATACCTCATCACAAGAACAATTGAAACAACTTTCTTTCAATTGGAAATTGAAGGAATGCCCATCAATTTGGAAATGGTTGAACAAATTATGATATATGATTGTAATGAAATTTTATTGTGTTATAAAAAATGATGAACAGGATGATTTCATAAAAACCTGAATTTACATGAACTGATACAAAGTGGAATGACAGAACCAGGAGAACATAGTACACAGTAACAGCAAAATTGTACAATGAACAGCTGTGAATGATTTACTCAATTTCAGCAATACAATGATGAAAAAATGCTTTCCACCTCCAGAGAAAGAACTAATGGAGTCTCAATATCTACACTTTTTTACTATCTTTTTAAAAATGTGTTTTCTTGCACAAAATGACTAATATGTAAATGTTTTACATGATTACAAATTATCTATATCCAATTGCTTACCATTTCAGGGAGAGAGGAGGTGAGGGAGGGAGGGATAGAATCTGGAATGCAAAACTTAAAAAAAAAGAATATCAAAAATGTTTTTACATGTAGTTGGGGGAAAATAAGATTTTTTAAAAAAAGAATTAACCTTCATTTTAGCTGTTTTCTCTGTTTTCATTCTTTCCCCTTGACAAATCAGTCCTTCATAAAGTAATCTTTCTTCCACCTGAAAACCTTTGATGGTTCCCCATTGCCCATAATATAAAGTAGAAACTCCAAATGCCTTACCCATGCATTTAAGACCCTTTATGATCTTTACTCCAATCTTCTCTTCCAGCTTTCATTCTTCTTACTTCATACTCACTGTATATCTCAATTTATTCTATGTTCTGGCTAAAGAGAACTACTAGCCATTCTTCAGTCTTGCTTTCTCCTACCTCTGTATTCATACAGACTTTGCTGCATTCTTGGAGTGCACTCTTTCCACATTTTTGCCTATTGAAATCCTTCTTTTCCTTTAAAGCACAGCTCAGGTGCTTATTTTGTTTTGAGGTAGTGTTATGTTTTCCCCTTTTATATTTCCAGTGCTTAACACAGTGTTTGGCCCATAGGTAGCACTTAATAAATGCTTGTCACCTGATTCTACTATCTTCTGGACCCTCTTTATTCTGGCTTTCAAACTCATCATTCAACTGAAACTGCTAAATTACTAGTGAACTCTTAATTGACATCTTCATTCCTTATCCTTTTTGATCTCTTTGAAAAACCTTTGACATTGTGCATTACCCTCTTACCCTGGATATTCTCTAGTCTCTAAGTTTTCTAGACACTGCTTTCTCCTAGTTCACTTCCTACCTAGTATCTCTTAGTCTCCTTTGTTGGATCCTTTCTCTAGGTCACACCCACTAATTTTGAGTATCTCCCAAGGCTGGGCCTTCTTCTCACTCAATACTAAGTTGGTGATTTTGTCTGCTCTCATGGGTTCAATTATCTCCATGCAGATGACTCTCAGATCTGTTTATCCAGCCCTAACCTCTCCTGAGCTCCACAATTTCTTCTTCTCAAATTGGATGTTCCCTATATAGGCATCTCATAGTCAACATTTCCAAACAGAACTCATTATCTTTCTGCCCATATCCTCCCCTCTTTAGAATTTTCCTATTACTGTTGAGAGTACCACTACCCTTCTGGTCTCCTAGTCTTGGTGTAGTCCTCAGCTTCTCACTTTCACTCACTCCATATATCCAATCTGTTGCCAGGTCTTACCATTTGTTCCTTTGAAACATCTCTTGTATATGTTTCTTTGGCTTCACTCACGTGGCTGCCACCCTAGTGCAAGCCCTTATCACTTCATGGCTGCACTGGTCTCCCAGATTGAAGGCTTTCCCCATTCCAGTTCATTCTCCACTCAGACACCAGTAATCTTCCTAAAGATCAGGTCTTGCCATGTCATCCCCTACTCCATAAATTCTAGTGGCTTCCTATTCCTGTTCTACTTTTAAAGCCCTTTACAAGCTAATCACTCTTACCTTTCTACATTTTACTTCACTCCATGTGCATTACAAATCCAGTGGCACTGGTCTTTTTGCTTTCTTCAAACATGACACCTCCAAATCCAAGAATTCCTTTTAAGAGTGGTTATCCCCTATCCCTGTAATGCTCCTCTCCTCCTTGCAACTTCCAGGTTTCTTTTGCTTCTTCAGTCAAGACAGCTCAAAAACCATTTTCTATTGGGGCCGCTAGGTAGCGAGCGCAGTGAGTAGAGCCACGGCCCTGGAGTCAGAAGGACCTGAGTTCGGATCTGGCCTCAGACACACAAACAAAAACCTAGCTGTGTGACCTTGGGCAAGTTACTTAACCCCAATTGCCCTAAAAGGGGCGGCTAGGTGGCGCAGTGAGTAAGAGTGCCGGCCTCGGAGTTGGGATGACCCGAGATCAAATCCGGCCTCAGAAAATGAGCACCCACACATAAATAATGACTAGCCGTGTAACCTTGAGCAAGTTACTTAACCCCAATTGCTTAAAAAAAAAAAAACATTTTCTAGAAGAGGCTTTCCCTCTTCCCTTCTTCCCTCTCCCTCCTTACAATGCCTTCCCTTTGAGATTATCTTCTACTTACATAACTGTTTGCATGTTCTCTCTCCTATTAGAATGGGAACTCCTCAAGGATAGTGATGGCATTTTTGCTTTTCTTTTTATCCTCAGTACTTGGGGCAGTGCCTGGCACATAGTCTTTGTCAATTAACTACTCAAAGCCTTTTCTGGCTCTGCCTCCCTCCCTCTGCCCCTTCCCCCCTCCCTGCCACCAGATGAACATGATCTGCCCCTTCTCAATTTTAAAAAATAATTTATCTGGATCTTTCCTTTGTCTTCATTGTATTTTAGCCTTTATCATACTTATTTATGTTTTTATCTACCCTATTAGTTGCTCCTAGAAGGCAGTAATTGTGACATTTTACATCTTTGTGCTCCTAGTGTCTGGTACAGTAGTTTGTATGTAGATGACATTTAATAAGTATTTCCTGAATTAGAATGCATTATATTTTCAGTCATTTTGAAAAATTTCTGTAAAAACTGTTAGAGCTGCAATTAACATGAATTTTAACATGAATACTTCCATTAAAAATAATCTGTCATCTACAAATGCTATCATAGATAACATAAAATAGTCTTTTGACAACAAGATTTCTTCACATTCATTTTATTAACTTTTTTTTTTAACAAATGACATTTACAACACATTTCAAAGAGGTTTAATACCATACGTTTTCTTAGGAATTTTCTTTAGTCAACTATCATCTTCCAAAAATGCTAAAATTTAGGTATAGTAAAACATCTTTATTACAGGATATCTGCAATGAAAACTGAATCTGTGAAAACTGAATTTAATAGTGTTGGTTCAAAATGATTATGATCAACATTAACTCAGTGTCTAAACATGTAAGACACTATCCTAGGCACTATTCAAGAGAAGATATGAATTCTCCTTATAATCTAATAGAGATCAAACAAATAAGAATGCTAATAGTTTTAATTATTCTGTATTCTGATTCTTTTCCTTTCTTTTCATGTGGGTAATTTTTTTTTGTCCAGTTCATTATCAGTATTGATTGTCATAGCTGAATTGATCGTGTTGATCTATAGCAATTGTGAAAATTGTTGAAATGAAAATATCAGTCATGATAGAGTTTGTTCTTTTGGCATTTGTTTTGGGGTCAGTGGTGTGATTTGCTAGTTATTTTAGGGTCCAGTGGAGAGTTGCAGTTCACTTACATTTAACAAGTGAAGGATTCGAGAATGAACTAAATTTTGAGGAGCTTTTTGAAGGAAAGAAGACAGCTTGCAAATGTGAAGTTTCATGCCAATAGGCTCATAGTATTGCATCCCATTATTTTAAATAGTAGAACCTAACTCTATAATGTTAAAGTAGCTTGCATATGCCTTCTGTATAACTAAAAAATGAAAGGCACAGTTCTTTATCAATAAAAAGCCAGGATGTGTACTGGTGTATGACTGTTATAGGCATGTAATGTCTTATTACTCAGAATATCAGCTCAGTATAGTGCACAGTTTGAAGTAGATGGGGAGTCTGTAGTTGAATGTATTCCAAAAGCACTATAAAAGCTGGAATAAAAGAAAAACAAACCTCTTGTCAAACTGCTAGTCTTGTGAAATCACACCTCTGATTTTATAATTATTCAAAGGTCTTTTAGATGAAGTCTTTGTTTTAGGAAACTGCTATTTTAACTCAAATAGAAAAGACTGTTTTCATCAGTACTCACTTCCCACCTCCCAAAATGAAGTCCACTCAGGGCACATTTGAAGTAAAGAGTTTTTTGAAACCATACAATATATTTACAAGAAGTTTTGAAGTGTTAAGATTTTTTGGAGAAGTTTAAGAAAACTTTCTTGCTACTAAGTATGCATATAGATTTCTAAAGGCCATATTTACAAATCTTTATAGCAATGTATAATCATTTTGGCTCAAATATATCATTTAATGAACTGTTACATCATTAAATGCTACCATAGTGGTCTGAGTTAATGCACCCCCATATAAGCAATTATCGCTCAGGAAATGTATTATTATTACATAAGTAATACCAGAATACCTATCTTTTCCTTCCTTCTTTCCTTCCTTTCTAGTTGACTTATGACATTTAGTAATCAGGATGTCATCAATTATATAGATTTTTAAAAATGAAATGACTGACTTCCAAGAAATCACTAAGCAAAGTAATTTGCCTGAACCAGAAAGTTTCTTTAGCATGACCCTACTGACCACATCCATACTAATACTATTTAAGAAAAGAACATTTTCCACGCAACTAAGTTTATTTGGCTTATCTCATATAGAAGTGAATTAGAACTGGAATTCTCAGTTCTTTTCTTTAGATTATATTGTATACTACTGTTTGACTATAAGTGTTCCTTTATTATATCAACATAGAATTTAACCCTATTCTAACCTGCTTGTCATTGCACAGTTGCAGATATATCATGTGCCAAGTCCCATCCCACAAGAAGTAGCATGGTAGAATCAAAAGGGGACTTTCGGACCCCTGGATTTTTTCCAGGTTCTGCTACTAACTACCAATCACGTGTGAACCTGAACAAGGCACTTGAGCTGTCAAGGCCTCAGTTTCCTTATCTGTTGGATTAGATGATTTCAAAGATTAGAGCTTGTGTTTCTGTTCTAAATGTAATCCTACCTCATGGCCATTAATCCAGTTCTAAGTCAGCATTATATATGTGTTCTACTATATATCAAAAGCACTTTGGTATTTTGGCAGCTCATCTAAGGAAACTTAGACCTCTGCAGTATACACTGAGATGACATCATTAATTTAAAATGTTGATAGAGATTCAATATATGAACTTGTACCAAGTAAATTACTTGAATATACAATTAAAATCACATGATATTCAAAATAGACTGAACTATATTTACTTCCCATTCTTCTGTTCTAGTATTTTTCATAAGTGTTCAGTTTTGTAAGTGGTCAAAGAGAATCTTCAACCATAATTAATTTATGGATATCAATGGAATATATGATATGGAGATTTCAACATTTTTGTTATATTTTAATTCATGTTCCTTTCTCTCTATAAGCCCTTGTAAAAAGAATACTTAAATAGGCCTAGAAAATGCACAAAGTATGTACAAATACATAAATACAGATCTTGAAGACAGGGAAAAAGAAACACTTTCAACCTCTAAAGAATAATGAATTAGTACTAATACATTTATATACTATCTCTGTACTAGCAAAGAGGAATATATAATTGAGGCAATTATCCAGATAATTTGGCCTAGAATAAAAGCTATCTTTTTCTTGATAATTCAGCATAATAAAGAGTCAGCCAATGGGTGTCAGGCCCATTGGCATACACTGACAAGATGGAAACTAGTTGGGAAAATCCCCAGTGGAGTTGTTTAGAAAGAGTTCTTGTCAGGAAAAATTCTGTTGTGGTCTTAAGAAAACTTTTAAAGATGAAGACTTGCAATAATTTAGTCAAGTGGTTCAATGATTTAAATACCATGTCCCAGCCAGGGTTTCTAATTAACCTGAAGTTCTCTTGGGATTTTCTGCCAATCACTTCTACTACTAAGAAGCAGTTTTTCAGTACAGAAAGGCTGAGTCAGAGGGGAAGCCTCAGTGCCAAGGAATTCCCTAATTATATGAAATCTAGTAAGGGTTACCAATTAGGACTTTTCTACAGGAAAGGGAAGGCAGGGGAAGAAAGGACTGGAAAAAAAAAACAGGAGAAAACATGATTCTCAACTTTTTTTTTTATGATATGCACACACATACTTAATATACAAAATAACTTGTTATTTAATAATAATGCAATTAGGATTGCTAGAAGAAACAATTTTTACTTGTCATTGCTTTCTAGTTAACTGTAGGGATGTTTGTAAAAATTCAGCAAAGTAAAAAAAATTCTAATTATGATTAAAATGCACTTCTTGGAAATGAGCTACAAGAAGACGACTAAGTAACTGGTCTCTGTGTGTGCATATACAAACATATGCAAATCAAAATTCCTCTTTCACTAATAATATTGAAAAGTTTTAATGTCAAATGTTTTAAACAGCTTCCTTTTCTACAAATTAGTTCACAACATTGGGATGCTATTTTATTAGAATACCCCTTTCTACATCCTTGTTGAAGAAACAGACCTAATAATAAATATTTTTTAAGCTTTAAAGTTCACTCAAATAGAACTTATGACCAAAACATTTTATATTTCATTTCTTTTTGTTTTAAATTGTATTTCAGCAGTCCACATTGTTCCTAGTAAAGAACTTTCTCTCTCAATGCAGATTGGTACTTTCTCTGCAGTTTTTAGTCTTAGAACAGTTACCGAGTACATTAAGAAATTAAATGACTTGCTCAGAATCACACAGCCAATATATGTCAGAGACAAGACTTGACTTTTTAAATTCTCCTGACTCCCAGGCTTGCTCTCGAGCCATTCTGCCACATTGCTTCTCAGATCTGTTTGTACTGACCAGTCAGATGACAAACTGGTTGGATCAACTGAATTTCCTCTCTTTGAAATTTCCAGGTAGATCTATGATTTCATGAGTGTGGGGAACTTTAAAATATATTATTATAATCATATCAAAATGTTTACTTATGAATAATTCTTTAATTTCCTTTTTTTAAAGTTAGTGGGAATATAATATTCTGACTATAATATCAACTACCTCTATAAAACATAAAAACTATATTTCAGAAGCAGTGAACCAATAAAGGAAAATAATATTAATGTATTATATAATTTCTTCACATTCAATACTTGTTAAAACATAGGAATGCATGAAAAATCTGGTCCCTTGAAAATGGACTTCTGTTTTAGTCCTGGTCAAAATATTTGATATGTTAACTTGCTAAGTAAATATTGCACTTTTGTTTACAAATATCAGTGTCTTCAAAATAATATATTTTTTGCTTTAACTATTACTATATTACTGCCTTAATATTTTAAATTAGATATCTTATAAAAGGATGCAAAAACAATGATTAGTGACCCAGGCAAATCAAAGATTTTTATGCTTCCATAATTATCACTTTCCTCTTAATGTTGGTATTTGTCCTAAAACAAATACCTGATCTGATCATACCCACTTTGGAGCTGTTTATGAATTTAGCAAAGACATTGTTTCATAGGCTTTACTGCTTCCTCTGAAGAATGCACAATATTTGGGACAAAGCCACTTTTAACCCCTTCCCAACCATCTTGAATGCAAATTTCTCCTTTTTTAATAAGTTCATATATATCTCTTGTCAGCATTGTGAAAGATTCTTCAACATTTGTAGCATCTTTTGCTGAGGTTTCTATATACTTCATACCACAGGCTGCTGACATTTTTTCAGCTTCTTCCCTTGAAACTTGACGTTGTGACACAAGATCACATTTATGTCCCACTAATAGAAATACAATCCGAAATGGCTGCACGTACATTTTGGCTTCTTCTAACCAATCTCGCACATGTTCAAAAGATCTCCGGTTTGTGATGTCAAATACCAGAAATCCACCAACTGAGTTTCGGTAATAAGATCGAGTTATTGATCTGAAAAATGAATAGAAACTTGTAAACAAAACATTTTCTCTTTTCTTTGCATTTCCAAACAGGGTAATGTGTTTGTGTGAAGAAATGCAGCACCAAAGTCAAAGCTGGGAAATGGTACAAGCAGGGTGGGTGGGAATTTAGTCATCAAAGATAGGTCAGTTCAACCAAAGAAAAACACTCTTTGAGGTAAAGGAGAGGGTGAGTTAGTTGGAAACTGACAGAATTCTGAAGGAGTAGTAAGCGGCAAGACAGATTCATATTAATAAGCACTTGCATGGGAATTTCACTTCAGATTGCCTATTTTTCTTAACTTTAACTAGAAAAACCAATATGAATAATCCAAATTTAGTTCTCCTTTAACAATGTGCCACCACCCTGGTACAGGCCCTTATACCTCACTCTGGTCTACTGTGATAGCCTGCAAATGGGTCTTCCTGCCTCAACTTTCCCCACTTCAGTCTGTCCTTAATTCATTTGTCAGTGATCTTTTTAAAACACGGGTCTGACCATATTTCCCTACTTTCAATACAATCCAGTGGTTCACTATCACCTGTAGGACCAAATATAAAGTCCTCTGTTCGGCTTTCAAAGCTCTTCATGTGCTGCTCCACCCTCCCCCTTGCCTTTCCAGTCTTCGTATACCTTACATCCTCCCACATATCCTGCAATCCAGTGATGCTGGCCTTTTTGCTGCTCTTCAAACAAGACCCTCCATCTCTAGGTTTTAGACATTTTATTTTGCTGTCACCCATGTTGGGAATGCTCCATCCCTTCATCACCATTTCTTGGCTTCTCTGGCTTCCTTCAAGTCCTAGGTAAAAATCCCACCTTCTACAGGGAGTTTTCCCTGACCCCCACTTGATTTTAGTGCCCTCTCTGTGTTATCTCTAATTTATCCTGTATATAAGTTGTTTGTTCATAGTTGTTTTCATATCATCTTAGTAGACTGTGAGCTCCTTGAAAGCAAGACTGTCTTTAACCTTCTCTGCATCTACTGCACTTAGCATGGTGACTGGCACATAATAGGCATTTCATAAATGTTAACTGACCTCAAGCCCCTCTCCATTAGTGTAAAATTAGATATAGGTATTAGAGGCTAAAATATAGATAAACTGGCACAGAATTACGTTACTTATTCCTTAAGTCAAAACTTGTCCTAAGTAGTATGTCAAGATAATAACAGGAGTGACCAAGAAGGGTTCTATCTTCTTAGAAAGGGACGGTACAAAATAAAGAAAGGGACACTATGCCAGTGGCTCCAGTTTCTCATTACCCCCTGATCACTAAGAGAAAGATTTAGAAAATTAATTTGTCACTATAAGCATAGGGGTTAACTGCACACCCAAGTTGTCAAAATCTTGATATGAAGCAGGTAGAACTCTTTGGAAATACCAAATTTTAATGTGTTCCCTGATATTCCACTGTCAAAGTATTGGACCACAAATCCTTTGTTCTGCTACGTAGAGAAGAAAATACTCTAGCTTTTCATCATTATTCCTGCTTCTTTCTAATCCACATTTCAGAGCATCTGCAGAAAAGCACAAACCAAAATAAGGGCTTAGATTTTTTAGGAGGAGGGAGAGATCAAGAATTGCTAAGCCATGGTACCCCTCTACAACCAAGAAAGATCTTTTCATCCTCTTCAACAGACTGTGAATAAGACAGTGGGGTTTAATTTTGTATTAAAATATAACCTGATATTTAGTATCCTAACACATCTCTATGTAAATCTAGGTAGATCTGCAGTTTTTTTAGAAAAACTAGGTAAGACCATTTCACGAAACTGAAAGCTTAAATCTATTCACCACAGTCTGTAAAAAAAAACCCAACTTGCCATCAGAGCAACTTTGAAAATACACTATACAACTGAAAACAGCATTACATATTTGCATCTTAGACACAGGTATAACTTACACAGCAGCAAGACCAATATTTTGTTAAGATTTTTAATTTTGGAAAGACATAGGGACTATATTAGGATACAATCATAGTGTAGTATAGACTGTGTGTGTGTGTGTGTACTATAAACAGAAATTCATTACTGATACCTTATTACCACAGTCAGGAACCAGACATGGCTGACCTAGTATCAGCAACTTTCCTACCCTGGATGTTGCCTCCACAAACTGCGATTGGGACAGAACATAGCCCTGCAAATAACTTCTTATAACCCTGTATACAAAGGATATTTATGTGGTTTATTTGAATAGAATGAAAACAAGGAAAGGGGAAGAATTGGCAATTATCGGAGAAGGAATTTGTGGAAAGAGAGGCAACAGCAGGCAAGTTGGAACGGGGTTGGAGGGAGTCCTCTGGGCCCCTAAGCAGTTTTGTCTTCACTTTGTTGGAAACTTCTGGAATAAGTGTCGAGTCCATCTACATGTAATGGAGTTGGGGGTAGGGGAAATTATATGGTTAATGCCCAGATGCCTTATTCAGGACACTGGGCTCTCCCCTTGGTTTCTATTTGTTAGGGCAGCTTCAGAAACAGAATGGAATGATATATCTTAGAACAATGCAGGCAGTTTAGAAAAACTGTGAACACAGCACCCAGCCAAAGTGGAGCTGACATCTGCATACTATTCTGGTGGATTTGAGGAATATATATTCAGTCAATACCACAGGCCACACATTTCATTTTCATCTGAAATACTTAACTAGCTCAAATTTACCAATTAAGCAACTTCTGTTTTGTTTAGCTTACATGGAGATGTCATTTGTCAATCCTGTTTGAATAAAAAGCATAACAGCATTATCACAGGGCCTATTGCAAACTTCTCCTCAAGTTTCCTATATAACATTCTCTTTTCTCAACAGATTTCCTTGCCTCCAACTTGGCTGAGAAAAAGCAGGCCCTCTTGTAAGCAATTCCTCTCCTATTCCATATGTAAAAACCTCTTCACCCATCTCTTTGTCTTTGTTAAAGTCCCTTTGCTTTTTTCCCTTTATCCCAAAGGATATCCCTCCCATCTTTTCCTGGGGGTTTACCTCTCCAATCATTCTTTCACCTTTAATCTCTCCTTATCTATAGGTAGGGTCCTTATTTATTCCCTACAAGCATGCACAGGTCTTACTGGTTTAAAAAAACAAAATCTCCAGTGGACTGTCATCTCCAGGTTTCATCCTATATTTCTTTTCTCTTTCCCTGACAAACTGCTCAAAAGAATAGTCCATACTCTGCTGCCTCCACTTCCTGCTAACTTCTTACACTCTGACTTTACAATAATTGTTTTGTCCAAGGTTACTGATGTACTGAGGGGATTTGGTTCCCCTGCCACTTAGTTTATGTAATCATAGAAAATAAGGGGCTGATGGCAGAAACAAAGAGATGTTAACATGCTAACCTAAGCAGTATATGCCCTGTTATCCTTTGTGAAGCCTCAGATTCTTTTTTTTTTTTTTGGGGGGGGGGAGGAATGCTCTAGCTATTTTTTGTGCCATTTTAATAAACACTTTTGTTTTGAGCTAATTGTACTCAATGGCTGTTTATTAATGGTAAGCTCATTGGTGAGAGCTCTTGAGCTGTAGTTTTAGGAGTCTGGACCCACAGGATATTCTTTGAAACCAAATGATCAGTAGTGTCTCCTCAGGAACCAGTCTACAAGTAAGTGAGTGATAAGTTAGGGAAATGGCCCAGAAAGGGTATTACACTCCACCTCTATATTGTCTACCTTTGTAACCTCACCTACTGGTAGTGGGCAAACCATCTTTGTGACCCCATTTGGGGCTTTCTTGACAAAGATACTGGAGTGGTTTTCTAGCTCATTTTACATATGAGGAAACTGAGGCAAACAAGGTTAAGTGACTTGCTCAGGATCACACAGTTAGTAAATGTATGAGGCTGAATTTGAACTCAGGTCTTTCTGATTCCAGGCCTGGCACTCTATCCACTGCACCAGCTAACTACTACTTAGCCTGGCTAATAAATTGATCATGTTCAAACCATTATCTCTCGGTTTACCTTAATTTTCAAAGGTAACACACTCATTCTCTACAAAGCTGCCAAAATAATTTTCCTAAGGTCCAGGTCTGATTATATCACCCTACTACTCAAAAACTTCAGTGGCTCCCGGTTACTTCCAGGATAAAATATAAACTCCTCAGCTAGGCATTTAAAGTTTCTCACAACCTGGCTCCCATTTATCTTTCTAGACCTATTTTATACTACTCCCTTTCATGTATTCTACAATCCAATGAAACAGATCTACTTGCCATCCCTTGAACCTTGGTATTTCATCTCCTATACTGGTATTTTTGCACAAGCTGTCTTCCACAGCAGGAGTGCACTCACTCCTCATCACTGTCATATCTTCCTTCCAGGCTGAACTCAGGTACTACCTCCTATACTTATCCTCAGAACCTACCACAGAACCCTGCACATAGCAGGTAGTTTAATAAATTTGTTGAACTAAGCTGAATCCCTAATTCAAATTTGAATTGTGATTCAATGATTTACTCAATCTAGTTATGTCAGATGTAGAATGAAGGAGATTATAAGGAAAAGCAATTAGCTTATCCTTCTAGTCTTTAATGATTCTGATATAAAAAATAAAAGGCAACAAAATATTTAAACATAGAATAAACTAATATGAAGGAATTAATTGTTAAAGAAAGTACTTAAAATCCCTCAGGTGGATGCCCATCAATTGGGGAATGGCCAAAAAAGTTGTGGTATAGGAATGTAATGAAATACTATTGTGCTATAAGAAATGAGGAGCAGATAGACTTCATATTTACCTTGAGAGACTTACATAAACTGATGCAGCGTGAGAGGAGCAGAACCAGGAGAACTTTGTACACAATTACAGACACATCATATCTGTGATGACTGACTTTGATAGACTGGGCTCATCTCAGCAATGCAAAGTTATAAGACAATGATGGGGAAAAGGCTATCCACATCCAGAGAAAGAATTATGGAGTCTGAAGGCAGATCGAAGCAAACTACTTGCTCTCTTTTTTGTTTTATTTTGTTTCTTCTTCCTCATTATTCATTCCATTGGTTATAATTCTTCTTTACAACTTGACTAATGTTTAATGTGAAGGTATTTGTAGAACCTATATCAGATTGCATACTGCCATGGTGGGAAGAGGGGAAAAATTTTTGGAACTCAAAACTTTGTGGAACTTAATGTTGTAAACTAATAGTAAATAAATTTTTTTTTTAAAACAATGCTTACATTACAAAAAAATCTCCCAGATGAACTTAATAAGTAAAGACTTAAAAAGGTAAAAATGACTTAGCTTCTCTTAGTTGTTAATTAAGAAACAGCCTTGTGATTGGTTGGTTGTCCTTTGTTTTCAAAGAGGACCAAAATAACTTTACTATGTTGGGGTCAAGGTTTGACTGTGGCTGATTAGACCAAATACGAGCTCTACCACAGGTCAGGCACAAATAGGCCATGTGAACATTTGGAGTGGAGGTGTCTCTAAAGTTGCACACTTCATGTTTCTTTTGGGTTACTGAAATTCTGCTTTACTCATAGAGCATAATGGCACATTCTTTGATGTGGGCACTCCATGCTGGAGAGTCTTGTGTCAGTGTCTTCCATGTCTAACAATTATTTCCAAAGTTCTTCAGAGAGACCTTGAAGGTGTCCTTATATTGCTTCTTCTCACCTCTGTGTGAGTATTTGCCTTATGTGAGTTCTCTGTAAAACAGCCTTTTGGGTAAACATACATTTGGTCTTCAAATAGCCCATTAGAGTTACACTCTTTGCAGTAGAGTTCGAATGTCTGGCAGTTCAGTTCGAGAAAGGACCTCAGTGTCTGATACCATTTCTTGCTAGGTGATCTTCAGAATTTTCCTAAGACAATTCAAATGGAAGCAATTCAGTTTCCTAGCATGGTGCTGATAGACTGTCCAGGTTTTACAGGCATACAACAATGAGGTCAGCACAATGGCTCTGTAGACTTTCAATTTGGTACTGTTTTATACCTCTTCTCTCCCATGCTTTTCTTCATGGTCTCCCAAACACTAAGCTAGCTCTGGCAATATGTGCATCAATCTTATCACTTATTTGTACATTTCTGGAAAGTATACTGCCAAGGTAAGTGAACTTATCTACAACATTCAAAACTTCTCCATTTGCTGTAACTGATGGTTCCATGTATGGATGGTGTGGTCCTGGCTGGTGGAGAACCTCTGTTCTCTTGGTATTAATTGTCAGGTCAAAATTAGCACAAGCAGCAGAGAATAAATCTATACTTTGTTATATCTCAGCCTTAGGCTACATTGAGTACACAATCATCTGTAAACAAAAAGTCACATAACAACTCTCCCTCCACTTTAGTCTTGGCTTGTAGCCTTTACAAGTTAAATAATTAACAGTCAGTGCAGTAGCTGACCTTTGATGACATTTTCATCCTCATTGAAAATGTCCCACAACATCATGGAAAATATCATGCAAAAAAGCAAGCATACGGCTTTACTTCACTCCACTGGTGACTGGGAAAGCAAAAGAACATTGTCCATTATCCAGAACTCATGCAAACATGCTATCATGAAAATGACATACAATACTGATGAACTCTGAGCAACCAAATTTTGCTATGCTCTTTCAATACTGCCATGATCTTCTATAAATAAATGTATACCAAATCGATGATAAATAATTTCACAAATAGGTGCAATTGAGCTCAACTGAAGACTATTAGAATTCCTTATAAAATTTACTCTCTACTTCCCTCTTTGGCAAGAGATCCTGGTATTCTGAATTCCAGAGGCAGAACAACTCTTCAATTCCCTGAATCTTAAACTCAGACATCTAGTTTAGCCTTATCATATTTAAATAGACTGCCATGTTCCTAGGGAATCTCACCACCAGTAAATATTAGACCAGTACCATAAGGACCATACTAGTACTGGTTCAGTTATTATCAACACTCATATTTTCATTATCAGAAAATCTTTGATAAAATTTTAAAAATTATTTTCAACTAGAAGGATGGTAAAAATTGCTGTTGTCTTCTTTTCCAGTTAGTGTATGATTCATTATTGTACCTAAAAAAATTTGAGTAAGGCAAAGAATCTTACACTATGCTTAAAGAATAAAACCATACAATTTAATATGTTTAAATATATCTTTTCCCCAAACAGTTTTGTCTGTGTGGCTTATAATGAAATGGAGTGAGAGAGCAAACACATGGTTTGTGTGGGCTTGTCTTACTTCTCAAAGGAATCACTAAGCAGGAGGGAAGGTTTTAGTCAGAAGCTTTTAAGATCTGAGTTGTAAATAGGTAGAAAAAGCTTTGGTATGGAAGATGAAGTAGAATGATGATGGAATAGGTAGGTCTCAGGTTCAGAGATATGGTTCATCAAACGAAACCATTGTAAATCTGATTTATGTCTCTGATGGTTTGGGGTCTACTATATTCTTCTTCCTCTGACTATAATTTTTAGGTCTAATACTGATGCAAAAAAGCCATCTCCTGGATTTCTCTCTCATTTTCTTCTCTGTCTTAATAGAGAATAAAAGGCAGCTGAAGAGCCAAACATGCCCAGTAGCCCAGTAGCATTTGGTTGTAACTAATTAAGTACAGCCCTTCTTTCCAACTACCTCTATCCTAAATCTGATGGTTCTTAAACTCTCCACCTGTGGAATTACATTGATTAGCTAGCTAGTGTAATAAAATGAATCCACAGAAACTCAGTACAAGTGAGCAGACAGAACAGTCTGTACTACAGGTAATAAAAATAGATTTAGCGATTTATAAGTAATAAAACAGTATTTTCTAAGGTTCACAGTTCATCTACAGGCCAGAAAAAAAAATCTTGTGTTATTTTCAACATATTCCCAGCTTTATAAAACTGAAATTTAATTATTTTCCCCCATTTTGTTCAGAATGAATTTGAAAAATATCAATTAAAATTAATACTTTCATATACACAATAGAACAGAGAAGATTATGTATGAAACTGCACATCTCTATTATATTCATATAGCTTTCTTTTTTAAAGAATGTAATAAATTCAACATGTAACTTCCAAAGTTGTCCTGCTTGTGTGTGGTTTCCTCTGGTCTTCCTTCTGTTCTCTTCTGTGTATTTCAAAAGCCTATTTCAATGACCCTTTTTTCTTTCTTTTTTTGTGGTGCAACCCTATCCCTACATACCCTATCCCTCCTTGCTACCCCCTATTCTCCTCCCCCCATTCTTAATACCAAAAAAAAAAAAAAAGAAAGAAAGAAAAGAAGAAAAAACCTCTATAAAAATATGCAAAGCCAAGAAAGACAAACTCCCATTATCTGTCAAGTCCAAAAATGGGTATCACATTCTACAACTCAAGTCTGCTACCTTTCTGTCAGGAAATAGACTTCATCATCAGTTTTCTCCTTTGGATTGTTATTGGGAGAGGGCTCAAACTGGGTATCAAAAAAGAAGTTTTTCTCTATCCCATCTTCATTTCCCCCATTAATTTCTATTGAATAGGCAGGAGACATCTCAGTTCAGTGTCCACTTAATTATCTCTCTCCTTCCCACAAACTACATTCTTTCTGTGGTCAAGCATCAGGAGCTAAATTTTTTTTGGTGGGGGGAGGGGCCTGGGGAGGAGGACATAGTTTGGGCTCCTTTCCATATACAATCATGTGACTTGGAGTCAGGAGGACCTGAGTTCAAATCCTGATTAAAATTTTATGCTAATTAAATAAAATGCTGAAAATTTCATTCATTTCATTTATTGAAAATATGCATAGTTAATGAGATTTCCTATGTGTTTAGGCTTTAGGGACACCCTGTAGTGTAGATAGGTAAATTTGGAATATCAGGATGTGTGATCCTGGACAAGTTGCTTAACCTCTCTGTGTCTCAACTTCCTCATCTGTAAAGAATGGGGATTAGAGTCAGCCTCTAAGGTCCCTTCCATCTTTTAATGCATAGTCCTTTGTGTGGAGCAATAGAGGATGCACATAACTAAAGATGGCACCCAATGGGCTCTATTCACCCTCTTGAGCCTAGGAGAAAAGTATAGAAATGAAGAAGGGAAATGGCATTTCTACTGTGGTCCCTTTCTATTTTCTTCTCAGAAGAGGCTGCTACATCACTGATATATGAGACTGGAATCCAACTTTAGGCTTTGTTCAAATTGTCCAGTTAAGAGATTTGACCAAAAGGAAGAATTCCAAGGGAGAGTATCTGTTGCCTTTCAGCACATATGGTAAGTTCTCTCCTAAGGGAAAATGCTTACTAGACTACATAAGGATGCAGTATTCATAGTATGTTTAGATTTCAAAATGACATTTAAACATGACATTCATACTATTCTTAGGGATAAAATGGATAGACATAGATTAGATAATCAGGGTGTTCCTAAAGTCTGGACACATAAGAAATCTCATTAACTATGCATATTTTCAAGAAATGAAATGAATGAAATTTTCAACATCATTTTATTTAATTAGCATAAATGAGATTTCATAGAAAACACATAGGAAATCTCATTAATTAATTAAATTAATCTCATTAATATGGAAAAATAGTCCCCAATAGCTAATGAAAGCTTTTATTCCATATGAAATTGTCCTGGATAAAATTTATGCTAACCAAATAACATGTTGAAAATGTCATTCATTTCTTGAAAATATGCATAGTTAATGAGATTTCCTATGTGTCCAGACTTTAGGGACACCCTGTAGTGTAGATAGGTAAATTTGGAACTGGTTGAATGGCTGGAGCCAAATAGTAATCATGAATGGTTTGATGTCAGTTTTAAAGGTCTCTAGCAGAGTGGCCCAGTTATCTGTGCTCTGCCTTATACTTTAACAGATTTGGAGAAAGGCATTGATGGAAAGCTTTTCAAATTTGCAGATGACACAATGCCAGGAAGGATAGCTAACATAGTAGATGAGAGTCAGAATCCAAAAGGAACTTAATAGGCTAGAACACTGGCCTGAATTGAGTAAAAAGACATTTAATAGGGATAACTATAGAATCTTACACTTGAGTGTAAGGGCTAGAACTCACAGATCCTTTGAAGTTAAAATGACAATAGTAGATTGCATATATGAGGTACTTAATGTTTACGAGATTGAGTTATTATTACTAGTAGTAATCATAATAAAATCAGCGAGATCAAAGGAGAAAGAGAAAAGAGGAGACAGTATATCCTTAAGGATATAACATTGCTTCTTACTACATTGGCCTTAAAACAGACCCAAATCCAGACCATACTCTTGTACTTAATCTGGCACTTAGAAAACTTGAATGTAGCCTATAATCAAGCTTTTAGTGCTGAAGATACAACTTTGTCCTTCTTGGTTTCCCGGCAGCAGTGGAAACCATAGCAACTATGTCCTCAGCAGCACACATTAGCTAGGGAAGACTGTCAAATGCTCTAGCTGTTCATGCTAAAAGGTAAGGGAGACCTCTATCTTCTGTCTTTGCATGCTTTGGGGGGACTGCTAGAATCTCTGCTCTTACTACCTCGGAAATAAAGATCTTGTGAATTCCCCCTAGGATGGAATGGATGATGGGTGAGCTCCTTCCAAGAGCTTGCAATTTTAATCCCTGACTTGGGATCTCCACTTCTTGTAGCTGCAGATGTGGTGGACAAATAGGCAGAGGAAGGAAAAAGAACAGATAGATACACAGGAGAATGAGGTTTACAAGCTTTGCAAATGAGTAAGGGGTTATTTATCCTAAAAGCATAGGAAAAGGGGAAGCTAAAAGAGAGAAAATGAGCATAACTTACTGGTATTAGCTTTCTCCTGAGTGAGAAAAGTCTGTTGAATTTCTAAGTACCATGTATCTAAAGTAGGATATTGTAGCAAAAACAATTTTCAATATATATCTGCCTCTATATTCTACTAAAATCTTACCCCAATGCCTCATCAAGAGTTCCCAAAAGCTGTATAAGCAGTGCAAATTCTAGAAGGTCCTATTTAGCTAGAGGGGCTTTGACTGCAACAGACTGTGCATCCTTAATTGGAGGATAAGCCTAAATTTGGAGGCTCTTCATCAAAGAGTTGGGAGTGAGGTGATAACTTTTATAGGCATAGCAACTCAAAATGACAATTTCCTAAATAAAGAGCAGAGGAGGTTGTAACTTCCATTGGTTAATGGAAAAAAAATCACATTATAGATTTAGACCTAGGAGAGACCTTTGAGGCCATCTAGTTAAAATTCTCATTTTTTTTTTTTTTGCCTTTTTTTGGGGGGGGAGGGCAATTGGGGTTAAGTGACTTGCCCAAGGTCACATGGCTAGTTTTTGCGTGTCTGAGGCTACATTTGAACTCGGGTCCTCCTGACTCCAGGGCCAGTGCTCTATCCACTATTCTACCTAGCTACCCCTAAACCTCTCATTTTATAGATGAGGAACTAGGGCACTAAAAATCTGAGTGACTTGCCCAAGTTCACTAAGGTGGAAACTACCAGATCCTTGAAGTACTGAAATAAGTACACTTACTTTCTTTTAAAAAGAGTTCACTTCATTTTTTAAAAAAAGGATTCATTTTAGTGTTATGGTCTACTTCAGAATAACCTTATATTTGAACCATACTTGAATATCTATATCTCTCCCAACCTACCATGCACAAAGTAGACATATAATAAATCAGTAGATACTAGAGATGAATGAATAAATTAACAAGCATTTATTAAGTATCTACCATGGGCCAGGCAATGTGGGTATAAATACAAACATTTGACAATGCCTGTCCTCAAAGAGCTTGCATTCCATCCTTGTGGGGATATAAAATAAATGAGGCAGATAGAGAGGTATGTTATGCAGAATATGAAAGAATTGAAGAAACAGGTAGAGGAAGAGATAGAGGATGAGAATAATGGGAAGAAAAAGGTGAACAACTGAAAGTGACAGAGGGGGCATGGGACACAATAAGAAAAACAGTGTTAGTGGCAAAGACATAGAAGGAGAGATATACACAAAGAGACAAAGAGGCAGAGGAAATGAAAAAGGCTAGAGAAAGGTGAATAGACAGCAGGGAGGAAAAAAAAACCAGTTTCAAGGTGAGTATTATTTGGAAGTTATACTCTGTCATCCAATTAGGCTAAGACTTCAGCATGTTATCCTTTATTATTTATTACTCCTTGGAAAGTTGATTAATCAGAATTCATACATCTTTAACTGTTCTAATGTTCAGTAGTTTGGAGGCTCTACTCAGAAGGAGTTAACCAGAATAGCTTATTAAGATGAATATATTCTTTGTGGCACCCTCTGTTACAGTCCAGTGTAAATTCTCCCTTTGACACTGAACGACCATAATTCAAGCCACTTACTTTCTTTAAGTCTCAAACAACTTTCTAATCCTATGTACTAAGACCAATGACATCTCCAATTCTCCAGGCATTGGTCCTCTTCCCTGGGCTACAGCACGAGAAAGTAGACTAGAGCATTATCATCCCAGGGCTCCATATTTGTCCTGAGGACAAATTCTTCATCTAAGCTCTAGTGCCTGATAACAATTTTTTTGTCTCACTTTATCTTTAGTATTTACTTAGACATTTTCCTAGATTTCTCTATGAAAAATTCAAGTACTATATTATTACATTTGATAATCTTCATACTTTTGGGCCTTCCTACATGACTACTTGTACTAGACAAGCTTCTTGTTCTCTTTCCTAAGTTTTGTTCTGTAGAAGCTTTTCTCACATTTGATTTTTTTCTTTTATGCAAGCTCTTGTTTCCAATAATGTTAACTTAAACTTAAATTAGGAAACCATGGGGTGTCTATTTAATTCTTTAAAAAATCATTGTATTGTTATCTTAGTGTATCTATTTCTGTTTTCAAATGTTAAGGATGCAATAGAATATAGTAGAAAGAGAGCTGAGTCTAAAGTCTAGTCCGGGATTGAATCCTAGCTTTGACTCTTCTTAGCTGTGTGACAATGAACATGTCATAATTTCTTGTACTGGAGGCAAGACTGTATGTGGTCCAGCGGCAGCTAAGTAGTGTAGTGGATAGAGTGCTGGGCCTAGAGTCAGAAATACCCGAGTTCAAATTTGACCTCAGACACTTACTAGCTGTGAAGTCCCTTAACCTCTGCTGCCTCAGTTTCCTCATCTAGAGGAGATGAGGAATAAATGGAGATAATATGAGTAAAAATGGAGGTAATAACTGCAACTCCAGGACTGTGAGGATCAAATGAAATGATATATTTGTAAAGTGTGCAGCATGGTGCCTGACACAGTAAATAGGCACTTCATAAATTTTTGTTCCCTAACTCTTCCACCCCAGGTGACCAACTGTTGTCAATCTCAGGTTCTGATGTAAACACAAGATCATACCCCTATATAGGAACTTTGAACTAAAGAGAAAAATGTTTTCAATAAAGAATAGATATCTATAAATGCATACATGTATAGTGACAGTTTTGCTTGCTTCTTTTATTTACTGAATTTTGAAAGGTGGCCTCACTATACAACAATCTCTTCCCTTCCCTCCCCCACCCCCATTTCCAGACTATATGTATGTATACAATAATGTCATCGGCAAGGCCATGCGAGTGGTTCCTCAACATAGGCACTAATCACATGCTACATCATCTCTCATCAATTAAGATATTTAAGACTTTCAATTTAAAAACCTAAAAGTGACATAGAGGCAAAAGAGGATGCCTTGTTTCCTCATCAATTAAAATGCTCGAAAGTTCAAAGAAGAGATTAAGAAACAGGGGACCAGAGATAGGACCCTTGACATAAGACCCTGAAGTATAAAGGCATAAAGATTGAGCCATTATGGGCAGCCTTTCCCTGTGAAAAACTCAGACTTTATGTTGGCACAGGACCATAGAGAACCTGAAAACGTGCTTGCAGGGAGAATTGCAAAATCATGTATGAGAAGCCAAAGACAGCAATATCTCATTCTAATTAAGGATCAACCGGCTGTGGAGCATTATGTGTTGTTTAATTAGAATAAACCAAGGCTACATAAGTGAGTTCATTGTTTTATTCTGCACTGAAAGGTACAGAGCATTTTTCACTGCATCCAAACTCTGGAAGTGGGAGGGCCTTATGACTCTGCTTCCTAGGGTGAAGCTTAGGGTCTCCTTGGTCCAGGGAAATGAAACAGTCTATTGTCACCCCCAAACTCCTTTCTGAGCCTTAGGCAAAATGTGAATAATAAAATACTCTATCACCTACCTTATAGGATTGTTTTGTTTTTGTTTTTTTTGCTGTTTGGAGGGCAATTGGGGTTAGGTAACTTGCCCAAGGTCACACGGCTAGGTTTTTGTTTGTGTGTGTTAAGTGTCTGAGGCCGGATCCAAACTCAGGTCCTTCTGACTCCAGGGCCAGCACTCTACTCACTGCGCCACCTAGCCGCCCCAATATAGGATTGTTTTTAAGTGTTTTAAAGCACCATGTAAAAGTGAATTATTTTCACATCATGAACTTTCCCCTATAAGTTTTCTTTCCTTTTTTTAAGGTCTTTCATGTTAGATGACTTTAAAATTGATTACAACTTCTTGTTGTAATAAACCTTATAAACCTCCACATATGATAATCAGCTTTAATGAATCCTCTAAGAGTTTTTGGTAGTTAATGGCAGGAATCTATTTTTCATCAACTTAACAACCTTCCTTGGAATATAATTCACACTCCTATCTATAACTTAAGAACAAACACCTCCCATTGATAAAACAGGAAATACTTTCATAGTAATTGTTTTCATTTTGATTTTATTCCTTCTTACTATGAAAACAGTTAAAGCATTCCGGTGAATGAAGTATTTGAATCTAGTTCTTCAAATGTGTATGCATTATATTTTAAAGAATATCTATAAAAATATCAAATTAATAAAATGTTAATAAAATAGTTCCAACCAATTATCTACTTGGGAAAAGGTAGACCTGGTTACTGAAAAATCTAAGAAATCAAATCAAAGCATTTAACAACTCTTTGGTCTTCATGAAGTGGGCTAATAAAATTTTTATTCTGTTTTGTGTATCTGCAATTTAGTCCATAGTGCTAAAAGTTTAAGAGAAATTAAAAAAAATTATTACCATGTCAACTACTGAGAAATTGATGCAAGAATAGCTAAATAAATATACTATCATGACCCAATAGCTTTTTTTTTGGAGGTCAATTGGGTTAAGTGATTTGCCCAAGGTCACACTGCTAGTTTTTGTGTTAAGTGTCTGAGGCCAGATCCGAACCTAGGTCCTCCTGACTCCAGGACTAGTGCTCTATTCATTGTCCTAGCCCTAGCAGCCCCATCATCCAATATCCTGATTCACACCTGGTTTATATCACAAATGAATCTAGTAAACAAGATCAGAATCATAGAATTTTAGAGCCTAACCACCTAAACTAATTCTAAAATGAGGAAACTAAGTTCCAGAGAAGTTAGTTTAATCAAGCTTGATCTCCTGAAAAGGCTGAAACACTTCTTCCAATGAGCTATTAGTGCTATGTAAATAATCCCTAATACTTCATAGCATGTTAGAAATGGAAGATGGGGCAGCTAGGTGGTGCATCGAACAGAGCACCAACCTTGGAGTCAGGAGGGCCCGAGTTCAAGTATGGCCTTGGACTCTTAACACACACCAAAAAAAACTTAGCCCTGTGACCTTGGGCAAGTCACTTAACCCCAACTATCCTGCCTTCCCCCTCCAAAAAAAAGGGAAAAAAAGAAATGGAAGAAACATTAAAAATCCTATACTGAGACTCAGAGTGTAGAGTAACTTGCTTCAGAGCTAGAACTAGACTGTAGATCTCCTGCCACCTAGGTCATCATTCTTTGTTTATTCTCTGCCAAAGCCTGGCATTTATACAGGCCGAATGTTAAGCTAGGTGCTTCAGTGGTCAGAGCATGAGCATGGAATCAGGAAGGCTCATCTTCAAATCCAGCCTCAGATATTTATTAGCTATGTGACTCTGAGCAAATCACTTAACCCTGTTTGCCTCAGTTTCCTCATCTGTAAAATGAGCTGGAGAAGGAAATGGCAAACCGCTCCAGTATCTTTGCCAAGAAAACCCTAAATGGAGTCATAAAGAGTCAGACAGGACTGAAATGACTGACCAAGAAACAGCATATATTCTCACACAGATACATGTACATATATGAATGTGTGTATATGTTTGTATATATATATATATATATATATATATATATATACACACACACATATATATACCTAAAATGTACACATATTCATTTCAGTTCAATAGCACCTCCCAAGTGCAAGCCAAGCCACTATGAATACAAAAATCAAAGTAGTCTCTTCCTTTAAGGAGTATGCACTCTACCGGGGGATCCGACGTATAAACACAAAATATGAGTGTAAAGAAGAGGAGAGCATGGGGAGATGGTGGGATTGGGAGGAAGGGAATCAGGAAAGGCATCCTATAGGTTGGAGCACCTGAGCTAACCAAAGGATTCTAAGAGGCAGAAATGAGGCATGGGACAGCCTATGCAAAGGCATTGAGGTGATAGAATGCAATCTTTGGGGAACAGCAGGTAGGCCAATTTGGTTATCGTACAGAGTGTATGAAGAGGGAGTAATGCATGTATTTTACATTTCAGCCTCAGAACTGAGAATATAAAGCAAGACTGAATCATTGCCTAGTGTGTCATATGGAAGCTGATCTCATCCATAGATGATGACAGTGTAGAAAGACGTTAAAAAAAAAAAGACATCATTTAAAATTCCATAGAGGATGATGGTCTGCTGGGAGGGAGGTTAAAAAAAAAGACATCATTGGAAAATTCCACTCCTACAAACTCTATCATGTTGTTGAATATATGATACTCATGACAAAGTACCTGTTTGTATGAACAAACAGGTGGTGCTTATCTTTCCCTTTCCCAAACTTTCCAGTCATTTCTCTTCTTCATTTCCTCCTCCTCAAAAATATCCCTTTCCCTAATAATATTAAAAATGTTGGTCTATTTGTTTAAAGTGGTAATGCAAAGAGCAATGGATTAGGAATCAGTAGCAGGGCTGGGAGAAAGCCCTAGGCAGGCTTAGAAAATTATACCTTTAGTTTTGTTGCTCTCTACCAGAGGTTTTGAACCTTCAATGCAATAAAGAATATTCAAGATGCAAGCAACTTTATAAATTACTTAGTCCAACCCACTCATTATATAGATGAGGAAACTAAGACCTACATAGACTAAAATGACTTGCCTAAGGTCATACAAGTATTAAGTAACAGAACTAGGATTCAAAGCCAAGATATCATACCCCACAAATACCATCCTTTCCACTGTACCATGCTGTATTTCTGCCACAATGAATGAAATTTCTGACATTAAAAAATTAAATTTATAAAAAGCAACATTAAGGTATCTCTCCCTTATAAGCATCTCCCTACCCAATGTGACTTTTTAGTGAATCCTAGAGCTAGTGGCTTACTTTAGGCATATGAAAAATGTTTATTGATGCTGCTCGACTGGTCTGGAGACTTGGTTTATAATTCTGCCAAACTAGATGTTGTTCAGTAGTGTCTTCCTCTTTGGGACCCCACTTGGGACAAAAATACCAGGAGTGATTTGCCAATTCCTTATCCAGCTCATTTTACAGATGAGGCAACTGAGGCAAACAGAATTAAGTGACTTGCCCAGGGTCACACAGCTAGTAAGAGTCTGTAATGGTAATCTGAAGACCTTCCTAGCTTTGAAAATCCACTTTACCCCCTAATAAGCTGAATGTAATCACATAGAGCCTATAGAGGGAGGAGTTTACTGAAGGGAGGAGCAGAGCCCATAGAAGCCAGGAATCAGAGCAAGCTAGAAGGCTGGGAGGAGAGAAGGCTTCCAAGGGAGACAGATAGGCTTGTGAGTAAATATTGGTCTTGTGTTGGTTTGTGGGAAGACTAAAGAATGGTGTGATTCTGCTACTTTGTGGTGCATTAACTTTTCTATGTTGCTATGATGGAATCTGCTTACTGGTTTTGGGATTTGGTTTTCTGGTTTCTGAATAAATATTTTGTTTCTGTCTTATATATGGAGAGTCTGTTATACTTTGTGATCAAGCACCATGCAGATATATTTATAGTGACTGTGGAAATACTGCATTGGTGCTAGAGTGTCTGAGGGCAGATTTGAATTCAGGTTTTCCTGACTCCAGGATCCTTTGCTCTACCTAACTGCCCTAAGTAGCTGTAACCCTGGGCTTAACCTTTCTGGATCATGTACATAAAGCA
Source organism: Gymnobelideus leadbeateri (assembly GCA_011680675.1). Classification (NCBI taxonomy): domain Eukaryota; kingdom Metazoa; phylum Chordata; class Mammalia; order Diprotodontia; family Petauridae; genus Gymnobelideus; species Gymnobelideus leadbeateri. The sequence goes on from WOXC01009073.1 coordinate 407,702, forward strand.
AGGAAGTCAGACCAGATCAACTCTAAAGTCTCTTCTGGTTCTAAAATCTTATTATTTTGTAATATTTAGAAAAGAAATAAATTTTGTTTATTTTACAATTCCTGAGAATTTTAGCTGTGTGACCCTGAGCAAATCACTCAACCCTTGTTTTTGCCTCAGTTTTATTATCTGTAAAATGAGGATAATAATAGCACCTACCTTGTGAGGATCAAATGAGATAATAATTGTAAAGTGTTTAGCACAATGCCTAGCACATAGTGTTATATCAACGTTGGCTATTATTTTTTGAAAAATCAATTTTTCTTCATCCTTTCTTTTATATGATATTAAGTGAGGATGTAGTTTTAACACTTTACCATTTACCCAAGAAAATTAAATATGAAACATGCAATACAGGTAAAACAAAACTCCTGAGAAATCTCTGGATGTCTCCTTTCCCTAAATAGTACCTCACCCTAGTGTTTGAAAACTTTTGAAGGGAATCCACCCCTTTAAAAAGCCCTGGGCTATGCTGTTCTGTTCCTCATGTTTGTCCAATTTTAAGGAAGAGGGCACTCAAATCTATACCAGTGGTCACAGCAGGATTATAGATCTAGAGCTAGTAGAGACCTCAAGAGGCCATTTGGTCCCAACCCCCTTATCTCACAGATGACAAAACAAAGACCCACGGAAGTTAAGTGAATTACCCAAGGTCACACACGTGACATGTAACCCGAGGAAGGATTGAACCCACTTTTGTCCTCTGACACCACAGCACACCATCTTCTGAAGTACTGAGTGGCTCTAGTAACATCATCCCATTCATCTCCGGCCTGACCGTGTTCAATGATCTCATACAATCAGACTGGGTTGGAACAGCTTTTGCTGTAAATCTGACAAACGATTATTAAGAGCCTACTATACTCAAGGGACTGGGCTCCACGAAACCTAACTATGATGTCTATGAAGGAGACAGGCAAATGACTCATGGGTATGGACTGGGAGAAAGAAAAAGAGGGCAGGGAACGAAGGGCTACAAAGGTCAAGTGAGAGCTGGGGTTCGTGGGCAATAGTACTGGGGTGGGGGCGGTGTGGGAGAGCAAAGGGAAGGGAAAGTGGGCAAAGGAAGGAAGTGAGTTTGGGGATGGGGGATGCGGGGTGGGGAGTGGAGGAGGTTGTATGTGAAAGAAAGAAGTGAATCTGGGGGCGGGTCGCATTTGCAAAGGGCAAGGGCGTGGAAGAGGGAAGTGACAACAGGGCAAAAGGGAAGGAAGCCTTTGGATGGATGGGGCATGGCGGGGGCATAGGCAGGGCCGTGCAAGTTGGCAGGGGCAGATTGGAGAAGCGGAAGAGGGGCAGGTGGGGGCCGGGTCAGCCCGGGAGGTTGGCACGGGCGGCCGTACCTGAACCTCTCCTGCCCGGCCGTGTCCCATAGCTGCAGCTTGATCCTCTTGCCGGGCTCGATCTCCAGCAGGCGGGAGAAGAAGTCCACGCCAACCGTGGGGTCGCAGGCTGGGGACAGCATCCCCGGGAAGCGGCCCTGCGTGAAGCGATGCAGGAGGCAGGACTTGCCCACCGTGGAGTCGCCGATCACGATCAGCCGGAACTGGTAGATCCAGATGGCCTCCATGGCTCACATCCCGCTCCCGCCCGCCCAGCTCCCGAGCTCCGGGACTGGAGTATGCTGCCTCGTGGCCGGGCTACCTGGGCTGGGGCGGAAGGTTCCCGCGGGAACTGTCCCTTCAGCACCGCCTCACTGCTTCCCCGTTGCCTCGTTCCAGCACATTCCTCTCACCTCCGCTGCCTGGGTCTCCACCCTGGAGACTCCGGGTGAGGGCCCAGGGCGAGGCGAGGGCGGGGCGGGCGGATGGGCGCGGCTAGGACACCCTCTCGGGGCGGGGCACGACGCGGGAGCCCGAGCCTGTGCCCGAGCTGGAACGGGAGACGCCCCAGGCGAGAGAAGGCTCACCTCGCGCCATCCGAGAGACTGGGCATTCCCTTTCGGGAAAAAGGGAAGCGGGAGGGGCCAGAGGCGGGGAATTGGATATCGGGAGGAGATTGACAGGAGGGATGACCAAAGAGGACCAGGCAACGGCGGCCGCTCCAGGCAGATCCGAGCCAATGAAAAGTAAGGCTTCTGCGAGTCCTTGCCTGAGAGTAGCCGCTCAACCCAATTTGATTTGACAAAGGTTTATTCCTTTGGTTTGCTTAGCCTAGTGCTCAGGAGAGGAAGTCCTGTACGGAAGAAGCACAGTAGATAGAACCCCTGAGCTGAAAACCTGCGTTCAAGTCCTGCCACAGACACTTACTAGGTACTAGGCTCCTGTTCCAGTCATTGTCCTCTTTCAACCTCAGTTTCCTCAGGACACTCTCTACCTTTACGGAGCTTGAAGTCATCGGGGAAATTTGGCCCAAGATACATCAACAAAACAAGGAACAAAAATGTTGCACGAACCACTGAGCAAGCATACCCAACAAATTTCTCTATCCCTGATTTTATTTCCTTCCCCTTTTTCATATCTTTTCGTCTCAATTTCCTTCCTTCTTTTTAATTTAAGGTCTTTCCCACCAGGGACCTACTGAGTAGAAGGCAGTAAGACCCCTGGTTCAAGATCCTCCCTCTTACACACGAAACATCCAGCCAATTTTCTTTAGACAGTAAACAACAGAATAGATATCCTCATCAGAAATTCCCTACTAATGAAATCATTGATTTGGGAAGGGGGGAAGTGCTTTAGAAGAATGAAAAACAAGGTGTTAGTTGCCTTAAAGTTTCCCTCTACATGCTTCCTGGCCACCATTTACGAACCGACCTCCAGCACCTATCTCCTCCTCCCTGGCATTCTACCTCTTCCTCTGTTAGAAAATTCCTCGAGGGCTACCTTGATTACTTGCATTTGTAGCCTGGAACAAAGTGCCTAATGAATGCGGTTTTTTTGGTTTTGTTTTGTTTTTAATGGCTAGCTACCCAGCAGATGATAATCCATTCAGCTGATCCTTTTCTTAACCTAATACTCTCCCCAAATTGACCCCAAACTTTTCTTTGTCAAAGTCATATGCCTTAGTAGGAGCACAGATAATAATATTCATAGTAGAGTTAGGAAGAACAGGAAGGTTAGACTAGGTTCACAGCACCAGAGTTCTAGAGGAGTAAAACATTTACTGTCACTCTTCCTCCCCATCCCTCTCATCAAGTACTTCAAATTCCCAATCCAGTTGCACTGGAGGACAATCCTACCCTGAAAGGGAGGAGAGAGAATATGAAATATTGAGAGCCCAGAATCTGATTTAACTGAACTTCTGTAGCCATCTAGGCCAATTCCTAAGCAAAAGAAAAAAAATTATGTTTGCAAATCTTCCAAAAGTGGGCATTCTAACTTGTACTGAAGATCCATAATGATGGGGACCTCATGACTTAAAAAGATACAGGTTCCATTTGGGGACTGATTTTAGTGTTAGAGAAGTTGCCAGCATGTTAAATTGAAATTTGCCTCCCTGTAACTTTCGCCCATTTTTCCTAGTTCTGCTTTCCTGGGCCAAGAAGAGTTTTATACCCTCTCCCAGAGATAGATTTTTGAGGTCAAATATCAAATCCCCCTTAAACTATGTTTCCTCCAGGTCTTTCAACTGATCCTAATATGAAATGGTTTTTAATCCCCTGACCATCCTATTTACCCTTCTCTGAGCGTGCTCCAGCTCCTTTGTAAAATGCAGAGCCCAGAACTGGATAGAATGCACTAGAAAAGGACAGAGTACAATGGAATAGTTACCTCCCTTACTCTGCACATGATAATTCTACTAATGCAGCCTATGATCTCATTAGCTTTTTTTGGTCTGCTACATAGCTGTGTTTACTCAGATTGAACTTGCCAACCACTTAAAACCCTTAGGTTTTTTTTTTCATATGAGCTGATTTCTAGCTAAGCCTTCCATATGCCAACCAATCAACCAACTGAAAAGCATTTATTAAATGCCTTCTATGTGCCAGGCATCATGCTAGGTGCTAGGTATACAAAGACAAAAATGAAAGTCCTTGTCCTCAAGAAACTCCACATTCTATTGGGGAGGCAACATGTATACACACATACACACATACATACATGCACATATATTTCTGTATACTGTTCACAGATATACAGACAGATATATAGATGTAGGTATGTGTTTAGGTATTGGTGTGCATAGGGACTGAACCAGATTCCCTAAGGGGAAGGAGAAGGACCAATGAAAATGTTCCCCTAGAATGTGCTCCCACACCTGGCTATGCATCTTTATAAACAAGATGTATGCAAACTAAATATGAGGTAAATTTGTGTGTGTGTGTGTGTGTGTGTGTGTGTGTGTGTGTGTGTGTGTGTGTAAGGTACTTAAAGCTGGAGGAAAATGTAGATCAAGAAAGGTCTCATGTAGAAAGTGGTACTTAATCTGAACTTTGAAGGAAAAGTACTTGTGTAGTTGATTTCTTGAACCCATGTACAGGACTTTGCATTTATCCCTATTAAATTTTACCTATCCTTAACCCATGACTTGAGCCTGTAGAAATATTTTTGGGACCTTGACTTCTATTTTCAGCTGCTCCTCCTAGGTTTGTGCCATAAACAAAGCTGACAAATTGCAGCTATGCTTTATCTGCATTATTGAATAAATTTGTTGAAAGAATAGGGCCAAGAATAGAACTCTAGAGCCCTCTGCTACAGTTCTGTCTACAAATTGACATCTATTCTTTAATCAATACAATTTGTATCTATTTAGCCAAGCACCTCCAAATTCATCTAATTGAATAACCTTTTTGATCACTATCTGATTTACAAGTACATACTCAGAGTATTCATCCTCCTACTTAAATAACCCTGTCAAAAGAAGAAAGTTGGATAATTTGGCATATATTATAAAATCTGGACTGGAAGGAACATTAAGCATCATTTAGTTTAACCCCCTCATTTTGCAGCTGCAAAATCTAAGGCCAAGAGAGGTTGAGACAATACTTTGTTCCATCTAATACAGGAAGTAAGTAGCTAAGCCAGAATTGGAGTAAATTCTTCTGAGTCCAAATTCAGGGTTTATTTCATTATGCATTTCTGTATGCTAGTTCTGAGGGATAACATCTTCCTTTCCTAAATTTTCACTAATTTTCCCTTTAATAATATCCTAAAATTTTACCAAGGTAATATTCTGAAGTACCTACCTCCCTTCTTTTGGGAATTCATTCTAGTCTCTTGCCAACTCTTCTATTTTTCATGATTCTTCTTTTTAGTTGTTGTTGGTGCTTTTTGTTTTTATGCAGTAATTTTTCGATATATACCCACAAGAAGACTGAAATCTGTCTTACAAAAAAATAGGTAAGCAAAGTCACTCCAAAATGTGAACATGGCAGAGAAGCATATACCACATTCTATAGTCCTTAACCTTTCTTCTGAAAGGGAGGAAAATATATTTCATAATCTGAACAGTTATGACAGTTAATCAGAATTTGGCTATCTTTTTTTTTCTCTTTTTTTATTTTTTAGTTTACATCATTCATTTCCACAAGATTTTGAGTTATAAATTTTCTCCACGTTTTTTCCTACCCACCACCCCAAAACAGCAATCCCATTGAATATTCCCTCACCCAATCTGCTCTCTCCCATTTCTTCCCCCATTCCCCTTCCGATTTTCCAGTAGGGCACAGTGGATCTTTATACTCCAGTGCCTGTATATCTCATTTCCCAGTTACATGTAAAATGATAATATATATATTTAAAATTTGATTTTAAAACTTTGAATTCCAGATTCTTTCCCTTCCTCCCTCATCACCCACCCTCACTGGGAAGATAAGCAATTCAATATATGTTGTACATGTGTAGCTATGCAAAACATTTCCATAGTGGATATATTGTGAAAGACTCACTATATTTCCCTCCATCCTATCCCACCCCCCACTAGTTCTATTCTCTATTTTGATCCTGTCCCTTTTCAAAAGTGAGTGCTTCCAACTTCCCTCCCCACCAGCCTGCCTCCCTTCCATTATTCCCCCTTTCATGCCCTTCTGCTCTACTCTTCTGTAGGATGAGATACCCTATTTAGTGTGTATGTTATTCCCTCCCTAAGCCAAATTCAATGAGAATAAGGTTGACTCATTCCCTTTTGCCTTCCTGTTCTTCCCCTCCATTGTAACAGTTTTCCCTTGCCTCTTCTATATGAGATAATTTACCCCATTCTGTCTCTCCCCATCTCCTCTCACTATATGCCTCTCTCACCTCTTAATATCCCATTTTAAGTATCATCCCTTCCTATTAAATTGGTCCTGTGCCCTCTGTCTATGTATACTTGTACACATATAAACACACACTCACAAATGTATTCATACACCCATATACCCTCCTGTATAGATGTATGTATGTATATATGTATGTATACATACATACATTCCTATTCCCTTCAACTATTCTCATACTGAGGAAAGTTTTATAAATTACAATTATCATTTTCCCATGTAGGAATGTAAATAGTTCAACTTTGATAAGTTCCTTATGATTTCTTTTCCCTGTTTACCTTCTCATGCTTTTCTTGCTTCTCGTATCTGAATGTAAAATTTTCTATTCAACTCTGGTTTTTTCATCAAGAATGCTTGAAAGTCCTCTATTCCACTGAATGACCATGTTTCCCCCTGAAACATGATACTCAGTTTTACTGGGTAGGTGATTCTTGGTTTTAATCCCAGCTCCTTTGACCTCCAGAATATCATATTCCAGGCCCTTCAATCTCTCAGTGTAGAGGCCACCAGATCCTGTGTTATCATAATTGTGTTTCCACAATATTCAATTTGTTTCTTCCTGGCTGCTTGTAATATTTTCTCCTTGATCTGGGACCTCCGGAACCTGGTTATAATATTCCTAGGAGTTTTCTTTTTGGGATCTTTTTCAGGAGGTGATTGGTGGATTCTTTCAGCCTCTATTTTGCCCTCTGGTTCTAAAACATCAGGACAATTTTCCTTGAGAATTTCTTGAAGGATGATTTCTAGGTTCTTTTTATGATCATGGCTTTCAGGTAATCCAATAATTTTTAAATTATCTCTCCTGGATTTATTGTCCAGGTCAGTGGTTTTTCTGATGAGTTATTTCACATTACCTTCTATTTTTTTCATTTGTATAGATCTGTTTAATAGTATCTTGATTTCTCATAAATTCACTAGCTTCCATTTGCTCCAATCTAATTCTGAAGGAATGATTCTCTTCAGTGAGCTTTTAAGATTCTTTTTCCATCTGGCAAGTTTGGCTTTTTAAAGCATTCTTCTCCTCATTGCCTTTTTGAGCCTCTTTTGACATCTGGGTTAGTCTATTTTTTAAGGTGTTATTTTCTTCAGTCAGGTTGTTGATTCTCATTTCATAATTTTCTTGCATTATTTTCATTTCTCTTTCTAATTTTTCTTCTACTTCTCTTATTTGGTTTTCAAAATCATTTTTAAGCCTCTCTATGGCCTGTAACCAGCTCATATTTGTCTTGGAAGCTTTTGGTGCAGGAGTTCTTACTTTGTTGTCTTCCCCCTATTCCATACTTTGATCCTTTTTGTCCCCCAAATAGGAGTCTAATGTAAAATTCCTCTGTTTGCTTTGCTTCCTTTGCTTGTTCATGTTGCCACTCAATTATTTGACTTTTGATCCTTTTGCCACAATAGAACTCTTCTACCAGGCAGGGGAGCTTTATCCCAAATGCTGGGGTTTTCTTAGCTGCTGGAGCTATTAGTTGGATGCCCTCTCTGAAGACTCCACATGCTCTTTGATAAACTGGTCACTCACCCCAGGACCTCCACCCTAGATAGCAATCCAGATCCAAGCAGGTTAAAGCAAGAGTGATTACCCCTCAGACTGGATGCTTGGTCCCCCTACAATCTGCATGCCTGGGGCTCTGAAGCAGCCACCTGGCTGGAGGCTGCATGCCAGTGGAGCCTCAACTGCTGCTTGTCCTGGGGGCAAAAGCTGGACCACACTCCCAAATTCCCTGTTCCCACAAAGTCTACACTGACTTCTCACTTTGTCTTTGGCATCTATGGGTTGATAATTCTGGAAACCATCACAGCTGCTGGTGATCTGAAGTCCCTCCAGCTAGGGGCTGGTCAGGCCACCCTGAGGCTAAAATCACAGGCTTGACAGGGCTGGGCTCAGCTCCTAGAGTGCTGGGCTGGCTGCTTCCTGCCAGCCTTCTGGGCTGTCTTCAGCGGTAGGTGAACATCTCTCTGTCGTTTTGTGGGTTCTGTAGCTCCAAAATTTGTCTACTAATTTTTCTACTCAGCAATCTTGACTCTGCCCCCTTGACTATCTTTTTTTAATCAATCAGTAACTAATTATTAAGTTCCTATTATGTACCAGGACTTGTAAAAGGCACTAGAGATATAAATACAAAAATGAGACAGTCCTGTCCAGAGAGTTTATATCCAACTTTTAGTGTTATTTTCATTTACATAATTGTAATCATTGTGCATATTTTAGTTCTAATAACTACTTTGCACTAGTTCATAAATATCTTCTTATGTGCCTCTAAATTTCTCAAAATCATTGTTTCTTATAGTACAAAAACATTCCCTCATATCCACATGAGTAATTTGTTTAATCATTCTGTAATCCATGAATATCCACTGTGTTTCCAATTTTTTACTACCACCAAAAGTGCTTCTTAGAGTATTTTGGTAGATGTGGGGCATTTGTTTTTATCTTTGACTTTCTTGAATCTCTAGATTAAAAGATATAAAAAAATTTGATAGCTTTTCTCACACAATCCTAAATTGTTTTCCAGAAAGGCTAGACAAACTCATAGCTCAACCAAGAATAATGATTTTGTACAACCTCTCCAACATTAAGATTTCTGTACTTTATAATTTTTTACATTTGTGAGGTGAAACCTCAAAATTATTTAATTTCTATTTCTCTTATAATTAGTTATCTGGAATAATTTTCATGTAGTTGAAAATAGTATATAATTCTTAATTTTTATTAAATTTTATCTTTTTAATTAATAGAAATTTTTTCCTTCCTCCCCATCCCTACTCTGTGGATTAGATGATGGTGGTAGTAAAAACAAATTCCTTGTAACAAATATGCATAATTAAACAAAAGAGATTCCCTCATTGGTCATTTTAAGAAAAAAGGTCTCATTCTATACCCTGAATCTATCATCTCTCTATTAGGAAGTAAATAGTATCCATGGTCATCACTGGTCCTCTAGAATCATTGATGATCATCCCATAGGTTAGAGTTCTTACTGCTTTCAAAGAATTTTTCCAAACATTTTGGAAAGCAATTTGGAATTATATCCCAAAAGCTTCTGAATAATTCATACCTTTTGACCTACCTATGCCATTGTTAAATCTACACCTAAAAGATATCAAAGAAAGGGGAAAAGGTCCCATAGAAATATTTTTCTTTTTTTTAATATTTTTTTATTTGTTTATTTTTAGTTTACAAGATTCAGTTCCATAGTTCCTTGAGTTTCAAATTTCCCTTCCCTCCCTCCCCTCACCCCCCACAACCGCATATAGTCAGTACAGGATCTGCAAATATTTTCACATTAGACATTAGTCAAGTTACAAAGGCGTATTATGTTAGAAGGGATGAAAAACGGTAAAGAAGAAATAAAACCAAACAATGAAAAGAAAAAGACCAATTGGTTTGCTTCCATCAGGATTCAAGCTCAGTTCTGTCTAGTTATTTCTCTGGATGCCATAGAAATATTTGTAGAAACTCTTTTTATGGTAGCAAAAAATGGAAACTAAGCAAATGCCCATCAATTGATAAATGGCTGAAAAAAATTGTGGTATATGAATGCAATAGTCATGTTGTAAAAAATGAAATAGATGATATCAAAGAGACATGGGAAAACTTTTATAACCTAATGTAGAATGAACAGATCTAGAAATACAATATATCAATATTATAAAAATGAATAGTCTTTAAGACTTCAATAAATTAATGAAAAATTATTAGAGTCAGGAGAACAATTTTTATAATATTAAAAACACTGTAAGCTAATTCTTCTTTGGAAAAATATTTATTCATAATATTTGACCACTTATATTAGGAATGGTTCTTGGTCCAATATATGTGTCAATTCTATATGTCTTAGATATTTAGTACAAAACTTCTCACTCTATAATTTCTCTTCATAGTCTAACAAATTATTTTATTTGTGCAAAGCTTTTTAATTTTATGTAATCAATATTGTTTCATCTTTTGTGATCAGTTGTAACCCTTACTTGGTTAAGAATTTTTCTATTTTTTCTTTAGAGGTTAGGTCCTAAATGGGGAAACAAAGGAGAAAAGCCTAATTTAATAATTCATTGTTAATAAGATAGAAAAATAGTTTATCTCATGATGATTGCTTTATATACAGAGTAAATGTCAATTTGGGGCCTAAAGTTGATTGTATGCCACAGAGGGTATGGAGTTCTTGGGTATAATTGTAACATTTGATCTCTATGCAGGAGGGCCTCCTTTGATCAGAAGGTCTCATTTCTTTAAGCAGTTCCTTATCCTTTGAGGATAGACAAGTCTGAAATTCCCAGTACTGATTTCCTCTTGTCAGTTCCTCAGGTATATCTCCATAGTCAAAATTCTTAGGGCTAGAAAAACTTCCTGAGTTTGCTGACCTACCTCAATGGCCTCTTCTAATCCTTTCACTTTTATAAACAATTACTTTTACATAATTTCCTTAAAATTTCCTCATGCTTAAGGATTGGGTCTATTCCTGATATTAGGAGGTCTTTGCTTTTCAACTGAAAAAGCAAGATAGTACCTCTCAGTTATCTTAGCTCTCATCTTTTCTAGAGATAGCTACATGTGTAACCACATCAATACACAAATATTAATCCAGTTTACAAATGTACAGTATTGCAACTAATAAAAAAATGCAGACAAAAGTATTTTCTAGAAAGGGAAGACAAAATTCTATTTTTGACACAAAATTACCCACAGGAGAAAAAAATGCTAACACCTTTCTTTCTAAATCAAGGACTTTCCCCCAGTCTCAATTTGCTTGCCCAAAGCAATGCACAATCTGGGAATCTGGGGCCTTGTGGTGCTCTAGGTCCTCAAGTGTGGCCCTTTGACCAAATCCAAACTTTACAGAACAAATTCCCTTAATAAAAGGATTTGGGGGGGGGAGGGGGCATAGCCAAGATGGCGGAGTAGAAATAGCACGTCCAAGGTGCTCTCCTCTCCCCCCAGATCACCTCCAAACCATGTAAAAGGGGACTCTGAACAACTTCTGGAGCCCCAGCACCCACAGAACGACACAGAGAAGCTAACCTCCTACTGAGGACAGCCCAGCAGCCCTGCAGGGAGCGGCCAGAGCAGTGCTCTGGGAGCTGACAGCACTGCATGCTGGGAACTGACAGCGCAGTGCTCTGGGAGCTGAGCTCAGGCCCATGTGACCCGTGGATTTAGCCCCAGGGCGGCTGGGCCAGCAGCCGGCTGGAGGGACCCCAGAACACCAGCAGCTGTGGCGATTCCAGAATTATCAACACAGACATGCCTAGGACAAAGTGAGAGGTTAGTGCCCCATGGACTTTGGGACCAGTATTTGGGAGCACATCAGCTTCCTCCCCTGGGGGCTAGAAGCCACTGAGGAGACAGGCCATTTTGCAGTTTCAGTGGAAGCTCCAGCCCCTGGCCTGCAAACTGTAGGGAGATCCTGTGATCAGTCTTGGGGGTTACTTGCTCTTACTTTAACCTGCTTGGATCTGGATTGTGATCTGGGGGGGAGGTCTGGAGTGGGCATCCAACTTGCCAGAAAGCTGTGAAGACCCCAACTTTCGGGACGGAAACTCCCCTGTCTGGTGGCAGAGTCCTACTGTGGCAAAAAGTCCAAAAGTCAAGTAATTAAATGGCAACATGCCTAGGCAAAGTTAACAAAATAAACAAAAAAATTCAATATTAGACTCCTACTTTGGGGGCAAAGAGGATCGAAGCATGGAACAGGAGGAGGACTGTGAGGTCAGAAATCCTGCTCCAAAAGCCCCAAATGAAAATATGAGTGGGTTACAGGCCATAGAAGACCTTAGGAAGGACTTTAAAAATCAAATAAGAGAAGTGGAGGAAAAATTGGGAAGAGAAATGAGAAGGATGCAGGAAAAGTATGAAATAAGAGTCAACAGCCTGACTGAGGAAAACAACACCTTAAAAAATAGACTAACTCAAATGGCAAAGGAGGCCCAAAAGGGCATTTCTTTTGTGTATGGGAAACAATATCTAATAATGGATTCCCAAAAAAGCATGGAACCACAATAGAATGTTTGTGTATGATTTAAAAGAGAAACAAGAATTTTGAAAGCAGAATTTATGATTTACATAGCTAAAATAATTGGCAAAATAGAAAAACTTGAATCCATGGTGGCAAGTTGCACCAAAGAAACAAAAGAGAAGATAACTGATTTTGAATGCAAATCCATGGAAGTGAAGGATAATCTGAAAGAAGAGAAGCAAAAAATAAGATTTCTATAGAAACAAAACACTAAAGATTATAGGCCTTGGGGGTGGAGCCAAGATGGCAGACTAGAAACAGCACTTCCATAGAACTCCAGCCCACACCACTTCAAAATTATGTAAAAGGGGATTCTGAACAACCTCTGGAGCTCCAGAACCCACAAAATGACACAGAGAAGCTAACCTCCCACTGAGGACAGCCCGGCAGCCCGTCAAGGAGCGGCCAGAGCAGTGCTCTGGGAGCCAAGCCCAGGACCACATGAGTCACAGTTTTAGCCCCAGGGCAGCCAAGCCAGCAGCCAGCTGGAGGGACCCAGAACACCAGCAGCTGTGGCATTTCCAGAATTACCAACACATAGATGCCTAGGACAAAGTGAGAGGTTAGTGCCCTATGGACTTTGGGACCAGTATTTGGGAGCACGTCAGCTTCTTCCCCTGGGGGCTAGAAGCCTCTGAGAAGCTGTGGCAAAGCCACCATTTTGCAGCTTCAGTTGTAGCTTTAGCTCCTGGCCTGTGAATTGTAGGGGGATCTGACAATCAGTCTGGAGGGTAATCACTCTTGCTTTACACTTCTTGGATCTGGATTGCAGTCTGGGGTGGAGGTCTTGGGGTGTGTGACCAGCTTGCCAGAGTGTGTGGAGGCTTCAGAGAGGCCACCCAACTAATACCTCCAGAAGTTTTGAAGACCCCAATGTTTGGGACGGAAGCTCCCCTGTCTGGTGGCAGAGTCCTACTGTGGCAACAAGCCCAAAAGTCAAGTAATTAAGTGGCAACATGCCTAGGCAAAGGAAACAAAATAAACAGAAAAATTCAACATTAGACTCCTATTTGTGGGGCAAAGAAGATCGAAGCATGGAACAGGAGGAAGACTGAGGGGTCAGAACTCCTGCACCAAAAGCACCAAATGAAAATATGAGTGGCTTACAGGCCATAGAGGACCTTAAGAAGGGTTTTAAAAACCAAATAAGAGAAGTGGAGGAAAAATTAGGAAGAGAAATGAGAAGGATGCAGGAAAAGTATGAAATGAGAGTCAACAGCCTGAGTGAGGAAAATAACACCTTAAAAATAGACTAACTCAAATGGCAAAAGAGGCTCAAAAAGGCAATGAGGAGAAGAATGCCTTAAAAAGCCAAATTTGCAAGATGGAAAAAGAATCTCAAAAGCTCACTGAGGAGCTTCATTCCTTCAGAATTAGACTGGAGCAAATGGAAGCTAGTGACTTTATGAGAAATCAAGATGCTGTTAAATAGATCCAAGCAATTGAAAGAATAGAAGGCAATGTGAAATATCTCATGGGAAAAACCACTGACCTGGAAAATAGATCCAGGAGAGAAAATTTAAAAATTATTGGACTACCTCAAAGAAAGAACCTAGAAATCATCCTTCAAGAAATCCTCAAGGAAAATTGTCCTGATGTTTTAGACCCATAGGGTGAAATAGAGGTTGAAAGAATCCACAGATCACCTCCTGAAAACGATCCCAAAAAGAAAACTCCTAGGAATATTTTATAGCCAGGTTCTAGAATTCCCAGCTCAAGGAGAAAATACTACATGCAGTCAGGAAGAAACAATTTCAATATTGTGGAAACACAATCAGAATAGCATAGGACCTGGCAGCTTCTACATTGAGGGATTGAAGGGCATGGACTATGATATTTCACAGGGCAAAGGACCTGGGATTAAAACCAAGAATCACCTACCCAGCAAATCTGAGTATCTTGTTTCAGGGGAAAATATGGTCATTCAGTGGAATAGAGGATTTTCAAGCATTCTTAAGGAAAAAACCATAGTTGAATAGAAAATTTGACATTTAGACACAAGAAGCAAGAGATGCTTGAGAAGGTAAACAGGGAAAAGAAATCAAAAGGAACTTATCAAAGTTGAACTATTTATATTCCTACATGGAAAAACAATAACTGTAACTTGATGAAACCTTTCTCAGTATGAAAATAGTTGAAGAAGTATATATGGGCATATGAATACATATGTGAATATGTGTATATAAATGTTTACAAGTATACATAGATAGATAGAGAGCACAGGTTGAATTTAATTGGGTGGGATGATACTTAAAAGGTAAAATTAAGAGGTGAGAGGAATATATTGAGAGGAGATGGGGAGAGACAGAAAGGGATAAACTATCTCATATAGAAGAGGCAAGGGTTAGTGGTTGCAAGGGAGGGGAAGAACAGGAAGGCAAAAAGGCAAAACCATATTCTCATTGAATTTGGCTCAGGGAGAGAATGACATACATACTAAATGGGATATCTCACCCTACAGGAGAGTAGGGGGGAGGGGGATGAGAGAAGGGATGATGGAAGGGAGGGCATGCTGGGGGGAAAGGAGATTGGAAGCACATTTGAAAAGGGACAGGATCAAAGTAGGGAATGGACCAATTGGGGGGTGGGATAGGTGGGTGGGAAATACAGCCAGTCTTTTACAATATATCTACTATGGTAATGTTTTGCATAGCTATACATGTACAACATATACTGAATTGCTTATCTTCCCAGTAAGGGTGAGTGACAAGGAAGGAAGGGATTGAATCTGGAATTCGAGGTTTTAAAATTAAATGTGTCAAATATATATAAATACTATTATTAATACTATTTTGCATATAATTGGGAGATAAGACGTGCAGGCATTGGGGCACAGAGATTCACCTTGCCCTAATGGAAAAGTCAAAGGGGATATAGGAGAAGATATGGGAGAGAACAGATTGGATGAGGGGATATCCTGTGGGACTGCTATTCTGGGCTGTTGGGTAGGAGAAAAATGGAGAAAAATTGTAACTCAAAATCTGGTGGAAATGAATGATGTAAACCAGAAGTTAATAAAGTTTTTGAAAAAAAAATATTATAGGCCTCTATCTCTTGTTTAAATAAGAATGAATCTCCTACCCATAACTATGAGAGATACATCATTTACTTCTCTGTTGCTTTTTTATAGATCTTTAATATTAGAGTCACAGATACAAGAAGCGCATTTTAAAAATGAAAACAAAAGGACAGCTATGTGGCACATTGGATACAGTACTAGCTCTGGAGTCAGGAGGAGCTGAGTTCAAATGTGGCCTCAGACACTTACTAGTTGTATGATCCTGGGCAAGTCACTTAACCCTGATCGCCTCTACCCATGAAAATGAAGACAAATCCCCCCAAAAATGAAGAGATAAAAAATATTTACTGTTGGTTGAGAAGAAAAAGTTTTAAAAAGAATGTTATTAAGTCATTTGGCAGAAAAGGGCTGGAAAAAGGTGTTCTCCCTCTTGAATCTCTGTTAAATCTCCCTTGTGTAGAGTTCAAACTATGACACTGGGTTTACTTGAGATATATTAATAGTTAAAACATAAACATTCAATAAAACTTGGGCAAAGTCAAAACAAAAGCTACTGAGTGGACCCAAAACACAAGCCTTTTGGATGAACCCAAGATAAGACCTGGGAGGGATCTAAGCATTTTTTTTTTCAGTAGTCTCTGGCTTCCTTTGAGGGTTTCTGAGGTCAGTGGGTTTAAATAATATTTAGTCAGATAAAACTAGGTTCAAATAAAATTAGTAAGTAATCAAGTATATTCCCCATACTATGTATTAAGTGAATCCAAAAAAGTAAGAGTAGTAATCATGCTATCCAAAAGAGAATAACATAACAAAAACTAAAAAAGAGAGATAAATAAGGAAACATTATGCTAAAAAAAAAAACCTCCATAAAGACCAATATCCACATTAAACGTATATATTACAAATGTCTTAGCATTTAAATTCATAAAGGAAATGTTAACTGAACTATTTCTTTTTTCAAGATCCACTGAAAAATCAGATCTTCTGGCCCAACAGCCTGGGAGAAGATTGTTTCATCATTTCAAAGTTTTCATGTCTTTCAGCATAGAGTCACATGAATAGACAAATGATCTTCAATGTACTCAAGTGCTGATCCAGCACATTTCATCATCCAGAACTAGGAAGAGCACTTGTGAGCATTGTCCAGAGGATAATCCTCACTACGTACACCCAAAAAGAAGACATAGACAATAATACAATAGCATTGGGAGATTTCAGTACCCCTCACTTAGTTTTGGATAAGTCTAACAGATAAACAAAAGTGAAAATATAGAACTGAATAAATTGCTAGAGAAACTAGAAGTATAAGACTTATATTGTCTTCTAAATGGGAATGTAAAGGAACATACATATATGTTTACATGGATTACACAGAATTTTAAAAATATTGACCATTGGAGCACAGAGATACTGCAAAAAAAGGTAAAAAGGCAGAAATAGTAAATGCATATCTTATAGACCACAACACAATAAATTATTAATCAATACAAAGTCCAAAAATAGAAGACACCCAAATGAAGACTTATTACTGGAATCCTAAATAATGAGTGGGTCAGTGGAAAAATCTTAGAAAGTGATAATTATCTGAAAGTAAATGATAATGATGAAACAACATAATTAAATTTCTGGGATACAGCTAAAGCAGTCCTCAGGAGGAAAATCATCTCTATATTCATATATACAACAAAATAGAAAAAGAGAGGATTCACAAACTGAGTATGCATTTAAAAGAATTAGAGAATAAATGAATGAACCTTATATAAGCAAAAAAAAGTTTATAAAAGTATTTAATAAGCACATAATTATGTGCCTAGAACTGTTCTAAACTCTATAAATATTCTCTCATTTGATCCTCACAACAAACCTGCAAAGTAGATTGTATTATTATCCCCATTTTACAGTTAAGGAAATTGAGGCAGTCAGTGTGTGAGGCCATATTTGAACACAGATCTCTATTCACTCTGTCCCCAAGCCAACTTTACATGAGGAGATATTAAAAATTAGAGGAGAAATAGGCAAACTGGAGGAATAAAACCTATGGAAATGATGAATAAAAATTAAAAACTAGTACTTTGAAAAGACTAATAAAATTGATACAATTTTAGTCAATCTGATTAAAAATTAAAGGATAGAAACTCAAATCAACACAACGTCAAATGAGGAAAGTAAAATAACAATAAGAAAAAGGAAAGAAAATAACAGAACAAAAACAACAGAAGAAAAAGAAAAAAATCAGAATTTATTATACATAGTAATGTGTTAATAAAATTGAGAACACAAAAGAAATAGAATACCTTATAAAATAAAAAATACCCAGACAGAAGACCAAATAGAGATTGTAAATAACCCAATCTCAGAAAAATAACTACAACCATTTGTAAAAGTACTACCAAAAGAAATAAAAATCTTGGTCCTAATGTATTTGTAGGAGAATTCTATCAAACTTTTATTATAGAACAATTAATAACCACACTATATAGATTATACTTAAAAAGTGAGAAAGAAAACATCTTTCCAGAATCCTCTTATAAGAAAACTATAACATAGAAGAACTATCAGCCATTATCATTAATAAATATCAACTCAAAAATTTTAAATAAAATAGTCCTCTCAGACTATAGCAATTTATCTAATAAATCATTCATTAGGATCAAGTAGATTACGATCAAGTGGGACTTCTATCAGATAGGCAAGGAAGGTTGAACATTAGGAAAAACAATCAACATCACTAATCATATTAAAAACAAAAACATATGAAACCATATGATTATCTTAATAGATTAGGAAAAATTCTTTGACAGAGTAAAATACTCATTTAAACTAAAAGATTCTACAATGAATAAGCATAGAGAGACCTTTTTATTATGAGAAATATCTATACAAAAATCTATATATTATGCCTCAAAAAGCTGAATTCACCAGATGGAAAAAGAATCTCAAAAGCTTACTGAGGAGAATCTTTCCTTTGGATTTAGAATGGACCAAAGGGAAGCTAGTGACTTTTTGAGAAATCAAGATGCTGTTAAACAGATATCCAAACAAATGAAAGAACAGAAGGCAATGTGAAATATATCATGGGAAAAACCACTGACCTGGAAAATAGATCCAGGAGAGAAAATTTAAAAATTATTGGACTACCTGAAAGCCATGATCAAAGAAAGAACCTAGAAATCATCCTCCAAGAAATTCTCAAGGAAAACTGCTCTGATGTTTTAGAACCAGAGGCAAAATAGAGGTTGAAAGAATCCACTAATCACCTCCTGAAAAAGATCCCAAAAAGAAAAGTCCTAGGAATATTATAGACTGGTTCCAGAATTCCCAGATCAAGGAGAGAATATTACAAGCAGCCAGGAAAAAACAATTTGAATATTGTGGAAACACAATTAGGATAATATAGGATCTGGCAGCTTCTAAACTGAGGGACTGAAGGGCCTGAAATATGATATTCTGGATGTCAAAGGAGCTGGGATTAAAACCAAGAATCACCTACCCAGCAAAACTGAGTATCATGTTTCAGTGGAAAATATAGTCATTCAATGGAATAGAGGACTTTCAAGCATTCTTGATGAAAAAACCAGAGTTGAATAGAAAATTTGACATTCAGACACAAGAAGCAAGAGAAGCTTGAGAAAGTAAACAAGGAAAAGATATCATAAGGAACTTATCAAAGTTGAACTATTTACATTCCTACATGGAAAAATGATAATTGTAACTGACAAAACTTTCCTCAGTATGAAAATAGTTGAAGGGAATATATATATATATGTGTGTTTGTGTGTGTGTATCTATATTTATATCTCTATCTATCTCTATCTATCTATCTCGCCTTTATTGGAGGGTATATAAGTATAAGAATACATATGTGAATGTGTATATATATATATATATATATATATATATATATATATATATATATATATATATATACATATATATATATATGTTTACAGGTATACATAGATAGAGGGCACAGGACCAATTTAATAGGAAGGGATGATACTTAAAAGGTGAAATCAAGAGGTGAGAGAGGAATATAATGAGAGGAGATGGGGAGAGACAGAATGGGGTAAATTATCTCATATAGAAGAGGCAAGGGAAAATGGGTACAATGGAGGGGAAGAACAGGAAGGCATAAGGGAATGGGTCAACCTTATAATCATTGAATTTGGCTCAGGGAGGGAATGACATAGGGTATCTCACCCTACAGGAGAGTAGGGGGGAAGGGGATGAGAGGGGGGGATGATGGAAGGGAGGGCAGGCTGGGTGGGAGGGAAGTAGGAAGCACACACTTTTGAAAAGGGACAGGACCAAAGTAGAGAATAGAACAAGTGGGAGGTGGGATAGGAGGGAGGGAAATATAATCAGTCTTCTACAATATATTTACTATGGTAATGCTTTGCATTAGCTACACATATACAACCTATATTGAATTGCTTATCTTCCCAGTAAGGGTGAGTGACAAGGGAGGAAGGGAATGGTTTTGGAATTCAAAGTTTTAAAACCAAATGTTTAAATATATATATATATATACTATTATTAAAAAACAAAACAAAACAAAAACAAAAAGCAAGCATCATATACAATAGGGATACATTTGGACCTTTTCCAATAATATGGGTGTAAAGAAAAGATAGACATTCTCCCCACTGTTATTAGTTTTGGATATGCTAGTGATAGAAAAAAAGAAGAAAAAAATTAAGGGTATAAAGGATAGATAAAGACAAGATAAAGTCATTCTCACTTGCTAATGGTTTACTTAAAAAATCCTAGGGAATCAGCAAGATTATTAATTGAGATAATTAATAGTTGCAGCAACATTGCAGGCTATAAAATGATCCTTCAAAAATAAATTGCATTTCTATATAATAATATTAAAACCCAAAATAAAGTAAAAGAAAGGGATATTCTATTCCAAATAAATACAAAATGTATAAAGTATTTGGGACTCTGTCAGTACCTGTCACATAGTAAGTGCTATGCAAATGTTAGCTTTTATTATTATTATCACCATCATTCTATGAAAGCCCAGAAAATATAGGCTCAATTACAGAATGCTTTGAGAAATAAAGAACAACTTAAATAACAAGGAATATTCAGTACTTGTGGTGGAGCCCTGCTAATATAAAAATTACAATATTTTTGTGTAAAAGTTCTATCTTTTTTCTGGTCCCACTGACCACATCCTTCTCCTTCTAGTCAGAAGAATAAGTAAGGTTATAAGGAACCAGAATAAAGTAACAATAGCATGAAGTAAGACTACAAAGGGGAACCTAGAAGTCACTTACAGACTATCCTAAAGATCAAAGGAGCATAATTTGCAAATTTATCATATATTACCTAAAAATTACATCCTGAGACTATGTGCTAAATCAGGACCTTTTAGTCCTATGCTATCTACATCTTAAATAAGTTTTAGATATCTGAAATACAACTAGCAGAACACAAAATATTTCTGATAACTTTGAGATGATGTGAATATGTTAATGAACTAACCCCAAGCTGGCATGGATAAAAGTTAGTCTATACACCACCAAAATCCTATTAGACCCTCAAAATCCTGCCCCACTCCTGCACTCTTTCATCTCCAATGGAGTCCATGCAGCCCAGTGCTCCAAATTCCAATCTGTGGTTATGTAAGTTACTCTATGTGTCTCCCTCACTCCCCATTCTCTTCTCCACACTAACTCCCTTACTCTATCACCCCATCCCTGTTTCCGTTCCCTCTGCCTCATTCCCTTTTTTCACCTTTTGTCTCTGTACTTTCTGTCCTGTGCTGTTTGGCTCTGAAATTTCTGTGTCATTTGCCCCTGTATCCTCTGTACCATATTAATGTGTTATTGAAGCTAAAGAAATTAAATTGATTCCATATTATTTTATAGTTGAATTCTCTTCTGTGATTGATCCTATTCTATCTGACCCATTCTGTGTGACTGCTCAAACCACATTTCTTTGTCTCTTTTCGAGCTAAGTTTAGAAGTTCAGTTCTTCTGTTAATCACTCTTCTGTTCTTGCCTCAAGGAAATCTGTTATCCTTAAGGGATATGTGTAGAAACCAGGGAGTCTGATCCACTATCTCTTACTTTGCAGGTGGACTCAAGTAACAAACATTTCTTTATCACAGAAGTTTAACTTCCACTCTGACTTAGTTAAAAGAAAAATTATTATCCCTCATACCTTTAGATCCTTAAAAATTCCATGATAGGGGTGGCTAGGTGGCGCAGTGAGTAAGAGCATCGGCCTCAGAGTTGGGATGACCCGAGATCGAATCCGGCCTCAGAAAATGAGCACCCACACACAAATAATGACTAGCCGTGTAACCTTGAGCAAGTTACTTAACCCCAATTGCTTAAAAAAAAAATTCCATGACATCTGTTTGCTATTGTTGAAGGACTACAAACTGACTTGGTATATTTCCACAAGATATACTGTTCATTCTTGCTTGTCTTTGTACAATTAAGGAGGGTCTTATCTCCCTCTTAGAAACCAAAGAGTCTGCTATCCCTAGTCCACTATCTCAGGATGTAGACGAGTCTCATAAATCAATCAAACATTCCTCTGACACAGAGAAGGGTGTTTGCTAGTGCTATGTGAATGTTAGCCTACTCTTCTTAATGTAACCAATCAATGAAACAATCATTAAACCAATTTAATTTCTGCTACCAGCCATATAACCAATTTTATTATTTTGCTCACCTACCTAGTTGTGTTCATTTTTCTATGCTTATAAAAAGGAGCTGTGTTTCCTCCTCTGGGTCATTAGCATAACTGAAGTAGACACCTGACCCACTTTGTTAACAGATTCATACCTTGCTAATAAACTGATAAAACTCAGAATTCTGTGTCTCAGTTTACCTTTATTAAATTCTATCAATGGGGCATCTAGGTGGCACAGTGAATAGAGCACTGGCCCTGGAGTCAGGAGGACCTGATTTCAAATCCAGCCTCAGATACTTAACACTTACTAGCTGTGTGACCTTGGGCAAGTCACTTAACCCCAATTGTCCTGCCTTCCCCCCTCCAAAAAGCAAAAACCAAAACAGAAATTTGGTGAGTACCCAAAGAACTGCTTGTGCCTGCCCCATTTCACAGTTCCATAAGTTAATTAGCAAATCAATTACCAAAGTTAATCCACATTTTTAATCTATACCAATCATGTTTCTTATAAAGCTTATTTTGCAGAACTTGCTAAAATAGTAGCTAAATTAACTTGCAAAAGTAAAAGATGCAGAATAACAAGAGAAACAATGAAAACAAGTTATGGATGAAGAGGCAATAGTCCTTCTAGACCTTAAACTATGTTATAAAGCAGAAGTTATCAAAACCATCTGGTGTTGGTTAAAAATAGAAAGCTAGATAGACGAAATAGACTAGACATGGGTGAAACAAAAACAATGGAACCTAATAGTGGAAAACACATTACTTAAGAAAGAACTCCATATTTCATTGAAAAGAAACTTCTGGAAAAAACAGAAAGCAGTTCAGCAGAAATTAGGTTTTGACCAAAACCTTACACCCTATTCCACAGCTCAATCTAAATGCATACATAACTTCAATGTGGAAAGATCATCATTAAAAAAAAATTAGAAAACCAGTATATCATATACCTATCACAGCTATGGATAGGAGATGGTTTTTTTTTGCTTTTTGGAGGGCAACTGGGGTTAAGTGACTTGCCCAAGGTCACACTAGTTTTTGTGTTAAGTGTCTGAGGCCAGATCCAAACCCAGGTCCTCCTGACTCCAGGGCCAGTGCTCTATTCACTGTGCCACCTAGCTGCCCTAGGAGATGTATCCTTAACCAAACTGAGGATAAAAGTAATTACAAAAGATGAAATAAATAACTCTGATTACATGCAACTTAAAAGTTTCTGCATAAATAAAATTAATCTACTTAGGCTAAGAAGGGAAGTGACTCAATGGAAGAAAAAATCTTTTCCCTTCAATCTTGAACTAGTAATGGTCACTCTTTTCTTTGTGGCTCCCAGAACTCTTTTGCCAATTATGTTGCCAACAGAAGGAAAAGATCATCCATAAGTATTTATGAGAATCAATATTAAATTCAGATATTGTATTTTTAACATAAATTTTTAAAATGTAGTTAGTGGATTCCAAGTAATGTCAGGGTAGGAAATACCTGTTCCTTGTGTCTAGTTTCCTCTCAGGGTCCCTCCTACTGGAATGAGCTCCTGTAATAAACACAGTTACATATCTCTCCATTTGTCCATTTAGAAGTCATCTGTCATGATCTTCAAGAAAGGAACTGCAGATGTAACAGACTTCAGTTGTCATGGTCATATGTCATTGTCATGGTCATACCCTGGGATAACTACCACATCTCCCTTCTCTTTTTGTTCTTGAGAGTTCCTCCAGACTTACCCCAAACCTGAAAACCTTCACCCTCCCATCTAATGGCTTGTTTTGTGTTAGGTTCCTCTCTTCCCAAGCTGAAAAGAGTACAAATCCCAGTGTCTTAGGTTGTTACACAAATATACATGACTCTGATAAAGACCAGAGAGAGAGCTGTTAGTAAACAAAATCATTTAGTAAGCCCTTATAAGTGCCAGGCACTATGGTGAAATGTCTAAAGAGACTGATATGGTTGCAAAGAGAAATTCATTAATCAATTTTGATTAAGGAAAGATCTGTATAGAAGATAGGTAGGTAGATAAGGTAGGTAGAGGAGATAAAAAAAAGAATAGTATAGTGTGATAAGAATAATGATATCACTAGAGCTCAGAATGTTCTGAAGATGAATATTAAATACTACAAAAAAAGGAAGATTGAGAACTAGAATTGTTGTTGAATGTGAGCTTGGGAATAGGTATGGTTTGAGAATAGTAGCGAAAAGACCAAAATTTATATTATCTTGAGTTTCTACTGTATTGATTTCTACTGTATTGATTCTACAATGTAATTAATTTTATGCTGTAATGATTTTTATAGTTGAATCTGCGTCTGCCTGAAGTTACCTTTCTATGACCTTGAGTGGAGTTCAGGAATTCTGATTTCCCTCTGACTTAGTGTAAAGTCATAATTAAAAGAAAATTTGTTATTCCTCATACATCCAGCTCCTGGAAAACTCAAGGATATCAAGTAAGTGACTCAATGGGAGTGAGATCCATGAACTGCTCCTAGTGGGTGTCTGTCCCTGGGGAACAGTTGAGGGAGCAACCATGTGAAGCCTAAGGTAGAACCTTTTTGACTCAGTTTACTGTACAAGAAACTTCCTACCTGATTAATTTGGATATGCACCTCTGCTGCATGATTGGCTGTTTCAAAAGGTTAAATACATCTCTTGCTTGAAATCAAACAGAACTAAGGATGCTTTATCCTATTATACCTATGTTGAGTCATTCTGTGCCTTTAGACTTAGGCCTGGTGATCAGTTTTCATGACACTTTAATCATATCCCTGCTTCTTTTCATAGTAAGTCTCTCTAATCATGGCAGGGCAAACTATAATGAATCTTGTTGTTGTAATACTCCAGCACCTCTGCACTGCTACTGAATGCAACTATATAAGATCTTTCTGTTTTAAATATGAAATTATAATAATTCCCATATCATAAACAACTAAGTGAATGAATACTTGGGATTGTCATCTGCCCATTAATAATTATATATTCATATGTAAGGTTATGTCCTTGAAATAAACCATCACATAGATCATGTTCTGAAATGCAAGGAAATTACACAAAAGTTACCTTAAATATGTCCCCATTGTTTAGTAAGTATTTCTGAACAGTAGTCTATGTCTGGGTAATGTCTCTTCTATTTGAACATGGTTAATATAGTGCCAATGCAATATTCACGGCACCCATGGTCACTATAAATATACCTGCATGGTGCTTTATCACAAAATATAACAGACTTGTCATATAGAAGACAGGAATAAAACATTTATTCAGACACCAGAAAACCAAATCCCAACAGGAAACTGAATCTATCATAGCAACATAGAAGTTAATGCCTCACAACATAGCAGAGAGCCACGTCATCCTTTAGCCTTCCCACAAACCAACACAAGCCTAGCTGGTAAACTTTTACTCACAAGCCTATCTGTCTCCTTGCCTACACATGCTCTCTCTGTCTATCTGGCTTTGACTCCTAGCTTCCTGTGGGTTATGCTCCACTCTTTAGCAAACTCCTCCCACCATAAGCTCCATGTGATTACATTCAGCCTACTAGGGGGCAGAGTATATGTTCAAAGCAGGGAAGCTTCCTATGGACACTATTCCAACCTTCATCAAGCTCCTCCCACCACAGGCTCCATGTAATTACATTCAGCCTATTTGGGGGCAGAGTTTACTTTCTTTTTTAAAAATTCTTTTTTTTTTCTTTTTGGAGGGGAGAAGGCAGGGCAATTGGGGTTAAGTGACTTGCCCAAGGTCACATATCTAGTAAGTGTAAAGTGTCTGAGGTCGGATTTGAACTTACCATTACATTAGGCCCCACAATCATTCATGTCCCTTACACAGCAAAAAAAACATTAACAACACATTTCATTACATAGATTAATGAGAGTTTAGGGGTAACTGGTGTCAACAGAACTTTGCAACAATATAACAGGAATAATAGAAAATAAGCACATAAAACAATATCTTAGGGTCAGGGCTTGGGCATCTTTCCCCCCTCCACTGAACTCATTTTGTAATAGATAACTTGGGGCAGCTAGGTGGTGGAGTGAATAGAGCACCGGCCCTGGAGTCAGGAGGACCTGAGTTCAAATCCAACCTCAGACACTTAACACAAAAACTAGCTGTGTGACCTTGGGCAAGTCACTTAACCCCAACTGCCCTCCAAAAAAAAAAGGCAAAAAAAAAAAAGATAGATAACTCATTTTCTATATACTATTATCTGTGTGTTATTTGGATTTAATTACTTAGTATATTTATACATCCTATCCCAGTCTTTTGTTACAATTAGAGTTAAATAAACATATTTTAAGTAAATTTATTTGTGTAGCCACTGAACCTAGAAATAGAAGTAGTCTATTTACAAAGAGTGTTGTCACCTATGTGTTCATGTATGTTATTAGATCCTTAACAGCATCTAATCCTCCTAAGGTAGAAATTGACTGGTGTGGAATTAGAGTGGAAAATTTTGAGAAAGCAACAAGATCAGACAATTATATATGTCAAATATAAGTGATTCTAACAGGATATAGGCTTTGAGCATGTTCTAATAATAAAGTTCTAAAATTTGGTACAGGACTTTATACATATGTATATGTATGTATGCGTATACATATATATGTACATGCATATCTACATATATATATATATATATAATTGCTAGCCCTCTACACAAACCAGGCATTTTCTGGTTGTTGTTTTGGGGGGATTATGCTTAATTTAAAGGTTTCCAGAGTTCTACCTTCTGTGGTACTTTAAAATGCTTAGGTTCTGGTTTTTCAGTTATTTGAATTTCTTAAATATAATAACATAACAATTTGCTAACTTGTATCACAGGACCATTATAAGTAGTAAAACTGAAGTTTTTCCCTTTATGAGACTTAAGTCTGAGATAAAGAATGAAATAAATGAATGCCAGTCTTAAGAAGTTGAATGACAGTGGAATCAATGACAATTTAGAAAAGCGTTCTTAAATGATGGAGTCTATATGCAGATCAAAGCATACTGTTTTTCACTTTCTTTAATTTTTTCCAGCTTATCCAGATCCAATCAGGGCAAAGCAAGAGAATCCTGCCTCAGAACCAGCAAAGAAATCCCTATAACTGCCCTCTGATCAACTGCAGAATCCCCACACTGTCTGTGGGCCAGGAGCTCCCCAAGCAGCCACTGCTACTGCTGCTACCACTGTTGCAGCCACTGCCGCTGCTGCCACTGTCCATGCTACCACCACCTCCATTGCCTCAGGGCTGGGACTGTACCACACTCCTCTCTCACCCAAATCAGACAGAGTTTTCCCACTGATTTTTTTATGCTGTCTGGCATTGTGGGCCAAAAAGTCTGGAAAGCACCACCGCTGCCAGTGATTCAGTCCCCTGAGGCCTGCTCTGGCCCTGTCTATGATGGCACAGCCCATGCTGGACTGTGCTCTGCTCCCAGCCTAGTGTGATAGATCCTTCTTGTGGACCTTCCTGTCTGTCTTGGGCTGGAGATTTGTTTGACACTGTCATTTCGTGGGTTCTGCAGCTCTAGAATTTGTTTAGAGTCATTTCTTTCAGGTATTTGAAGGGATTTGGGGAAGAGCTCAAGCAAGTCCCTGCTTTTACTCCACCATCTTGGCTCTGCCCCCCCACAACCAATTATTATGAAATTGAGATGCAGGCTTTTCTCCTCTTATTTCCACATTTTGGGCCCAGCCCCTATAGAAAGTTAGTCAGTGTCTGATGGATTTGGCTGATTGAAGAGATTATGCTAGCCCTAGGGAACATGCTCCTTGATTTTAGGCCAGACCTAACTAGGAGAATTTACTTCTATTCAGAGTGTAAACAGAATCTAGTATAAGCAAATCCTTGCCCTGAAGAAATGAATGCCTTTCCTTATGTCCCTCCATTGGAATTTAGGATGACCCAGCTCTTGAAGGGGAAAACCAACCAGAGCGGTCTAGCTTGTCTAGCTTGCTGGAGGTAGTTGAATCTCATAATCAAGTCACATTCTCAGCAGGAGGAGCTGAGACTTCCATCCCACCAGGTCGTTAAATGCCTACAGATCAGGGCTGAGTTTCACTTGTCAGAGGTATTCCCTTTTCTAAAAGTGTATTAGGGCTTTCAGATTCTCCGTTTTCTGTTTTTGTTTTTCTGAGAGAAACCAAAGACCACCAATTTATATATTGTTAGCTATCTTAATCAACAAATTGATTGTTAATCACCCAGAAAGTCTATCTCTTGGAGTTTTTCATTCATCACACTTGTTTTTATCTTTCTCTTTCCATTCCCATTCTTACAATTCTTATTTAGGTCCTTATTGCTTTATGCCTGTATTATACAATAGCCTCCTAAGTAGCCTTCCTTTCTCCAGTGTTGCACCCCTTCAATCCATCCTGCACATCACTGGGAGATGATTTAGATGCTTCTAGGATTTTTTTAATTATCATCATTGATATTCATATTCCCTGTGAAGATTACAGCCCCCATCCAAATTGGTAGATAGTTTTCAACAGTTGCTATGTCTGATAAAAGCCCTATATATGCCAAAATATTTATGGCAAACTTTTTGTAGTAGCAAAGGAATGGAAACAAAGTAGATGCCTATTGATAAGTGACTGTAAGTGACTGACTAAACAAACTATGGTACATGTGTTGGACACTACTCCACATGAATGTAATGGAATATTAATGTCCTGTTAGAATGATGAACCAGATGAACAAGAAGCATGGAAAGCCATACAAACTGATGCAGAGTGAAGTAAGCAGAACCAGGGAAACAACATACATGATTCCAACACTGCAAATGGAAAAAACAACAGTGTAGATTATAATGACCAAGTATGATCCTAAAGAAAGAGATATGAGAAGACATTTCTTCTAGTTCCTTGCAGAACTTTGAGACCATGGGTGTGCTATACTGCATAAAACATCAAACTTTTTGATAGATTTGTGATGGACAAGAATGACCCTTGCCCAAAATAAAATAAGCAGAGATGTCTCCAAGAAGAGACAGGAAGGATTTATTTAATTATTTCTTCTTGCAAGAAGGGCAGTCTCACTATTAGAGGCAGTCTAGTAGTACCTGGTTTTCCCATCCCCCAACCTCAGCCCACCCTCAGGGAAGTGAGCAGACTAACAGGTCAGTTCCATCCTCCCACAATGGATGTCAGCCACCTTCAACAGAGGTGAGTGGGCTTCAGTGTCAGGGAGACTTGGTGCTCCAGCGGGAATTTCAAGGTGTGTACTGACCAATCACTGGTTTTGGCCTTTGCAAGTTTCTGCTTAACCATTAATACTTAACCATTGGCCATAGACTCCCTTTAAAAGCTGAGGCTTTACCTGAGATCTCTGCTGGGTGGTGGGATGGTATCTGGTCAGCCTGCCATGTGGCCTGATCAACCAACATGGCGTATAATAAAGGGTCCAATTCTAAATTGTTACTTGGGTCTTGCTCCCATTTTCTGGGTACAACGGTAGGAGAGGCAAAATACAAAATGCAAAGCTTGGTTATATACCCAAAAGACCACCCTTTCTCCCCCACTTTGTCCTGTCCTGTTCCCATTAATTAGGAACTGAGGTGCATAATCTTAACTGCAAAAATCTTTTGGTGTTTGCAGATGAAATGTCAGTAATATCAAAAAGCAGAAGATACATGTCTAGAGGACATGAAAACAGACAAAATATGTCATCAGTATCAACTTAAATATAAAAGCAGAAGATGGATGTTCTAACAATATCAATATAGATATGAAAGCAGACAAAATTTTATGAATCATGGGGATTTTAGGACATGGTGACCTGCCTGGAGTTCTACAACAGGATTTCCAATTTTACATTTGTACAGGTCAGATGGTGGCCGGTGAAAACAAATCTGGAACATTTGGGCCTGTGGTTAGATTTGCAGTTTGTGCTTTCCCTTCCTATGCTTAGTTAAGCTTAGCAAGAACTTCAATTTATGACCAGGGACGCAAGGCAAAGGTCCCAGCCCAGCTTACTAAGTCTTTGGTACCTTATTACAATTCTATTCAGATTTCTGGAATGTTACTTGAGAAGTTTTCACTTTTATTCCATTCAGATTGATTAATTTTGCATAATTTTTTTCTTCCTCTTTTAAAAGTTCTTTATTATAAGGATGGCTTTCTGGAGGAAGTAGAAGGAAGCATACATTGGGAAATGTAGATGATATAAAAACAAAAATATCAATAAAAATGTATTTTTAAAAAAAAGAGTTGTATCTGAAATAGTCATTGCCCTGTGACCCACCTGATAATGAGTGTGTCTAAATGTATTTGGGATGGCAGACACACAGTTTAACCTTGACTCCATATTAACAGGTTAGTTTTCTCAAAATACTTCTTTCATCATGCCATCCGTTTAATCAAGAGTCTTAAATGGCTCTCCATTGAATGTAGGATAAAGTCTGAGTTTCTTAACCCAGTATTTAAGGTCCTGATTCTAACCTAAATTTTCTAGTTTTCCCTTCATTGTTTCCCAATGCACTTTTCTCCCCCTTTCCATTCAGGCTATCCACAGAAACATTTTACTTGTTTCTGCTTCTAAGTATTTGCTTATGCTGCTCTGTCTAGCTTCTGCTTCCTTCCAGAAACCTTCTTTGATCTTTCCAACCTAGAATGATCATTCCTTCCTCTGAACTATAGCTTCTCTGTTTCTAAGTGATATAGACTTTTATAATATATTGTCTCATATTATTCATTTTCTTTCCATTTATATGCCATATCTTTAGCTAGATTATGCTGAGGGGCAACATGCCACCAGGGACAACAAGATAGACTTGGAGTTAGGGAGATCTGAGTTTGAATTCCACCTATGATACTTACTGTATAGCCCTTGGCAAACTACTTACCATATCTGGACCTCATTTTCCTCATATGTAAAATGGGGATAGGGCAGCTAGGTGGTGCAGTAGATAGAGTTCTGGGCCTGGAGTCAGGAAGACCTGAGTTCAAATGCAGCCTCAGATACTCATTAGCTCTGTGACTGTGGGCAAGTCACTTAATCATGTTTGACTCAGTTTCCTCATCTGTAAAATGAGCTGGATAAGGAAATGGCAAACCATGCCAGTATCTTCGCCAAGAAAACCCCAAATAAGGTCACGAAGAGTTGGACATGACTGAAGTAACTGAACAATAGCAACAAAATGGGGATAATTATAATTGCTATTTTGCAAGATTATTGTGAGAATCAAATGAGACAATGCATCTCATGTGTCATATAAATGTGAGCTACAATTATCATTGTGATCTTGGGAAGAGGTAGTATGTATGATATAGAGCAGTGGTTTTCAATCTTTTATTAACATAAAAATTAACCAATTGCCACCCTTTAAGAGCCAGAGGAAGAAAAGATGAATTGTAGTGATTGGTGACTCCCCGCTAAGAAGTACTAAATGTTAACCTTATGACAATACAGATGTTCCCCGTTTTCTTGTGACTTGGGCCCAAGATATGATAGAGAATCTCCTAAGACTCATCAAACTCAGTGACTACTTCCTAATTCTGGTGATTCAGATAAAGTTGACTCCAGCATGCCCCTCTCAATAGCCCTTTGTAAAAACTAAAAAAAAAAAATAATAATAAAAAGTATCCTAACTGAATTTATCATTTCCCCTCCTAAACATGTCCCTTGCCTCTAACACCTTTTTTTTGCTTATTTTTTTTGGGAGGGCAATTGGGTTTAAGTGACTTGCCCAAGGTCACGAAGCTAATAAGTGTTAAGTGTCTGAGGCCAGATTTGGACTCAGGTCCTCCTGACTCCGGGCTGGTGCTCTACTCACTGAGCCACCTAGACGCCCCTAACACCTTTCTTTTCATGACATAACTTTCCTCCTAGTTTCCCAAGTTCATGACCTTGGAGTTATCTTTGAGACATTGGAGGATTCACAGGAATCATTCATGATTTCTGCCTCTCAATGAGGTGTTGGAAGTGGTGGGTTTGGTGTTTTGTTGTTGTTGCTAAGGCCTTTTAATACATACATTTTAAAATTCAATATACATCAATCTGTCTGTTTGGAGGTGGATAGCATATTTCTAATGAGTCCTTTGGAACTGGGCTTGGTCACTGTGTGGATCAGTCTTTCAAAGTTGATTATCTTTACAATATCATAAATTGTTCTCCTAGTTCTGATCACTTCACTTTTCATTAGTTCATACAACTCTTCCTAGGCTTTTCTGAAGCCATCGCCGTAATCATTTCTTACAACACAGTAGTTTTCCATTATATAGATTTGCCATAACTTATTCAGCTATTCCCCAGTCTATGGGTACCCCTTCAGTTCCCAATTCTTTGCTACTTCAAAAAGAATGACTATGAATAATTTCCTACAAGTATTTCCTTTTCCTCCTTTTTTGATCTCTTTGGGATATAGACCTAGTAACAGTATCACTGGGTCAAAGGCACAGCTTAATAGCTTTTTTGGCATCGTTTCAACTTACATAAATGGTGAATTTGGATGAGGCTTTTTAATATAACAAATGCCACAACACAGTGCAAATATACTGGCGTTTAAATTTATTTAACATTTATTAAATGTCTCCCATACGCTAATGCTGGAGGAACAAAAATAGATTTGACACTGACTGTTCCCAAGGAACTTATATTTTAAGGGGGAGGGAGGACAAATATACAAATGAACATAAATACAAGGAAGAGGGAAATATGTACAAAAGAGATGTCCAAGTACAAGAAATTAGAGGAAGAGATCATTTTTGCTTGGAAGTTGGTCCAAGGAAGCTTCAGCAAAGAGGTAGCATTTTAGTAGCATTGTAAAGGATGGGGAAGAGGGCTACCAACATAGAGAGGACAGAAGATGAAGTTCATTCCAGACATAGGGGATGTCCTGAGCAAAGATACAGAAAAGAGAGCTCAGGAGATGGAGAGTAGTTCAGTTTGGCTAGAACACAGCATACATGAAAGGGAGTAGTATCTGATGGGCATAGCAGTTTGGAGGGTCTAGCATAGGCTGCAAAGGCCTAAGACATTTGTTTGCAACTGTTTTGTGATGTTGAGTTGTTTGTGTGACTAGTCATATTTTGCATCTTTCTATGTTTAATATTTTGTAGCTACTCAACTCAGGACTTTAGTCCTGAGTTGAGTAGCTACCTGGTTCTATCATAACTGGTCAACCCTGAAACTTTCTCTATACTATACTGCTTGGGTTTCATCATAGGATTCCCCAGTGGTATGAACTGATGATTATACTTGTAGGCCTTAGTAGTCCCTAGTGCTAGTTCTGTGCTAGAATAGAAGTTCAAGAAAATTTGTTAAGTCATTGATAAAGGATCAGTTACATCTTCATAAACAGCTCCCAAACTTCATGACTAATTTAGGACCTTTTTCACAGAAGCAATTCAGTTTTTCTTCCTCTAAGCTGGTGTTACCTTAGAAACAAGCTGTTTGGTACTAATGGTTTAAAAGATTAACTGCTTTTTATTAGACCTAATTTAATGAGAAAACAAGTAACATAAAAATCAAAGACATTCAAGCTCAGAGGGTACTTAGCTGATTTATTTTGATGAGTGTTTCAATTATTTAGTTATCCTGAATTTATACCATTTTAATTATTTATGACAATATCATGTAGTGCATTAGTAAATGTCTTGGAGCATATTTTGTAAATGTAGAAGCATTTGAGTAATAAGATCACCATAACCATACCATTTAATTTTTGCTGACAAGTGGGATGAGATGGGAGGGGTGGGGAAGAAGAGTATTTGTGAGAATTATTAGGAAACAGTCTTCATGCAATGGGCTTAAATTGATACAGGCTAGTCCTGTGTTTTTATTTTCAATGCTCTGCTCTACTATGGTTTTCAATACTTTTCAAAGCTGTCAGCAGTTTACTAGTATAGTTAGTTCATTATCTGGCCTAAAATATCACTTCTACTATGTGCACTCAATTCTGCATGCCCCAAATTCTCAAGTGCTTACCTCCTTACTGTTTGATAAGAGCACTTTTAAAAGATGCTTCTTTACTTCCTAAATGTCCAAACCTTTTTCCTTTGTACTTCTGCTTGGCAAAGTTTCAAAAGCACTCCAATGTTCCAGCATTAATGTAATCTACTTGCTAAGCCTATAAAGTGATCAGACTGATTTCCTTAGATCATAAAGGAAAATTAATATCATGATTTATTACTTTCACTTTTTATATATTATTGGACTTGCTCTCTTCCCTTTATTTCATTTTTTTCCCTTTAGTAATAACATCAGTGAGGTGATGTACTGCTATTAGAGTCTTGCTCTGGCCTCAGACATTTACTAACTGGGTTAATCCTGGCAAGTCACTTAACCTCTGTCTGCCTCAGTTTCCTCAACTGCAAAATGGTTTTAATAATAGCACCTACCTCCCAGGGTTGTAATGATCAAATGAGATATTTTTAAAGCATTCAGCACAGGGCCTGCACATAGTAGGTGCTTAATAAATGCTTGTTTCCTTCCTCCCTCCCTCCTTTCTTTCTCTCTTCTTTTCTTCTTTCTTCCTTCCCTCCCTCCCTCTTTCCTTTCCTTCCTTCCAATATTTCGTTGTAGCATGGAAATGAAATAAAAGCAATTGACCTGGGAAATAGATCAAGGAAAAATAATCTAAGAATTATTTCCTGAACTTCCTGTAAACAGTGAGAGTATGATGATACAACACTGAAATGTGTAGATGTCCCTGCCTCCAACAGTCATGGTTGGTCTGCTGCTTTGGGTGTATGCATGAAAAACCTCTCCTTGTCCCTCTTCGGCTCTCTTTGCCTTCTCTCTTCTCCATCTTGGGAAAAACATAAAACTCCTGTCATTTGTGTGTATGGGGGAAAGAAACCCCACTCCCATATTCTGATCTGCCATTAGCTTCCTCTCTTGCCAAGCTGAAAAGAAATATAAATCTCCTGATCTTTGTGGTCAGTCCAAGCTTTAATGAAAGGTTGTTATAGAAGCACAGACAAGCAGGACAGTTTTGAAAGTAACATGTGGAATTTATTATATAGGGTTTTTTTGTTTTGTTTGTTTTTGCTTTTTGGAGTGGGGAAGGCAGGGCAATTAGGATTAAATGACGTGCCCAAGGTCACACGGCTAGTTTTTGTGTTAAGTGCTCTATTCATAGCACCACCTAGCCATCCCTTATTATATAATTTTTTTTAAAAAAGCAAATGATATGAAATGATTCATAATTTCATATACATTTACTGGAAAATTGTGCTCTGCCCTATATATGAAATACTCTCTATTTTGGTATTAAAATTTAGAATAAGAGAAAGAAAAGAAACAAAGGAAAAATGACAAGAATTAACAACTGTTTAGATGTGTTGGGGAAGTAAGAGAAAGGAATGATACTGAAGTAGTTAACTGGGGTAACTGGAAGAAGCCTGGTGGTCCCCTCAACAGTATTAAGAAGTTCAGGAGGGGGGAAATATTTGGGGAAAAAAAAGATAATGAACCTGATAATGGCCTATATCCCAGGGCCCACCTGTATCACCAGATTGGAGTTGAACAGAGAAACTAGGATTTGATATATACATCTAGGAATCAATTGCATAGAGATAATTCATTTTATCAAATTGATGAGTCAAGGGCAGAGCCTTGAGGGCACTCACTGACAATTAGAGGACAGGCTATGGATGATAATCTAACAAAGGAAATTGAGAGGGAGAAGTCAGACATGTAGAGAATAAGAAGAAAGCAATGTGTCATGAAAAATCAAAGAGGAGAGAGTACTTGGAAAGAGAGGGTGGTCAACAATGTCAAATGCTGTAGAGAGGTCAAAATGTATGAAGACTTGAAAAAAGGTTATTGGTAATTAAGAGATCATTGATAAGTTAAAAGTTAATTAACACAAACATAAGATAAAGAGCCATTCCTTAATGGATAAGGAATCAATGAACAATATTTTCAAAAGAATTGTAAACTATTAACAATCACATTAAAGATCCATCTAAATTACTAATAATGAGAAAAATAGAAATTGAAACAATTTTGAGTTTTACTTCACACCTCCCAGCCCATCTTCATTGTATTAGTTACTCTCTCCTCTTCTCTCCTTCTTGACCAATCCAACTCTACATTGTCCTTTTTCCTTGGATCCTTCAGCTTTGGATTTCTCTCACCATTTGTCAGCTTCACTCCTATAAACATGCTGCTTAATGAAGATGAAGAAAATCATGCAACCATTTTGACTGGGTCCACTACAAAGTTATGTTACATGATTTCAATTGAGTCCTCACTACTGCTAGACAATCCTACTAAACTTCCCATTTCAATTCACAATCTGATTCTCTATCATGGCTCTTCCAAACTTTTTTATCCCTCCGCATACTTTTCATGGTTCCTTCTCCTCCTGCTCTCTCAACTGATAATCTTGCCTCATATTTTACTGAAAAAATTGAGACCATTTTCCACAAATTCCCTCTTCTCCCCTCTTCCTCATCTCCTATCACTCAGATGCCTTTTGTCACCTTTTGCTCCTCCACCCATGTCTCATGTGATAAAGTGGTCTTACTTCTTACTAATTCGATCTGCTCAACAGATTGTCTCCTCATCCTCATTCTTTTACTTATTTTCAATCTCTTTCTCTCTACTGACTCATTTACTATAGCCTACAAATGTGTCTATGTCTCCCCTATCCTGAAAAACAAAACAAAAAAACAAAACCCTTACTTGATCCCTCCATCCTTTGAATGTTGTCCAACCTCACTTCTGCCTCCTGATTTTCCTAGCTTCTTTCATGACTCATTCCAAATCTTGTCTTCTTCAAGATCCTTTTCCTGATCCCTCTACTGTTAGTCTTTGACATTACCTTCCATTTATACTTTATATATTTTGTATAGTTTTTAGCATTTTTGTCTCCTCCATTAGAATGAGAGCTCCTTGAGGGTAAGGACCATTTAAAAAAAAATCTTTCTTGATATCCTCAGCACTTAGTACAGGGTATGGCATGTAGAAATTGTTTAATACATTCATGTTGACTGACTGACTTACATTAACTAACGCTGAGTGAAGTAAGCAGAACCAGGAAAAACAATATACAAAATGACTACAATAATGTAGATAGAACAATAGCAACAATAAACAAAATTCAAATTTAATGTATAATATAACAGAACTTAGCCTCTGAGAGGAGATGATATCTTCTTCCCTTTGAAGAGGAGGATAACTATAGTTCTGGAATGTTGTACTGTGTTGTCTAACTTGGTTGATATTTTGGCTAGTTTTACTTCTCTGACTTTTTTTCCCTCTTTCATCTTTATTTTTTTTTTTTTAAAGATTGACTCATTGGGTAGGGGATGGGCAGGAATATATTCAGAAATGAAGATGAGCTAAAAACAAAATATATATTTTTTAAAAATTGATAACTGGAGATTTAAATACTAAGGCTTAAAGCCAAATTGCAAGGGGTCAGGAATTGAGTGAGGAGAAGAGGCAATGAATGTAGATAGCTTTTTCTAAGAGTTCTATAGTGAAAGGGAAGAGAGATATATGACAATAGCTTGAGGACATGGTCA
Source organism: Gymnobelideus leadbeateri (assembly GCA_011680675.1). Classification (NCBI taxonomy): domain Eukaryota; kingdom Metazoa; phylum Chordata; class Mammalia; order Diprotodontia; family Petauridae; genus Gymnobelideus; species Gymnobelideus leadbeateri. Next base: position 445,081 of record WOXC01009073.1, read on the forward strand.
AGTGAGAATTTTTTTTAAGGGTGAGGAAGACTTGGGTGTTTTTGGAGACAGCAGAAAAGAGACAGGGCCCTTCTGTATCCCATAGAAGCTTTTGGGAGTTACATATACTTACCTATAGCCTGCTTGTCCACACATCCCAACTGGAGATTTCTTAATGTGTAAACTCAGCTAAGGCAATGGTGAAATACTGAGTCCCTGCAGAAGTACATGGCAAAGACTGACATATGTACAACCACAGAGTTTCAGAGAACTATTCCTAGAGAATGGTCCTGAACACTAATGTTCTGTGTAAAGGAAGAGATATTTTAGTTTTCCAAGCAGTGTGACCTTAGAATCTACCAAGAAGTAGCTTTCTTGCGCAAGGCCTGTCTAGAGGTTGGCTGCCTTAAGAATAACTCTAAATTCAAGAGTTCCGGATTAGCAAGAACAAGTATTACCTGTAAAAGGGATTAGCCAGAAACCTTTCCAATAAGATCAGGGGTGAAGCAAAGATACCCATTGTGACCATTACTATTCAATATTGTACTAGAAATGCCAGCTATAGTGATAAAACAAGAAAAAGAAATCAAATAAGTAAGCATATGCAGAGAGGAAACAAAACTATCACTTTTTTGCAGATGAGATGATAGTTTACCTAGGGAACACTAGAGAGTGAACTAAAAAAACTAATTGAAACAATTAACACCTTCAGCAAAATTTCAGGACATAAAATAAACTCATCCAAATCATCAGCATTTCTATATATTGAAAACAAAATCCCACAGGAAAAGATAAGTTCCATTTAAAGCAACTATAGATAGTAAGGGCATCTACCCACTAAGACTCATACAGGAACTACATGAATGCAATTACAAATCATTTTTTTTTTCCAAATGCTTTATTAACTTCTGGTTTACATCATTCATTTCCACCAGATTTTGAGTTACAACTTTTCCCCCATTTTTCCCCTACCCACCACCCCAGAATAGCAGTCCCACAGGGTTTCCCCTCATCCAATCTGCTCTCTCCCATATCTTCTCCTATACCTCCTTCAACTTTTCTATTAGGGCAAGGTGAGTCACTGTGCCCCAATGCCTGCACATCTTATCTCCCAGTTACATGCAAAATAGTATTAATAATAGTATTTATATATATTTGAAACATTTAATTTTAAAACTTCAAATCCCAGATCCATTCCCTTCGTCCGTTGTCACCCACTCCCACTGGGAAGATAAGTAATTCAGTATATGTTATACATGTATAGCTATGCAAAGCATTATCAAAGTAGATATATTGTAAAAGACTGCTTATATTTCCCTCCCACCCATCCCACCCCCCACCTGGTTCATTCCCTACTTTGATCCTGTCCCTCTTCAAAAGTGGGTGCCTTCAACCTACCGTCCCCCCCCCATGCCCTCCCCTTCATGATCTCCCCTCTCATCCCCCTTCCCCCTACTCTCCTGCAGGGTGAGATATCCCATTTAGTATGTATGTCATTCTCTCCCTGAGCCAAATTCAATGAGAATATGGTTTTGCCTTTTTGCCTTCCTATTCTTCCCCTCCCCTATACTTCCCCTTGCCTCTTTTACATGAGATAGTTTACCCCACCCTGTCTCTCCCCATCTCCTCTTGCCACATTCCTCTCTCACCTCTTAACTTCACCCCTTAAGTATCATCCCTTCCCACCAAATTCGACCTGTGCCTTATATCCATGTATGCCTGTAAACATATATACACACATTCACATATGTATTCTTATGCCCATATACCCTTCCTCAATTATTTTCATATTGAGAAAGGTTTCATCAGTCACAGTTATTGTTTTTCCATGTAGGAATGTAAATAGTTCAACTTTGATAAGTTCCTTTTGATTTCTTTTCCCTGTTTACCTTCTCAAGTATCTCTTGCTTCTTGTGTCTGAATGTCAAATTTTCTATTCAACTCTGTTTTTTTCCTCAAGAATGCTTGAAAGTCTTCTATTCCACTGAATGACCATATTTTCCCCTGAAATAAGATACTTAGTTTTGCTGGGTAGGTGACCCTTGGCTTCAATCCCAGGTCCTTTGTCCTGTGGAATATAATATTCCATGCCCTTCAGTCCCTCAATGTAGAAGCTGCCAGGTCCTTGACTATTCTGATTGTGCTTCCACAATATTGAAATTGTTTCTTCCTGGCTGCTTGTAGTATTTTCTCCTTGATCTGGAAATTCTGGAACCTGGCTATAATATTCCTGGGAATATTTTTTGGGATCTTTTTCAGAAGGTGATCTGTGGATTGTTTCAAGCTCTATTTCCCCCTCTGGGTCTAAAATATCAGGGCAATTTTCCTTGAGCATTTCTTGAAGGATGATTTCTAGGTTCTTTCTTTGATCATGGCTTTCAGGTAGTCCAATAATTTTTAAATTGTCTCTCCTGGATCTATTTTCCAGGTCAATGGTTTTTCCCGTGAGATATTTCACATTGTGTTCTATTCTTTCAATTGCTTGGATCTGTTTATCAGCATCTTGATTGCTCATAAAGTCACTAGCTTCCATTTGCTCCAGTCTAATTCTGAAGGAATGAATCTCCTCAGTGAACTTTTGAGATTCTTTTTCCATCTGGCAAGTTTGGCTTTTTAAGACATTCTTCTCCTCATTGCCTTTTTGAGCCTCTCTTGCCATTTGAGTTAGTCTGTTTTTAAGGTGTTATTTTCCTCAGTCAGGCTGTTGACTCTGATTTCATACTTTTCCTGCATCCTTCTCTTTTCTCTTCCCAATTTTTCCTCCACTTCTCTTATTTGGTTTTTAAAATCCTTCTTCAGGTCCTCTATGGCCTGTAACCCACTCATACTTTCATTTGGGGCTTTTGGTGCAGGATTTCTGACCTCACAGTCCTCCTCCTGTTCCATGCTTTGGTCCTCTTTGCCCCCAACATAGGAGTCTAATGTTGAATTTTTCTGTTTATTTTGTTTTCTTTGCCCAGGCATGTTGCCACTTAATTACTTGACTTTTGGGCTTGTTGCCACAGTAGGACTCTGCCACCAGACAGGGGAGCTTCTGGCCCAAACGGTATCTTCTCAACTTCTGGAGATATTAGTTGGGTGGCCTCTGTGAAGCCTCCACATGCTCTGGAAAGCTGGACACAAACCCCAAGACCTCCACCCCAGACCACAATTCAGATCCAAGAAGGGTAAAGCAAAAGCTTTACCCCCCCCCACACTGATGTCCGGATCCCCCTACAGTTCGTAGGCCAGGAGCTGAAGCTGCAACTGAAGCTGCAAAATGGCAGCTGTGCCGCATCTCCTCAGCCTGCTTCTATCCCCCAGGGGAAGAAGCTGACAAACTCCCAAATACTGGTCCCAAAGTCCATAGGGCACTAACCTCTTACTTTTTGTTGGAAATTCTGGAAAAGCCACAGCTGCTGGTGTTCTGGGGTCCCTCCAGCGACGACTGGTCTGGCCACCCTGGGGCTCAAAACTCAGACTCACACAGTCCTGGGCTCAGCTCCCAGAGCACTGCGCTGTCGGCTCCCAGAGAGCTGCGCTAGCTGCTCCTTGACGGGCTGCCGGGCTTTCCTCAGTGGGAGGTTAGCTTCTCTGTGTTGTTCTGTAGGTTCTGGAGCTCCAGAGGTTGTTCAGGGTCCCCCTTTTACATAATTTTGAAGGGGAGTGTGCTGGAGCACAGTGGAGGTGCTATTTCTACTCTGCCATCTTGGCTCTGCCTCACATAAATCATTCTTTATACAAATAAAGACATATAAATACCTGGAGAAATATTAATTACTTACAAGTAGGCTGAGTCAACTTAATAAAAATGATAATACCACCTAAATTAATGTATTTATTTGATGCCATACCAATCAAACTACCAAAAGAATTACTTCATAGTGCTAGAAAAAAATAAGAAAATTCATCTGGAGGAGAAAAATATCAAGAATATCTAGGGAACCAATGAGAAAAAATAAGGAGTAAGGGAGTCTATTAGTAACAGATCTCAAAAATAGTAAAAAGCTATAATCATCAAAATAATTTGTTACAGAGTAAGAAATAATGGCTAGGTGGTACAGTGAATAAAGTGCTGGAACTGAAGTCAGGAAGATTTATTTTCCCTGAGTTCAAATCTAACCTTTGATACTTACTATGTGACTCTGGACAAATCACTTAATCCTGTTTACTCAGTTTCTTGTTTGCAAATTTAGCCAGAGAAGGAAATAGCAAACCATTCTAGTATCTTTGCCAAGAAAACCCAAAGTGGGTACATGGAGAATCAGACGCATCTTAAAAAACTGAACAACAAGAAATAGCAAGGTTGATCCATGAAACAGATTAGCACATAGTATACCAAAGCAAATAAACAAACTCACAGTATTTAATAAATATGAAGATCCCAACTATTGAATCAAGGACTCACTATTTGACAAAAATTACTAAGAAAGCTGAAAAGCAATCTAGCTGAAAGTAGGCATAGACCAACTTTTACACTATTTACCAAAATAAGTTTGAAATTGATAAATGATTTAGACGTAAATATCACATAGGTAATCTCTTAAACAAATCAGTAGAGCAGAAAAGAGACAAAAAAAAAGGAAAATGACAAATGATTGAAGGGATGTGGGGAGAAAAGGCACCTTAATACATTGTTGGTGGAGTTGTCAACTAGTCCAACCTTTCTGGAAAGTAATTTGGATCTAAGACCCAAAGACTATTATGCTGTCCATACCCTTGGAACCAGCAGTACTGCTATTCAGACTATATCACCTAAAAATATAAGAAAGAGGAAAAGGACCCATATGTACAAAAATGTTTGTAGCCACTTTTTTTTTTTTTTGTGATGACAAAGAATTGGAACCTGAAGGGATGCCCATCAACTGGGGAATGGTTGAACAAGCTGTTGTATATGAATATGATGGAATACTATTGTGCTATAAGAAATGATATAGGGAATGGTTTCAGAAAAATCTGGGAAGACCTGTATGAACTGATGCAAAGTGAAGTGAGCAGGACCAGGAGAACAATCTACACAGTAACAGCAATATTGTAATGATAATCAACTGTGAAGAACTTAGTAACTCTTGTCAGCATCCCCATGCCAAGACCAGCCCTCTTTTTTTATTCCTCTATTAGGACACACCCTATTTCCAGAGCTAAGGTCCAGCAAGCAAGCTGTGCCCTGATCTTGGCATAACAATAATCCTTTGTGCTCACTCTCTGGATCAACTCATCCACAGCACAATCCCAGAATTGTTTCATACTAGCACCAGGTGTTCTCTGACAAGCACCTGCAGTAGTCCTGAAGCCCTGTTATGAATCAAACTTGTCTCATTGTTACTGTGACCCCTCTGTGTCAGGGCTAAAGTTTACTGCAAAGTCATTGGTATATGTATTGAGATTTGCCCACACTAAAGCAGGTTCCCCATTGTGGGGAAGGGGTGTCATGTGTGTTTAGTTTCCCTCTTTTCTTAGGAAGGAGGACTCTGCTTGCAAACCATTTCCCTCATAAACAAATTAAACTTCTGTTGATTTCTGACTGTCCTATGTCTTGCCTGCTCTGCTCTTTTGGGCTCCAGTCACTCACAGGTTAGAGACTAGTTTGATCCAGTTGACATAGTGGCCTATCCACTACAATTTCAAAGGACTCATGATGAAACATGCTATCTGCCTCTAGATGGAGAATTGATGAACTTAGAGTGTAGAATAAAGCATATTTTCCTCCCCTCCTCTCCCCCCTTTCCCCTCCATGGCTAATTTACAAATTTGTTTTGCATGACTAGATATATTTGTAATAGTTTTTGTTTTTCTTGTCTTCTCATTGGGTAGGGGAGGAAACATGGAAAGGGACAGAATTTGGGACCGATAAAAAAAAAGAAAAAAAAGATCCTGTGTTTAATAAATGAATGAATAAATCATATTAAAGAGAGAAAGATGGTTTTTGAGCAGTGCATCTCTTGGAGAGTGAAGAATATTGCTCATGTGGATCTATGACTAAGCAGTAAGAATAAAGTCACAGTAAAGAGAAGCAAGGATAATTTTTAGTACTCTCATATTCATCTCCCTCCCCTTACTGTTATAGGGAGTTTATTCTTTTTTCTTTTGGCAGGGCAATTGGGGTTAAATGACTTGCCCATGGTCACACAGCTAGTAAGTGTGTCAAGTGTGTGAGGCTGGGATTTGAACTCAGGTCCTCCTGACTCCAGGGCCCATTGGCCCTCTATTCACTGTGCCACTAGCTGCCTCCAGGGAGTTTATTCCTAACAGTGTAAGTTTGATGGGAAAGGGATTGCCTTTCTAGCAGCTCCAAAATATGCTTACCTTTATGCCTTCTGGGAGAAATCTTTGTAGGACTTTGTGGGAAAGGACCCATAGGAATATCACAGAGTTGCCTTGCTATAGAGTTCAAATTCAGTTCCTTTCCAGGGAGAGCTTATGGATTACTGTGTTTGATGTGTGTTATCTGTTTAAGAGCTCTTGCAAGGTGTCTGAGCCTTTTGCATATTCTGTGGGGTGAAATAAAGATATTACTTTGAGTGCTTATTGAGGAGTTGGGGACCCTGTTACCTACATTTATGGAAACATGTACAAGGATGTATTTAGAGATTTCCTCGAGGATACTCTCTAGGTGAGTGCATAAAAAAGAGAAAATGAGCTTTTTGAGTAAGTCCATAATACTGGGCCTTGTTCATAAAAGGCCAGAGCTAGGGGATCCCTGGGTCATGGATTATATATTGTACAGTATATATTATACAATGTGGTGTCAGAGTCTGGCTGTGTAGTTTCATTTTCATCAGTGATTAATATAGATCATTATAGAAATGTCATCAAATTTGTATCATTTTACTTTTATTTATTGTCCTCATTCCAATTTTATTTTACTATTGCAAATCATGGCTTTATGTGACTCTGATTTATCTCTAGGATTTCATTTAAATGTTTCTTTCTAAGACATTCTTTATCTTATCTTAAATCTCAGTGCTATGGTATGGCCCCAGGACCTGAAACTATCAAGACATTAAAATCCTTTACAACTTCTCTTTAGTGTAGGCTGTAGATATCTTGTGCCAAATTTAGGGCAAGTGAAGTATTATCTTAGTGTTTCACAGTAGGAGGATCCCTTCAATATGACAGAGATAAGTAGCAGGATTTATCAGGAAAAAAATAACTCTTGCCTTAAGTGCTGATAATCTGCATAATTGTCATGTGCTCCTATGCAGTCAAAACCTTTACTTTTATTTTAATTATATTTATGTAATATATATTATATATAATTGTATTTAATTATTTAGTAACACATGCATACATGTTTGTTGTTGTTCAGTTCTTTCAGTCATGTCTGACACTTTGTGACCCCATTTGGGATTTTCTTAGCAGAGATACTGCATTTTGGTTTTCCATCTCTTTTTCCAGCTCATTTTATAGATGAGGAAACTGAGACAAGCAGGGTTAAAAGACTTGCCCACAGTCACACAGTTAATAAGTATCTGAAACCAGATTTGAACTCATGAAATGTGTCTTCTTGATTCCAGGCTGGTGCTCTATCCACTGTGTCACCTAGTTGCCCTAATGTATGTTAATCAATAATAATTATGCAAATAGACCTTTTGGGGCAAGATAAATGTTTTGTTTAAATGATTAATTGCATTCTTATGTATATAAATGCATGTATGTATATGTATATATACACACTGTCTATATATCTCATATATATGATATATATCATATGTAATATATGATATGTATATATATCATATATAATTTCAATTAAATTCAATAAACATTTATAAAGTGCCTGCCATATGCCAAGTAAGTGGTGGAAATACAAATAAGAAAAAGAAAGACAGATCCTGGTCCCAAGGAGTTTATAACTTAGTGAGGGAAGACAACATATAAAAGGAAGCTGGAAAGCAGGGTGTGAGAGTTGGAGAAAGTCCCAGGCACCCTGTGTGTATTCTGTGGAGTTCAAACAAAGCAGAGCTGTGATGGAAAGTGGAGAGTGATCAGGAGACTTCTTTATAGAGATTAAGGAAAGCTTTGGAAGGAATTTGGTGCTCCACCCTCCAGCCTTGCAATTACTGGGGAGAAGAGACTGAGGGAGTTGGAAAGGTATTCTGTTAGAACATGATGTACTTTGTTCTTTTTCATGGTATAGGTCTCTAAATCTTGATGTAGCTAAAGGCAGTATCATTCAGTTTTGAATCAAATAGAATAACTGGTCATAGTATCTTTCACATGAAGCTCATTGAGTAGCGTGGTGGACCTGGAATCAGGAAAACTTGAGTTGAAATCTCACCTCAGACACTCATTAGCTGTGTGATTCTTTTTTTTTTTTTTTAAAGCAATTGGGGTTAAGTAACTTGCTCAAGGTTACACGGCTAGTCATTATTTATGCGTGGGTGCTCATTTTCTGAGGCCGGATCTGATCTCGGGTCATCCCAACTCCGAGGCCGGCACTCTTACTCACCGCGCCACCTAGCCGCCCCTTTAGGGCAATTGGGGTTAAGTAACTTGCCCAAGGTTACACGGCTAGGTTTTAGTTTGTATGGATTAAGTGTCGGAGGCCGGCTCCGAGCTCAGGTCCTTCTGATTCCAGGGCCCGGGCTCTATTCACTGCGCCACCTAGCCGCCCCTAGCTGTGTGATTCTGGGCAAGTCACTTAACCTCTGTTTGCCTTAATCCACTGGAGAAGGAAATGGCAAAGCATCCTAATATTTTTGCCAAGAAAACTCCATGGACAGTGTGATCTATGTGGCCATGAAAAGACAGGACTGACAACACAAGTCTTTCACTTAGAAGGAACATTTTTTTTTTAATTTTTTCATGAATGTGTTATTTGTCCTTCATTTTTGAAGAACATCAATGATGTCATGTAATGTGGTGGATGTCTTGATTCATCCATGAGTTGGATTTAAGTTGCAAAAAGTCATTATCTTCACTCTTTCTTCCATAGTCATTGAAATCCAGTGGCAGGAGAAAAGTCAAGATGACTGGTAATGGCCCAGGGATACAGGGGATGACCTTGGCATCCTCGATGTCTGACCAAGCTCTATGCTCTCCATAACATCTGCTTCAGCTACCTTCATGGCTATTGGAACAAATTGTTCTTATCCACCCATTTTACTAGGAGAAGTCTTCACATGCTTGGAGTTTGATACTCTGCTAACCCACAGATGGGTTTGAGGCCTGCTGTTATCCTCAATCTGATTTAGTCTGTCTGCTGAGAAAATGTACTGGGGTGTGGCTGCTGTGTGTATTACAGCTTCTTGGATAGAGATGAGTGTCAGGTAGACACTAAAGGTAGATGAGCAGCCCTTAAAAAGGCTTAGCAAACCCTCACACCCAAGGTTCTAGTCCTTCTTGAATACCACCCAGACAAATGAACAGATATATAGCAACCCATCATACTTCTCTGGTATGTCTTACAGCATTTAGTACTATACTTTTATGGCATATATTTATGCTCAATAAATGATGAATTGATTAGCTTATGTTACAACTTTCCTGTAGTGAGATATTTTCAAGAATATGATTTTATCAGTGTGAGGTCTTTTCCTTTAGTTGGTTGTGATGCCATGGACAAGCAGCTTTCCAGAAGAATGCTACTGTGAACAGCTTTTAAGATTCTGATTACACAGTATAGTGATCATTCTATTTATTCCATGACAAAAGCAAAACATCCACAGAAAATCAAGGTATAGCATTCACAATATTACAACTTATCACAGAAAATCACAATATAATATCCACAACATAGTCTCAAAGTATAATAGTCAAAGTCTTCCATTCATAGGGCAAAGTCTTGATTAACTAAATCAGCTACTTATTAGTAGTCTCAAAGTACAATAGCCAAAGTCTTCAAGCACCCCAGCATCTGCTTTGCTAAAGGAAAGCAACTCAAAATGGGTTAACAATCTTGCTTTAATCAATCAAACATATATATCGTTTACCTAGTTCAGGGGAAAAAAGGTCAGCACCCTGAACTTCAGAGTATACAGACAGAAGTTATAAGACAGAGAAACAGACAGGCTTCCAAACTGTCCAATCATTACATTCATACCAAATCACAGTTACCAGAAAGGGAAGCATCAACATCTGGATTTTCAAAGCAGGGGGCTCTCAACAGCTGCCCAGAGTCTCATCTGGTCAAATCACACAACACTTCTCAAAGTGAGCCCCAAAGCAAAGCCTCACATCAGAGATTATATAGCCTTCTCCTGGGTCAGAGAATGTAACCATCCTCTTGACCCACTGCCCAATCACACAGCATCAAGGTGTAGGCATTCCTGAAAACCAAGCCTCCTGCCACAGGCTCCATGTGACCACATTCAGCCTATTAGGGGGCAGAGTATATTTTCAAATCAAGGAAGGTTCTTAGAGTCTCTTAAGCCTATCAAAGGGCCTAGGGGCAGGGAAGATCTTTAAATTTGCATTTCCATTACATTGGTACAGACTATAATCTTTTCATTGCATTCTAATCTGATTTTCATTCATGTCCTTCCTCCACCAAAGCCCTGGAAGACTCCTTCTACTATTCTGAAGGATTTGTAATATCATCAATGTGGATACTCCTTCAATGCTCCAACCCATTCATGCCTTCTCGGACTGTGAAGCTCTTGTCTATGCATTTCTATAAGTTCTTTCAAGGGGGTCCACCCAAAATGCTGGGGGACTTTATCTATATTTCTTTACCTGGATGTTGGTGGACCTTGTAAGGTGTCCACAGCTTGTCCCTGACACTTACCACAGGAGCAGCCCACCTTCTTTTCTGATACTTCACTTCTTTGATGACGCCCTTTATGCCACTTCTCCTACACCATTCTTGGCAATATGATGCAGCTTAGATGTGCCCATCACATGCTTCTCATTACTATTTCAGCGACCCTCAACTTTAAATTGTTAGAGATTATGACATTCCATGACTTGCAACCATGCAGCAGCATCAGAGAGATTTTTTTTTCAGGAAGAATCTTAAAGGTCATTAAAATGTCAATAATTATTATGTGAATTTTGTCTGTAGGGAGTTCCCACAGGGGATTTCATACCACCTATAACTTAGTGGATGAATACAAGTCAGTTGCTCAGAGAACTTAAGTGACTTTCCTGTCAGAGGGGGAATATGAACCCAGATCTTTCTAGTTCTAGGTCTAGCATTTAACTAAGTTATGCATTTTTATGTCTCTGCAGTCATTAAAAGGGAGGCATAGTTTTCCAAAGACAATCCAGCCCCTTCTCCTCCTATTCAATTCCAGGTACAGTTCATTGTTCATCTGCTGTGTCTGTCCAAGATATATTATTGATGGGCAAGCTGTATGGGGTATCTATCCAGTAATATAGCATGACCTGGAAAATAAGCATTTCTCTAATAAAAGAACTAATCAAATTAATTTCTCCAAGCAAAAATGCTATATAAGCACAGAATAATATTGATTTGTTCTCCTTTTTAGTCATTTGTACCACTTTCCTGAAAGCCTTAAATAATTCTTTTAAATTTTTTTTGATTGGTACTTATGTACTTAGGGCAATTCAGATAAAAAACAGGTTTATTCTGAGTAGGATTCTTTGAACACTTGTAAAAAAGCAAATACTGAAAACACAACTGTAATAAGACATCTATGAATCATGGTGAGCCTCTAGTGGTGATAGCTATATTTACCAGAATGACAGGGATAGAATTTTTTAAAAGACAGACTTTCAATAGTCACTTAAAAAAAAAAAAGCAACCAAAGTATAGATTACACTTTAAAAGTTCAAATGAACTTTTAATTTAATTAGCTTCAACATTAATCATTGGATAAAGAAGTTATGAATAATTATACTCACAGCCTTCCTTGTTCCCCCTCATCATTTTTCTTCCTTTTGCACATTTAATTTCTTTTTAATTAAAAAAGATACAATTTAGTTAAAACATTCTTATCATGGTGTTCAGATATGACTCATATAAGCAATCATAAAATTTCCAATTTGTCAAAATTATACAGTTATGATTATAACCTTGAATTTCTCGATTAGTGCCTTAAAAATCATAATGTATCCTTAATGGATGCGTGTACCTTTTATCATTCCATGCTATATTAGAGATACAGATTTATGCTTCTTATTAATAACTGCAAAGTTGGAAGGTTTTTCCCCCCTCTTTTTGAAATCTGTTACAAATAACGAACATGAAAAGGATTGCCACAGAATCTTCCCCAAAGGAACGTAGCATACACAAAGCCTTGTTGTATCAGTTGACACTGATAAAGCTTTTCTTTTTGGACTACTAAAGCCTAAATTATTTTTGCACCATTTTTTCCTTCGATAAAACATCATGGATAGATGCCCAGAAACCCACTCAAAGTATTTTAATCCTGATACTAAAATAATGCAGGCTGATCAATATTCATCTGTAGGGGATGACCTCATTTTGGAGTAATGCTGGGGCTGTGTTAAAGTTACTGCCAGTATTTAAATTTCCCGTTAGGTATGTTGTATGTACCAGAAAGAACATGAGACGTGCAGTCAGAAGACTGGGGTCAATTTCCAGCTGTGCCACTCAGTAGCAAGTCACTGAACCTCAAGTTTGTGAGTGATAAAACTGAGATTTTAATAATCTTACCACTCATCCCACACAGTTGTGTGAAAAATGCACACTTGATTTTTTTAGGGAGGGATGTTTTCTTTTTTTTAAGTTTGATGATTTAAAAAGGAACAATTAACAAAGTCACTTCCCCATAAAAAATGATGCTCCTCAGTAACAAAGAAATTAAAAAACAACCATAAAAAAACAAAAACCTGACACATCAACCATGTCTGCCCATTCCGATACCTGTGTTCTACCACAGAAGAGGGAGGTAGTTTTCATTATCAATAAGAGATGTTTCTTTTCAAAGTTAAAATATAATTTCTTACTGGAAGTCTTTTTGGAGTTGCCAACCCCTTTAAGTCTTGGCAAACTTCTTTGGCTTGGGTCATTTGGGGAGGGAGGTGGAAAGAAATAGTAAAGAAGAAAAGTCAAGGTCAGATCTTTGTCTCCCAAGGGCTTTTCCTCTCAGAGAAGCATTGGGAGGACATGCTTCCTTCTTCGGGTACACAATGCTCTGAAATAATAACATGAAAGAAATGGGTTGATCCAGGAACTCCAGGCACCAGTTCCAAGAGGTCTGATATTACTTTCAATTTCTCCTCAGCACATGGGCTCAGCTAATGGAGTGGCATAGGGACAGGGCATCCCAGAATTTGTGCCAACCAGAAGAGCTGGCAAACTTACTTTGTTTTTATGCTGTCACAGCTTGCTGCAACTCTGAATAATAAAGGGCCAGCTAAAAGAGGTCCAAGAAGGAAGGAAATACACCATGCTTCATACAAGAGAGAAATGTTCTCGCTTTCCTTTTGTACTTTCAACAGAATTTTGAAAGGAAAATAACACAAGACCAAAGGAGGTTTAGTTCTTTTCTGAGGAAAATGCCTTCTTCATATAAATCTGAGGAAAGGCGCTTGGGAGATAACCTGGGCGGGGCGGGGGGGGGGGCTCAATTCTTTAAAAGAATGTTTAGGTATCGGCTAGCTCTGTTATCTGCTTGAAAGCAATCTGGGAATAAAGAAAAAAAATCACCTCATCTCATTTATAGACATTAAATAGGAGTCATAAAACATGAAATGTACCTAAGTTTTCAGAACTGACTGCCCATGAGAGTAAGCTCCCTTTTTCTCTGCCTTCTGTGTTCTTTGCACCCCATAGCTGCCAGTGTTATAATTTGCAAATGGACCGTCTGGCTCTCCTCTCCCGGCTGTTAATGATTTGCTGTAGAAGGAGCAAGAGTTGGAGAGGAGTCTCAGCCAGCGGCACACAAGGACCGCCTCCTCCCTTCCCTGGCTAGCAGGCACATTTTGGTGGAAATCCCACAGTGCTACATAAGAGCGAGGCAGACGCAGATCATGCACATGGAGGCGGCTAGTCCACAAGCCCCAAGCTCCTCGGAGGCACCGGGACTCCTTAACAATTTCATAAACCTCCTGCTCAGGATCAAAGAAAAACTCTTCACCTGGTGAGTACAAAGAGCAGAGGGTGCAGCTGCTCCCGGAGGAGGCGAGGACGGACCGAGAAGGGGAAATGCCTGGGTAGGCAAGCTGTGCAGCTACTAGACGAGCCACGCACGTGGCTTCTCAAAGCTCTCCCCTCCCCAGAGCTGAATTTCTGGTACGGGGAGCAAGGGATGCAAAAGCTAGACTCTCAAGGGACCCGAAACCTATTTTTGGCGTTCCAACCCAAAATGGATGTTAGAAGACATCAGGCTTCTTGATATACGTGTGTGTGTCCTGGACTGTCTCTCTGTGTCTGTCATTCTCTCTTTGTCTTCGTATTTCTCTCACACACAAACGCACACCTTAAAAGAGTGTGTATATGTATTCTGGGTGTTTGGAGAGACAAAACCCTTCTGTAAGGCTGGTCCCTCAATTTCTCGTGGGGGAGAAAGAATATAAGTTCTCTGAGAGCAGGGACTAACAATAACACCGTACTTAGTGCTGTAGAACAATCTTGATATACTGAAGCAGAAGAGGTCTTGAAGAACCTAGATCCCCGGACCTCTAATTTACGTTTCTTTCCCCTACAGCCGGCAGCTTCTCCAAAGTGACATTTTCGATAGTTGGCGCTTAGGAACTACTTGTGGATGGTTCGCTTAATTAGGGGCGGGGGAAACTTGTGTCGCGCCCCAGGGGTGCTGATAGGCTGAGGAGGTGAGCTTGCAGAAGGGGCAGATTCTTGCCTTCCGCTTACACGCTACAACTTCCTTGACTGTCAGGTACGGAACCAGTTGAGCTCCTGGGAGAAATCTGCCCTTGGGTATCTGCAGCACACCATCGGACTGTTCCTTCTTCGGAATGTGCGTGGGCAGGATAGGAAGGGCGGTCCCCTCCATCTACCGAGGCTAGGACCGGACTCCCGTCTTCTGTCTTTTGTGTTTCCTTCTAGCACAGTACCCTGATTTCTGTGAAGGGGCCAACTGGCGGGCGGGCTTGTTGATTTTAGAAAGTAGGTGTTTTCCGTGGCTTCTGATATCTGAAAGAGCACACGCAGGCACCCAGGGCAGAGCAAGAAAATGAAATGATAGTATGTTCCAGGGGTGGGGAACCTGGAGCCTCGAGGCTGCATGTGACCCTGTAGGTCCTCAAGTGCAGACCGTTGACAGAACCCAAATCACAGAACAAATTCCTTTAATAAAAGGATTTGTTCTGTAAAACTTAGCTGACTCAGGGGAGGCTAGGTGGCACAGTGAATAGAGCATCGGCCCTGCAGTCAGGAGGACCTGAGTTCAGGTTCAGCCTCAGACACTTAACACCTGCCTAGTGACCTTTGGCAAGTCACTTGGCCCCAATTGCCTTGCCTTCCCCTCTCCAAAAAAAGCAAAAAAGCAAAAAAACAAAAAACCTTGGATGATAAGGCCAGAGGACCTAGAAGACCTCCCACCCCTGGATCATTAGCCTAATATGCATTTAGAAGGAGAAAAAGAGGCCCAATGGTTGCTGGGTTGCTGGTCCTGAGTTATTTAGCTCCAGGCTATCAGAACTCTATTTGGTCAGTGAGGATAGTTGGCATTTCTTTTTTTTTTCTTTTTTGATTTTAGGAGGGAGGAAGGTAGGGTAATTGGGGTTAAGTGACTTGCCCAAGATCACACTGCTAGTTTTTATGTTAATTAAGGCCGGATTTGAACTCAGGTCCTCCTGACTCCAGGGCCAGTGCTGTATTCACTGCCACCTAGCCTCCCGATAGTTGGCATTTCACTGAAAGGATTTCTAAGCTTCTGAGCAAAAGAGGCTATTAGAATACTTTTTGATAGATATTAGACTACTTTAAAAAAATAGACCATAGTTTTGAAATGAAAAAAAAATTCTAAATTTCAAAATATCTGAGTTTTAGAGTATGGAGTATTATACCTCCACCCCATTTATGAACAAATCACTTTACCTTCCCTGGGCCTCAGTTTCCTTATCTGTAAAATGAGGTTGAATCGGACGGCCTCTGAGAGTCCTTCCAACACTAGCATTATGAACCTAATATCCTGTGGTACAAGGAACATAAGCAACTCAACTGCTATTTTATATTCTCTTATACCTAGAGGACTAAAGAGATCAATTTGACATGCTTGTAGTTGTATCACCAATGTGTTGCAGAGGCAATACCTGAACCCAGCTTCTCAACACAAGGCTGAATCCAAGGCTGACCATATAAGCCATAATGCCATCCATGCTTCCTCTAATTGTACTTCTATTGTTAAGTTGTGTCCAACTCTTCATGACCCCATTTGGGGTTTTCTTGATAAAGATGCTGGAGTCAGTTGCCATTTCCTTCTCCAGATCATTTTACAGATGAGGAAACTGAGGCAAACAGGGTTAAGTGACTTGCCCAGGGTCACAAAGCTAGTAAATGTCTGAGGCCAGATTTGAACTAAGAAAAAAGAGTTTCCCTGACTCTAGGCCCATAGCTTTATCTACTGCATCACCTAGCCACCCCCATCTTATGTATAGAATGCTATAAATAAGTCTCCTTTCCCTTAGCTGGAATTGATTTCTTACTCCCTGGCCTCTCATAGTACTTTGCTCCTACATCTCTTATAGAGGTTATCACATATTGCCCTGTATTATAGTAATTTGTATTCCCATTTTATCTTTCCCACTAAATTGTAAATTCCTTGACAGCAAGAATGATTCATCCCAGATTTTCCTGCAGCACCTGGTCTGGATCTCCTCTTTGCCTCTATCACAATCTAGTTTGTATCATACTTATTTAGACATTCTGGTGCACTTCTCTCTCTCTCCCTCTCTGCCCCCCCCCATACTGTATAACACCTGAAGGTAGGAACTGTTTTTGTTTTTGTATCTCCAATACCTAGAGCCAAGCTCAGTAAATATTTATTGAATGAGTAAAGGGTTGAGAATAATCTATAAGGTCAACTAGGCCTGAAATAGTTTCTCAACCCTTTTTCTTCCTATTTAAGTTAATAAGTCTTGTGAATTCTACCTTTGCAATATCTCTCATCTTCTCCCTTCAGTTTACATGACCATCAGGGGCCATCTCCAGTCCTGATCTATATCTTGCCTCTGGACCCTGATGACTCTGAAGAGGAAAGTGAGGCTGGTGACCTTGCATAGCGCCCTGCCCCTCCTCACTTAAATCCAATTCACTTGCAAGTCACGGCATCATCTTCCTATCATGATCCTTTTTGAGAACAAAGGACAAACAACAACAAACATAACCATCTTCCTAATTCAGGGTCTAATTACTTCTTGACTACACTGTTTCAGTTGCCTCTTAATTGGACTCCCCTCTTCTAATCTCTTGAATCTTTTAAGCCATAACCCCAAATTTGTCACTCTTCTGTTTAAGAAACTTCAATGGCTCCCTATTGCCTCTAAGATAAAACATTGAATACATTTCACAGTTTAGCTCTAGCCCACTTTTCCAGGATTATTTGCCCATGACTACTTTTCATGCTTTACTTTCCAGCCAGACTGACCTACTTGGGTTCCCCATCAATATCATTGCATCTCTCCTCTATGCTTGGAGTGTGTTTTCATAGGATCATAGGAACTGCAAGGACACTTGTCACTCTGCCACTTCAAGTCCTTAGCTTCCTGTAGTGGTAATCTCATCTGGCTCCATCTCTTGCTTCTGTTTTTGGGCTGGCATTGCTCCATTCCTGGAAAGCACTCCCTGTCCACTCACATTCCAGAGTCCTTAACTTTTTTAAGGCACATCTCAAGCACTACCTGCTACAACATGCCTTCCCTGATCTCTCCAATTGCTAGTGCCTTCTCTCACTTGTTATTTAGTAGTTTTAGTTCTGTCTTCATCATCCCATTTGAGGTTTTCTTGGCAAAGATACTGGAGTGGTTTGCTATTTCCTTCTCCAGCTCATTTTACAGATGAGGAAACTGAAGTAAACAGGGTTAAGTGGCTTGTCTGGGGTCATACAGCTAGTAAGCCTCTGAGGTCAAATTTGAACTCAGGTCTTTCTGACTTCAGGCCCAGCTCTCCATGCACTGTAACTACCCTGCCTTCTTCACTATCTTGTATTTATCCTGTACAGTTGTTGTACAGTTGAAAAATCTCCTTCCCAAAAGTCAGGATATTGGTTCAAATTCTACCTTTAGCTCTTGATGCCTTGTGTGACCTTGGACAAGTCCCTGAGCTTCAGTCTTTTATGTATAAAATAAAAGATTTGAACAGTTTTAAATTTGTCACCTAGTGTTGTCTTCCTTGATCAGTTGTAAATCTGAGATCAGAGATTGCTTCATATTTTATCTTTGTCCTTTGTTCCCAGTTCTTAGCACAG
Organism: Gymnobelideus leadbeateri; assembly: GCA_011680675.1. Classification (NCBI taxonomy): domain Eukaryota; kingdom Metazoa; phylum Chordata; class Mammalia; order Diprotodontia; family Petauridae; genus Gymnobelideus; species Gymnobelideus leadbeateri. Next base: position 463,338 of record WOXC01009073.1, read on the forward strand.
TGCCTGACTGTAGGCACTTTATAAATGCTTGTATTTCCTACAGGAAGCCTTTCCTGATCCCCTCAATTGTTAGTGCCAACACCCTTTCTCCTCAAACTGTCACACTATAGGCATCTTACATCATCACTTATATGTTGAGCTAACCCATAGAAAGGAAGCAGATAACAGAATGAATTGGAAACCAGATTCCAACATATATGTTGTATGCAAGAGACAAACTTGAGGCAGAAAGATTACAGAGTTGAAATGAAGGGCTGGAGCAGAATCTGTTATGCTTCAAGTTGAAGTGGATAGGGAAGGGAATGGGAGGGAGGGAGAGAATCTGGAACTCAAAATTTGAAAAAGAAAGGAATGTGGAAAATAAATGATGTTTTAAAAAGTGAAATTAAAGAAAAAATACTTATTGAATTGAATTGCTCCCCCAGCACCGGTGCAGTGTTCTACAACAATATATAAAATAAAAAAAGTATGAAGATTCTCCTGTGTGTTAGGCAGTGTGCTAAGCCCTGAATATAAAAAGACAAATACAAAAACTGTCTCTGTTATCAATGAGCTTACAATTTAATGAAGAGAAGCAATGTGTACACTGATAAGTAAATACAAAATATTTTGTTGTTTGGTCATGTCCAGCTCTTCATGACCCCATTTGGGTTTTTTTTTTTTTGACAAAGACACTGGAGTGGTTTGCCATTTCCTTCTTCAGATCATTTTACAGATGAGGAAACTGAGACAAACAGGATTAAATGACTTGCCCAGGGTCACACAGCTAGTAAGTGTCTGAGGCCAGATTTGAACTCAGGTCTTCCTGACTCCAGGTCCAATGCTCTATCTGCTGTGCCACCTAGCTGCCCTAATATAAATATAGAAAGTCAATATGTAGTAATGTTGGGGGTAGGATGGGCCTAAAGACTAGAGTAGGAATTCCTAATCTTTTTTTGTCATAGATCCCTTTACCAGTCTGTTGGAGCCTATGCACCCCATCTAAGAATAATGTTGTTGTTTTTTTTAAGCAATTGGGGTTAAGTAACTTGCTCAAGGTTACACGGCTAGTCATTATTTATGTGTGGGTGCTCATTTTCTGAGGCCGGATTTGATCTCGGGTCATCCCAACTCCGAGGGGGGTTTTTGGTGGTTTTTGGGTTGGGGTTGTTTGGGTACGGCTAGGTTTTTGTTTGTGTGGGTTAAGTGTCTGAGGCCAGATCCGAACTCAGGTCCTTCTGACTCCAGGGCCAGCGCTCTGCTCACTGCGCCACCTAGCCGCCCCAAGAATAATGTTTTTAAATGCATAAAGGTACACTTACCTAGTATTAAAAGAAATTTACAGACCCACTGAAATCTATCCATGGATACTTTGGAGGTCTGTCCTCACCAGGATAAAAACTCTTGAATTAGAAGGGTCTCCAAAGACTTTATGTGAGAGGTGACACTTAAGCTGAACCTTGAGGAAACTAGAGATTCTAAGATGCAGAGATGACAAGGGCCTGCATTCCAGGTATAGAATTGGGAACCAGAATATTGGGTCTACAAGAATATCAAATGTGGGGGCAGCTAGAATAGAGCACCAGCCCTGGAGTCAGGAGGACCTGGGTTCAGATCTGGCCTCAGACACTTAACACAAAAACTAGTCATGTGACCTTGGGCAAGTCACTTAATCCCAATTGCCCTCCAAAAAGAAAAAAAAAGAAAAAAAAGAATATCAAATGTGTGTATAGATAAGAAATGTTCAATAATGTTGAAAAGAGGCTGAATCTAGGTTATATGCCAAACTAAGGTGTATTTTATTCTCAAGGCAGTAGGGAGTCATAGGAGCTGCTTGAGCAAGGGAATGGCATGGTTAATCTGTGCTTTACAAATATCGATTTGGCATCTGTATGAGGGATAGGTTGAAGAAATGAAAGACTGGAGGCAGGGAGTCCTATTAGGAGGCTCTGGCAGTAGTCCAGGAGACAGGTGATAAAGACGGCCTAGGGAGATGGATGTGTAAGCAGAGAGAAGGGAACAACTGGAGATGTAAGAGATACTGAGGGACTAGAATTCCTAAAATTTGGCCACAGGCAGTAAAGGGTGAAGTGGCAAGAATGGCTCCTAGGTTGTAAACTTCATTGACTAGAAGGATGGTTAGTGCTTTTGAAAGAAATAGGGAAGTTAAGAAGAAGCAGGATTTAGAGGAAAAGATGACAAGGTTGGATGTATTGAATTTGAAATGCTCGTAGAACATCTGCTTGGAAGTGGTCAACAGATGGTTGATGATGAATGGTTGGAGAAGCTATCCACAATAGACAATAAAAGTTAGAATTGAATGATCCCTTTGTTCCCCCTCTTCTTTTTAGATTCCTTTTGGGTAAATGAGGGACCCAATGGTACTGTAAAGAAGGCCTGCTAATGAGTAGAGTCTAGTGTAGCCTAAATCAGAGTAAAGAATCAGTGACCTGTATTTCCAAGGGAAGCCAATGTCAAGGCATGCCAAAGGTTGTGACTGTCTAACTATGTATGATCTATTCTTTAGTGACATGCAAATTAAGAATCCTGGCTTTCTTGCACTTGCTTTCTCTTAATTGTTTTGGCATTTTTCCTTGATATGATTTGGACATTGATGGGCCATCAGTGTAGACTGTTCAGTTGCAGGTTTTTTTCAGTTCTTCCCCATTACCTCCTTCCTCCTGTTCTCCCCCACATTGCTCTCCGATAATCTTACTTCCCAGAGTTTCAGGACTTATTGTATTTAGTTTCCTTACTTTTGATTTAGACTTCTGCCATACCAACTCAGGAAGCACCAAGAACTGTGTGTGAGCAATGTTAAGGATACAGATATGGAAAGGGAGTGTTTGTAACATCATGAAGTCTTCCTGCCATTATTAATCAGAAACATCATGTTTCGTAGTTAGGAACTCAAGATAAGAAAGCATTTTGTTATCCACTAGATCGATGACTGTGGGGGAGATAGGACATATAGTAAATTAGTCACTAAGCTTCAATGAGCTTTTAGTAAGCACTTGCTGTGTACTAAGCAGTGGGGATGCAAAGAAAGGGGCCCTGTTCTCAAGGAACTCACATTCCAATGGCAAAAACAGCACATAAATATGTAGGTGCATTCAAGATATAAACAAAGGAGATAGAAAGTAATATCTGAGAGAAGGGCAAGGGAAATGGAAAAGTCCTTTTGTAGAAGGTAGGATTTGAGCTGGATCTTGAAGGAAGTAAAGGTGGCTGGGAGTCAGGAGAGGCAACGAGGAACATTGCCAGCATGAGGGACATCCAGGTCAAAGGTGGAGTCAGGAGATGGAAAGTATTCCAGTATAGCTGGATTATAGCTTCAGTGTGTGGAGGGAAGCAAAATGTAAGTGTAAGAGGAAAGGTAGGTACCCGTGCATTTTGCTGTGCATGGAATCTTCAGGCCATTTCCTTCTATGATCTTAGAAATAGAGTTGAAGGCCTCTTTCAGTTTATAATCATGATTTCAGCCATTTTGCTCTATCATGACATTAAATGACCAGATGCCACGTTAGGAAGTCAGACTTTCAGAAGGTAGAAGGTAAATAATGACAGGTGTAGGCACGCTTTTTCTTTTAAAAGTACCTAGACATCTATTTTCAAGATATTTCAGGGGGACAGATTCTAAAAGAATCACAGATGATATTTACCACCAGTAAAAGTCAACCAAAAATACATCAGCAGTTACCAATCCTTAGGGCAACTTTTTCCACTTCTAGCTAAAATCTTAGAGAATGATGTTGAAGGATATTCTTTATGAAAACATAATAAGGAACTGATAGACAATTTTCTACAAAAGGCCACACCTAGACACGAATGAGAGGTAAAGAATATAAATTTTTGCTTTGACTGTCTCTTATTAATTCTCCGCTGCTATTCCCACCCACCAAAGCATTGTTAGGAAAATGCAGCTTTAAATACAAAATCAAATAGTATCTTGCTCAGTTTATGAAATACAACTAGATAGTTTTTGAGTTAGTTTACTAGTATATATATATTGGGAAAGCAATGTAGAGGGATACCAAATGAACTAGGTTCAGGATTGAATTGGAAGAGAGCAGGCTGTATAGCTCTTTGAACAGTCCAAGCTGCTGATGGTCACAAAAGCCCCATGTATATATACTGACATCACTGTTTTCCTGGGGGTTGCTATTTGGCAGTGAAGCATAGAATACAGTGATTTCAGGAGAATAAAAAAATTTTTTTAAAAGCAATTGGGGTTAAGTAACTTGCTCAAGGTTACACAGCTAGTCATCATTTATGCGTGGGTGCTCATTTTCTGAGGCCAGATTTGATCTCGGGTCATCCCAACTCCAAGGCCGGCGCTCTTACTCACTGCGCCACCTAGCCGCCCCGAGAATAAAATTTTTGATGACCCAGAGGGCAGTAGAAAGACATACGGTAGATAGGAGTGGGCAACAGCATCCTTGGCAATGAAGAGTGCTTAAAGAGTGGCAACAAAGCCACATAAAAAACAGATATGACTGGAAAATTAAGCTGGCTAAAGATAGAGTGTAGCTAGTGGCACGTTGGTGACACAATAGAGCACCAGGCCTGGAGTCAGGAAGATCTGAGTTCAGATGTGGCCTCAGGCACTTCCTAGCTGTGTGACCCTGGATAAGTCACTTAACCTCTGATAGCCTAACAAAAGGATCCACTGAAGAAGGAAATGGCAAAACACTTCAGTATCTGACAAAAAAAACAAAATACAACAAAAAACCAACCAAAACCCTATGGACAAAACTCTGGGATCACAGAGTTGGATACAACTGACTGAACAACAACACCTGGGCACATGGTAGTTATAATAAATACTTGAGTTAAGTTAACCCACTTGTCATATTCTGTTAATTTTTTTCTTGGCTGTCTGGTGGTACAGTGGATAGAGGGCTGGACCTGGAGTCAAGGAGACCTGATTTAAAATCCAGCCTTTATTAACCTTGTGATTCTGGACAAGCAATTTACCCTCTGTCTCAGTTTTTTTTTATCTGTAAAATGGGGATAATAATGGTGCCTACCTCTCAGGGTTGTTGTGAAGATAAAATGTTTTATAAATCTGAAAAGTGCTACAAAAGTGCTAGCTATTTTTAATACTAACAATAATGAAAAATTTCCTAATAATTAGAAGTATCCAAAAGTGGAAATTTGCTGCCTCAGTTGTTAGTAGGTTCAGCACTCACTGAAGGTCTTCGGGCCAGATGACCCCTTGTTTGAGATGCTGTGGAAGGGTTTTTGTGTAGGTACTTGAATTAGAAGGTCACCATGGTCTCTTCCAACTACCAAACTTTGCCTGTGGTTTTGGGATTCTGAGGTTCCTTTGGACTTTTGGGGTCTGTCACAATGTGACCATAGTGTGAGAGTATTCTAAGTCTGCTAGTTCTTGGAAATGCCATTTAGTTGTGCCTGAACTTAGATTGAAGCTTCTATAGGACCACTACATCTTTCATTGTGTCTCTCATCTATCAACAGGCACTCATTAATCACTCTCTATATAACAGGCCTTATGTTGGGTACTGGGTTACAAATACAAATTTAAGGCATTCTTTGCTTTCAAGAGCTCACATTTTACATAAGTCTTCCTTTTATTTCATCAGTGGGAGCAATTTTGGCCTCTGGATTTCTTGATAACGTAGTTTAAGCCAAAAGCATGAAATAGTAATATTGTATAATGGGCCATAGCCCTACCATAGTTATTTATAGGAGGTGTTTGTCACCTAAAGTATTTGTATAATGAGGTGATTGATTTTTAAAAACAAGGATACCAGAATTTGTACATTCAAATAAGTGTTGTCCTCTTCAAAGAAATCACCATGAGAAGTTGCACACTTATTCCAGTTATTGAAACAAGAACTGTTTAACAGATGCTTTATTTTCTTTTATAAAACAACAAAGTATAGATAAGCAAAGTAGGCCAACACATTGGTCATATCCTAAGATGTGTTGGTAAATGTTTTACAAGCAGCTCTCCTAAAATATGTGACACACTTTTAAGTTTATTTTACAGTGTTAACATTTTCTATATCACTTTCCTTAAGTTTGAACAACAGAACAGTAATTCCTGATGTGTGGCATTTGCCAATTTCTGAGGTGCAAATGGTCATGGTGAAAGTTTAACAGCTGGCTCTAGCACACTCCTGTTAAAGTCTGATAATGTCTGGCCCATTCTGTACCTACAGTCCTCACTGTTTTTCTGAGAGGAAGAGAAATGTTTCCATTTTAGTTCTCTGAAATTGAGGATATTGTTGTTATTCTGATGTCTTTCATTTTTTTCCTTTATATTTTTTTGGTCACTATATAAATTGGCCTCCTGGTTCTATTAGTTTTGCATCAGTTCATATAGGTTTTCTCATATTTCTCTGAATTCTTCAGTCATTGTTTCTCAGATTCCACAATGTATGGGTGCATACTTTTGTCTGCAGTTTTTTTTTTGTCTGTTTTTTTTGCTACACAAAAAGTATTGGCCCCCCAGGACCCCCCCAAAAAGTTGGATATAGATGACCTTTCACTCCATCCTTGATCTTTATATCAAGTAATAATGTTGCTGGATTTCAAAGGTTTAGTGAATTTTCTTGTTTAGTTTTCCTGGTATTTTTTATTTTTTCTGAACAGTTGGATCATTGCACAGATCTACCAACATTGCATTAACTTGACTTTCTTCTTACCCCTCCCTCGAATTCCTTCAACATTTACTGTTGTGTTATTTGTCAATTTCTTACCAAAAGACCTCAGCCATTGTTCAGAAAACTTTTGCGGCTCTCACTTTTTAATTGCCTTAATATGGTATTTTAAATTGGGTGAGGAGAAGCAGCATAGTGTAGTAGTTAGTACTGATTTGGGAGTCAAGGGGACCTAAGTTCAAGTCTCATCTCCAACACCAATGGTAAGTCACTTAACTTAGCCAAGCTTCAATTTTCTCGACCATACAATGGAAACAGTAATACCTCCAGTACCTACCTTGCAGTATAGGGTTGTTTTGAGGTTTAAATGACATAATATATACAAAGTCCATTTGTAAACCTTAAAGCACTATATTAATAGCAGTTATTATTATTTAAATTTCAAATTGAAATGAGCCCATGGGACTTTAAAAAAATTCCTTAGTGGTAGCAAATTTATTTCCTTTGAAGCTAGACTTAAGTTTTGGAAACAGGCCAAAATTGTTAGAATCCAAGACCAGTGAATGAAGTGAATAATCAAGCCTTTTAATATTATTGACTCCAAAAGAAGATAGGGCCATAAACCCAAAGTAAGAAGGCTGATATGAAGTTTCTGATGTGACTCTAAAGGAAATGTTCTATAGCACTTTGTCTGAACCTTTCTTTAAATAATATTTTTCCCCAGTTACATACAAAAATAATTTTTAACATTCATCTTTTTAAGTTTAGAGTTCAAAATTCTATTTCATCTCCCCCTTCCCCCCACCCCAGATGTCATGTAATCTGATATAGGTTATGCATGTGCAATCATGCAAAACATTTACATATTAGTGATTTTGTGGAAGAAAACCCAAACCAAAAAAAAAAAAAAAAGAAAGAAAGAAAAGGAAGGAAAAAAGAAGAAAGAGGAAGAAAGAAAAACAAAGTGTGTCTTGGTTTGTATTTAGATGTCATTAGTTCTTTCTCTTTTATCATGAGTCCTTTGGGGTTGTCTTGGATCATTGCATTTCTGAGAATGTCATTCACAGTTTTTTATTCTATAATATTGCTGTTACTGTATACAATGTTCTGCTGGTTCTTCTCTCTCCATTCTGTATCAGTTCACGTAAGTCTTTCTAGTTTTTTTTTTTGTGAAATCGTGTGTGTGTGTATAAAACACAACTTGTTCAGCCATTTCCCAATTTATGGGCATCCCCTCAATTTCCAATTCTTAGCTACTGTGAATAGAACTTTTGTTATATCATTGATCATAGGCTATGTACAGGATTGCTAGTTTGTTGAGAGCAGAGATTATGTCTTACTTATCTTTTTGTCTTGTTGACTTGATATGATAATAATAACAATAATTAGTATTGATATAGGGGTTTGAGTTTGCAAAGCTCTTTACATATATTATTTGACCCTCACAACAAGCTTGGGAAGGTTGATGCTATTATTATCCTCATTTAATTTAATTTAATTTAATTTTGCTTTTTGGAGGGCAGTTGGGGTTATGACTTGCCCACTAAAAGTTACATGGCTAGTAAGTGTATCACGTGTTTGAGTCCAGATTTGAACTCAAATCCTCCTGACTCCAAGGCCAGTGCTCTATTCACTGTGCCACTTAGCCGCCCCTATTATCCCCATTTTAAAAATGAGGAAAGAGACTTTGGAGTCAGAGTACCTGGATTCGAATCTGCACTACCAACTACTACCTGTGTGACCTTGGGCAAGACACTTAAATTGGGAAGACTTGAGGTAAAATCCAGCCTCAGACTTTCACTAGCTGTGTGATCCTGGGCAAGTATTTTAACCTCTGTTTGCCTCAGTTTCCTCATCTATAAAAAAAAAAGACAATGATAGCTATCTCTCAGAGATGTTATGAGGATCAAATGATACAGTAGTTATAAAGCACTTAGTATAGTGATTGACACATAATAAGCACTATATAAAGATTAACTATTATTATTATTATTCTATCAACAATATTATAGTAGTACTATTTTATGTTTTATTATTTCAACATTAATATAATAAAATATTATATATTATTATATTATATTAATAATATTAATAAGACCTCTCTGGGCCTCAGTTTCTCATCTCTAAAACTAAAGGTTTAGGTGTGATGGCTTCTAAGGCCCTTTCAGTTCTAAATCTGATTCTATAATTTTGCTTCTTTGTGGCCCAGAGACAGGGAACAGAAAGGAGGAAGAGATGAAGCAAAGATTTCAAGTGATCCATAGACTAGATTATCCATTCTCTGATTCTGTTGAGAATTGATTCCATCATGAGGATGAACAGTGCAGGCTAATGGAGACTAAGAACTTGAAAGTTGGTTTCTGGCTTTTCTGGTTTGAAAGTTGGCCTGCTTGATGAAAAGCTGGAGGATGTGGATGACTCATGGGGGAATGCCAGTTTCATTTCTTCATCTCACTTACATGTGCAGAATCACTTCTGGAGTTCTGTGTGAATACTTAGAAATGTTGAGTCATTTTTCAGTGGTTTTTCAACTCTTTGTGACCCCATTTGGGGTTTTTTTGCTCCTAGAAACATACTAAGTACATTAATAGATGCATGGTAGAAAGTCTAGTTTGGGGGAGTGGTAGAGGAAAGCAATGTAAATAGTTGGTAAGAGTTTTTGTTGACTTTGGTTCCCTAAGGGCAGCTAGGCAGCCTAATGGATGGAGCCCTGGTCCTGGAGTCAGGAGAATTCCTTTTCCTAACTTCAAATCCAGCCTCAGACACTTAGTAGCTGTGTCACCCTGGGCAAGTCACTAAACTCTGTTTGCCACAGTTACCTCAATCTATAAAATGAGCTGGAGAAGAAAATGGCAAACAACTCCAGTATCCTTGCCAAGAAAATGGGGTCACAAAGAGTTGAACAAAAAAATGACTGAACAAGATTGATACCCTGAAGAGATTCAAGGCAGTTTTAAAGTCTGGGGCTTTTGTAGAAATTTAGATTTTGACAAAAAAGTTACTTTCACAAAATTTTAACATAATTTACTAGCTGTGCCAGAGTTGCCTCAGATTTAATGGGATATGGCAATTTGCCTGTTCCTGAAGGATGAGAGAGGCCTGACCTATTCTCCTACTCTCATGAAATGCCTTTGTGGGGCCCAAGTTGATGGATAGTTCTTTCGGGAAGTAGCCTGGTGATGGTGGCTCATTCCTGGAACTTGGTTTCAATTTGGTTTCCAATGAGGCATCTCATCACAGCCATAGTTGTCATTGCTGTTGCTATAGGGATTCAAGAGTAGAATACACAGAGGTTAGTCAGGAAAAAGTTCCATAAACTGAGTTTAAGCTGAGGGGAAGCTGGGAGGGAGAAGGGTGTTGAGTACATACAGTCTGACTTCATTCTTGTTAAGGGAGGGGGCAACCCACCCTTGTGGTTGGTGGGAATGGTTGAAGGTCTGGATAACACAGAGCACAATTCAACTGTTCTTTGGTGTAGAGTTTGGGGAGAAGGGCAGGCCTGTGAGAGGGCCAGGAAAACAATGAGGCAAGATGCAAGATGGCAGCTGTTGTGAAGAAATTTAGGGGGTCGACCACAAGGAGAAAAAAGGACTCCCAGGAAGCTCCGCTGCCCAGGTATCAATACCAGGGGATAAAGTCTCTGTGATGGAGCTCAACAGTGAACCTTTCTATGACTATAAGCAATTAATTAATTAATAAACATTTATTAAACACTTACTATGTACCAGGCACTGTATCCCCAACTAAGTGTTGGGGATACAAAAATAGGCAAAATACAGTTCCTCATCCTCAGGAAACTCACAGTCTAATGGGGGAGGGGAGACAACAAACAAATATATACAAAGCAAACAATATACAGGATAAATAGGAAATAATCAACAGAGGGAAGTCACTAGAATTAAGAGGGCTTAGGAAAGCCTTCCTTTGAAAGATGAGATTTTAGTTTTAAGGGAAGCCAGTATTCTGAACAGAGGAAGGAGGGGCCAGTCAGAGAAAGTGCCCAGAGCCAAGAGATGGGGTCTTGTTTGTGAAACAGATAGAAGGCCAGTGTCACTGGATGGAAGATTATGTGTTAGGCAGTATAGGTATAAGAAGACTTGAAAGAGCCACTGTATGCAATGACTGATTTTGATAGATTTAGCCCTTCTCAGCCAATACAAGGACCTAAAACAGTAATTCTAAAGGACTCATGATGGAAAATATCAGCCACATCTAGAGAAAGAGCTATGGAGTTGGAATGGAGAGCAAAGCAGACTATTTTCTTTTTTTGTGTGTGTTTTTTGTTTTATTCTTTCTCATGGTTCCTCCCATTTGTTCTAATTCTTCTATAAAACATGACTAATGTGAAAGTATGTTTAATAGGAATGTATATATAGAGCTTATATCAGATTGCATGCCAACTTGGGGAGGAGAAGGAAGGGGAGAACATTTAAAACTTATGAAAGTGAATGCTGAAAACTAAAAATAAGTAACCTAACATTCTAAAAAAAAAAAGACTGGAAAGGTAGAAGGGGTCTAGGTTATAAAGGGTAAATGCCAAACAGAGGATTTTGCATTTGGTCCTGGAAGTGATGGAGTTTATTAAGTATGAGAGTGACATGTGCTTGGGAAAATCACTTTGGTGGCTGAGTGGAAGACGGATTGAAGTGGGGAGAGTCTTGAGGAAGGTAGGCCCACCAATAGGCTATAGCAGTAATCCAGGTGTGAGGTTTTAAGGATCTGTACTAGAATGGTGGCAGTGTTGGAGGAGAGAAGGCACGTATTCAAGAGATACTGCAAAGGTAAAATCAGTAGACTTGGCAACAGATTGGATAAGGGAGGGGAGTTGAGGAGGAGCTTAAGGGACTGGGAAGATAATGTTGCCCTTCATAGTAACATACCTCTTAGTACTCATCATCTCTTCTGTGATTCTCCAGTCATCAACCAACCAGGCATTTTAGAAGTTATGACTGTGCCAGACACTGTGCTAAGAGCTAGGGATGAAAAGACAAACCTGAAATGGTCCCTTGCCTTCAAGGAGCTTTCACTGAATCCAAATGATTGGAATGGAGCTGCTTCTTCCTTATGGGAAGTCTATTGCATCTCCTCCCTACAGCAATGCCACCCTACACCTTGCCTCACTCATTGTTTTTCTGCCCCTCTCATAGGCTCTGCCTTTTTACCCAAACCCTAAAAGAGAGTAGAAGAGTCAGATTGCCATCTGTACTACTTTGGTCCCTCCTTCAGGCTCTAGTGGAGAGGTTCTTAATCTTTGTCATGGAATGCTTTTTAAGTTTTTTTTTTTTTTTTGCTTTATTAACTTCTAGTTTACATCATTATTTCTGCAAGATTCTGTTACAAATTTTCTCCCTGTTTTTCCCCAACCCACCACCCCAAAATAGCGATCCCATTGGATATCCCCTCCTCCAGTCTGTTCTCTCCCATATCTTCTCCTATACTCCCTCTGACTTTCCAGCAGAGCACAGTGGATCTCTATGCCCCAGTGCCTGTATGTCTTATTTCCCAGTTACATGTAAAATAATATTAATAATAGTATATATATTTAAACATTTGATTTTAAAACTTTGAATTCCAGATTCATTCCCTTCCTCCCTTGTCACCCACCCTTACTGGGAAGATAAGCAATTCAGTATAGGTTGTACATGTGTATCTATGCAAAACATTTCCACAGTGGATATATTGTAAAAGACTGACTATATTTCCCTCCATCCCATCCCACCTTCCATTTGTTCTATTCTCTACTTTGATCCTGTCCCTTTTCAAAAGTGGGTGCTTCCAACTTCCTTCTCCCTACCCCAGCCTGACCTCCCTTCCATTATCCCTCCTCTCATCCCCTTCCCCGCTACTCTCCTGTAGGATGAGATACCCTATTTAGTGTGTATGTCATTCCCTCCCTAAGCCAAATTCAGTGAAAATAAGGTTGACCCATTCCCTTTTGCCTTCCTGTTCTTCCCCTCCACTATAAGCATTTCCATTCCCTTCAACTATTCTCATACTGAGAAAAGTTTTATAAGTTACAATTATCATTTTTCCATGAAGGAATGTAAATAGTTCAACTTTGATAAGTTCCTTATGATTTCTTTTCCCTGTTTATTTTCTCATGCTTCTCTTGCTTCTTTTCTCTGAATTTCAAATTTTCTATTCAACTTTGTTTTTTTCATCAAGAATACTTGAAAGTCCTCTATTCCACTGAATGACCATCATTTCCCCTGAAACATGATACTCAGTTTTGCTGGGTAGGTGATTCTTGGTTTTAATCCCAGCTCCTTTGACCTCTGGAATATCATATTCCAAGCCCTTTGATCCCTCAGTGTGGAAGCTGCCAGATCCTGTGCTATTCTGATTGTGTTTCCACAATATTCCAATTGTTTCTTCCTGGCTACTTGTAGTATTTTCCCCTTAAGCTGGGACCTCCAGAACCTGGCTATAATATTGCTAGGAATTTTCTTTTGGGGATCTTTTTCAGGAGGTGATTGGTGGATTCTTTTTTTTGTTTGTTTGTTTATTAAACAAATGCTTTATTAACTTCTGGTTTACGTCATTCATTTCCACCAGATTTTGAGTTACAATTTTTTCCCCCATTCTTTCCCTACTCACCACCCCAGAATAGCAGTCCCACTAGATATCCCCTCTTCCAATCTGCTCTCTCCCATATCTTCTCCCATACCCCCTTCGACTTTGCCATTAGGGCAAGGAGAATCTCTGAGCCGCAATGCCTGGACATCTTATGAAACATTTAATTTTGAAACTTTGATTTTAAGATCTATTCCCTTCCTCCCTTGTCACCCACTCCCTCTGAGAAGATAAGCAATTCAGTATGTGTTGTACATGTATAGCTATGCAAAACATTACCCTAGTAGATATATTGTAAAAGACTGCTTATATTTCCCTCCCACCCATCTCACCTCCCACTTGGTCCATTCCCTACTTTGATCCTGTCCCTCTTTGATAGTGGGTACTTCCAACTTCCCCTCCTCCCAGAATGCCCTCCCCTCCATCATCCCCCCTCTCATCCCCCTTTCCCCTACTCTCCTGCAGGGTGAGATATCCCATTTAGTATGTATGTGATTCTCTCCTTGAGCCAACTTCAATGAGAATATGCTTTTGCCTTTTTGCCTTCCTGTTCTTCCCCTCCCCTGCAACTACTTCCCCTTGCCTATTCTACATGAGATAGTTTACCCTACCCTGTCTCTCCCCATCTCCTCTTGCCACTTTCCTCTCTCACCTCTTAACTTCACCTCTTAAGAATCATCCCTTCCCATCAAATTCAGCCTGTGCCCTCTATCCATGTATACCTGTAAACATATGCCCATATACCCTTCTTCAATTATTTTCATAATGAGAAAGGTTTCATCAGTCACAGTTATTGTTTTTCCATGTAGGAATGTAAATAGATCAACTTTGATAAGTTTCTTTTGATTTCTTTTCCTTGATTACCTTCTCAAGCATCTCTTGCTTCTTGTGTCTGAATGTCAAATTTTCTATTCAACTCTGGTTTTTTCCTCAAGAATGCTTGAAAGTCCTCTATTCCACTGAATGACCATATTTTTCCCTGAAACAAGATACTCAGTTTTGCTGGGTACGTGACCCTTGGCTTCAATCCCAGCTCTTTTGCCCTCTGGAATATCATATTCCATGCCCTTCGATCCCTCAGTGTAGAAGCTACCAGGTCCTGTGCTATTCTGATTGTGTTTCCACAATATTGGAATTGTTTCTTCCTGGCTGCTTATAGTATTTTCTCCTTGATTTGGGAGTTCTGGAACCTGGCTATAATATTCCTAGGAGTTTTCTTTTTGGGATCCTTTTCAGGAGGTGATAGGTGGATTCTTTCAACCTCTATTTCCCCCACTGGGTTAAAACATCAGGGCAATTTTCCTTGAGAATTTCTTTAAGGATGATTTCCAGGTTCTTTCTTTGATTGTGGCTTTCAAGTAGTCCAATAATTTTTAAATTGTCTCTCCTGGATCTATTCTCCAGGTCAGTGGTTTTTCCCATGAGATATTTCACATTGCCTTCTATTCTTTCATTTGTTTGGATCTGTTTAACAGCATCTTGATTTCTCATAAAATCACTAGCTTCCATTTGCTCCAGTCTAACTCTGAAGGAATGAATCTCCTCAGTGAGCTTTTGAGACTCTTTTTCCATCTGGCAAATTCGGCTTTTTAAGGCATTCTTCTCCTCATTGCCTTTCTGAGCCTCTTTTGCCATTTGAGTTAGTCTATTTTTTAAGGAGTTATTTTCCTCAGTCAGGCTGTTGATTGTCATTTCATACTTTTCTTGCATCTTTCTCATTTCTCTTCCCAATTTTTCCCCCACTTCTCTTATCTGCTTCTTAAGGTCCTCTATGGCCTGTAGCCAGCTTGTATTTTCATTTGGGGCTTTTGGTGCAGGAGTTCTGACCTCACAGTCCTCCTCCATGCTTTGATCCTCTTTGTCCCTAAAATAGGAATTCAATGTTGAATTTTTCTGTATATTTTGTTTCTTTTGCCTAGGCATGTTTCCACTTAATTACTTGGTTTTTGGGCTTGTTGCCACAGTAGGACTCTGCCACCAGACAGGAGAGCTTCCATCCCAAAAGTGGGGTCTTCACAACTTCCGCCAGTTGTGTGGCCTCTGTAAAGCCTCCACCCACTCTGGCAAGTTGGATACCCACCCCAAACTTCCCCCCCAGACCACAATCCAGATCCAGGCAGTTTAAAGCAAGAGTGATTAACCCCCAGACTGATTTCTGGGTCTCCCTACAGTTTGCAGACCAGGAGCTACAGCCACCACTGATGCTGCAAAATGGCCTCTGTGCCACGTTTCTTCAGCAGCTTTTCGCTCCCAGGGGAGGAAGCCGACAAGTCCCCCAAATACTGGTCCCAAAGTCCATAGGGCACTAACCTCTCACTTTGTCCTAGGCATATCTGTGCTGATAATTCTGGAATCGCCACAGCTGATGGTGTTCTAGGGTCCCTCCAGCTGGCTGCTGGCCCAGCCACCCTAGGGCTAAAACCACAGCTCACGTGGACCTGGGCTCAGCTCCCATTGCTCTGCTCTGTCGGTTCCCAGCGTGCTGTGCTGCCTGCTCTCAGAGTGCTGCGCTTGCCGCTCCCTGCAGGGCTGCTGGGTTCTCCTCAGTGGGAGATTAGCTTCTCTGTGTTGTTGTGTGGGTGCTGGGGCTCCGGAAGTTGTTCAGAGTCCCCTTTTACATTGTTGGTAAGTTGTGTGGGGCAGAGAACCTTGGAAGTGCTGTTTCTACTCTGCCATCTTGGCTCTGCCCCCTTGGTGGATTCTTTTAGCCTCTATTTTGCCCTCTGGTTCTAAAGCATTGGGGCAATTTTACTTGAGAATTTCTTGAAGGATGATTTCTAGGTTCTTTCTTTGATCATGACTTTCAGGTAGTCCTATAATTTTAAAATTATCTCTCCTGGATCTATTTTCTAGGGCAATGGTTTTTCCCATGAGATAATTCACATTGCCTTCTATCCTTTCATTTGTTTGGATCTGTTTAACAGCATCTTGATTTCTTATAAAGTCACTAGCTTCCATTTGCTCCAATCTAATTCTGAAGGAATGAATCTCCTCAGTGAGCTTTTGAGATTCTTTTTCCATCTGGCAAATTTGGCTTTTTAAGGCATTCTTCTCCTCATTGGCTTTTTGAGTCTCTTTTGCCATTTGAGTTTGTCTATTTTTTAAGGTGTTATTTTCTTCAGTCAGGTTGTTTACTCTCATTTCATAATTTTCTTGCATTGTTCTCATTTCTCTTCCCAATTTTTCCCCCACTTCTCTTATTTGGCTTTCAAAACCCTTCTTAAGGTCCTCTATGGCCTGTAACCAGCTCGTATTGTTCTTGGAAGCTTTTGTTGCAGGAGTTCTGACTTCACTGTCTTCCTCCTGTTCCATACTTTGATCCTTTTTGTCCCCAAAATAGGAGTGTAAAGTTGGGTTCCTCTGCTTACTTTGCTTCCCTCGTTTGCTCATGTTGCCATTACTTGACTTTTGGGCTTTTTGCCAAAGCAGGACTCTGCTACCAGACAAGGGAGCTTTGTCCCAGTCCCTGGGGTTTTCTCAGTTGCCATAGATATTAGTTGGGTGCCCTCTCTGAAGTCTTCACATGCTCTGGCAAGCTGGTTGCACACCCCAGGATCTCCATCCTAAACTGCAATCCAGATCCAGCTAGGTTAAAGGAAGAGCAATTACCCCTCATACTGGATGCTTGGCCCCCTACAATCTGCAGGTCAGGAGCTGAAGCTGCCATGTGGCAGTGGCTGCAGAGCTGCAGAGCCTCAGCCACTTCTTGTCTCAGCAAAGGCTGACTACTTTCCTGAACTACTGGATCCCAATGTCCACACTGCACTGACCTCTCACTTTGTCCTTAGCATCTACGTATTGATAATTCTGGAAACTGCTACAGCTGCTGGTGATCTGAAGTCCCTCCAGCCTGCTGCTGGTCAGGCCTGCCCTGAGGGGCCGGAGCTTGGCAGGCTGGGGTCAGCTCCCAGAGCATTGTGCTGGCCACTTCCTGCTGGCCTGTTGGGCTGTCCTCAGTGGGAGGTTAGCTTCTCTGTGTCATTTTGTGGATTATGTAGCTCCAAAGTTTCTTCAGAGTCACCTTTTACATGAATTGGAGGAGGTAGAAGCCGGAGCTCCATGGAACTCCTGTTTCTACTCCACCATCTTGACTCCTTCTCTCTTATTTTAGCACAAGATTGCATTTGCTTTTTTTCTTGGCTGCCACATAATAGGATCACAGTTTTTGAGCTGAGAGCCTAGAAGTCATCTAATCCAACCCCCTCCCCTCTACCACCTTATTTTACAAATGAGGAACTGAGGCCCAGAGAGGTAAGGTAAGTACTAAGTGACTTGCCCAAAGTTACACAGGTAGTACATAAAAGAGACAGTCCTCTCACTCCAAAGGCAGTATCTTTTTGTCTGTATATTCCTTTATCCATTAGCCTGCTGACTTATACTGCAGTTCATTATTCTCCCCCCACCCCCGGTCTTTTTTCAGACAAATTGTTGTCTGTCCATGCCACCCCTATTTTGTACATTTTTAATTTATTTTTTGACCCTGAGTGTAAGACTTTGCATTTACTGTTGCTAAATTTAATTTGATTAGATTTAGCTCAATGTTCTGGTCTGTCAAGATTTCTTTAGATTCTGACTCTGTCATCTAGTGTGTTAGCTATCCCTCCCTACTGTACCTACATGTTATCATGACATTTCTCCTTTATCTAATGCACTGATGAAAGGATTACCTGTCACAGGGTCAAGCACAGATCCTGGGGCATTCCACTAGAGACCTCTTTCCAATGTGATTTTGAACTGTATACTTGAGTCTGGCTATTCAAGCAGCTCTATCTAATTGAATGATTGTCCCAGCCACCTCTCTACATCTTTCCATATGAATAGTGTAAAATATTTTATAAAATACTTTGAAAGTTGTAAGAAATATAATAAATTCTTTGAACAAATGCTAGACTTATGGTGTTTGTGGTTAATATTTTGCTGGAAGCATGCAGCAGAAGAAGATAGAATATTTTCTACTAAATAGTCTGGGAAGATTTTCATGTTGCTAAAGCCGGGAAGCAGAGGTTTTAGGGCATCCAGCTACTGTTTCTTGCCATTAGAAAAATATAAAGTGCTTGATTATATAAAAACAGAGCTGGGCTACCCCCACAGGCATTTATTACATGAATTGTAAGTTCTCAAAGGCCTCATTTTAAAGTCTAGGAGTAGGAAATTTTAGTGCCCTACCAAAATTCTGCATATGTAATTATCTTTCATTGGCCCAAGTCTCTGTCCCACTTAATCATTCCTTTATATCTTAAAGAGCTAAATTTGCTATTTTTTATTGAAGATTGTATGACTCAGTAGAAAGGAAAATATTTTTTTTGTAAAACTTGTAATATTTTGGTGGTATTGCATAGTGGATAGAGCTCTGTCATGGAGTCAGGAAGACCTGAGTTCAAATCTGGCCTAAGACACTTAGTAGCTCTCTGACCCTGGGCAAATCACTTAACATTATTTGCCTCAGTTTCCTTGTCTGTAAAGTGAGCTGGTGAAGGAAATGGCAGACTCTAATATCTATGCCAAGAAAACCCCAAGTGGGATCATAAAGAGTTGTACACAGCTGAATCAACCAAACCACCACATTTATTTGAATGAAAAAAGCTGTGTAAATGCAAGATAATCATATGATAACTAATTACCTAAGAAGCCAATTATTTAAAGAAATTATAGTACTTACATAATCCTTGATTGCTCAGATAAGAAGAAAGGGAGTCTTGAATGCCCAGATCTGGGGATAAATGAAGCAATTTTTAGGTGGCAAATTATTTTACTCCATTAAACTTGCCGTTTTCTACTTCATCAGTTACACAATGAAAAGAGAAAAGACTTTTGCATATATTAAATGGACTATGTAGTCTCCAAGGTCCCTATATCTGTGATCTCATTTTAATAGAGAAACTAATTTGGATAGGTTCATGATCATGAATCTGATAAACACGTAGGTAGAGAGTCAGATATCCAGACAGTTTTTTTGGTATTGGAGGGTGATCCATGTCCCATGAGCATCCCTGAGAGATTTATGCAAACAATATTGAAACTCTGGACTGTCAGTGGACTTTCCCAGGCCAGAAAAAAGTGAGGAATTAAAAAAAAAAGAGGAAATGGGCAACAAAGCTATTTTTAGCACTATCATTATACCTGAAGAGCCAGGAAAAGCCTTTTTCTAATGTTGCTTCATTAGACCACTTCACCATTTTAGGCTACTCCAGGGAAGGATACCCTACAAATCTATGGTTCTGGCATTGTTCTCGAGCCCTAATAAAGATTCCGCTTATCACTTTGCCTATCCAAGTCCTACCCATTCTTCCAGGGTTAGTTCAGTAAAGTTGTCTTTACTTCATGAAGCTTTTCTGCTTCCTTCTAGAATGTAGTGATTTCTACTGCCTGTGTTCTTGCTTTTCCAAACTCTTTTGTACTTCTCTTGTTCTTTTACAATTCAAGTAACAATTTCTCAGGGATTATTATTTTTTTTTTTTTGAGGGCAATTGGGGTTAAGTAACTTGCCCAAGGTCACACAGCTAGGTTTTTGTTTGTGTGTGTTAAGTGTCTGAGGCTGGAACCAAACTCAGGTCCTTCTGACTCCAGGGCCGACGCTCTACTCACTGCGCCACCTAGCTGCCCTTCAGGGATTATTAAATGAATATTTCTATTGTGCCCATTATTTTCCAACGTAGCCTGGAACTTTTATAAGGGAATGCCTTGTTCTAGAAGTTCAATAAAATCTTTGTGTTATCTATAGGACAGCTAAATGGCACAGTGGATAGAGCACTGGGCTTGGAATCAGGAAGACATCATCATGAATTAAAATCCAGCCTCAGACACTTACTAGCTGTGTGACTTTGTGCAAGTCACTTAACCTATTTGGTCCAGTTCTTCCTAATCTATAAAATGAACTGGAGATGGAAATGACAATCTACTTCAGTATCTTTGCCAAGAAAATCCCAAATGGATCGATCATGAAGAGTCAGATGTGACTGAAACAATTCAACAACAAAAATGTTATCAGTTATTTTCACTCTCTCTCTATATAAAAAAAATATAGCTTGGCTTTTTTTGCATATCCAACTTTGCTTACTATTTCTTAATTTTTAATAATAATAATACTGATATACATTTATATAAACTGGATACTATGTTAAGCACGTTTACAAATATTATTTCATTCAATCCTCATAACAACCCTGGGAAGTAGGTGCTATTATTGTCCTCATTTTATAAAGGAAATTGAGGCAAACCAAGATGAAGTGATTTGTCCAGGATTGAACAGCTGGGAAGTTCCTGAAGGCAGATTTGAACTCAGGTCTTACTGATTCCAGGTCCAGTTTTCTACCCACACACCTGGGAGTAGGAAACCAGGTAAATAGCAGTGGAGGGGATCCCTTCTTCTACGTCCAGGATCATCTATTACTCTTTCTTTATCATATACTGATTCTTGGTCCTTTTGGAGCTTGTATAAATATAAACTCCAGATAACTGAGTCTATGTCTCTATGTTTGGTCCCTCTCTTCTGTGTATAAATGTGTACAAATTCTCTGTCTCTAGGCTCCTATGCCAACCTGTAATGCCTCACTTTTAAGGGGCATAATAAGACAATCATATAATGACTACTCTGAGACATCAATCAACCATCTCCTATTTAAATGCGATTAGGATAAGTAAAGGGTAGAGAGTTGGGGGTGTAATAGCTCTCTCTATTAAGAAGTTTGGCAAAGAATTTGAAATTGAGGACATGCCCATCAATTGGGAAATGCCTGAACAAGTTGTAGTATATGAGTGTGATGGAGTATTATTGTGCTATAAGAAATGACAAGCAAGAGTGTTTTAGAAAAGCCTGGGAAGATTTATATGAACAAATGCAAAGTAAAGTGAGCAGAACCAGGAGATCATTGTACACAGTAACAGCAATATTGCAAAGATGATCAACTGTGAAAGTGATTAAGATGATGGTCTAAAACAGGACCCATGATAAAAAAAATGTTATTGACCTCCAGAGGGAGAACTGATGAACTTTGAGTGCAGATTGAAGAATACTTTTTAAAATTTTCTTTTATTTTTCTTGCTTTTTTTGGTGTGTTTTCTTTTGCAGCATGACTAATATGGAAATACATTTTACATGACTATACATGTATAATTGATATCATATTACTTGCAAGGGGCAGGGGAGAGAGAGAATTTGGAACTCAATAGAAAAATGAATGTTAAATTTTTTTATATGTAATTGGGAAATATTTAATGAAATAAATAAAAAAGATATTTTTAGGCAATTATAGTCATATGAGAAAATCAGTGAATCCAATTGGTAGAGAACATTTGGATAATGATCATTGGGGCAGGAACAGAAACAATATTTTTATCAGCATATACCATAGATTTAGACCAATTGGATAGGAAGAAAAAATAAATAAGAAACTTGAGAAACAAATCATGAGCCTGGAGCAGTGGGATAAAGTAATAAGGGACTTCCCTTATCTAAACACCTGTTGGAGAAGAGGAAGAAGAAGAAGAGGAAGAGGAAAAGGAGAAGAGAAAGAAGACATGATTTTATTGAATGCAAAATTTTCATCCTGGTCAAAAATATTTAACATGACATGTTGTTAAAATATGTAGAGAGAAAAACATGATGTTAATCTGGTGATTTTTCATTTTCATAGAAAATGTGAGAAACATTCAGTGTGCCTTATATATGAATAATTACCGGGAAAAGTGCTTCATTGGTTCGGCTATTAAATAAAACTGGGCTATCCTTTGTGGTTCTGAAGTAACTCTTTATATTTGCTGCTTTTTCTTTTTTTTGCTATGAAGCTGACAAACATCAATAAGCATGGTAGTTTCTCTATACAAAGAATAGAAAAAGATTATATATGAAATTATGGATCTTTATGTTTCAATAATGTTTTAAAATGTTTTCATTACCACAACCCTATGTGGTCAGTTGTTTGAATAAGGTAGTCAATCCCTGTAACGCAGATGAGGAAAGTGAGACTTAAAGAGGCAAATCCCTATTCTGTGTCGCTTGTTTTTGTAAAAAATTTATAATACATTTAACACTCCAGTTCTAAAACTGCCCCATCTGCTGAATATTTTTTAAATGTTTAGTTGATGTTTTTTCTTCTCTGTTTTTGGGAATCCCTATTACTACCTCCTTTTCCCATCATATACTCCTCTCCAAAAAGAATAAAAAACTTTCCCTTTCAACAAATAAGCATAGTTTTGTAAAACAAGTCCACACAGTAGCTCTAATCAATCATCTCATAGTCAAAAAGTGCTAACCACAAGGGGCAGCTAGGTGGTGCAGTGAATAGAGCACCAGCCCTGGAGTCAGGAGGACCTGAGTTCAAATAAGACCTCAAACACTTAACACTAGTGTGTGACCTTGGGAAAGTCACCTCAATTGCCCTCCAAAAAGCAAAAAAAAATAAAAAATAAAAATAAAGTGCTAACCATGATTCATCATGGCTCCTTTGGAGATCTGGCTGGTCACTGTACTGATTAGAGTTTTAAAGTCTTTCATACTTGGTTTCCTTTACAGAGCTGTGGACATTGCATATATTGTTCTCATGGTTCTGCTTAGTTTACCTTGTATTAGTTTGTACAAATCCTCCTCGGATTCTTTAAGTCTTTTGTCATGCTTTTTTTTTTTGGAGGGGAGAAGGCAGGGCAATTGGGGTTAAATGACTTGCCCAACTACATGGCTAGTAAGTGTGTCAAGTGTCTGAGCCTGGATTTGAACTCCAGTCCTTCTGCTTCAGGGCTGGTGCTCTATTTACTGCACCACCTAGCTACCCCAACTTTTTGTCATTTCTTACAGCTCAATAATATTCCATTGCACCATAATATGTTTAACCATTCCCCAGTTGATGGGCAGTCAGTCAATAAACATTTATTAAACATCTACTATTCCAGGGACACAAATACAGATAAAAACATAGAGTCCTTGCCCTCAAGGAACTTATAATCAGAAGGGGGAAGACAACATACAACAAAAGAAGCTGAAAAGGGTGGGGAGAAAGTACATTACTTTGGGTCATCATGGAGAGTTCTCAAGATGTCCAGAAGCAACATAGCTGTTGGGAAATTAGGAGGAAAACTGCTAACTCACCTCTTTAAATAGAGGCCCTTGAATCTACACTCCATTTAAAGGGTTCAGTAGGGGGGCAGAGGATACTGATGAGATGTGAGTACCAGGTGGATTTAATTTTGTGGCATTATGAGATTTCCCAATGATAAGTTTCCCTGAAGAAGGAAGGTATGATGGGGAGATTCAAAGAAGTACGAAGACAGTTTAGCTAGTGTGAAATGAGAGGAAGGGCACCCCTTTATTTCCAAGTTTTCAGTAATCTTGATAAGAGGCCTGGCAAGGCTGTAGGGTTAGATCTCCTAAATTGCTGTAACTTGTTCTTGGCTCTCTAGAATACTTATGGTCAACTCATAATAGAAACAGTTCTATGATGAAAAACTAGTCCATACTATCCAAATTCTTCCTCTCATTTACATAACAATAGGCCTTAAATCTCACAGACTGGGGCCACTTGTATCTATATACTGCCTTTTTAGTCATCCTCCCACTCCTTAGGTTTGCTTGAGGAAGCAGCATATGGTCTGAGGAGCCACATTTGACCAACCCATACCCAGCATGATCTGCATGCTGACTTTCAGACCTACTCCCTGCACATACTCATGTTAACTAACCAATCACTTTATGTTTCCACAGGCCTCCTGCTTTTCACTTACTCAAAATTTCAAAATGCATGTTTCTATGTCACAAATACTCTATCTAGAGGCTAGCTTTCATCTACTCCACAGACTACCAGCTGCAAATTAATACCTAATGTTCATTTATAATCTCATGTGACACAGGTCTTTACTAAGGGTGGCATAATTTTCTACTTCAGATAGCTCCAAGCCCCCTTTTCTTTTAGCCCTAAGGTATGAGGGCTATGAGACTATAGTGACTGAATTTTTGTATTTTAAAAGTTTAGGGATAAAAAGAATATAATAAATTACTTTTTTATTCATGATCTTTCTCAGTAGGACAGAACTTGCCTTAGGCAAGCCAATTAGATTAATTTTGTGCTGCTAAATGTAGAGATTTTGACTAAATAAGTTTGGCTTCCATATTTTTAAATGGGCCAAAATGATTAATTTATCCCCAGATCACCCCATGATCTAGCAGGTGTGGTGGATTTTTAAGATCCCTTCCAAGAAATCACATTTTGTGGAAGACCATTAACACCAACATTATAATTTCCTATCATTGAACTACAGGGAAAACCTAATAGGATAGCTTTATTGCTATGTTAATTAGCTTTGAGTGTGTGCCTTGCACTCAAAGAACATATATTTGCAGTTAATTTGAACCTCACTTCCGAATCATGTGGGATGGATTGTCTAAATTGGGAGTTCTTAAGAATCAGGAATATGCAAATTAGCAAGAGTCAAGGGCTCCAGGAATGAAATCTATTTCTTCACAATTAAGCTTTTTTTTTTAACCTTTAGCTGAAACTGTAGTTTAAAACAAACAGAAATTCAAGTCAACAAGCATTTATTAAATGTGCTCTAGCACCATTAACTCTGCTAAGTGCTGGGGATACAAAAGCCCAAACAAAACAAAAACCAGCCCCTGCTCTCAAGGAATTCATGGTCTAATAGGGAAGAGACGACAGCAAACAAGTATGTACAAAAAGATCTATACAAGATAAATCAGAGATGATTTTACGAGGAAGGAACTCAGATTAAGCAGGACTAGGAAAGGCTTGTTGCTGAACCTTGAAGGAAGCCAAAAAGCATTCAGAAGGTAGAGCTGAGGAGGGAGAAACTTCTAGGTATGGCAAACTGTCAGTGAAAATTTTGACCAGAGTTGGGAGATACAGGGTTACCAGGGAGGGGCAGCCACAAGGTTCAAATCACAGGATTGCAGAGTATGTGAGAGGATGTAAGGCATATGAAGATTGGAAAGGGTAGGAAGGTGTCAGGTTATAAAGGACTTTACAAGTCAGACAGAGGATTTTGTATCTGATTATGCAGCTAATAGGGAGCCGCTGGAATTTATTGAATGAGGATTAGATCTGCATTTTAACAAGATCAAAGAAACTCACAGGATCTCAGGGATTAGGATTTTTCTAGTCTAAATGATTCCTTGGTGGGTGTGGAAGATAAGGCTAGGAAATATATTTTAGATTGATTTGGAGGGAAGGGTGAAATAAAGTAACTTAAAAAATTTACTGTTTTCAAAATATTGGATTAATGTTCTTATGTGATAATGATAAATCATCATTCCTGTATGTATATGATATAAACAGTAATGCAATTAGGATGGCTTCATTTCTATCTTTCACACAAATTCTTGGATTTCTGACTCTCGGTTTGTATGCAGGATGAAACTGACTTGTCACACTGGCCCGAGACTATATCCTGCCATTCACATTTATCTTCAAGGCAAGTTCCTTTTGAAAACTATGACAGGATATACTCCCTGGGCAGTCTCACATTTCTTATGCCAGCAGCCCTAAGAGAACAAAAGTCACTATAACAGTGTTTATCTGATCGAGGTAAACAAACGTGAACTATGCTGAAAAGCAGGTTACCTGTGGTCCTGGCCCAAATGTACTCTCCCTAAGAAAAAACTATTTGCAACCCCTTGGTGTTTTGGTGAGTCAGTCTGTCTCTTCTCCTTTTGTCCTCAGTTGCTTCTCAATTCACAGCTTCTATATCTCTCTTCCATTATCGATGAGATCATTATGACTTGAAGCCAAGAAGTATTCCTATACTTCTTCATCTAAATGCTACATTTGTGACTGTCCATACAACCAGAGCTCAAGACCATTATGATTAATGGCTGTGAAACAGCTTCCCCCATTGTGCTCAGAAGGACAAAAGTCTGTTTTTATTGCAGGAATTTTGTGAGTTTTAGTGAGGAACAAACTCTTGGCTTTCTCACTCATTTGGCACTTACAATTCAAACTCCATTACTGAAAGTGATAGAATGGATTTAATTACATTGCCAAACGTTTTAGAATTAGATTTGCATTCTTCAGCATCAGAATCTGACTATCCTTTTGTTGTTTATGGGAGGAAGAGGAACCAATGAAATCTTTTTTTGTAAGAAAGTATAAGAAATAATGCTAAACCCATCTTCTCCCTACTACCAGGTGTTGGGAGCACTCTTGCTTAAGAGAAGGCTGTCCTTATCTGGATTAATATCTTTTCCTAAAGCACATTCAGTTTTTGGTCATGGATTTGATGTATCTTCTCAATGACTTTCTGGTTTGGGCCCTCCTATTCATCTCTAGGTCTGGACTCAGCCTAGATTTATAACTCAGGCTGAGCACTTTGCTTGATCAAATGGCCTGATGTATGTTAGGCTATCTTAGATTTTCTGATTCTCTGAGCATGAAAGGGGTAACTGATCCCTATGCCTAGAATGCTGTTCATCCTTCCTTCCTATTCTTAGAACTCTTAGCTCCTTCAAGTCTTGCTCAAGTACTATCTCCTTAAATTCACTAATTAAAAATTAAAAAAATTAATTGTATTAAATTTACATATTACAGTTACATATAAATAAATTTTTAACACTCATTTAAAATTTTTTCGAGTTCCAAATTCTATGAGTCACTCTGGCCCCTTCCTCACCCCATGAGAAAGCAAGCATTTGATATAAATTCTTTATATGAAGTCATGAAAAAGCATGTTAACCACGTTGCAAAAGAACAAACAAAATAAAACAATAAAAATTACGAAAGTTTAAAAAGTATTCTTCAATCTGCATTCAGCATTCATCAGTTCTCTTTTTGGAGGTGTTGACCTGAAAGTCTGGTTAAAGGAGGCAAACAGGTTAGGTGTTATGTAAATTCATATTGTTTATTCCCTTTAAGCTAGCTGAATACACATATGTATGGAGACAGATAAAATCTGGCTGCCTGAACAAAAGAAGGCTTAAATACATTTTAGAATGATCCCAATTTAGGGTGGCTGTGTCACTCAAATTTATATCTCCATATATGCTTAATCATGATTATGAGAAAGGAATTTTCGCATGATAGGTAGTAAATATAATAAAATAAGAGAGCTGATAAGGGTTTCAATTGAAATTATGACCCAGGATATCTGTGTTTTCTTTCTTCTTTTTTTCTTGCTTCTTTTTTTTTTTTGGAGGGCAATTGGGGTTAAGTAACTTGCCCAAGGTCACCCGGCTAGGATTTTGTTTGTGTGTGTGTGTTAAGTGTCTGAGGCTGGATCCGAACTCAGGTCCTTCTGACTCCAGGGCCGGTGCTCTACTCACTGCGCCATCTAACCGCCCCAGATATCTGTGTTTTCTTTACCATTAACATGCCACAACATGGTATATGTCCAAAAAATATTAAGATAAGAAAAATTCCTTTATTCAAGGTATTGTTTATGGTTAAGAGTCTTATCCTTAATGGCCATAAAATCAGCCCCTTCTGGCTTTGTTGACGTAGGAAGAGGTATTCTCTGAATTTACTCAGAGAACAAAGAAGCTGTTAGGTCCAGGCTCTCTTCTGGTTGATTAATTCAGGCTCTGGTCCTTATTGAGGTTATTAAATTGATATTAAATGATTATCAGAGGTCAATAGCATTTTTTGGCATGGATCCTTTGGAATAGTCTTGTATCATTGTCTTGATCAGAGCAGCTAAGTCTTTCACAGTTGATCATTCTTAAAATATTCCTATTACTATGTAAACCTGGTTTGTTCACTTCACTTTGCATCAGTTCATATAACGCTTCCCAGGTTTTTCTGAAACCATCCTGGGCATCATTTCTGCACAATAGTATTCTATCACTATCATATAGTGATAGAATATACAACAACTTTTTCAGGCATCCCCTCAATTTCTAATTCTTTGCCACCATATATATATATATATATCTCATTTTATTTTTCCTTGATCTATTTGGGATACAGATCTAGTAGTGGTATTACTGGGTCAAAGGGTAGACAGTTTGATAGATCTTTGGACTTTCAAATTATCAGGATGATTGTATCGGTTCACAACTTTATTAACAGTGCATTACTGTCCTAATTTTTCCACATCCCCTCTAGCATTTGTCATTTTCCTTTTCTATCATCTGATAAGTGTGGGGTGGTATCTCAGAGTTGTTTTAATCTTACGTTTCTCTAATCAGTAGTGATTTAGAGCATTTTTATGTGATTATTGATAACTTTGATTTCTTCTTCTGAAAACTGCCTGTTCATATCCTTTCACCATTTATCAATTGGGGTATGGGCTCTTATTTCTATAAATTTGGCTCAGTTCCCTGTACGAGGAATGAGGACTTTATCAGAGAAACTTGCTGTAAAATATTTCCCTTAGTTTCCCTTTTCTTTCTAGTTTTGGATGAATTCATTTTGTTTGTGTAAAAACTTTTTAATTTTCTGTGATCAGAGTTATCCATCTAACTTCCTGTAATCCTCTCCATTTCTTACTGGGTCATAAATCCTTCTCTTATCCATAGATTTGACAGATAAGTTTTTCCATGCTCCCCTAACTTAATCATGATATCAACCTTTATGTCTAAGACATCTATCCATTTTGGCCTTATGTGGTGTGAAATGTTGATCTATGCCTACTTTCTCCTAGATTGTTTTCCAGCAATTTTTTGTTAAATATTGAGTTCTAACTCCAAAAGTTTAGATCTTTGAGTTTCTCAAACACTAGATTACCACAGTCATTCACTATTGTGTATTGTGTATCTAATCTATTTCACTGATCCACTACTCAATTTCTTAGCCAGTATCACCTTGTTTTTTTTTTTAAACAAATACTTTATTAACTTATGTTTTACATCATTCATTTCCGCCATATTTTGAGTTACAATCATTTTCCCCCCATTATTCCCCTACCCAACCTCCCAGAATAGCAGTCCCACAAGATATCGCTTCCTCCAATCTGCTCTCTCCCATACCTTCTCCCATACCCCCATCGACTTTTCCATTAGAGGAAGATGAATCTTTGTGTCCCAATGCCTGCACATCTTATCTCCCAATTATAGGCAAAAGAGTATTAATAATAGTATTTATATATATATTTGAAACATTTAATGTTACGACCTCGAATTTCAGATCCATTTCCTTCCTCCCTTGTCACCCATTCCTTCTTGGGATATAAGTAATTCAGTATATGTTGTACATGTCTAGCTATGCAAAACATTATCATAGTAGATATATTGTACAAGGCTGCTTATAATTCCCTCCCACTCATCCCACCCCCCACCTGGTCCATTCCCTACATGATCCTGTCCCTCTTCTATAGTGGGTACTTCCAACCTCCCCTCACCCCAAGGATGCCCTCCCATCCATCATCCCTCCTCTCATCCCCCTTCCCCCTATCCTGCTGCAGGTTGAGATATCCCATTTAGTATGTATGTCATTTTCTCCCTGAACCAAATTCAATGTGAATGTGGTTTTGCCTTTTTAGCCTTCCTTATTCTCCCCCTCCTTTGCACCCACTTCCCCTACATGAGATAGTTTACCCTACCATGTCTCTCCCCATCTCCTCTTGCCACTTTCCTCTCTCACCTCATAATTTCATCCCTTGAGTATTCTCCCTTCCCAACAAATTCAACCTATGCCCTCTATCCATATATAACTGTAACCATATACACACACATTGACATATGTATTCATATGACCACACCCCCTTCTTCCATTATTTTCATAGTGAGAAAGATATCATCAGTCACAGATATTGCTTTTCCATATAGGAATGTAAATAGTTCAACTTTGATAAGTTCCTTTTGATTTCTTTTCCCTGATTACCTTCTCAGGCATCTCTTCCTTCTTGTGTCTGGATGTCAAATTTTCTATTCAACTCTGGTTTTTTCCTCAAGAATGCTTGAAAGTCCTCTATTCCACTGAATGACCATATTTTCCCCTGAAACAAAATACTCAGTTTTGCTGGGTAGGTGACCCTTGGGTTCATTCCCAGTTCTTTTGCCCTCTGGAATATCATATTCCATGCCCTTCGATCCCTCAGTGTAGAAGCTGCCAGGTCCTGGGCTATTCTGATTGTGTTTCCACAATATTGAAATTGTTTCTTCCTGGCTGCTTGTAGTATTTTCTCCTTGATCTGGGGATTCTGGAACCTGGCTATAATATTCCTGGGAGTTTTCTTTTTGGGATCTTTTTCAGGAGGTGATCGGTGGATTCTTTCAACCTCTATTTTGCCCTCTGGATCTAAAACATCAGGGCAGTTTTCCTTGAGAATTTCTTGAAGGGTGATTTCTAGGTTCTTTCCTTGATCATGGCTTTCAGGTAGTCCAATAATTTTTAAATTGTCTCTCCTGGATCTATTCTCCAGGTCAGTGGTTTTTCCCATGAGATATTTCACATTGCCTTCTAATCTTTTGTTGTTTGGATCTGCTTAACAGCATCTTGATTTCTCATAAAGTCACTAGCTTCCATTTGCTCCAGTCTAACTCTGAAGGAATGAATCTCCTCAGTGAACTTTTGAGATTCTTTTTCCATCTGGCAAATTCGACTTTTTAAGGCATTCTTCTCCTCAATGTCCTTTTGGGCCTCCTTTGCCATTTGAGCTAGTCTATTTTTTAAGGTGTTGTTTTCCTCAGTCAGGCTGTTGACCCTCATTTCATACTTTTCCTGCATCCTTCTCATTTCTCTTTCTAATTTTTCCTCCACTTCTCTTATTTGATTTTTAAAGTCCTTCTTAAGGTCCTCTATGGCCTGCAACCCGCTCATGTTTTCCCCTGGGGCTTTTGGAGCAGGACTTCTGACCTCACAGTCCTTTTCCCGCTCTATGCCCCCAAAATAGGAGTCTAGGGTTGCATTTTTCTGTTTCCTTTGCCTTGGCATGTTGCCACTTAATTGCTTGACTTTTGGGCTTGTTGCCACACTATGGCTTTAAGGCCAGATAGAGGAATTTTCGTCCCGAACGTGTGGGGGGCAACTTCCGTTTCTGGCAAGCTGTAAACCCACCCACAACTTCCACCCTAGATCACAATCCAGATCCAGGGAGGTTAAAGCAAGAGCGATTACCCCCCAAGACTGATCGCTGGATCTCCCCACGATTTGTAGGCTGGGAGCCGGAAATGCCTCTGAAAACTACAAAATGGCGTGTCTCCTCAGCGGCTTCTAGCCCCCAGGGGAGGGAGCTGACGCATTCCCCAAATACAGGTCCCAAAGTCCATAGGACACTAACCTCTTACTTTGTCCTAGGCAAGTCTATGTTGATAATTCTGGAATCTCCACAGTTCCTGGTGTTCTGGGGTTCCTCCAGCTGGCTGCTGGCCCTGCCGCCCTGGGGCTAAAACCTCGGCTCACGCGGACCTGGGCTTGGCTAGGCTCCTGTGCTCTTCGCGCTGCCGGCTCCCAGACCACTGCGCTGGTCCTTCCTGCGGGGTGCTGGGCTGTCCTCAGCGGGAGGTTAGCTTCTCTGTGTCGTTCTGTGGGTGCTGGGGCTCCAGAAGTTTTTCAGAGTCCTTTTTTACATAGTTTGTGGAGAATCTGGGGGCAGAGAGGCTTGGAAGAGCTGTTTCTACTCCGCCATCTTGGCTCCGCCCCCCATCACCTTGTTTTGTTGATTATAGCTTTGTAATTGAGTTTGAAATCTGGAATTGCTAGGCTGCCTACCTTCATTGATTCCCTTTTTATTCTTGACCTTTTCTTCCAGATTAATTTTTTTTTTACTATTTTTCTAGCTTTATAAAATAATTCTTTGGTAGTTTGATTGGTATGGCACTGAATCAGTAAATTAACTTAAGTAGAATTGTCATTTTGATTTTATTGACTTTGCCTACCCATGAGCAATTAATATTTCTCCAGTTATTTAGATCTGTCTTTTGTGAAAAGTGTCTTGTAATTGTGTTCATATAATCTCTGAGTTTGTCTTGGCTGGTGGACTCCCAAGTATTTTTTCTTGTCTGCAGTTTTTTTGTTTTTTGTTGCTTTTTGGAGGGCAGTTGGGGTTAAGTGACTTGCCCAAAGTCACATGTGTCAAGTGTCTGAGGCTGGATTTGACCTCAGGTCCTCCTGACTCCAGGGCCAGTGCTCTATTCACTTCGCCACCTAGCCACCCCTGCAGTTATTTTAGAAAGGAATTACTCTTTCTATCTCATCCTGCTGGGTTTCATTGTATATAGAAATGCTGATGATTTCTATGGGTTTACTTTTTATCCTGCAAGTTTGCTGAAGTTGTTAATTATCTCAATTAGTTTTTTTAGTTGATTTTCTAGGATTCACTAAGTATACCATCATCTGCAAAGAGTGATAGCTTTGCTTCCTCATTGCCTATTTTTATTCTTTCAATTTCTTTTTCTTGTCTTATTGCTATAGCTAGCATTTCTCGTATAATATTGAATAATAGTGATGATAATGGACATCCTTGCTCCATTCGCATCTCATTGGGAAGGCTTCAAATTTATTCCTATTACAGATAATGCTTGCTCTTGGTTTTAGATAGATGTTACTTATCATTTTGGAGTAGCTAGGCAGTTCAATAGATAGAGTCCTGGACCTGAACTCAGGAAGACACATCTTCCTGAGTTCAAATCTAGCCTCAGATACTAGATATGTTACCCTAGGTAAGTCACTTAACCCTCTTTGCCTCAGTTCCTTATCTGTAAAATAAGCTAGAAAAGGAAATGGCAAACCATTCCAGTATCTTTGCTAAGAAAATCTCAGATGAATTCATAAAGAGTTGGAAATGACTGAAAAACAACAACTTACCACTTTAAGAAAGGCTCCATTGATTTCTCTGCTTTCTAGTGTTTTTAATAGGAATGGGTATTATATTTTGTCAAAGGCTTTTTCTGCATCTATTGTTGCAATCATATAGATTTTGTTGTTATTGTTATTGATATGGTCAATTATGCCAATAATTTTCCTAATACTGAACTAGCCTTTCATTCCTGTTATAAATCTACCCTAGTCATAGTACATGATCTTTGTGATATATTGCTATAATATCCTGGCTTGTATCATATTTTAAAATTTTGCATTGATATTCATTAAGAAAAGTGGTCTGTAGTTTTCTCTGTTTTTGCTCTCCCTTATTTTGGTATCAAAACTGTATTTGTGACATAAAAGGAATTTGCTAGAACTCCTTCTTTGCCTATTTTTTCCCAGATAATTTATATAATATTGGGATTAATTGTTTTGTAGAAATTCACTTTCAAATCTATCTTGTCCTGGGGATTTTTGCCTAGGGAGCTCATTGATGGCTTGTTTGATTTCTTTTTCTAAGATAGGGTATTTAGGCATTCTACTTCTTCTTCTGTTTATCTGGGCAGTTTATCTTTTTGTAAATATTCATTCATTCCACTTTTTGTCTGTATCCATAACATCTATCCCAGAGTCCAGCATATAGTGGATATTTAATAAATGCTTATTGATAGATTCACTAAGAGAGCAGGGATTCTATGATTTGTAGCATTGAGAAAGAAGAAAGAAGGCAACCAAACATTTATAAAGTGAAGGGAAGGGGTAATGAGTAATCTTAAGTATTTAATGTAAAGTAGCTCAAATTCTAAGCTTCAAAAGGCAGTGAACAGATCAATAAAATGTATTCTGCTTCCATAGTATCTATGCTCTCTATTTTCTCCTTTCCATTGACAACTATCACCTTAGTTCAAGTCTTTAGGAATTATAGACTAGATTATTATAATAGTGATATAGGTATCTCTCTATTGAACCTCTCCAATCCATTCTACATGCTGCTTATCACATTAATTTCCTTTTCTTTTTTAAAAATTTATTTTATTCTGGACTTAAATAAAACACTTCCATAACATAAAATAGAAAAAAAATATGATTGCAATGAAACAGTAAATCTTTTATATACAATTTGCTATTTCTTTTAAATATATAATAAAGTTATCATGAAACTTCCCCCCCTTTTTTTCTTCTCCCCTCCACCCTAGAGATGTCTACTATTAGACACAAATATGAATATATATGTAAAACCATCCTATATATACTTCTATTTATCGGTTCTTTCTCTGAATGGAGATAGTATATTCTTTCATAGGTCCTTTGCAGTTAATTTGGGTATTTGAAACACAGCTTTGACCTTATCCTTCTCCTGCTGGAAAAGCCTGGCATCAAAAATCATCATCATCATCATCATCATCATCATCATCATCATCATCATCATCATCATCATCATCGTTGTCGTCATCATTGTGACTAGCATTTATATGGCTTTAAGATTTACAAAAACTTTGTAAATATTATGTCATTTGATCCTCACCATAACCTTGGACAGTAGGTGCTATTTTTTATCCCCACTTTACAGGTGAGGAAACTGAAGCAGATAGCAATTAAGTGATTTGCTCAGGTCAAACAACTACTAAATGTCTGAGGCAGAATTTGAGCTCATTCTTTCTGACTCCAAGTCCAGTACTATATTCACTGTGTCACTTAACTCAGGGTCCTCTTTGATATTTTCTCCAATCTCCTTTCAGCCTTCTCTCCCACTAGTATTTTCCTAGACTATTTGCTGTTCTCTGCACGTATTTAGCATTCCTCCTTCCTTGTAGAATATTGTTCCCACTTGCCTGTCCCTCAAGTCTCATCTCAAATGTGATCTCCTTTAAGGGGTTTTTCTTTATTCCTGTTTTCATCTCTCACAGTGGTTTTTGATTTCTCTCTCCTCTGTTGTCCATAACACTTTGTTTGCACAGTTCTTGTGCAATGATACAAAGCAGAATAGCCTTATATCATAAAATAACACATGTAAAGTGCTTTTCAAATCTTAAAGCATTATATAAATATGATTTCTTCTCCTTCTTCAACATCTCAAGATGTATACATGTATCACCAGTCACAGCGGCACACCTGAGGGCTGCTGCTGTGAATAATTTTAAGCATCTAATTGCATAGTATAATGAACTCTATTCAGAACTAAACTGAATGTTGTTCAATGAAGCATAACATTCATAGAAACATCCTTAAGATATCATCCTTAACATGTTATCTAATACATCTCTCTCTCTCTCTTTCTCTCTCTCTCTCCATATATATATATATGTATATATATGTATATATATGTATATATATATATATATATATATATATATATATCACTCAGTATGTCTTATGGCACATGGCATATATCATTGTATTCAGTAGCATTCTCCAAAATACTTGTTTATACAAGCAGGGGGTCCCAAGCCAGGATTTTCCCTAGCATAACACATTACACAGTATATATCATTGCATTCCCCAAATCAGGGGGTTCCAGGCTAGAATCTTCCCTAGCACAACATATCATCCTTAAGGGATAGCAGAAAATACAAACAGCATCTACCCCTAGGTCACAGTAAGTCACAATTGCCTCAATCAATACAATTTCCAAGAAAAGTCCTCTTTCAACTTAAGGCTGATTTCCAAACCCCATGGTTCTTCCTCTGTGGGCTGACTGCTCTTGACTCTCACCTGGATTCACACATAGACAGCTCTCTACTCCTGCTCCATATCTCAGCTCACCGGGACTGCTCTACTCCAAGCTCCTTCCTGATAACCAGCTCCAGGGGCTCCTGCTTGCAGCTTCTGTTTCTAGGAAAACAAAACTTAACAGGGTTCCAATAATATTTATACACATTACCAGCACCATCAGGGCTTCTGTCTGAGAAATTAACACAGACACAGATCAGCAGACAAAGTGCTGACATCAGACACAGATCAGCAGACAAAGTACTGACATCAGACACAGATAGGCAGACAAAGTACTGACATCACAAGCATTCTTTCTATTGGGCTTCCCTACAAGAAAATTCCCCTAGCCCCATCACAGCTGCTTTTCTCTCTCAGCTCTGCTCCTTTCTCTACTCTGTCCTCTCCCTCCAAGAAATACAATATATACTGTTTCCAATCAAAGACTCTTGATTCACTCAAAGACTCTTGATACGATCAAAGGCAAGACTCAATCAGTGGCACATGATTGGCTAAAACTCAATCCAGAAAAACAACAAAAAGTACTACTTTGCTGTTACAATGCAAAAAAAAATCATAATAAAGATGGGGATGTGATAAATACAAAGGAGCAGGACAAACATTGTCCTATAAAAAATCTGAGGAGGAAGAGGTCAGCTTAAGCTTTGGGTGTAGGGGTGATCAAGGAAAGTTTCATTGAGGAGATAGCACCTAAGATGGACTTTAAAGGAAATGAAGAATTTCCTCAGGTGGAGGGAACATATTCTAGGCATAGTGGAACTGTAAGCAAAGGAAAAAAGATAAAATAGGGCAGGCTGAGAGTAACCAATATTGAATTTTTCTGTTTGGCTAA
Organism: Gymnobelideus leadbeateri; assembly: GCA_011680675.1. Lineage (NCBI taxonomy): Eukaryota > Metazoa > Chordata > Mammalia > Diprotodontia > Petauridae > Gymnobelideus > Gymnobelideus leadbeateri. The sequence goes on from WOXC01009073.1 coordinate 499,760, forward strand.
AGTATATCATATACAAAGGGGCATAATATGATATAGTTGGAAGGGTAGGTTATAGCCATCCCATGAAAGGTCTTAAATGCTAGACTACAATCTCTAAGGCCCCTTGAGGATCTGAAAATATGAGAGTCTATGATTATGTCTAGATAAAAGGTTTTTATATCCTAAAGCACCTAGCACATTTCCTTTAAAATTTATTTTTATTGATCATTTTTGTTTAATATTACCTTCATTCCCCATATAACTCTCCCCTCCCCCACTCAGAGAAATATTCCTTATTTTAAAAAAAAAGAGTAAAAAAGAAAGAGAAAAGAAGCCACTTATCAAAAGTAACAAATGTGTCAACCAAGTCATGGAACAGTGTTGCATATCTGTGGTCCTCTACTTCTACAAAGAGAGGTAGGTGAAATCTCATCTCTCTTCCTTTAGGCCATGCTCAGTTATTATAGTTACAGGGTGTGGAGTTTCTTTATTTTTTCTTTTTTTTTTTGTATTGTTCTTTCCATAATTTTGTTGTTGCTACCATATAATTTGTTTTCCTTGTTTTATTTCACTTTGCACATGGATGAACATCCATGTCTTCCCATGCCTCTTTGTATTCTTAATATTCCTTATTTCTTACAGAACATGAATATGCCATTACATTTGTGTACCATAATTTGTTTAGCTATTTCCCAGTCAGTGATCATGTACTTTGCTTATAGATCTTTGCTAGATTAGATTAAAGCATCTACTAAGCACTTACTATGGTCCAGGCATTGTGATATGCACTAGGAATATAAAAACAAGAAAACAAGATGGTGCCTACTCTCAAGAAATTTACAGTCTAATAAGGGAAAACAGAATATAAAGAGGAGGTGCAAAATGTTGAGAGGGTAGAGAGATGTACTAATGTGGAATTAGAGCAGATTGGAGAGTGGGAGAATGCCAGGAGGGAGTGAGCAGCATGGCTGACACTTTGGTTTACATAGAATAATAGAGCAAAGACTCAAAATACCTAGCATACCTGGTTTTTTTTTTTTTTTGGCTTAGACTATTACTTTACTTATTTATATAACAAGCATCAGTGCATGATAGGCATTATACAGAGTATTGGACTAGTCCCAGAATATAGAGAAGGTTTAAATAAGACACAGGCTCTGTCTTACCAGAGCTTATTAGTCTATTAGGAGAAGACACAAACATAATAAAAAAAACAAAAACAAACAAAAAACCTCTAGTACACATCCCATGGTAAATGACTGAGAGACTTGTGAAGAAAAAATGCCCTGTGAGATAGAATGGATTATTTAGGCTTCAATTCAATTAAGTGCAATTAAGTACACTTTGAGATATTATGCCAGACCCTGGGGGGACAGAGACAAAAATGAAATTTCCTGTACACAAAGAACTTCTAGCTTGGTAAGAAGAAAACACATACATAGACAAACCAATACAGAAATATGTACAAACTAACACAAAATTATTGAGGGGCAGGGAAGGGCAGAGCACTAATACCTGGAAAGATTTAGCAAGACCTTATTTAGAAGATGGCAGCTGTGCAGAGGCCTGAACACAATTTAGATATGCCAGAAAGTCGACATGAGGAGGGAGAGCATTCTAGGCAAAGTGAACAGGTTAGTTTGTATAAAGGATCAGAGGTAGAGGATGGAAGTTTGTATTGTCCTCCAGAGGGTGTGTGTGTGTGTGTGTGTGTGTGTGTGTGTGTGTGTGTGTGTGTGTGTGTGCATATATGTGTGTGTACATGTGTGTGTGTGCCATAGACTCCTTTAGCAAGTTGGTGAAGCCTGTGGATTCCAGGATAGTGAGATATTAGTAGAGCGCTTAGTACACTGAAGGGCATATAGTAGGTGCTTAATGAATGCTTGTTCCTTCTCCCCTCTCTCCCTAAATGCATAATGAAACTAATTATGTTGAAAGAGAGTTATCAGAATGTTTGTTGTTGTTTTTTAAGAGTTCACAGACCTTCAGGGGCTAAGCACCCCCACAGAGGCAAAAGGGCACCCTTGAAGCCTCTTGAGCCGGGTAGTGAAATGATTGGATTTGTACTTTAAGAATGTCTATTGTTTGGTAGTTATGTGGAGGATAAATTGAAAAGGAAAAGGACAGGCTGTCAGAGAGACTTTTTCTAATATGTGTGCAATTAGCTGTGTGACCCTGGGTAAATCACTTCTGTCTCAGTTTGCTGATCTATAAAATGAGGGTAATAATAGTACCTGCCTTCCAGGGTTGCTGTGAGATATTTGTAAAGCAACTTCCAAACCTTGAATGCAATGCATGTTAATGCTAACTATTATTAGCTAGCACTTATGAGGGTCTTAATTAAGGTAGTGACTGTATGTGTGAAAAGAAAAGGAACTGAAGCAAGAAATGTTGTATAAGCACAGGAGAAGAGGGGAGAGAATGAGTATTTATATAGCACCTACTGTATGCCTGGCACTGTGCAAAGCCCTTTATACATATTATCTCATTTGACCCTCACAAGAACCCTGGGAGGTAGGCACCATTATTATTCCCATGTTTTGGTTAAGGAAACTAAGGCAGGCAGAGATTAAGCTACTTGCCCAATATCATGTAGTAGTAGGATAGTAGGAAGAGGAGGAGGAGGAGGAGGAGGAGGAGGAAGAGGAAGAGGAGGAGAAGGAGAAAAAACTAACATATAGCACTTCCTGTGCTAAGCACTTTAGAAATATTATTTCATTTGATCCCTACCACAATCCTGGGAAGCAGGTAATGTTATTATCCCCATTTTATAGATGAGGAGACTGAGTCAGACAGAGGTTAAGTGGCTTGCCCAAGGTCACAAAACTAGTAAGTATCTGAAGCAGGATTTAAACTCAGGTTTTCCCAACTCCAGGTTCAGCACCATCCACCTTGCCACCTTCTCATGCTTGTTTCTTGTATCTGAATGTCAAATTTTCTATTCAACTCTGGTTTTTTCCTCAAGAATGCTTGAAAGTCCTCTATTCCACTGAATGACCATATTTCCCACTGAAACACGATACTCAGTTTTGCTGGGTAGGTGATCCTTGGTTTTAATCCTAGCTCCTTTGACCTCTGGAATATCATATTCTAAGCCCTTTGGTTCCTCAGTGTAGAAGCTGCCAGATGCTGTGTTCTCCTTGTTGTGTTTCCATAGTAAGCAAATTGTTTCTTCTTGGCTGCTTGTAATATTTTCTCCTTGAGCTGGGAACTCTGGGAACCTGGCTATAATATTCCTAGGAGTTTTCTTTTGGGGGAGAAGGTGATTGGTGGATTCTTTCATGATCTTTTAGGGATCTTTTTCAGGAGGTTATAGGTGGATTCTTTCAACCTCTATTTTGCCCTCTGGTTCTAAAACATCAGGGCAATTTTCCTTGAGAATTTCTTGAAGGATGATTTTTAGGTTCTTTTTTTGATCATGGCTTTCAGGTAGTCCAATAATTTTTAAATTATCTTTCCTGGATCTATTTTCCAGGTCAGTGGTTTTCCCAATGAGATACTTCACATTGCCTTCTATTTTTTCATGTGTTTGGATCTGTTTAATAGTATCTTGATTTCTCATAAAGTCACTAGCTTCCATTTGCTTCAATCTAATTCTGAAGGAATGATTCTCTTCAGTGAGCTTTTGATATTCTTTTTCCATCTGGCAAATTCAGTATTTTAAGGCATTCTTCTCCTCATTGCCTTTTTAAGCCTCTTTTGCCATTTGAGTTAGTCTATTTTTTAAGGTGCTATTTTCTTCAGTTAGGTTGTTGACCCTCATTTCATAATTTTCTTGCATCATTCTTATTTCTCTTCCCAGTTTTCCTTCCACTTCTCTTATTTGGTTTTCAAAATACTTCTTAAGCTCCTCTATGGCCTATAACCAGCTTGTATTTTTCTGGGAAGCTTTTGGTGTAGGAGTTCTGACTTCATTGTCTTCCTCCTGTTCCATGCTTTGATTCTTTTTGTCCCCAAAATAGGAGTGCAAATTTGAATTGCTCTGCTTGCTTTGCTTACTTTGCTTGCTAATGTTGCCACTCAATTACTTGACTTTTGGGCTTTTTGCCACAGTAGGACTCTGCTACTGCACAGGGGAACTTTGTCCCAATTACTGGGGTTTTCTCAGATGCCGGAACTATTATTTGGGTGCCCTTTCTGAAGACTCCACATGCTCTGGCACACTGGTCACATACCCCAGGACCTCTACCCCGGACTATGATCCAGATCCAAGCAGGTTAAAGCAAGAGCAATTATCCCTTAGACTGGATGCTTGGTCCCCCTACAATCTGCAGGCCCGGAACTCTGAAGCAGCCATGTGGCAGTGGCTTCACGTCTGCCACGCCTCAGCTGCTTCTGTAGCTCCAAAGTTTGTTTAGAGTAATTTTTTACATGAATTGGAGGAGGTGAGAGTGGGAGCCCCGTGGAAGTCCTGTTTCTACTCTGCCATCTTGATTCTGCCTCCATACCTTTTTCAATATGGTAAATGCTTAATAAATACTTGTTTAATTGAATTGAATTAGAAAAGAAAAAACTAACAAAACTTTTATTATCAGGAAAGGACAATAATGGAAAAATTGCATAGTGTATCTGTGATCTTTGTTTTTGTTTCTGATTGTAGAAAGGAAAGCAATGGATGTTCAGAGAGGGGAAAACTGGAACCTATTGTCCTTGATTCCTCCCTCTAGCGTTAAAGGTTATAGTAAAAGTTGGGGGTGTAGAGGAGAACTATTTCTGCTTCTCAGCTAAGTCCCTTGATACTTTTGTTATGGCTGGGCCAGCATCAGATTCTCCTTCCCCATTCTCCCATCCCCCTCATGCCTTCAGTAGCTCCTCAGAAGAAACTTTTTTCATTTTCCCATAACCTATAGAAGTTGCCTTTCCGTAGTACTAAGTGTGTGATGACACAGGAAACACCTTGAATGTATAGAATGAAGAAAATAGTGATATTTATTATTTTGAGTACATGTCAGGGCCCATTGGTTTATTGGTGAAAAGAGGGTAACTTGCTATTCCCTGTCCTCTCTTGTGAAGGCTCATGATAATATGATCGGCATTAACATCGTTCACTCGAATTAGTACAACATAAACACATACATGTATGTGTTCATATTTCTAAATGTGATATTCTAATGTACAATCCATAAATGTTGCCTATTGCATTGAGCCATAAGAGTGCCTCTGACATTCCTTGGTTATACATATGTACAGCTAGCTAATGATTCTAGTCTCTCTCACATGTCTTCCTCTCTCATGAGTATTACCTTAGAAATCCAGTTAGACTTGATTATCCCTTTTTTTTTTCTCATACTCCAGTGAGCTCAAATCATCTTCTTCCATGTGTGGTGCCAGTTCCCATAATATCAACTTGTAGCCTCATGCCAATGGCAGGGTATCAGCTTAGCTAACCTCAGGGTGACTGTATGGATAGCAGTATTTTGTTGTATGTCACTATTATTTTGAAATCATTGCATATATCCATATCATATCTGTCCAATGGAAAGGAAACATAGAGCTAATCAAGGTGTAGGGAAAGTGACCAAAGACATTTTCAGGGTTAGTTGTTGTGAGGCTCAAATGAAATTAGTTAAATATTATACTTTGCCAACCTTCTAAAATGCTGTATAAGTGGAAGCTATCTATTGCTGTGTGAGTATATACATAAAATATATAAATGTATATTAAAATGTGCTATGAATATACATATAAGCTAAATATACCCACATATATGTACATACATATTGTATATAATATATATGCTGCCCATGTAGGTTAGGTATGTCTATATGGGTTGTCTAAAAATGTTTCATGGGAAGGCATAAATAGCTCTCTCTGTAGTTTTGCCATTCCCTTTCGAACAGATACTTATATTCCTTCCTGTATGGGAGCAGGAGAAAGGGCCACAGGTTAGTTAATGTTTTTTCTGAGACAGAGATATATTACACTAGAATTATTTCTGTCTGCTCTCCTAAATATTACTGATCTAGGAAAAGGTTTTTTTTTTTTTTAGCTTAAAGTCTCTTTCCGCAAGAGGTACCCTAAGCTTATGTCTACAGGTTTGGTCCCTTCCTACCCAATGGAAGTGATACATATGATCATCTCAGATAGTGATTACTAAGTAAACCCATTTATCTAAGCCCATAGAAACAGAAAATAGAGAAATTATATAGATTAAAATATAATAAAAATGCATGGAGTGAATGAGAGTAGGGGAATGGGAATGAGATATTTTCAACTTAACCAAGAGATCAAGTTCCAATTTTCCCTAGGGAGAAGTTGGTGTCAGAATCAGTCAGTAGATTCCTAAAATCTCTAGGAAGGCAAACTGGAAAAGGAGGACATGCTGAGGTGCTGACTTTCACTTACATTTCTACCTTCCAAAGCCTACTCTCTTTCTCCATGGGTTTCTGCCTAAAGATAGATAGATAGACAGTTAAATAGAGCAATTTATTAAGTAGGAGACACTAAACTAAATGTGAGGAATACAAATACAGACAAAAGAAAGAAATTCCTTTCCCTCACCGACTTTGTACCGTAATAGGAGATGACAACAGATAATAAGGGAGCTAAAAAGCTGGGGGAATAGGGAAAACATTCCTCACATGGGGACAAAGTGAAAAATTAATCCTGAGAGTCAGGAGCTGAGCAGGATTGGCCTGTACACTTCCTCAAATGGAGAGTCTCATTAATAATAGGAAGAGATAGCAGGAGTGGAAGCATTTCCAATGTGAGAAAGTCACTGGGGTAGAGGTGGAAAAGTAGTCTGGGGAGTCAGAGTTTTCTTGAAAAGAGTCTAGAACCACATATGTCTTCTATCAGAGGAGGAAGGAAGAATGTCCCTCTTCTTTAAAGCTCTGACACCAACTCTGTCTCTGAGTTATTCTCTTCACACACACACACACACACACACACACACACACACACACACACACACCTACAAAGATCTCTCTCTCTCTCTCTCTAAATATCTCCATCTATCCATCCATCCATCCATCCATCCATCCATCCATCCATCCATCCATCCACCCATCCATCTGTCCATCCCTCTTTCTGTCTATCCATCTATCCATCTGTCTATCTGTCTATCTATCTATCTATCTATCTATCTATCTATCTATCTATCTATCTAGAGATAATATAGGCATTAGTACTTGTTATAATCTTGTGGACTTAACAGAGAATTCTATTTTATAGGAAAAGTTAAGTTTTCTTATATGTAAAAATTGGGAGTTAGACTAGCTGATCTCTTAAGTTCCTGCCTGCTATGATCAGACCATGGGCTTTAATCTGTGTATTGTGGGAGCCTATTCATAGAGAGCCATTTGTTAAATTTTTGTTGTGAGCATTTACACACTCAGAAACCAGTAAAAACTACAAATTAGGGCTTGATTTGTTATTATGTTGATTGTCTAGACTTAAGAAAGTGGTGGAGCAAATGTTAATACAAATTAAACTAAAATGTGTATATATGTATATATTTATGTATGTGTATTATATATATGTATATGCATGCATATATACACGTGTGAATGTGTGTATATTTTATGTATGAAAGAACCAGTTAAACATTTACCAGCATACCCCCAGATTGAATTCTTTCAGTTAGTTAACCATACCTTTACTTGGATCATGATGCCATAACTTAGGCATTCTTGTTTAACTGTGGGCCACTTAACCTGGTTCGCAGGTAGAGTACTTGAATAAATCTGAGTGAATAACAGTATGGATATTCACTTGATTAGCACATATTACAACCCATTCATACCTTTTGATCTGGTATGATTCTTGTTCATGTCCTTTTATAAAATCTCCCCAGAAGTTCTGGGTCTTTTATTATTTTGGTTATATCAGTACTACATTCAAACACTGTGGGGGAAACAACTTCATAAGTACTCTTCTTGGAAACCAAGTAAGTAAAGTGACAGCAAATATTATAGATTGTTCCTGTAGAAGCCTGTTTAAATACTATCTTTTTTTTTTTTTTACTCTTTTTGGAGGGGCAACTGGGGTTAAGTGACTTGCCCAAGGTCACATGGCTGAGGCTGGATTTGAACTCAGTTCCTCCTGACTCCAGGGCTGGTGCTCTATTCACTGCGCCACCTAGCCACCCCTAAATACTATCTTTTGGCATATATTAAACACATATGCCTAGAATGAAGTTTATAACCTGAGATGCACAGACTCGCAAAGCATCTGTGGATCTGTTTTATCTGGGGTCTGTGAAACTGAATGGAAAAAAAATTACATCTCTTTTCAGTTACCTCTAAACTAATATTTTGCATATCCTTTCCATTTTAAATGTAGACAAAATAACATTATTCTGAAAAGAGGCCCAAAGGCCTCACAAGATTTCCGTAGGGATCTGTGACACAAGATAGGTTAAGAACCGCTGGCCTAGCTGATCTTGGTGGCACATGGCCTGGAGTTTTTGCTATTAGGAAAGCTGAGGTGGTAGATTGCTTGACATTAGGAGTTCTGAGCTACAGTGGTTTAAGGCTATTGAGTGTCTATACTGGATCCAACACCTAGTCAATCAGTGGGAGTGGGGAGCTACCAGGCTACCTCAGGAGGGGCAAACTGGCCTAGGTTGTGGATAGAGCAGGTCTAAGACACTGTGCTGATTGATTAGCAATGGGATCAGGCCTGTGAGTGGCCACTATACTTCTGTGTTGAGTTAAATAGGGAGATGCAGTTTTGAAAAAAAGGGGAAAAAAGGACCCCTGATCTAGAACAATTCTGGGTACATAGAAGGGGCTTCTAAATATTGGCTGACTTTTGAAAAGGAAAAGCTTAATTAAGTTAACAGCACCAGAAGAGGTAGGATTATAGAAATGATTAAATTGTATGTATTATTTTTTGAGTGATAAAATTGTTTTAGATATCATAGACCCAGTATTTTTTAAAAGTAATCATATTAACCTAGCCGTGTGACCTTGGGCAAGTTACTTAACCCCAATTGCCCTCCAAAAAAGCAAAAAAAAAAAATAATCATATTCCAAATAGGATGCTATATATAGTGAAAGATTGTTATTTCTTATTGAAATGACAATTTCCTTGAGATGATTTAGACTCAAAGTTTTTAGAATCCTTAAAAATGATTGGAAAAAAATGTGAATACTCTAGTGGAGAATATAGTTGGAGCAAAAAATGAGTATATAGAGGATTTATGAGAAATTCTAAGGTGAATAGATGAATTAACTTAACCCATAGATCAGGTTAATTTGTGTTCATTGTAAAAGTTACTTTCTTTCATTGGTATGAGATAAAATTTATTTTTAAAGATAAAGAATATGCATGTTTTTCCTCAGTGAGACTATGATAACTTTTTTGGTATAATGGTACAAGAAGGAAAAAAAGAAAAAAAAGCAACAAGGAATGTTTTTTAGACAAAATGTTGCCTAACAGAATACAGAATTTATACTATCTCAGCATCTCAGACATCAATTTGCTTTTTTCTGAGTCTATGGTCAAACTGTTGTGGGCTGAAAAATGAATGGGCCATGTACTTAGATTTGGAAAGAGATCAAGCTATGGCCAAATGCAAATGGGACTCTGTAGCTTTATATTTTGTGTAGTAAAAGCCTTTTGTGGTATCTTTGCACCATAAAGAGTGACTTTAATGGAATGTAATTTAATTAAACTTAAAAAATTCATCAATCATGTTTAAACACTTGCTAGAAGCAAGACAATATATATGGTTTGGGTTTTTTTTTTTTGCTTTTTTTGGAGAGTCTTCTCCCCCTCCAGGACAATTGGGGTTAAGTGACTTACCCAAAGTCACATGGCTAGTAAGTGTTAAGTTTCTGAGGCCTGATTTGAACTCAGGTCCTCCTGACTCTAGGGCCAGTATTCTATTCACTGTGCTGACTAGCCACCCCCCAGGCAATATATTTTCAAAGATCAGTAATTGGTGGTCCCTACTTTCAAGGAGCTTATTTTTTACTTAAAATACCTAAACAGATAATGAAAATATAAGAGGGAATATGTACATAGGACAGGTATAGGGTACTTTATGATATCTGAAGCAGATTATCTCCAATTGCAGTATATGTGCCTCTGCATGCATGAGTGTGTGTGTGTGTGTGCACGTGTTGGTAGTAGAGGGGAAGCTTCGGGGGAAAGAGACAGATTGCTGAGGGAGGTAGCATTTGGTCTGGGTCTTAAATGAAAGGATTTGAACAGGCAGAGATTAGAGTGTGAGGTTTGGAGTATACATTTTTGGAATAAGGGTTGATATAAGTTTAGACTGTAAAGAATATGGGAAGAGCAGGATAAGTTCAAGGAATAGCGAGTAGACCAGTTTAACAGAAGCATAGGATACATGAAAGGGAACTCTGTGAGAAAAAGCTGGAAAGCAAAGTTGAAGAGCTCTGGACTTAGAGTTAGGATGGCTGGTGCTTCAAGTCCTACCACTGGCACTTACTAATTGCATGACTATGGACAAATCACTTAATCTGAGTGTCATTTCCTTCATCGGTAAAAAGGGGACCATCGTGGCCATGGTATTCATAGTGATCCTTGTAGGGCCACTGAGATAGGTCCTTGTCAAATGAGATAATGAATGTGTACAGCATGTTTACTATATGCATTGTAAGGGGATTTGCAAATTTGAACATTCTATATAAATACCAATTACTACTTTTAGGAATTCTATAAGATGATTTTGATCCAAATTCTATCTTAATTTTAAAAATTGCAGTGTGCCATAGAAAAAACATTAAAATGGACAATCAAAGGGTTTGGGAAATGTATGTCTTGGAGATGGGGAAGGCAAAAAGCAGAATTCTGAAAAACAGGAGAATTGTTAGCTCAAGAATAAGTGGCTATTATCTGTTATCTGTACATGTGTGTGCCTATGTGCAACTTTAAAATGTTAGACATTTTTGTGCTTATGATAGAATGTCATTTTTTTTTTTTGGCTTTTTGGAGGGAGAAGGCAGGGCAGTTAGGGTTAAGTGACTTGCCCAAGGTCACATGGCTAATAAGTGTTAAGTATCTGGGGTTGGATTTGAACTCAGGTCTTCCTGACTCGAGGGTCAGTGCTCTATTCACTGAGCCACTGAGATGCCCCTAGAAAGTCATTTTTAATTGGTTAGCTTGTGGCAGATTAATATTATTTTATTTTTTCATTTCCAGGAACATCTTGAAAACAATTGCTCTGGGCCAGATGCTATCCTTGTGTATCTGTGGGACAGCTGTCACCAGCCAGTATTTGGCAGACAAGTACAAAGTGAATACTCCTATGCTTCAAAGTTTTATCAACTATTGTTTACTGTTTTTTATTTACACTACAATGTTGGCTTTTCGACCAGGTATGTAAAACAGGCCCTATCTTTTTGATACTAAAGTCCTTGACTACTTTGCTACTTCCCCTCTTTTCTTGCCCCATCAGATCTTTTTAGTGGCTCCCCATCACCTGAGGTCTAAACTCCTTTAACTGTCATTCAAGGCCATCTGCAATCTAACTCCAACTACTTTTCCAACCATAACTGCAAATACTCACCTTCAAATACTATATGCTTTAGTTAAACTGTACTTTTCTTCGTTTCTTGAACATGTCTTGAATTTTCTAGTTGTTACAAGAATATGGAGGGGAGAGGAATTCTTTCTGTGAGATCAGGGAAGTTTCCATTGGGAGATTTGGCATTTGATCTCGATATTGAATAGTAGGTAGCATTTCAAATGATATTCAGAGATGAGAGGGAAGGGAATTTTAGGGTAAAGGGGAATAATGTGAACAAAAGCCCAAAGTTTGGCTGGGGTGGGAGTTTCATGAAAGGGAAAAAGGCTAGAAAGGTAGACTGGATAAATTGTGGAGGACCTTAAATGCCTTCTAAGGAGTTTCTGCAGATGATGGGGAGCCATTAAAATTTTTTATTTGGGGAATAACATGAACTAAATGCGCTCTACAAGATTACCATGGTAGCAGTATGTAGGATGGGTTTCAGGGGAAAGGCAAGTGAAATGTGGAGAGTAAGGAGGAAGCTATTTAAGTAGAACAGGTGAAAAGGTTGTGAGGTTCAGGGTTTGAACTAGGGCAGGGGTTCTTAACATTTTTTTAATGTCATCAACTTCTTTGGCAAACCTGTGATACCTAATAAGCCTTTCTCTTAGAAGAAAGTTTTTAAATGCATAAAATAAAACATTTGAGATTCCAAAGGAAAGCAATTATATTGAAATACAGTTATCAAAACAAGTTCACGGACCCAGGTCAAGAATCCCATAGACATATAGAGAGAAGTTAGGAGGCAATTGCAATAGTCTACCTGAGAGGTAAGACATTAATAAGGATCTGAACTAGAGTGAAAATGGAAAGGGGATGTACTCAACAACCATGACAAAGGAAGAAATAGATAGTTGAGATAGTTGTTTTTCTGGGGAGGGGGGTTAACAAGCTTACTTTAATCAATCAAACATATATCGTTTACCTAGTTCAGGGAGAAAAGGTCAGCAACCCGAACTTCAGAGTATACAGACAGAAGTTACAAGACAGAGAAACAGATCAAGCAGACAGTCTTCCAAACTGTCCAACAATTGCATCCATACCAAATCATAGTTACCAGAGAGGAAAGTATCAACATCTGGGTTTTCAAAGCTGGGGGCTCTCAATGGCTGCTCAGAGTCTCATCTGGTCAAATCACACAACACTTCTCAAAGTGAGCCCCCAATAGTTTTTGTTTCTACACTACTAGCTAAAAAAGTAACATTTCATTTATGATTAACATGTATGCCAAATCTTTCTTTGATGAGGCAATGAGAACCTTTTGCACATCCTGAAGGGCAAATGGTGGAAGTACATCTTCTTGGGCCTAGCTGATGTGGAGGCTAATTACGTGATTGTCAGAGCTTACCAGTATACTACACTCACGAGTGTCCAGGTAAGATGAATCTCCTTTTCCATTTTAGATTTTACATCTTCAAGTGAATCATTACATTTAGTGTCAGCAACCAGACTGGGTTGGAACTTGCTCATTGGGGAAAAAAAACCTCAACCCCAACAAACCCTATATATAGGTGAATACTGTCAGTTTTTCATGAAGCATATGCTATCATGAGTAATGTTTCCAGGAATTAGTGAAAACGTGCTCAAGCTTATTAGTGACAAAGCTGTTAACACCAGAGCTCATTACTTGCACCTACAACACAAACAATCATAAACATTTGACTAGTGCAGAATGCTGTGGTGATGAGAACAACTGTTTTACCCAATGCTAATACACAGCATAGAGTAAGTGAAGAGATTCCATAGATCCTGTACTACGGGCCGGGTAGAGATTTAAAAACAAGGATGAGAGAACCTGGATGGAAGATTTTCTTGTATTCAAGGATTAATCCTTCTCCATGAGCCAAATAGGCTCCCGTGGGCCAGTCTGGAAAGCTACCCATCATTTATAACATTGCTTCTGTAGGCAAATGCATTTCAGCTTTCAAACAACTAATTTAGAAATGATGTTTTGGACAAGGGCATGTTTGGAATTTGAATTGGTATCTGAATTCTCCACATAGTGAGAGTTTATGACTAAATGTACCAGAGAGTGAAGCAGACACCAATGAGATTTGTAAAGTGCTTACCTCAGTGCCTGGCACACAGTAGGCACTTAAGAAATGCTTATTCCCTTCCAATTTACTACATGAGAAATCAGTGAAAGGGGTTTTCACTATGGACTGAAGTGACTAAGGAAAGCCAATTAAAAAAACCAAACCAGTGCTAGAGCTGGATTCCACCGTAACAACAATTATAGTCAACATTTATATGTTGCTTTAAAATTTGCACATCCAATAAGTGATCACAAAGTCTTTACTTGAAACCTCCAGTCAAGAGAAACCCAATACTGCCCCAGGCAGCCCCCTTCATTTTTCACAGTTTTGATTGGTAGGACATTTTTTCTTGATGTTGAGCCAAAATATGTGTTCTCTCCAATTTCCACCCGTTCATCCTAGTTTTGCCCACTAGAGACAAACAGAACTAAGTCCAAACCCTTTTTAAATGTTTCATATTAAAAAAAAAAATCATCAACTATTTCCCAATTACATGTGAAAAATTTTAACAGTAATTAAAAAACAATTTGAATTACAAATTCTCTCCCTCCTGCTCCAGCCCCATCCTTGAGAAGGCAAGCTATTTGATATTGATAATGCGTATGTTATTAAGTTGCCTATGAAGTCTTCTCTTCTCGATGCCAAACATCTCCAGTTCTATTAACCATCCTCTTAAAGGCATGGTTTAGAAGTCACTTTACCAGCATAGTTTTAAGTTTGGTCGTCTTTCTCTGGACGCCTTTGAGATTATCAATATCACATCTGAAACAAGGTGCTTTAAACTAAAACAAAACAATCCCCCTTACCCCCACCTCCAAATGGGGTCTAGAGAAGGATTGGTACCTTCATCATTCTAGAACTTATGCTGATCAGGATACTACACTCTGCTAATAAAGAGAAGAAGGTTCATGTTGGGAAATAGTGGGAACCAAGGTTGATAGGTGGGGTGGCAATGATTCGTGGAGATTGTGCCCCTTCTCTGCATCATTTGACCTCCTTCCTAAACCTCTGTTGCCAAGTGTTTTCTTGTTTCATTCAGGTTTTTTAAATGGGGAAAGAAAAGCTGAATAGGTAGGAGAGTATTCTTACACTATCCCCAAACAGTAGCTCAGTCACCACCACTTTTAGTAACTTACTGAGCTGAGTGTGTTGGTAGCCTAGTGTAGCAATTCTCAAAGTGTGGACTGAGTCCTTATGAAGGTCCTTGAGACCCTTTTAGAGGGTCCTCAAGGTCAAAACTATTTTCATAATAACACTAATGTGTTTTAATTTCTAATGCAGAAAATATCTATAGCTATACCCGCATAAGCAAAAGCTTTTTGGGGTCCTCAGTAATTTTTTAAAGCAATTGGGGTTAAGTAACTTGCTCAAGGTTACACGGCTAGTCATTATTTATGTGTGGGTGCTCATTTTCTGAGGCCAGTTTTGATCCCGGGTCATCCCAACTCTGAGGCCGGCACTCTTACTCACTGCGCCACCTAGCCGCCCTGGTCCTCAGTAATTTTTAAGAGTGTAAAGGGGCCTAAGACCAAAAAGTTTGAGAATTGCTGGTCTAGTGGAACTTTTCAAATGAGTCTGAAGGACATAAATAAGCTAATGAGTGTCTAAAGGAGAGCACTCAATGCGCTGAAGGGCCTTGAGTCTATGTCATCTGAGGATTAGTTGAAGGAACTGGGGATGGTTATCCTGGAGAAGAGAAGGCTAAGGGGAGACATGAGAACTGTCTTTAAGTGTTTGAAAGGCTGTCATATGAGAGGGGAGTTAGATTTATTCTGTTTGGTCCCAGGGGCTTGAACATAGGAACAGTGGGTAGAAACTATAAAGAGGAAGAGGTAGGCTTGATGTCAGGAAAAACTTCCTTACAATTTGAGCTGCCTCAAAGTGGAATATCCATGTTGTTGGATTCCTCCTCACTGGAGGTCTTCAAATGAAGGTTGGATTGAGTATGTTATTATAGGGACTTCTTTCAACTGTGACTTACACTAGAAGTCCATTGAAGTCCTTTGTGACTCTGAAGTTCTTTGATCTGTGACAGGATGGAGGCCACAAGGAAAGGATGAGGACCATGGTCATTGAGTATCTTCCTCGTAATCCATAACTATTCCTGATTTTTTCAGAGTGAGACTGGTGCTTAACTTTAGTACCTAAATTGTTGTTATGAAGCCCAAAGGAGATAACAAGTGCTTTGTAACCTTTAAAAGCCCTTTATAAATGTTAGATACCAGAAGGATCTGTAAATGCCAGAAGACTATAAAGTCAGAATTTGGGGAATGACTGCTACAGAGACTTTTTTCATCACTAGCAGATCCCAACCTATTTGCTAGGGTGTTTCCAGACAAAGATGCTAAATTACCTGTCCAGGATCATCTAGCTATTAAGTGTCAGAGGCCAGATCTGAGCCTAGATCTTTCTGATTTCAGGTCCAGCACTATAATTATCGTTCATTCGTTCGTTTCTTCCTTCCTCCCTTCATTCCTTCCCTTCTGTCCTTTCTTTTCCTTCCTTTCTCTCCTTCCTGCCTTTCTTTTCCTTCTTTCTTTCTCTCCTTCCTTCTTTCTTTTCTTCCTTTTTTCTTCCTTCTTTCCTTCCTTCCTTTCTTTCCTTTTTCTTCTTCCTCCTCCTACTTCTCCCCATCTTCCTCCTCCTTCTTCTCCTTATAATCCTCCTCCATCTCCATCTCCATCTCTGCCCCATTTTGGCAGTGTAGTCCTGAGCAAGTCATTTAATTGCTCTAGGCTCTACAAGTTGCAAGTGTGGTGCTGCCTGTCTTGCATTGGTAAAGTAAATTTCCTCACCTGGGAGTCCCCTATACTAATCATAGGGCCCAGTTCCTATCTCTATCCCTGTTATTTTTCAGAGAGATTTTTGGAAACTAGCATTCACAGTTGGTTTGTGTGGTTGGAAGTGAAATGATGAATTCAGAGCAAAATATCACCATTTTCAGGAGCTAAAAGGAAAAAGGTCAATATTTTAGAAGTTTCTTTTGCTATGGTTCTATAGCATTGTTGTTTCCTTTGGGTAACTACTATTTCACATTTGAGATTCTTTCCCATATCTTAATATCTTTTATTGGTACCTATTCAGTACTGTTCCACTCCAAAGATAGTATTTAATTTTGAAACAGAGAAATTAGGGCCTCAATATAAAAAAATCAATAAAGTCTATTTGAAAGTAATAAGGTTGGGCAATTTCTGTTTGTAGGACTTCATCCAGAGCTTCCATCAAAATAGAGAGACTCAAAGGATCTCAGCAACCAACTAAGAAGTATTATTGAACTCAATAATGTCTGGGGTTGCTCAGGATGCAGAGAGCTTGGAACTTATTGGAATATTAATTCTGTAAGGCAGGGGAAATGCCTTAAGGAAACATCTCCCCCAGGGACTAGCACAATGCTCTTTATATAGATGGTGCTGAATGAATTATTGAATACAGAAGAAATATAAGGCATACTCTCTGCCCTTAAGGTACTTAGAATTAACTGAATTTAGTATCTTTTCTTAGTGCAGTTGGAGAAAGACAACCACCAGATGATTTGAAGGAAGAAAGGAAATTGCTGATGCTTGGAAAATTCTGACTTCCTCATTAACAATTTTTCCAGTAATATTATTTGCATGCCACAGTCTCAGTATTTACAGACAGAAGAATACAATATAAGCAGAAATTGACATACAACTAGATGTAAAAGTAAATCATAAACAAATGCATATCTAAGACCCAGGAATGAAAGTTAAAGTACATATAAAAGGTACCTCTTGTAAGTCAGTGCTAAGCTACATTGCACTTGTTATCACTGCTGAGCTTCATTGACCTTTCCTCTGGGTTGGTTCAAAAGTGCTTAATTGGGGGCAGTGAAAGGGATAACTCCTTTAAATATCATTTGAAGGATTATTATGCCTGAACTATTTAATTATTATTGGGGGATGGGAAAGGGGGAGATTCCTTGTCAGTGAAAGAATGCACCAAATCACTAATAATTAGAGAAATGCAAATTAAAATAACTCTGAGGTTCTATTTTGAATCCACTAGATTAGCAAAGATTACAAAAAACATGGAAATGACATGTTGTTGGAGGGGCTATGGGAAAATAGTCACACTGATGCATTACTGGTCAGCCGATTTGGAATGGTGACTTGGTCCAGCCATTCTAGAAAGCAGTTTGAAGCTAAAACACTACTAGGCCTGTACTCTAAAGAGATCAAAGAAAGTGGAAAGGGACCCTATGTACAACCATATTCATAGCAGCTTTCTCTGTTGTAGCAAAGAACTGGAAACAAAGGGGGTGCCCATCAATTACAGAATAACTAAACAAATTAGGGCATATTAATATAGTGGAATGTTATTGCACTATAAAAGATAATAAAAGGGATGGTTTCAGAATAACCTAGAAACATGTATGAACTAGTTCAGGATGAATTGAACACGAGGAGAATAATTTATAAAATGAAGCAAATGTTGTAAAAACAGCAACTTTGAAAGACTTAAGGTTCTTTGATTATTGTAATAACCAACAATTTTTATTTATTTATTCATTTATGCTTTTTTGGAGGGGGGGTAGGTAGGGTAATTGGCGCTGAGTGACTTGCCCAAGGTCACATGGCTAGTTTTTATGTTAACTGTCTGAGGCTGGATTTGAACTCAGGTCCTTCTGACTCCAGGGCCAGTGCTCTATATACTATGTCACCTACCCGCCCCCAATAATCAATGATTTTTCCAGAGAATTGATGATGAAGCTACCTACTTCCTGACACAGAGGCCTGTGTACGTGGGAATTTATTTCTCTTGAGTATACATATTTGTTACAAAGGATTTGGATTTTTTTTTCTCAGTGGAGATTGGGGAGAGGGGAAAGGGTATTAGAGATAGGGGTAAAGATATTGTCTCTCCAAGTAAATAAAAGTGTTATTGAAACATATTTTTGAAAAGGAAAGAAGAGAGATGAAAGGAAGCCAGAAAGAATCACAGACAAGACAGTTTTGGAAGAAGCAGGTTGAACTTATTATATACTTATGAAAAGCATACTGGGTATAATAGGGATATGCTCTTCCATGTACAATGCCTTCTTTTTCATTCTGCTGTGTATATAGAATTGCTCATTTTGGTAGATTTTTAAGTTCAGAATAGAAAAATTTTAAGTTTACTCTATCCTATCCATACCACACCACCCATAACCACCCCCCAAAAAGGGGAAAAATAAGAGCTTGTTCTCTAGAGTCAAAGAACTTGGCTTTAAATCCCATCTCTGGTGCTTATTACTCTGTGACCTTGGACAAATCACTTAACTTCCCGGAGGTCTCAGTTTTCTCCTCTAAAATGAGGAGGATGGACTAGATGGCTTTTCAGCTCTGTATCTATGATTCTGTGACAAAGAGCCAGGAGACCTAGATTTGAATTTTGCCTCAGAAACTGGTGCTCATATAATTAATAAGTTATGTAATCATGACCAAGTCACTTAAACTCTTAGGACCTCAGTTTCCTCATCAATAAAGTGAAAAAAATATTCAAACAATCTCCTTTTTGGAGTCGTTGTGAGGAAAGTACTTGACAGACATTAAAGGGTAAACCATAAGCATATGAGGAATTCAGAGAAATGTGGAAATACTTGTATGAACGGAGGCAGAGTAATCAGGACCAGGAAAGTGACATATACAACAATTACTGCATTTATAAAGGAAAAGCACACAAAAATGAAACCGATGCTATTCAACTATGATGACCAATCTTGGCACCAGAGGAGAGACCTCAATGTACCTCCCCCCATTTCCTTGGAAAATCAATAGTTTTGATGATATTTTAATTTATACACGTGCACTGTGTCACTTGGCATTGCTTAGCTACTTTTCTTTGTTAAAAGTAAAGGCTTGCTGAATGGCGAAGGGGAAGGGAACAAGCATTTGTATAGCGCCAATGCTTTTACAAGCATTATCTCATTTGATCCTTATAACAGCCCTGTGTGATAGGTGCTATTCTAATTCTCATTTTACAGTTGAGAAAACTGAAGCAAACAGAGGTTAAGTGACTTGATCAGGGTCACACAGTTAATAGCAGGTGAAATGTTTTATAAATATTTTCTAATTTGATCTGCACAACAATCCTAGGAGGTAGGTCTTATCCTCATTTTAAAGTTGAGGAAATGGAGGCAAACAAGTTAAATGACTTGTCCAAGGTCATCCAGTTAATAAATACCCGAGGTTAAGTTTGAATCAAAGTTTTCCTTACTCCAGGCCCAGAGTTCTACCCACTATACTACCTAGCTGCCTCTCCCCAGCTCTGTAAAGGTAGTATATCTGGAAATAATTATACTTTAAAAACAAAAGGCATCAACAAAACTTCAAAAAGAAAACCCTAAGAAACCATAGAAAGGTGAGTTGTTCTGATCATGGACGTGCCAGTGTCAGTATAGACTCAGAGAGAGTCAATGGGACCATTAGCTATTGTGAACTCTGTTGGGAAGGGTAAGCTCATGGATTGGTGTTGACTATCCTTGCAATCAGATCCATTTCGTCACTCCCCCAGCACTAATACAGGCTAGTTTAACAGCAGATTGTTCCTCTCCATGTAAACAGCTTTTGGACTGCTTTGGGATTCCAGTTTTGATGGCCCTTTCATGGTTTATTCTTCATGCAAGATACAGAGTAATCCATTTTATCGCTGTGGCCGTCTGTCTTTTGGGAGTAGGAACAATGGTTGGTGCTGACATTCTAGCTGGGAGAGATAACAATTCAGGTAAGATTTTCTTTCTCAGTTCAAGACATAACCTTATAGATACTTTGGAGACATTTTAACTTAAAATAATGATAATTAAAGCACATTAAGACACCAGATAGACTTCTTGGGTAAATTTAAAATCAGGTTTTCAATTTGATTTTCTCCTAGTTTATATTGCAAACCTATTGTTGGAAAATGTTGAAGGACGTAATTTCCTTAATTTAATGACAAAGGAATATGGTCAATAGGGTGATGTTGTGGGAAAAGCCCTGGGCTAGGAATCAAGAGATCTGGATGCCAGTCAAGACATTAGCCATCTGAGACCTTGGACAGATCTAGATCTTCATCAGTTTGTGCCGCAATTTTTTCATCTATATAATGCAGAGGTGGAACAAGATGATTTCTACAGTTTCTCCTAGCTCTATACAAATTCTAAATGTTTAGGTGCCCATAGATAGTCCTCCATCTCTTTTTTGACATTACATTTTTTCTTAACCAAGTATTTCCTGCTTTGGGAAAGAACAATCTTCATTGTTTCTCTTCATTTGTTTATATTAACCCTCCTCTTCTTGAAGCTTCAAAATTTGAATTAATTTTAAAAATATCTGTGGCAGACTCTGAGTTTGCTATGATTTTTTTTTGTTTTAAAAGGTAATATAAAAAGATATTTACACAATAACTTTATTATATATTTAAAAAGAATAGCAAGTTGTACATAATAGATTTGCAGTTTCATGGGCAATCACTTTTTTATTATACTGTGTTATGGAAATGCTTGTTTTATTCCATAAATTTAAAATAAAATAAATAATTTTTAAAGAAGGGAATACATATTCACTGGGTGACCTCCCTTTAGATTATATTGCAGATGAAAATCTGAGCATTGTTTCAAAATTCAGGTGAAAAATAAAACTGAGTCAGAATGTGCATTTTACTTATATAAACCCCCCCCCCCATACCATTCCCTTGGGGTTAAAACTGAGAAATGTATTGAAAAAATACTTTCCTTTGAAATTTTTTTTTGAAACTGTGATGTGATCTATCTCTTGTTTGGCAATGCCATACTTTGAAAACCTGACCTTCCTAGGTATGCTAGATTGAGCCTCATCTTCCCGATGACTAAAGAAAGTCTGAGGCAGGGAGGAATATTTTTTAAAAAATCATAGATTGTCACAGACAGCATCATCTTTCAAGCTGCAGCCTTATATTCCATAGATTTCCAACCTTTAAAAAATTGAGGTACATTTTCTAAAGTGTCTGATGGTATTCACAGCAGTGGTTGGAGAGGCAGCATGGAATAGGGGATAGAGACAAGAAAACCTGGGTTTAAGGTCTACCTCTGATACTTACTGGTTAGGTGACCCTGGGTAAGTAATCTAACCTCTCAGTGGCCCAGAAAACCTCTCTAAGACTCTAAGATTCAGAGAAGGTCCTATGCCTTTACTGGCATAAGGAATTCCCATCTAGGAGTTAGGCCAATAAAATCACAAGTCCATTCCCTATCATGATCATGAACAACAAGTAACTAGATCATCCTTATTCCTCTTCTCTCACTACTCTCCCATTCTGCCCTAAGATTTATCCAAGGGAGGTAGACATACTGATAGTGAAGTCCTTTTATTGTGGGTTAATTTTTTCCCTCTTCTCTTACAGGAAGTAATGTGTTGATTGGTGATGTCTTAGTTCTTCTTGGAGCTTCTCTCTATGCCATTTCTAATGTATGTGAAGAGTACATTGTGAAAAAGCTGAGTCGAGTGGAGTTTCTAGGAATGGTGGGCTTGTTTGGTACATTTATCAGTGGTATCCAGATGTAAGTTTCTCTTGTTTTCCTTTATACTCCAATAAGAAAATACAGCACACTTGATGACTCTCCTACTACTAACTGATATTTATTAAGTTGAAACTATTAAGAAAATCAGTTAATTTGACTTGTAACCCTATAGAGCTTTTAGAAAATTCTTTTGTTTTTGGTCTCAAAAACTTTCAAAATTTATCTTAGGAGATTAATTGGTTAATCATTTGTATATACTCAGTGTTCATAGGAAATACAAATAAATTAATAATTGAATTAAACATGGGTTAAATCTTTAGCCCAAACCCTAATTTTAAGCCATTTACAACTTAAGGAGGAAGCTAGGTGGTATAATATATAGAGTCAAGATGGACTTGGAGGCAGAAAGACCTGAGTTTGAATCCTACCTCAGATTCTTTCTGGTTGTGTGATCCTAAGCAAGTCCCCTAACTTTTCTCAGCCACAGTTTCCTTATGTATAAAATGAGGATAATAATAATACCTACCTCATAGGGTTTTTTGAGGAATAAATATGATAATATATATAAAGTGCTTTGTGAACCTGAAAGTACCACATAAATATTTTTGTTGTTGGTCAGTCCTTTCAGTTATGACCAACTCTCCATGACCCAATTTGGCATTTTCTTGGCAAAGATGCTAGCATGGTTTGTCATTTCCTTCTCCAAATCATTTTACAGATGAGGAAACTGAAGCAAACAGGGTTAAGTGACTTGCCCAGGGTCACACAGCTAGTAAGTGTGTGAGACCAGATTTGAACTCAGGAAGATGAACTTCCTGATTCCAGGCCAGGCCAGGCACTCTATCTGCTGTGCTACCTACTTACCTACAGAAATGTTGGCTATTATGATCAATTATAATAATGATAATCAAATGGAGAAAAATTGCCAGTATTATACTACAAATCTTAACAAATTGAGTTCAAATAAGCCAACAAAGAGAACTTGCCCTGTGTCCCCTTTTAGATCTGTCTGAAGCTCTATTTTCTTTGAGTTTTTCCTTTTTGTATCTAGTTATAGCTCATGCCCATGCTGTTTGGATTCTGCTGAACTCACTTGATATCACTGAATGTTTTTCTCTTATGAGAGTATTGAAACATGGCTTGTACTTTCTTTCATTTATTGAAATGTATGAGGTCTTTAGGGCTTCTGCCTCTAATTCCATAATGGTACATATAATGGAGCCTTGCTTCCATTAATCATTTCTAGGATGTCAACATTTCATCAACAGACTATGAGAGGGAAGATAAACTATGCTTTTTTTGCCCCTTTAGAATTAAATTTGCCATTAATAAAATGTAGGAGAGTATAAGTTAAGTTCTTTAGGAACCCATTTTAATTTCCTCTGCTACCTTTGTTATATCTAATTATTGTGTAGTCTTAAGAAATTCCTTGTTAATAGAAGTAAAATACTTGGAGATATACATATCCCCACATAAGATGATAATCCCTTATCTAAAGTATGTGCAAAGTAAGTATTAAAAGTAATATATGAGATTTACATTCTAAATTTTTATTTTCTAATTTTTTTCAGGGTACTTATAGAATATCATGATATTGTTGACATTCATTGGAACTGGAAAATTGGTATGTTTGTGAATGAAAGTACCTTTCAATTATTTTTCTTTCATTTATCTAATTAGGATCTATATTTCCCACCCTAGTCTCTGCCCTGAACTGTAGGCCTTAATCATTAGATGCGTATTTGATTTTTCAGTAGGATGTTTTGTGGGTATCTGAAATGGAACCTTTACCCTAATCCCACCCCTCTCCAGAACTTCCCTATCTCTTTCCATGGTACCATCAATCTGTCAGTTATGCAGGGTGACTTCATTATCATCTAAGACTTCTCATTCTTAGCTGCTCCCCATATCCGAATCAGTGAACAACAGTGCATATTATACAATTACTTTGTGTCAGGTACTGCTAAGTGTTGGGGATATAAAGAAAGGCAAAAACACTATCCCTGCCCTCAAAGAACACACACTATATGAAGGGAGACACCATACAAATAAGCGTGTACATATAAGATATATACAGTATAAATGGAAGGTAATCTCGGAGTGAAAGGACTAGGATGAGGGAACATGGAAAAAAACTCCAAAAGATGGGATTTGAGCTAAGTCTTGAAGGAAGGCAGGGAAGGTGAAGAGGGAGAGCATCCCAGGCAGAGGGGATAGCCAATGCAATTATACAGAGTTAGGGGATAGAGAGTCATGTGTAAGGAATAGCCAATCGGGAGGTTGATGTGGCTAGATCATAGAGGATGTGGAGGGAAGTAAAGTGTAAGAAGACGGGAAAGGTAGGAAGAGTGAAGTTGCAAGGGCTTTAAATGCCAAGGAGAGAATTTTATATTTGATCCTAGAGGTAATAGGGAGCCACTGGAGGTTACTGAGGGTGTGTGGATTGGGGTGGAAGGTGGTGATGTGGTCTAACACAGTGCTTAGCACATAGTAGGTACTCAATAAATACTTGTTGATCAGATAAGTGTATTCATAAAAAAAGTTGCATTTGAAAACTTTTCATCCCTCTTCTCTATGATGGCTCTTCAAAAGTAGTTGTCATATCTCAACCACATATTGTTTTTCTAGTCTAGATATGTCCCATTTGTTCCCATGGCTGGAATACCTCTCCCTCATCCTCCCTCCCCACTCCCGGATTCCATCTCTTAGAATCCCCATCTTCCTTCAAGGCTTAGCTCATGTGCCATCTCATATGGGAAGCCTTCTTTAATCCTGGCATTCCCCTGACATAAATGTTGCTGAGTGTGACCAAAGGTTAATCTTGTATGGCCCTGAATGAAAGCTAGAACATCTACCTGGTTAAAACAAATGGAATTGGCTTCTATGGGTATTGGTCAGCAATGGTCCAAGGAAACCTCAGGATTGACCACCATGATGTTGTCTATTGGACACCCCATGACTTTGTAAAGACTGGAGAAGTTTTCTAATGCTTCTCCTTCTCTGATCCTAATTCTTGCTCCTTCTTCCTAAATCATAGTGTATGTTCTTATCTGTTTACATGCTGAATTCCTGAATGTGAGCCCCTTGAGGTCAAAGACTCTTCTTTGGTTTTTCTTTGTATCTGTGGTCCCTAGCACAGTGCCTTGTGCGGGGTAGGTACTACATAAATGCTTGTTGGGTTGGATTGAATTCAACTAATTCTCTTGTGATAATAAGTGAAATTTACCTACTACTTTAAAGCATGCAAAATACTTTAAATATGTGCTCTCACTAGATTCCCATAATCATCTCATTAGAGAGGTTCTATAGTATTATTATCCCCAATTTACAGATTAAAAAACTAAGAATCATAGAGATGAAGCGACTTGCCTGCTGTCATGCAAGTAGTGTCAGAGGCAGTATTTGAACTCAGATCTTGTTGGGACTCTGTCCTGGTTTCTTTCTACTACTGTGCCATGTAGCCTTAGTTATTAGTGTGATTGAACATCCTTGTAGAGAAATGACTTTGTAAAGAAAGGCCCTAGTAGTAACTCATGTTGAGTCCTATTTTAAGATGCTATCATGATGTGTGGTTGGACAATTAGTGTCCAACAATCTAAATTGTTACTGAGAAATTGTCTGTAGTGATGACTTTCAAAGCAATGCAGCTACAGATTCCATATAATCCAGTTAAAAAAAAATTCTTGCAGTATGTCCTTCATTAACACTAGTGTGAAAGTGCTCTTTCTCATCTCCTGCTCTGTCACAGTATGTCAGCCTCAGGGACCTCATTAGCAGCATAGAGATAAGGGACATAGAGATAATTTATCCAACCCCTTTGACACCCTAGAAAGCCTTGATTCAGAGCCAGATGATACAAATTGAGCCAATCAGGAACCAAAAAAAGAGGTCACTACAGTTTACAGTAATCACAATAGTTTGCATAGTATAGTTGATCCAGAACTCTCCTCACAGTCAGGAAGATGTGGGTTCAGGTCCTGCCATTGCACATAGATTGGCTGGGTGGCCCTGAGTAAGCCACCTGCCCTCTCAATGTATCAGGCAACTCTTGAAGACTCTAAGTGGCAAAAAGGATTGCCAACATGCATTGGTAGAATTTCTCATATACAGCTTCTTATACTAATGACATTGTAGGTCTATACCAAAGTGACAACTCACATTTATCTAGTACTTTAAGATTCACAATATACTTTCCTCATTCATCCAAAAAGCAGCTATTAAACACCAACTATGTCAGGTATTGGGCCGCTAGGTGGCATAGTAAATAGAGTGTCAGGCCTGGATTCAGGAAGACTCCTCTTACTGAGTTAAAATCTGGTCTCAGATGCTTACAAGCTGGGTGACCCTGGGCAAGTCACTTAACCCTCTTTGCATACGTTTTCTCATCTGTAAAATGAGCTGAAGAAGGAAGTGGCAAAATACTCCATTAACTTTGCCAAGAAAACCCCAAATGGGGTCACAAAGAGTCAGACAATGACTGAACAAAAACAGAGTCAGGTATTAGGAATAGACAAACAGAAATGAAACAGTCCCTGGCCTCAAGTGGCTTACATTTTATTGAGGAGGGATAACAGCATACTTGAAAAAAAAGTAAATCCTATTCAGTCATAGAATTTTAGATTTTTTGACTGGGAAGGGCCTTTATTGCCATCTAGTTCAATATCTTTTCTAGAATCTGAATGTCCTCTAGAACTTCACCAACAAATAGTATTTGTAGATAGACAAAGGTTTGGAGACCCATTTGGGAATGAATATTCATCATCATCTTTGAAAAAGGGCGACTTTTGCAGACTAGGTCCTTATTAAGCATTTAGTAACTTTCTGGTAATGAAATGTTAAGTGACCTCTGACTTTCCAGCAAAATAATGAGCTAAATAATTAGAAAGCTTTGCTCTGCTGACTTGGAAAGGCAGAGAGAGAAAGGCAGCAGATTTCTTCTCATTTGAGCTGGGGAAAATAAACAACCCCCTGCCTGAGTCTGGGCTAAATCCTAGAACTGTGAATTTTAAAGCTCAAGGGCACCTTAAAGATTATCTATTCCAATCCCTTCATTTGGCTCCTTCCCAGAAATTTCCAGCCCTTGAGCTAGAAATATGTTCGTCTTTTTTTCCACCTTGAAAGGCTTGGTTTCTCTCCCTTTACTGACTGGATATTACTAGGGAAGTATGTTGATATATACTACCAAAGTGTGTGTGCTTTGAACTTGACTTCCAGATCTCCCCTCTCCCCACCCTGTCTCACACAACCTGCCTTCCACTCTGTTATACATTGATTTTATATTACTTTTTAGTCCAGTTTTTGTATATGTGCCATATTCCCTAACAGCCTATGCACTGTGGCTTATCTAAGGTTTTTCTAATCTCCCTCATTATCCAGGCCAGTGCTCTGTATGTAGTCTACACCTAACAAATATTTGCCAAGTTTGCTAACTGGAAACTGTGATTTTTGTGTGATTTTTTTTTTAATTTTGCAGCCCTGCTATTTGTGGCTTTTGCCCTCTGTATGTTCTGTCTGTATAGCTTCATGCCAATGGTCATCAAAGCCACAAGTGCCACCTCAGTCAACCTGGGCATCCTGACTGCTGATCTCTACAGTCTTTTCTTTGGACTTTTTCTTTTTGGATATAAGGTAAGCAGCTAAGTGACACAGTAGACAGGGTGTTGGGCTGGAGTCAGAAAGACTTATCTTTCTGAGTTCAAATCTGTCCTTAGACTATCTATGTGACCCTGAGCAAATCACTTAACCCTGTTTGCGTAGTTTCCTCATCTGTAAAATGAGCTGGAAAAGGGAATGGTAGGCCACTCCAGTATCTTTGCCCAGAAAACCCCAAGGGGGGGTCACAAAGAATTGGACATGAGTGAAAATGACTGAACAACAACAACAACAATAAGCAGGTAGACCTGGAATGTTTGGATATATACTTGGCGTGCTTCCCCAAAAGTTTCTCTCTTGGCACTAATGTAGAGTAAGAGTATCTTTTTCTTTTTCAAGAATTCAGACTTGAAATAAAATCTCATCACCTCCAAGGAATGAGCTTTGGGTAATGGCCCTTGGTAGGTCAGGAGTTACCCCTCTTTGCTCCCCTTATTGCTGTTTTCTAATTAGAAAACTGCAGAGAACTTGAAAGTGCTCCAGTGAAGCCCTTTCAAATTAATGAAGCATAGCCAATTTGCTCAGCAGAGGAGGCCGTGACTACAGGGCAGTGACTTCTGGAGAGGCTAAATTTGTGTGAGCAGGAATGGAGCCAAGATACTAAGAGCTGTGCATGATAAAATAGTTGGGCCTTCGTGAGTCTCAGATCCTATTATTCTGTCCCCTTCCAATTAACCTTCCATGCCCTCTGCTCACAAACCAGAGAATGAAAGGTATGGGATGGAAAATGTGGGGAGACAGACATATTTCTGGTTTTGTATACTGGCAGCAGTTGGAATAATTCCATTTCTGATGTTAATTCTCCTATTAACATAGTGATAGAATTTTTGAGCAGTGAAGAATTTTAGAGATTGTCTAGTTCACTTTCTTTGTTTTTGAGATAATGAAATAGAGGGAAAAGTGACTTGCCCAAGGGCACACATTTGAACCCAAATCTTCTGTCTCCCAGTCCTATTGTTTTTCTGTTATATCAGATAATAAAGATGAGAATTTCACATTGGTCATATTAAAGTATCACTTTTGAGAGGAAAAAACTAAGATAAGACTTTTTTGTCTTTGCCAAATTGGTCAACTAGATTGCAGACTCCTTAGAATCCTGCTATTTCTCTTGTATCCCCTTATGGTGCTGAGTGAGCAGGGTACAGGATGTTATAGTGGAGGGAGTCAGACATTGGAGTCAGGAAGACTTGAGTTCAGGTCATTCCTCTGACACATATTGGCTATGTGACCATGGGCTTGACCTTTCAGTGCCCTGTGGCAACTCTCTAATATGAAACAGTAACACTTGCAATATATATCAGAGAAGAGAGTGTCCACACTGGGAGTTTTTCATATTGATCTATCAATAGGCATTTCTTTTAGCATCTATTATGTGCCTGGCTTTTGTTATTGTTTGTCCTTTGCTCATGACATCAGGGAGGTAATGCTCTGCTGGCAAGTGAATTGGATTTAAGTGAGGGAGGGCTGTGCAAAGTCATCAGCCTCACTTTCTCCTCCAGAGCCATCTGGGTCCATTGGCAAGATATAGATCAGGATTACTGGAGATGGCCCTGATGTGGTGGGAGACCTTGGGCTTTTTTAAACTAAGGTCTTTAACAGGTCTCAGTTTGACTGAGGCAAGGTTAGGTAAGAAATGAGGCAAAGAATGGCCTCTTTTACCTAGTCAAAAATAGAGAATCAATCTGGGAGGGGGTTTCTGGCTAAAACAGAAACAATTGCTACTTATATTCACTCTGAGGTAATCTGAGCGCAAAGGATGATCATTGAATGATGCTTGGGCTGGGACCTATTGTTGGCCAATCAATGAGAACCAGAGTGATTTGGATTTAAGAAAAAAAATCTAGCCAGTAAACCCCAAGATATCTTGGAGGTTTCATCAATCAAAATTTATATTCTTTTGGGCAGAGCACCCAAAGGTAAGGGTATGATACCCTATGTGGACAAAGGAAAGGAAAAGGAAAAGAAAAATAAGAAAGAAAGAAAAAGAGACAGAAAGGAAGGAGGGAAGGAAGGAAGGGAAAGGAAAGGCAGAAGGAAGGAAGGGAGGAAAGAAGGAGGGAGGGAGGAAAAGGAAAGGCGGAAAGAAGGAAGGAAGGAAGGAAGAAAGGAAGGAGCTATGTTGCCCAACTGGTCAGTTTCAGTTGGGTCTCCAGTGGGGCAGCTCCTACTACTACTCCTCACAGAGGTTGTTGCTTTTCCTTTGTTTTCAAAATGTGCCTGGCTCTTCGCTAGTCACTAGGGATATAAAGACAATGAAAAAAATCATAGTTTTCTCCAATCCCCCCTCCACTCTTCCCAGTGAGGCCTTGCTCAGTATGCTACACACACAAAGGTATTATAAAATTCATTGGCAGAGAGACCACAATCTTTTGAGTTTGTAGCTGAGATGTTGACTTTGACTTAATAACTAGCCTTTGATAGTAGAGGTGATTCAGGGTTGTGCCTTTGTCCTTTTGAAGCCATCCTCACATTTTAAGAAATTGTGATTTTTTTTTTTGTAGTAGAATCAGGGTGGATCCTGTCTCTATAATTGCAAATTACCAGCCCTGCCCCCCCCCCCCAAATCCTTGTAATAGTATTTAATCTTTGTTGGTTGCTTTTTCCCATTGACCCAGATGGTGATGAGCATCTCCAGACTTGAATAAGTTGGTTCTTAGATGACAGGCACATGATCTATCACTGAGCTGGACTGGGTCTGCCAGGACAAGTGCTTCAGTGGCATGGCTTTTAAGTACCCAGGGCTACCTTCATGCCATGATGGAGGATCAGAGTAGGGCTTTGGTGGAGATTGATGCCATATATCCATACAAGAAAACTTATCTTTCAGTGAGTGCTGCTCCTTGGAGCTAGTTGTGTTCCCAGTTGAAGGACTGATCACTGAGATGAGTAAATTGTTAAGAGACTGCTTGAGAGGCTTAAAACCTGACTGCTTAGCAAGATATATATTTGACTGTAATTGGCTGTTATGAGATAACAAATGTTCTAAAGCTGAAAGCATGTTTATTTTTTTGAAAGCATGTTTATTACTGCTCTATAGCATAATAATCTATTAGATTATAGTTTCTTATGTTCACAAGAAATTCTATGTGACATATTGAATCAGACCAATGGTCCACATAGTTCAATTTTGGTTCTCTGACAGTGGTACTGTAGGGTTTCCATTGCCAAAATTGAATAATTAGGCTGCAAAGCAAGGCTTGTGGAGGTGTTTTACCTCCCTTAAGAAGTTATGTCTGCATTTTGGGTGCTGAGATTTACTGACTGAAAAAGTGAAGATGTTCTACTTTTTATAAGTACAGTTATATAAGATATCATTTAGTTCGGGATAACCCATGTTCAGTAGAATAGGCATTCTGATGATTTCATATTCCAGGATCTGGTGAACAAGTTTATTCACTTTATGTTGTCATGATTTGCTTGATTTTGATTGTATGTCCCTTCATTTCTCCCTATTCATTTCATCTTATTCAATGTGGTTCAGTGTTCTAGCTTGTCAAGGTCTTTTTGAATTCTGACTTCCTTAGCCAATGTTGTCAGCCATTTCTTCCAGCTTTGTGGTCCAGAAATGTGTTAAGTGTTCAATTTGTGCTCTTACCTAAATCATTGATATAAAAATTAAATCACACAAGACCAATCAAAGATTCCTGTGGCATTGCACTAGGGACTTCTTCCAAGTTGATATCAAGTCAGTAATTGGTGACTCCTTGAGGCTGAGAACTGAATCCATTTAATTGTCCTATGGTCTGACCCATATCTATCCATATTTTCTATAAGAATAGTGTAAGAGGGTTTACTTAATGAGGTGCTAAAAGTTAGGTAAACCATAGCTATAGAATTACACTGGTGTATTTATCTTGTAAATATGTTTAAAAAAAACATATGTCTGGCACAAAGGCATTTAATAAATGTTTATTGATTAATTGATTGGTGAAGCTAAGTAGGCTTTTTGTGAATATTGTTTTCTTTCTGTATATTTACTAGCCATCATTTCAGTTTTATGTTATAGAATTTTGCCAGGAGTCAGAGTTAAGCTCACTGGCCTCTGGTTAGAAGACTACATTCTCTTACTTTTTTTTTTTTTTTTTTCATTCTCTTACTTTTAAAAAAAATAAGGAAAATTTCTCCAGTTCTGCTATACCCCTCATACCCTTTATTCTCCATGATTTTTTAAAGATCTAATAGTTGCTTAGTCAGCAATCATATCGGCCATTTCTTTTATGACCTGAAGTTTTAGTTCTTTTCGGCCAGATGGCTTGAACTCATTCAGAATGTGTAGGTACTTTTTTTTTTCTTCTTCTTTTTTTTTGGTAGGGGCAATTAGGGTTAAGTGACTTGTCCAACGTCACACGGCTAGTAAGTGTTAAGTGTCTGAGGTCAAATTTGAACTCAGGTCCTCCTGACTCCAGGGCTGGTGCTCTATTATGCAGGTGCTTTCTTATCTCCTTACTTAACCTTGAACCATTTTTTCCCCTGTTATTTCCAATCCAAAGCTCACTCTCTTTGGCAGGAAAAAAAAAAAAAGAAGCAAAATCAGAAGTAGGAATCTCTTCCTTATTTTTTGTGGTCATTATCCAGTCTTTTTTTTATCTCAAACAGGATTTCTTTTTTTTTTTGTGGCTTTTTTTCTTTTCCCCAATATAAAAAACTCCACTTTTTCTTATCTTTAGCTTTTCTAACTACCCTCAGCTCATTTGGAAGTTTATCCACTGTTCTTAGAGGATATCATCCCCAGGCTTGGACCTGGGTTCAAGTCCCATCTTTGACACATACTGGTCTGACCCTGGGAAAGTCATTTAACTTATCAGTCCTCTAGGGAAATCTTCAATAAGTAAGATTGTCCTGGACCTTGCAGAGAAGGTGCCAGTTTCCAGTTATAGTGGGAGTTTCCTTATCTATAAGTTCCCTAAACCCATGAGTCACAGATCTTATATGTAACTCTATTCCTTGTCCATGCTTCCATTTTCCTGAATAGTCTTTAAAAATAAGTTGGTTGATGAGATTTCTGTACACTCATATTGGTCTCTTTGGGTAACTCCCCATATTCTTCTTTGTTATAATTTTCTCTTTTTGTCTTCATAATTTCTTAGGAGTTTCCTATCTCTCCTCAGCTCACTTTCTCTGTAGCATTTCAATCCATGGAATCCTATCTATCTTTCCTCTGGACACTTTGGAATTCTCTTCCTAAAATTCTAGGTTTGTTTCTGGTTTTCCTCTCCCTGTATCACAAATTCTAAGCTGAAATGATCGCTTCCTAACAGAGTTCTCACTATTTCCAACTCAGTGGCCATTGACTGCCTGGTGCTGAGAATCAGATGTAGAATATAATTTTTCTTTGTTGAAATTATCAAGGCAGGTCATGCATGTCTTAGCAGCTCTGGCTTCATCAGAGAGGGTTCTGGTAGGTGACCAGATAATTGAAGTCCCCTCCCACAGTTTCCATGTTTTCATGTTGGACTTGGGATCAGTTTCCTGAATATCACAATGCTTTTCCACATGAGTTAGGAGAGTATTTTCTCTTTTCTTTCTAAACAGAGATGAAAGAGCAAAATTTTGCTTTTTAAAACATCTTACTGATATTTTATCATATTAATGTTTTAAAACAGGTATTGACAAACTGCTGCCTATTTTTGTATAGATTATGAGCTAAAAGGGCAATTAGGCAGCACAGTGGATAGAGTACTAGGCCTGGAGTCAGGAAGACTCATCTTCCTGAGTTCAAATCTGGTCTTAGACACTTAAGCTGTGTAACTCTGGCAAGTCCTTAACACTATTTGCCTCAGTTTCCTCATCCAAAAAATGAGCTAGTGAAGGAATTGGCAAACCACTTCAGTATCTTTGACAAGAAAACTTCAAATGGGGTCACAAAGAATCATACAAGACTGAAATGACTAAACAACAATATAAGCTAAGGGGCTTTTAGACTTTTAAATGAAGTTTTATCATGTTTAAAAATGTAAATGTAAAATACATTTTAGGTCACCAGTTGAAGAAAACAGGTGGCAGGCTGGATTTGGCCTGAGTATTATTTTGCCAACCCTTGTTTAAAAGCATTCTTGGGGGAAACATGTGCTTCCAGACTTGAGCAGCAATTTAAAAATTACCCTCCAGTACTCCAGTGAATTTGTTTGGGTTTCCCTTTAGTGATGAAGAATATAACCTATCTATATACACCTATCTATATTGTGCCAATCTCTCCGGGTTTCTTTTTCTATCTCAATTTTGATTATCTTTTGTTTTTACATCACTTCAGTGTATCCTTCTCCTTCCAGATCCCTCAGAATTATCCCGTATAACAAAGAATAAAAAACAGAAAAAAGTTTGATAAACCTAGCCAACATATTGAAAAAGCCTATAATGTACATTGTTGCAAGGAATAGGGGAAAGTGTCTTCTCATAACCACCTTTTTGTTTTAATGATAGAAAAGAAATTGTTGGGGGAAAAAAGCTGGGACTGCTTACACATTCTTCAAAAGAAGAAAGACACTTCAATGTTCATAGAATCAAAAAACAGTATGCTTGCTTTTGCGGCATAAGAAAGCCTATAATTTTTCTGATTCAGATTCTCCTTTGGAAATCCGTTGCAAGAGACCTATTATAAAGACAGTCACTAGGTGGAGTAAATTGTAACATTTGGTGAATCTACAAATCCTCAATAGAGAAACTTTCCCCAAGGAAAGTGGGGAAAAGGAAAGAAAAAGATCTTTGGAAAGAAATGCCCAAAATGGACTTATGCAGGCACAGACTCGAAATAATTATGTTTCTGTATGCATTAAAAACATGGCAGAGGAAGATATAGTAGAATGTATAAGAAAAAAAAAAGAGATTGGTAAAGGACTGTTTAAAGCATCTAGCTAGCCTGAAGTCAGGAAGATCTGAGTTGAAATTTGGCCTCAGACGTTTACTAGCTGTATAACCTTCGTTAATTTACTTCACCCTGTTTGCCCCGGTTTCCTCATCTGTAAAATGAACTGGGGAAGGAATGACAAACCGTTCTAGTATCTTTGCCTAGAAAACCCCAAATGGGACCATGAAGAGTTAGATGTGACTGAAAGGACTGAACAACAACCATAAGTCTGCCAGTGTTCAGTAATTATTAATTGTTGATATTGATTATTTTTCTCATTGCTGGGCACTTTTGTACATCTCTGCTTTTTGCTTCTTTTTTTTTTTTTAAGAGAAATAGTGAAAAAAAAACAAATTAATATTGGACCATTTAAAGAGACCAAATAAGGCTCAGAATCTACTGTCTTATAAAATATCAAAAGGCACTATATTCTGTCCACCTCAAGCCACTTTAGGAACCTCCAGTTGAATTGGGCTGGATTTCTCAGGACCTATGCTGATATTGCATTTGTTCTGCTTTAAAGGGCCATCTCTTTACAAAAGTTGTTTCTGGATTGGGGTGGACTGTTTCTGAGACTGTAGCATTTCAACTTTGGTTCTATGTAGACAGTGGGGTGCAGAGGAAAGAATTCTGAATTCTAGAGTCACAGGACTTCAAATCCCAGCTTTGCCACTTATGATCAGCTTGGCCTTCAGCAACTGATTTAACCTTTCTGGGCCTCAATTTCCTTGTCAGTAAATTTAAGGGAGTAGAGAAAGTGACCTATGAGCCCTTTCAAGTCTAAATCTCTGATGTATAAAAATGCATAAGTAAATTTGCCACATACTATTTCTACAGCTAATGGGTTCATCAGTGAATCCTGGGATGTTAGGTTATACTGACTGGCAGGTGGGAAAAGTGGGAAAAGTACTAGATTTGGAGCCAGGAGAGACCTGGGTTAAAATCCTATTTTTGCTATTTATGAACTGTGTGACCATGGGCCAGTTACTTCATCTGTGGGAGCCTTAGTTTCCTAATCTGTAAAATGGGGATAATAATACTTACAGTATCCACCTCATAGGCTGTTTGTGAAACTCATATGAGATCATAGAACCCTGCAAATAGAGAACACAGGCTCTGCAAATCTGAAAGCGCTAAAAGAAAAATTTGGGTAAAGTGATACTTTGGCAAAAGGCCACGTGCAAAAGTGTATTTAATAAATCACAATTATATATAGGTTTAAGATTATTTACAAAGCACTTTTTTCTTTTAAATTATTTATTTATTTACTTTTAGTTTACAACATTCGTTCTACATTTAGCTATAACATTTAGTTTACAACATTCAGTTCTTTGTACTCTTGAGTACAAAGCATTTACATATATATATATATATATATAATCTTATTTTCATCTTCACAATCACCCCATAGGATGGTGTTCTTATTAACTCCATTGTTCAGATTAGGGACCTGAGACAGAAAAAGATCCCATGTCACCCAGCTAGTGTTTGAGGTAGAATTTGAACTTGGCTCTTCTGTATCTACGTCTAATGCTTTATCTTCAGTGTCTGTAGCAGCAAGCACCCTAGCATACCCAGGATGGCTGCTACCACAGGTTCTTTGATTTGCTTTTCTAAATGAAAGCAACTCAAAAGGGGTTAGCAATCTTACTTTAATCAAACATATATCATTTACCTAGTTCAGGGGGAAAAGGTCATCACCCTGAACTTCAGAGAATACAAACAGAAGTTAGAAGCAGACAAAAAATACAGACAGAGAAAGAGACCAGCAGACAGGACTTCCAGATGTCTGACTGTTACATCCATACCTAGTCAGTTACCAAAGAAAGAAGCACCAACATCTGGGTTTTCAAAGCTGGGGGTGGGGGGGGCCTCAATGGCTGCCCAGAGTCTCACTTGGCCAAAGCACACAACTCTTCCCAAAGTGAGCCCCAAAGCAAAAACTCATATCAAGGTATATATAGCCTTCTCCTGGGTCAGAGAATGACCCACTGCCCAATCACAAAGTTACAAGGTGTGGGAGTTCCTGAAAAACAAACCTCCCACCACAGGCTCCATGTGACCACATTCAGCCTGTTAGGGGGAAGAGTATATTTTCAAATCAGAGAAGGTCCTCAAATTCACTTAGGCCTGTCATGGGGCAGGGAAGATCTTCAAATTTCCATTCCCATTACGGTGTCATAGTGCCCCCATGACTGTTGACAATGAGCACAGTCAGAAGCCTAATGCCTCCTTCTTCTTTTCAGTTTTCAGGCCTCTACATTCTTGCCTTCAGTGTCATCATGGTAGGCTTCATCTTATATTGTTCTACCCCTACTCGAACTGTGGAGCCACCTGAAAGCAACGTGCCACAACTGACCAGCTTTGGGTTTGATAATCTGGGACTAAAGATTGAGGAGAGCAGTCAGGAAGTATGCCCTACCACCATGTAGCCAAAGAAGCCGTGGTGCAAATGGACTCTGGATCCACCAGATAAAGTGGGTGTCACCTTCAGGTGTAGACTGAAGCTCACTGTTGGAAGGAACACTCTGAAATACCAACAAATTTGTGAAAATGTGAACATTGTGTCAATGTCTGTATATGTTGTATAGAATTGTATAAGAAATTTAAAACATTTTCTAAAAAAAAATAGAAATGACAACTAATACCTACAGAATTAAGTGTTCAGAACATGACAGAATATGTGTGATGATCAAAACCTATCAGTGTCAGGATTGTAGATGGCAGGGAATTGGGTCTGAGAGAGCTGGCATGAGGCTAGAAATGAAGAACAAAGAATGCTTATTGGGAGCAACGGAGGAACAAGTTGTAAATTAGAGGTCAAGATTAGAGCTGAGGTTAAGGCCAGTTGGGCAGTCCAGCCTAGTCCAGTTTCTCCCTCATCTAGCGGCTTCTTATCTATTCTTGCAAAGAAACTATCTACTCCTAGGATGGGGTGATCTAGCACCCACAAATAAAGGACAGGTAAATGAATGCACTTGGTTGGAAAGGGTAGTATATGTGGTATAGTTGACAGATCCTGACCATATCATTTACTGAACTAGACACTTCATTGATTCAGGAAAGCCTGGCTTTCTTTTACTTTGTAAAAACAGAGGTTAAGACTTGCTACCAAATATTTATAATGTGCTTTAAGTTTTTTTTTAAATTTATGAAAGGTATATGTACTACTACTTATAATTATCATAAAACCAACTACCAATGTGTGTTCTACTTTAAGTAAATTCAATATGCAAAAACTTTAATATTTAAAATAAACAAATTAAGGGGCAAGTATTTACATTATAGGAGGCAGTGAGGTGGCTTAGTGGGTAGAGCTCTGGGCCTGGAGTCAGGAAGACCTGGGTTCAAAACTGGCCTCAGACACTAGCTAGGTGATCCTGGGCAAGTCACTTAACTTCTGTTTGCCTGAATTCATTGGAAAAGGAAATGGTAAAAATATTGGCCCAGAATACCCCATGGACACTATGGTCCAAGGGATCACAAAGAGTCAGACATGACTGAACAAGTTACATTATAAAAAAAGCTTTGTTGTTGGATTCCTTTAGGATAGCATGATCCCCTACTACATTTAAAATATGATATAATTTCTAAAATTTTATTTTTGCACTCGCTCCTCTGCCCTACCAAGAATACATCTACTTTATAAAGTGAGGTATATTTAAATAGAAGTGCTATTCATGTAACAAGAGAAATCAGAACTGAGATTATTTGGGAGAAATGAAAAGGTTTTTTAATATTTTGAGTTATGGAAATTGTTTTTTCATTTAATTTTTAAAAATGTAATGGTGTCTCAATTGAAATATTTCATTAAAAGTTCTTGGTAACCCATGCAGATTGCCATTTTAATTTACCACAATATGGTTTACGTGATTTCTCCTAAGGATGTGATCACTAATTCTCAGGTTTTTTATTTTGTCTCTTTGATGGATCTGGGATCTATATGAGTATATCCTTTCCTGGTACAGGTTGTGTGCTATTGATTCCTCATCATCCCACACTATTCTTGTCCATGTTTTTACCCAGTATGCTAGAGGCCTTCCTTGGTTGCTTTTAATATTGTGTGGACACCAATCCAATACACAAGCTGTCCTATCTTTTATCGTTAAGTTTCTTACATTCCTAGCTTACCATCTTTCTGTTTATGATAAAGATTTTTATACCACTTCTCTCATACAGTTCATCTTTGCTAATGTGATACAGCACATTGCACCCTTTGGGTCATCTGCATTTTTGATTGATCTGACATTTTAGCATTCCTTGAGGCATATTATATAGAAACACTGTAGGATAATTCTTGGGTGGGAAAAAAATCCATGTTAAAACAAGCTGCAATTTTGAAAAACAGCCAATTTGTAGGAAGGCAGAGATTATGAAAAAAAAAAAAGGTTGTCAGTAAGTATTAAGTACCTACTCAATAAGTACCTACTGTGTTCCTGACCTCTGCTAAGTGCTTGGGGATACAAAGAAAGATAATTGCACACTGGCCACTGGCACGCATGTGCACATGTAGGTCACAATTTAAGAAAACATGATGTTTAAATGATCCAGATAGCAATGGGCAACCTTTGAGTCTGAGTCTGGAGATTTGGGAGGGACAGCAGGGAACCCCTCCAAGGAGGCAATCTTTCTTTGTTTCTCAATTCAGAATACAGGGGGAATGTGTGACCTTACAAAGGTGACTTCTCTTTTGTAGATTTAAAGTGTTGCCTGTTCTAATGCCAACAGAGAGCATTCGTGTTATTGACACTTAGGAATTTCTTCCTTGATCTTTTCCTTTCCTTCCCCAATATTACATTTGGGATAGCCGTCACAAGGGAAGGAAGATGTATTTCTGTCAGCTTAAGTCAAAATTTAGAATACATTTTGCCAAAGCAAAGCCACTTTTAAAAATGGTATTTGGGTATAGCTGTAACAATACTTTTACTACTAGTCTCCAACTACAGTACTTGATTTCAAGTTAAGTCTAATTAACAAACAATGATTAAATATGTACTATGTGTCAGGCACTGTGCTAAGCTCTAAGGATTCAAAGTAAGGCAAAAAAAAAAAAAAACCCAGGCCCTTTTCTCAAGGAGCTCACAGTTGAAGGGGATAAGAAGACAGGCAAACTATTTATAAACAAGATATAAGCAGGATATATTGGTGATAATCTCCGATGGAAGGCACTAAGATTAAGAACTGGGAAAGGCTTCTTGCAGAAGGTGGGATTTTAGCTAGAACTTGAAGGAAGACAGAGAAACCAGAAGGCAAGAGTATGGGGAGGGTTGGGGAACAGTCTCTGAGTTGGTTTGGGAATCTGCTCCCTAGTTATGGGAGGAGATTCTGGGAATCTATGGGAAACTGCATGCAGAATTTAGAGACTTTTACTCTAATTGTTGAGAGTGTTCATAAATCGAGTAGTACTATATCTTCATTTTAACTGAATCTGAGCAAAATGTCACATTAATGTGCAATGCCAATTTCATTTAAAAGGTATTTTTATGCCCTAGAAACCCTACCTCCAACATCTTCTGAGTTTCTGGACCCTCAGTATTCCTTCCACAACATGATAACTTAACCACTAGAAAAAGGACAATTAACACTGGGAAAATGAGTCTGTTTAGAGAAGGCAATTCTCATTCCTTTTCTATACTTGCATTTTAAAACTAGACTTGGTCATGTGGGCACTCTGCTAAATGGTTTAGGTTCCTCTTACTGTGTGTTAGATGCTCAGTTTTACCAGTGGAGTGGCATTCCCAGAGTATACCTGGAAACAATCAGATTACAAAAGGTACAGAGATATGCAAAACAGACAGTGAGTGGGCTGCTATAAAATGCTAGACATTTATGTAGTGCCTAGCATGGATTATCTTATTTGATCCTGTTCTACATTTCCTGTACTCGGAGTACATTCCTCCTAGCAGATCCAAGGTTTTTATGGAGATTCTCACAAAAGCTCTAAAGAGCAGCTATGCTGGACTTGGAGTAAGGAAGATCTTAGTTTGAATCCTGTCTCAGATACTAGTTGTATAACCCTGGGAAACAACTTCTCAGCCTCATATTCCTCATCTGTAAAATAAGGGTGATAGTTCTACATCTGAGGTTATTGTGATGTCCAGATGAGACAAGAAACATGCTTCACAAAATGAAGTGCCATATAAATGCTAGCTATTAATATTGTTCTCCAAATGAGGAATTTTGTGGTTAGAGAGGGCAGAACAGCTTTCCTAAAATCCCTGAATGTGTAGTCAGTGGCTATGTTCAAGGCTCCAGCATTGGGTCTCTAGGTTTCTAATTTCTAGTGCCTGCTGGAAGACCCCTCTTCTCAAGAAAACCAACACTAGGTGGTTCTGCCGAGCTTGAGATGGCACCATGACCCTTTTGATAGTTGATGGACACCAAGTGAATGTATTCTTTTTTTTTTAATGTATTCTTAAAATACAGAATCTGCCTATGTAAGAAAGGCTTTATGACACCTTACTACATTCTCAAGGAACCTCAGAGTTGGAAGGGACCTGAGAAGTCATTTAGTTCAACTCATACCTGAGCTAGAATCCCATCTTAGCGTCCTTTCCCAGCGACCACCCAGCTTTTGCGTGCAGACCTCCAAAGAGGAGGAGCCCTCTCCCTCTCATTGCATTTTTGGATATCTCCTAGGTAAGCCTCTCAGATATTTGATGCATGCACACTGTGCTCTTTTCTGTCATCATTATGCTAATTTGTGCTATCTGCATCAGCACTAAAACCATTTATTCATTGGGTTTCTGGCTCAGGATGCAAAAGACATCAATAAATCAGGGACATTCTGAGGACAGCCACTTAGCTGATTAAAAGGTTGAGGGATTTATGAGGAAATTGTGTTAGTGCTGAAACATGCAGTTTTACAATAAACCATTTTAAGTTTTCTCAGAAGGTGGGGAGGAAGCATATAAATAGCATAGCATGGGGGTTGCAAGTCTTCAGGCATGCAAAAATGTTGCCTGTCCACACAAGACTGCTCAAGCAGAACAGGCTATTTCCTCCCTTGTATGATTTGAGGGTCACTGTGAAGGCCATCTGTCTCCAAATTTCTTTTACTGATGCCTGGCATGCAACCATTAACAAATTAATTCTTTTGCTCTCTCTTTATTACATATTTGGAGTTTGAAACTACATATTAAGCCCCTAACATGGTTTTCACCTCCATTCAAAAATCTTTATGGGTTATTTATTAATGGGATGGTAAAAATCCATACGATTTTACTTGGATTCGTAAGTTAGCATGTTTAGAGCTGAAAAGGACCTTAGAGTTCTAGTCTAAACTTCTCATTTGACAGAGGAGGAAACTGAGGAAAAGAGAGGTTAAGTGAGTTGCCCAGGGTCAGAGAGACGTTAAGTGAAGCTGGGATGCAGATTCTGTGCTCTTTTCTTCACACCTTGGTGACTCAAGACCTTTTGAGATTTTTCTGTAACTTATCTAGCTAGATCTCTCATTACTCTGTATGTTCATGAGTCCTAGGGGAAGGAACTTGAGAGATCGTCTATACCAATCCCCTCATTTTATGTATGAGGGTATCTAGAAAGGTGGAATACTTGAACTATATCAGCCATGAGTAAGTAGCAGGGACTTCTAATTAGCTGGAGAGTGTCCAGGGGAAGGCAACTAGAATAGTGAAAGGCCTTCAAACCATGTCATACGAGGGTCAGATAAAGGCACTACGCATGTTTACCTGGAGGAGGACGCAAGGATGGTTGTCTTCAAACATTTCAAGGGCTGTCATGTGAAGGAAGGATTGAATTTGTTCTGTTTGGCCCCAGAGCCACAGCCAGGAGCAATGGATAGAGGTTAGAGTCAAACTTGGGTTTGGTGCCAGGAAAAACCTGACAATTCAAGCTTCCCCAAAACAGAATAGGGTTCCTAGAGATGTGGTGGTTTTTCCTCCTTGGAAGTCTTTAAGGAGAGTCTGGATTACAGATCGTCAGGAAAGTTATGGTGGGGATTCCTTCTTTGTATGGGTCGGAATAAATAATTGCTGAGTTGTAATAGTTCTACCTGCACCTGAACAAGAAGTCTCTATAGCTTAAAGATCTATCAGGTGGTTAACTGGCTTTTGATTGAAGACCTTCAATAAGCAGCAGTCCACCCACTTCTGAGGCAGCTAATTCTACTTTTGCACAGCTCTAAATGTTTAGGAAGGTTTGCCTGAAATTCTGCCTAAATTTGCTTCTTTGCAACTTCCAACCCTTGTTCCTAGCTCTGCCCTTTAATGCCCAGTAAAACAAATCTAATCTCTTTTCCACATGGCAGCCCTATGAAATGGAATGGAAATAAGGGGATTCAGTTAATTATATCCTACTAAATATTCTATTCTCCAGGCTAGAATCCTTGCAGTTCCAACTCAGGCCTTCTGACTCCAAATTCAGCGCTCCCTTCTGTCCTGCCAGGCTGGTCAACTCATGGTCTCCATTTTTTAAAATTTCATAGCATTCTACCTTTTATTATACTTAGCTCTGTACATAACTTGTCTCTCCTAGTATATTGTTAAACTCCCTGAGGTCAGTGACTATGTTCCTTCTGTCTTATACCCAGCACAGCATCATATATATTGCAGGTGCTTAATAGGTTTTTAATGTAAGCTGAATTACATGGGAGGAGGGAGTGACTCCTTGAATTGGACCTTGAAATAAAGAAAGGATATGATCAAGGCTAGGACCCATTTCACTTTTGTCTTCCTCATTTGCTCTTATCATGTAGGCCCCATCAAAAACAGAAGTATCTCATTTGTACCAAATGGAACATGAGTACAACTCTGACTTGGATAATGTATATCTCAGGAAGATTATTTTGGCATCTATATAGAATAAGGACTAGAGAGAGATGAGAGTAGAATCAGGAAAACCAGTTAATGAACTTGTCTCAATGCTGCTGTTACCCCTCATCATCAGGGCTGTAGCTCACTGTGCAGCCATTGATATAAGTATCAAGATTTTGCCACACTAAAGTAGGGTTCCTGCCCCCCACCCCGCCCAGGGCAGGGCTCTGGTACATGTGTCTAGACCCCCTCCTTGCTTGCAAGCTATTTCCCTCACTTTGAAATTAAACTTCTGTTTGATTCCTGACCTTCCTGTCTCTAGCCTGTTCTTTTCTGGCTCCAGCTACCCACGGGTTAGAGGCTGGTTCCGTCTGTTTGACAGTAGCTTACATTTATATAGTGTTTTAAGGTTTGTAAAGACTTCTATGCATTTTATATCAGTTAATCCTCATGGCTACCCTGAGAGGTAGGAGCTATTATTATTATTGGCCCCATTTTATAAATATGTAAGGCTGAGAGAGATTAGGTGATTTAAGGACACAGTTCCTAAGTGTCTGAGGATACAATTGAGCTCAGCTTCTTCCTGACCCCAGTTCCCACAATATCAGCTACTTTAAATTGCCAGTCTATGTAAGACTTGTAAGCTATTGCAATAGTCCAGGAAGGAAATGATGGG
This sequence comes from Gymnobelideus leadbeateri, assembly GCA_011680675.1. Classification (NCBI taxonomy): domain Eukaryota; kingdom Metazoa; phylum Chordata; class Mammalia; order Diprotodontia; family Petauridae; genus Gymnobelideus; species Gymnobelideus leadbeateri. Next base: position 543,679 of record WOXC01009073.1, read on the forward strand.
AGTCTAAACTAGGATGATGGCTGTACATATGGAAAGAAGAGGATGGATGCTATTCCCTTTCCAAACAGGAAGGTGATTTCTTGACCTCCTTACACTATAAAAGCATCCCACATTCAGAGAGAATCATGTTGTCTTTCCAGGTCCTCCTAGAGAGTGGATACTTACCTCTGTTCCTCTTTCTCCAGCCCCCACTCTCCTCTATGTGTTATCTTCCCCTCTCAAGAATGGCAACTCAAAGGCAGGGACTGTCATCCTTTATCTATTTGTATTCTCACAACTTAGGATAGTGCCTGACATACTTCATGAATACTTTTTCATTTATTTGTCTTTTTGGAGTGGGAAAGGCAGGGCAATTGGGATTAAGTGACTTGCCCAAGGTCACACAGCTAGTAAGTGTCAAGTGTTTGAGGCCAGATTTGAACCCAGGTTTTCCTGACTCCAGGATTGATGCTCTATTCACTCTGCCACCTTGCTGCCCCTACTTTTCCATTTAATCAATTAATTCATATGGACTGAGGGCATCAGGGAAAGCTTCCTGAAGGAAATGGAGTTTAACTTACTTATTGAAGAATGGGTAAGAACTCAGCAGGTGAATAGGGAGAATGAACACACAGGAATAGCATAAACCAAGGTCTGGAGTTTTGCAGGAACATGTTCAGGGAGCAGAGAATAGTCCAGTTTGACTGGAACATAACATGTATAGAAGGGAAGAAAACAATATGAGAAATCTGGCAAGGCAAAGTGGTACCAGTAAATGTAAGGTGCTTTTTCAGAGGCTGTAAAGCTTTCCAGAGGATTGCTGTTGGGAACAGCTTTAAGGTTCTGATAAAAAAAAGTATAGTGAACACTATTTATTCAGCAGTAAATTAAAGCAAAATATTCACAGAAACCAAAGTACAGCATTCACAATATAACAACACGTCACCAACATGGCCACATAGTTTTAAACAAAAGATATCATTCGGTAAGTCCTTAATTCAATCATCCTTAAGGAGCAGGCCTCCTTAAGGGACAAAAAGTACATTCAGTAAGTCCTCCTTAAGTGACACAAAGTTCAAAAGTCAAAGTTCTACCCCTAGGTCACATTGTCTTAATCTCTCAGTCAAAAAAAGTCTTCTTTCTTCTTGACTAGAAATTAGTTTCCAATCATCCTTAACTCAATCATCCTTAAGAGGTACAACAGAGTACAGAGTTCTCCCACCCCAAGGCCACAGTAAATCATGATCTTCTCAGTCAGCATTAAGTACCCAAGGAGAGGTATTTTCATTTTGACTTGAGGCTATCTCTCAGATTCCATGGTTCCTGTTCCATGGCCCCAGCTCCTGCCTGAATCTACCCAACTGTCACCTAGATTCAAAGATAGGCAGCTCTCAGCTCCTCATCTAGCTCCTAGTCTAGTTCCTTGTCCAGTTCCTTGTCCAGCTCCTTGTCCAGTTCCTCGTCCAGTTCCTGTTCCATATTGAAGCTCACAGTGTCCCGTCCTCCTCAAGTCCTTCACAGTTTCTGTTTCTGGGAAGACAAAGCCAAAACAACATTCATACACACATTGCTGGCACCATCATCAAGTCACTATCTGCCTGTGAAATCAACATAGACCCACAAACAAGGTCCAAGAGGTCAACACAAATCATCAGTAAGGTCCCAGGACCTCCAAAACCCTCCTCCAGGACCTCTGTAAACAGACAATCAGAAAATCCTCTTTCAGGGCTTCCAGTAAGGTCCTAGGGCTTCTGGACAAAGTATTACAAACAAAAATCAACACAGACAGGACAGACAAACAGGATGCTGGGACACCACAAGTTTTCTCCTTCTCAACTGTGCCACCACAAGAGTTCTCTTCTTAGTTCTGCTCTCTCCCAGCTTGTGCTCCTCCTTTTATATCACCACTTCCTTCCTGTTCTACTCCTTCCTGTTGCATTAGCAAGTTCTTCCCACTATGGGGTTTTGTTTCTTAACAAAGTTCTGTTTCTTAACAGACTTGATATAATCAGGGCAAGGCTCAAAGACACTTGAACTCAAACAAAGTGCTAAATACTTAAGCAGGTGAAACAAAGTGCTAGATACTTCTTTTCTTGCCATTGCAGAGGTAGAGGGACATTTCTAATATACCTAAATGTGGTGTCCTCTGTGTAAACAAATGGTTGGATCGGCATATCATTAGAAAGACATGAGGAGCTTTGAGTTGTTTTTTCTAATAGAAATGATGCAGCAAGTGATGGTACACTGGAAAGAGCAAAGGGGTCAGAGGACCTGGATTCAAATCCTGATTCAAATAGTTATTCCCATTATTTATTCCCTGTGTGGCCTAGCCAAGTTCCTCAACCTCATTGTCCCTGATGAAGTAGAGTGGTTGGACTAGATGTCCTTTGAACTCCCTTCCATGTCTAGATCTATGATCCTTTAATTTGTGTTCTTTCACCCCAAGCCTTTATCCCTAGTTTGTTTTATTATTAATGATATGGGTTTATATGAAACAACTGACCAAGGTTAGGTATAGGATAAAAATAAATAGCTCAGGAAGGGTTAAAACAATGGGTTATAGGTTATGGGTTATAGTTTCTCATCAACTGAGTTAACCAGTGACATTATATATATGTGTAGTGATTGTTCTGGCCTCACATGCCATCACTAGGCCAGCTACATTTCCTGGGATTCTAGGGAAATCCATGAGGGGTTAGAAAAAGCTTTCTCTAATGCTATTAGACCCATATTCTAGTGTGGTTTCCTTGCCTGCTATCCCTGGTTGACTCATCTAGATCTGTTTAACCAATTTTTAACCAATGAACAGAAATAAACTTTTACAAAGGGATATTTACTTGATAAATATAGCAAGAACAGAAGTACAAACATTTTCCCCAAATGCCTCATGTGCACACTTTCCTTGTTCAACCTAGGTTTCTGAGAGGCCTAGACTGAATGAAAGAGAGACCTAAATTTAATGATGTCTTTACAAGGTATTGGTCCTACCAAGTTCATATACAAAAGCAGTATCCCTGCTACATTGGCCCTTACCTTAGCTTCCCCTGGGTCAGATCCCAAGATTCCTCCTTATTCCTCAGGACATCAAGGCTATATTGACCACAGAAGCTAGCAAAAACTCCACTCAGATTTCTTTGTGATTTCCTCTCCTGATCCTTTAAAACTACCAAGGTCATAACATCTAATCTCCTTCATATAAAATAAAAGAACAAATTCTGAGGGAAAGAACTGAGGCCTGTATTCATGGGCCATATATCATCCTCAGATGGAGAGTGCCCAAAGCTCCTCCCCTCATCTTTCTTCTCTCACTAGAACATAGTCTGATGGGAAAAAAGGCAAATCAACGAAGGGTAAGGTTCCCTAGTTCCAGTTACATAGCCAATCTAAAGTTTCCTATTTACTGCCAGTTTGCAGCCTAGAACTGTGGAGGGAAAGGTGATAAGGAGGGGGGAGGGTAAGAGGTTCTGCCAGGGACCCTGATCACTATCAGTGACCAGAAACCCTGCAATTCAGTCTGGAAGGAATTCACCAGGCTCAAGAAAACTTGGAGTCGAGATTGTAAAGTTTATTGCTACACTGCACAGCACTGCGTGTGGCACAGCAGGTGAGGATTCTTAGGGAACCTGCAAACTTCCAGAGGTCACAGGCATAGTTTTATGGAGTCAAGACAGTAAATCAGGTGCCAATTATGCTAACTAGGTGAGTAAGGGTGGGATCAGGGAGGAGTTAAGGAGTGGTCAGTGCTTAAAGGACCATGCACTTTTAATATCAACTGTGCAGGTGTATTACCCATGATTCACTGGGAAATAGCCCAAGGCGGGGCTACCTGGAGGTGTAATTTTAGGCCTGACACGTCACTAAAGCCAATCCTCGGTCATGACCACTAAGGAGTGCCCAGTCTGCCATCCATCAATGTCAAGCTTGACGAGATAGATGTTGGGAACCAAGGCCATCAGAGACACAGTATGGGTATAATTGACAAAGGAGTTACCCTATAGATAGGGTACTGAAGAATTCATGGTGCAGCTGGCCACTCTAACTAAGGGAGATAACATTTGCCTAAGCTAAAAATGTTTATAGATAGTTTTGTGAAGGATTCATAAGTATCTTATTGTTTCAAGTAGAGATAAACAGTTCATGAGTTGTTGCTGGGCAGAGTGCTGGCGGGGGTGGGGGGTGGGGGGGTGGGGCGGGAAGTGTGATTTTACAGACTGCTTTTACAAATTGATTTTACAGACATAGATCCCAAAGCACCCCATTTACAAACTGATGTTACAGATTGATATTACAAACTGATGTTACATAGATTGATGTTACAAACATATATACATCCCAAGGACCCCATCAGAACCAGTTACCAACTGTCTACTCATGCCCCAAAGTCTATGTGGGATGGAATCAGGTGAGAATTCTGTTAATGCTCATAATGGCTAGGCTCCTTAGCTAGTTTCTTATGTTTCACAAATAACACACAGGGAACTGGAGTTTTTGTACTCCCTCTAACAGGTTCGCTATTAATCTGATCAGACAAGAAGAATAGGAAGACAGTTTCAGAATCTTAATTTATTCTAGTCTAGTCTTCTCAAGAGAGTTGTTGAGGAGTGGCTAGGTGGTGCAGTGAATAGAGCACCAGCCCTGGAGTCAGGAGGACCTGAGTTCAAATCCCCCCTGACACTTAGCATAAAAACTCGCTGTGTGACCTTGGGCAAGTCACTTAACCCCAACTGCTCTCCAAAAAGAAAAAAAGAGAGAGAGAGAGAGTTGCTGATCTTAGGAGCACTATCTCCTACTAATCATCCTTCTCTCAGGGGCAGTGAGAAGGTAGGGGCAGCTACCCCTATGTCTTGATGGGGTCAATCAATGATTGAACCTGTGCTTTAGGAAAATCACTTTACAGGATGAATAGAGGATGGATTGGAGTGAGAGAGATTTTGGGAAGTCTAATTCACTGACAGGCTATTGTAATAATCTAGGCATGAGATGATAAGGGTTTGTACCAGAGTGAGGCGGTGTCAGATGAGAGACGGGGTTTATCAGAGAGATGTTGTAAAAATGAAATTGACAGGCCTTAGCAAAAACTTGGATCTGAGGAGAGGTGTGTGGAAGATAGTGAGGAATTCAGGATGATTCCTCGGTTGTGAGTCTGAGGACTGGGAGGATGGAGTTGCCCTCTGCAGTAAGAGGAAAGAGCATAATCAGAAGGTCTGGATGGGATTCTACATGAACCTTAAAAGCATTAATTTTATGTTGAAGGGCCAGGAGTCAGGAGACTTGGCTTTGCCATTAATAAGTTTTGCCATTAATAAGTTAATTGATTTTGACAATTTGTTCCTCAAATTGCTACTTCTATAAAATGCATAAAATGGGAATATTATTACTCTACCTATCTGAAATTCTGGTCTCAAGAAGAAAATTGGAAAAAATGAAAAATGTTCTATTGAAAGGCTGCTTAAAAAATCCTTAGTCATCCTTAAAATCCATATTCTTCAGGGAAAATCTTATTCTCTCACCTTCTGAAATTTTTCTAGGATTTTGTGTGGATATCTTTTTTTGCCCTCATTATAGTCTATCTTGCAGCATAGTTTTTGGTGTACACATTCCTCCCCATCTGACTGCCCTTCTCCAGAAAAAAAAATTGTTTGTATATTCCTTGAGAGTATGGAAGGCATTATTTTTCTTTTTATTTCTAGTGCTTCTCACAATGCATTGCAGACCAAGCAAGGAGCTCAATAAGTGATTATTGAATTGAATTTAATTGAGTTGAATTAGACACCAGGGAGGATGCAAACTTTGACTTGGATTGCTAGTACATTTCCAGAAGAAGTTTGTCTGTGTTTAGCTATGCCTTCTCAGTAATTCAAGTGTTGTGAGATACTATTTTGTCTGTACATATAGATTCTTAGTGTCCAGTTCTGGCCATTGTTCAAACCAACATTCAATCATTCAGGCCATGATTAGAAAATCTATTAAGCATAGCTAATGGAATTATTGTTAAACCTCATGAGTGATGTATTTCTTACAATAAAGGTTTTTTTTTTCTTCTGTAAAAAATCTGGGTGAAGTAGAGTTCACAAATGGATTTTAGCTGATTGGACCTGATAGTTCATCTCTTGTAACAGAGACAAGAAAATCTGAGCCTGACAGGGCCTGACTGTGGCAGCAGTAGATGCATTTGGGACAAGGGGGTGATAGCTAGTCCTGCTGTGTTCTGTCCTAGACAGGACACACCTGGGATGTTGCCTTAAGTTCTAAATGTGACATTGATCAGCCAGGAAGAAACCAGAAAAAACCAAGGATGATATGGGGCCTACCACCATTGTCATGTGAGGATCAGTTGTAAGAACAGGAGATGTTTAATTTGGAGAAGAGGAAACCCAGTGGATGTAGAATCACCATGTTCAAATACCTGAAGGGCTACTGTGTGCAATAGTGATGAGACTGTTTCTGTTTGGCCCACAGAGACAGGACCAGGATTAATAGAGAGACATTGCAAAGAGGTCAATCTGTACTTGGTGTCAAGAAACACTTCTCATCAGTTATAACTGTACTAAAAGTGGAGGCTCATGCCTGTGATCCCTGCTATTAGAGAGGCTGAGGTTGGCAGATCTCTTGAATGCAGAAATTCTGAGTGTCAGGGGGTTGTGACCATTGGTCCAGCATCTGCATTAAGTACAGCATCAACGTGCTAAGCCCCTGGGAGCAGTTGTCTAGGGAGGGGAGAGTTGGCCCAGGAGGAAATGGAGAAATGATGGGATTAGGCCCTTGAGTAGCTCCTGCACTTGTAGCCTGTTGAGATGGAGGGACTCAATCTTAAAATCATAACCAGCACCACCAAGTTAACACTACCACCCCCACCCCTTACCCAACAGTTATAGCTGCACAGAAATGGAAAAAAGGATCATGTTCTACCCTTCCTGGAGGTCTTCAAACAGAGCCTGGATGACCACTTGTCATATATGTTGAGGAAAGCTTCCATTTTAGCCATGAATTGAATGAGATACATTTTCTGAGTTCCCTTCCAATTTTCAAATTCTGTAATTAGCTGATTTATTAACCACCCAATAGGTGCAGAGAGGACTGTAGTAGGTTATTGAGGAATATACGAAGTTCTTACCCTAGGAATACTTACAATCTAGCAGAGGGAAAAGACAGTAATATAGATTGCTATAATGTCCAGCATTACATGATAGGAGTTTTTGTTTTATAACTCTCTAATAATGTTGTTGTGTTTGTTTGTTTTTGAAGAGGACCATGACATCATAATATAATTTTGCATATAAAGAGGAAGAAGGTCAGGGATAGTAAAATGAGGGATTTGGATTGGATGATCTCTAAGGCCCCTCTATCTCTGACACTATGAAACTCATGTTTCTTTGCCCTTTTGTTCACCAAAACCAGGTTAGTCCAAAATAAAGAATGTGGGTTCATGATTTAAAGTTAATGTTGTTTTATAATTTTAATCCTAATCTGTGGCAACATCCCTCAGTCAACAACTGCTTCTCTCTAAGCCCTCTGATCAACTGCTACCTCAGGACAATCCCAGCTTGGAGATGTGACAATAGGATTTTCTAATTTTAAAGCAGGTGTTTATCATTGGTGGGAGCCCAGCTGTTTGAGATACCAGGAGCACTGTGTAACAGTGAGCCCTCAGGGTTTACAGTTTAGATTTAGAATCTGTCATCAGGGAAGGTGAATTAAGATCATAAGTGTGAATTATTTGCTAAAGCTCATATGAATACACCAGGAACCTAGGATGTGTGCTTTTAGAAAATCTTAAAGTTTAGAAGGCCTCTGTGGACTCTGACAGCTGCCACGATTGTGTATTTTAACAGATTAAAGTAATAATGTCATCTCTCAACTCTTTCTTCTGTCCAAATACTAACAAACCGGAGTGCTGTAGATGTAGCCAGAGGTATTAAGGGTGTGTGAATATTTTATGCATACTCTATGAGAATCACTGGTCATAGCACCATGTTGTAGTACTGGGCTGCTGCCAGTAACACTTTAGCTTTTTGAGTGCTGGGAGGCAGCAGAGTATGGTAACTTGGGGGCTAGATTTAAGATACAATACTTTGTTTAAACCCTGCCTGTGATACATATTAGTTGTGGGACCATAACCAAGGTGCTAGCAGGTGGGAGAATCAGGAAAGGCTTCATGCAGAAGGTAGCATTTGACTTGTCCCTTGAAGAGACAGAGTTGAGGGAGCACTTTTAGGCATGAGGCACAGTCAATGCCAAGACACAGAGACAGAAGACGGAAGGAGGAGTATGAGAAATAATAGATGGTCAGTTTGGGTGTATCTGAAGGGGAACAGTATATTCGTTCTTTGTCCTTTCTCAAAGAGGACCATAACACCAGGAAGGTGATGTCATGATTTGCAAATGAATTGGATTTAAGTGAGGGAGGGCTGTGCAAAATCACCAGTCTCACTTTCTCCTCTAGAGCCATCTGGGTCCAGTGGCAAGACATAGATTAGGATAACTGGAGATGCCCTGGGATACAGTGAGAGATCTTGCCTTTTTAAGCAAAGGTCTTTCTGAGTTCTCACTTTGGCTGAGCAACACCCATTCAGTGATTAAGGCTAGTAAGAAACAAGGTAAAGAATGGTCTCTTTTACCTAGTCAAAAAAGAGTCAATCTGGGAGGGGAAGACCCTCAGGATTTTGGGCCAAAATAGAAATTGTTATTTATACTCACTCTTAGGCTGGGAAGGTAGATTGGAGAGGTATTAGGGATAAGAGGTGGTATTTGTGTTTGATCCTCTAGGCAAAGGAAAGTCATTGGAGTTTACTGAGGAGAAGAAGGATATAGTTCAATCTCTGCTTTAGGTAAATCATTTTGGCAATCATATTGAAGATTGGTTAAGGGGGAGGGAATGTAATGTTAATAGGATGTAAGATCTTTCCCAACCATTAAAGGCCTCATTGTGGAGCCCATTAAGGGAAGTTTGCTTAGAGAAGGCTTTCACACATTTTGCTAATTTCTAACTAAGCACTGAATCACCAGGGTGGTGATGCCTTCTGACTCTGAGAAATACACACACACACACACACACACACACACACACACACACACACACACACACGCTGAGTTGATATTTTGCTTTGGGGACTCGATTATGAGAAGGATCTTGTGATTCCCTGGTCAAGAGGCTGAGTGGCCATATGTTCAGAGTACCCTGACTGCTCAGATGTAAAGACTCTCTTGATCCAAGAATGTATGTAAAATGTATGTAAAGTATATAGTTGATTCAGGCAGTCAGAACCATGTCTGTTGGTCTTTATTTCTCTGTATTTTCTTCATATTTTCTCTGAAGTTTAGGATGCTGACTTTTCCCGTGAACTAGTGAATGTAATTTAAAAAGATTGTTGACCTCTTAAATAGCTAGCTATCTTTCCTAGTAAAGCAGATCTAAGAACCTGTGCTAACAGCCATTCTGGGTATGCCAGTGTGGTTGTTGCTACAGGGAGGGAGATCAGTTAGTTCTAGATAATTTGAAAAGCTATTGCAATAGTCTAGTCAAGGGGTGTTTAGAGCTTGAACTAGGTTGTTATAAAGGAAAAAAGAAGACAGAAGCAAGAGACATTGTGAAATGACAAGATTTATCAACTGAGGTAAGTCAGTCAACTAGCACTTATTAAGTCTTTACTGTATTCCATGCACTCTGCTAAAAAATAGGGATACAAAGAAAGGCAAAAATGTGGCCTTTACTCTGAAGGAGCTCACATTTTTCTGGGAGAGATGACAATCATTTATATATACAAATGATTGTGAGGTTTTAAAGATGACCCTAGAGTTGCAAACTGAATGGAAAGATGGTTGTGCTCTCAATAAAAATGGGAATGTTCAGAAGAGGGATTGGGGGAAAAGGATAATGGAGTATATTTTACACATGATTAGAACTCAGAATTAGAACTCTGAACCACTCCCCCACCCCAACCCCAAAACCAAAACAAAGCCAGAACTGACTTGAGTACAAATATGATTAAACTTTGATTAGTTATCACAAATATTTAGATTTCAACTTCTGTTAAATGCAAAGATTAAAAAAATTAAATTTAAAAACCAATGTTAATTTAAATTAATTGAACAAGATCATCTGCATTTCATTGTGAATTGTAAGTCATTTAATACTTTAACTGATTCTCCCATCTATAAGATTCAGGGGGAAAAATGCAAGGTATCCTCATTTATTCATTCATTTGTTCATTCATCTATTCAGACAATTATTATGTATAATATATCTTCTGAGTATAAGATACTATGCCATGAATCATGGGGAATACATAGATGAATAAGACATAGTATATCTCTTTATGCTAAAACCTGTTACTTTAGGGAAAGTAACTAGGATATAAACTTTAATGTTTTAAGTGACATAAAAAAAAGATATAAGCAATTCATCATGTGAGCTCGGGTTGGGGGTGATTAGGCTTAGCTTCATGGAACATTTGAATAGGCCTTGAAGGATCCCATTTTGACAAATTAAGATGGGGAAGAGTGTCATGGAAAGATAATGATTAAAGACATGGAGGTGGAAAATGAATATTGTGCTGTGAGTCATTCAGTACGGATGGAGAAAGAGATGCACTGAGATTGAGGTTGGGGAAAAATAGCCTGGAAAGAAAGATTATTCAGGGTTTTAAATGCTTTTCTAAGGGTTTTGATTGTTGTTTAGTAGGGAGCTTTTGAAATTTAAGGCAAGGGAATGACATGATCCAACTTTATTTGGGGAAATTAATCTGCCAGTGGTGTGTCTGATAGATCAGAGAAAAGAAAGATTAAAATCAGAACAACCAGTTATGACCCTGTAATAGTGAAAGTGAGAAGGAATGATAGTCTGTGTGTCAAGGTTATAATACAAATAGACAATTGGATGGACATTGTGAATGTAAAACTTACAGGTTTTAAGTAGGGAGGACAAAGGCCAAGGGACTCTAAGGTTACAAGCTTGGGCAAATAGGGAAATCAGGAATAAGAGGTACTTTGTGTGCGCGCGCGCATGTGCGCGCGCCGCGTGTGTGTGTGTGTGTGTGTGTGTGTGTGTGTGTGAAGGGTGGTGTTGGTGGTGGTCGTGTTGAGGGGGCGTTGGCAAAGATATTTGTCTTTGGACTCTAAGAAGAGTTTATCTTCTGTGAACTTTGGGGGTGACTTACATTAAATTATTTGGATTTTTCAAAGTAGTGGAAACACTATACTTGCTTTGTATTTCCTACTGTCTCTTTTAGATTGTGGGGAAGGGAAGTAAGGGAGAAAGTGATTATGCAGTTATATGGGTGGAGCACCAAGAACCCATCTCTCCTTCTTCCTGATTGACTGAGCATGAGCTAGAGGCCCACAAAGGAGCCCAATCTAGTGCTCCTTAGTTTGCAGATTCCAAAGACAACTTGGAGTTGTTCTGGCGTTCTAGAATAGGGTTTCTTAAACTTTTTCCATTCAAGACCCCTTCAGTACTTTTTGATCTGTGGGGTTGAAACCCCCAGTTTAATCTAGAAGATCCCATTCTGATTATATGAAAGAACCAGATGATTAAACAGAGAAAATTATGATGGACCAAAGTAGGCCTGGTAAAATGGAGCTAGGTGAAATAATTTAGGAAGTTTAAAGAACATAACCTGAGACTATGTAGATTTTTAAAAATACATATATCTGGTTATTTTACCCTGGTACATCATTTTGGAATGTGTACAATCTCTTTCCTTCTCATAAACATACCTTAGAAAATCCTCTCTTGCAGCCTCAACCATGTACCAGGGAATAGAAAGGAAAAAGGAAGGTAGGTGCTAGAAGTGGGTACTAACACACAGTGTTAGTCAAATTGCACTAAGACTTTTTGGGACATTGTATGGTAGTGTCAGTGACAAAAGAAGGAAGAATGTGGAAGATTACTGAACTCTAGGAGACAAAGCAGTTCAGGGTCTACAAAAGTCAGGGTTGGGGCTTGGTACCTTAATTTAGGGCTTACTAGAAAAGGAAGGTGAAAGATTTGTAGATGAATGCAAAATTTCCCTAGAGTGGTGGTGTCACATTCAGATAGAAACTTGGGCCATTGAACTGTATATAAGGATCCCTGCAGGCTGCATATTGACTTAGCCACAAATCAACATTATCTACATCTTATCATATTTTTATTTATTTTCTTTAATAATTCCTATTTACATTTTAATCTGTTTCCCTTTCACTTGAGAGTTTTGCTGGCAGAATGCCCCTGAGTGTTTGATACTTCAGCCTTCCAAGAAAGAGTTGAAACTCAAGGAATTACCTATGACAGCTCTAAGGCCTAGGGTTGGATCATTTACATAGAAATGTGTGAAATGAGAGTGCTTAAACTGGTCTGTCTAGAATTTGGGAGAGAAATTGGGGGTGGAAATATAGATTTAGTAATAATCCAAGAAAAATAGTTGAAAACTTCAGAATAGAGGAAATGTCAAAGGGATGAGTAGTATATAGAGAAAAGAGGAGGGAGGTTACATGTTTTGATTTTTTAATAGATTTTTTAATCAATATATTTTGTTTTTATATCACATTTCCCATATATCCTCTCCTTCATAAAGAGCCATCCCTTATAGAAAAGAATTTTTTTTACAAATGCTTTATTAACTTCTAGTTTACATCATTCATTTCCGCCAGATTTTGAGTTACAATTTTTTCCCATTTTTCCCCTACCCACCACCCCAGAATAGCAGTCCCACAAGATATCCCCTCATCCAATCTGCTCTCTCCCATATCTTCTCCCATACCCCAAAGAATTTTTTTAAAGAGACAAAAAAGAAAAAATTAAGCAAAACCAATCAACACATTGAAAAAAGCAACTCTCATTATATTTTATATATTATATACATTTGCCAAACAGGCAAAGAAGGTCTTCTAGTATGTCTTCTCTGGGGCGATACATGTTATTTATAATTTTTAAATATTCAGTTCTAATTGTTTTGTGCTTGTTGGTTTCCTCATTTGCATCGTCATAGTCATTGTGTTTGTGGCTCTGCTTACTTCACTTTTGCATCAGTTGCGATGTCTCTCCATGCTTCTCTGTATTCATCACATTGAGGACAGAACTTTGGGGAATGCTGACCTTAAGGAGATGGCATGAAGAAAAGAAACCAGTTAAGAAGAGACAGCAACAATTGTAGATATGAGAGGAAATACACAATGGTTGAATGTCATAGCCAAAAAAGGAGAGAATTTCAAAAAATGGAGGATCTATTAAGTGTCTAGTGCTGCAGAAAGGTCAAGGGGAATGAAGGTTAAAAAAAAGTTCCTTCTCTTCACTGTTCTTTATTTACCTCAAAAGATTCTAGATCCAAACAAAATGTTTCCTTTTGAAATCTTGACAAATTTTGTCTATTTAAAGGCATCTAGGTGTTTTGGTGGATAGAGAACTGAGACTGGATTCAGGAAGCCCTGACTTAAAATGTGATTTCAGATAGTTGGTCGTGTGACTCTGGGTAAGTCACTTAACCTCTGTCTGCTTCAGTTTCCTCATTTGTAAAGTGAGTATAATTATAGCACTCGTCTCCCAGGATTGTTGTTAACATCAAATGAGATAATATTTGTGAAGTGCTTAGCACAGTTCTTGTCACATAGTAAATGCTAGATAAATTCTTACCCCCCCATCCCCACCCGATTTCAAATCCTAGGATTAGGAACAGACAGGCTTTATAATTTCATAATCTTTGAGCAAAAATGTATATTTTGGGGATCATAGCTACAGAACTGGAAGGTACCTTAGAAGTCATCTAGGCAAATAGTTTCATTTTACAGATGTAGAAATTGATGCCCAGAGAGATTAAGCTGCTTAAATAAATGGGTTAATTCTTTCCTTACCACTCCCCAGACCTTTATTAAGCACTTACTATGTGCTAGGCATTGGGCTAAACTCTGGAGATACAAATTAAAAAGCAAGACAATTCCTCCCTTGAGGAATTTATATTCTGAAAGAGGAAGGTGAGATATATATATATATATATATATATGGGGGAGTGATTGTCATGAAAGGATGTTTTAGTCTGGGAAGTCATAGGGATGGTGAATGGAGGCATAGAACAATTGATTGATGCATCCTTTGTTATTGTTCAGTCATTTCAGACCCCATTTGGGGTTTTCTTGGCAAAGAGACTGGAATGGTTTGCCATTTCCTTCTTCATTTTACAGATGAGGAAACCGAGGCAAACAGGGTAAAGTGACTTACCCAGGTCACCCAGTTTATATATGCCTGAGGCTGCATTTTAATTCAATATGTTAGGCCCAATACTCTATCCACTGCACCACCTAGCTGCCCTTGCCTCTACAGAAATGTTAGTCTTGATTTGACTATTATTCCCAGAGAAAGAAGTGGAAAGGGGGAAAACTCAGAGACAGGGCGGAAATATGGCTAGAAGTTGTGGTGACCTTGATATGCTGAATTAATCAAGAGAACAGGGGTACATGGTGAAAAGTGGAACTGTCCTATGAGAGGCAGAGAGGAGAGAGTATAGCAGCATGGAAAGAACATGGTTAGAAGGTTTGAACCTGTATTCTCTTATTCCAAATCCAGCAGTGTTTGGGCTGCCATCCTATTGCTCATGTGAAGCTTCAGTGGGGCAGGCCTCATCTCTCCCTCAGCCCCTCTCTCCTCTCTCGTTCTTCGCCTCCATCTTCAACACTGTAGCCTCTATAGCCTCCTCATGCTTTCTGAGTCATACCAGCTCAGAGGCCACTTATAATCCCACTAATCCTACAAGCAGACATTGAGGGGCACAAAACACAAAGGCAGATTGCACAGAAAGCTACCGGAAAGCCTCAGGATGCTTTGTGTAATCGAGGTTTAGAGTTCTTTCATTTTTTTTGGAGAATTGCCTCTGGCCCTGAAACCTTGTGGAAAATTTTCATCTCACAAAGTACAAGGTGAATTCTTAGTTGAATATCTTAGCTATTTGTTTGTTTTTCTGTTCTGAAGACAAATCCATGGTAAGCACAGAAGAAAAGCCAGAGTAGGTCAGAATCTGTCTGGGCTGAATCATTGCTTTTTGAAGGATTGCTATGTTTAGAGGCCAACATTTCCTTCAATGTCCTAGGACTATCTAGAGAAGGTACATAATATCTTCTTGTAATTTAATTATAGGTTTTTCAGAAAGGGTTCTGAATTGCATGGAAGAAAAGTTAAAGGCCTCTACAATATCATTTAGAAAATAGTTTCAAAGGGATGAATTCTGACTTTGGAGTAGAACTTGACTGTTTTATCATACTTTAAACTAGTCAGGGATTTTCAGCATTGGTCTTATCTTCCAGATAACATCTGAAAGCAGGTTTTCATTTTGGTCATTGGGTACTTGGTGGTATCTTGCACTTACTTCTAGACATCACTGGCCCTAGAATGGGTGTGTGTGAAATGAGGGGACCTCCGGGATACCTGTTTTTGGGGGTGGTAGACTGGAGAAAGTTCTTTAGAAAAGTGCTTAATGGGAGATGTGAGTCTATAATTTAAACTAGCATCATCAAAACCCTATGACCTTGGACAAGTCACTTAACTTCCCTGGTTCTGTTTCCTTATCTGCAAAATGAGGTTGTTGAACTAAGTAATCTCTAAGGCCCCTTCTAGGTCTTGATCTTTGCTTCTATTTGCATGTTATCTCCCCATTAGAATGTGATCTCTTTTAGAGCAGGGATAGTGTTGTTTTCTTCATGTCCTTATTGCTAAGTAAAGTACCTGGCCCATAGTAAATAATTAATAAATTCTTGTTGATTGACTTGACTGATTAGCCCTGACTAAGGGTTTCATAAAATAGAAGGAGTCTTTTTCTTTTTTCCCCTATGAATAGATTGCAGAATTTTATAATTTTAGGATTGGAAAGGATTCTCGTCAACCATTTCATCCTGTCCTTACAAGAAAAAGAATCCTCTCTACAAAATACCTGAGAAATAAATGGTGAACTTTTGTTCAAGGACCTCTGGGGTGAGGGAACTCCCCAGCATCCCAGTCTGCTTTTGAGTAGTTATAGGTATTCCAGTCTAACTCAGGAGGGAAATGCATCATCACAGAAAGTATTAGTGTGCCCAGCACTTCCAAGGTCTGCTATTATCAGCATTCTTAGCCTTAGATAGCACTCTTGGGTTCTGAGCCAAATAAAGCAAATATGCAAATGAAGCTTCAAGAAAAGACTCCTGGGAATTCACTCAGTGGTAGTTATTGATGACTTGGGAAATTAATGAGCAGTGAGGCAGTGCTCCTCTGACTGAGATTGTATTGCTTTGAGGGCTCTGGGAAGATTGGGTAGCATGGGCTGGGAAATTTATGAGAAAATGTACAGAACATATCAGTTATTCTGTTCAGATGGGAGTCTGGTGAAAAAGGAGGGATGAAGTCACTCAAGGCTTTTAAGATTTGGAGCAGTATCTCTCTTGTACTAGAACACGGGCAGGGATGGAAACTTGCCCTCTTTTATCAGGGATTTTACCATCATGCTCACGGGGACCTTCTCCCAGATTCTCTCCACCTCTATATCCTATAAATACTCTGTATTCCAGATTTGAAATGTTAAGACCTTTGCCCAAAGACCCTGGGCCAGTGCTTGATTCTTGTGATGCATGTGGCACCGCAGAAGGAATCAGGTCGTGGCAAAGTTTTCTGGTGTCCCTGTGTCCATGAGAAATCCTTTGAGTGGGTACAGTTTTGACCAGACACTAGAATGGTGTATTTATCCATGGAGTAATAAGTTAGTAAGTGATTTACTACTGGCCTGAGATAGTGCAGCTCCCAAGGTATCTCCACTACATAGAGAGGAGAATTTTTTGCTTGAGTTTCTAGTCCAATAGTTCTTGATCATTTTTTTTTTTTTGGTGCCATGAAGCCCTTTGGCAGTTTGGTAAAGCCCACGGACCCCTTCTTATAATGAGATCTCGAAATGCATAAAATAAGACCTACACAAAATTACAAAAGAAATCAATTATATTTAAATAGTTATCAAAATATTAACAGAACAAGTTCATGGGCCTCAGGTTAAGAACCCCATCTTTAGAGAATCACAGTATTGATGAGTTGTCAGTCACTACTTAAATTTAAACCTCTCCTTTTCAGATTAAATTGCCATGGTCCTTGATTATTTTAAATACATGTGTTTGTATTTCTTAGTTTGTGCATTGTCCTCTAGGGAGAAGAGTACAGAGCTTGATGCTGGGAGATCAGGTCTTTGGTCCTTACTCAGTTATATGGCCTTGAATTGGTCATACAAGTCATAGTTCTATGACTTCTCTTAGCCTCAGTTTTCTTGCCTGTAAAATGATGTTATTACTCGACCGCCTTATTTCATTTGTATGAGTCAGCATAAAATGAAAGATGTGTAAGTGCTTGGAAAAATAATAAAATCCACTTTAAGTTTCTGGCATATAATGGGTCAGCTTCTCCCCAGGCCCAAGGTTCTTCCTAGGTAGGAGATCCTAGAAACAACTAGATGGTGCAGTGGGTAGAGAAATGGAAGTGGAGTCAGGAAAAACCGGAGTTCAAATATTTTTTTAAATTTTTTTTTTGTTGCTATTTTGGAGGGGGGAAGGCAGGGCAATTGGGGTTATGTGACTTGCCCAAGGTCACATGGCTAGTAAGTGTTAAGTGTCTGAGGCCAGATTTGAATTCAGGTCCTCCTGACTTCAGGTCTGGTACTCTGTTCACTGAGCCACCTAGCCACCCCCAATTCATTTCTTTGAGCCTCAATTTCTTTGAAATAATAAATAAAATAGTATTTAAAATAAAAAATGTAATTTAAAAATTAAAATAAAACGATTAGTTTTATTTTATAAATGAATTTTTATTTATATATAAATTATAAATAAAAATAAAAATATTTTATAAAATAAAACAAATAGTTCTTACTTAACAATATTGTTGACACCTTAAATAAGATAAGATAATTAAGTGCTCAGTGACCTGTAAAGCAGTATATAAATGCCAGTTATTATTCTTACTGTCCAGCATCCTGCTTTTGGCTTCTACTGATTGAAGTAAAAAAAATATATAGCTAATATTTATAGTGTCTACTGTATGCCAGACACTATGCTAAATGATTTATGATTGTCAAATAATTTTATCCATTTTATCCTTACAACAACCCTGAAGGGAAGGTGCTATAATCATCATACCCATTTTACAGATGAGGAAATTGAGGCAAACAGTGTTTAAGTGACTTGTTCTACCCATAAACCTGGGAAAATCTTGATTTTACCACCCAATAGGCTTGCACTATAGGTTCCTTATTAACCTGTGGTCCACGAAGTGCCCAAGTAATGCTTTATTAAAAGAAAACAAAAGCAACACACACTGCAGGCCTCTCTTCTTCCAAGTAGAATCCCGTATATGTTGGATGAGAGATAGCAGTTAGTCCCTGTGTGATGCTACAGGTCAAACCAATCCAATCCAATCAGCCTTTATCAGGTACCTTCCATGTGAAAGGCAAGAGGCATTATGACGTAATGGATAGAAAACCAGCTTTGTAGTCAGGAAGACCTAAGTTCAAGTATACATATATACAGCTTTAGGACCCTGTACTTATTACTAAACCTCTCAGTGTCCTAGAAAACTCTTAAGACTAGAAATGACAGATGAATTGCTTGATTACATCAGTGGATGGAGTTTCCTTACCAGGTGCTGATCTATTTACATTGATGAAATAAATAGAAGACTCAGACTACCCCCAACCCTTCAAAAAGCAAAAGTTATATAAGGCACTGGGGATACAAAGATAAAACAAAAAACGGAGTGCTTTCATGGAGATTACATTCTACTGGGAAATAAACAAGTGTTTTATTTCACTACTCTCTCATGACCCAGGCTTTTACTGAGATTTTGAATTATGAGAAATCAAAATAAGTTTTTCCTTTAGTTTCCTTCTGGGTCACAAATACAATTTTAACTTTGATCTTCCCCAAATAAAACACACACCAAACAGTCCTTTTAATTGCCCTGTCTCCCTCCTTGATATTCAACCTGACCTTATTTCTAACCATTTTTGGGGGAGGTAAAGAAATTAAAACATGTTTTATAGAGGCAGAAGTGGATCATCTTGTTATTTTATAGGACTGGATACATGTGTCTCTGAAGCCTTTTCCTGAGGCTTTTCTGAACATTTTGCCAGCTACTTTAATTTAGATGGAATGTACATGCTGGTGCTGTGTTATCTGGGGACCCAAATCACATGACTACTGGATGGGGTCAGAGTTAGAGTAAAAATAAAGTTAGGGAGCTAGAAAAAAATCAGGGTAGCAATGATGAGATCAACTGCCACCTGATGAGGTTTTTCTGGGTAAAGGGACTTGTTTGACTGGGACAATATGATGGTTATGTGCCTCTTAGTCATTCAGTCAACTAGCATTCATTCATTCATTCATCCATCCATCCATCCATCCGTCCATCCGTCCATCCATTTATTTATTTTTTGTCCTGAATCAGACTTTTAAAATTTAGTACTTAATTTTCCACCAATTGCATGTAAGAACAATTTTTAAAATTTGTTTTTAAAATTTTGAGTTCTAAATTCTCTCCTTCCTTCCCTGTCCCCTTCATTGGAAAGGCAAGCAATTTGATATAGGTTATATGTGTATAGTAATACAAAACATATTTTCATATTAGTCATGTTGTAAAAGAAAACATAGATTAAAAAATAAGAAAAATAAAGAAAGTTAAAAAGTTTGCTTTGATCTGTATTCAGATTCCATTTTTCTCTGGGGATGGATAGCATTTTTCATCATAAATCCTTCAGAGTTGTCTTGGATCATTGTATTGCTGAGAATAACTAAGTCATTCACAGTTGACCATCTTATAATATTGCTATTACTCTGTACAATAGTTCTCCTGGTTCTACTCATTTCACTTTGCATCAGATCATGTAAGTCTTTTGGGGTTTTTCTGAGAGTGTCCTGTTCATCATTTCTTATAGCACAATAGTGTTCCATCTCAACTAGCATTTACTAAGTACTATGATGTTCCAGGCATTGTGCAAAGCTAAAGTGACAGAAGAAAAGGCTAAAAAAAGAGTCTCTATTCTCAATTAGTTCACAGTCTAATGGGGGGATCACATACAAGCATTTATGGACAAATAAGATATATACACACACACACAGAGGATAAACTGAGGATAGTCTCAGAGAGAAAACATGAAGTTTCTTGCAGAAACTAGTTATTCAGTTGAGACTTGAGGAAGCCAGGAAATCTAGGAGGCAGAGATGAGGAGGGGGAGAGTTCCAAGAATGGGAACAGCCAGTAAAAATGTTTAGACTCAGGAGATGGAGTAGTTTATTTGAGGAACAGCGAGGTGCTCAGTCACTGTCACTATGTCACAGAGTATTTGAAGGGGTGTCAGGTGGGGGAAGGCAGGTAGGTGGTCCAATGGATAGAGCACTAGGCCTGCAATCAGGAAGATCTGAGTTAAAATCCAGCCTCAGATGCTTGCTAGCTGTATGAGCCTAGGCAAGTCACTTAACCCCTCTTTGCCTCAGTTCCTCATATGTAAAATAAGGGACACACTGGAAAAGGAAATGGCAAACTACTCCAGTATCTTTCCCAAGAAAACCACAAAGACTTTGTCCATGGGTCATGTAGAGTCTGATACAATGAACAATAGCAACAAGGACAAGGTGTAAGAAGGCTTGAAATGAAGGAAGGAGCCAGTTTATGAAGGGCTTTGGCCAAACAGATGAATTTATGCTTGATCGTGGAAGAATCCACTGGAACTGATTAATTAGGCAAATGACATGGTTAGTCCCAAGTTTTAGGAAGATCAATTTGACCACAGAATGGAGGATGAATTGGAGTGGGAAGGGATTTGAGGCTATTGCAATAGTGCAGGTATGAGGATCTTTACCAGGGTGGTGGTAGGTCTGAGGAGAGAAGGGGATATTAAGCAGGTAGTCTCACAGTGCAGCTGGGGCCTCATACCTACAGTATGCTAACATATAACCAGAGAGCAGTGTGGCCCTTTGCTTTCCATAAAGCCTTTGGTCACCCACTGTGCTAATAAAGCTGAGGCTTCTGTGAAAATGTAATCATTTCTATTCATTACTTAATGTTTATCTGGGGTCCAGGTTAGCTGACATTCTAACAATTTGGCCTTTGGGCTGTAAAGACTAATAGATAAGGGGCGGCTAGGTGGTGCAGTGTATTCACTGGTCCTGGAGTCAGGAGGACCTGCCTTAGACACTTAACACTTACTAGCCGTGTGACCTTGGGCAAGTCACTTAACCCTAATTACCCCTCCCCCCCCAAAAGACTAATAGACAAGCCTCTATTATGAATATTATGATTTAGGGTTAGGGTCCCCTTTGTTGTGGCTAATTCCTCAATAAGACATGACTGACTTTCCTTTAAACATTGGGGAATTTAAAGAGAGGAGTGTATGAAGTGTTTGGGAGGACCAGCACCTCTGGGGTGAGGGTTGCCAAGCCCTTCTCAGGGCTACTCATTCACCTTGGATGTTCACCTTCATCTAACTCTTACCTGTGGCTCCAAGAAGCTATAACATTCATAGAGGCATACTAGCTAAGCCAGATTGAGAGTAGCCAACAGGTTTCAAATCCAGTCAGTAAGTCAGAGGGATGTCTACCCCAAGCATGTGAAGACTGCCCCACCCAAGGAAGGGACAGATGAGAGAGCAGTTTGTTCCAATGGCCACAAAGGCAGCTGAAGCAGGCACTGTGAAGATTGGAGCTCGGTCAGACATGAAAGATGCCAAGGTCATTTGCTGCATCCTGGGCCATCTCCAGTCATCTTGACTTTTGTCCTGCCACTGGACTTCAATGGCTCTGGAAGAGAGAGTGAGGCTAATGTGCAGCTCTGACTCACTTAAATCCAATTCAGGAGCAAGTCAAGATATAACCTTGTGAAGTCATTGGTCCTATTCAGAAATGAGAGACAAAAAGCGACATTTAAAGAGCAGTAAGCATAAATAGGGCAGCTAGGTGGTACAGTGGATCGAGCACCAGATTTGTAGTCAGAAAGATGTGAGTTAAAATCTGACCTCAGATACTTGCTAGCTGTGTGTCCCTGGGGAAGTCACTTAAACCCTATTTGCCTTAGTTCCTCATCTGTAAAATGAGGACATACTGGAGAAGGAAATGGCAAACCACCCTAGTATCTTTGCCAAGAAAGCTCCAGGGACTTTGTCCATGGGGTTATGTAGTGTTGGACTTCACTGAACAACAGGTAAGCGTATAGGAAGGGGGAGGAGGCAGACAAAAGGTGACAGAAGGCTGGGTCTGGAGTCAGAGATTCTGGGTTTGAATCTTGGCTCTGCCACTTATTACTTGTGTGACCTTGGACAAGTCAATTAACATCTTTGGGCACCAATTTCCTCTTTGTAAAGTGTATATGCGAAGTGTTGGATTATGATAGCCTTCTAATTACATCTATGATTCCAAGTAAGAAAGGAATTTAAGCTAAACAAGAATATATAAATCTATTGAAAACAATTTCTACAAATTAAGAATATTATTTCTAACAATGACCTGAATAGATGTGCATTTTTTTGCAAAGAGATAGGACTCAGCTGCAGATGAGTACCTCTTTAGGCCTTCTTGACTTGCTCAGTACAAGGTGTCTCCAACTCTGGACCCCAAGTCATGAAAAGAGTGGGGAAAAGTTGAGTCATAGCTAGTCTTGAGGCCTAAGGAGAAGAGGGAAAGAAAAACGAGTTGTGCTCCAGGTGCTAGTCTGGCAGAAAAGGTGAGGTCCAGGATTGGATTGGATAGAGAGGGAAGAAGTGCTATGGGCAACTGCCTTACGTTATTCTCACTGCTTCCAGATTTCTCAGGTCACCCATAAATAGTGGAGTTCTGATGAATGTTTAACAACTGAATCTCAAAAAATTGTGTATGTAAGACACACTTTTCTTTTTCTTTCTTTCTTTTTTTTTTTTTTGGAGGGCAATTGGGGTTAAGTAACTTGCCCAAGGTTACAAGGCTAGGTTTTTGTTTGTGTGTGCGTTGTCTGAGGCTGGATCTGACCTCAGGACCTTCTGACTCCAGGGCCAGCGCTCTACTCACTGTGCCACCTAGCTGCCCCAAGACACACTTTTAATCTTATTAACATTTTCTATACAACTTTTAACTATGATATTAGGAGGGTCCTGACACCTCCTTCCTTCACCATAGCAAAGGCTATTATTCTGTTGTTATTATTCCTATTGACTTCCATCTCTGATGGGAATTTGATCTGCAGGGGTGGCTAGGTGGTGCCTAGTGAATAGTGTAGCACTGACCCTGGAGTCAGGAGGACATGAGTTCAAATTTGACCCCAGACACTTAACACTTAACTAGCGTGTGACCTTGGGCAAGTCACTTAACCCCAATTACCCTGCCTTCCCCCCTTCAAAAAGAAAAAAAAAGGAATTCGATCTGCAGATTTATAATTTTTATTGGCAAAGTCATGTTTCTGCAAGGAGGAGTCAGGTTTTGCCCTGGTCAGAATAAATACAAAAGTTAAGGCTTTTTTGTTGCTGCCTTTGTTGCTCCAGACAGGCCTACTAAAGACAGAAGCTGCTAAAGCTAGGCTGAAGCCCAAGATCCTCTGCGGCATGCAAATGAAGCCAAGCAGGGACTACAGCTATTCCAGAAGGAGGAGGTCACACTGTCTTTCACCCTTCTTCTGGCCCACAATCTTAGCTTTATTATAAATATGTGGCAGCTGCTTTGCCATATGTGCTGTTCCCGAGCTAGGTGAATGCTGACATGGGATTAGCCAAGGCTGTTATGTAGTTAATTTAGGAGCATATATGGTGTATCTGGAAAACTAGCTCTTCTTCAATCAGGTGTTTACTTTATTTTTCAGTGCCAGAAAGAGTACAGTAGATGGCGGTCACACTCCCCATATAGGATGCTCAGCTTTGGGTCCTTTCCAAGAAGCATAAATCAATAAAGACCAAATTGTGCTCTCCAGTTGGCACACTGGTGCTGCTTTTAGGAATGCTTCCTTCTTTCAGAAATGTACTGCAGGGCTGGGTGGGGCCCACCCTGGGGCAGTGGAGGGAACCTTTATTACTTCTTTTGTGTTTAGACAACTGGTTTCCTATTTTGGGACACAGACCACAGCACACTACAGCCTTGGCGGAGGTTACACTCATTTACTCCTGTCCTGTGTAAATTCCCAGCAAAGTCCCACCTTCCTAAAAGGGATTAAAGGGAAGGGGTGTTTCCTCACTAAGGATGATATAATAATAATAGTTTGCATTTATATATTGCTTTAAGGTTTGCAAATATCATCTCATTTAATTCTCATCACAATCTTCTAAGATAGTACTGTTACTATCACCATTTTATGAAGGAGAAAACTAAGGCAGACAGAGATTTAATGACTTGTCCAGGGCCACTGGACTACAACTTAAGTAAGTCTGAGGTTGGACTTGGACTTATTGTGGTTTTGTTGATTAGTCATGTCTCACTAAAGATACTGGAATGGTTTGTCATTTCCTTCTCCAGCTCATTTTAGAGAAGAGGAAACTGAGGCGAACAGGGTGATGTGACTAGCCTAGGGTCACACAGCTAATAAATGTCTGGGGTCAGATTTGAACTCAGATCCTCCTGACTCCAGGCCCAGTCCTCTATCCACTGAGCCACCTAACTGCCTTAGAGGCACTTGCTAAATAAAAGACATTTTTGTCTTTTAAAATGCCTTTTCTCTTCCATATATATTTCTATTCCTAAATACTGGAGTTGATCTTAGAGTAGCTGAGTTTGTTCTTTAATCCTTAATAAGATGACAGAATCATAAATTTAGAACTGAAAATACCTGAGAGGTCATCTATTCCAACTCCCTTATCCTATAGATGAGGTTGTTGAGGCCTAGACATGTGAGATGACTGCCTTGTATCAAGTAGATAGGAAGTAGCAGAACCTGATTTTGAACCTAAATCCTCTGATTTGAAATCCCTTGCCCTTTTCTCTCACTCTCTCAGTCCACTGAGGAATTTGCAGAGGAAGTAAAAACCATATAACACTTTACAATGTACAAAGTGCTTTCTTCAGGATAACATTGCTAGGTAAACAAAACAAGTACCACTATTTTCACTTTACTTCTTTGACTTCCCTGGCTTCCTTCAAGTTACATAAAATCCAACCTTCTTCAAGAAGCCTTTCTGGATTCCCCTTAATTCTAATTCAGCTTGTAAGTGGCTGAGCAGGCCTAATTCTTTCCTCCTATTGATTATCTCCAATTTATCCTGGATGTGACTTTTTTGGACATTGTTATTTGCATGTTGACTCCCATTAGACTGTGGGCTCCCTGAAATCAGGGACTATTTTGGCTTTTCTTTGTATCACCAGGACTTGGCATAAAGCCTGGCAAATAGTAAAGGCTTAATAAATATTGAGTTAACTTGTTGAATTACAGTGTCTTTCACAGAGTAGGTACTTTAATGAGTGTTAACTCAAACTGAATTAACTTTTCTGACTTCTTTGTATTGCCTACAAACATGCTAAGACTTTCCCTGTCTTAAAAGAACCCTGCTACTGCCTGTAGGTATCATCCTAAATTTCTACTCCTCTCACTGTTAAGCTTATTAGCACAGTACTTGGCACAGTAGGAATTTAATAAATGCTTGTTTACCTGAATTGAAAGTAGTGGAGGGAACCCAAGTCCATTAGCCAGCAGTTTTTAACAAGGCACCTGAACCTAAGATAATTTTTAATTGTATTTTCATATATTGGATCCTTTCTAATCCTATGTATTTTACTATATGCATTTAAATAGAAATTTACCAGATTGTCAAAGGAGTCCATGACACAAAAGGTTATGAACCCTTGTCTTACATGATGTCACATCCCCCTCTGTTCTGTGAATGGATTTCTCTGGAATCTGACCCATTGTCAAAAGTTATTTAAAAACCTTTTGATACATATTGAAACACCTTCTTTAAGATGTTAGTTGAGAAGCTAAGGAATCCCTGGGGTAGTCTTGTCCCATCCTGCTGTTGCCCTTACCCTGATAATGCAGTTTTCTTTTCTTTTTTGTAAATTGTTTATTGACATTTTTTTCAACTTGGTTACTTCCACATATACAGCAACCTCATAGAAACCTCCCTTGTTACAAAGGAAAACAATAAAACAACACCAATAAAATTCACAATAGTTCGTACTCATAGTCTCCTGCCCCTCTGCCAAGACAATTGGGGTGGATCTCATCATTTCTCTGGTGCCAGGACTGGTCAGTGAATTTAATCTAAGTTCAGTGTTGTTTTCATTTACATCCTTGCGGTCAGTGTGTATGTTCTCTTGGTTCTGCTATTTCCCCATTGATCCTCCTGAGTAAAGGAATGAATCACAACCTATTGTCCATATCTAGTCCAGAAAAGAATGAATGCTTTCTTGCAAAGTACCACACCAGCTCAAGAAACAGGTATATGACTGGAGCTGCGGTTTTTATTTAAGCCCTACTAATCAATTGTGAACCTCCAAGGGCTGAGAGGTTTGCCAAATGCAGCACTGGCTAGGGATTGCTTTGATCATACAATGTTCCTGTAGGATTTTTTGGACCTAGTCTATTTACTGTTTACAGCTTCCTGGGTTATAGCATGCTGAATGGGGAACAGGAGATCTTTGTCATCAACAAGGGTCATAGAACTTACTCCTCAATAGTAGTCTGCCTATAGTGATCTTTCTGGCACCTAATGGCACATTAAGGGACAGGTTTCTTTTGGCATAATTCATTGTTCCTTTAGAACCAGCATCACAGAATTTGCCGTTGAATAGGGCATAGGCACAACATCATTGTGGTTGTGTGATGTTCTTTCTAGGTCACCCATGCTGATTCACATTATTCACAATTCTGGTGCTCCTTTGGTCCCTTTACACCTAAGGTCCCCACTGGCCATTTTTAGCTGTCTACAAACTAAAAAAACAACACTTCATTGACCCAAAAGCTATCAGAAACTTATTTTGTCTCCCTCCAAAGAGGGCTGCCTATATTCTAGGGCATCTGTCATCTGTAACCTTGGGCAGTAAATCTACTCAGTTTTTAGTTTCTCCCCAATTCCTTTTAAGTGTCTTGATTGGTGAGTGAGCATAAATGTCCCTAGCCCATATGACTAGCTGGTACCAGATCTAGAATGGGGATACCATTCAACTGCCCCATTGATCAACTTTGCATTCATGTGACTCACCAGACCAAAAATTTCTTCTCTGGCCATCATTATCTTAAGTATGTTGTCTCCTCCTATTAGAAGGCAAGTTCCTTGAGGGCAGGAATTATCTGATTTGTATTTTTGTATTTTATATTTGTATTTTTATTCCTATCATTTAGCATAGTGTCTGGTATATAATAAGCACTTGATAAGTGTTTTTTCAGCCATCTAGGTGGCCCAGTGGATAGAGTGCCAGGCCTGGAGTTAGGAAGACTCATCTTCCTGAGTTCAAGTCTGGCTTTAGATACTTACTAGCTATGTGACCCTGGGTAAGTCACTTAACTCTGTTTGCCTCAGTTTCTTCATCTGTAAAATGAGCTGGAGAAAGAATTAGCAAACCATTCCAGTGTCTTTGCTAAGAAAAACTCAAATGGGGTCTCAAAGAATTGGTCTGAAATAATGTAACAACAGCAATAATGTTTTTTCATTCATTCATTCATTCATGCAAAGCATATGGAAATCACATATATGATTTGTGGGAGGTGTTAAGGGAGGAGTCAATGAAAGAGTACAAAGAAAGGAGGAGAAAGTAGAAATGACAAATTTTCAGATTGCCAAGAATTCTTAGGACAAGATATGATATGTCTAAAACATTTTTGGCAAAATATTGACTCCACAATCAGTCTTTGATACTCTATTCTTGAGTTTTTGTGTTACTACTTGTAAAGCCAAGCCCGAGAAGCTCCCCAGAGGACTGCTGCTGTGAACAGATTTAAGGTTCTGATCACATAGTGCAGTGAATTCTCTATTTATTCAGCAGTAAACTAAAGCAAAACATTCACAGAAACCAAAGTACAGCATTCACAATGTTATACCATAACATTAAATAAAGTGTCCACATAGTTTTCAACAAAGTGGCCACATAGTTTTAAACAAAAAATATCATTCAGTGAGTCCTTAACTCAATCATCCTTAAGGAGCAAGCCTCCTTAAGGGACGGAAAGTACAAAGGTCAAAGTTCTCCACCCCTAGGTCACATTGTCTTAATCTCTCAGTCAAAAAGTCTTCTTTCTTCTTGACTAGAGATTAGTTTCCAATCATCCTTAACTCAATCATCCTTAAGAGGTACAAGATACAGAGTACAGAGTTCTCCCACCCCAAGTTCTCCCACAGTAAATCATGATCTTCTCAGTCAGCATTAAGTACCCAAGGAGAGGTCTTTTCATTTTGACTTGAGGCTGGCTCTCAGATTCCATGGTTCCTCTTCCATAGTCCCAGCTCCTGCCTGAATTTACCCAACTGTCACCTAGATTCAAAGATAGGCAGCTCTCAGCTCCTCATCCAGCTCCTTGTCCAGTTCCTCATCCAGTTCCCATTCCATATTGAAGCTCACAGTGTCCAGTCCACCTCAAGTCCTTCACAGTTACTGTTTCTGGGAAGACAAAGCTTAAGAGAGCCAAAACAACATTCATGCACATTGCAGGCACCATCATCAATTCACTATTTGCCTGTGAAATCAACACAAATCCACAAACAAGGTCCAAGAGGTCAACACAAATCATCAGTAAAGTCCCAGGACCTGTGAAACCCTCCTCCAGGACTTAAAATCCTCTTTCAGGGCTTCCAGTAAGGTCCCAGGGCTTCTGTACAAAGTATTACAAACACAAATCAACCCAGACAAAACAGACAGAGTGCCAGGATACCACAAATTTTTTCCTTCTCAACTCTGCCACCACAAATGTTCCCTCCTTATTTCTGCTCTCTCCCAGCTTGTGCTCAGCTTTTTATCTGGTCATTTATCTGTTCCCCCCACCTATGTCCTTCCTGTTCTTGTCTTTGGCAAGTCCATCCCACTGTGGGTTTCATAAGTTCTATTTCTCAACAAGACTTGATATAATCATGGGCAAGACTCAACTGAAACTAGGTGCTAAGTACTTGTTTGCTTGCCCTTACACTGCTCTTTCTTGGTTCACCTACCCATCTGATCCTTCCTTCTCAGTCTCCTTTGCTGCATCTTCATCTAGGTCCCCTAGCTCTCTGTCCTAGATCATCTTTTTTTTCTTCTATACTGTTTCACTGTGATCTCACAAGCTCCCATGAATTCAATGAACATCTCTGTGCTGATGATTCTTCAATCTACTTATCTAGCCCTAACATTTATATTGACCTCTAGTTTTGCTTCTCCAATTGCCTATTAAACATTTCAACAGGATGTCCTGTAGGACACTGCAAACTGAATTCATTTTCTTCCCCTGCCCCAGCCCTCCCTGCTTCTAAACTTCCCTATTACTATTGAGGGTACTGCTACAATCCCAACCTAGGTGTCATACTGGATTCCTCATTCAATATTTTTGTTATTTTGCAATATCTCTTTGCAATATTTCTTGTATCCCTCCTTCTCTCTTCTCACATGGCTGTTACTCTTGTTTAGGACCTCGTTAACTTATTCCTGGACTATAGCAATAACCTACTGGTTGGTCTCCTTGACATAAATTGCTTCCTTTTGCAGTCCATCTTCCACTCAACTTTGTTTCTTTTCTCTCTTTTTAAATTTTTTTAAAACTTAAATAAAAAGAAAAAATGAAACAAACTTAAATGCTAAAGTTAAAATAATACAAAATTTAAAAAAGTATTGCCATGTGCACAGCAGAATGTGAGAGGATTTAAAATATACAGCAATAAATTTCCATTTTAACAAAGCCTATATAAAAAATGCTACACATTGTGTTGAGAGCCGTCTATCTTTTCTTTGCTTCCTTGTAAATTTTCTTTTGTTCTCTGCTATGTACTTTTTACTTTGTTCTTTTTTCCAAAATGGTCTTCCTAAAGGACAGATCTGACCATATTATTCCCCTATACACTAAATTCCAATGGCTCCCTATTACCTCTAGAATTAAATACAAAATCCTCTGTTTGGCATTCAAAGCCCTTTATTACATATTCCTCTCCACCTTTCCAGTCTTCTTAGGCCCTCCTTCCCCATTCCCTGCCCTTACTCTATGAGTCCCAGCTAAATTCTTATCTTCTACAGAAAATCTTTTCCAATACCCCTTAATTCTAATGTCTTCCCTTTGTTGATTATCTCCAAATTTTCCTGTTTATAGCTTGTTTGATCGTAGTTATTTGTATGTCATCTCCTTCATTAGACTGTGAACTCCTTGAGAGCAGGGACTGTTTTTTTGCTTTTCTGTGTCTTCCCAGTGTTTAGCATAGTGCCTGACACATAGTAAGTTTAACAAGTGTTTATTTACTGACTGAATGACCTTACACCTTTGTTGTCCATCATGATTTCTTATCCAATGACACCCATCTCTTTGCTGTTCCTTGAACAAGGCACTCCATCTCTTAACCATGAGAATTTTTTATCGGCTCTCCCCCATGCCCAGAATGCTGTCCCTGATCATTTCTGTTTACCCCCTACTCTGCCTCCTGGCTTTCCTGGCTTATTTTAAGTCCCAGTGCAAATCTCACCTTTTACCAGAAGTCTTGCCGAATCTCTCTTAATTCTAGTGCCTGCCTTCTGTTAATTATCTCTGGTTTATCCTGTCCATATTTTCTTTCCCATTATTTGTGAGCTCCTTGAGAACAAGGATTATGCTTTCTCTCTCTCTCTCTCTCTCTCTCTCTCTCTCTCTCTCTCTCTCTCTCTCTCTTTATCCCTAGTGCTTAGCTCAGTACCTGGCATATAGTAGGTGCTTAATAAATCCTTGTTGAATTGATTACCTGACAAAGCCAGTCTTTCCTGCTTTTTGCTTTTTTGTAGTACCCGTCAGTTAGCATAGGGTCTTATATATGGTTGGAAGGTTAGGTGGTATAGTGGATAAAGTGCTGGGCCTGGAGTGGGGAAGACTCATCTTTAGGAGTTCAGATCTGGCCTCAGAAACTTACTAGTTGTATGACCCTGCCCAAGTCACTTAACCCTTTTTGCCTCAGTTTCCTTAACTGTAAAATGAGCTGGAGAAGGAAATAGCAAATCATTGTATCTTTGGCAAGAATGCCCTAAATGGGGTCATGAAGAGTTGAATACGACTGAAATGACTGAACAACAACAGCTTACATATCATTATCTCCTATTATTTGTACCACTATTATAAGTAGGCATTCAATAAGCACAACAATCATTTATCAAGGTAAAAAAAGTTTTTGCTGAATGGCTAGCTATATTTGTTTGAGTGGTTATACAGCTTATCCCCAAAGCTTTAGTGTAGTTTTAAGTTTGCAAGCTTATGAGCTTAAGATTTTGGGGACATCCTGAATTTTTGGTGCCTTCTCCTGAAGTCATCATCGTCATCATCATCATCATCATCATCATCATCATCATCATCTTTTCTTCTTCTTCTTCTTCCTCTTCCTCTTCCTCTTCCTTCTCCTCTTCCTCCTCCTCTTCTTCCTCCTCTTCCCCTGGCTCCTATGAGTCTTTCCCCTGTTTTTGTAGAACTAACATTGATTACCACATCAGTAGCTTCCACCGTCTATAATTTTTACTTGCCCTTAAGTCCTGTTTTGAAGCCCTATATTTATGTCCTACCACTTATCTTGAAAGATAGCTGATTTCTGAATCTCAGTCTTCCTTCTCTCCTCTTCCAGAAATATCCTTGGCTCCATTCCATGTAGACAAGTTTCTGCTTATACTGAAGAAACCAAAGGGGATGAAAATGGATCATTAGAACTGCACAGTCCATTGGAGAAATAAGCATGATGAACATTCCAAGCATGAGAGCATGATGTTAACACAAAGCCAATGACTTCTGAAACCAAGGTCTATTTGCCCAAATCAGTCCTACAGGTACAGTAAATAAACTTTTTTCCCTTCTGAGACTTGGCTGCAAAAAACTCATAAAACTAGTTGCTGGGAAGACTTGGAGTAAAGAGCTGGGTTCATCCTCTACCCCAGATTCTTATTGACTGTGTGACTCTGAGCAAGTCACTTAATCTCTCTTAGCCTCTATTTCCTCATTTGTAAAATTGGAGTAACAATAGCATATGCCCAATGGGGTCATTGTGAGGATTAAATGAGAAAATGTATGTAAAACACTTTGTAAACCATAAAGGACTATATGTTAGTCATCATTATTATTATTAAGACTATCACAATGTTTCTGAAAACAAAAATAATGTATTCCTTTGACTAGGTATGTACTGTCATCTTCATTGGGATTTGAGTAAGTAATTCGCCTATGGGTTACCTTTTACTACTGTAAATAAGTGTGTTAGCTCAAATTGTTTATGACTTCTGACATCAATCTAATCCAAGAGCCTGGAGTAACAATTCAGGGATTGCCTGAACTGGCTAATCACTTAATGTATTAATTGAAAGAATGCCTTCTCTTTGGTAAAGTAGATTCCTCCCTTTGATGACCTCCAAGATCCCTTCCAAGTCTAAATTTATTAGTTCTTGATGGTAGGAATATCGCTGGGGAGGGAGAGGAGAGAGTCTGAAATTAGGTCAGAGCATGAAGGAGTTTTCTCTCAGTGGGAGTATGGGAGCCCTCTATTCTCCATTCTGAGGCTATGGAATTGGAATGTAGAATTTCTCTTACTTTGAATGGAAACAGGAATTCTCAAAACCTGGGTCAAGAGATGACAGATCTCCCTATCTCTTTATTCCCTGGTCTGTATGGTCCATTTGATCTCTCCTGCAGGCTGCGATTCAAGGATTTTTTAAAATCTTCCACTGACATTCCCTAAAACTGAGCTGTGATACCTCTTAGAATAAGGACTCTTAGGCAACATGAGTTACACGCAGCACTGACAAGGACAGAATCTGGCACTGCTAGACCATATTCTGCTATTACATTGATAGGGCTTGGACCTACAATTTCATTGATATAGGAAACATCTGGATGAGGAAATTATAATATTCCAAAGAATGAGGCAGCCTTAGAGTCAGGAAGACTTGAGTTCAAGTCTTCTTTTTGACACAAACTAGATGTGTGTAAGTGTTTCCAGATAACTCTGTCTTTTTGGAGAGTGGATCTGTGATTTCAGGTGTGTTTGGATCTCCTGGATCTCTCAAAGCCTATACATGGCAGACAAATTACTGATCAGTTTCAATACAAACATAGATATATCCCTCTTCTCCTCCCACTGTCAAAAACCCAAAGTACTCATGTAGTTATTTTGGTGTATGGTGACTGCAAATATGGCTTGTGAATTATGAAATCAGAGGTAGGAGAGCATTCAGCTATACCTTCTCATTTTACACAGAAGGTCCATAGAAGTGAGCTCAAGGTTCACTAATCCACCAGATTCACTAGACTATAAGGTTCACCCTAGACTGGCTCAAGGTCATGCAGCTAGGAAGAATCAGCTGAGAGATTGAGATCCAGGTCCTCTGGCTTAAGATTCCATGTTCTTTTTGCTCTCCATGTTGACCCTCACATTTGAAGATTAGACAAGTGGGGATCCTCTGTTCATTGAGGGGGGTTATTTGCAGCATGCCAAGTACTCTTCTGACAGGTTATTGATTGAGGAGAAGGTTGTTAAATTTTCAGCTTCTAGCCACAATCTAGATCCTCCCCCAGTGGGAGTAGATGTCCTGGGCCATCCTGTCCTTTGTAATGCCTGCTATGTCTTTTTCCTTGACATGTAACTCACAGTGAAAGGAGAGGAGATGAGCAGGGCCAAATTAAGGATTAACATGAAGCAGAAAGGAATGCCAGCACACTGCCACCATGCCTGTGGGGGAATATGGTGAGGAATTCAGCTGCATGTAATCAGGAAATCCAAAGGTCAGGTTTCCACAACAACTGTGACAGCCCCGGTCCAGGCTCATGTGATGATGGATCATTTTGTCAGAAACATTCCACCTTCAGAAGAGCCAGAGCCTCAGCAGCTTTTTCCAGGAGTGGTAATGGAATGGTTGGACTGAGCCATTTGAAATCTCTTGCCAGATTCCCTCTTGGCCAGAGGCTCCACTGTGGGATGGCCTGCTGACTTTACCTTTGGGGAGAAGTCTGTGGCTAGAGCTATCCCTAGGGTACAAGAGCATCACCCCTCCCTCCTGTCCTTCCTTCCACCCTATAAGTCAGTTAGGCAGTGATTTTGGGATAAGGGTGGAGAAATGGTGGGTTGCCAGCTGGCATATGCGTATTCCTTGCTATATCAGTATGATCCATCTCTCCCTGTTACTATCACCAAGGTCTAACAGTGGGGTTCTATAATCTAATCTCCTTTCCCAGGATGCCTTCCATTATTCTTCTATATATAGTCTATACCTTGACTTTTCAGAATGCCAGAACAATTTTTAATCTTTGTCTGTTCAAATTCTATCCTTTTAAAGCCCAACTGAAATGGGGCTTACTCTATAGTACAGTAGCCTACCTCCATAGTACAAATAAATAACTTTCATTTATATGCTACTTCAAGATTCACAAAATACTTTGCATATTTTTATTTCATTTGGTCCTAACAATAATATTTTCCTCACTACAGGTGATAAAAGTATTATTAGCCTACTTATTTTATTTTATTTTGCAGTGGAGGGTCAGATTTGTGATTTCATATATAGTAAAGAACTAGAGTTCCTAGTGAGTGAACTCTCTCTACCAGTACAGATCGGTAATTGTTCTGTAGCATAAACTCTTAGAGAGTTTCCTGAGAGGAAGCATACTTAGAGATAGTAAGTATGACCTGGCCTTATAGTCAGGAAGACCTGAGTTCAAGTCACATCTTTGATGTATACTGGCCATGTGACTTTGAGCAAGTCCTTTAACCTTTTCATGCTCTAGGGAACTCTTTAACACTGTCCTACTTTTAGAGTTAATGAAAGTGAAGCTCAAAGAGGTTAAGAAAAAAATGAGACAGATAAATAGCTGTTAGATAGAGTGATAGAGTGTTGGATTTGGGATCAGGAAGACCTGAGTTCAAATCTAGCCTCAGACTCTTCCTAGTTATGCGACTAACTCAAGTTATTTAATCTTTTCTGCCTCAGTTTCCTCATCTGAAAGGGGGGGATAATAATAGCAGTAAGGGGTGGAGGAGAAAAGTAAAAAAAAAAAAAGCACAAAAGATATATCTGCTCCTGTGGCCCTCTTATCTGGTTGGTCAGTTTCTACTTGGGACCACTATTTCAGGAGGTGCCCAGACCATCCATGCTCACTTCACTCCTTGCTCCTCTCCTGACTTTCCAAGACTCTTCCACCTCCTCTCTTACAGGGTTTTTGTAAGGATGAAATGAGTCAACATGCAAGCTTTCATGTAATTGCTAGCTATTGTTAAGCTACCTGCCCAATGTCACACAGTTAAGAGCACTGGAAGCTGAGCTTAGTTCTTCTGACTCTAAAACCAGTGCATTTTTTAACCACATCATGCTGCTTCCCATGATCCCTCTGTCCTTCAGACCTCTCAGCACTTCACTTGTATCTCTCCTAAGGTACCTAGTCACATTTTAGCTTCCACTGTAGTTATTTGCTTATTTGTCTTATGTGCAAGCCTTTTAACCCTGCCCACATGGCCGGAAGTGGGGCTACTCCCATGGGCAGAAGCAGGAATGGCAAATGCTCATGCTTCTTGGGGTAGTCCCTACGGATCATTTAAGATTCATACATTGTAAGTTTCTTGATGGCAGGAGCTCTATGTTATTTATCATTGAATGGCCTTTGGTTCTTAGCACAATGCCTTACACATTTAAGGTAGTTAGGTGGAATAGTGGATAAAGTGCTTGACCTAGAGTCAGGGAGACTTAAGTTCAAATCCTCCCTTAGCTACTTACTTGTTACATAGACCTGGGCAAGTCATTTAACCTCCTTGTGCCTCAGTTTCCTCATATGTAAAATGCAGATGATGATAACTGCACCGACTACAAGGTGGATCAAATGATGTAATGTATATAAAGTACTTTGTAAAGCTTAAAGTACTATATAAATACTGGCTATTAATAATAATAATCTGCCCAACAAATATGTGAATTGAATTTATTGCCCTTTTCCATACTCCTTGATTGATAGATAAAACATTTATTAAATGTTTATTGTGCATCAGGAATTGTGCCAAGTCTACAAATACAGGCAAAAACACAGTCTCTACCCTAAGAGTTTATTTTTTATCAGGGGAAGAGAATACATTTTTTTAAAAAATTAGAAAGTGAGAAGGAGAAGGGGAAGGGAGTATCCACAGGAAGTAGGCTGTGTGGGAGGCAATGGAAAAGTCTGGAGGGTCAAGAGTGGAGCAAGGAGTGAAATGAGCATGGATGGTCTGGGTACCTCCTGAAAAGGTGCTTCTAACCAGGGACTGCACAACCAGAAGAGAGAGACATGGAAGCAGATATTTATTTTTATTTTTTTGACCTGTTTTTTTCTCTTCAAGACTATCCTTTCATCTATATAGAAATCTGATTTCATCTATATAGAAATATGTACATATGCACATGTATATATATGTACATTTATGCAGAAGTGTGTGTCAGTGTGTGTGTGTGTGTGTGTGTGTGTGTGTGTGTGTGTGTGTGTGTAGGGGGGAGAAATGGTGAAGGATGTGGAAGAAGAAGGAAGTGATAGTAGGAAATACTATCTGACCCCTGGGAATAACTGTGGGCTCCTTTACCCCAATAAGGAGTGCATGTTTGTGTCTGGAACACTGAGTTTCTCTGTGTGTTTCTAAACCAGTAGATGAATGGTCAGCTTTTGTCTGTATCACATACACTTTTTTTTTTTAATTTTTGGAGGGGGGAGGGCAGGGCAATTGGGGTTAAGTGACTTGCCCAAGGTCACAAGGTTAGTTGTTTGTATTAAGTGTCTGAGGTTGAATTTGAACTCAGGTCCTCCTGATTCCAGTGCTGGCGCTCTATTCACTGCACCATCTAGCCACCCTCACATACAATTTTTAAAGGAAGCATTCATGGATTATAGGCTTAGAGCTAGAAGTGACCTAAGATGCCATCTAGTCCAACTCCCTCATTTTACAGATGAGGAAATTAATGCTTCGAGAGATGAAATGATTTTGTAATTGTCAGAGATGGGATTAGAACCCAGGTCCTCTGATTCTCATGCATTAAACCATGCCTCTATTCTTACATGTTTTATATATAGAGAACTGTAGGATCATAGAATGTGAGTGCAGTACCCTAGAGATCATCTTATCCAGTTTCCTCATTTTTATAGGTTAGTTGGTTGGTTGTTTTTGTTCTTGAAGAGGACCAAAATGACATCACTATGTCAGGGTCAAAGTTCAGTGTGTCCAACTGTGACTGATCAGACCAATATGAGGTTAGAAGGTTCTACCACAGTTTGGGAACAAACAGTCCATGTGAACTTTTGGAGAGGAGATAACTCTAAATTTGTGTATTTCAAGTTTCTTTTGAGCCACTACAATTCTGCTTTGCTCATAGACTACAGCACCTTCTTTGATGTGGGCATGCCATGTTTTTTTATAGGTAACAGGACCAAAAATGTAATATTTGAAGATAGCAAGTCAAACTTCCTCATTTTACATAAGATGAGACCGAGGCCCCCAGAAGTTAAGGAAATTGTCCACTGAGGTAGTAGTAGAACCACTAACAATTTATTATCCCTATAACACCTGACTCCCAAGTGGTTTCCTCTTAAACCCTGCCCTAACCATAGTCTCCCTCTCTCTAGGTGATAACTAGATGGTGAAAAAGCATCACTGGAGTCTCACTAGGATCATGTAATAAGAGGTAGCAAAAGCTCTGAGGCAGCATAGCTCTCTATAACACTAGACTTGGTTTTAGAGGGCCTGGGAATTCTGGATCCAGAATTTGGAGTCGTCACCTTATTACCTCTGTGATCTTGGATAAGTTACTTTTCCTCAGAGGTCCTCAGCTTCCTTACTTAGAAAACAAGGAGGCTGAATTAGATGATGTATGGAATAGAATGGAAACTAATTTATTAAGTGTTTAATATATGACAGTTACTGTACTAAGCACTGGGGTTATATCTATATCTATGCCTATTGGGGCAGCTAGGTGGTGCAGTGAATAGAGCACCTGCCCTGGAGTCAGGAAGACATGAATTCAAATTTGATCTCAGACACTTAATGTTTACTAGCTATGTGACCTTGCTCAAGTCACTTAACTTCAATTGCCCCTCTACCCAAAAGAGAAAGAAAATATATCTATACCTATCTATGTCTATATAAATACAAAAGTGAGACAGTCCCTGTTCTCAAATTCTAAGAGAGTAAGACAATACATATGAAAGAATAATGGCCAGAGAAGGGTATTTGGTTTGGGAAATCCAGAGCTAGGTAGCTGGGGAGTGTGCTAGATAAAGTACTGGATCTGGAGTCAGGAAGACCTGAGTTAAAATATGGCCTCAGATACTTATTAGCTGTGTGAACTTGGTCAACTTACTTCATTTTTGTCTGCCTCGTTTTCTTCATCTGTAAAATGGGGATGAAAATAATGGCATCTACCTCCCAGTGCTGTTCTGAAGATAAGATGAAATACATGTAAAGGGTTTTTCAAATCTTAAAATGATATCAATGTTAGCTGTATGTGTGATACTTCAATTTACCAAGAATTTTCCTTCCCAATCTTCCCTTTGAGTAATGTAATAGAAACATTATTATCCTCATTTATTATCATCGCTCAGCAGAGAGTGAAGAGACTAGTTCACAATCACACAAACAGTAAATGGTAGAGCCAGGATTCAGACGGACCCTTGACCATGCATCACCCTGGTCATGGCACCCTGCCATGCCCCCATATCTTTTCCTTTTTCCCACCTCTCCACCTCTGATCAAATACTATCAGTGTTTATGAAAGGGCCAGTCAACTGGGTTATCACACATACAAGTCACACTATTTAATGTTAAATGTCAAATAAGAGTCACCAACAAGGAGGAATTAGGTCCTAGGCTAATTTGGGGGAGCAGAGATTGAGCCCCAACAATATGAAAACCTTTAAATGCTAATATAATTTAGTATTATAGTATAGTATAATAGATTATATCTGAAGCACCACTTGGGAGGTATTTGGGGGATGCCTCTGAGATGATGATTAAACAAAGGTGATTTTGTAGTTTAAAAAAGGGTGCATGGGCTCTCTTCCTTGTAACAGCTGCCAGTGTGTTCTCAGCTCCTCTCAGAGCATACTGGAAGAAAAGGTCACTTATTTACAATATCTCTAGCTTCTCTTTGATGTTATAGACAAAGAGATCATGAAAGCCTGGAAGGGCTCTAAGAGAACATTCCGTCCAACCTCCTCATTTTGCAGATGAAGAAACCAAAGGTTTAAATCTTAGGGGAAAGAATTCTCATTGTCTCTCACCTCTTACATAGCAATAATCTATTAAAATTAGGTTGTTATGAACTTACTCAAGACTTAGATGTGAAATGAAAAACCCACAATCTTCTTTTAATATTGGAAAGATTTCAGGGGATCCATGTTCTTAAATGGTAGAAAAAAATACATCTTGATTTTCACTAACCTTCAAATGAAATTTAGCATTTCCTTCAAGTATGAATTTTTAAAAAAATATTGTTCTTAGGAAAGCTTCACAGGTTTCACAAGTCTACCAGAGATGTCTGTGACACACCAGCGGTTAAGAACTCTTGCCTTAGTGTGGTTCAGTGGAAAGAGAATTTTTCCATGAGTTAGAGTACTCTGGATTGAAATCCTACTTCTGATGTGTGGCCCTGGGGAAGTCACAATCTCCCTGATCCTTAGTGTCCTCACTGATAAAATGATGAGTTTGGGCTAGATGGCCTCCAAAGTCCTTTCTGGCTTTAGATCTAAGATGCCATGAAAAATGTATAATTTTGAAATTTGCCTGGGCTCTTTGAGTCTTTTCATGGAGGCTGAATACAGCAGTAACCATGGTGGAGGTGGTACTGACAAATAAAACCTCACAGGTGTTGGCAAGAAGCAAGTGGTTTCTTGACAGAGCTCCTAAGAGATCATAGCAAATATACTCCCTGTTTGGTAACCAAGCCAGGATATAACCCGACACCGAGGGGGAAAAGGGAGCAATTTCTGGCAGTTACATGGACCCAAGTCTATCAGCAGCTGAGTTATTTAGCACAAGTGTTCTGGTAATTGTGATACACTGCAAATAATTAACAGTGTCATCCCTATCAGATAGCAGAGCTCCCTGTATTCTGGGGCCTCTTCTGGGAGAAAGAAGGGTATGAGAGGAGACATTTTCAGTACAAGACAGGGGCAGACACACCAGGGCAGCCTTAGGCAAAGCTATAGGGTCTTAGGCAAGGGTGTTTGTTTGTTTGTTAAAATTTCATCCATTTAAGGAACTCCCTGTAAGGAAGCAACTCTCTCTACCCCCCGTGAGTGGTAACTTCTCTGCCATTTATAGTCCTAGAGTTTCCTGGAACACTGAAAGGTTAAGAGACTTGCCTGGAGTTATATAGCAAAGATGAATCAGAGGTGGGACTCAATCCAGCCAGTTTCCTATCCACTATAGCTACTACTGCTGCTGCTAGTGCTACTGCTACTACTACTACCACTAACTACCACCACCCCCACCCCCACCACTTACTATGTTCCAGGCACTGTGCTTTATCATTTTCTCATTTGGTTCTTACAACAACCCTAGGGGTAGGTACTATTATTTTACCCATTTTACAGATGAAGAAATTGTGACAGAGGGTAAGTGACATGTCCAAAATCACACAACCAGTATCTGAGTCTGCATTCACAATATCTGGCAAACAAGGTTATATTCCTTTTTTTCCTATCTACCTATCTAGCTTTATCAGTTTATATATTTAACTAATTGTTCTTATTTAAAATTTTCAAATAATAGCTATTTTAAAAAA
This sequence comes from Gymnobelideus leadbeateri, assembly GCA_011680675.1. Classification (NCBI taxonomy): domain Eukaryota; kingdom Metazoa; phylum Chordata; class Mammalia; order Diprotodontia; family Petauridae; genus Gymnobelideus; species Gymnobelideus leadbeateri. The sequence goes on from WOXC01009073.1 coordinate 584,467, forward strand.
TTAATCTGTCCCCCTACTTCATTTTGCACCCATCCCTATTAAGCAAATAATATTTAAGAAATAACAACAACAACCCAGAAAATATGTCCCTAAATACATATCTGCATAGTCTGATGAAACAAAGCTCCATGTTGGACATGTCGAAAAATGTGTAACTCCACATTTTAAGTTCATCACCTATTTGTCAGGAGATGAGTGACAGATTTCATATTCATTTTTTTGCACTTGTGATTTATTGTTGCATTGAGTACAAAAGTATTTAAAGGTTTTTCTCTTTAAAGTTGTCCCCAATTACTTTTAATAAAGTTATCATTGTATAAATTGTTCTAGTTCTTCTTACTTTGTTCTGCATCTTTTCATAAGGGTCTTCCCAATGGCACAATCATATTCCATTATATTAATATAGCATAATTTGTTTAGCCATTCCCCAATAGAAAGACAGCTCCTTAGTTCCAAATTTTTGGCCACTAAAAAAGAGCTTTTATTAAGCATTTCTGTATATTCTTTCCCTCTTCCTTTTATTTCCTTGAAATATAGGTCTTCTAGTAGCATAACTGAATCAAAGGGCATGTACAGTTTGGTAACTTTCTAGGCATAGTTCCAAATTGTTTTCCCAGAATAGTTAGACCAATTCATTGTAATGCCCTAGAACTCCTGTTTTCCTATAGCCCCTCTCACATTTGCCATTTTCCTCTTTTGTCATCTTTTCCAATCTGATACATATGAGGAGGTACTTCAAAGTTAATGTGCATTTCTCTAATTCTTTGTGATTTAGAGCATTTTTCTGTCATTTTAAACCACTTCATTGTTGATAGTTTGGCTTTCTTCCTGTGGTCTATTCATATCTGTTCATATCCTTTGGCCATTTACCTACTGGGTGATGAGTTCTTAGTTTTCAACATTTGAATCATTTTTTTTATATGTCTTGGATATACAAGATTAGACTGTAAGCTCCTCCATCATATTAGAAGCTCCCTGAGGGCAGAGACTGTCTTTTGCCTCTTTTTGTATTTCCAGTGTTTTGCACATCATAGTAAGCACTTAATAAATATTTATTAATTGATTGATAAGAGATCTTTATCAGAAAAACTTGCTGCAACAATTTTCCCCAGTTTCTCTTCTGATTTTAATATATTAGATTTGTTTTGTGGTGTGATCTTATCGCTTGTTTACAGGGATATGACAGTTGTAAAACATTTACCAGCATCCCCTAATTATTTAGCCATGAATTCTTTCCCTATTTGCAGATCTGAAATGTAATTTCTTCCTTGTTCTTCTAACTTGTTTATGATGTAATCTTTAATATTTAGGCTATGTTTCTATATGGAACTGAACTTGGTATATGGTAGGAGGCATTGGTCTAAACCTAATTTCTGCCAGGTTAATATCCAGCTTTCCCAACAGTTTTTGTCATCTAGAGTCCTTCTCCAGTGACTGAAATGGATTCCTTCCTTATCTTTTTTTTTATTCTTTTATCTTGAGCTCAGAGTTTCTGAGCTGCATTAGAGCTAAAGTCAATTAGCTTTATTCATTAAGTTCAGTACCAATATAGTAAGCCCCCAGGAAATGGGGGAAGAGTTTAACAGGCTGCCTACAGAGACAAACCAGCCCAGGTTGGAAACAGAGCAAGGCAAAATTTGCATTTTGATTAGCAGTAGGAATGAGCCATGAATACCATTGCACTTCCAACCTGGGTGAGATAGAAAGACCTAGTATCAAAAAAAAAAGAAAGAAAGAAAGAAAGAAAGAAAGAAAGAAAGAAAGAAAGAAAGAAAAAAAGAGGAAGAAAGAAAGGAAGAAAAGAAGGAAGATGGAAAGGAAGGAAGAAGGAAAAAAGAAAGAAACTATTTTGGCCAATTATAATACTGATAAATTATGTAATAAATAATACTGATAAATCTAATAATACTGATAAATTAGAGGAAATAGATGAATATTTATAAAATATAAAATTCTAAAATTAATAAAAGAAATAGATTATTTAAAGAATACAATATCAGAAAAAGAAACTGAACGCACAAATGAATTCTCAGACAAAATTCCAAGACTAGATTTGTTTATGTGAATTCTATTAAGCATTCAATGAATAATTAATTCCAATATAGATAAACTGCTTGCAAATATTGAAAAGGCACCCTTCTAACATCTTTTCATGATTCAAATAGTCTTCATACTTAGACTAGTAAGAGACAAAGCAGAAAAAGAACATTTTAGACTGTTATCCCTAATGAACATTGATGCAAAAAATTTATGCAAAATATTAGAAAGATTAATCACTGTCCAGGTTGGATTTTTACCAGAAATTCAGGTTGGTTCAATATAAGGAAGCATTTAAATATTATAAATAATGTTAATAATATAAATAATAAAAAACTTGATGCTTTTGACAAATCTCAACACTTGTTTCAATTAAAAAATACCTCTTGACATTAGGAATAAATAGATTTTCCTTAATATAGTAAGTAGTATTTATTTAAAATCAAGAGTAAACATACGTAACGGAGAGAAGCTAGAGGCCTTTCTAATAAGATCAGGATAAAAGAAGTATGTCCCTGATTACTACTACTATTTAACACAGTGCTCAAAGTGCTAGCTATAGCAAGGACAAAAAGAAATTGATGGAAAAAGCATAGACAAAGAGGAAACAATATTATCACTTTTTGTAGAAGATATGATATACTTAGAGAACCCTCGAGAATCACCTAAAATTAATTAAAATAATAACTTCAGTAAAGTGGCAGAATATAAGAGAGATCCATATAAATTATCAGCATTCCTAAATGTAGGCAACAAAATTCAGCAACTAGAGCTAATAAGAGAAATTTCATTAAAAATATCTAGAGAAGGGGCGGCTGGGTGGCACAATGAATAGAGTACCAGTCCTGGAGTCAGGAGGACCTGAGTTCAAATCGGACCTAAGACATTTACTAGTTGTGTGACCCTGGGCAAGTCATTTAACCCCAACGGTCTCCATAAAAAAAAAAAAAAGAGTTTGAAGTGCATTTTCCATGATTCATCCAGGAACTATATGAATCTAACTGTAAAACACTCTTCACAGAAAGGAAGACAGCTAGGCATTTTAGTGCATCCCTGTAATCATAGTTACTAGACAGGTTGAGGATAGTGGATCTCTTGAACTCAGGTATTCTGAGCTGCAGGGTATACTGATCAGGTGTTTGAATTAAATATGGCGTCTATATGATGAGCTCCCAGGAGCAGGGTGAGGGGATACCGGGTCACTTATAAAGGGATGAGCTGACCCAGGTTGAAAACAGAGCAGATCAAAGTTCCTGTGCTAATCAGTGGTGGGACTGGTTCTAAGTATAGCCCTTGTACTTCTAGCCTAGAGGAGACAGGGAGAGTTATTTTTTAAATAGAAAGATATACAGTCCTCCCCAAATTGGAGAAAAATATTATCTTCTAAAGAAGTAGATGATGCTAATATGAACAGGTTTGTGAAGGGGGGCCTCTCCCACTACCTAGCTTCTGGCAACAGTAAATTCACCACCCTCCTGTAGGATGTGGAAGGCTGAGGCTAGAAAGCAGAAGGGAAGTTCACTGTAGAACCTTTGGGCCAATCAGTGTCACTACTGGAGCATTGGGGACATTGGGCAAACACAGGGTGCAGCAGCAGATGTTAATTAGATTAATTCACAGAGCTATAACTAGGCATTCTGGCACCTGGGGCAAATTGAGATGAGGGTCAGTTGGGAGGTTTAAAGTATGACTACTTTTAAGCATGGCTGAGGTAGACTATGGACAGCAGGCAGAGGGGTTGTGTATTTTAAAGGACTGAGAGTCAAGGATATGTGAAGGGGCAAAGGTTATTGGGGAGAAGAAGGCTGAACCAGGGCCTAAACAAATTAGGAAGGAGTTAAATTGGAGGTCTGTAGACAATAGCAATCTTCCCTCAGTTCAATTCACTTTAAAACGAATTAAGTGGTTACTATGTGCCAGGCAAAGGGGGTATTAGGACATAAATCAGCCCTGGCCCCAAGGAACTTACATTTAATTCTTTCTTCCTCACTTTTCTATTTTTTCTCTTCTTAGTTTTACACTTCGTTTTGCTGAGAGAGACATAGCATTACCTTCTTCTCTTCGAACAGTCTTGCAAGGCATCACTCACTATTTTGCATCATAGCAATGAAGATGAGTTACTATGGAAGGCTGTGGAATCTCTTTCCCTATTGACCACCAAATCTAAGAGAGAAACCATTCTGGATGGGACAGTTTAAATTGAATCCTGTTTGGAGGCAGAGGAAGCACAGATTTAATGAATTCTAGAGAGACTCTATTACCTCAGAGATTCTAGAATTTTTAATTAGTTATTCCTTTTAATCATTACTGGGCCCATGCTTGAAGCATTTACTTTTTGGTAGGAACTTGTACTCTGTTGGCAAAGGTTTCCAGAGCACAAAGTCACCTTTAGATTATGATGAGGCACCATCATTGTGAAGTTGCCTAGTCGATGGATTCTACTTCTCTGGTTGAGGACTAGCTCAGCTAAGTATAGGGAGACTCATCACCAGGTGGGACTTAGGGTGATGAACTTTTTTTTGCTCACAATAACTCTTTTTTTTTTTTTTAAGCAATTGGGGTTAAGTAACTTGCTCAAGGTTACATAGTCATTATTTGTGTGTGGGTGCTCATTTTCTGAGGCCGGATTTGATCTTGGGTCATCCCAACTCCGAGGCCGGCGCTCTTACTCACTGCGCCACCTAGCCGCCCCTTTCACAATAACTCTTAAAGATCACCTAGTGAAGTTGCAGAGAGGTTGCAATCAGAGTCAATGGAAGGATTGCCTTATCAAGAAATCAGAGATCCTGGAAATATTAGGATAACCATTTCTTCTAATAAGCCCATCAACATATCCTGTGATGCCAGCTTTCTGACCCCAAGTATCATAGCACAGTGTGCAGTGGAAAGAGCACTGAGTCAGAGGACCTGGGTCCAACTTCCAATTGTTACCACCAGCTACCCTTGAGATCTCAAGGAGGTCACATCAAATAAAAAGTGCTTTGTTGGGGTGGCTGGGTGGCACAGTGAACAGAGCACCTGCCCTGGAGTCAGGAGGGCCTGAGTTCAAATCCAGACTCAGACACTTTACACACATACTAGCCATGTGACCTTGGGCAAGTCATTTAACCCCAACTGCCCATCCTCCCCCTCCAAAAAGCAAAAAAAAAAAAAAAAAGGATCAGGACCTGGCCCATAGAAGCTGCCCAATATATATATATATGTGTGTGTGTGTGTGTGTGTGTGTGTGTGTGTGTGTGTGTGTGTGTGTATGTGTGTGTGTGTGTTTGATGAATGAAAATGGATAAATAATCAAATAATGTGCACAGTGATATTTACTTCATAAAAGGTTTGTAAAGAGTCTGGGAGAAAAAAAGATAGTCTCATCCCACTTTAACTGAATGCAATATAGAAGTGACTAGTTTTCCCTTTGTGACAGACTGGGGTTGCTTCTTGTATGAATCCTCAAAAACACTCATTAAGAAGAGAGATGCATTTATCTTCAGGTTTGGAGTTGATCAAAGTTTCTTTTGATCTGTTTCCTTCTTTTTCATTATTTTGACATGTTGTTCATTAGATCATAGCTCTAGAGCTAGAAGGAACATCAGAGGCTCTAAGTCAGACCTCTTCAATTTATAGATGAGGAAACTGAGGTCCAGGGAGGTTAAGTCAATCAATCAAGAAATATTTATTAATCATCTACAATGTGCCAAGCACTGGGGTAAGCACTGGGGATACTAATAAAAAAAAAGGCAAAAGAGACAGTCCCCTGCCCTTGAAGAGCTTACAAACTAATGGAAGAGAACATGAAAACACATACAAATAAGCTACATACAGAAATAATTAACAAAGAGAAAGCACTGGAATTAAGAAGGCTGAAGAAAGCTACTATAAGGTGGGATTTTAGTTGGGACTTGAAGCCAGAGAGATCGGTAGTCAGAGCAGAAAGGGGAGAGCATTGTAGGCACTAAAGACAGCCAGAGAGAAGGCCTAGAGCCTAGAAATGGAGGGTCTTGTTTGTGGAATAGCTGGAAGGTCAATGTGACTGGATTGAAGAATACCTCTAGCAGAGTAAGGTATAAGATAAGAGGGAAAGTAAGAAGGTGCTAGGTTATAAAGGGCTTTGAATGCTGAACAGAGCACTTTTACACTTTTTTTTCACTTTTTTTGGAGGGGGGAATTGGGGTTAAGTGACTTGTCCAAAGTCACATGGCTAGTAAGTGTTAAGTGTCTGAGGCTGGATTTGAACTCAGGTCCTCCTGACTCCAGGGCAGGTGCTCTATTTACCACGCCACTTAGCCGCCCCAACAGAGCACTTTTTATTTGACATGACTTCCTTGAGATCTCAAGTGTAGCTAGTGGTAACAACTGGAAGTTGGACCCAGGTCCTCTTTCCACTGCACACTGTGCTATGATACTTGGGGTCAGAAAACTGGCATCACAGGATATGTTGATGGGCTTATTAAAAGAAATGGTTGTTCTAACATTTCGAGGATCTCTGATTTCTTGATAAGGCAGTCCTTCCATTGACTCTGATTGCAACCCCTCTGAAACTTCACTAGGTGATCCACAAGCAACTAAAGAAAAGGACAGTCCCATGACAGGTGCCTCACCAGGTGAGGATCATTAAGGGCAGGCAGTAGAGCCAGGATTAGAATCTGGGTACTCTGAGTTTAAGCCAAGGGTGGGGAACCTTTGGTTTAAGTCCAATGCTCTGAGTAACATTAGACACATTCACTCTTCCTGCTGGGGCTCGGTTTCTTCCTTTCGATAGATGTTCTCTGAGGCCCACCTAAACACCCCAAACACCTTTACTGTCACTTATGAAGCTGAGCAGCCCCTTTTCAAATAACTCATACATCATATAACTCTTCTACACATGCTCTTTCCCAGAAAGCTCTGGGACTTCGGGTACCAACTGAGGGGATGACACATTATTGAGCTATTATTAAACCCACATTTATGTCATGCTATTATAGTCTGCTGCCAATCATCTTCTGATAACGTAAGTATTTTTGTCGCTATTCTACAAATGAGAAGAGTTTACTGGGGGGTGGGATGGGGACAAGTAGAGCAGATTCCATCTTCACAGCAGGAGAAGTTTCCCTGGCAATCTCCACCCCCCCTCATTAATCCTGGATTCTACCCTGATCCCCTACTGTGAGCTGGCCTGTAACAGGGTCAATAGAACATGTTAGCACAGATAAGTAAATGCAAAGTATGCAAAATAATTTTAAGAGGGACTTTCTGGCACCTGGGGGTTACCTGGGAAGACCTCATGTGGGAGGGTAGACTGCTTTCCTTTTTTCAAAACCTTTCAGTCTTTGGAATCTTGTTTCATTTTCATCACAGCTCTGGGAGGTAGGTGAGGTATCCATGCTCCCTAAGGCTGCAGATAGGAAAAGGTAAGAGCAGTGTGGTTGCCCTGCTACTTGGCCCCCTCTGGGCTCACCTTGATAAAGGGCTGTGTGAGGCACAGAGCAGCACATAGACCACAGCATAGATTGGGACAATAAAACTCTGTCACACTTTGGCCTGGAGCCCGGGAAAGCTCTAGCAACAATCTGTCCCCAGCAAGAAGGGCGAGAGAAGCCGCAGGGCTCCCAGAAAAGAGATTTTCTCTTGGTAATGTAGCCATTTTTGTGACATGTCTTCACTCAGGTCTCATTTTTCTTTGTGTCTTCCAAAATTATCAGTACAGAGTCTTACACATTGCAGCCGCTGAGTAAATATGCTCAATTTGAATGATTCGTGTTAGGGCTTATGTCAGGCTCCAGTCATGCAGCTGCTGTGAGAAAAGGGTGTATTTATTGTACCTGAGCTCATCTCTGGAACAGCACAGGGAGCCTGGCTGTGGCCATAATAAAAACTGACACTGATTGGGTGCCTTAATGTTTGTAAAATATTTGATGAACGCTTTAGTCAATAAACATTTGTGAAGTGCCTACTATGACTTAGGCACTATGTCTCACTTTGACCCTAAGAGGCAGGTTCAAGATCTGTGATTTTGTGGATGTAGGGAAACTCCTGGCATGGAAACTCCTTCCATTGAAGCAAATCAGCAACTTATCAATAATTTAGAGTCTTACAGAGTTGCTGGGGAAAACTGAGTCTTAAGTGACTTGCTGGAGGTTACAGTGCTAGTATGTATCAGAAGCAAGATTTGAACCCAGGACTTTCTAGCCATGAACCTGGGTACTTTTTAAGATATCAGGCTGCTTCTTACTATAGGTATTGATGATTATTCCTATTTAAAGACAAGCAAACTTAGGAAGTAGGCTTAGAATGAGTGAGTGACTTGCCCATGATCACAGAACTGGTAAGAGAAAGGATTTGAAACCAAGCCTTCTGGACTTGAAATCCAGCACTCAGTCTACTTAGTATGCTTTGCTCTCTCTCATATGAAAATGACAGAACTGGGGGCGGCTAGGTGGCGCCATCAGTAGAGTGCTGGCCCTGGAATCAGAAGGACCTGAGTTTGGATCTGGCCTCAGACACTTAACACACACAAACCAAAAAACCTAGCCGTGTGACCTTGGACAAGTTACTTAACCCCAATTGCCCTCCAAAAAGCAAAAAAACAAAAACAAAAACAAAAAAACACCAAAAATGACAGAACTGTTCCTATATGGTAGTTGTACCTAACTGCAACTCTCCACTTGACCTTTCTTCAATTTTAGGACATAACTGGGGAATATACATTTGTTATAGGTGCTTTCTTCCACTGGTAACATATCCAAAATGCATGGTAAGAATTTTCCTTTTCCCCAATGTTCTTTTCTCTCCCCACACAGAAGACAAGGAAGCAGTAGGATATTGTGAAAAGAGCATTGACTCCTAAGTCAGAGAACCCACACTCAGATTTCATCTCTGATGTCTTTTTACCTTGGATGTGACCTTGAATAAATCATATAACTACCATGGACCTTTGTGTCCTCAACTGTAAAATGGGATGGGGGGAGGGGCGGGCGTGGGATTGGGCTATATGGCCTCTGAAGTCCATTCTCATACTAGATCTAGGATCCTATAATGGCTTATGTCTTGTCTCTCTCTCTGTCTCTCTGTCTCTGTCTCTGTCTCTGTCTCTCTCTCTCTCTCTCTCTGTGTCTGTCTCTCTCTCCCTCTCATTGCCTTGAATTTCTACATTTTGATATTTATTGTGTTTTGAACAAAAGCACAATAGACATTTGTGAAGGCAGCTTGGATACCTCTCCAAGCACCAAGGTACTATTGTTACAGAGGCAGCATGGCATTTTGGGACAATAGCATAATGGAGCTCTGGATTTGGAATTGAGAAGGTTTGGATTCACATCCTGCCTCTAGCACTTGCATTAGATATGACTCTATACCATACCCTTCATCCGCTGAGTTGGGGTTCCTTTATCTGAGTTAATGATCAAGGGCTCAATCAAACATAGCCTACTACTACATGCTAGGAACTGTGGTAGGCACAAAAATCAATCAATCTCTGCCCTCAAGGAGCTTAGATTCTTTTGGAGGAGACAATGTATCCACCTATAAGCAGGGGTGCGCTATGATAACAACTAGCTCTCCAAAACAAATGTACCTGACACACTTTTAAGTTTAATCTGTATTATTAATATTTTCTCCACCACTTTTTTTTGGAGGGGGAAGTTTGGGTAATTGGGCTTAAGTGACTTGCCCAAGGTCACACAGCTAGTAAGTATGTCACGTGTCTTAGGCTAGATTTGAACTCAGGTCCTCCTGACTCCAGGGCTGGTACTCTATTCACTGTACCACCTAGCTGCTCCTCCATCACTTTTTAAAGTCTAGATGATCAACAGAATAATATATCAAATCTTGATTTGTAGTGTTTGCCAATTTCTGAGGTGTAAATGTTGACACTGAAAATTTAATAACTGGCTTTCTAGAAGCAGTAAGAGTGGGGTCCAGCAAACCCTTCATATAAGTATATACAAAATAACCACAAGGTGTTTTGGGGGCAATGGGACACAGATAAAAGAAGTTGGGGGGATGGGAAAAGCCTTTAAGTAGAAGGTGGTGCTTGAGCTGAGTTTTAAAGGGATCTTAAGAGGTGGTGGTGAGAAGGGAATGCAGTTCAGGCATGGGAGGTAGTCAGAGACAAAGACACAGGAGATAGCGAGTCAGGCTTGACAAACAGCAAGGCCAGTCAGACCAGACTGTAGAATCCATGAAGGTAAGCAAGGCTGAATAAGGCTAGAAAGGTAGGTTGGGGGCCTAGGTGTCAAATGTTGACAACTGTCCTCTATTTGGTAGAAATAAAAAGGGTGAAAGGAAATAAAAGCAGATAAAGGCCGGGGAAAATGTAATCAATCAAGGCACAACATTATGCAGAACTTTTATGGAGGTGATAAATGGAGAGAAATATACCACTCTGAGGCGTCTGGCAAAGGCATCGGATAAATCACAAAAAGGCTTGTTTTATGGCCAAAGCAGAATTCCAATTCCTAACATACTTTTCAAAGGATTCATGTGGAGTCTCAGGAGGGAAATTAACTTCTTCATCGACTCATTGAGATTCCAGAGACTTATGAGAACTGTCCAATATGACATTTAAAATAAGTTGCCTTCTCTGGTGATTAGGAGAACCTGAAAGCTAGTTGATTATTTGATTGGTATTAGATTTATGATTATTTTTAGGGGGAGAGGGAAAAGAATATAAGTCCAGAAAATTCACCATTCAAGAAAGCATTTCAGTTATGAGTATAGAGATGTTAGTTATTTGAACAAATCTTGAACAACGATGAGTGCTGGGGACCAGATTGGTAAATTTGTTGTTGTTGTGGAGTAATTTTTTCAGTGATGTCTGACTCTTTGTGACTTCATTTGGGGTTTTCTTGGCAGAGATATTGGAGTGGTTTGCCATTCCCTTCTCCAGCTCATTTTACAGAAGAGGAAACTGAGGCAAACAGGGTTAAATGATTTGGCCAGAGTCACACAGCTTAAGTGTGTCTGAGACCAGATTTGACCTCAGGAAGATGAGTCTTCCTGACACTAGGCCTGCTACTCTATCTACTGTGCTACCTAGCTGTCCAGATTGTAAGTAGTCTCCTCATTTGCATATGGAATAGGATCAGTCAAGAGAAAACAAAATGGATATTTTATTACATCAGTCACAGCTTTTAATGTGGGAAGGAAATGACTTTATAAATACATTTTCCATTGTAGGTTATTAAGAGCTGGGAATGGGGATCCAGGAGAGAAGAGAATATGGGTAGCTAACTAAGTCAGTGGGTCCTATGTGAGCCTCCAAGAAGCAAGGCACTGCCCTTTCTACTTGCATGGAAGCCTCAGTCAGCAAGGCTTTAAAACATTTGGGCTTGGAATATGTTCAGCAGCTCATCCATCCGATGACTGAAAAATTGTGACTTCTCTCTCTCCCCCTTTCTCCTCTGTCTCTCTTTCTCTGTCTCCTCTCTCTCTTTCTCCTCTGTCTCTCTCTGTCTATCTCTATCTCTGTCTCTGTCTCTGTCTCTGTCTCTGGCATATATTTATGCTTGTGTGTAGTTTTAAATTAAAACATGCCTGGAGTGAAACTGAAGCTATTCATTTTCATCTCTAAATTTCCAAACATAATCTAAGTTCCTCAGGGACAGTTGTTTTTTGTTTTTGTTTTTGTTTTTGTATGCTCAATAACTACAATAATTCCTGGTATGGGACAAGCATTTAGTTACTTGTAGAATGAATGTATGAATGAACCCTGTGTGGTGGGAGCCCTGGTTAGGAGGGGACAGATTTTCTGAGCAGTGGAATGGGCCCAAAGGGAGTGTTTGACTATTGGCAGCTACTTTTATCCTGTCGGGATAGTATATTTAGTCCCAGAAACCCTGTTGATCATATTTCCTGACTTTAATTAAAATCTAGGTTTTTCCAGGGAATATCACTTCCCTTACAAACCCTCACACAGTCTATATTCCAGTCAATGGGATTACTTGATTTTCCCTGGGTACAACATTTGTACCTTTGCACAGGCTGTCTCTCAGGTCTGAAATGTTTTTTCTTCTTACCTCCATCTCATAAAATGCCTAATTTCCTTCAAGGTTAAACTCAAGTGCCATCTCCTCCGTGATGCTGTCCTGATTCCCAGGTGCTTTTGCTCTGCCCTCCCAAATGAGTTTGTGTTCACTTTGCATATATTTCATACTTATTTAGCTGTGAATGTATTGTTTCCCCCTGCAGAACACAAGTTCCTTAAGGTCAGGTGCTGCTTCTTTTTTGTCTTTATATCATCAGTGGCTGGCATTAAAAAATTTTTTTTTCAATCATTTTTCAGTTATGTCTGACTCTTCATGACCCCATTTGGGGCTTTCTTGGCAAAGATGGTTTGCCATTTCCTCTCCCAGATCATTTTTTTTGCTTTTTGGAGTGGGGAAGGAAGGGCAATTGGGGTTAAGTGACTTGCCCAATGTTACATAGCTATTAAGTGTTAAGTGTCTGGGGCCAGATTTGAACTCAGGTCCTCCTGACTCTAGGGCCAGTGCTCTAACCCCAGATAATTTTTATAGAGACAAACTGAGACAAACATGGATAAGTGACTTGCCCAGTGTCACTGATAAGTGTCTGAGGCTGGATTTGAACTCAGATCTTCCTGACTCTAGGCCCAGCACTGTTTTACCTAGCTGCCCAGCTGGCATATAATAGACACTTAATACCCTTTAGTTGAATGGATGAAAGATTGTGTGCCAGCTACTCTGTGTCTGCCTCTCTCCTTCTTCTCTAGTTTTTCATGACATAGTGAGGGAATCCCCCTAATTTGGAGCAGGACAGAATCACAGCTTCTTAAAGCTGGAAGGGACCTTACAAGTTGTCCATTTCACTTCCTTTCATCTGATGCAAGTGTCTCCTCTTAATAGGTGATTAAACCACAAACCTCTCTTTTGAGTAAGCCAAAAGGAAGTAAGCTAAAATCATGTCCTTTAGTGGTCATTTGTAGAGTATTAGAGTATTGTCCACTTAAAAAGGACTTCCTATCCGGTCCTTTATGTCTCCTTTTCCTTGATGTTGGCTTGCCCAATGTTTTTCCAGTTTGATGGGGCCAAGAGGTAGAGACAGGAGAATACCCTGGAGACAAGCTGATCATTACAACTGGCTTTAGTTTTAGTCCCAAAGGGCAAAGCCAGAAATTCTCATGGCCTCTCTTTCTTCCAAAGATATGAGAATGGTGGCTTCAGGGCAGATGAACAAAGGGAGCTCAGTCCCTCTCTCTGAGTGAGATGCACAGATTCAAATTTCATGCTTCAGGATCATTGGGCTTCCTCTCCTTGCTTGTAGTGCATACATGGGGTGGGAGCGAGAAGATGTTTTCTAAATCTAGATGTTCCTTTATATGGGTTGGCAGCTGTTGCTTTTCCATAACAGGACGTACTGTTGTGTATCTGCTTTTTGGTTCTCTGAAATATAAAATTAGACTTTTGAATGGACTGTGTTAGATGAATCATGGTGGTGGAAAATTCTTCTATCTATGGGGCTTTTGTCAGTGATCAAATATGCATATGTGATTAGTTTCCTTGATTAGTGTATGTATGTAGGCATAAACACCTGTGTATGAATGAACTAAGGAAACCCTCAGGAATGCCATCTTACCCATAACAACTCTTGAGTTTTTGGATAGAATGGTTATTTGTTTACCAATCTCAGCACAGAACCTTGCATAACAATGCTTTGTTGACTGACTGACAGTCTTACTCCTTTTTTCTTCTTTAGGTCTGCTGGTTACATTTATAGCAAAACCATCAATATTTAGTTAAATTTAATAAGTATTAAGTCATGTTCAAGGGATTGTCATTTTATCATTTTGTCACTTTCATGGCTTTTTCTTTTGCCCAATCTATAATTATATGACTTACACAGGGAAATCGCTCTTTCAATGCAGATTCACATCAATTTTGTAATATTGTCTTAGAGCCTTGCCTGAGATGCAGAGACAATTAAGTGATTTGCCCAATGTCACACAGCCAGCTTGGATCAGAGGTAATACTTGAATCTATGTCTTCTACAACTTCCACAACTCTAAGTCCAGACCTCTATTATACCACACTGCCTCCTGTGGCTTCACAAGTTGATATGGAAAAAAAAGTCAGGGGTCAACTTTCTGGTGATGAACTTTTCTGTACTTAGCTAACATGGACCTTGGTTAGCTGTCTATATCTGAAGCTATATCCTGCCAGATTCCCATGACCTTTAACATCCCAGGGCCAGCTTCACATCATGTTGAGATATATAATAGATAGATAGATAGATATGTAGATAGGTAGATAGATAGATATATAGATAGATAGATGGATGGATGGATGGATAGACGATAGGTAGATGGATAATCTATAAACAAGCATTTATTAAGGGCTTACCGTGTGCCAAGCACTTTGCTAAGCACTAGAGATACAAATAAAACCAAAAGGAAAAACAATCCCAGCCCTCAGAGACTTATATTTTAATGGGGGAAGACAATCCACAAAAGAGAACGGAAAAACAAGGGGGAAAGGGGCATGTTACACACATGTCCACTTAAAAAGGACTTCCTATCCGGTCCTTTATGTCTACTTTTCCTTGATGTTGGCTTGCCCAGTGTTTTTCCAGTTTGATGGGGCCAAGAGGTAGAGACAGGAGAATACCCTGGAGACAAGCTGATCATTACAACTGGCTTTAGTTTTGGTCCTAAAGGGAAAGGCCAGAAATTCTCATGGCCTCTCTTTCTTCCAAAGATATGAGAATGGTGGCTTCAGGGCAGATGAACAAAGGGAGCTCAGTCCCTCTCTCTGAGTGAGATGTACAGGTACCCACTCTGGACTTAGTGAAGTCCAGAGAGTCAGAAACAGAGATGGGAAAAGAATGAAGGATGGCTGGCTGGGGTCTCTTCAAAAGGAAGATTTCAGGAGGAACTCACCAATGGGAGAAGTGGGGCTTCAGAGGCTGAGGAATGTTCCAGGGTGAGAAGGCCACAGGCACTGAGGGAATTTAGGGTATGAGAAGGTAGCTAAAGTGGTAAAGCCAAGAGAATTAGAAGTAGAGATGGAGGAAAGCTAAAGCTGGGAGATAGACAGAACTTATTATGAACCAGACTCTGTGCTAAGAGCTGGGGATACTACTACTGCTACTACTGGTTAGCCCTTTTATACTGCTTTAAAGTTTTGCAAAGTGCTTTATTTATGTTACTCTTTTGATCTTCACAAAAACCTCGTGCAATAGGTGCTATTATTATCTCAATTTTACAGAGGAAACTGAGGCATAGAGAAGTCAGGTGACTTTTTCACACAACTGGAAAGTGTCTGAGGCAAGGTTTGAACTAAGGTCTGTCTGTACTCCAAGTCCAATACTCCGGACCTAGCTGCTTCCTTAATAAACACAAGCCAACAAGCCAGCTATTCACAGGGAGTTTACATTTTAATGGGGGAAATCAGTATATAAAGGGAAGCTGGAAAGTATGGTTAGGGTTAGGGGAAAGAGGTAAGAGACTTTCAGAGGTGATAGACAACTCAGGAGAATGATTTGAGCTAGGAGAAGTAAGCATGACTCTAGTCTCTAATACAATAGAGGTCTGGCCTAGGAACTTATTGATTATAAGAGCAGACCCCAGGGGTGCTGGGATTTTTTTTTCCTTTTTTACTTATTTATTTATTTATTTTAAACAAATACTTTATTAACTTCTGTTTTACATCATTCATTTCCGCCAGATTTTGAGTTACAATCATTTTCCCCCCATTATTCCCCTACCCAACCTCCCAGAATAGTAGTCCCACAAGATATCACTTCCTCCAATCTGCTCTCTCCCATACCTTCTCCTATACCCCCATCGACTTTTCCATTAGAGGAAGGTGAATCTTTGTGTCCCAATGCCTGCACATCTGATCTCCCAATTATAAGCAAAAGAGTATTAATAATAGTATTTATATATATTTGAAACATTTAATGTTAAGACCTCGAATTTCAGATCCATTTCCTTCCTCCCTTGTCACCCATTCCCTCTGGGGAGATAAGTAATTCAGTATATGTTGTACATGTCTAGCTATGCAAAACATTATCATAGTAGATATATTGTACAAGGCTGATTATAATTCCCTCCCACTCATCCCACCCCCCCACCTGGTCGATTCCCTACATGATCCTGTCCCTCTTCTATAGTGGGTACTTCCAACCTCCCCTCACCCCAAGGATGCCCTCCCATCCATCATCCCTCCTCTCATCCCCCTTCCCCCTATCCTGCTGCAAGTTGAGATATCCCATTTAGTATGTATGTCATTTTCTCCCTGAACCAGATGCAATGGGAATGTGGTTTTGTCTTTTTAGCCTTCCTTATTCATCCCCTCCTTTGCACCCACTTCCCCTTGCTTCTTCTACATGGGATAGTTTACCCTACCCTGTCTCTCCCCATCTCCTCTTGCCACTTTCCTCTCTCACCTCATAATTTCATCCCTTGAGTATTCTCCATTCCCAACAAATTCAACTTATGCCCTCTATCCATATATAACTGTAACCATATACACACACATTGACATATGTATTCATATGACCACACACCCTTCTTCCATTATTTTCATAGTGAGAAAGATATCATCACTCACAGTTATTGTTTTTCCATATAGGAATGTAAATAGTTCAACTTTGATAAGTTCCTTTTGATTTCTTTTCCCTGATTACCTTCTCAGGCATCTCTTCCTTCTTGTGTCTGGCTGTCAAATTTTCTATTCAATTCTGTTTTTTTCCTCAAGAATGCTTGAAAGTCCTCCATTCCACTGAATGACCATATTTTCCCCTGAAACAAAATACTCAGTTTTGCTGGGTAGGTGACCCTTGGGTTCATTCCCAGTTCTCTTGCCCTCTGGAATATCATATTCCATGCCCTTCGATCCCTCAGTGTAGAAGCTGCCAGGTCCTGGGCTATTCTGATTGTGTTTCCACAATATAGAAATTGTTTCTTCCTGGCTGCTTGTAGTATTTTCTCCTTGATCTGGGGATTCTGGAACCTGGCTATAGTATTTCTGGGAGTTTTCTTTTTGGGATCTTTTTCAGGAGGTGATCGGTGGATTCTTTCAACCTCTATTTTGCCCTCTGGATCTAAAACATCAGGGCAGTTTTCCTTGAGAATTTCTTGAAGGGTGATTTCTAGGTTCTTTCTTGATCATGGCTTTCAGGTAGTCCAATAATTTTTAAATTGTCTCTCCTGGATCTATTTTCCAGGTCAGTGGTTTTTCCCATGAGACATTTCACATTGCCTTCTAATCTTTCATTTGTTTGGATCTGCTTAACAACATCTTGATTTCTCACAAAGTCATTAGCTTCCATTTGCTCCAGTCTAACTCTGAAGGAATGAATCTCCTCAGTGAACTTTTGAGATTCTTTTTCCATCTGGCAAATTCGACTTTTTAAGGCATTCTTCTCCTCATTGCCCTTTTGGGCCTCCTTTGCCATTTGAGCTAGTCTATTCTTTAAGGTGTTGTTTTCCTCAGTCAGGCTGTTGACCCTCATTTCATACTTTTCCTGCATCCTTCTCATTTCTCTTTCTAATTTTCCTCCACTTCTCTTATTTGATTTTTAAAGTCCTCCTTAAGGTCCTCTATGGCCTGCAACCCACTCATGTTTTCCCCTGGGGCTTTTGGAGCAGGACTTCTGACCTCACAGTCCTTTTCCCGCTCTATGCCCCCAAAATAGGAGTCTAGGGTTGCATTTTTCTGTTTCCTTTGCCTTGGCATGTTGCCACTTAATTGCTTGACTTTTGGGCTTGTTGTCACACTATGGCTTTAAGGCCAGCTAGAGGAATTTTCGTCCCGAACGTGTGGGGGGCAACTTCCGTTTCTGGCAAGCTGTAAACCCACCCACAACTTCCACCCTAGATCACAATCCAGATCCAGGGAGGTTAAAGCAAGAGCGATTACCCCCCAAGACTGATCGCGGGATCTCCCCACGATTTGTAGGCTGGGAGCCGGAAATGCCTCTGAAAACTACAAAATGGCGTGTCTCCTCAGCGGCTTCCAGCCCCCAGGGGAGGGAGCTGACGCATTCCCCAAATACAGGTCCCAAAGTCCATAGGACACTAACCTCTTACTTTGTCCTAGGCATGTCTATGTTGATAATTCTGGAATTGCCACAGCTCCTGGTGTTCTGGGGTTCCTCCAGCCGGTGCTGGGATTTTGAGGGGGGCAAGACTGTTTTTGAGGAGGTAAAGTAGTTTAGAGAGTGAGATGAGCTGGGATGATATTTGTAAGTAGGACTTTAATGGGGAAAAACAACTTGAAAAAAATTAGCATTCCTCCCCACTCCAGAAAATCTTAAATTTCTTCATAATACATAGATAGAAATTTTATTCTTTTGGACACAGTGCAGGAATCAATAGTCCCTTCTGTGGCATTTGGCTCTGTAGCAGTAAAAATAGAAAGTAACTAGGTGTCTGCAATAAAGCACCAAATGCTGAGGGTAATGTGTCACAAGAGACATCACAAATTCTTTACTGCAGAGTCTGAAGCCACAGAAGAATGATGAAGTTTGCATATTATCAAAGTGATGTGTTCTAAAAAAGCACACTCCAATTAAGCATGCTTGGCTCTGGCTATAAATTCTGCTTTTTCCTCCCATGTCAAAACATCGCTTTATGGATGAGAGAAGCTGGGGTTGTTTACATCTGTTTCCAGCCATCTTCCTGTCTTGTGACAGTTTGGTTACTGACATGTTATAAAGTAAACTTGGTAGTCCTTAAGTGGTTGTCAAATTCCTTGGTCAAAAACCAGTCCCGTAACTCGTGCCTGCTTGACCATAACTTTAGTCAGTGAAATATTTACTTTCTCAGAGCTGATTTTTCTCACCCCTAAAATTAAAGTGTAAATTTCACTTATCCTCTGGTGAGAGAATATAATATATTTCTAACACATTTTAGTTTAGAAATACAATTTTAATTAAACACCTTCAGAATTCTCTGGGCATGAGTTTTGAATTGATTCATTTGCAATGTTTCTGTGTTCCTATGTTGGACAGTTCATTCCTTCCACTCTCATCTACCCCAATTTAGAACATTGTCTTATAAGGTTCTGCTCTTATTTATCCTATATACATTGTCTCAAATATCACATGTGGTTGAAAGAGCTCTGGATTTGGAGTGAGAGGATCCTCATTTTTTTGTTTCCCAGAACTGTAACCAGGGCTGGGAAAATAGTGCTTTGTCTCATTGTACTGAAAGTCAGAGGGTACTAATAGCATTTGTACTTTTGTTGTAACATGGAACCAACTGAGATTAGCACCAAATTAGAGAGAATAATTAGTTAAAATCAGCATATTCCTTCTCTCCAATGGTTATTTCACTCTCTACCCTACTGGCGTGTCAAAACAACCTTGTTATGCCCTAGGCTCCCTGTCTTCCCTTTCCACAAGTGAATTTATCTTGACACATTTATTTGAGGGCACTTATGCTGCTTTACCAATGTCGTTTTGGGGAAGCTTGCTCTAGGGTGTTGGGTGAGGCTTGCCCAAGTGTGGAAAATGTTAGCTGTTTTGGCAATAGGCAGGTCAATTAACTTTTCTGGGCCTTGGTTTCTTTTTTCTGTAAAATAGGGTGATAGACTAAATGATGCCAAGTGTCCTTTCCAGTACTAAATCCTATATGGGATCTATTCAGTCATACCTTCCTTCAAGTATTGTATATGAGAACTCTAACAAAAGTAACACAGGAAAAGTTGCTAGCTCTGAGTATATTTACAGGTTTGAATATTTCGACTCTCATAACACATACCCCCAATGCATCACCTGGGGGTCAATATCCCCTTTGGCTCCTGGTTGTTTCTTACTGAGCTGGTCCCATTTCTGTAAGGATGTAGAAAAAGATGAGTTTCTTTCAATGCTGTTATTTAAAATGATTCCTTCTGCTTTCATCGAGCTAAACTGAGCTTTAGATGTGCTACTCAAATAAATTATCCTGGCATTCTGTTACAAATTTTTTCCTATTTATGATGAAGATTGCTCACATCTTAGCCTTTCTCCTAAAGAGAGGTGAGGGTAATACCTCTGATTAAAAACTGACATGGTAATATATTTTCTAGCTAGTAATTATGGTTTACTGCAAAAAAAAAATGCACACAAAATCTGAGCTCATGAAATTTTATTCTAGCAGCAGTTTCTTTATTTCCCTCCTACATCTTATATCAGTCTCTGATATCCATATAAAATATTCATGAAAGTCAGTACTGGCCTTTATCTTTAAAGTTTTTTCTTGTTGTAATGAGTTCAGGGCTAGATTTGAGTGCTAACATCTCAGGGTGAAGTACTTTAACACGATGCAACCTCTTATTAGAAATGTTGATCAAATTCTTAGGAGTTCATTAGCCTCTTGGAAAAGGGAAGAAAGATTATATTTTATGTCTTATCTCCTGTCTTGTCTAATTTTCTTCTTTTAACTTGGCCTATTTTTGTTCTTCTATTCCCTTCTAAGGATCATCAAAAGGTCAGTGTATGTGTGTGTGTGGGGGGGGGTATGTATGTGCAGCATGCGGGTTTTTTTTCCCATCTAATGATCATATATCTACTGAATGAATTTTCAAATAATAAAACTGTGAGGCCAAAGTTAGTTCTTTGATGATACCCCCAGGGCCCCCTCATTCTTATCAATCATCACTACTACCATCAAATATATGGTATGGGAATTGTGCTAGTTCTTTGAATAGCATGGGGATATTTTCATGGACTTCCAAGGCTTGGGGCTCTTGTGAAAAAGGGGAATAGGATGAGGGGGGGGGACAAAGACAGAGTTTATTGTTTTTCCCTCCCCCCCTACTCCCCAAAAAACTAGCATGGGCAAAAAATATTGGGAAGAAAATAATTTGTAAAGCAAAATTTGAGATTTAAAAGACCCAGCTAAAATATAGATAGAAGATTGAAATTGGCAACCAAGAAAAGATACTGATAATTCTACTCTTCTTATATGTTAGCAGACAGCATGTCAGAATAGAAGAACTGTCTGACTTAAGAGTCACCAAGACTTCAGTCATCAATAATAATTTTTTAAATACCTATTATCTTCTAGGCACTAGGTTAAGCTCTGGAGACAAAAAGGAAGACAAAAGATAGTCCCTATTTTCAGGGATAATCCTCACAGTCTAATGAGGATAATGTTATGAAAAGAGCTATGTACAAAGCAGATATATACAGTATAAATTGAGATGATCAAGGGAGAGAAGGCATTCACCTTAAGGGGGATAAGTAAAGGCTTCTTATAGAAAGTGGGATTTTAGCTGAGGCTTGAAGGAAGCTAAGGAAGCCAGGAGGTAGAGATGAGAAGCAAGAACATTTCAGGCAGTGGGCAGCTAGTAGAAATGCCCAAAGCTGGGAGATAGAGTGTTTTGTTTGAGGAGCTGCAAGGAAATTAGTATCTGTATCAGAGAGTATGGCTGGGTATCAGAGGGAAGTAAGGTGTAAGAAGCCAGGAAAGATAGTGGAGGCAGGTAGGAGGACTTTGAATGCCAAATAAAGAAATGTATATTTAATCCTGGAATTGATAGAGGACCGGAATTTATTGAAGAGGAGAGTGACATGATTAGGTCTGATCTTTAGAAAGATCATTTTGACAGCTGAGTGGAATATGGGTTGGAGTGGGGAGAGATTTGAGGCAGGCAGACCTACCAACAGGCTATCCAGTTTGAGATGTCCAATAGACAATTGGACATAAGAGACTAGAGGTCAACACAAAGCTTAGGGCAGCTAATTAAATAAGTAGATTTGAGAATCTTCAGCATAGAGATGATAACTGAATTCATGGGAACTAAAGAAATTATTAAGTGAAGTAATATAGAAGGAGAAAAGAAGAAGGCCCAGAACAGAACCTTGGAGAACCCCAGAATTAGTGGTCATGACCTGGATGAAAATCTAGTAAGAAAGACTGAGAAGGAGTGGTTTGATAGGTAGGAGGAAAACCAGGATAGAGCAGGGTCACCAAAACTTAGAAAAGAGTATTGAAGAGAAGAGGGATACCAGTAGTGTCAAAGGCTGCAGAAGGGACCAAGGACAAAGACGGGGAAAAGGTTATCAGATTTAGCTGATAAGTCATCATTGATTTTTGGAGAGAGCAGTTTCAGTTGAATGATAAAGTTGGAAGCCAGACTATGAAGTTAAGAAGAGAGTGAGAGGAAAGGAAGTAGAATCATTGATTGTAGACAGCCTTCTTAAGGAGTTTAGCCCCAAAAGGGAGGAGAGATGCAGGGACGATAGTGAGGCTGGATGGATCAAGTGAGGGTTCTTTGAGGATGGGGGAAATGTGGGCACGTTTGTAGGTGATAGGGAAGCAGTCAGTAGACACAGAGATATTGAAGATAAGGGGGAGAATGGAATGATAGAGGGGGGATCTTCTGGAAAAGATGGAATGGGATCCCTTGTTCATTTAAAGGGTTTTGTTTTGGAAAGGAGTAGAGATATCTCTTCATTTGAGACAATGGTGAAGGAGATAGTGACAGAAAGCATCTGGGTAATGTGATATGAGGAAGAGAGGAGAGGGAGCTCTTGGCTTGAATTTTCTATTGAAATATGAAGAGATAAAGTACTTGGGATTCTACTTGCCAAGACACACCCAGAAACTATATGAACACAACTATGAAACACTTTTCATACAAATAAAGTCAGATCTAAACAATTGAAAAAATATTATTTGCCCATGGATAGGCTGAGCCAATATAATAAAAATGTTAATTTTATCTAAATGAATCTGTTTCTTCAATGCCATACCCATCAAACTATCAAAAATTATCTTATAGAACTAGAAAAAAAATAAACTTCATCTGAAAAAATGCTCAAGGATATCAAGAAAATCAACAAAAAAATGTGAAAGAAGGTAGTTTAGTTCTAGCAGATCTCAAACTGTATTATAAAGTGGTAATTGTCAAAACAATCTGGTAGTGTTTAAGAAATAGAGGGGTGGATCAGTGGAATAGATCAGGTACAAATTACATTGTAGTAAAGGACCATAGTAATCTAATTAATATATGATAAACACCAAAGATCCAAGCTTTTGGAACAAAAACTCATTATTTGACAAAAACTACTGGAAAACAGTATGGCAGAAACTAGGTATATAGTGGATCAACATTTCACACCATATACCAAGAAAAAGTCAAAATGGGTTATACATAAAGAGTGATACCATAAAGAAATTAAGAGAGTATGGAATAGTTTGTCTGTCAGATTTATGGATAAAGGAAGGATTTAGGAACAAAGAAGATGTAGAGAGCATTATAAAATATAAAATAGATAATTTTGATTAATTTAATTTAAATAATTTAATTTGATTAAAATTTAAAAGTTTTTGCACAAACCAAACCAATGCAACCAAAATTATAAGGAAAGCAGAAAACTGGGGAAAAATTTTTTTTGCAACAACTATCTCTGTTAAAGACTTGATTTCTCAAATATATAGAGAATTGAGTCCAATCTATAAGACTACAAGTCATTCTCCAGTTGATAAATGGTCAAAGGATATGAACAGGCAGCTTTCAGACAAAGAAATCAAAGCTATCTATGGTAAAAAAAAATGCTCTAACTTACTATTTGTAACAGCAAGCACCGTAGCATACCCAGGATGGCTACTACCAAAATTCTTTGATCTGCTTTATTAAAGGAAAAGCAACTTTAAAGGGGTCAACAATCTTTAATAAAATAAATAAATAAATATATATATATATGTGTGTGTGTGTGTGTGTGTGTGTGTGTGTGTGTGTGTGTGTGTGTGTATACACATCATTCACTTAGTTCAGGGGAAAAAGTCAGCACTCTGAACTTCAGAAAATACAAACAGAAATTAAATTACAAGTAGATAAAAAATACAGACAGAGAAAATAACACAATTCAGCGGACAGGGCTTTTAGTTGTCTGACCATTATATACATACATAGTTAGTTACCAGAGAGAGAAGCACCAACATCTGATTTTCAAAGTCTAGGGGCACAATGGATACCCAGAGTCTCATCTGGCCAAATCACACAACTCTTCCCATAAATGAACCCCAAAGCAAAACCTCACCTCAGAGTATAGATACCCTTCTTCAAGGTCAAAGGACTTCACAACCTTCGTGACCCACTGCCTAATTATAAAGTAATAAAAGGTGTGGATATTCCTGAAAAACAAACCTCCCCCCAATCAAGCCTGTTGGGTTCCACATGGGGCCCACTAAGGGACAGGGAAGATCTTCAAATTCCCTTACCATTACACTATTAAGCAGAGAAATGCATGTTAAAACGACCCTGAGGGAGCATTGAGATGTCACAGTGAATAAAGCACTGGCCCTGGAGTCAGGAAGACCTGAGTTCAAATCCAGCCTCAGACATTTAGCACAAAAACTAGCCATGTGACCTTGGGCAAGTCAATGAACCCCAATTGACCTCCAAAAAACCCCACAAACTCTGGAGTACCTCCTCACACCTATCAGAGTGGCTAATATGACCAAAATGGAAAATGTTGGATTTAGAGGGGATGTGGGAAAACTAGCACACTAATGCACTTTTGGTGGAGTTGTGAACTGATCCAATCATTCTGGATAGCAATTTGGAACTATGCCCAAAGGGCTATAAAACTGTGCGTACCCTTTGATCTAGCAATGACACTACTAGTTCTATATCACAAAGACATCCCCTAAATGTGCCCCCTCCCGCCAATGGAAAAGAACCCATCTGCTCAAAAATATCTATAGCAGTTCTTTTTGTGGTGGCTAAGAATTAGAGATCAAAGGGATGCCCATCAGTCAGAGGACTGCTAAATAAGCTGTGGTATATGACTGTAATAGAATATTATCGTACTATAAGAAATGACAAGAAGGATGATTTCAGAAAAACCTGGAAAGACTTACATGGACTTACAAAGAGCTTACATGAACATAGTGAAGTGAACAGAACCAGAAGAGCATTGCATAGAGAAACAACAATATTGTTTGATGAAGAACTGTGAATGACTTAGCTATTCTCAGCAATACAATGATCCAAGACAATCCCAAAGGACTAAAGATGCAGCATACTGTCTGACTCCAGAGAAAGAACTGATATTGATTAAACACAGACTGAAGCATGCTATTTTTTATTTTCTTTCATTTTTTCTTTTTTTTTTTAGTCTACTTGTACAAAATGACTAATATGGAAATGTACATAGTTGCACGTGTATAACCTATATTTGAATGCTTACTATCTCAGGGAGGGAGGAGGAGAGGGAAGAATAGAATTTAGAGCTCAAAACTTCAAGTAAAAATGTTTTTAAAAATTGAAAAAAATATGAATAGAAACTCTCAGCTCAGACAGTGGGAGAAGAGGAGTTATGGGAGATTTGATGAGGGATGAAAAATTTGGAAAAGTTACTGGCGAGGGGGATAGTGAGGATTACTTAGGGAGGGATAAAAGGAAAACCTTGTAGCATTGAGGGCCCACTTGAGATTATGAAACATAAATCTGTAGTGGATCCAGTCAGCATGGTTGTTTAGCAGCATGTGATTAGGAAAGAAGGCAGAGGATAGTAGGAGTACTATGGGACTGATGTTTAGCAGAAAAAGATTGGATATCAGATAATGTGGCAAGGGATTCAAAGGAAGAGAATGCATTGAGTGGAACTGGCTTACCAAAGGGTCAAGATGGGGAAGGGTAGAGAGAATAGCTAATACAGGGGTATTGGCCTGGAAAAAAACTATGAGTTCAAAGTCATGGTAATGATGAATAGGGTTTGAGGTGACAAAACAGAGGAACAGGTGAAATGACAGATTATGATCAGATAAGGGAATTTCAGAGATTCTGAACATGAAAATGGTACGTTTATGGGCAATGGCAAAATCAATGGTATGACCTCTGTGTATAGTTAAAGTGGGTTGGAGGAGTAGGTCATGGGAAATGACTAAGTTGAAGATAAGTGAGGACAGAGTGTTTGAGGAATTTCATTAAGTATGAGGGCAGGAAGAGGGAGAGAAAACCTATAATCCAGGCATTGAACTCGTTAAAGAAAAAGGGAAATGTCCTGGAGGTGGGTAACAAGAGCTACCAGAATTGTGATTGTGTGGTAGATATGGAGTTAGTGAACCTCAAAGGAGGAGAGGCTATTGAGTGATGGTGATGGAGTGTGAGATTGAAAGTGACAGTGGGAAGCAAGGAATATTCCAACTCCCCTAAGCTAGTGAATTGGGGAGGGGGGAATGAATGAAAATGCCATCAGTATTAGAAAGGGTGGTTAGGGAAATTATCATTAGAAGGGAGCTAGGTGGGGCTGCTAGGTGGCGCAGTGAGTAAGAGCGGCCGGCCTCGGAGTTGGGATGACCCGAGATCGAATCCGGCCTCAGAAAATGAGCACCCACACACAAATAATGACTAGCTGTGTAACCTTGAGCAAGTTACTTAACCCCAGTTGCTTAAAAAAAAAAAAAAAGAAGGGAGCTAGGTCTCAGTGAGAGTAAGAAGATGGAAGAACTGAAAATGGAAAAGATTTAAGATGGAAGCACATGTGTTACCTATGGAACAACCATTCAACAGCAAAGAGATAGGCTGCTTTAGAGTGGGACAAGGTTAGCAAGGTTGTTGTTTAGTCATTTGTTCAGTCAGTTGTTCAGTCATTTCACTCTTTGTGACCCTATTTGGGGTTTTCTTGGCAAAGATACTGGAGTATCTTCTCCAGTTCATTTTACAGTTGAGGAACATAGGCAAACAGGGTTAAGTGACTTGCCCAGGGTCACATAGTCTTTAAAGTACTTTGACAGCTTTAAAATGTTACATGAGTGTCAGCTTATTTTTTTTTTACTGGGCTTGTTATGAATAGTCAGCCTCTCTCCTTATCAAGGGACATTACTCTTCTCAGTTTAGCTGGTAGCCCTGGGATACCCAGTTTCATACACTTACTAGTTGCATTACCTTGGGAAAAGCATTTAAACTCTTTTTGCCTAAATTTTTTTTGACTGTAAATGGGGATCATACTAGTACCTACCTCACATGGTTGCTGTAAGAACCAAATAAGATAGTATTTATCAAAAAAAAAAAAGTGCCTAGCTCATTGCTTGGCATACTATATTATATAATTCCCTTCCTCCCCCTCTTCCCTCCTTGTCTCTCCCTTTTCCTTGACTCCCTCCCTCCTCTTTTTTCTCCCTCCCTCCTTTTATTTCTCTTCCTTTTCCCCTCCCTCAACCCTCTTAATCAAACATTAAGAAGCTCTTTCCTTTATCTAGACTGAACCTGAAGGCAAAAAAGGCCCAACTAAGATCAGATTTCATCTTTGAACTTGTTTTAGAATTCTACTGTTTTCTCTTGAGTCCTTTAGTTCAAATTTCTTTTGACTTCTGCTCAGAAACCCATTTTAGTTCTTAGGTCTTATCGTATCCCCCCTCAGGTAAACATTCTCAAGGTTCTGCTGTAGTGAGAAAATGGGATGTGTATGTGTTTACCTGTGTGTGTAACTCCTCCCACTATGTTCCTCTTTTCTATGTAAATAGCAATAGATGGTTGGCTTGATGACTGACAGGGATAGTGACCTTGTTCTATTTCTCTCCTCCCAACCCCTCTCCCCCAACAACGCCTCATAGTTTGGTCTCTCCTAGGTCTCTTTAATTGATGTTTACATAGTGCTTTAAGTTTTACAAAACTCTTTACATACGCTATCACGTACATTACTTTTATTCCATAAGGAGGTGTAAGGATCAAGTACTCCGAGGAAAAAAAATTGTATCACATCACAACAGAGTTGTATGGCTGAAAAGAGGGTAGGCTGGTCACGTAGTGAGTAATAGAGAATTGGACAATCCACGTGTGCTCCACTGATATGCCTTCAATGTCAAAGGGACAGGTACCAACCCTTTGGATGGGACCTCCCGTGAAGGCTTTACAGGACAATATGGGTAAGACACACAGGATTAGAAGGTGTGGATGGAGGTGTTGCCTACATTAGATTTAAAAATCCATTGAAAAGATAAAAACAACAACAACAAACAACTATAGGGACATAGGAAATCATCAATTCCAGTCTCCTCATTCTACAAATGGTAGTGAATGATAGTTGTGAATGACAGAGTTCAGATTGGGCCCTAAGTCCTCTGACTCCACATTCGTATTTTTGTTGTCATTGGTTTGTTTGACATTATTTCTATTTCTGTTATCATTGTAACACTGGGCATAAGGATAAGGGAGGGAGAACAAGGAAAGCATATAAGCTCAAAACTTTTATTTTTTGTCAAATTTTTAAAACATTTGTTTTGTTTTCTATAGTAACTAAAAAAAGAGAAAATAAATACATTGTTCACTGCTTAACTTCTTTAGCAGGGGAAAAAATCCCCTCCAAGTGTGTTATGTGCTAATGTCATAAACAGCTGTTAGTCCTGCTCAGTGGGAAGAAGCCTAGAATGTACTATTCTTAGATCTAGAAAACAGAAGTAGGTCAAGTTACAATGACTCCTGTAAACATCATTTTTCCCTACAGATAAAAGTACAGAAAGGTATATGTGTATATTTTAAAGAATATAAAATTTTTGAAATATTTAGCAGCCCATTACTCTCAGGTTCAAGGAGGGAAACTATATGTTGTATTTGGAAGGCAGAATAGACATTTTCTATCCTGAACTCAGTTTTAAGACAGGGAATTCTCTGAAAATCAATAGGCACCATTATTTGCTGCATTGTTCATTTAAGGATCCAGAGACCATATTGGTCAGGCCTATATTAATACCCAAGATACTGTCCCCTGGGCAAAGCTGTTGTTGTTCACCTTGTAAATATGCAAAAAAAGTTAACTTATTTCCTAGGCCTAATTATGAGTGTCCTCTTTGTTAGTTCAAATCTTGCCTCGCCATTTACTAGCTATTTGAGTAAGTCACTTAACCCTGTTTGCTTCAGTTTCCTCATCTGTAAAATGAGCTGAAGAAAGAAATGGCAAACCAGTCCAATATCTTTGCCAAAGAAAACGTTAAATACAGTCATGAAGATGCAGACACAATTGAAAACTACTAAACGGCAATAATTCCTCAACCCAAGCCATAAGATAAATGTTTCCCGTAGCAATTTCTGTCCAGAATTTCATGATGATTCAGAAGGAGAATATTAAAAAAGAGAACTGAACTATTTTTATTTATCAGAAAAAAAAATTAACCATGAATTTTAAATCTGGGAGTGTTCTGGGGCCAGATGGTATTACCTTAGTAGTAAACACATTCCTGGCTCCTTTTTCTTCAGTAGCTATGTTCAATGTATTGTGAGAAAACCAATTACTTGTAACATCTTACTTTAGACCAGTGATATGCTTGTTCAAGAAAAGAATAAAGACATAAGCAAATCTCTTTCATGCCCTTCTCAAAGTAATAAAATTCACTTTTATTTAATGCCTCTTAGGAGATAGGCAGTACAAAATTATTATTTTTATTTTACAGACGAGGAAACTGTGGCTCAGAAATGTTAAGTAACAACCAGAGTGATATAATTAGAAAGGTTCTGAGCTGGAAGCCAAGTGTATTCTCCTGTCATCCTTCCCACCCCCATTTCATGATACTACCTGTTAAATATTTTGTCTATGTCTAATGAAAAAAAAGTTTTAGATGGAAAGAAAAAAGATAAAGTTGTAAAGTCAGTAAAATCAAGAAGTATTTGACCAAACATCTATTGTGGGGTCAGTTCTAGGTTGGGCACAGCAGGAGGGACAAAAGCAGCAAAATATCAGCTCTCTCTGCCCTCCAAAAGTGTACAGCTTAGCTTTGGAGACAAATTTCATACACTTGCAATAATGAGATAACAATATAGGACAGTAGCTATGAGATACTTCAAGCAAAGACTAATGGAAAGTGTCTTGGCCCTGAGTCAGAATACCTTAGATTTAAGTTCTTCCTCTGACACAGTTGCTGTGTGACCATGGACAAGTCACATAATCAATCTGAGCTATGGGAACCTAATACAAATGACATATTCTTCATCTACATGGGTGGAGAAAGTTCCTGTATGTTAGCATCACAGGCCAATGTTGTAGTCTAGTATTAAATTTTATTATATATCTTGTAAGTGCTATAGGATAGAGAGTGATTATATGATTCTTTGGTTTCTATTATAATTGCTGTCCCTTTTGAGGGGAATTTGATTAGGGAATATTTCTGTTGAAGGTTTTTTTTTTTTAATTTTTAAGTCATATTAGAAGGCAGAAGACTTATTTAGCAGGGTGCACAGAAGCAAAGTCTCTGTTATTAGGGATTCATTGAAGGCTTAAGAAAGAAAAGCAGATAAAATATAAGCAATAGTGTAACTATTCTATATCTTCTAGTGATAATGGGGAGAATGTCTCTAGAGACCCTTTTCTGTGATCCGCTATTTTGACATATAAGAATATTATTCTTCTGTCATACTTGGTCCATTTTGATTCTGCCTTTGGTCTATCTAGGAAACCTTAGGTTTGAAATTCATTTGAGTTTGTGATTTTCTAAGAACAGTAGGCATCTGTTAGAATAAATCCTTAAGGGAAGTATTATCTTTCTCAGCTTTATTAGACAGAATGGTATAATGGATAGCGCTCTGTACTTGTTTTCAGGATTCCTATTTACTTATTAGTTGTGTGATTATGGACAAGTTACTTTAACCTTCGCAGTATCTCTTTTTTATACATTCCCTTCTCTCCCTTACACAATGACCATACTAGTTATAGGCCCCCACCAATTGTTGCTTGGACTATTGCAATAACCTTCAATTGGTCTCAGCTGCCAAAGTGATTTTCCTAAAACACAGATTCGATCGTATTGCCCTTTCTCCACTCTCAACAAATCCCAATGGCTCCCTATTACCTCCAGGTAAAAGTAGAAATTCTTCTGATTGGCATTTAAAGCCATCACCACATGGACCCTTTCTACTTTTTTCAGACTTCTTACAGTTTACTCTCTTTCACACATTCAAAAATCCATCCACACTTGTCTACCTGCTATCCTTCAGCATAGTACTCCACCTCCAAATTCTATGCATTTGCAATGGCTGCTCACCGTACCTTGAATGTTTCCCCTTCTCATTTCTGTCTTCTAGCTTTCCTGAATTCTTTGAAGACACAGCTCAAATCCTACCTTCTGCAGGAGACTTTTCTCTGCCTCCTAAGGGAAGATACTTCCTCTCTCCTGCAAGTACCTTCCTTCGATAATTCTCTCTCTCTCTCTCTCTCTCTCTCTCTCTCTCTCTCTTTCCTTCTCTCCCCTCCCCCATCTCATCTATCTATCTTTTATCTATCTATCTTTATATCTTGATTTACCTATTTGTATGTTGTCCTCTTTACAATGTGAGTTCTTTGAGGGCAGGGACCATATTTTTGCCTTTCTTTATATCTCTAGCATAAAGCACAGTGCCTGGCACATAGTAGGCACTTAATAAATGCTTGTTGACTTGATTGGCGCACTCCTCACAACAATGCACCTCAACTACGTATTTAGCTATGTATTTATGAGCAATTCATTTAAAATTGTACAGCCTCAATTTCTTCACCTATAAAATGGAGATGATCCTACTTGTATTACCTGCTTCATTGCATTGTTGATGAGGAGAGTGCTTTGCAAGCCTTAAATTATTATGCAAATGTAATTTACTATTCTTCCTATTCCCAAGACCAGCCGAATAGTCAGCCTCTTGATGCATGTTCCTCTATTACATTAGACTTAATCATATCATTCTGTTTAAATTCAGCCTTATTGTTAACAAATTATCTAACCACTAATTAAATGATAACATGCCACCGATGGTGAGATGTTATAAAAAAGCTTTTTCCAAGGTTCTCAAGAGCCTTGGTCAAGAAGGCTACCCTGAGGAGTAATATTCCCCACCTTTTCTGAGATGTGTTTTCTTTTTTGGGGCTCCTTAGGGACTTCTGTTATTCCAGTCTAGCTCTAATTCTAGAGCTTGGCAATCATTCATTACCAACAGGTATTCCTGTCCCCTAAAGTCCTTTTCTGATGATGTTGGAATGGCATGTTAGGGCTGTAGCAAAGGCTACACAATTCTAAACCAGGATTTCTTAGGCTTTTGTTTGGTAAAATAGACACGCTTGTGAATACACTTGTATCCTTTCTGGAAACAAAGTCAATGAGCTTGCTTCTCTGAACCTCAGGTTGGATGTTTTAGTGCCAACTTGACAAAAGGAAGTTTTCTATTGGTTTACAAAGATGTTCTGGCAGGGAATTCATCCTCCTGAAGCTTGAGGAGCTCTATTCCTAGGTCTTCTTGGGTGGAGAGTGGATGGGCATTCTTCCATGTTTTCCCCCTAGCAGTGTAATCTTGGTAACTAACCACCAAGACATGATATTCTACATTGCTTAAATGGCTATGCTATCTGTGAGTTTTGAAGAATGGGGGCGGGGGGTAGGAAGAAGGAGGAATGAAGTCATGACTCTACTTCTTCTTCCAAAAATACATCAAGGAAAAAGTTGCAAACATGAGACTGTTAGCTAATTTACATCCTTGGAAGTCACCATTTAACCTAGGGTTATAGTTAAAAATATCAGTCACATTACTCTATAGACACACTTTGCATTCCTTGCCATGAAGGGAGAAATAGGTAGAAATATTTGGAAGGAACTGGAGATGTTTACAAGGCTAGAATTGTATGAGGCCTGCCAATACTGGGTCACCAAATCTCTGAGTTGGAAGGTACCCCAAAGGCCATCTAATCCAATTCATTGCCAACATGTGGTCATCTAGGCTTTGCCTGAAAATCTACAGAGATTAGGGAGGGCACCTAGTAAGAAAGCTATTTTACCCTTGGAGAGTTCCAAGTTAAAAAACTTGGAAAGTTTCTCTTTACCTCCAATTTTACCCATTTTTTCCTGGCTCTCCCTCTGGAGCCAAGAGGAATAAGTTAATTTCTTCCATAGGAGAGCTACTCATACACATGTCATCATGTCATCTTTAGTCTTCTCTCCAGGCAAAACTTTCACATTTCTCTCAACCAGTTCACATATGGCATGAATTCTAGGTCTCTTATTCCTGCCTGCCTTCCTCTATACACTCTCCAGTCCCTCAGTGTCCTTCCTAAAATGCAGTGCCAGGAACTAAACATAATACTCCCAATATAGTGTGACCAGGACAGAGCTCAGTTAGCATGATATTCTAACTATGGGGCCTGACTTTCAGACTTCTGTAATACACAGGGTATGTCTTCAGTATCCAGTTACAACCTTAGTGGTGCAGGAAGGGGGAGGAACAGAATAAACAAGAAATACCTTGCCTACTCACTGCAGAAAGAGGACATGGCTGAATCTTGGCTCTGGGGAAAAAGTGAGGAAATATGCTTTCTTCCTTCACTTGGAGGAGAGGAAGAGGACTATAGTTATAGAACACTGCACAAATGGTTGAACATGATCATTGTATTGGTTGATTTTCCTTGATTACTTTTCTTTGTTAATGGGGCAGAGCATTAGGGAGGGTTGTAAAGATCTTCCATCCAGGCAAGCACAATAACTATCTTGGTACTGGATATGAAGATGTGACTCAAAGAAAGGAGCTTGACCCTGTTAATTACCAGTGATATGCCAGAAGCTTAACACCTCTTGAAAAGTCACCACTGAAATTTCCCAGCAAGTCATAAAATTGTAGAATTCACAGACTCAAATAAACTTGGGCTCTTATTTTCAAAACCAAGGTGGGGGGTGGGGAAGGGATGAAGCTGTTTCGGTTTCTAATCTTGTAAAACACTTCCTCAGGGGTATACTGTTTAACCACAAAAGATGTTAAATCTATTAACACTGAGAGAGGAGCCAGTTAGAACTTCAACATCAAATGACGATTCTTGATTCTTTCCAGGGTTGATCTAAGGTTTAGGATTCGTAGCTTGAGAAAGGAGGTCAGAGCCTGTTTAATCTATTTCTAAGCTTCTGTGAAGGACAGCAACTAGAGTTAATGTAATTAAATTATGCATGCACCCTCAAATAATTAACACAAATACTTTGATGGATGGGGAAATCACTTAAGTGGACTTAAGGGAACACTCTCTCAACTTGTATAGATCAACAACCCACACAAATAATGTTAAAGGTCTTCCTTTAGGTGTCTTAACATTTCATAACATCCTTGATCTAGGGATAGTGGAAAGAACTGAGGCCCAAAGAGGTTGAATGACTTGTCCTAGATCACACAGGTAGTATGTATGTAGTAGAATTGGGATTTGATTCTTGTATTCTGGGCTAAATTAGCTTATTTCTAATTCTATGATCTTGTGACAGGCCCAGAGAACACTCAAATATTTTTCCTGTGACTCGCGGGTAAGTTGCATTTTTCTGCAGAAGGGAAAAAGGATGAAGTGATAGAAGATTGTAGGATTTTGCTTCTGTCCTGCCTTGAACACCATCTTCTAGTGACATTATGACACCGTAATGAATACCCTTTTGTCAGTTCTATGCAATGGCTTGTCATTATGGGAATTTCTCACATCTCTGGACAGAATAATCTAACTCAGTTTATATTTAAAGGGGCAAACTTCCAGGTCACATGACCAATAAGATGGAGTAGATATTTTCTCTAATTCAAACTCTCAAAAACCTCTGAAAGAGGAATTATATACTAGAGGTAGAGCAATTATAGTTGTCTCTTCAGGACAAGAAACCAAGAAGCTGAACAAGGTAATAGTCTTATGAATTAACAGTGTAGAACAGTAATGCCCAACCTATTCACTTAAAATCCCTAGCCCCAACAGCTTCCACAATCTATCATGGTTCACAATCTGACCCAATGGATTGTGTTCTGGGACCCACTTGCTAATTTCCCTGAAGCTGCTACCAGTGACAGCAGATTCTTTGCCATCTTAACATCTGTGACAGTGAGCCATGGCCCTCAAATTTGTCATAGCAGCTTGCAGAAGAAGGGAAGGTATAGGAGAGTGGGACCATGTTCTACTTGGAGTGACCTTACTCAGTAAGTAAGGAGTGACCTTACTCAGCCAGAGAACTAAAGAGTAGAGAGAAATAGGGCAGGGCATCAGTATGTAAGGCTGCCTGGCCTTGAAGGAAAGGGTACTAGAATACAGCTCAGGCTAGTCCTGTCCTCCAAGAAGTCCCTTGGGGCTGGGATTGAGGTCCATGAAAAATTAATTCCCTAAAGTGGAAGGAGGATGAGACAGACTTTGTGGTCCAGCCTCCAGAAGTAAACCCACTGAAAAAGTTAGAAAGTGAGTGCTAAGGAAATAAAATCCCCAAACCACTGAAGGTATTAGGAGAAAGGAAATAACAGTTAAAAACCTAGAATTCAAGGAGATAAATCAATAGGAAAGATACCAAAATCAGAAGGGAAGATGGCTGCAAGTTTCTCTAATAAATACTCCAAGGCAAAGCAAATTGAACCAATACCTAATGAAAGAGTGGATCTTGTGGATTATCAGGGGAGTGTTAATCCATGAGATGTTTCAAAAGGGTTCAAAAGAGATATCAGAATCTTTAAAGAAGTTAGAAGGGGAAAATGGCAAAATTTATGACTTGCACAACCAAAATAATTAGTAGAATAGAAAAACATGAATCCATGATGATGAGTCTTTCCAAAGAAGTGAAAGAGACTGATTGGTTAGGAATACAATATACTGAAGTGAAGAACAATCTGAAAGAATAGAAACAAAAAGCAATAATTTAAAATAGCATATGAACTTTATACAAACAAAACAAATACATTGATCATTAAGATGGAAGGAGTAGAGACAACTTAAAGACCACAGACCTCCTAGAATAACATGGAAAATTTTTTTTAAAACCTGAACACCACAATGCAAGAAAGAATATAAGAAAACTGTTCAGAACTTCTGAATACAGAAAACAAAACTCTAATCAAAAGGATCCAAAGAATGCCCCCCAAAACAAAACAAAGCAATAACAACAAAAACCCTTTGCTTCAAGCTCCAAGAAACATAGTCTTTTTAATTTTAGTGACAATTTCAGTAACAAATAGCATAGAGTCTTCTGCAAATGACCAAGAAAAAGGACCTTCAATATAAGAAAAAAGAAATTCAAACAACACAGATTTTTTTGTACCTGTCAGAAACCCCAGAAAGGAATGGAATAATGTGTTCTGATGAGCAAAGGAACCAAGATAGAAGCCAGCATGGCATACCCTGCAAACCTGAGCTTAATGCTGAAAAAAGATGAACATTGTAAAAAAGAGAGGCCTTTGAAACATTCCTTAAAAAGATATAATCAGGATATCCAAATAGCAAATACTCAACAACAGAAACACCACAAAGGTAAATAAATCAATCACTAAGGAAAGCACCAGTAATGATATAACCATCACTAGAGACAACAAACCAAAAAATATACAGAAAAAGAAAAAAACATCTATCAATTTAAAAAAAAAGCAACAGAGAGATCACTGACCCTGGAGTCAGGAAGATGTTAGTTCAAATCCAACCTCAGACACTTGACACGTACTAGCTGTGTGATCCTAGGCAAGTCACTTAACCCTGACTGCCTCAAAAAAAATACAGCAGAGGACCCATGAACAATTTTCTTTCTAAACATTCACAAAGGGATAAATTGAAATTGGAACTTGAAGGAAAAGGAATAATGTAGCAGAAGAGTAGGCCTGAAAAACCCTGAATTAACCACCCTCCACTTCCTAACCCCTAAATGAATCAATGTATTTTGTAGAAATGAGCTGCAGAATGGGAGAGTGCACAAAAGGAGAAAGGGAAGGTAGAAAATAGAAGGGAATATGCTATGTACCTTTATTAAGCTAATGGTAAACAGCAAAGGAAAAATAATTTCATATAGTCTCACAAAGAAGAGAAGCCACACGAGAATGAGTAAGGTGGCAAAGGGAGGAATTAAAAAAGGGAGAAAGAAAAGGAAACATCTCGACTCACTGGTAGGAAGGGGTCACACTGAAGAAGACACCCAAGGGAGGAACAATGTAATATGTAATGGGAAATAGGGACCTTATAATTGGTATAACTTGCAGGGATTATATGCTCAGGGAAATCATTTCCTTTGAGAGAGTTATTGTTGGTGATGGTTTTCGAAGAGGATCAATGACATCATGGGGTGATGTCAACTTGGGCATGAACTGAATTTAAGTGAGGCAGTTACACAAAGTCATCAGCCTCACTCTTCCAGCGTCATTGAAGGCCAGTGGCAAGACAGAAGTCAAGATGACTGGTGATGGCCCAGGATGCATTTGGTGACCTTGATGTCTTCCACGTCTGATCAAGATCTAAGCACTCCATAGTACTTTCTTTAGCCAGCATATATATCTTTTGGCTAGCAAGACTTCCTATAGGTAACTTGTCTGCAGAAACATAAATCTGAGGCTGGAATTGTTCCTCTTTAGAAAATACCCTGCCTCAGGATAAGGGGATTTTGAGCTCTTGGGAACAGCCAGCATCCAGAATGGCAGGAAAGCATGGATCTACAGAGGAGATTCCATAGCAGATGGGAAAGAATATAATCATGGGGAGTCCAAGGGCTGATCTTCATGAATTGATATTTTGAGAGGAGCACAATAGAAATAAGGATGGAGGGAGTAAGATCTAAAAGACAATAACATAAACTGTTTAGAAGAGGGAACTCAGACTTTTTACTTTAGAAACTTTAATTCCATGCTGAATATAAGGAGACTAAAGAAGGAATAAATATAAAGACCATGAATCCAATAATAAAAATTTAGAATAGACAGAAAGGGAAGAAAATTACTGAAAAGAACAAGGTGAAGAAATCCCTTTTAGAGAAAGGTGCAGAAATTTTAAAAAAGCATCTCTAACAAACATAAGAAGTTGAAGAGGAAGAGGAGGGGATTTTAAATTAATTACTTAGCTGAGGTGGAGGAAAAGAAGGGAGGGAAGAAAGAAAGAATGAAATAACTAAATAAAAAAGAACCAATAAATTAAGTTAATCTACAGTACTAGGGAAAAGATTGACAAAGATGAGGTAAGGTTGAGGGTGAGGGAAAGACTGTCTGAGAATAGGGTTATCTTAAAGTAGATTAAATAAAAATAATTGTAAAGATAAAAATATTATCTTATAAGAGAAAAATAACAACAAAATCCCAATTCAGAAAAAGCAATAATAGAGTAAAAATGGAGGAAAATATAAACCTAAATCTCATAACTTTAAATGTGAAGAGATTTAAAAAATTCATTAGAATTAAAGAGAGTGATAGATTGGATAGAGTGATAACCTATAATCTGTTGCTTAGGAAAAAAAACATACCTAAAAAGCAAAGATACACACAGAATAAAAATGAGGAGACAGGAAAAAATTTATATGCCCCAGGAAAATCCAAAAGAGCAGGAGTTGCAATCATGCTATCACATAAAGAAAAAGACAAAAATTCATAATATAAAAAGGGACAAGCAAGGAAACCACATTATGCTGAAAGGAACCAAATTGAATAAACCAATACCAGTATTAAACTTATATGTTCTAAATGCCATAACATACAAATTTATAAAAGAAAAATTTAGTGAATTACAAGAAGACATAGATAGTAGCACAATAATAGTAAGTGACCTAAATGTCTCTGGCTCAGATTTTGATAAATATTTAGAGAGGCAACTAGATAGATAATTTTAAACTTAATTGACTCATTCATTTGATCAGAACATCAGTTTGATAGTTTTTTTTCCCCAAGACACATTGAATTGAGCAGCTTTTTGGTTAAATTGATAAAATCACCCATTGTCTGCATCATGAACACAACCATACTGTATTATACATTGAATATAATACACCAATAATTTATATTCAGACATCCATAATATAAGTGCTACCTCTGTAGACATGTTGTAGTGTAAAGAATTTGTATGAACAGTGATCAAGGGAAGTGTTGCTTAAATTTTGTTTGTTATTTCCTTTATACATCCTGGTTTACCTTAACTTTATACAAAGAGAAAAGATCGGGATAAAACATAATGGAAAAGAGGCGAGGGGTAGGATTTTATAAAAAGGAGGAAGGAGGTTACTACATGATTTTGGAACAGCCAGGCAAAGGCTCAGAGTCAAAAGATGAAGACTATATGTGAGGAATCTGCCAGATGGCAACCAACTAGTTGTGAATGTTTGACTGTACTAAAATTATTACTCACTCTCTGTCACTCCAGGATGCTATCTTGTTACAAAGCATGTGGTGACAGAAGCTGTATCAAGATTGCCCATTGCTGGAGGAAAAATAAATTCATTGGGCCAT
The DNA here is from genome assembly GCA_011680675.1 of Gymnobelideus leadbeateri. Lineage (NCBI taxonomy): Eukaryota > Metazoa > Chordata > Mammalia > Diprotodontia > Petauridae > Gymnobelideus > Gymnobelideus leadbeateri. Next base: position 623,562 of record WOXC01009073.1, read on the forward strand.
GTTGGGCTTATGTTATAATGAAGACACAGAGAGTAGTATGTTCCCTTTAATAATGTCACTGAGCTTTGAAGAATAATGGAAAATGTGCATCTGTGAATACAAACATATGCAAGTTTCTCTGTGCATGAATTAGAGAAAACTTTCATTACCATATTATCCAAATATAGATCACAATTCCTCTCCTCTAAATCTGGCTTTGTAAAAAACCTGAGTGTAGCCTGTAATAGCATCCTTAGTAGGATGGTCAGGAATAAGAGATCAATGAAAGTGACTCTCACAGATGGTATACTATTAGTTGTGAATTTTTTAATGTCGACATGTAGTGTTATTGGAAACATGGAGACAGTATGGTATAGTGGAATGGCTGCTGGATTTAGAGTCAGAGGACAGAAGTTCAAATATGAACCCTATCTCTTGCTACTTGTGTGATCTTGGGCAAGTCGTTTAACCTCTTTGGGCCTCAGTTTCCTTATCTATTAAATTAGAGAAGTGGGCTAGATTTCTTCTAAGATTACTTCTTGATCTAAAGCTATGATTCCATGAACAGTTTAGAAAACAGTAATGAAAGAGGTAGCCCTAATGTGGCAGATGGGACGGTGGAGTAAGGTTAGAAGCTTTCCTTGGAAAGGAGAATGGCATCCAGATGGTAGATGTCATCTTTGTCAATAATCTGGATATTGAACAAACTGTTTAAGAGAGAAAAAGTGATGACAAAAATAAATAAAACATTCATTTAAGTGGAAAGAAATGTAAAAAACCCCACTTTGATAAAAAAAAATACATTTCATGTTAATTTAGTGTGATATTTCCACATGAAAGTACATATACATATACTTTATACATAAGCATATTTAGAAATATATAGATGTGGACTAGACCTGCCATCTTATTGATACTCTCAAAGAGGAAATTCTCCTCCAAATTTAGTTCTCTACCATTTATAATCTAAGTGTCTAGAACATTTAGAGGTAAACGATTTGCTTAGAGTCATACATTCAGGATATGTTAGAGGCTAGACTTGAACTCAGGTCTTCTAAGCCCCGAGCCAGCTCTCTTATTACTCACACAGCCTATCACACATACACTTACACACACACACACACACACACACACACACACACCACATACATACATACATACATTTCTTTTCAGAGAGACCGAATTTTAAAGATGTCATCTATATTCAGAGATAATCCATTATGGCAATTTGGATAGAATAAATTTGGGATTATGTAGAAACCTTATTGATTTATTCTGTACAATCAATGAATAAAGGTTTTGTTGAATAAAATTATAATATATAGATGATTATAAGGAGGACCTTTAGAGTATTTAAAAGAACAAACTTCTTTCAACAACACTTAAACTCTTTAGACTCAACCATTTATACATAAAAGAGATATGATGGTTGTCAGTTACATCTAATCATTATATGACACTCCCTCTGGGATCATTCCCTCAACTCACACTGGTATTAAGCGGGATACCCAGAGGAGAAGCTACTCCTACTTTCAGAGTTCTAGGGGGAGTCCTGAAGATGATTTTAGGGAGTCGTGAGGATGGTTTAGGGGGTCCTGAGGATGGTTTTAGGGGGTCCTGAGGACTTTAGGGGGGATCCTGAGGATAGCTATCCTCTTTACATGACCCCTAGCTCATAAGCTCTCACTTGTGTGCTTACCTTTAACAGTTAGACAGTAGAATCAATTCTTTAGCAAAAACAAAACAACAAAAAACATTTACTCAGAGACAGCAAGAAGAAGAGTTACAAAGCATTTCCTTTAAAGCATGGTGTATACTATCCCACAAAGACACACAGAGTCTGGGAGGGGGAAAAGAATAAGCACAAATTTAAAGTATAGTGGTAGTGGGGTACATGTGTGGAGCATATGCATAGATAGCCAGGTCAACTCACCAATCTGGATCTGCAGGGTCATGATTTTTGTTTGTTTGTTTGTTTTTGTCTGTTTTATTTGCTTTGACTTCTGGAGGGTCTTCTTGCAGTCTGCTTGTAGAGCATAGCACTGATAATGAAAAGTTGCTTCCCTGCTCAATGGAAGTGATTCCTCTCAAAGTATGGTGTCTTAGATGGATAGGTCAATTCCCTTCTGGAATGGATCAAGCAGGTTTCTTGGCTACTGAGCTGGTTCCTCACTGGGCTCAGTGACTGCTGGGAAAGACCAGGCAGCTTGCTTGGCTACTAGACCCAGCTGCTCCTTGGCAGAGATGGGCAGGTCATTTAGCTCCTAGGCAGCTGCTTTCAGAGTGGCTTTGGTGGCATGACCACTGAACTCTTCACAGACCATAGCATCTCTGCTGGACCGGTCAATCTGTTGGACACCCAGCAATTGCTTTCTCATGGCTAGTTATGGTCTCTTACCACCTTTAGCCACAAGCTTGGCTGGGTGGTACTATACATTCTTCAGCTGGAGTGCTACAAAGATCTTTTTAGCTGGAATGCCATGAGTATCTTTCATAAAGAGCCATGACCCTTAGCCTAGGATTGACAGAAGCCTCTCTGTGTTAACTCCTTCAGAGCCAGTACTCCAGGAAAGACGTAGGAGAGGTTTTAACCTCCCCTGTTTATGATTTCTTCCTGGTTCATGGGTGACTTCCCTAAAATTTAATCTTTGTCTTTATTTATGATGATCAGTCATATTTCCATTGGGTCTTATGTAAAGGTATTGAAGAGATCTATTCCCTGGGTAAAGTTACTTGTCTCACTGTCCTTTTCATAGGCAAATGAACTATTTAAGGGTTGTGGTAAGGACCAATCAGATAAACTAAGCAAACAATAAACTACTCTCTCTAGTCATTTAAAAATAATAAAAAGTATTATTTGAAGAGATACTCTACAATCCATAGTTCTTCCTGAGAGGCAGCTTGTTGTAGTAGAGGGTTGGTTTTAGATTCAGAAAGATTTGGGTTTAAGTCCTTCTTCAGATACATTCTAGCTGTGTGACCTTTCCTAAATCATTTAACCTCTCAGTGTCCCAGGCAAACCTCTAAGATTGTAAATTGTTGATCTGCATCTTGTGGAGAAAGATCTGGAAATTCCCTTTACTGATTGTGAAGAAAACATTCTTTTTATGAATCTTGGCTGGCTTTTTTTCCCAACTTGTCCAGCTAAGTGAGTTTTTGCTCTGGAGATATACTAATAACCTTCCTTGTTCCAGAAAGCTACCAATCACATTTTCCACAGTTGTCTTAGATTAAAATATACACTAGTGTGATGATCCACAGAGAAAACCATAGTTGACATATCATGCAGCAACAGGTGCAAATGCTAGTATATTGTACTGTCTGGCCCCTAGTCAGTTCTGAAAAAGCTAGAGATGACTTCGTTCAGGACCCAGCAAGAATTTTCTAGTTCAAAGAGCTCAATCCTGGGGTGGTGCTCTAATGCTCAGGTCCATTCCTGTGTCAGTGCTGGTGCATGACTCCCAAATGCCTGTCCCAGGGCTAATCTTAATTCTTTTCTTAGTTCATGAGTCTTGAAAGCTGACTCAGCAATCCCTATTTGTTAAAACTTCAACAGCAGGAATCAGGGAAAGGTTAAATAAAGACCACAAATCAAGGGACTGCAAAAGTCAGTGGGAAACACAGCATTTTGGAGGTCTTCATGATTTTAATAGCAATTGATAGCAAAGAACAGAACTGTCATGTGTAAGTCAGTACAACCCTCTGGCCCCCCAAAGCACAAATAGCCACCCATCTGTCCAGGTTATTCCTTGGAAATGCTTGGTTAATGACATCACTCTGATTGCCACCACCCTTGTGGCCCTCCTCCCTGGGGCTGACTACTTTAGTTGCTGCTCAGAGACTGGGAGTCCAGACTGCACTGAAAGGACAGTGAGAGCAGAGCAAAGGCTCAGGACCAAGACCCAGTTGATCATTTATCCTCACCTGGTAACGAAGAATTGTCATTTAATGTTTACGTTGAATGTCTGTATGCATGTGTGTGTGTAAATGAGAATGACAAAAGGTTACTGATTTTGAAAAATGTGCTTAGAGGAAATAAACATTATACACTTGATATTCCTTATAATATAAGGTGAATAGCAACTTTGGTTTTTTCCACATGGTATATGGTTATTTTTCCCTTTTTTCTTTTTTAGTACCTTTCTCCTTTGGAGTTTTGCCTCAAGATTATAAATGATAATCTCCTGAAAATTCCCATGCAAAAGCATTTAGTGTCTGCTTTGCTTTACTAATCAAGGTTTCCTGGATTTCCCTTTTATCCATGGTTCATGAGAGGCAGTGTGGTTCACTAGGAAGAACATTTGAATCCCGGATCTGCCACTTGTGTCTTTGGGTAATCATTCTACTTCTCCAGGTCTCATTTCCTCCTCTACAAAATGACGACATTAGATTAGACCTCTGAGGTTCCTTCCAGTTCTAAATCTAGAGCCCTATTGGGGGCAACACTACATGGAGAGGCAGTAAGGTATAGTGAAAAGTGTGCAGGATTTGAGGGGAAGGATGTGGGTTTTATTGCTGGTTCTGCACCTGTGTTACTTATACCCCCCTTTTCTTCCCCTGTAAAATGAGGGAGTTGGACTAAATGACCTCTAAGGGCCCTTCAAACCCTAAATCTGTGAGCCCATGATAAGACACCCAAGAAATTGGATGGTTTGGCAACAGGCATGAAGACTGTGAATTCAACTCTGGATGGGATTTGATAGGTGGTGAAAATTGGCCTTAAGTCAGTCAATCAAATATTTATTAAACACTTACTATATGTCAGATGAGAGACAGAATGGTCTAATGCATAGAGAGCCATTGCCCCCAGAGACAGGAAGCCTTGGGTTCTAGTCCTGCCTCTGATACATACTAGCCATTTGACCTTGCATGGTAATCTAAGCAACTCTCTAAGACTATAAATTGCAGAGAGAGAGAGAGAGAGAGAGAGAGAGAGAGAGAGAGAGAGAGAGAGAGAGATCCTACATTGGCAGGGGGAGTTTCCTCATCTAGGAACTCCTTATACCAATGATGGGCAGCTATGTGACACAGTGGCTAGAGTGCTGGGCCTGGAGTCAGGAAGACACATTTTCCTGCATTCAAATCTGGCCTCAGACACTTACTAGCTGAGTGACCCTGGGCAAGTGACTTAACCCTGTTTGCCTTAGTTTCCCCTTCTGTAAAAGGAGCTGGAGAAGAAAATGGCCAACCACTCTAGCATCTTTGCCAAGAAAATCCTAAATGAGGTCAAGAAGAATTGGATATGACAGAAATGACTGAATAAAAACAGCAATAGCAATGATAACACATGTTTAATCCCCAACTCTATGTGCCAGGGATGGTGCTAAACCCTTGAAGGTAATCTGCTAAGAAATAAAAGTTTACTGTTCTGGGTCCTTACTAACTCTGCTTCATGTCCCCTAAGGGATGCTAGCTATGTAAAAATGACCTGAGGAGTTCTTAAAAATTGTCAGAGGCTGATAACCTTTAATTTTTTTTTAAGGAAAGTGCCCTTGTACTATATTTTCTTGGGTTTAATGATGAAAATACTTTAAAATTTGTTTGTAAGTATGAGAATGCAAGATGCTTTATGATGCAAGGTAACAAATCTATTCAAGGTCACCCTTAAAGTGCAAGTAATTCTGCAAGATAGACATCAAGAAAGGCAATATGTCAGCCAGTCTATCAGAAGAGAATGCTCTGTTGGGAATTTACAGCTATTTTGTCCTATTAAACCTGTTAATCCCCGTAGTCAGCCATCATAGCATTTCAGAGCTGGAAAGGCTCTCATGGTTTATCTGACCCCAAACCTTTATTTTAGATTCACTATTGTTGTATACAGTTCTGTTCAAGAAGTGGGCTTGGTTCAGGTTCAGTGCTTAGACTCTTGGGATACAGAGCTGAAAGGGACCTTACAATCATTTATCTAGGGGTGGCTAGGTGGCAAGTGAATAGAGTCATACTGGTCCTCAGGTCCTCCTGAGTTCAAATCTGGCCTCAGACACTTAACACAGAAAACTAGCCATATGACCTTGGGCAAAGTCACTTAACCCCAATTGCCCTACTCCCCCTCAAAAAAAAAAAAGCAAAAAAAAAAATAATCTCTCTAATCCCATTTATTTTACCATGGAAGAAACAGAGAAACAGAAAAGCAAAATGATTTGCCCAAGGTCATCCAGGCCCTCTGACATCAAATCCAGTGCCCTTCCCGTGTTACATTGTCTCTCTTACTAAGTAAATGGTCATTGGACAAGTTATTAAATCTCTCTGAGCGTCCGTTTCCTCAACTGGAAAATTGGGATGATACTTGACCAGCTTGCATTATAGAGTTATCATGAGTTTTAAAAGAGGTAAAGCATATAAAAATTCTCTGAAAAGTATAAATTGCTCCACACATGTAAGGTATTAGAATTATTTCCTTCATCTCCAGAAGTTCTGCTCACCCACTGCTATGTATGGTTCTTTCTTTAAAATGCCAGAATAATAATGGCAGCAGATATTCAGTAGAACTTTACAAAAATGTTTTTATTTGAGCCACACAACCATCCTGTTAGGAAGGAAGGGCAGGTCTTATTACTCTTCATTTACAGATAAAAAATGAAGGCATAGAGAGTTAAAGTGATGTGCCTTAGGAAGATTTGAATATAGGTTTTTTGACTTCAAATCCAATTTTCTCTCCCCTCCATTCTTCCATCAGTTAGTTGACCAGAAGAAAAAACTGAATGAAGATCTTAATTTAACTATTTTAAAAATAAAATTTTATTGATACCTTTTATTTTTACCTTGTTTTATAAGTCCCCCTGTATATCTTTATCTAATTGAGTAAAAAAAAAACTGAACTGAGTTTTTGGTGGTCTATAAAGAGAGCCATCATCATTTCTGGACTCACAGGATCTGGATTCAATTCCTGCCTCTAACATTACCTAATTATAGCTGTCCCAATTTATTTGGTTTATGTGGAGAGGCGGTATAGCCACAGCTCATCGACATCATACATGGCTAATAAGTGATTGCATCTGATCAAATTCATAAAATTCATAAAAAAATAAAATGTGTTAGTATGATACTATCCCTTAATACTTCTTGAGCACCCCAAAATGTGTCAAGCACTGTGCAAGATGTGATATCAAGATATTACCCCTGTTTTTTTTAGAAGCTTATAATCTTAATACAGCACGGCTAAAATTAGGTGGCACAAGCTCTTATTAAAATAGCAGTACTTCTAAATTTAGCACTTACTCCCTAGGATTGGCTATTATGTGAGAGGTGTTTTTAGGATTATATGGATGTGATATTTGCAAAATTGTGGACACTGGAGAAGGTGGGAAGCTTCTCTGTACTCCTGCCTTTGGCACTATATCCATAAACTTCTAAGAAAGAAATAACATTCACTCCAAGCAATTTAAGGAGCTTTACAGGCTTAGTGTCTGTTTCTTTCTTTGCTCACCAGCAGGAGGAAAAGGACAGGCAGTTGCCCAGGAAGGCTCCCCCAAGTTTCCTGTTGACCCATCTTGAGCATGGAGAGATCTACGAGAGAGCTGTTTCTCAACTTTACTGTGGTCCTCATAACTGTGATCCTCATGTGGCTACTAGTGAGATCGTATCAATACTAAGAAGATGAAGCTGGAGATCCTGCCATTGGTCAGCACAGAAGAATTCTCAGGAGCATGGGAGCTCTCCTGTGCTGCAGTATGCCTTGGGATGCCCTTGTGTGCAATTACTTATCCCTGGATGTAGCTAGGATAGGATGAGGGTTTTCACTTTGAAGAATCATCTCTGTCCTGTGCTAATGCTGTGTTTTAGGGTTCTAGGTCTGTGATCTCACGCTTCTCTGATCTGTGGCAATGTGGTTTTGTGTTTCCCAAAATTCCTTTGTCAAAATTTTGGCAAACATTGTTTTTAAGTGGCACTATCACATGTTTGAAATGGGGATCATTGTGAAACAGGATTGTACCATATACTGTCTCCATCCCTCTATAGCTCCTGTTAGCCCCTATGCCAGCCTCTCTCCTCAATGTTGTTTCTAAATCAAATTAAAAATCAACTCTCTGGTAGAAAGAGATGTAATGTAATTAGTCACTATGGCTGTCATTTAAATAAAAAAATTGAAACCTTGAAAAACATCATTTGGAATATTCTTTATCCTCTACTAACATCTTTTCTGACAAACTGGGATTAGTCAGTGGAGAGGGCTTTACACTGGGAAAAGAACTGGTCCTGTTAAATTGAAAAAAAATAACGTGTTTTAACGGTCTGCTATGTTCAAAAATCTTCAGTGACTCCATATCCAATCAACTAATAAGCATTTGTTAAGCACCTACTGTGTGCTGTGCACTTATTTATTCAACTCATTCAATTACGCAGTATTGATTAAACACCTACTTTTTGACTTCATTGTACTATGTACTAGTGGTGAAAAAAAAAAAAACAAGAAGGAGGTAATCACCGCCCTCAAGGAGCTTATATTTGATAGGCAGATACAATCAATCAATCAATAAACATTTATTAAACATTATGCATTGGGCATGCTGGCTAGGTGGTACAATGGATAGAGTGCCAGGTCTGTAGACAGAAAGACTCATCTTCTTGAGTTCAAATCTGACCTCAGACACTTACTGTGTGACCCTTGGCAAGTCACTTAACCCTTTTTGCCTCAATTTCTTCATCTGTAAAATGAGCTAGAGAAGGAAATGGCAAACCAATCTAGTATCTTTGCCAAGCAAAGTCCAAATGGGGAAACAAAGGATTGGACACGACTGAAAGAACTGAAAACAACAACATATTAGGCAAATTAGTACATATTAGGGATAAGAAGAGAGGCAAAACCAGTCCCTGCTCGAAGTTTACATTCAGAGCTGAAAATATATAAATAATTAGGTACATACAAAATGCGCACAATAGATGGAAGGTATCCTTAGTGGTAGAAAGTAACCACAGTAGAGGAAGGTTTTTTGTAAAGGGTGGGTTTTGAAATGAAGCCAGGGATTCCAAGATGTGGGGAGGAAGAAGCAGAGCGTTCCTGGTGTGTGGGATAGCCAGGAAATAGCTTGCAAGCGAAGTCCTCCCTCCTAAGAAAGGGGGCTCACCTGCTTATGGCAGGGGTAGGATTTTTAAGCATGACAACCGCTGTCCCCTTGACCACAAATGCAGCATGTTTGATTCTTGAGTAAACAGTCTCCAAGTCCATGACTGGACCACAACAAATAGTCTTCAAGGTGTTAGGGTCCTTGCTTATTACCAGGGTTATCATGGCCAGTAGCAGTGATGGAGCATCTGGTTTGGTTCACTTGACAGTTACAAGCATGGGGGATTGTTGTGCCAAGCTCAAGGCACAGGTGTCTCCCAATAGTATCTCAACAGTTTGCTTGTTGATTTCCCCATCATGTTGTGAGCTCCTTGAGGACAGGGGCTGTCTTTTGCTTCTTTTTGTATCCACAGCACTTAGTATACTGCCTGACACACAGTAGGGGCTTAATAAGTGCTTATCGACTAACTGATTGAAGTAATTTCATGAGATAGAGAGTACTAAAAACTGGGAGAATCAGGAAAGGTTTTATATATGAAATAAGACTGTAAAGATTGCTGGGAGCTAGACCATGGAGGACATTAAATGCCAGGATTTTAAATTTTATCCTATTGGAAATAGATACAAATAGAACGTAAGCTCCTAATAGACATGAATTATCTCCCTTTTGTCTTTGTATGCTGGATGACAAAAGAGGGAGAGAGAATAAGTATTTTATTAAGTTTCTAGCATGAGCTAGGAGCTATATTAAGTGCTTTATAAATATTATCTCATTTGATCCTTACAAAAACTGTGAAGTAGGTGCTATTATTATCTCCATTTAATAGTTGAGGAAACCAAGGCAAACAGAGGTTTAGTGATTTGCCCAGAGCTCCTGAGTTTCTGAGGCTGAACTTGAACTCAGGTATTTGTTACCCTAGGCCAAGAGTTCTATCCATTAGCTGCCTGCTAAGCCATTTTCACAGATATTTGCACATGGTAGGTACTTAATCAATGCTTTTTGACTGAGTGTTGGGTGAACTTGGAGCCACTGAAAAGTTTTGAGTAGGAAAAGGAAGTTTTTTAAAAAGTTCTGTGTTTTAGGAAAACGACAATCTCTCTACCATCTCATTTTCTTTTACTGTAAAGTGAGAAGATGATCTCTAAGCTTCCTTCCTAGCTCTAAATTTTATCATCCTATGATCCACTGTGCAACATAACGTTTCACATCAGTCAAGTTTTGTCAGCTGTCCACGATTTGAGCAGAAGTTAACCTGGAGCATCAAGACTACGTTTCTATTAATTTATGTGCATGAATTAAAAAATACTTTATGCCCATGGTTATTTGCTATCATTATGCGAATAAAGTTAATCACTGGTTGAATAAAAGTACCACAAGCTAGGAATGAAATATTAAAGAGAACCTTACATATATATTTATAGAAGTAATAGAAATTTGTGATTTTTGATTCTTGTTATATGGTATAGCTAAGTAGAGGGACAGCTTCAAACCACAGAGAACACATTTATTAGTTATACTTAACTCTTGGTCATGACTAAAGACACAACGCAAGGATCATTAGATTTCTTCTATTTTTGAGATAGCCATTACACAGGGCAGCTGGGTGGCACAGTGGATGAAATGCCAGACCTGGAGTCAAGAAGACTCATCTTCCTGAGATCAAATGTGGCCTCACACATTTACTAGTTATGTGACTCTGGGCAAGTCCCTTAACCCTTTTTACCTTAGTTCCTTATCTGTAAAATGAGCTGGAGAAGGAAATGGCAAACCATTTCAGTATTTTTGCCAAGATAACCCCAAAATGAAGTCATGAAGAGTTGGACATGACTGAAATGACTGAACAACAACATTGCCAAGAATTATCAACAAGGCCATATTTACACAAACAAAAATAGAAAAAAAATTTAAGAAATTACATAGATAATCCATGTCTCAAATTATACAGTTATTGGGAAAACAAACTCTGAAATACTTCAGATTGGTTATTTCCAATGATTCAATACACTAGTTAGTTGTTCAGGGCAATTTTTCTGTGTCTACTAGATAGTTAAAGTTTCATAGAAAGTCTTGTAGACAGTATTAGTATCATTTATTTGCCCATGATAGTTCCTGCCACTGTGTCACTACATTTTAAACACCTTCTTACTTCCTTCCCCCAAATACTTCAGTCTCTTTCTTTTCTGAAAATACATACTCAATTCTTTCAGTGAATAATTCTTTGTCTTAATATTTCAATTACCCTTTGGGACCAATATACCCTTTATCTCCAAATGAACTTTTCTCTATCTCCTCTAAATTTTTTTTTATTACCTAATATCTCCCTTTGCTTTACCCCAGCACAATCCCATTTGGATAATGATATTATGTTGAAAGTCATTGATGAAAAAAGGGGAAAGGACATATTTATGCAAAAATATTTATAGCAGGTTTTTTGTGGTAGCAAAGAATTAGAAATTGAGGGGATGCCCATCAATTGGGTAAAGGCTAAACAAGCTGCGGTATATGAGTGTAATGGAATATTGTGCTATAAGAAATGACAAATGGTGGATTTTAGAAAAACCTGAAAAGACTTCCATGAATTGATACTAAATGAAGTGAGCAAAACCAGTAACCAAGAAAACATTGTTCATGGTAACAGCAATCTTGTAGGATGACCAACTATAAATGACTTAGCTATTCCCAGCAATACAATGAATGATCCAAGATAATTCTAAAGGTCTCAGAAAAAATGCTATTCATTTCCAGAGAAAGAACTGATGGTGTCTGAATGTAGATTGAATCATATATTTTAATTTTCTTTATTTTTTCACGTTTTTTTCTTTTGGTCCATTTCTTCTTTCACAACATGACAAATATGGAACTATGTTTTATCTGATTGCACATATATAATCTATATCAGAGTTATTTATCATCTTAGGGAAGAGGAAGAAAATTTGGAACTCAACATTTTTAAATGGATATTAAAATTTGTCTTTACATGTAATTAGAAAAATTATATATATAATATACATACCCATATATGTGTATATGTGTGTGCAGATATGTATATATCTATATATCTATCAGTTGATGGAATATCCAGGAAAAGCTGGTTTGCTTCCTTCTTTATCCTAGATTGGTTTATCCTCATCCTGGGTTGTTTTTCTTGTTATATTGCCTGTGTAGATGCATAGATATTTTGGAGGGGTTATCATTTGTCCAGGGCCAAGATGCATGGTCTATGCTGGAGAACACAATTGATGTTTTTGGACAGTAACAATAAAGGAGGCATAGCTTGCTTAGTTCTTAACATCAGTGGAAAGATGTTCAGATGCTGACTTCTCATTTAATCTTTGCAAAGAAAGACAACTTGTATATATAACAGCTATTTCTTCATGAAATATGGATTATTCACTCTCTTTTGATTTCTTAGACATTATCTGTCTGCCTACCATTGACAGTGTTTATAAACCACTCACCTTGGCCTGATGAGTTGGGCATACTTTGAAGGTTAGCCATCAAAAAGGTATGAGTGGGACTGGATTGTTGTACCAATTTAGGGTCAAATTATTGCTAAAAAGTAATTTGGACAATTTTTGCCTATGCCATAGTATAGACTTTCTTAATCTTAACTGTATACTGTTCTAAAAGAGCTACAAGTTTGGTTTATTTATCTCAGAGTACACTAATAAACAAATTCAATTCAACTAACAGCTTTTAAGAAAGTCTGATGGATGTTTTTTGCTTTTTATGTCATTCACTTCCCAACTAAAATACATTTAAGCAAAACAAAGTAACACAGTGACCACACTGGGATTGATGCCTTCTTCTGTTCCCCTCCCCACCAAGGTCTCTTTAGACAGCATAGAACAAGCATGATTTTACCCAAGGATATATTTCCAATAACTGCTTTTCTGTATTACATTAGAAAATGTTCATGCATCATAGAAGAGGGCTATAATGGATTTGTGATATCATCTTGGGGGGATACCCTCAATGTGTGCAGATGATAGCTCATTTTTGCCTTTTCTTTTTATGAGATTCTTGTCCATATCTTCTCATAATTTCTCTTAAGGACAATCATCCAATGTGCTAGGGGCCTTCTTTTTTTGGGTTGTTTAGTATTACATGGATACTAATAAAGCACTTGGACTCTTTAACTGTAGTCCCTTGCTTTTGAAATATGATGATTCCACCTCCTTTTCTAGCTTTTCTAGGTATCTAGACCCTTTAAACGATATATTGAACACAAGTCCTCTTTGGTTAAAATATCCAGCAAGGCATATACTTGGGAATGATGTTTTCAAGGAAGTTGCTGGCTTTGACATTCAGAATTGGTATCTCAATTGCTTTAGGAACTGATTAAAACAGGTCTTTCTGATTCCTGACCTCAGTTTCCCCCTCTACTTCTTTTATCACATACTTTTAGAGTCCACTTTGTACCTAGTGATTGGAAACAACATTAAAGTTCATTTTAATGTGGTCCCAGGTGGGTTTGGAAGTCCCCTGAAAAATAGAACTGTGGCCCTGTATATGTGAAGGAAGATATGATTCTTGATTGGCAGAGAGATTTCTGATATGGAGAAATGAAGGAAAAGAGAGAAGGATGGTAAGAGAGAGGACATTGACTTTGCATGATAGATGGGAGGCCTCCAAAATTAAAGGTACATGGGGAAAAGTCAGCAATCAACATGTCCCTTGATTCACAGTGTGTGGCCCAGAGATCGCTAAGAATGCTAAGAATACACATATATCTACACACGCACATACACACACATACAAATATATGTATATGTATATGTACATACTCATTATTTGTGATTGGTTTTTGTGTAACAAGCAGATGGTAAGATGTTGTTCAGTTATTTCAGTTATGTCCAACTCTTCATGACCCTGTTTGGGGTTTTCTTGACAAAGATACTGGAGTGTTTTGCCATTTCCTTCTCCAGTTCATTTTACAGAAGAGGAAACTGAAGTAAGCAGGGTTAAGTGACTTACCCAGGGTCATGCAGATAGTAAGTGATTGAGATCAGACTTGAACTCACAAAGATGAGTCTTCCTGACTTCAGGCCTGTACACTTTACCGCATAGCTGCCTTATATGGTAGGAAGGGAGCCCTAATATGGCTGAGTTTAGGTCAATTTTCCCCAAGATCTGGGGTAGAAGCACTTCCAGCACCTTAGTGACCAGGAAAAGTGGTTTTTATCCTAACCCCCCCCCCAAGAATCATGCCCCTAAGACTTTAGATATCTGATGTGTATTAGATGTATATAATTCTAACCCCAATACCCCTCTTAAAGATAGAAAAGTGGGAGTAATTGCCTAGTTATAATCATTTATCTGCTTCCCACAAAGGTAGAACTTTAGTCTCCCTGAGAAGTCTGGTAGGGTATTCCAGATAGATCCATCTATCTATCTATCTATCTATCTATCTATCTATCTATCTATCCCATAAGGCTACCCATATTCTGTTATATACCATTTGTTACATTTGTTTTCGCTTTTTAGGGGGAAAATTGTTTTTTTCTGAGTAAATAAAATGAAAATTGCTTTTAGTAGTAGCTCCTCTATATAGTAAATGCATGAAGGGACAATAACTTATAACTCAAATTCTAGCCAATAGCATCTGATTGAGATCTTGCTTGTAAATTGCCTTTCCATTCATTTACACACTTTATATTCAAATGGAGAGCTGAGATTCACGGACAAATCTTGGAATAAGGTGGGAAAAAATCTATTCTCAGTACACTGAATATCATAACTATGTGGTACCAGGCATCTAGTTACAAATAAACGATAGCAGCAAAACCAATAACACAATAGTGAGATATTTTGTTTAGACTTATTTCTGGAGGTGGTACATTTTTTAAAAGGACATTGATAAACTAGAGAATTTCCAGAGGAGGGTGAACAAGATGCTGAAAGGTCTCAAGAGCATGCCATATGGGAATTGGTTGAAAGAAGTGAGAATGTTTATCATGGAGAAGCGAAGCCTGGGATCAGAAGAGAGGGGGAAGTGTATGATGGCCATCGTTAGTTTTTAAAGGCTATCATACAGAAGAGAGATCAGGCTTATTCTTCTTGGCCCCAGAGGACAGAAGTAGGGATCAAAGATTCAAACTTAGGCTTGATATAAGGGAAAACTACCCAGCAACTACAGCTAAAGTGGAATGTGTTGCCTAAGGAAGTAGTGTGTTATCCCTCTTGGGAAGTCTTTATTCAAAGGCTAGATAATAACTTGTTGGAAATGTCATAGCACAACTTCTTATTCAGATACGGGCTGGACTCACTTGAGAGTTCATTCTACCTGTGACTGTGACACCATCATTGTGTCTATTTACTAGTGCTAATCACAGTCCATCTATGCCTACTCATTTTGGGCACTTTTTGCTCAGAACATATTGCAAATACCCTTAGAGTAGAGATTCTTAACCTGAGATCCATGTACTTGTTTTCAAAATATTTTAATAAATGTTTTAATACAATTGGATTCCTTTGTAATCTTATGTCTTGTGCATTTAAAAACATTATTCTGAGAAGGGGTCCATGGTCTTCATTCACCAGATCACCAGAGAGGTTCAGGGCACAGAAAAAACATCAGAGGACCTCCTTTGATTCTTTGACTAGTTTGTGGTTCTCAGTGACCCACTCAGGCTGTCCATCTACTATCTCGCATTCTCGTTACATGATTGGCATTAACACAAGTCACTTAACCCCAATTGCCCTGCCTTCCCCCCTCCAAAAAGCAACTCTGAGTTGCCAGCAATTTTGATTCCTGTGAGGTCACAGCAACCCACAATTCATAGGCATAGAGTATCAATCAATCAACTGATAAATAAACATTTGATAAGCAGCTATTATATGCTAGGCACTACACTGTATGCTGAAGTTACAAAAACAAAAATGAAAGGTCTCTGCTCCAAGAGACTGTTCCATATACACTAATAGGAGGCAATACATGCATATAAATATACACAAAATAAATGCAAAATAATTTTTAAAGAGAGAAGACCAAATTAAAATCAGAGAAATTTATTAGCAGGCTAAGGAAGGCTATTCATATTGAATAGCACTTCAGTTTCTTATGGTACAGATTTGATTTTTATAGTCTTTCAGGTCTTCTTAGAGGATATAAAAAATCAGCAACATTGGATAGCAACTTAAGATGGGTAAGTAAAGCATTTCAAAGAAGGGGAAGTAGAGAAAGGGATCAGCCAACAAAGAAAAAGGAAGTATTTGGAATGCAATCTGTGGACTTAACTATAAGAGTAAGAAAACAGTCCTTGTTTAAGGGCAGAAGACGCAAGGTGATCAGGTACTTTAATAATTGTGAAAGAAGTCCTTTTAAGCAGGGTCTCTTATCCAAGGACAAGTATATGTTATAGTGGAAGGTGGGGCAGTCTGCTTTTATGTGTCCTTGAGTAGTTTGTAGATGTTTTCTTTTTCCATCAATAGGGGGTTGGAGACTTTCAAATATTTGGTCTTTGTGTGTGGGAGTTCAGTACATCAAAATGATTATCATTCTGATTTTCCCCAAGTTCATGCTAAAAAAAATTGGCTTTGTAACAGAGATCACATTATGCTCACTGAAAATGCTACATATTTTCCCATGAGCAATCCACCCCAATCTCTTCCTCTTATTTAGTAATGGATTCTGTTTATTAGCTCTCTGTAGCATCTGAACAAGATGGACTAACTCAATGGCCTATTCGTCTAAGAGGGTGCCATAATCTAGGCAATATGCTTTTTTGTTTGCTTTATTTTTCCAATGTGGATGACTAAGCTGATCTATTTTGACTGACTGGATTTCACTGGCAGGCATTCCAATGTTCTAGGGTTTAATGAAATTAGCATGCTGTTATCCCAGTGAGCAGATGCAATCATGATGTGATGATGATGATGATGAAGCTCACATTTCTATGACTTCAAGGTTTTTCCCCACAATGACCCTGTGAGGTAGGTATTAGTATTGTTGTTATTATTATTGCCATTATATATATATACAAAAAATCTGAGTGTCAGAGAAATTAAGTTACTTACCTGGGATCACAGAGCTAGCAAAGACTGCAGCAAGACCTGGAGCTCAGGTCTTCTGACTCTAAGACCTTGTCCTTTCCACTTTACTATGTTGACTCTCATAACACAGCTGAATATTTCATGTCTCCCCGATTTATGCCTTGATTGATGTTGGTACTCAGTGAATTGTTAAGATTATTTCCATGGTTGCACCTGTCATGAAAGCTTGCATGATGTTAATGTGTGCATATTAGAAATCTTTCAAGAAAGATTTTAAGGCTGCATTTTGTTTGACTGAGTTAAAGGTTATTTTAAAATCAACATATAATAGACAGTGGAATTTTATAGTCGCTATACCTCTAAGACAATTGTGAAATTAAAAACATTTCAAGAGAATATAAGCATCTTGCATTGGGATACCCTCAATAAATGAACAGATTATTCTTATCTTATAGAAAAAAATAAGTAGTTACAAGGGTAGATAATTGCTGATGTCATTTTAGTGTCTTTTTTTTTTGGTGATAGTACCATTCATGACCTTTTCTGTTTTTTTAAAAAACATTTTTCCTCTTGGAGAAACTTGAAAATTAATTGCCTTTGATTCAAGAGTCTTTAAAATATGCTTCATGCGGCACAGTGAATAGAGCACTGGCCTTGGAGTCAGGAGGACCTGAGTACAAATCTGGCCTCAGACACTTAACTAGCTGTGTGACCTTGGGCAAGTCACTTACCCCCAATTGCCCTACCTTCCCCCCTCCAAAAAGCAAAAATAAAATAAAATAAAATAAAATATGCTTCATCCAGCACAGATTTCTTCTGTTTCTTTTGAATGTATGTGATAGAATTTGTTAAAAAATGATTGCTTATTCTACTATAAAAAGAACTCCTACAAATATTTTTGGACATATGGATCCTTTTTTCTTTTTTTCATCTTCTTGGTATATAGATATAGGTATATAGAACTGCTATATTTTATATAGCAGTAGTATTTCTAAGTCAAAGACAATGCACAGTTTAGTGAATTTGGGGATATAGTTTCAATTTACTTTCCCCAAAGTTGGGCTAATTCACAGTAGTATATCTATTTTTTTGCACCTCTTTTAACATTTGTCATTTTCTTTTTATGTCATCTTTGCCAAGCTGATGTGCATTAGGAAGAAACTCAGAGTTGCTTTAATTCACATTTCTCTACTTGTAATTTAGAGCTTTAAAAAATTTGGCCATTGATAGATAGACTAAATTTCTTCCTCTGAAAACTTCCTGTTGATATCCTTTGATCATTTATCTATTGGAGAATGGCTCTTGTTTTCTCTAAATTTGAAGCAGTTTCTTATGTATAGTTTCTTGGATATAATAGCACACTTCTGAAATAAGATCTGCACATTGAAATACATTTCCTTAAGGTCCTTTGCATTTATTGCCTTCTTTCCTTCTCTCTTTTCTTTCATCACCTTGACATTTCAGTCGCCTGAAATATGTTTAGTCTAATACCATAGGGGTTAAAACTGCCTTTAACTGGCTCTCCTTTCAAGTCAAGGCTCTTTTATCTGTAGCCAATTGGCTCTCCAAAATAAATATGCATTCTTTCCAACTTCTTAACCTACTGTAAAAAGTAAGAGCACAAGTCTTCTAGTCTGAGATAAACAAATCCATGGGTGCTGAGCAACAAGATTCTAGAATAAAGCACTTTTATCAAAAAGCAATAGAATTTGGGGAAAGTAAAAAGGAACTGGGAGCCCAACATCATGGAATACCAATCTGTTGGCATTGGGCTGAATTTATTGTCCATTCATTTGGCATTTAAAAGGTCATTGGTTACCTTGGAGAGGGTAGTTCAGTTGCTTTTATGAGGTGGGAAGCCAGAGGGTTTAAAAGAGAGTGAAAGAAGAAAATGTGGAGGTAAAGAGTATTTCTTTTTCCCAGAAAATTTGTTGTAATAGGGAGAGGAGATATAGAACAATTTCTTGAGGGAATGGTAGGACAGACTTAATGGTTTTCTTTTTTTAAAGGAATGGAGAAGTAATGGAGATAAGAGAAGAGTCACATGCCTGGGTACCTGGGAGAATGGTGGTTCCTTTAATAGTAATAGGGAAGAAAGGAATAGGAGAATGTTTGAGGGAGAAGTATCTTTCCAGATATGCTCCACTCCTTCCTGGTCTCCTTGACATTCCCTGAACCTAGCACTGTGTGTATATATAAATAGATATAGATATAGATAGATAGATAGATAGACAGATAGATAGGTAGATAGATAGATAGATAGATAGATAGATAGATAGATAGATAGATAGACAGACAGATAGATAGATAGATAACCTTTTTTTAGGAGTTTGGTTATGAAAGGAAAAAGGGCTTTAAAACAATAGCTTTGAGAGGGTGATAAGGTCAATGAAAATTTCTTAAGGATTACACTCAAAGACTTTCGAGCTTAGTAGAAACTTCCACTGGTACAGCCTCTGAAACCTTTGAGGTTTCATGTAATAGTAGGAAGAGCCCTAATTTGGAGTCAGAGGATATGTGTTAAAATCTCAGCTCTATTGTTTGCGACCTCTGTGACTTTTGGTAAATCGTCTGTTTATTCTCTTTGGACCTTAGTTTTCTCATTTGCAAAATGAAGGGATTGGACTAGATCAAGGATTCTTGAACTTGAATCCTTGAACTAGCCAGATTGTGTAATGGATAAGATGCTGGACCCTGGGGTCAAAGAGACCTGAGTTAAAATATGGACTCAGACACTAACTGTGGGACCATGGGAAAGTCATTTAACCTCTGTCTGCCTCAGTGCCTTTATCTACAAAATGAGGATAAAATAGCACTTCCCTCCCAGGACTGTTGCAAGGATAAAATGAGATAATATTTTGTAAGCACTATGCAAACCTTAAAGCACTATGTAAATGCTAGCTATTATAAAAGTTGGTTTAAAAAACTAATAACTATATTTCAGCATAATTAGTTTTATTTTATGCATTTAAAAACATTATTTTGAAAATGGGGCCATATGCTTCACCATGTTGCCAAAGAGATCCATGATACAAAAAAGGTTAAGAACCTAAGGGTGATTTCCAGTTCTAAGTATGGTGATTGTGAGAATGCATTCCAGGTTAGCAGGGCAGCCTGTCAACATAAAAGCCAGATATACAGTGCTAGGTTCAGGGAATGTCAAGGAGACCAGAAAGGAGTGTAGTATATCTGGAAAAAATACTTCTCCCTCAAACATTCTCCTATTCCTTTCTTCCCTATTACTATGAAAGGAACCACCATTCTCCCAGGTACCCAGACATGTGACTCTTCACACTTTTTCATGCTTCCCCCCTCCCAATGGCTGATCAATTCCCAAATGCTGTTGCATCTATATTTACAATATCTCTCATATATGTCCCATCTCTCTTCTGACACTGCCACCACCCTATCCTTCATCACCTCACACATGGACAATTGCAATAGCCTGCTGGTTGACCTCCCTAAATTGTCTTTCCATTCCAGTCTGTCCTTCACTCAGCTGTCATATTGATTTTTCTAAGAAGCAGATCTGACCATGTCACCCCACCACTCAATAAACTTCAGAGGCTCCCTATTACCTCTGGAGTCACATACAAAATCCCCTGCTTTGCTTTTAATGTCCATTATAACCTGGTCCCTTCCTACTTTTTTAGTCTTCTTATGCCTTATTACCTATTCCCTTGCACATGCTCTATGAGCAAGTGACCCAGGCCTGTTTCTCACACAAGACACTCTATTTCTTAATTGTGTTTTTATTGGCTGTTTCCTATGCTAGAGTGATCTCTCTCCTCATCTTTGCCCCCTGGCTTCCCTGGTTTCCTTTAAAGCTCAACTACTAAAACCCCATCTTCTGTATGAAGCCTTTCTTAATCACCCTAAATACTAGTTATTTCTTTCTGAGATTGCTTCTGTTTTACCCCATCTATGTTAGTCCCTCTTGTTTATATCTTGTCTCTCCCATTGGATTGTGTACTCCATTTTTGCCTTTCTTCATCACCCCGGCACTCAGGATACAGCCTGGCATATAGTAAGGCCTTAATTAATGTTTGTATTCTGGACTTGTTGAATTGTTATGGAGTCTTTCACAAAGTAGGTACTGGAATGACTATTAAATTGAACTCTGTTAACTTTTCCAACATCTTCCTATGACCAAGAACCTTGATAAAGTTTCCCTTATCTTCAAAGAACCCTGCCACCCCCTCCAGCTATCATCCTAAATCTCTCTTCTCATTGGTAAGCTTCCTTAATGATTAGTCTGTTCTCTGCTTCCTCTTATTCATTACCCACTCACTTCTTAACTGGGATTCTATCTTGCTAAACTTTCTAGTGAAAGTTTCTATGGAAACTACTTTTTCCAAAGTCACCACCATCCTTGTGACTTCTGGGCCAAATGCAATTACCTTTTCCCTTCTCCATCCTACTTGACCTCTCTGTAATGGTAATGGGAGTTTGAAGATCTTCCCTGCCCCTTGTATTTGCAATTAAATAGGTACTTAGGACTTAGTTTCAAGTCACCAAATAAGACCCAGAATTTGTGAATCCCACAGTGAAATGGACTTGTTGTTGTAACAGGAAGGGACAGAACAGGGAGGAGCTAATACCATATATAAGGAAAAACCCATGCTGAGAGAGGCCAGAACTTCTGGGAGCAGGCCTCCTGAGGCTGAACTACTACTGCTGGAGAGAACGAAGAGAACTGAGAAGAACTGAGAAGAGAAATGAGAACTGAGGACTGAAGTGAGAATTGGGAAGGATGGAGAAATGAGAAGAGAGAACTGGGAGGAGGCATGGCTGTGGTGTTTGTACTTTGTCTGTTTTGATGTTACTTTGTCAGATTCATCTGCTAATGGAGGACAGTGCTGTACCAGAAGCCCTGGGACCTCGCTGCTGGTTCAGAAGCCCTGAAAGAGAATTTTCTTGTTGCATCTTTACAGAAATCCTGGAGGAGGGTCTTGCTGATGATTTCAGAGGTCCAGGGACCATGCTAATGATTTGTGTTGATTCCCCAGACCTTGTTGTTGGGTCTATGTTGATTTCACAGGCAGAAAGTGAATTGATAAAAATGCCAGCAATGTGAATGAATGTTATTGTGGCTCTGTTCAGCTTTGTCTTCCTGGGGACTGAAACTATGAAGGACTTGAGGTGGACTAGATACTGTGAGCTTCAGTATGGAACAGGAACTAGACAACAAGCTGGACGATAAGGAGCTGGCAGGAGCTGGAACCATGGAAGCTGAGAGCCTTGAGTCAAGATGAAAAGACCTCTCCTTGGGTATTTAATGCAAACTGAGAAGATCATGATTTACTAGGGGTGGAGAACTTTGACCTTTACATTTAGGTGATTGAGTTATGGACTTACTAATTGAGGATGATTGGAAACTAATCTCCAATTAAGAAGAAAGAAGACTTTTTGATTGAAGAGATTAAGACAATGTGACCTAGGAGTGGACTTTGTGATTGACTAAATAATTGTGCTTTGTTTAAAACTATGTGACCACTTTGGTGAAAACTATGTGGCCATTTTAACGACAAGTTGTTAACATTGTGATAGCTTTACTTTGATTTCTGTGAATGTTTTGTCTTTGTTAGTGAATAAATAGGGGGTTCACTATACTGTGTGATCAGAACCTTAAAAGCTGTTCACAGCAGCAGTCCTCTGGAAAGCTGCTCTTGCTTGGCTTTACATTCTCTTCACTATTTGCTAGTATTAATGGCCCCTATTCTTAAAATGCCTGTAATATCTCTCTTGGTCACCCTCCTTTCTACTTGTCTATGTCTTCTATATTCTCCTTATCTTTCATTCTAAGTATGGATTTTCCCCAAGATGCTATTTTGGGCATTCTAATCTCATCACACTCTCATTTAGTGAGGGAGTTAGGGTTCAATAGAGAATTCTGGAGAGATCTGGAGTCAGAGTACCTGACTTCAGATCCTACCTTTGACATTGCTATATGACCTTGGATGAGTCATTTCAACTTGTTACACTTCAATTTCCTTATCTGTAAAATCAGGAGAGTGAACTAGACGACCTTTAGACTCCCTTCTAGCTCTAAAACTAGAAGGTGAGCTCCTTGAGAGTGAGACTCATTTTTTTCTTTCTTACTTTATATTCCCCATACCTAGCACAATGTTCAGCACATTTATTATTTAGGCATTTATTAAGTGCTTGTTGATTGGTGATCCTGTGATCATTTTCATTCTCATGATGTCAATCATTACCTCTATTTGGATTAAAAGCTGCTGATGAAGAGTTTCAGTCACCTATCCCAGATGAACTACATCCTTGAATAATAGCAATAATTATAATGATTGTAACAATAACATTAGACGGCTAGCATCTATGTAGGGCTTTGTTCTATGAAATACTTTATTATATTATCCCGTTTGATCCTTACTACAACCCTGTAAATAGGTGCAATTATTGTCTCCATTATACAGACAAGGAAACTGAGGCTCAGAGTGGTTGTGACTTGTTTAGATTCACAGCCAGTGTCGGAGGTAAGATTTGAAAGACC
This sequence comes from Gymnobelideus leadbeateri, assembly GCA_011680675.1. Lineage (NCBI taxonomy): Eukaryota > Metazoa > Chordata > Mammalia > Diprotodontia > Petauridae > Gymnobelideus > Gymnobelideus leadbeateri. The sequence continues at coordinate 647,055 of WOXC01009073.1, forward strand.
TTTGTGAACCCCAAGTTCACTGCTCTAGCCACTATGATGCCTAGAATTGCCAGATTTGATTGATAAGCTATCATTAGAAATCTTGGAAAGATCAGGGAAAATGGAAGATTTACTGCAGGTTTGGAGAAAGACAAATGTTGACCCAATTTATTTAAAGTTACACAACTACTCAGTGTCAGAATTTGGATCAGGACCCAGCTCTCCTGACTCAGAGCTCTTAGACTAAGTTACTAAATGAGGATGTTCCTAGTGTCAAGGGTAACGTGAATGAAGACTTTGAAAGGGACCCTAGAGATCATCTAATCAAGCTCTCTTATTTTTCAGATGAAGAAACGGAAACTAAGTGACTTGCCCAAAGTCTCATCATGGCAAAAGGAGCTAGGACAGGATGTCAGGCCCTTCCCTCCATACCAGTATTTTTTCATTTGTTTAATACCACAGGACTTCAGGAAATTGGAATTGAAAGAGGGAGGAAGGGGAGGGAGATGGATCCATCTTCATAAATTGCAGGTGCTAAAATTGTTAGCTAGTAGCTGTTTCTCTCCAGCCCCTCCCCCCTTGCTCTCAAGGAATATGATCTAAATGTGAACCATTTGGAGTCCTGTAGTCTTGGCCAAGAATGCTTCCCAGTGAAACAGTATCTTTTCTCCCTTAAGGAGCCAAAGGAATTCTTTCCACAGCTTCCCCTTACTGAAGAGTGGAAAATGGACTTGACTGCCAGAATGAAGCCTTATCTCCCTACTGACACTTCCTTTCCTTTCATCATGCAGGAATCCGTGAATTCAATCAATCCTGACCAGAGCCTGTCCTCAAACAAAGAAGATAAACAAGTAGCTTGGGGCAGTTAGGTGGTGCTGGGTCTGGAATCAGGAAGACCTAAGTTCATGTCTGGCCTCATAAATTTACAAGGTGTGTGACCCTGAGCAAGTCACATAACCTTTGTTTGCCTCAGTTTCCTCATCTGTAAAATGAAGGTAATAATAACACTTACGTCTCAGGGTTGTTGTGAGGATCGAGTGGGATAACATTTGTTATCCTGACTTAGCACAGTAAGTATAAATGTTACCTATTATTGTGATTAGTTAAGGACAACCATTTTGGCACAGGTTTGATAGGGCAAATTTGCCTTTGTACATTGATTTCAATCTTAGACTTGATTTACACATTAGAAAAGTTTTTGCTCATGTCTAGGTAGCTTAGATATACTTTCTGGAGGCCAAGTTTATTCTGGCCATCTTTCCTAATGCAATCCAATAAGCATCTACCATGTCTAAGGAATTGAAAGGCAGTATATTGTAGTGGAGTTGAAACAAGTCTCAGAGATGGGAAGACTTTGGTTCAAAAGTCCTATAACATTTCCATGTTGATGGTTGTGACCCTGGGCAAGTCACTTAACTTCTTAGCTATTTTAACTGGTTGTGTGACCCAGACTAGTCTCTAAGTTACAGAGTAATTGAGGATTTGCATGGGGGGAGGGAGTTTCTTATATCAATGAAATCACAGATGTAACTCCCTCCAAAATGTGGGAGGTATTGAGGATAAAAAGACAAAATGAAAAACAATCCTTGCACATTTCTAGCAGTTCCCATCCTCAAGGAGCTCAAATTCTACTGGAACATAATTTTCTCACCTTACTTTCTTGGTAGTTTGTATTGTGTATGTGTTATGCTGTCTCAGTTATATCCAGCTCTTTGTGAGTCCATTTGGGGCAGAGGTTCCCAAACTTATTTGGCTTACTATCCCCTTTAAAAAATTTACTTAGGGTTAGATTAGATTAACCCTTATTTTTATACAACACCTCCCAATTGCACCAAAGGCTACTATCACTCCTCTGGATGGGTCCAGCAACCCCCAGGGGATGGTACCATCCACTTTGGGGACCTATGATGTGGGTTTTCTTGGCAAAGACACAGGAGTGGTTTGCCATTTCCTTCTCCAGCTTATTTTCCAGATGAAGAACTGAGGAAAACAAGGTTAAGTGACTTGCCTAGGGTCACACAGCTAATGTCTCAAATAAGATTTGAACTCAGGTCTTCCTGACTCTAGATCCGGCTCTCTATTCGCTGTACTACCTAGCTCCCCTTTGGAAGTTTGTTTTGGACCTGTTTAACTCTCTTCTCTGTGTTCTTCTTTCATCTGTTTGCCTCTGTTCCACTTGTCCTCCTGGGTCTGAAAATAATCCTTCTCAAAGCCCTGTCACTCAGCTCAGAGAATGATTAAAAAACCCAAACATAAAAACAAAAGAACCCCAATCTGCTACTGCAGTTATTAACCTTTCACTACTTCCTAGCTGGCACAAGCTGTCAATTCTTGTCAAAACAACTGCAGGGAATCTGTCGTACAACTCTAGCAGGAACAGAGAAGAATAAAGGGACTAATTCTTGTCAAAATTGCAAAAGTCTGTAACTGGGTCATCTCAACCTCAACTTTTCACTCTTAAAGACACAGTATTGCTTTACTCTTGCTACAAGTGCACAGCTTGCCATTTTCACTGAAACTTCATATGTTGCAAAGGTGCAAACACAACATTTATGAAGTGCTGTTTGCAAAGCACTATATTAATGGTCTAGGGAGATACAAAGATCATTTGACCCTGTCCTCATGGAGCTCAGAATCTAACCAGAAAGGGAGAATGTGATGGGTAGCAGTCCTTCTGGGCTACCTCACCTTGGAGATAGTAATGAGTTTTCAGACTGGGTCACCAGGAAGGTGACCACTCTCCCAAATTCCATGGTTTAGAGGTACTGTGTGGACCCACATTCCTAAAACTATAGTCAATGCACCCCTCACCAGGATGTTTGTCTTAAATAGTCAGCCAATAGACATAATAAGCCCAAAGCAAAGACCTTTTCTAAGATGATCTAGTAATAGGTACACAGCAATAGGTACACAGCATTTCCCCCATAAAATTGGGATACACTTTCCCACAAAAAAAAAATATATATATATTAGTTGGTCCAATGGGCACAAACTTAAAGTTTGGTAGAGAGAGAAATGTGTAGTGAACATATGTAGCCAAGAAGAGTCACTCCTTTGGCACTGAAGGGGCCCCAATTTCTTTTCCCTTCTCATTCTCTTCTCATACTGCCTCATTCTGAGGGCAGCATTTTTGCTGGGTGGGTCCATTTGGCTGGGCTCCTTGAGTCAACTTCTTTCCACAGCTCTACTCTCCACTGCCAGGGGAAGATCTCTTGAATCTAAAGCAAGTTATCTTCTACTCTCTGAAGCTGGTATCTACCTATGAAGCTCTGTGTATGTATCTTGTAAGAGTATGTTCTATCTTTTTATCAAGGGCTACCATGGGTGTTGCTTATTCTTAGTCACCCAGGAAAGAGCTGGGCATCTAGGTGGCACAATACAAAGAACATTGACCCTAGAATCAGGAAGACCTAAGTTCAAATTCAGTCTCAGACATTTACTAGTTGTGTGACACCAGGTAAGTCACTTAACTATTTGCCTCAGTTTTCTAATCTCTAAAATGGGGATGATAATAGCATTTACTTCCCAGGATTGTTGTGAGGATCAAATGAGACAATAATTGGCAGTGCTTAGTTTAGTGCTTGGCACATACTAAGTACTATAAAAATGTTAGCTGTTGTTGTTGTTATTTGTATTATTATTATGGTTGTTCTATTTCCATTAGAATTCTTATTTTACTCAAAATCAAACTACACATTTTGAAAAGGGCATAAATATATCTTTGTCTTTAATTTTATCTCCTTTCCCTAGATTGAGAGAAGTCAGCATTTAATTTGGCCTTAATACTGATTTGAATCAGGGGGCCTAAGTTTGAATCCTATTTGATCTGAGTGACTTTGGCCAAGGCACTGCCTTTCTGAGGTCTTTTCCAGGTCTGAGTGCTAGCCTATGTTTGAATAAGAATTGGGTAGATGATATTTATGGACAAAAGGAACTTCAGGTAGAAAGAATCCTGAGAGTAGAGACAGAGATAGGAAAGCAGAATATATATATATATATATATATATATATATATATATATATATATATATAAAATAGCAAATTTAATAATGATAACTAATGTAGCACTAATAAGTTTGCAAAGGTACAAACATACATTATTTCATTTGAACTTCACAATAGTACTCTGAAGTAGATACTACTGGGATTGTTATCCCCATTTTATAGATGAGGAAGATGAGGCTCAGAGAGTTTAATTGATTTGTCCAAGTTCATACAGATTGTATGGATGAGACATAGATTTTGAAACTAGGTCTTCTGACTTCAAGTCCAGGATTCAATTGACTCTGACACAATAGGCTAGAATATAAAGACTCTAAAGAGGAATCATAGGAAATGAGGCTTGTAGTATAGACTGGGGACAGAGGTTAGAAGGCTTGAACTGTGTTCAGTAGGATATAGGAGGTCACTGAAGATTTTCAAGTAAGATGACATGATCAGCACTATGTATTAAGAAGACTCATCTGGGGGTGGCTAGGTGGCACAGTGAATAGGCACTGGCCCTGGAGTCAGGAGGACCTTCAAATCCAGCCTCAGACACTTGACACTTACTAGCTGTGTGACCTTGGGCAAGTCACTTAACCCCAATTGCCCTGCCTTCCCCCCTAAAAAAAAAAAAAAAAGAAGATTCATCTGGCAGTCATGGATGGATTGTAGTACTGGAGACTGAAGGAAGGGAAGTAGGGTTGTTGCAAGGTTGTTGAAGTAGTTACTAAGGACCTGAAGAAGAAGGAGGAATTTATAGCCATGGAAGGGAAAAGAGGGATCCTGGAGGTAGAGAGGACTGTATTTAGTGGTGGAGTGAATGTCGGTAAGAGAGAGAAGAAAAAGTTGTAGTTAAATTCATTTGATCTAAGTTCATTTGAGCAATATAGATCAGCAACATGCCTAATGATGCCTGCAAAGTGTATGTTTTAGATGGAATTACATGGATTAATTGGTTATATTGACAAGTTGGTGAATATATATCTCCTCTTCACATTGTTTTGCATCAATAGGGATCAGGTCCAATCCAGGAAAAATTGTGGTCAGTGGAATTTTCCTTAGTGCCCACAGCCTCCCTTTTTAGCTCCTTTTCTCTGATAGCCCATTATCAGTCAGGGATTCAATATCTTTTTACTTTCCTTGCCACATCCTTGCCCATTCCTCATCAAAGCCTGTTCTCATAAAGGACCTGAGAGGAGAAACATGATGGAGAATATTTGGGTGAAGGTTAAAGGGGGAAGAGACAGATGTAATTTTGTTATTGGAGTCTGCTATGACAGTGACGAAAAGAGAAAATAGATGAACTTGGGAAACAAAACACAAGACTGACAGAGAAGCATTAAGTAGTGATGGGGAAATTTCAATTATCCAGACATCTGCTGGAGTTCTCTTTGTCAAAAGCAGAGCATGTAATAACTTCTTGATTTGCATTAGTGAGTATTTCATCCTCTATAAAGGTAGAAGAACCAATAAAGGGACATTCTATTATTAATTTGGTTCTCACTAACATGAAAGAACTGATTGCTCTTGTGGAAATAATGAGAACCTTAGAAGAAAGTGAGTTGTCCATTTTAGTCTGTGATATAGAATCAGAAGAAATCTAGGTGCCTAACTGCACATGTAAAATCTATATAAAATTGTTTGTTTTTTCAGGGAGGAGTGAGAAGAGAGCGGGAAGGAGAGAATTCGGAACTCAAAATGTAAAAAAAAAAAATTTAAGAATTACTTTTACCTACAATAAGAAAAAAATATAAAATTTCCCCCCAAAAGCAATCTGGGAATACTGTGATATGCATTCCATATGTTAGGGAAACAGATGTCAAGGGGTTCAAAGGAAAGACAGGTAGAATCCCATAGACTAAATGTTTCATTGGAAGTTAGTTTAAGAAGGATGAGAGATACTTAATAAAATTCTGAGGACACAAAGAAAAACAATTCCAATGAAGACAAAAGATTGTATTTGTCTGGGGGAAAAAAGCTAATGTGAATGTCGAAGTGACTCAACAATCAATCCAGTTTTTAAAAAGAAATATGTAGAGGATATAAAAAGCAAAGTCAGGTAACAGAAAATAAGGATAAAAGTATGGCCTGATGTGATCTTTTAAAAATAGTGTCAGAAATGTTAAATCTTATAAAAAGTGGAGGCTGTTGAGGGAATCTAAGGGAAAAGTTAAGCTAAGGTTTTAGCTATATCCAGATAAAAAGAGAATCAAAGAAAAATTTGAAACTTTGGGCAGATGAGATGATGATAACTAAAAACAGAAAGAAGGTAGAATTGTTCAATTTTTAATTTTCTCTCCAAAGAAAACAAAAAATTGCATTTGTCTGGACCTTCTTCTCTTTTCCTTCTATTGAATTTACTTGGTGATCTCAGCAGCTCCCATGAATTTAGTTACCATCTCTATGCTGATCTTTCTTAAATTTACCTATTCTGTCCCACCCTCTCTGCTGATCTCTAATCTCACATTTCCAATTGCCTTTCAGACATATCAAACTGGACACTCAGTAGTAACCTTAACCTCAGTATATAAACTCATTATCTTTCTACCTAAATCCTCTTTCTCTTTACCTTCTCAATTACTGTAGAGGAACCACCATCCTCCCAGTCCAGGCTCACAACCTAGGCATCATCCTTGACTCCTCGCTATCTCTTGCTTTTCATATCCAAGCTGTTGTCAAGGCTTGCTGATTTCACCTTTACAATGATCCTTGATTGTCTCTTCTTTACCACTCTGGTAAAGGCCCTCATTCCTGGATTATATTGAGTTGCAAATTTCTGATTCAAACAAGCATTTGTTTAAGCAACAAGTGTTTTCTGGAGAATAGTAAGAACTCACATTTCTATTGTAATGTCAGTATGATTATTCTCATTTTATAGATGAAACACTGAAGTTCAGAGAAATGAAGTGACCTAGTGACCTGAGTACAATTAGCAAGGAAATAGCACAGATAGGACTAGAGCTTGGGGCTTCCATTTCTAATTGGTGTTCATCCCACTATGTCATAAAAGATCACATTTATAAACCATTTTAATGGTTTGCAAAGTGTTTGTAAGCATATTATCTCTTTGGACCCTCAAAAACAACCCAATGTGTTAAGTGATATTTTTAGTATTCCCATTTTACAGATGAAGAAACTGAAGCCTTGAGAATTTAAGCAGTTCACCCAAGATCACACAGAAAGTGTTGGAGCATAAGCTGAGACTAGGTACCTTTGACTCCAAGTATTCACAACACTCTGTCTTTCTTTCATGACGGTACTTTAAGGGGAAAGAATTGTTTGGCCATTTTCACTCTGGAAAAAAAAAAGAATTTCCTTATTGTTCTTTTTAACCAATGTGAAATGTCTAGGGAAAAAGTAAATAGCTCAAAGGTCATTATTTTTATGACACTGGAAATCCAGTGTGAATTCCTTTACCTTTCAATTTTGTAATGAATGCTTGCTTGCTAACTCCCTCATCAGCCAGTCAGAGAGCTGGCCACAGTGCTGAAATGAAAGTTAGTGAAGTATCTCAGTTAAATTTCCTCTCTTACTGCGCCACAGAGGTGTGGAAGACCTTAGAATCATCGAATTCAACCTTCTCATTTTAAATATAAGTTCATGGGGCGGCTAGGTGGCGCAGTGAGTAGAGCGCGGGCCCTGGAATCAGAAGGACCTGAGTTCGGAGCCGGCCTCCGACACTTAATCCGCACAAACAAAAAAACCTAGCCGTGTAACCTTGGGCAAGTTACTTAACCCCGATTGCCCTAAAAAGGGGCGGCTAGGTGGTGCAGTGAGTAAGAGCGCCGGCCTCGGAGTTGGGATGACCCGAGATCAGATCCGGCCTCAGAAAATGAGCACCCACGCATAAATCAAATGACTAGCCGTGTAACCTTGAGCAAGTTACTTAACCCCAATTGCTTTAAAAAAAAAATATATATATATATATATAAGTTCAATGAGGCCCAAAGAGGTGAGGTGACTTGTCAAGGACACACAATGAATTAGTAGAACAGGGACTAGAACCCAGGCCTCCTGATGCCCAGCCCAGACCTCTTTCTTGTGGCATTTCCAGTGCTCTTATCTGTACCATACTATTGATTATACATGGTTTTTCACTTGTCTCTGATTGTTTCATATATCTTCTGATTATCTTCTCATTGGGACTGTAAGTTTTCTGAGGGCAAGTACTATGCCTAATGTTTGTTTTGTATCTTCCTTTCCTCTCAGACAGCTCTAGAAGCCATGAACCACTTTTCTCCTCTGGATCCTAGAGTTCATGGGAATAGAAAAAAAGTCTCTTTATGCAGAGTATAGTGCATATAAGCTGAATGGTATAGAGGGAAGATAGATGGATTTGGAGTCAAAAGGTATGGTTTCAAATCCTACTTCTGATCATTACTCCCTGGGTGATCTTGGTCAAGTCACTTAACATTTCTCAGCCTCAGTTTCCTCATCTGTGAAATAAGGGGGTTGGATTAGATTATGTTTAAGGTTCCTTCCAGCTCTAAAGTCTATGAAGAAAGACAGTCCTTTTGTATAGTTGAACCCTAACTGCTGAAAAGAGTGAAATGATAGAATTGAGCAGTGAGAAAGAAATGAATAGGGTCATGTGCTAGAACAGGTTCTTTTGGCAGTAGTGAAAGTAGGAAAGCAATAAATATTAATGGTGCCATTCTTTATAAAATCTTAGATTTAGAGCTGGAAGGAATTTTCGAGGCTATCTCATTTTACAGATGGGGAAAATAAGACTCAGAGAGTTTAAATGACTTTCCATGTTTACACAGGTACTAAGTGGCAGGGGCAAGATTTGTACCCAGGTTGATTCCAAATCAAGAGTATACATAGCACCTTAAAGTTTGCAAAACACTTTACAAATACTATCTTATTTGGCCCTCACAACAACACTGGGACCCAGGTTCTATTACTATTCTCATTTTATAGATGAGGAAACTGACACAGACTAAGGTTAAGAGACTTCTAAGCAAAAAGCCCAAGATCATACAACTAATAAGTGTCATAGGCTGGATTTAGTTCTCTATCCAATGTGCCACCTACCCTCAATAGCTTGCCATCTATTTTTGTTGGTAATTTTTGTTCCAGAAGCCTAGTGGTTTCTGGAAAGCTTGACAGGTTATGAGAAAAACTCTAATTCTTTGTGATTCCTCAGTGAACGACTAGTTGAAAGGAGGGAACTGCACATCAAGTATATTTGGGCTGGTAACTATAGTATATCAACATGACCTACAAAGGCATTATTTATTGGGAGTATAGTTAGTCTTTCTCATACATCAAACTGCTCAGTCTTGTCAAAGAACATACATATGTTTTAGATCCTTAGTCAATTCTCTCCTCCTTCCTATCCCTCATGATTGGTTCAATTTGGCCAAATTTAGCTAAGTGGTGCAGTAGACCAGGGTCTGCACAATATGAGTTCAAATCTTACCTCAGACACCTACCAGTTGTGTGACCCTGGACAAGTCCCTTAACCTGTATCTCAGTTTCCTCATCTGCAAAGTGGGGAGAGTTATAGCATTTACCTCAAAAGGCTTTTGTGAGAATCAATTGATTTCTATATCAATTGTATTAATAACTAATTATTATTAATTAGCTAAATGGGGTGGCTAGGTGGCACAGTGAATCGAACACCGGCCCTGGAGTCAGGAAGACTTGAGTTCAAATCCAGCCTCAGATTCTTGACACACTAGCCATGTGACTTTGAGCAAGTCATTTAATCCCAATTGCCCTCCAAAAAGCAAAAAAAAATTAGCTAAATGATAGAATAAATAATGGTTGAATAATTAAATAAATGATGATTAAATAATTAATTGTATTAATAAATCAATTGATTTAATACATTAATGCAATCATCCTATTCTTGTTTTTTGCCTGGAACCACAAATGTAAGTGAGGAAGAGGGATAATGAGAACACTTTGCCAGCCTCCTCTCAGACATAACCCCAGTCACACCTTTCTTTAAAGAAATCTGTACATAATCTCTGACAAAGGATGAGAACACCAGCAAGAAACCATGGCCTATATAATGAAAATATTTACAAGCACTTAAAAGAAAACAACATAGTGATTGAAGAGCAAAAAGGGCATGCCAAAAAGTCCCTGGAGTATAAAGAGAACCTTGTTGTTGGGTCTTTAATTATTGAACAAGCTTGTCCCAAACCCCATGACATATGTACTACCTTTGTTGATTATCACAAAGCCGTTGATACAGTTCCACTCTTATGACTTAATAACAAAATGCTAGTATATAAAATAGATTCAGGCATAGAGCGCTAAGAGTATTTATTTGATGTCTACACGGAAAATTGTTCAATATATAAAACATGCTACCAATATAATAATGTCAAGAGCAATTCATATAAAATGTGGCATTCTTCAGGGAGACACTTTAAGTCCATTATGGGCTAGTCTTAAATCTAGTATCATCTCTCCTAAATAGAACTAAGTGTGGCTTCTGAATATGAAATAGCAGAACCAATACCAAGAGTCAGAATGGTATAGTATACTGGCCTGAAATCAGGAAGACCTAGGTTCAAATCCCACTTGAGATACTCAGTGATCATGGGATTCTGAGCAAGTAATTTAAACTCTCTATGCCTTGGTTTCCTTATCTATAAAATGAAAAGATTGTTCTCAAAGACCTCCAATGGCTCTTAGATTTAAATCTGTTATCCTGTGATATCATTAATCAGTTGATGAATATAATGTATGACATTAAGCTATATGGTTCTACTAAAAGACAAATTAAATAAGTCTGTCTTGTGGAATCTTTCTCCAATTCTATCAAAATATCGTTTGGACTCAAAAAAGTACACAATTCTTTTTTTTTTTTTTTTGCTTTTTGGAGGGCAATTGGGGCTAAGTGACTTGCCCAAGGTCACACAGCTAGTAAGTGTTAAGTGTCTGAGCCAGATTTGAACTCAGGTCCTCCTGTCTCCAAGACTGGTGCTCTATTCACTGCTTCACCTAGTCGCCCCAAAAGTATACAATTCTTAATATATTCCAAGAAAAGATAGAGATTGAAGGCTTTAATCTTGAATTTATATTGGGGTCATATTGAGCCAATAAATAAAGGTGATGCCTACAAGTAGTTTGATCTCCTCCAGGAAAGAGATATATAGTATAATGATATCAAGAGGTTTGTGGTTGAATTTATTAAGAGAGTAATTGGCATGTGGGAATCAAAGCTTAATGGAAAGAACACATTCAAAGCTATTAAGACATATTCAATACCAGGCTTAATGTACATCTTGCAGAGCTATTTTGGGAAGCTTAAAAAAATCCACACAATAGAAATAAAACATAGGAACCATCTCCTTGGGGCAGCTATGGAAAAAAAATGATACTTCCATTCCAAAGAAAGGAAGAAAATGATTGATAGAACTTCTTAAAGCACATAACACACAGGTCAAAATACCTTCAGAAATACTTTTGGAATAAGCAAACATTTTGCTTTTACATTTTCAACCTTGGAACTCTTTCCCTTTTTGTCTTACCAAACTCTAGTCCTGATTGTTGAGTACCTTATATGGTCCTCCATATCTAATGGGCTTCAGACTTGGTTCATATTGATAACCATAATCCCTTCTCATCCACACCTCTCAATTTCCAGTTATGGAATCATATTCAAATCAATACTGCCATTTCTACTTGAGAATTTGTTTCAAGCCATTCTGCTATGGCTCTACTCATCATCTCAAAACTTTTCAAGCGAACAAACAAAAAAAAACTCTACCTAACCACTAGGAAGTTGTCACTCCCATTGAGATATGAACTCTTTGGGGACAAAGACTATCTCTGATTTTGTATTCGTATCTCCAGCACTTAGCGTTGTGCTTGGCACATAACATGTGTTTAATAAATTCTTTTTTTGTAATTCATTCATCCATACTTTCTTTCATTGAGCAACAAACCACTGGATCTGTCAAAAATAGCCCAAAGTGGATTATCTCCCAATAGAGCTCAAGAAATGATTAAGATCCAAGAGTGGATACAAAAAGTCCTTTCTGAACAACATGTGTGTGAATTTAGCCAACAATGTGTTGACAAGTGAAGCACTGAATAGTGCTGAGTCATGTGGATTTGTTTGTGGAAACAGAGGGGTTTATGATGGCAATTCAGGATCAGGTTATTGCTACCAGAATTTATAGTAGGGTTATCCTTAAGGAACTGAGGCTTAGTGATCAATGTAGATTATATAAAGATAATGGTTGGGACAGCGCAATATATAACTGCAGGCTACCAAAATTTAGTATTACTACCTAAGACAGGATCTGGTGCATATAATTGGACATCAGAAAGCCACTGTCTTTAATGGCCTGACAAAGAAATCAATACTATAAATATAGACTCCCCCCCAAATATCTTGGGGAAAATAACCAATAAACTGTATTGGAACCAGACTCACTGCCCAAAGTCTGCCTCATAATTGACTATATATAACATTGATTCATAAAGCATAAGTCCAATCTTCAAGGAGAGGGTAGTTTTGAAAGAATTGGTGGTGTGGGGCCCCAAATTTGGATTTAAGAGATGTGGGTTCAAGTTCTCTGTCTGCCACTTGCTTCCCAGCCTCCATTCATCATCTGGGAAATGGGTCTAATAATTCCTGTACTATCTACTTTAAAGCATTATTATGAAGACCACAACTGAGATAATTTGTACAATGGCATTACAAGCATAAAGAACTATACAAATATGAGATGTTATCATTATTCAAATTGATTAGAAGTTACAAAGAGTTGGACACACCTGAAACAATTGAACAAACTGAGTACTAGAGAGGTAACTTGCCTCAGATCACATAGGTAGCAGGTAGAAGAGCCAGATTATCACTTATGAGGACACGAAAGTTCACAAAGTTAGAAATGATCTGGAGCAGGAGTCCTGGTGGTAGGAGAAATAGGTGCCTTACTTCCTTTCTCTGTCTACACGAGGAATCATACACTTATGTGTGGGTGCTCTGCCCAAAGGAATACGAATTTCTTGAAAATGAGCTCTGGAAAACCAGGCTTTGAGAAAGCCCATTGAGATTCAAATGGAGCTGCTTGATTGTTAGTGGAACCCAAAATACTCTGGCTTTCATTGATGGGCTAATAATAAGTACCAGCCCAAGCCTTAGTTGGTCATTGGTTGGTCAGAAATTCTGAGGTCTTCCCCTCAGAGAATGATTTTTTTTTTGACTAGGTTATAAAAGAGGCCAACTTTTGCCTCGTTTTTTACCTCAGAAAAATGAGACCTGTGAAAGACTTTAGCTCAAAAAGGCCAAGGTCTCCCACTGGGGCTATCTCTGTCATCCTGATCTATGTCTTAGCTCTGAACTCAGATGACTCTGAAGGAAAGAGAGGTTGATGACTTTGCACAGCTCTGCCTCACTTAAATCCAATTCACTTGCAAGTCTAGACATCAATTTTCTGATGTCATTGGTCCTCTTCTATAACGAAGGACAAACAACAAGAAGGAGAAACAGTGCTAAGAATTCTCTACTTGGGTCCCACTCCTCATCCTGGAGGGGACAGTTAATTTCGATTCCTATATAGGAGTGTCCTGAATTTGATACCTATATAAGAATGAACTGGCTAAAAATCAGAGTTTAATTTATTAATTATCTAGACTTAAGCAGGTGACAAAGAAAACGATAATAATGAAGATTAAATTTAAAAGTGTGTCCTTTGTACATTCTTTTTTCTTGAGAGCCAAAAGAAATCCCAGTACACTCATGCTTCTGTCTACCACACAACCCAATTTACCTAATTCATTCATTCAGTTAATATAGATTTATCAAATACCTACTAGGTGCCAGCACTGTGCTAAGTGTTAGGGATGAAAAAAAAGGAACAAAAAGCAGAAGAAAAGCAAAACATTGTCCCTGTTCTCAAGGAGCTCTCAAAGTTTATGATTCTATCTGTTAGCAAGAGCTCTCCCTGGGAACAGTAGATTTCATATCTGTTGCACTGTGAAGATCGTCCATGAGCTCAGGCCTCTCTTATTAGGGGGCCAAGTTCCCCAAGGATGACTCATTCTTTCTCCCTTCTGGGTGTCTCACTTCATGAATGGACCCAGGAAGTAAAATTTGAATCCTGAGGAGATTCTGGACCATGATTTTTAAGCTTCTCAATGAAGCTACCTGCTCAGCTGTGCTCTCATTGTAAGTGGAGATCAACCACATAATAGCATGGGAAGATGGGGATGAATTCTTTGAAATCTGATCTTATTGTTTTGGTTACCCATTAGACCTGAGGAAAGAACCGTGGGTGACCTGTAGTTCTAGAAGTAACACCCAGCCCAATGAGGTGTCCTTGGGGATTAAAGTAAATATACAACCTATGTTTTTTATTATTTCAGATTATTGGTTTCCTTGTTGCCAGCTCTGAACTTGGCAACTATTGAAAGGGTTGATGGGAAATTAACAAATTTTTAAGTTCTGTGTTTGTGGGAATATTGATATTATAATTATTATAATTAATTTCTTCCCTGTCTTTCTTTACTCTTGTTGATTATGTTTTTTCTCTCCTATGACTAAAATTCTATGTTCATTCAACTCATAAATCCACATAAGGAATAAATTTCCTTCCCACCTTTTATTAAAATTCTGATTCTGACTTGGGCTTTTGAGTGTCATAGATTGAAAACTTAAAGGTGACTCTCCTCCACACCCATGTTTTTTTTTTTAGTACACTGTCACAAAATATCCTCAATTATCTAAGCAGAGAGAATTGTCAGGGTTATGTGTAACTTTTCTATGTCCTTGAAGGACAATTACATTGGTCATGGTTAACAACTTCATATCCTGGGCCTAAATGTTGTTTTCTTTGTGTCAAGGAGAAAAAAATTCTCCCTGGCACTGTGAATAGGCAAATGGGCCATTGTAGCTACTTCATTGGTCTGTTAGTCCTGCTATCCTGTGCCTTGTCAGACTCACCATCATATATCTACTCAATTACCACATTAATTTCCAAGGAGGGGATCCTCCAACCTTCTAGACCTGGAAATCTCACTTTCACTCTAACTAAATCTATTGGGCACCTTTTCAACTTGCTCTTAAGGTTCAGTCAGTTTTGTTTTGAGAACATCTTACCATGCTGTCATTCTGTGCTATATTTATAGGAAAATTAATCTATCTTAAGCCTCCTTGGGGAAAAAAAAAAGGAATTCAATTAAATTCACACTTGAGTGATAGTTGCTGAGGATACAAATTTAGAACAATTCCAGGGTCTACTTTTCCCCAACTTTTACTCTCTTTAGTGGGACAAGTTCCCAGAGGATCATTCAATACTTCTGCCCTCAGGTGTCTAGAGGTAGCCCTAAGAGGGTTCATGAACCCCAATTCAGTGTACTCTCCACTGGTTATTATCCAGAGTTAATGCCTTTTAGGAAAAGGTATTTACTAAGCAGGCCACTTATTACATAAATCCCCTTCCCCCCAGTCAAGTGTACCCTCTGCCCTTTCATAATAAGTTCTCTGAGGAGAGCTGGTCCAAACTTAAGAGAACACATCTAGCCAAAAGATAAACTCACAGCTCCTGGTAATTAGATGTCTTTTTCTCCCTTCATGGAGTCCTCATGAAGTTTCCTTTAAGTTCAGTTCTCTGCTGAGTTCTGAGGATAGGAGTCCTTGGAGAATTCTGTAGCTGCTTTTCTCAGAGTATTTAATCTGTTTGTGGTATGTCTCTTAGCTCCAGATACAGAAACTGCCACCAGCCACTCCTGCTTTGGGGACACTGCTACCAACTCCCATTAACAATGGGACCTATGATGGCTCCCAAGAATCACCTTCCTAACCCTCAGGAGCTTGACTAGAGCTGATCTACCACTAGACTGGCCTGGTGTTGGAGTGTTTGCTTATGACTTGGGTTGTTATATGTCTGATTTTTTCCCCCAGGCAATCATGAGAATTTTTTTTTTCCTGTAGTGTCAAATCTCTTTATCCAATGACAAAAATATTTCATTTCTCCCAAATTGATTAAGGACTTGTTTGCACCTAATTTATACCTTTTATCTATTCAGTGAAGAACTCTGGGCCTTCTGTGTTTTCTTTGGTTGGGGTGTAGGTAGAAGCCACCATAGTTACACAGACAGAAAAGGATGTAGTCCAGGTCTCTCAAGAAGCTTATAACTCAATGGGGGTAGACACCATATATACAAGGCAAGTGATAGGAGAAAAAGAACTCAAGACAAATTGATGTAGGGAAATTTGGGAGGCATTATGGTACAATAAATTTGGAGTAAGGAAGTACTCGGTTCCAATTCTGCTTCCGATAATCACGAGAGCTGTGATCACAGAAATGTTTCACTTTCCTTCTCTTAATCTCAGTTTCCTCATCACAAATGGGAATAATAATTAATACCTGCAGTACTTGCCTTACTGGGTTGTTCCAAAATTCAAATAAGATAATGTATGTAAAACTCTTTGTCATAAGTGCCATTTATAATTAATTTGAAGAGGTGATTGGTCACTTGAGCTGGGAAGGCTTCATGGAGGAAATGGCACCTAATTTGGGACTTGAAGAAAGGCAAGATTTTCAACAGACTGAGGTGAGGAGGAAAGACATTTCACCACAAGAAATGTCCTCTATAGGAATGCATCAAGATGAGAAAGAACAGAACAAGATCAAGCAAGAGCCAGTAGCTCCAATTGCCTACAATATGCCATGTGTGAAGGGGAAAGGCCTGGTAAAAGGTTAGAAAGGTAGGTGGGAATCATATTGTGGAGGATCTTAGATGCCAAGCTAGGATGTTTGTGTTTTATTCTACACAGTAGGGAACCACTGAAGGTATTTGAGCAAAGGAATGATATAGTTAGACCTGTGCATTGGGCACAATCATTTATTAAACACCTACTATGTGCCGAGTACTGTGCTAAGGACTTTACAAATATGATCTCATTTTATCCTCTCAACAACCCTGGGAGGTAGGAGCTATTATTATCCCAATTCTACAGTTGAGATAACTGAGATTAAATGACTTGTCCAGCACTTATACCCAGAAGTTCTGAGCTGCAGTAGGTCTAAAGCTGACTTGGGTGAATTCACGGTCTGGCACTAATATTGTAAGTCTCAGGGAACAGTGAGGCCTTAAGAGGAGGTGAACCAGTCCTGGTCAGGAATAGAGCAGGTAAAAACTTCAGCAATGAAACTAGGCCTGTGAGTGGTTACTGCACTTCCAGCCTGGGTGAGACAGGGGGACTCAATCTCAACCTCTTCCCCAAGTAAATGAAGGAACAAGCTAGCAAGCGAGCAAACAAAAACTATGGATGGGCTATTTGGTAAGCAGAAAATGTTACTCATTTTCATATTTGATGGCTCTACACTGTCATAATGTTCAACAACCACGGGTCCAGATGAATAAAATGATTGATAGTGACTGTGTCTAACGAGGGACGGGGTGCCTCAAAGTCTCTGGTTATATTTGTCTTTCTGCACATATGGGAGGGTTTGTAGTACAAGAAGACCTTCTTTAGTATAAGGATAAATGTGTTTGTCTTCCATGGAGGGAGATAAAATGTGCTTATAGTACAGCTAGAGCTGTTTGGACAAAACTCTCTGCTTTTTTGGCCCATAATTAACGTTTTAAGTGGACATCCTCCACTAAGAGAATGTGGCCATGGAGACAGTCATTCAGGATACTCAGAAAGAACAAAGTTACACATTTTCAATGCTTTTTACCTTTGACATTCCCACCTTCTCTCCACCCCACCCCCAACTGTTGGTGAAAATACACCTTCCCCCAAGAGGTGTGAATGAAAATTCTAATAATTCTAATTATACACCAGGAATCAGTCGGTCTCCATTCGTTTCAAAATATGCACAGTCCTGTTAAGGAACAATAGAAAGGCTCCACTCAAGGAGCCAGAGGGGGAAAAATGGGAACGAACCTGAGTCTTTCATGTCATCAGCTACAGAAATCTGAACAGAGTAAGGCAAGAACTTGTGAAAGTGACAAACAAGATAAGAACCACTTCATACTGAAACAGGCCAGCAAGAAATTGGAAAGGACAACAGACACACGGGACTGTCAAGAGCTGAATGAGTGTATGAAGTGATACCTTGGTTCTCACAGGGAGGTTATGGGAACAAGAGATACTGTGCAGATGAGCTCCCAAGGTGGATCGTTCACAGTGTGCACCAGCTTCCTAATGACCTCCTATGGGTGCTGGGCTACTCAGGTAGCAATGCCTATTACCGTCTCCTTCCCTTGCCCAGTCTCAGACGGTCACAGGGCAGTAAGAAAAATAAAGCCACCTGGTGTTTGAATAATACTAAGAAAAGGACCTGAAAGACCTGGAAAAGGGAAGGCAGCTAGGAGGCAGGTAAATGCTCTCCAAGCGACCAGCACTACTTCTCTGCTGTGTTCTCATTTGCTCTCCCCCCCATATGAGGTAATCTTAGAAGGTATTAAGAAAAACTGACTGAATGCCATTCCTTCACTACCATACCACCTAGCCTGGATCATGGTTGGAACAAAGAGCTCTCTGAAACAGAGACATTTCACCTCTGAGAATTACTATGTGATGGAGGATCAGCTCCAAGTTTCCTTCCTTTGGAAAGCCCACCCCTTGCCCACATGCATATCCAGAAATCCCGTGTAAACAAATAAACAAAAACCAAATCCACTAAGCTGTCTTTTAGAATGACATGTAATTTATTCATATAACTGACAATTAGCACTCAAAAGTCATTTTCATATGCCAGTGATTACACAAACTTCTAATAATACTAAAATTGATAGAAGGTATAAAATACCATGGGTATGAAATGCCATGGTAAACACCAGTTGACAGACTACACAATTATCATTCCAAACTAAATGGGGGAAGGGAGAGGTTTTTTTTTTAAATGATTTTACTTTTATTTTCTCTTTTTAATTGTTACCAATTTGGGAATCTGATTTTCCCCCTCTTTTATGTAACATCACATGATAAAGGATTAAACTTTTAATTTAAAGCAAAAACTGAAGAAAGGAATATTTTAGGTTTCTCCTTTGCCACCAATTTCCACGCACAATATTAGTGTGCGCTCTCTCCTGACACACACAGTAAGCTGTCCCATTCAGCACTCAGTTCCCCAAATACAGGAGTTTGGATCAGAACCAGGCTGTAGACTAAGCCTAAGTGTCAACAGGAGTCAGGCAGTGGAAAAATCCTTTGGAAGGGATACATCTTTTGTTAGGGTTCAGGCATCACAGATGGATTTAGGCCTCTCAGCCTATGAAGTAAGATACTTTGATATTTAGATGGCTATAATATGGATCATGACTAGGAGACGTCACAATGGAATTCTGCCGTCTTTTGAATGATAGTCCCTATAAAACTTATGTCTGGTAGGCCTCGTTACATTTTCATGAAGTGCAACTAAGCTTGCGAGGAAGAGTTTGGCTTATCATGTGTCTGCCTACATTACATTAAAGTGATATACTTCACTGGAATGAGGCCCAAGCATGGACTTGGCTTGAAATGCCAATAGCAGCAGTCAAAAAAAAAAAATTCAATAAGTTAAAAGGCTTTCACAGTACAAGATTCAGCTAGTTATTCACATATACAAAACACAGCTATAGAGAAATACAATTCTTTGATGATGAATTATGAGGGGGGGGGAAATCTAAAAAAATAGAAAAAACTCTCTTCATAATTGGATGTCAAGATGTAACACTGCAAATTGCCACAATATGAGCACAAATTTGATGGCAGATCCCCCAGAAATGTATCTGGGGATCTGGGACATATAATAACCAAAATAGATAAAAATACTGCACCAAAAAGCATGCATACAATTGCCATGTTCATTCAGTATGGGAGTTGTGACTTAAGCAGAGCTCTAATACAATAAGTGAGGCAGTGTTCCAGTATTTTCCAGTAGGATAATAGTGATTGACTACATATTGATTAAACCTTCTGAGGCAGCAAAGTGGGGGCATAATGCCATGTTTGGATTCTGTAGCTGTTTTAAGATCCTCTTGCGGAATTTTTCCCGCACACGATTGAACTCCATTATATCCATGGGGTCCTCTTCAATCCAAAACTTATGAAATTCATGCATCAAATAACCTGTAAGAGAGAAAACAATGTTAAGAAAATGGGGGAAAATCCCCTCATTAATCTCTAATTCAAAATCATCTGGTTTGCCCAAGATGGGGGATAAAGTCACAATGACAGTATATTTCTTTCATAGTATGGGACTTACTCATATAACAGACCAGAATACACCAAGGAGTAAAGAGTTACTGTTGGATTTACATGACTGATCCATGAATTCATCAGGATGGGTAACTTCCCTTCTACCATGCTTACCTATGCTATACAAGTCTTATTTGTGGATTCCCTATAAGTCCTCTAAAGAAACTGTGCTAAATCTATTGAAGGTCTTTTATTTAAAAAAAAAAAATTCTCATGGGGTATGAAATGGGTACCAAATACAACTTTATGAGCCTTTAAATGGATCTGTGATTGCATAGATGTGGATAGTTCCTCCAAAGGCACAGACTACAATTCATCCATGTTTTTTCATCCTACATGACTTGTCTATGTCCTCCCACAAAAGATCCCCAGTAGATCTTCCTCTATAATAATGATTCTCAAACTTTTGGGTCTCAGGACATTCTTAAAATTGTTGATAACCCTGAAGAACTTTGGTTTATATGCATTATGTTTGTATGCATTATATCTATTGATATTTACTACATTAGAAATAGAAATGAATAACATTAAAATATTTATAAATTTATTTAAAATAACAATAAACTCATTCCATGTTAACAAAATAACATATTTTAAGTTAAAAATAAATAAGTTTAGCAAAACAAAAATAAATTAGTATTGTTTTAATGCATGTGGTACAGTGGATAAGAATGTTGGACTTGGAATCAAAAAGACTTGAGTTCAAATTCAGCCTCAGATACTTATTTTCTGTGTGACCCTGGGCAAGTCAGTTATTGCCTCTCAATCTCAGTCTCTCATCTGTAAAATGGGCATAATAATAACACATACCATAGGGTTGTTATGAAGATTAACTGAGATAACACACAAGCAGTGCTTTGTAAATCTTAGAGTATCATATAAAATGCTAGCTATTTCTTTGGCTGAAGTATATGAAGAAAATCTGCCCTCATATAGATATGTAGTTGGAAAGGGGAGGATTACATTAATAAGTAAGTAACATCTTAGCATTATTGTGAACATGGTCTTGACCTTGTGCACTTCCTGAGAGGGCCCTTCGGACACTTTGAGAACCACTGCCCTAGACTATATTTGCCTATTACCATATTGCATTATGAGAAGACTAGTGATATTAAAAAGATGAATCTTTCTTTCAAATGAGAATGTAAAGTCATTTTTTGGAGGCAGTCAGGGGTAAGTGATTTGCCCAGCATCACACAGCTAGCAAGTGTCTGAGGCTGGATTGGAACTCAGGTCCTCCTAACTCCAGGGCCAGTGTTCTATCTACTGTGCCACCTACCTGCCCCTGGAGTCTGGAGTCATTAAAAACACTGTGAGATTGTCGAAAAGTAATCCAGCCCATTCTCCTCTTGTTCAATCCTGGGGCCAACTCACCATCCATCCACAATGCTTGTTCAAGGTATACATACTGACAAAACATTTCTACAGGCTATTCATATACATATCATATTCTCAACAATAGAAACTTTTCATTCACTTATTTTTTTCTGTTTAGAGAGACCCAATTCTTTAGTGATTGTGGATTTTAATTTAGGAGGCTCTGCAGTGTTCTATAGAAGGTTTTCTTAAACTTTTTCCACTTGTGACCCTTTTTCACTTAAGAAATTGGAAGTGCACCTTGGAAGTGCTCTTTCTATTCCACCATCTTGGCTCTGCCCCCCAAGGGATTAACCTAATCAATCCATTTTAGAAATCTTATGAATCAATTCCTCAATTCCCTTAAAATTATGGACTTATCTAGCAGCTTATATAACTAATCATATAAGTTGCTAGATAAATCCGTAATTTCTATATCTAAATATAGATAATTATTTTAATTAATTAATTAATCTAAATATATTTTATATATATAAATTCATAATAAAATATTATATAACTAATTTCCTTTAGTAAAAACTCTTCATAGATTGTGGTGTTTAGAGTCCATTTGAGGTAGCCCCATTGTTACTGATGGTGAAATGAGTTTGTTATATAAATATTTACAGATCTTTCTAATATTATTTTGTTCATTATCCTTCTAATTTCATTTTTAAATGCTTTCATGAAGATCAGTTTTAATTCAGTCTTTCATCAATATAAACTTTTTTTCACCTTTAAGCTTTTTCACCTTTTTGTAGGGTGGTATTATTAATAGTCTTCCATCATTCTCTTTCATAAGTTTAAATTCTAAACTGATATTGCCCTTGGCTGACACAAATCTGATCTTGACAAGGAGATAAAATGTCAGTAGACTGATATAATTTGGGGATTTTTTTAGTCTTATCTTTGTGTCGATTGATTTTTATCCATTTAATTTCCTTAGGAAATGATGATGGTCCATATCAATATCTGTTTTATTATCTATTTCCCATTTTTCATTGTCAACAGTTTATTTAAATAGGTCAGATAAGAGTCATATCACTTGCATTCTTTTTGTATTGTTTCTTCTAATTTGATGTTTATTTTTATCTTTCCTCTAATTAAGTTGTTAATCTGATGGTATACCAACAGATTTACTGGAAATGACTACCACATTGGTAACTAGTTATTTCTTGTTCATTAAAATATAATCAGTTTAATTTTTGTGATAATATTTGGTGCTCATCATATTCAGTGATGCCGCACTCTTGAAGAAAATATTTATGACATATAAACATGAGGCTTCTGAACTTGCCCTTTCATTTCTTAATCCTAAACACTTGCCCTCTCATTTCTTAGTCCTAAAACATGATTTTCAATGTATCTTTCACTATCCTCCCCTATACCCATGTTTCCTTTGAAGTAATTGAGTATCAATGAGCTTATTAATATAATTTAGAGATTCTTACCAAGTTCTTTACAGAATTTCTCTGCCTCCTTAGCCTATCCATCAGATGTTAACATAACTTGCATTATTTTCATAGTGGCTTTTTTGAAAATAGTTATCATGAACATTACAATATGAAATGACTAAATGCCCATGAAATGTTTCTTGTTGCCTTTAGATGCAAGATATGATCAACTCTACCAGCTCCTCTATTTTCCTTTCCAGGAGAAGCTGTGAATCATTCTTCCATTTACTGGAAACTCTCTTCTGGCCTTCTGGTTTCATTCATAGCAAGAATGCAAAAATCAATAAGATTCTGTTTTTGCAGTAACATTTCCACTTATTAGGCAAAGTTCTCACACTTCGAGTACCAATAGTTAAATTAGTGTTGAGAGAAATGATTATTTTTCTCATATATTAATAATACATTATTCAGTTAGCACTGTTTTCCCCTTTCTATCTCCTCATTCAGAAATAAACCCCTTTGTAGGTTATTCAGATAGCATCTGAAAGATATTGCTAATAATGAGATTGGATTAACTTTCTCTTCTATTTCTTTCTTATCCTATTTAAATTGTATTCAGATCACACCCAAGTTGGGGTATTGTCTTTTACTGAGACTTGGGGGAAGAAGGAGGAGTTAGATCCTTTGTCTAGATTGCCAGGGGCCGGGGGTGGTCTCGGAGTAAAAGTAACATAATCAAAGTCCTGTTCCCCCAGTCCCTCATTAGAATAGATCCACCTCTCATTCATTCTTATTATTAATTGTTAAACAATCAGCGTTAATTGCCACCTGTCATAAAGATCCAGTCTTCTAAAGTCATATAAGTATCAAGAAGACATCATGATCCATCTTTGGTTCATGAGAAAGGATCAAATGACCCATCCTTTTATTATTCACTAGACATAACTAATAACATGATTAACCCAGAAATTATGTCCCTCATTTTTATTTGTCACATTTGTAGATGATTTAAAAACTGTGATTCTTAGCATTCTCTGTTCCCTTTACTGATATTCTGCCATCATCAGCACAGAGACAAAAGGTGACTGCAACAGGTCTGAGGATAATTTTGTATCTTTTTTCATAGTTGCCAAGGCCAAAGAATTTATCACTAAATCATTGGTCTACTGGTGATATCTCTCCATACATATGTAGGTCAGTGCTCAGAAAACATTCTGTTGTTGAAGCCTTCACAGTGGTATTTGTGTTTCATTGGTATGTTCAAGGAGAACTCAGGGTAAACTTCTTGACAGGATATAACAGAGAATGACTTAATGAAGACCTTTAAACACAATTATTTAAAATGTAGATTCTAAAATGAAGTAACTGAATATTGCCTGTATTTACAGGAAGTTGTAAAATTATTATAATTTCTTTTATAGTAGAAGGACACATATCTTTTGTGAGCTCTGGACTATGGATTATATTTGAAATAACTTTTGAAGAACTAACAACTCTATTTCATTTTTTTCATCCTATCTAAATTAACATAATGTTCTAATTGTTCACAGTTTTCTCTCTTGATATTTGCTTGATTGAAATTTTAAATTATACTTGGACAGATAAAAAATCATTCTGACAATCTATTAAGAGAAAATAAGAGGTACCTCCACCATGAACAGTACAGAGCAGTCATTAAGAAACACATAATTGCTAGCAAGACATCATCACTGTAAAGCATCATTTGTTCATTCTCAATTACCCTTTTGATTGAAAAAAAAATTACTTATAAAATCATGATCTAGATGAGAAAACCTCTTAGAAGAATACATTATAAATACTTAACAAAATACATTATAAATACTTAACAATACTTAATAAAATTTTGTTCCTTTTAAAATTTAAATTTCATATGTGAGTAGTTAAGGATAAAGGCATTTTACTTAGTAAACTTACAGAATATTGAGGTAATTTTAACCACTTCAGAAGTTTTTATTTTAAGAAATTATCCTAGTTAGAATTTCCAAGAAAACATCATGGTGTAGAGGTGACTCAGAATTCTTAAAGACTATATCCTAGTGCAGTGGTTCTAAAGTGTGATCTGTGAATCTCTAGGGATCCTTCTCAGGGGGGGTCTCTGAGGTCAAAATTGTTTTATAATAATATTAAGTTATTTTAATTTCTAACATGATAAATATCCATAGATATTGCCCACCTCAATAAAAAGTTCTTTGGGGAAGTTCTCCATAATTTTAACTTGTGTAAAGGGATCTTGAAACCAAAAAACTTGAGAACTGCTGCTCTAATGAAACCCTAGCTCAGAGGAAGCTTTTACTACGCTAGAAAGGTTTCCATTGTAGTCCCTGAGACTGACTGTCTGCTGTCCAGGGAGAAGCCTTCATAGTCATGAAAGGGTTCAACCTTAGTAGATTGACCTTTAGATGATGAATTCTTTGGCTATAAAGATCTATGAAACAAAATTTTTAAAAATAAATAAATGTATGTATGTATATGTGTGTATATCTATATGTAGATATACACACATATACAGTATATGTACTCATACATACATGTAGATATATGTATACATATATTTACATATGTGCGTTGACATGCACATTTTGTGTATGCACACACGTGTGTGTGTGTGTATTCCTGAATGAGACGAACCATACCATTATGAACATAATCACTAAAAGCAGAACTAGAAGACCTAAGGAGTTTGTAGCTAAAGGCATGATAGCTCACAAGTCTTATTTGGAGAGACAAAAAGTTGGGTTTATAATGTGCCCAAAGACAAAAAAATTAAATAAAAAAAATAGTGGTAGTATTGGTCCTAGGACCATGATTTCATTAATGTAGTGAAAAATATAGATTTTATCTATCAATGTAGATCTGTACCTACTCAACAACTTACAGTTTTAGAGAGTGGCCTAATGCACTGAGAGGTTAAGTGAGTGACCTGCTTAAGGTCACAGAGCCAGCATGCATCAGAGGTAGGACTTGAACACAGGTCTTCCTGACACTGAGGCTAGACCTATAAGCATTATGCCATGTAGTCTCTCAAAATCTTTGAATAAAGATACTAATTTTACTAAAATAGTTATTAAATTGTAGAAAATGTTTCTAAAGTCTTTCCATGATTTTAGGAAGGGCTTTGATAAACTGTAGAGCAGGGATGGCTAGGTGGCACAGTGAATAAAGCACCAGCTCTGGAGTCAGGAGATCCTGAGTTCAAATCCGGCCTTAGACACTTAACACAAAAACTAGCTGTGTGACCTTGGGCAAGTCCCAAGACCTTGACCCCACTTGCCTTCCAAAAAGCAAAAAAATAAAAACTAAAATAAAATATAGAGCACTCAGAGAAGGATAGTGAATGTCTCTAAGATTGCGCAATATGAGATGTAACTGAAAGAACTTTGGGGGACATGATACCTGTCTTAAGGTTTTGAAAGGATTCTATATGAAAGAAGGATTTCTTGTTTTGCTTATGCTGTAAGGGCAGAACTAAGCACTGGGTAGAGGTCCCAGAGAAGTAGACTGGGGCTAAATTTAAAGAAAAACTTTCTAACAATTAGAGCTATCTAAAATCAGAATGGGCAATTTGGGAAGGTAAGTGAAGATTCTTCCTTACTAGAGTTCTTCAAGCAAAGTCTGGATAACCACTTGTTGGGGATGATTTGTAAAAGAGATTTGGACTGAGATATGGCATGAAATCAAAGGCTTCTGAAATATCTCTCAACTTTAAGATTCTGTGATGCTGTGATCACAAGGATCTCTAGTCCAGATAAAGCAGAAAATATACGCAGGTCACAGATCTCAGGAAGGCAGAAACTCATAAGCTTTCTATGATCTGAAAGTCAGATTTCCCCCACCCCCCAAGAACAAGGGTGAAGACTAACAGAGAAACTGGAGCTTTTTTGATTTTTAGTCATCTTCAGTCATGTCTAACTCTTTGTGACCCCATTTGGGGTTTTCTTGGCCAAGATACTGAAGTGGTTTGCCATTTCCTTCTCTAGGTCATTTGACAGATGAGGAAACTGAAGCAAACAGGGTTAAGTGGCTAACTGGAGCTAGTATATATATTTTAGAAATACTTTTAGAAGTTCTCAATATGGTATCCATGGAATTTGTTTTTTAAAATATTTTAATAACAGTATTTCAATATAATTGCTTTCCTTTGCAATCCTATGCATTTGAAATTTCTTTATTTAAAAACAGTATTCTGGGGCATCGAGGTGGCATAGTGAATAGAGCACTGGCCCTGGAGTCAGGAGGACCTGAGTTCAAATTCGGCCACAGACACAACACAAAGCTAGCTGTGTGACCTTGGGCAAGACACTTAACCCCAATTGCCCTACCTTTCCCTCTCCAAAAAGCAAAAAAAAAAAAACCAACAAAAACAGTATTCTGAGAAAGTATCCATAGTCTTCACCAGATTCCCAAAGGGGTCCAAAACAGAGAAAAAAAGATTAGGAACCCAATGTTTGAAAATAAGAAAAGAAAATGTAGACCAGAGGCAACTGAAAAAGTTTAATGCACCTTGTTAGATGCCTCTGTTCCTTTGGGAGCTATTCAATACTGGTCCACAGTACCCAGTGGCTTTTGGCTAGCACCCAACTTGGAGGGTAGTCTTTGACAAATTTAAGCAATAGGCTCAAATAAAGTAGCAACCAACATTAATAAGCAGCATAAAAAGTCAACTTACAGAAAGTTTGCTGGAAGTGAGACAAGGTTGGGGCTTCAGGTGCAACATTGTAGAAATGGGTTTTCAGAGCGCCGCTTACCAGCAAGTTATAAGCCAAGTCCGTAATATTAATGCCCACAATGGCAAAAGAGTACCTGTAACAAGTCAACCACACTATTTACTTTACATTAAATATTGAGGTTTAGCACATGAGAAAAAGATAGTATGACTTTTTTTTTCCTTTTAAAGGCAATATAGTTAAACTTATTTCTCAGGTGGACAGATGCCTCCTTTGGCAAACACCATGGATTTAACAAACAGACTTTGTTCCAACATGCCTGCTGAGGACATGTTTTTGCTCCTTGACCTCTGTCCATTGAAACTAAAAGAAAACTAACTTTGAGAGCCTCAAATGCCCCATGACTATATCAGTCCATAAAGGAGTAAAATCTTCCCCTTCAAGAATAACTTTAGAGTTAAGGCAGGGCCATCTCCAATCATCCTGATCTATTTCTTGCCACGGACCCAGAAGGCTCCAGAGGAGAGAGTGAGGCTGGTCACTTTACTTAGCCCTCCCTCACTTAAAGCCAATTTACTTGCAAGTTATGGTATCACCTTCCTGATGTTATGATCCTCTTCTAGAACTAAAGACAAACAATAGAGTTAAGGACCATTCCAAGGTCATTATAATCAAAACCTAATAGCCTGGAAATCTCTTGAAATGAATTTTACAAGTAGCCCACTTTTGTTTACTAGCAACCTAACATTTGAGTTATGCAAATTCAAAAGAGTAGTTTTTGAAAAAAAAATTAACTTTTATAACATGTATAACTTTCTACATATTTCTACCTAGACAAAGGAAAAATATAATATGCTACTAGAAATGTTTTCAAAACCTTTTAGTGGACTTTTGTAATTCTCTTAGTTTCTAAGGACCAGGACCTGGTTTTGAACTTTTTTAACCTCTATAATCCCTAGTATAATGCTGTATATGTAGTAGGTTCTCAAGAAACAACCACATGGCTCCTAATTCCATAAATTGATAACTTTTGTACAAAATTACAGACTTACCCAATTGCTTTATCCAACCTTTTCTTTTCCCATTCTGCTTTGCTGAATTTGCTGAAAAATTAAATTGTCTCTAATTGATATATGTCCTTTTCCAATGTTCTTCACATTAAAATATTAACCAGAGTACTCTTGTGGTGTCTGCAACCCTACCATGAAATCTTTCATTTTCCATTTGGATTGAATGTACTTTAAAATTCATGATTAATTTCTATGGAAATCTATGCAAGGAAATACATTTCACACTTCTAATACAGATATTGAATTCACTATAGTGTGGGATAAAAAAACAATCCTGATGTCCACCTATTATTCTCTCAGAAGATGACCACTTGCTCTATAGCAGCTAATAGTATACTTGGCATATAGTAGGCACTTGACAAATGCTTGGTGACTTGGACTGAATTATTGTAGTTAAACAAAACAACTATGCATAGCTTTTATTTAACAGTAAGGCATGGAGTTGGTACTGTTCCCTGAAACAATTAAACATTTCAATGGAACTACTATTTCACTGGTGTGGGTATTTCTTCAACCAACATTCTTTTATGCTTTAATAGATGTTTTCATGAATTGCTTTGTCCAAAATAATTCATTACCTATTAGCTTTACTTCCGGTGATAATGAATCCTTTTGGACTTAATTAGACTGGTCTTTGGATGATAGGCATGTAGCCAATCATTGGGCATATACTCTCATGAATAATAGGCTCATTGATTAGAGCTGGAAGGGACCACTAGAAATGATCTGGAACAAATCCATGGTTTTATAGATGAGGAAATGGAGAGCTAGAGAGGTTAAAGTGATGTTTTCATAGTCACAAAGTTACTAAGCCCTAGACTGGTATTTGATCCCAGATCTGTTTATTCCAAATCTTTCCATTCTTTACAGAACCTTTACTTCTTTCCATTCATTACAGAGCCTTTCTGGTAAGATCTGCCTCAGTCTACATTCTTCTGGCTCTGAGAACCCAGGGTTGCCTCTACCACAATGAGGCATTAGAGAAAGGTGTTAACAGAGACTCTTAAACATCCTGCATTTTAGAACACACATACACATAGACAGACACACATACATATACATACATACATACACACCCACACCCACACCCATACACATAATACACCCATATACAAACACATATGCACACACACACAATACTGTAAACAAACCAGCAGCAAGCAGCACACTCTCAAGTGGTGAGTAAAGCAATATTTTGTCACTCTACCTTAATGTATTCACTTTCTATTCCTGTGAGAGAACTGCTAACTACAATTTAAAGTAAATTTATAACATGTGTCAAAACATGCTATAGCTTTTCAGAGAAGAAGCACCTACATCGTAAACATAAAATGAGCAAAGGAAGCTCTTGTTCTAAGTTAAATAAAAAATAAGATAAAATTTGGCTGAAATTTAGAGAAGCATCTTGGGTAAGGATTTGTATATATAGTTCTCTTCCTCTGTGGAAAAAATAATATAAATTAGCAGTGTGGCCCCCACCATACTTAGCAAATTGAAGTTCTGTTAACACTGGAAAAACAAGAAAGGGTCTTTTACCAAGCTGAGAAAATCCATTGTACAACTCTAAGATGCCATAATCCAAATATGAGTGTCAGTCAGGAAGAGTAGCTTTTGATTTCTCTCATTCTGTTCAGATACCAAACAACGGCTGGGAGGAAAATTTCCTCTTAAAGGACATAAATCTCTTACTCTCGTTCCTCAAGTTACAATAGAATCTGAGGGATGGGAGCCCATGGAGCAGTCTTGCATAATGGCTAATTACTAAGGACCACATGCGTTCAAAGCAAAGCTTTTTCATGGCTAGACTATTGTCTCCCCATCCAAAACCCTTGTGGTTTGGGACCTAACACTAGTTGTGTTGTCAGCCTGGATAGCCTTACTCTCAACGGTAGCAAAAGTGTAGTGACTCTTAAAAGGCAATCTTCTATTTTGTCTACACAATCCATACATTATTTTCACCTGCAAGATTTTACTAAAACTTGAGGGTCAGAGTAAAGAGATTTTGACCAGAATGTATGTATGTATATACAGCTGACTGCAGCCTTAGGTAACACAATTTAGGATGCCTCCCTTTGTTGAATGGCTTACATACAAAACAATAAAATCCAAAGAAGGCTGTTTAAAAATATGTATAATGCATTTTCCATCACCCCCCTAGCACAAACCATTAAGAGGTCCTTCATTTTCTGTCAGATGCTCCCTTTGGCAATGCCACCCATGTGTTCACAGAGCGCATCCCTAATTAGTTTTATCATTGGGTGATTTAGAATCCTTATGTTCCAATAACATGCAATTTAGAATACATTCTATAGAAGTGGCTAGATCTTGGTCACATGAAGTTAAGAGAAAGCTATATTTTTATAGTGTTTTTGCTAAAGGGAGCAAGAGAGAGAAAGTAATTCGCCGTGGCATTTTACATTTGTGAAATGCCATATAATTTAACGAACCCTGGCCAGTTAGATCCATTAGTCAGACCCAAACTAAAATGAGCATTATACTGAGGAGATAAAAATACTCCATCCATGCACTTAGGAGAAAATGCTATGGTGTAATTTGACTTTGTTTAACAAACACAAATTGTCAGCTCTTTTAAGATGCAAAGCATAAAAAAATGGGTAATTTTGTGGTCATAAAACATTGGAGCTTCTTTTAAATGCAGCGACCAGTATCTATAACCACTATCTACTCTCTATAAAGATTACTGACACATTAATATTACTGGTAGTTCCTTTGATAAATATGAAACAGATTCAGTTTGGCCAGAGCTTGAATAAGAGAATTCCCCAGGGAGGGCAGATAAATATAAAGGGTTATATTTTCCTCATCTCTGTACCCTCTCTCATTGCCCCCTGTCCCCACCATCCACCATAACTTTCAGAATTAATTCATTATTTTGGGTTGGATTATAACAACAAATGGTGGAATTTTCATTCTCCTAGGGGAGATTTGTTTTTTTTAAACTTTCATCTTTCATTTTGAATTAAGGTTATGCAAAATATCTTTGACATATTTTCTGCCAGTCCCTTGAATTCCATCCTAAGCAAGCTTGCCAGATATGCTAAGATGAAGCCCAAGATAAGTGATATGTGAGGCAGGCAATTTGGAACTGCTTGCTTTTGTTAAGATTTTTAATCACAATTTTAAAAATCTTGCTGTAGATAAAATTTCTAGAAATGAAATAAAATAAACATAACTTAAAATGCAAAGAAAAATACCTTATTTCTTCTTTAGTGACCTCCCTTTATGTGTACAAGAAAAGAAAATTTTAAAAAGGTAAATTAAAAAATATATAAATGAACTGAAAACCAGAATATTGAATGAAACGAAAACAGGCAAACACAAGACTCTCTGACCCTCGTTTTATTCCCTCCACTCCCCCAACCATTCTATTCTTTTTACTCTAGCCAAATTCACTCTCAGACTCTGTTGTTCCTTTCCTTGTCCACCTCTGGGCTATCTTCCATGACAACTGGGACCCAACAAGCATTTCAAATTTCTCTTCAAAACCCCTCTTTCAGAAGATGCTGTAGAATCAAAAGATTATCTACCACTTACCCACTTTATCTGAAATTGGCCTCAAAGGCTATTTCTGCCTAGTTTTAGACCTATCTCAATCCTACCCCATGATTCCAGTCACTGCTATGGTTTCTGTGATGGTGGATAAGCCACAGGTACCTACACTCCAGCTCTAGATAAATTTGCAATTTCAATCTGCAAGACATTTCTGAAATAATTTAGTAAAAGGTACAAGCCACATAAGAATAGAATTATAACCAGAGTTCATGGTAAAACAATGGTATCAATTCCAGGTACTTTGGCCTCGAGAATCACCTGTATTTCGGGTGAAGGGAATCAGAGAGCACCTGCTGAGCTGTTACAACATCCCATTCAGCAAAATACCTGTTGTTGAAGAAAAATATTGAGTGAATGAGCACTTCACAAAATTTAAGAACATTTTCATTTTAGGGATTGATGCTGGCACAAAAGTTTCATCCACTTTTTTAAAGAGAAGTTTTTCAGGAAGACAATGATAATTGTCTTTAAATACAGTACTAAAATAGGTATGCTATTTGATCATGTAGACTTAGGATTTTCTCCAATACCTTGAAAAATATGACATCAGTTTGTTATTCTTTAGAGATGGAAGGGAATTCATTTTACTCAGGTTTAATTCAGAGGTGGAAACCTATGACCTCAAGGCCTTGACTGAGTCTAAGTTTTATGGAACAAATCCTTTTTTTAAGGGGATTTGTTCTGTGAAGTGTGGATTCAGTCAAAGGGACACACCTGAGGACCTAGAGGGCCACGTGTGGCCTCAAAGTCATGACTTCCCTGCCCCTGGATTAGACCAAGGGAAGGAGGACTAGGTCAGGTTTCATATGTTCCATGTTCTATATTCAAATTTCGTGCTGCAACTGAAGCACCAAGTGATGTCTTTTTCAACCGTGGTTTTGAGAAGTCCTGGAAACGTTTCTTAAAGAACATGCATTGGTCATCTGAACTTTGGGACAAAAGAGGAATAGAGCTAGAAACATTTGAAAATATACAATTGGTGATGGGAGTGTTATTGTATTGAAACTTCACCATTTAGATCACGCAAACACATGAAATGCCTTCAAACTTCCAAATATTCAAAATAAAAGACTCACAAACAGATTTTTTAAACAAAACATTATCTAGTTTGTAATTCTGTGTACTCCATAGCTGTATCTTTATGTCATTGGGAGAGGAAAGCAGATGAATCTTTATATTTTACATAGAGATGTATATCTCTCACTACAGAGAGCTCTATTATAGCTCTTTTACTCAGAGACACAGCTATTTAGTATGTTTCATGTGCATATTTAGCTGAAGGAAAAAGGTGAAAAATATTTTAAAGTTTTCTAACAGCTGAAAATTATTTCAACATCAGAGTTCAGAGGTTTGGATTCAAAGATTTAGCCGGAATGGAGAAATTTGTTTTGCATGTTTGGTTTACATATTTGTAACGGGTTTGCTTTTTTTGCCTTCTAAATCGAAGGAGGAGACTAAGCAGGAAGGGAGAGAATTAAGAACTGAAACTAAAATAATATTAATAATTTTTTTTTAGGAAAAAGATATAGCCAGATGTTATATTGCTTTCCTTCTAGGTAATGAAGGAAAAAGGCTGGTGACAGAAGATTATGAAATATAACCTGTTACAACTCAGAACTAAGATCGGAAAATAGTCATAAGGTGACACTACATCTTCCCCCTTTCTCCCCTCTTCCACCTCTGGCCAGTAGACCAGAAAGTTTTTTGGTTTTTTTTTTGACTTGTTCTTGGCAGAGTTAACATTCACAAGATTGCAGTGATAGTCCTGAACACCAGGGGGTGCCATGCAGAACGTCAGCAACTGTCTCTTAGCAACCGATGTTTACAGTAGGAGGAAAGAAAGAGGCTGCATATGCCACTTTAGGCCATTTCATTCCATTGGATTCCTGGAAGCTTGAGGGCCATATTCTAAAGGGGAGTCAGAGTCTACATATCTATGATTTCTGTAGACCACAGTCTGGGGACAGAGGTAGGACTCCTGGTGGGGTGAGAGAATGGGTAAGAGGATTTTTTCATCCCCATTTTGTGTGTTAGCCAGGGCTCCACCCTTGTCCTTTGAGTCAGATGGCTCTCCTGGGTCCCAGCAATTAATGCTAGTTCTATATAACGATAATAACAAACAATAAATAAAAATCCTTTATATTCCTTTAAATATATTGTCTCAGATTCCCACAACTCCCCTTTTATACCTGTTACATGAATTCTACAGATGGCAAAACAGAAAAGGAAACAGGTAATCCTCAGAAAAGTGAAATCATTTGTCAAGGTCACACAACTAGTTATGAAAGAACATGCACAGAAATAGCACCATAGCTAAAAATGAAACTGGCCTCATTTACCAGGGATCTAGATGAATAATGGTATTGTTATGTCTATGTCTCAATTTTGCAGCTTTCCTGAGGAATTAACCTTAATAAGTAGGACTGATTATTTGGCAGTTTAATCTGATGGGGCTGCAGATATGCAGGCCACAACCTGAGTGTGATTTACAGGTGATGCTAAGGTTCAGACGCTGTTTGGTTTATACTTTTATTTTTTAATCTTTAAAGTACTAGAAAAAAGTGAGCTAATAAGGTAGGCTATATTTTCATGACACTTTTCTGGCTCCTCTGGTTTTTGTTTGCTTGTCATTTTATATTCTAATAAATCTAATCTGACTTAAACAATTTATAACATGGTCTATGATTTTAAATCCCTCAAATATACAATACGAAAAAAGTTCAGGATAAAAAAGGTATCATTAAAAATAAGAGAAAGATGCAAGTCCATTTTAAAACTCAGAAACACATTTTGGGACTGAGGCTCTCATCATATAGGGAATTGAGTGCTGGTCTGGAAATCAGGACCTTGGGTCCTAGGCTCAATTTTGTCAATAACTAGCTGTGGGAACCTGGGTCGATCATTTGACCTCTAATGGGCTTTAGATTTCTATAAAGTGAAAAGGCTGGACTACATAATTTCTAAGATGTCTTCTCCCACTAAGATTCAGTGAATTAACAAAGAATCACATGGGATATGCAACAATAAAGGTAAGGAAGGTGTGGCCAGTTGTGCAACTAAAACAAAAGTCTAAATGTTTTC
Organism: Gymnobelideus leadbeateri; assembly: GCA_011680675.1. Classification (NCBI taxonomy): domain Eukaryota; kingdom Metazoa; phylum Chordata; class Mammalia; order Diprotodontia; family Petauridae; genus Gymnobelideus; species Gymnobelideus leadbeateri. Next base: position 682,345 of record WOXC01009073.1, read on the forward strand.
CCATGTGTTCTCTAAGAAACACCCTGAAATTGTGTTAAGGAGAACTTGAACTACTCAAGCTTGCTCAAGTAAACATTTAAAAAATAGAATACTGGGGATGTTATTTTACTTTTAAATACAGCTGACCCTCCACATACTTACTCCAGATTATACAGTCCCAGAAGTCCCATCCCTCGAAAATCTGTTTTAGGATCATCGCCTTGGAAACCAATTTCACACCACTGCTTAGAAATCCGAGCTTCCAGAGGAGTATCAGGCTTCAAGAATTTCCATAACTGGAGATGAGAGACCGATATAACTTGTTGATGAATATATGTAACACACACTTTGAGAAAGTTTTTCAAAGTCTTAAACCTTCTTTATTGAGATTTAAAAAAAAAAAACTGTATTAAGAGGAGTTGTATGTAACTGATTATATTCTTCTTCAGAAGAATTACTTTTAGTTATTTATAGTGCTGAGAAATTTTTTTGGAGTCTATTTTTTATTAATGTAAAAAATGGGTAATTATTATTGTTTCTACAACCCTTGACTATCTGAGGGAATAGGCATATCATTTGAAGATTATTCATTATCCTTACCTCCCTTCCCTTTGTCCTTTAGCTACAAACTACTAGCAGTTCCATTAGAAATTAATTTAGCCTAACAGATTTAGCCTAAAAGCTTTTGACTGCTGAGTAAAGAGAAATTTGAAGATTATCTATAGATTTCAGTTATCCATACATTAATAAAAAATAGACTCCAAGAGGAACTACCATTTTAAATATAATTCTCTTCATAGTATTATGAAATATTTCCCAATTTTCTACTTGTTCTTCCTTTCATTTAAATTTAATGTTATCATGTTTACAATGAAATAATTACAACTTAAAGTTCAAAAGAAAAGTTAAAGATCATTACTTTGAGAGTCTTGGTAATCCAAATTATCTTTTTCTATCAAGGAAATCAAGCAACATATAATACTCTTAGCATCTTAGCAATATAATACTCTTAATATCTGATTAGTTCCCAATATTTCCTATACCTCAACTACCTGAACTAAAGATGATAATATTTTAAAATTTGTGCACTAATACAAATGAAGGTCTTTCAAAGCCCTACTCCATCCTGATTCTCTTACCTTTCTAACCCTCCTTTCTTCCTCTTCCCTTTTTGCTGATGAGTCACCTACATCACACTCGAACTGTGTCAGTGTGGCTGTTCCCCAAGGTTCCATCCTAGGTCCTCTACTCTGTCTTTCATTGACCTTATCAGCTCCCATGAGTTAACTATCTCTATGGTGAGGATTCTTTCATCTATGTATTCAGTCTCAGTCTCTCCTCTGAGATTCAGTTCAGCATCACCGATTGTTTATTGTACATTTCAAACTGGATGTCTTGGATACATCTTAAACTCCACATGTCCAAAACAGAACTCGGTATCTTTTTTCTAAAACCCTTCCTTTTCCAGGCTTCCTTTTTCCTGTATAAGGCATTGCCATTTATATAGTTTTTTAGATCTGTAACTTTGGTGTTACTCTGGACTCATTCTTCTCCCATATATTAATCAATCAGTATTTAATGTCTATTTCGAATTAGTTCTCAAGTCTTGCCATTTTATTTGCTTTTTTTTTTTTTGGAGGGGGGAATGTAGGGCAATTGGGGTTAAGTGACTTGCCCAAGGTCACAAGGCTAGTTTTTTTTTTTTTTAAAGCAATTGGGGTTAAGTAACTTGCTCAAGGTTACACGGCTGGCTAGTCATTATTTATGCGTGGGTGCTCATTTTCTGAGGCCGGATCTGATCTCGGGTCATCCAAACTCCGAGGCCGGCGCTCTTACTCACTGCGCCACCTAGCCGCCCCTTTAGGGCAATTGGGGATAAGTAACTTGCCCAAGGTTACACGGCTAGGTTTTTGTTTGTATGGATTAAGTGTCGGAGGCCGGCTCTGAACTCAGGTCCTTCTGATTCCAGGGCCGGCGCTCTATTCACTGCGCCGCCTAGCCGCCCCACAAGGCTAGTTTTATGTTACGTGTCTGAAGCCATATTTGAACCCAGGTCCTCCTGACTCCAGGGCTGGTGCTCTATTCACTGTGCTGCCTACCCGCCCTCAAGTCTTACCATTTTAACCTACAAGACTTCTCCCATATCTAACTCTTCTCCCTACTCATTACCTACAACAGTTCAGGCCTTCTTCACCAGCTAGATCATTACAATGGCTTCCTGATTGCTCTCTACTCCTCAATCTTTTCCTACTTTATTCCATCCTCCACACTGTTCCTACAGTGATTTACCTTAAATTTGTGTTTCATCATGCTACTCTCCTACTCTCCACTGGTTTTCCATTGCCTCTAGAATAAAACATAAACTCTTCCCTCCAGTTTGGCCTCAATCTCATCGGATATGATTTCTCTTCCTTCTGTGATCCAGCCTTTGCCCTGGCTTTCCAGGCCTGGGATGCATCCCTATCCCACCTCTATCTCGAAGACTCTATTCCTTCAAGACAAAATTCAAGTAGCACCATCATCATGAAGCCTTTGCCAATCCCTGATGTGCTAATGTCCTCACTTTCAAACTACCTTTTATTTAAATACTTTGTATTTATTTTTATTCATGTTCTTTATATATTCTATATATACTTACATCTTGTGAACAGGGGCTATTTCACTTTGTTCTTTCCATATCCAAGGTCTATCCCAAGTGCCTGGCACATAATAGATGCCTATATATGCTAAGTGATTGACTGAAGAAACATTTTCCCTTCCACCATTTATTGCTTCATGAGGCTCCCCCTCTGCCTTGTTCCCATACTTCCTCCTTGGAAGTAATTATCTATTTTTCATGCTTAAGTACAATTTGAAATACAAACTATATTTGAATACTTCAAGGATCTGTATGCGGCTATTCTCTCAACACTTTATGATTTCCTTAATAGAGAGTACTTTGGTATGGAAATCAATTCATCCTTCTAAAGTCAATCTGGTGATGTGCCTCTTTGAAGTTAGCTAGTTTCATTTTTGGGTGACTGATATGACACTGGGATAAGACATGTGGCTCATTATTGGGTTCATAAGAACCCAGGACTTGTGTTAGTAGCCTTTGAGCACCCAGACCATTCTCACAAGGTGACATAAGAGATGGATTTTACATGGAGAGAGCACAAATAATTGTAATACAAATATATCGATCTATAATTAAGTCCTTCAAAATCCCATACATGACATATATGTGAATTAAAATATGGTAATTAACTAATGAAAATTCAAACAAAAAGATGTAACTTGTCCCAGTTATTCTGGGCCTTAATCCAAAAGCTTCATCTAATATGATATTTTATCTTTCTGGTATGTATGGTAAATATAATGTGCCTAGAAAATGGCAAAAACACAAGGCATTTTAAATAACTAGTTTGCTCACACTCAAGGCAAATTTTCATGTGTTGGTATGGGAAAATACCTTTGGAAATTGGTTACTTAATTACAGTCTCCACAATTCACCAGTTTTTCACGGTCATCAAAACAGAAATTAGATCTCATTTAAGTAGAACCCTTAGGATAGATAATTATTGAATGTTGTTTTTGTTGTTCGGTTGTTTCAGTTGTGTCTGACTCTTCATAACTCCATTTAGGGTTTTTGGCAAAGATACTGGAATGGTTTGCCATTATTGAATAGTCAGTCACTTTAGCTCCAGTAAAAGTAATCTCAATTTCTTATCCATAAGAAACTAATAGAACTAACTAATTAAACATCTACTTTGGAAAAACAAAGTCAAACAGGAGGGATGAAAATAAAAAAGCTTATTGTATTCAATTTTCTCAATTGCATTAAATGTGCTAATAGTCTTAAGATGATCTTTTCCCAATGAATCAGTGGGTCAAATGAAGAAATTTCTTTTCTGTGTGTAGCTTGTATTCAAAAATTTTTGTGCTCCAAGGAAATCATCTACACTGGATTGCAAGGGAATAAAGAATTTATGACTGGAAGGAACTTTATAGATCCAAATTTGCTTTTCACAAATAAGGAAGTTGAAACCCAAAGAGGCTTAATAAAATATTTGATTCATAAAGGTAAAAAGTAGCAGATTTGGGATTTCAGCCCTGATCCTCTTGCCACAAACCCACAGCTCAATAGAAAGAGTGCTAAATTTGGCATTAGAGGAATTAGGTTTGAATCCTGGTTCTGCCACTTACTTTCTGTGTGAACTTGGTTGTCATAACCTCTCTGGATCTTAATTTCCCCATCTATGAAATAGATTGAGTTAAATTACCTTTAAAGTCCTTTCCAGTTGTAAATCTATGGCCTTGTAACGTCTGCTATTATATTAATGATTTTATCACACATGAAAAATCATATTCACTGTTGCAATAATCTTTTGACCTTTTGAAATTCTCCATTGACAAGTTATGTGATGTGATGCAGGGGTGAAGAACCTGTGGCCTTGAGGCCACAAGTGGTCCTCTAGGTCCTCAAGTGCAACCCTTTGACTGAATCCAAACTTCACAAACTAATCTCCTTAATAAAAAGATCTGTTCTGTAAAACTTGAACTCAGTCAAAAAGTCACACACAAGGACCTAGAACAGGGGTGGGAGTCCTGCGGCCTTGAGGTTACATGTGACCTTCTAGGTCCTCAAGTGTGGACCTTTGATTGAATTCATTTGGATTCAGGTCCCCCACCCCTGACCTACAAGGCCATATGTGGCCTTGAGGCTACAGGTTCCCCACCCCTGGGCTAGAGTCTGGCCTATTGTGAGCTGTCCTAAATTTTGAAGGCAAGAACCATTTTTACTTCAAATTAAACTATCCATAAGGGTATACCAGTAAGTGTCATAGGCTAGAAATTCTGGACTAATTTTTTACTTTTACTTTTCCTTCATTCCTTAGACCCAATCTATACCAAAATCCTACCTATTCTTCCTTCAAAATCTCTCTTACATTTACTCCTTCCTAATGTCCAGGCCACTATTAAGGATTATTATAAATTGCTTTACTTTGATTAAATTTTTCTAATTCATTACTTTCATTTTATTATCCCCATATCAAGTTCAAATAGCCAAAAATCAATGTGGCTATTGTCCTGCATATCAAATCCAAACACATTTATCTGGTTTTCCAAATCCTTTCATGAACTGGATTAATTCTTCCTAACAAGCCTTATTTCCTGAAACACAAACTCTATATTCTAGTCAAGCTAGTCTCTTTACTGTTTCCTATATATTCCCATCCCTATGATCTTGATCATTCCATTCCCCATCCCAGCTCTGAACATGCCCCCCTTATTCCCTATGCCCAAGATGTGACTAGGGAACCTGGTCTATTGTGGGCTATCCTGAATTTTGAAGACAAGCACCATTTTTCTTTATAATGAAACTATTCATGAGAGTATACTGGTAAGTGTACATTATACCAGCACTGCAGTCTATGCTAGTCTTTCTCTTCCCTCAAATCCTACTGTAGTTCTTGCTACTATGACACCTTAAAATGCTTCCTATGTGTTAGTATTTTTGCTTCAACTAGGCTGCAAGCTTGTTGAGGGAAGAACCATTTATTATACATTTTTTTAATCCTACACATTTTTTTTATCCAATACAGTATGGAGATATAAAATAAATAGCCAAAAATGTGCTGAATTAATTTAAAGAATTTAAGCTTAATTTAGGTGAGCCTTTATTTAGGACTTTGGCACTTGTAAAATTGGTACTTGTAAAATCATGTATATCTCATTGAAGATGAGTGATTGAATATCAACGATTAGGAATGTATTGATTGGCCTGGGATATAACAGATCAGTTGGGGGTGGAATGGCAGGCTCACATTCTTGGGGGTTGGAGTCATTCCTTTATGCTGGACATATAAAAGGGTGTCAATTGAAGAGAGAACCTTCCTCTGTGGGACTCCAGAGGAGATAAACATGAACTAGTAGCAGAAATCAGAAGAATGATGGACCTACTTCCAAGGGAAGAATGGACCTACTTCCAAGGAAGGAAACCTATGCATGCAAATAATCATGTTGTCCCACTCAGAAAGCTCCAAAGGATTTTCTAGAACAGAAAACACAAGAAGTGCTATGCTCTCTCACACAAGACTGAGTGGACCTCCAATTCCTTGGATAGTATTTAGTAATCTACATCATACCCAATATGCATTATCATGGACAACTAAGTCAACTGTATACGTCTACATACTCATATAGTCACAAAGAAAATTGCAAAAGGATAAATATTTTTAAAATTTAGATTCCTGGATTTTTTCAATTAGACAAATTTAAGGCTGGTAAGCAAATGTTTTCTATCATTCTGTTTTCACTATTCTAGGATAGGTCATTAGCAGCCCAAATACTCCATTTATAAAAAAAATCAATTTATATTACACAGAAGCCATTTTCATAGATAATGAAATATCCATACTTTACTTTCTTCTAGGAAATCACAATTTTTAATGCAAAATTTAATATTTTAAAGCATAATTTATTAATGCTTCATTTGACACTCTCAAGTCATACACTGCTCAAACATTTTCCAGTGCTATTTTGTACCTCTTTTTCCAACAGTTCAAACACACCAGACACAAATCGTGACTTCCTCTTTTAATATCCTTCTAGTTGCATGAATAAATAATCACCATTAAGATCTTGGGTAATTTCCCAAGGGAGTGATTGCTTAAGGCAGAAACCAACTTCATCTTCTTTGATGTGTATAAAGAGTGATAAATGAAAATCCCAGGTCACTACTTGGCAAACAGTATTTCTTGTTTTAGCATTTAAAACCGCTTAACCAGCCTGAGCTTCTGTCAAGTGTCCAAGACTCAAGGAAATGACCCTGGCTGTTTTCTTAGTTGGTTTAACTATTCAAAACTGAGGCCTATTCTTGAGAAAATGCATGAGAAAAGAAAGTTGAGAAAGAAATATAAATTATTTTTCTAGCAACAGGAAAATGAATGGAAATCATAAGAGGCTTAATATAACAGGCTCCAAATGCCATCTAAGTACTAACCTTCAAAAGCATTTCTTCATGCTGAGGATTATCTGAATCATATGGTTCTCTACGCAGCTTTTCAACCTCTGCAATGAGGTTTCGATACCCTACAATTTGCAGAAGACAAGCCTGGAGAGAGATCCCCAACCTAAAACATTCACAAATGAAAAGGAACAATAAAAAACAAGAGAGGTTGGTATTTTGGTGATATCTGTTCATTAAATTTATATTCAGTAGGATCATTTTCATGAAAAAAAAATAAACTATTAAAAGAATTTTTCACATAGTTTGAAATCTGTTATTGTAACTACTTTAGCAGTATGAAAATTGATTTAAAAGTACATCTAATTTTGACTTTCACTTAAGCCAAGGTGTTTCAAATGATTGATCTGATAGAAAAAAAAGACAACTTGAAAAATGCTACTGGCCGTTTTGTTGGTCCTTTCTACAATGTGCTTGGGATGTTACACTAATGATAGGATCAGAAAATCTTAGAGGTAGAAAATTCTACATTGGCCATGTGGTCCAACCACCTACATGATGCAAAAATTTCTCATATAGCAAATATGGCAGACATAAACTTATCCAGGTTTTGTGTGAATATTTTTAATAATGGGAAGTTCACTACCCAACAAGATAGTCTACTCCATTGGTAGACAGTTGTAATAAAAAAAAAAGGTCTTTCTTATGTTCAGCTTTTATAATTCCCACTGATTGATTGTACTGTATCTCTGCCCTCTGGAGCAATAGAGATACTGCCACATTCTATGTGATAGTCCTTTACATCCTTGGAGACAGATATCACATCTTTCCCCAGTCTTCTCCAGATTAAATAGGCTCAGTTTCATTGGCTTCCCCATATTTCATGATTATTTCATCTTCCTACTCAGTTCCTTAATGCAGTCTAGTTTGTCAGTTTCCTTTTGAAAATGTGACTTGCAGAATTAAACACAAGACTCAAGATATGACAAGCATAAAGTGAGACTATTATTTCCTCAGATTTTTATTAATGCAGCCCAAGACTTTCTAAGATTTTTTGATACCTGCTTTGTCCATATTAATTAAGCTTATGTTCCATTAAAACTCCTTTACATTTTTCATATGAACAGTTGCCAAACAAGGTAGATCTCTTTCATTCTCTATTTGCATATTCTTTTTAAAAATAGGTTTTTATTGACATTTTCATTTGTACTTTGTCTAGTTTTGCCCAGATCGATATCTTCTTGTTATTCCCAAGAAAACTATCCCTTAAAACAAAGATTTTTAAAGAAAAAAAAGGAAGAGAAAATATTCAGTAAACTGATCAATATACCAAAAAAAATCTGGTTATATGTATTATTCCTCATTTATAGAGCACAGCCTCTACAAAGAAGCAAGAAGAGGTATCTTCTTGCATCTCTTCTTTAGGGAAAAGCTTACTTTTTACAGTTTCACAAAATTCATTTTATATATATTTTGTAGTCATCTTTCCCTTTACTTTGTTGAGGTCATTATATATATATATATATATAGTTTTCCTAGTTCTTGCTTTGTAAGCTGTAAAACAATATACAAATATCAGTTGTCATTATTGTTATTTATCCTTGTGGGGAGTCCATCAATATTTAATTGAATGACATTCATGTTCATTTGTACAGCATTGACAGATTGTACCAATTTCCAAATTATGGACAAGTAACAAACTCACAGTGTTTATACAGGAAATGTAGATAATACAGAGAATACTAAGTTGTGTGGGGTCCATGTTTAAAACACAAAGTTTACATGTGCATTTACATAATACTTTATGGCTACAATACCTTCTCATACTTTGTCTCCTTAGATTCTCATAACAGAGTTTTGAGGAAAGCAATGCAAATATTATCTTTCTCATTTTACACTTGAGGAAATTAAGGTTCAGGAAAGTTAAATGACTTATGTAAGGTCATATAATCAGCAAATGGTAAGGCCAGGATTTAAACCTAAGCCTCTAAATTCCATATCCATATTGTACTTTGGCTCATAACTTCTCTGCAAAAGGGAGAAAAAGTAGAAGAGGCAGGAAAAAGCAACAAAGGAACCAATTCTGATCACACTGATTCATACCCTCATAAGATATCTTCCCAGTGTATTTCAATAAGAGAGCTGGCAAGGGATCATGTGTACACACACATATTTATGTACATGTACACATATATGTATACATGCATATATCTATATCTGTTGCCTCCCATTAAAATGGAATCTCTTTGTAAGAATTGTTTCTTTTATTGTATTCCTAGTGCCTAGCACAATGCTTTGGCACATAATGTAATAAATACTTGTTGATTGACTGATTCATACAATAATTTCCATAGACTATGATAAACTCAATCAAATTCAATCTCTGTCAGTGCTTATTGGGCCATTATACACATATAGGCCCTGTTACAGTTTTGTGTCTTAGCTCAACTTGATTGAAAATTAATTGAGATCCTCCATAATTTCTTCAAGAAAAATATCAGTCATACAGTTCTAATATGGCATATACCACATTATAATAATAAAGTAAGGAAATAAGCATTTATTAAGCACCTACTATGTTCTAGGCATTGTGCCCAATGCCTTGCAAATATTATCTCATTTGATTCTCACAACAATCCTGGGAAGTAGGTGTTATTTTTCCTCTTTTCTTTTTTTTTTTGGAGGGGCAGAGTTAAGTGACTTGCCCAAGGTCACATGGCTAGTAAGTGTCAAGTGTCTGAGGCCAAATTTGAACTCAGGTCCTCCTGACTCCAGGGACAGTGCTCTATTTACTGCGCCATCTAGCCTCCCCTTATTTTTCTTCTTTTCACAGTTGAGGAAACTAAGGCAAACAGGCTAAGTGACTTTCCCAAGGTCATACAGCTAGTAAGTGTCTGAGATCAGATTTGCACTCAAGTCTTCCTAACTCTAGGCCCAGTATTCTCTCTGTTATTGTTGTTGTTTTTCAGTCATTTCAGTCATGTTTGACTCTTCATGACTCCATTTGGGGTTTTCTTGACAAAGATACTGGAATGATTTGCCATTTCCCCATTTGGGGTTTCTGGCAAAGTTACTGGAGTGATTTACAATTTCATTCTCCAGCTCATTTTACAGATAAGGAAACTGAGGCAAACAGGGTTAAGTCACTTGCCCAGGGTCACATAGCTAGTAAGTGTCTGAGGCTGGATTCAAACTGAAATGTTCCTGACTCCAGGCCCAGTGCTCAATCCACCGTGCCACCTAACTGTCCCCAAATTCTACCATGACATTAATTCACTATTTATAGGTATACATAAGGAAAAGGAAGAGAGGCAGCACAATGGTATATATAGAAAACTGGAATCAGGAAGACCTGGATTGAGATGCTATCTCTGACACTTTCCAGCTCAGTGCACTTAATTTCCCAAGTACCCCTCTAAGATTACAAGTTGAGGAGTGTTGTCTATTGGTAGAGGGGATTTCCACCCAAGGAGTTAGTTTCCTATCCAGATGGAATGATAGATTTGGATCAGAAAGGGGCAAAAAGGAAAAGGAAATGAAGTAAAAGGATATGCTATAACCAAAACCAAGAAGAACTGGAATTTTCTTTAAAAACAAAAAAGCTCCAGGACAGTGAATGACTCCAAAATCAATCCCATTAAAAAAAATGTTCCCTCAGATCCCTATTGGCTGCAACTCTTGGGTGCTGGTGCTTGGCATGTTCCCCACTTTAAAGTAGTGCTATCTGTTCTTCAGAAAGGAAAGAGATTTTGGTTCAACAATCTTGGACTCTTTATAAAACTCAAACTCCCTTTTCCAAATGTCCTTGCCAAAATCTCACTTAAAAGTCACGGAAAATGAAGGGTTAATGTGAACTAGCCAAGGCTGAGAATCAAACAGCTTTCCAGACAGCATCTCCCAAGTGCTCCTGAAGCATGAGGAGCTGTCCACCAGCTTCTCCTGAACTAAAGGCTCACTTCTTGATAAAACTGAGAAGTAATCAGGGTGCATTGACAATGGGAGCGTTCGCTGTTAACGGGAAGCAGACACCAGGTAAGGAAGCCATGCAAATGTTCTTATCCCCCTGTCTGTGTATGAAGAAACTTGTGTAACACCCTTCTGTATCAGAAGCACTAGTGCACTGAGAGGATGAATATGAAATCACTGATTCATTTTAAACTTTCAGTCTTAGAAAGCTACCCAGAACACTAAGTTTTTAAATGACTTCTTTATGTGTGTTGAAAGCAGAACTGGAAACCAAGTTTTCCTGACTTTATCCACTATTCCCACTGCCATTTATGAAACCATATCAACAAAATGTGTTAATTTTCAATGGTCTGGTGGGACTATTTGTTTTGACAATCACAACACTGAGGATCATCATTGTAGCCTTTGAAAAAAATGGAAAGTTAATGGGTCAATTTTCTATCTTGAGAGGCAGCATAATGTCATGCGGTAGAATTGAACTCAAATAGAAATGACATAAGGATCCCAGTGGGTAAATACTGACTTAGAAAAACACATATTAACATTGTCTATATTCTACTGAATTTTTATTTATTTTGGCTTTAATCTGGCAGTACTCTGGAATGAATGTAGTTGAGGGGCCAGGTGTTTGACATGTCTCCTATAGGAGATAAAAAGGTAGATATTAAACTAGAAAGATCTGGGGTTTAGTCCTATCTGTGATACTAGCTGTGTGATCATGGACAAGTCACTTAACCTGGCTGAGCCTCAATTTCCTCATCTATAAAGTGAAGATGATAAAAGCTGTAGCAATCATGTCACAGGGCTGTTATGAAGTTCAGTGGAAAATGAATAAAGCACTGAACCTGGTGTCAGGAAGATCTGTGTTTAAATAGGACCTAAAGCACTTACTGGTGTGACCCTAGAGAGTCACCCAACCTCAGCCTGCCTCAGTCTCCTCATCTGTAAAATGGGGCTAATGGCAGCATCTATCTCCCAGAATTGTTGTGAGAATCAAATGAGGTAATATTTGTAAAGCACTTGCAAGCATTAAAGCATTGTATAGACACTGGTCATGTTATATAAAACACTTTGAAACCCTAAAGGTGCCACATATATGTGAGTTATTGTTATGAGCATGAATGGAATAAATGAAAAGTACTTAAGAGCTTATTGTGTGCCAAACACTGCTTGACATCATTTATGCAGAAGACTATAGTAACCATCTTTTATATTTGATACAACAAATGCTTACTGTGGATTTATGTCAGGATTGATTTTTTTCAGTTCCATGATGTCGTCAACAGTCTTTTCAATTGCATCAGGGTGAACGCTTACTGAAGTCTGCAACAGCTGGAAAGCATGTTTAAGCCAGTTACATTCTTTGGTCAATCATTTTCCTTTAAGAACTTAAAACAATGATAATAATTTAAACAATATACATTTTCATAGAATTTTCAACTAGAAGAAATGCAGAGTCTAGTCCAACTCCCTCATTTTACAGATGAGGAAACTCTGATGCCAACAGGTGAAATGACTTGGCTCACGGTCACAGAAAAGTCAGGATTTGCATCTAGGTCATCCATCTCTAAGATCAGTGCACTACCCACCACAACACACTGGTGGCTGGGGTGCCCAGTGTTTCTATTGCATATGAAATTGCAATGTTTAATAGCAAAAAATTACTATAAATAATCCATGTAAATGCTCAGGAAGTTAAGATCTATAAAGAAATAATGTTCTCCCTAGAGAAAACTTATCTAAAATTCTCTAGAGAAATTCTCAATAAAAATTTTAGGTAGTGTTAATGATGTAAACAGTAGAAAAGGTTTTTATGAATTCTGAGAGAATTGCTTTTTGAGCATTCCCTCCCCAGTTTCTTTCTACTTTTGTTTCAATTAATAGACCCTTTTGTTAACAAATTATTTTCTCTAACTAGTAAGAGGCAGCATGGTGCTGTGGAAAGGACTTTCAGTTTGGAATGACAAGACCTGGGTTTTAATCCAAGCAATGCTATTGAGCACTTGTTACCTTGAGCAAGTCATTTCTTTTCTCTAGGCCTTAGTTTACCTCATGTGTACAACAAGAGGGTTGGACTTGTTATTTAGTCGTTTTTCAGTTGTCTGACTCTTTGTGACCCTTTTGGGGTTTTCTTGGCAAAGAGTAGTTTGCCATTTCTATCCCCAGGTCATTTTATGGATGAGAAAACCGAGGCAAACTGGGTTAAGTGACTTGCCTAGAGTCACATAGATAATTAGGCCACATTTGAACTCAGGTCTTCCTGATTCCAGGCCTGGCACTCCATCCACTGGACCACCTAGCTGCCCTGAGGGTTGGACTAGATTACTTCTAATGTTCATTCCAGCTCTAGATCCTATGATCCTATATATACAATCAAACTTTCCAAAACTAATGATTCATCTTCTAAACAAAAATGACTTCTAATAGAACCATAATATTTAATGTTTAAAAAGAGGCACATGGGAAAACCCATTTAACAGATAATTAAATTAGAGAATGGGATAAAAAAAATCAAGATTCATAATCAAAGTAAAACAGAAGAGACTCAGAAGTCATCTTTTAAAAGAGCAATCATTGAGGGGCGGCTAGGTGGCACAGTGAATAGGGCACCAACCCTGGAGTAAGGAGGACCTGAGTTCAAATCTGGCCTCAGACACTTCATACAATTACTAGCAGTGTGACTTTGGGCAAGTCACTTAACTCCAATTGCCCTCCAAAAAGCAAAAAAAAAAAAAAAAGCAATCATTGATTTCTTGCTTCACAAGAAGTGTTAAACTCTGTATTAAAAGACTGGTGGCTTGTTCACAGGTAAAGGTTTTTATTATTGGTAAATTCTGATTATGTAGTGAATGGATTTGGATATACAGGAAATTCTAGCTGGAAGAAAAAAGCAATTTCAGCTGCGTTTCCCATTTTCACTTGCTTCTTTAAAAACGGTTTACTTATACTTTTTTTGCATTGCTGTTATTTCCCAATGAGCCCTCTCTCTGCTATCCATAGAACCCTCCCTTGTATCAATGAAGCGTAGTCAAACAAAACAAGTAAACATATTTTCCATTTCTGCTAATGTATGTCTCATTCCATACCTACTGCCTACCACTCCTCTGTGAAGGGTAATTTTACTTTCAGTCCCTCCCTTCTATTGTAAAGAAAGCATTATAAAAGCATTTTCCTGAATATTAATTTTGTATTTTGGAAAAATACATGGGAGGATAATTTCAATGAAGTCCTTTGCCAATGTACATTGCCAATGGCAATCAGGAATATAAGCTTCCCTACTTGGTTGTGCCAAACATTTTGTGTATTTCTAGAAAAAAAAAATCCATGCAGAGGGCCTACAACAGGACACAGTGCAATGGTTTAAAGTAGGCAAGGTGCTCTTTGAGTCTGGTGGTCACACAGCTCTGAGGGTTTCTTAGTCATATTTCATTTTTTTTCACATTTCATTTTGAAGGCAGAAAACAATCATGAAGTGAAAAGCTACCAGGAACTCCATAAAGAGATGTAACACTTGACTCACCTTACTTTTTGAATCCCTCAGTGATGATTCTGTTAAAGCAATAAATGAAAATGTGATTCAACAATTGTTTTTCTAAGATATTTAATGTACTTTAGATGTAAAATTACTTGCACATGACCCTGTATAACTCTTCCCACCCTCCCCTGCTTTGTTGTACTTTGTTATGGTGTTAATTTTTTTAACTTACCTATTTTCATGGTTCTGCCGGCTCCTGGCTTGTTATTGTAACAGATTCTTTGTAGCTCACACCGTCCCGTTAGTTTCCTCACCACAAATTTCATACAGCGCCACAGACACTTGCAGTAAAAATACACACAAACCTGGATCAGCATCCTAGAAAGAGGGGGAAAAAGCCCCAGACTTCGAATGAAACAGTGGAACCATAATGATTGCTGTGGAAAAGCACCACCACCAAGAGGAAAATAAGCCACTACTGCAAGGAAGGCCAAACATGAGACATTAGGGTTTCTAAGCACGTCAAAGAAACAGAATTACAGAGTTTATAAAGGGAGAAGGGACCTGAAAGGTTACCTGGATTACCCCTTAGCTCAGCAACGATCCAGAATACAAAAAAATTGTCAACTTCAGCTCAAAGATGATGGGAAATCCACTACCCTTGGAAGCGGCTCAACATACTTTCAGATAGCTCTAATTATTATGAAACTTTGCTCTCTATCATGCTTAAATCTATCTCTTAAATGTCTGTTTGTCAGTCAAAATTTTGCCCAATGGGACCAAGCAGAGCGCATCCAATTCTGCCACATGCTAGAAGACTGATAACATGATCCCATTCACTCAAAGTCTTCTTTTCTCCAGGTTAATATCCACAATTTCTTTAAATCATCCTCTTATAACATTTGTTCTTGAGACCCTGAGTTGCACAGATTTTTCCAGATGGTACCTTGAGTTGAAAGGGACCTTAAATTCTACTTTCCACCCTAGTCACAAGTCCTTTTACTACTCTTGGACAGGTGGTCATCAGGCTTTTTAGGGAAGCTATGCGGTACAGTGGATAGAGTGCTAGGCCTAGAATCAGGAAGACTCATCTTCCCAAGTTCAAATCTAGTCTCAGACACTTAATAGCTGTGTGACCCTGGGCAAAATCCTGTTTGTCTCAGTTTCCTCATCTGTAAAATGAACTGGAAAAGGAAATGGCAAAGCCCTCTAGTATCTTCACCAACCCCAAATGAAGAGTCAGACACAACTGAAATGGCTCAACAATCTGATTTCTACTTTTATCTTTCTCTTCAACTACATGCCAACTTATACAACTAAAACATCACCAACTGCAAGGCTTTAAAATCTACATGGATATACTAGGCATACTAGTACCTAAGATTCAATTACCAGTGGTCCAAGGGAATAAAGGACAAAATCAGTGCCTTATAGAATGAAAAAATCCATCTCTGTAATTGAACCCTATTCAACCATAATACTTGGGGAAGACAATAGTTCTGGTTTGGAATGTCTTTTTCTGCAAATCTTGGGACAGAGCTTTACATAGAAAAGCATTACCACCAATAGGCCAACCGCTTGTCAACTTTGTGGGCAAGGACTATTTAATTTCTGTATCATTGACACTTGGTGCATGACTGGAAAAGAGCAACAAAAGGGCATACCTTCTTCAAAAGGAATAGATTAGGTAAAAGGAAACACTGTCTACCAGGAAGGTATATTCCTCCTTGGAAATGACAAAACTAGATTGTGAAAACACAGTGTTTCTACTATTCATTTAGGTGAAGATCAAAGAATGGAGAAACAGAAGTAATATTATAATGGGCTTTTAGTATTAACCACTCAATCAGAAGAAAGAAATGGATGGTGAGTTGGAGAAGCAGATAACAAAGCTGATAGAAAGACAAATTATAGTAGTGATATCACCAGGGAATGGATCTGTAATTTCTTTGGTAGAGAACTCCCAGATAAGGATGTTCCCATGTAAGTCAGAGCCTTCTCTACAACTTAGAGTCTTCTAGAGTTGTCTAGACCTCTAAGGGGTTAAACAATATGTCCAGGAGTATACGAGAAAGAAGATTTGAACTAGGTCTCTCCTGGCTCCAGGGCAGGCTCTTTACCCACCATGCCAAAGGACTTCAATTAAGGATACACATAGGGACAATGGTAGCTTCTTTGCAACAGGGTTTTTATGAGAATCAGATGATATAATGGATGTTAAAAAGTTTTGTAAACTTTAAAGAGCCCTATGAGTTTGAGCTCTTATTTCTGAAAAATTCTAGAACCTATTAAAAGAATCTTTTGGGGACTACTCTTGGACAGACAAGCATTTGATCTTTACTAAATAGCATGAGTGCCTCAAGAATAAGTTAATTCCAGGGGCAGCGAGGTGGTGCAATGTATAGAGTACTGACTCTGGAGTCAGGAGGACCTGCGTACAAATTTGACCTCAGATGACATTTACTAGATGTGTAACTCTGGGCAAATAATTTAATTGATTATCTCACCAAAAAAAAAAGAAAGAAAGAAAAGGAAAAGAAAGAATAAGATTTCAGACTTTCCTCCTTCCCTTTTCTTTTTCTTTTATTTTTGATTAGCTAATTTTTTTTTAGTTTTCAACATTCACTTCCATAAGTTTTAAATTTTCTCCCCCTCTTTTTCCCCTTCCTCCCCAAGATGGCATGCAATCTGAATATAGGCTCTACACATACATTCCTATTAAACACATTTTCACATTAGTCATGCTGCATAGAATTATGAGTGGGAGAAATCATGAGAAAGAAAAAAAAAGAAAATAGCTTTGCTCTGCCTCCCAACTCAATAGTTCTTTCTCTGGATGTCTCCTTCCCTTTTCTTACACAGGATTCAGGGGTTATAGATTTAGAGCTAGTTGGTTAGTCCAACTTCCCATTTTACAAATAAGGAAGCCAATGAAAGGTGACATTTCTTTTTTCTTTGGAAGCAATTGGGATTAAGTGACTTGCTCAGGGTCACATAGCTAGTAAGTGTTTGAGGCTGGATTGTAGCTCAGGTCCTCTTGACTCTAGGGCCAATGCTCTATCCACTGTGCCACCTAGCTGCCTCAAAGGGTAACATTTCTTAAGCAAATTCTCACAGGTGGCAAGTGGTAGATCTAGGAATGTACCTTGACTATTGGTCCAGGGAATTCCATATGATTACCTAGATTCATTCAGTAAGTACTTTCATAATCTCTCACAATATGCTCCATACAATACAATATAATATGTCTATACAAAATGGAGAAATGTGATCTAAGTGAGAATACAAGTAAATGAATATTCAGATGTGAGGGATAGCTAATTTGTTGAATGAAAGATTCATATCCAAAGAGATCCTGGCTCCAAGGCCAGTTACATCCATCTCACCACAATGTCTTTCAGGAATCATCCAATTATTCATGCTTGGCCTTGGTTACTGGGAATCTACAGGGACCACCTTTTTTCTAAAAGATGGAGAAAGGTCCAGTAAGGACTTGCACTCTGACAAATTCAGTCCTTTAGCAACACTCTGTGTGTGTATGTATGTGTGTGTTATACATATATTGATTGATCATGTTACAGAAATATTTTATGGTATGTTGACTAAGAAAAAGCTGATAACCTATCTTGAAAGACTGCAACAAATTCATCTCTTCAATTATGAAGCACAATTTATTTTTATTGACAAAATCTGGTTTCAAGAGAAGAATGCTTAAGTCTACTGGTTTAAATTAGGTAATATATCTTTTGAATATGTTATTGGCTTTAGGGAATGGCAAATTAGGATAAACTACACTAGACTCTGATCCTTTGGGAGGCTTTGTATGTTGCTAGGGGCAGAGCAGTTACTCAGGAAGGCAGCTAATGAGGAAGAAGGAAATGATGTTTTTGTAAGTTGCTACTGTTTAAAAACAATAACAAAATAATTGGTCTTCTTACCTAACCATATATATATGTACAGTCCATAAAAACCTCCCATCACTAAATAATTTCAATAAATGCTGATGAAGCACTAACTTTGTACAAGGCCTTTTGCTAGGAAATAGGGATAAAAAAAATGCAAGTCTTTGCCCTCAAGGAGCTCACATTCTGCATTTACTGAGACAAAGTGGGACTGTCCTTTCCTACTTCTACAATCTCCTCAAGTTGTTTTTGTGATTCATTTAACCCAATTTCACTTTTTTTACAGTTAAGTTCAGTATGATTTGTTGTTGCTCTACAACCCACTAAGATTGGTTCATGGTTCCCTTTTGGAATTGTGAGAAAATGACCCTCTTACTATTAATGTCTATATTATCACTATATGGGAAATGGCAAAATTATAAAGATGGGATTCTGGGAGACCATTCTCTGGGGACGAGGCAGGCATTTAACTTAGAAAAGCTATCAAAAAATAACCCGGGAAAATGGGCAGAGCAGGTAACAAGAGATGACAATTTCCCTCTTTTTCTTATTTCTAGGCACACCTTGACAACCTCTCCTAGCTACCTTTTCTATTCCCATATGTGCTAATGGAAGAAGTCACAGAATCACATCAACTGCGTAAATTTGTTCTCTTGAATTTTATTTGGGTCCTCACTGCTGCATGGCAACAACACTTATATTCTTTGATGACTATCACAGTCCCCACACCAGGTATTCCTAACTTTTTCTTCTCTCCTTACATCATCTATCCCACCAATATCTCTCTTAGTAGTGGACTTAATATAGACATCATTTGTCATGAACTCCTTCCTTAATCCAGATTTCAAAACCCCAATGTATTATCCTCCATTCTCTTCTTCTTTCTTGCAGTCTCTAAAGAAGAAATGGTCCTTGTATTCACCCAGACCAAGCTATACTGGTAGTCCTGATCCCATATTTCCTGGACACTTTCCCTACCCATAATTCTTTCCTTTTCATCTTCAATCTGTTGTTATCTACTGTCTTCTTCCCTGTTGCTACAAATATACCCTATTCTCCATCATCCTTAAAAGCAAACCAAATAAAAAACTCCGTCACTTAACCTTTCCATCTCCTCAATTTTCCTTTTTTTCATAAAATCTTAGAAAGAGTCATTTGCATTCATTAGCTCCATTTCTTTGCTTCCCACTGATTTCTGAATTTCCCATCAATTGGATTATGACCTCAACACTCCAATGAAACGTCTCTTCCCATGTTCATCAACGATCCCATAACTATTAAATCATATGGAATTTTCTTAGTCAATTCTACTTGATTTCTTCTTCTTTTTTTTTTTAAAGAAATTGGGGTTAAGTAACTTGCTCAAGGTTACATGGCTAGTTATTTATTTGTGTGTGGGTGCTAATTTTCTGAGGCCAGAACCGATCCTGGGTCCTCCCAACTCCAGGGCCGGTGCTCTTATTCACTGCGCCACCTAGCTGCCCCTCTACTTGATTTCTTTAGAGCTTTTAGCACTGTTGATCTTTCTCTCTTTTGAAATATTATCTTCTTGGCTTCTGTGACTTTTTTTCTTACTTGGTTTTCTTCCTACTGGCCTGATCACTCCAAGGTCTCCTCTTCTGGGTCAACTACTTACTATTAAGGATGGATGTCCCCTACAGCCCTGGTTTTTGCCCTATTTTCCCTGCATACTCTTGTCTTGGTGAGCTCATCAGCCCATATATGTTTAATTGTCATGTCTTTTCAAAAGACTCACATCTATTTAACCAGTCCTAATCTCTCTTAAAATCTAGCAATGCACTATCAACTGCCTATTGAACCACTTGCAAATGGATATTTTATCTCTTAAACTCAACACAACCAAATTAGAACTCTTGTTTCCCCCCAAGCCCATCCTATTCTCCAAGTTTTCCTATTTCTATCAAGAGCACCACTATCTTTTCAGTCACCCAGTTTTGAAAAAAAATGGAGTCACTCTCAACTGTTTCTTCTCTCTCACCTCTCCCCCACTGCCATATCTAATAACTTGTCAAGTCTCAGATTTCCAGAAACTTCTCATATTTACCTCCTTTCTCTCTACTCATACATCTACTCCCCTGGTTAATCACTTTTTTCTTAGGTTTATTTCATTAGCTTCCTAAATGAGCTCCACAATTTTCAGTTATTCCTTCCCCTTTCCAACCCATTCTGAACAGGGCTGCCAAACTAATATTCCCAAGACACAGGCCTGACAGAGTCAATCCTCTGCTCAAGAAGCTACAAATATCTTCTAAGAAAAAATGCAAACTTCTGCCTGGTATTTAAAGCCCTCTGAAGTTTTGCTCTCACCTGCCATTCCAGACATTTCAGATTATTGCCTTTGGTGATGGCTCTCTGGGAGAGGGGAGGGAGAAAGACACAAGGAGAAATCCAGGTGACATAAACACAAAAGGTATCAATAAAACTTATTTTAAAAGTTATTTCTTTTGATGCATTCTATTGCTCCTCTGAAACTGACCCACTTCCTAGACTCCAGATTTATCATTTCATATCCTAAATTCATGCTTTGCATAGCCTTTTCCCCAAACCTGAAATATACTTCCTTCTCATTTCTACCTCTTATAATCTCTAGCTTCCTTCAAGGCTTAGCTCAGGCTCTGTCTCCTACTCCACATCTTTCCTGATTCCATTTCATTAATGCTTACTCTTTTCTGAAATTATCTTTTCTTCATTTATTTGTGTCTGTGTTGTATTCAGCTAGCAGAGTGTTGGCTTCCTGAGGGTAAGGACTATTTCATCTCTGCCTCTTTCCCCCCAGAACCTATCACAATTCCTACTTAGTAGTAGATGCTTAATTATGTTCGTTTGATTTGAATTGATATCTTGGCAAAGACACCTACCATGGGCAAAGCAAATCAGCTGACTCTTCTAATGCCATTAGAAAGAAAACTTTTTTTCTTTTACATTATAGTTATACATTCCCTCCATCTGGATTCTATAAGGCACATATACAACCATAAACTCCAAAGATGTGTCTTGCACATCTAGTAAGAGGTGCTCAATAAATGTTGATTTCATTCACTCACCTCCCCACTCTTTTTTCTTCTACCTCTACTCTACCCATTGATTGCACATTCTAAGAATAAACAGGAGATAATTGGTTGTCCCTTGCTGATAATGCAAGAGAGTGCTGGGCCTGGAGTCAGGAAAAGCCGAGTTCAAATTTGACCTCAGACACTTGCTAGCTGTTTGACCCTGGGCAAGTCACTTAACTTCTGTTTACCTCAGTTTCCCCAATTGTAAAATAAAGATAATAATAGCACCTACTTCCCAGAGTTGTTGTGAGGATCAAATGAAATAATATTTATAAAAAGTGCTTAGCACACAATACCTGGCACATAATAGGTTTACATAAATATAAATTCCTTTCCTTCTTTATTGCTCTGGTTACTGCTTTTAGTCAGTCAGGTATATACATACACAACATATATACACATATACATGCAAGCATATGCATATATTATGTATATGTAAACATATACACAAGTATGTATATACATTTGGGGGTTTAGTTGTTTTACATTTCTCAGTTCTAGGCTTACGCTTCTTAGTTCTATGGAAAGATTCTCACTTGACTCAATAAAATATTCTGTGTGATTCCAGGATTATAAATAAGTGCTCGGTGTCCAGGGAGAAAATGCTTAGCTATCTTAAATCTCATGTGAAAGACACATATGGGGGAAGGCTTCTGGAGGATGGTGTGGAAAGGGCAGTGACTTTTTGAATGAGAAGGTCTGAGATTGAACTAACTTTTCTCTTTCTTCACTGTGTGACTTTGGGTAAGTCACTTCAATTTTTTAGACCTCAGCCTTCTCATTTGTAAAATGGGGATAAAACAACCTATATCTATAGGGTTGTCACAATCACAAGATGGTGAATACAAAGTATACTGCAAACCAAAAACATTGTCTAATTATGTGTTGGGCTAAATATATGTCAAAATATTAGAAAGCTTTGCAATTTTGAGATTGAGCACCAGCTTATGATGTAATATGTGAGTTCCAACAAGTTGCCTGAGATAGACAGAGATTAAGTGCCCTGTTCCTGTTTCATAAAGTATCAGAACCTTGATTTGAGCCTAGATCTTCATGACTCCAAACCCAGCACTCTCAGTACTATGCTGTGCTACACATATTTAGACCTGGACTTGTGATTTCACTGTTAGTGAAGAAACTCCCAGTTGCAATAGAGATCAACAATTGCTGAGAGTCATGACAGTTACCTGAGGCAACGACCAATGAAGAGACTTTTCCCAAAGTCACACAACCAGTAATAGACAGACTTGAATTCAGGCTTTCCTAATTCCAAAGGTCTTTTTCTATCCACTTTGCCACATTGCCTACATATAAACAAAATAATTTTGAAAGCTACTGGGAAAATGTTATCTTAAAAAGAACTACTGTCTATCCCTCGGGTCGACCTTAATTATGCATTAGCAGAGTCTGAGTCGATGTATTCTTTTTTTTTAATCCAGGCCAAACCCGATCGGCATGCTTTCTTTGTTCCTGTTGTACATTCTCAGAAGGTGCAGCTCAGTAAAGATGATGACTTATGCCTCTATCAGGAGTTCCCAGCAGGGCTCTATGGTCAGCATGATGTTCATTTTTTATTATTCAACATTCATCCTCCAGCTTGTACCTAGAATAGCTACCCAAAGCAAATTATTCAAAATGGATCACATGGCTGCTACAGAAAAAGAGACAAGCTAATCTTCTGTGCAGCACTTAGTTAAGATAGCATTTTCTGTAGGAATGAGTCTGTTGCAAAGGACAAGAGAGAAAAAGCCAGGACTAATAGCAAGTGCAGGGGTGGTGGGATTGGGAGAGGGAAGGGAGTCGTTGGTACCTGTAATGGAATACTACGCCTCCACCTTATGTGTGGGTGAGTGACATCGCCTTTTGCGACATCAAGAGAAAAATGGCTTATTTTGAACGGTTTCAATAAATGCGCTAATGGAAATTAACTCTTGCTTGAAGAAATCCTGTAATAAATAAAAAGTAAACTATTGAAGATAAGGCTTAACACTATAGAAACAACAAGCAGATGTGGTAAAACGCAGATGACAATCAGGAATTTTCATTTTGTTTCCATAACCACCAGAGTTTCCACAATGAAATCACTCTGTGTGTAGGGGCAAGAGGAAATCTCCTGCTCTCCAGGGCCTTCATTGTCTCATACAGTGTTCTGAAACCACCATGTTATTTTAGTTACAGGGAAGCTGTCTTCCATTTAAGCTCTTCATTAAGTGATGCTGGCAAGTCAGCATGAACTCCTTCTCCTGTGTGAGTCTAGCCCAGTGCACTGACTCTAATGAGGTTTCCTTGTGAGGAAAGATGCTGGGAGAAGACTGTGCATGAGTCTCTAAACAGAGCCCTAGACAAGTGTCTCCTGTCAAAGGATCGTATCTTCTCACAGGGGCATGGAAGAGGAATCTATTTCACTGAACTTTTAAAAGTAGAAAATTTCTACAGAAATTTAGAAAACTGAGTGGTTGTGTGGGAAAGTCAGAAGTTCAGGTGGTTCTAGCTCAGACACTAATGATTTGTGTAGACATGGACAAGTCACTTACCATGGGAAAGGAATATCGGGAAAGAGTTCCAAAGACAACAGGAGGAGTTTAGGATATGAACCTGGGAAGGGTCAGGTTATGCATTCAAAAATTGCTTAGCTGAGGACAGAATGAAACTGTCTTCATTACTATAACTATTTTAGGATTTAAGTCCTGGACTTGTTAGCAAAGAGATATATCACACACTATTGGAGTTCCTATAATTCTGTGACTCTGTCAAAACATAAAGATGAAAGACCCATAGCCTTGTGAAGGTCAGAACCATGCCCTTTTTTAAACCCACATATTCTCCTCCCCTTTCCCATTTCTTCCCTTTTTCTGCATTGATTGCCAAACTGTGGCAGCATGACAAATGTTAACTTGGGTAATCTTACTTACCATACTTACCTAATGTGCTCCCCAAATTGCAATTTAAAAATGAACATTTTTCTGTTTATACTAAATCAAAATATATCAAAGCAACCTTGAGTTCAATTCCAATAAACACATTCAACACACTTTTATTAAATATGGATGCCTCTTCTTTTCCCTTAGGGAGAGATATAGCACATTTTTTTTTAAAGGAACACCTTTCCAGTTAGTCATTATAGTTGGCACTATGTGAGATATTTTGCTAGAAGTAAATTTCAAAGTTTATGGAAGTTACTGGTTTATAGTTTATGAGACCCATCATCTTTTCTCAGAAGTTTTATTACTATGATGCTGGGAAATATAAGAAGGGTTAGTGAAAACTAATTTTATATTGGATAATATAAAGAAGACTATGTCATAGTTACTTCTGTCATGAGCTTTATAGTTAATATAAGGTATTTTAAGGTATCCTGATATCAGTTGTAGGAAATAAAAATTCATCAACATTTCTTATCTTCCCATTGTTGTAGTAATAATACATTTGGAATAAGAAGATGGATTCTGTAAATCACAGACCAATGAGCTTGATATTCATATACTGAGCAATTCTAAAATGGATTGTTAAATGGAGCAGTTATAAAGGCTTAGAAAGGAATGGTCATGAGGAGTCGGAATGGCTTTTCTAAGAAGTCAGGCCTGATGAACTTCAGTTCCTTTTTTGGCAGGGTTACCAGAAAAGCAGGGGCATATTATAGCCATGGTATCTTTGGATTTCAGCAAAGCACGTGACAAAGTATTAGAATACTCTTATGAATAAATGTGGGCTGAATTATAGAAGAGTGAGATGAATTCAAAATTAGCTGAATGATTGAATGAATTCAAAGATAGTCCATTTATGGACTGATGTCAGCATCATGGCATATTTCTAGGGATGTGTCACAAGGATCTAGTCTCTTTCTTGTTCTGCCCAAATAGTTTTTTCAATGATTTAGATGAAGTCTTTGGAGTCAGATATCCTTATCAAATTCCCAAGTGACAGAAAACTAGAAAGGACAGCTAACACTTTGGATGATGGAATCAGGATCCAACAAAATAAATGTACTAGAATAATGTGTCAAACTTGACAAGATGAAATATAATCAGGATGAAATATGGAATTTTGTATTTAGTTTAAAAAGAAACAACTGCATAAGCAAAACACTAGAGAGAGAGAGGAGTCCATATGAAAGACCTGAGGTTTTTATTCCTCATGCCTGCTCTCCCTCTCAGTTTCTAGCTCTTAGAATCCCTAGCTTCAGGGGAGGCTAGGTCATACAGTGCTCTATTGAGCACTGGCCCTGGAGTCAGGAGGACCTGAGTTCAAATGTGGCCTCAGACACAACACAAAAACTAGCTGTGTGACCTTGGGCAAGTCACTTAACCCCAACTGCTCTACTTTCCCCCTCCAAAAAAGCAAAAATCAAAAAAAAGAATCCCTAGCTTCCTTTAAGACTCAGCTCAAGGGCTACCTCCTCCAGGAAACCTTTTCTGGTTCCTCCATCAGCTGGTGACCTCCCCTCTAAGGTTACCTCACATCTATTCTATATTTATCTTATATGTTCTACTTTACATAATTTCTCCCATTAGAATATAAACTCCTTTGAGTACAGGGAACTTTTTTTTATTTCTAGTACTCAAAGGAGTTGATTGACTACAAGCTTCCTATGAATCAACAGTAATGCTTTATTGTTCAAAAAGCTAAAGCAGTGTTGGGCTGCCTTATTGTACTCTGTCCTATTTAGACCATATCTTGAATATTATGTTCAATTGTATGCTTCATGCTTTAGGAAGGACATGGACAAACCATAACTACTCTATCCCCTAATTCTCCAGAGGAGGGTGACCAAGATGATGTAGGCTATAAAAATCAATTATAATGATTATCTGAAGAAAGTATGGATGCTTATCTTGGAGAAGGACAGGTTTTAAAGATACATCAGAATTCTCATTAAATAGTTGAAGGACTAGCATATGGAAGGTCCTTGTCCCATGTACTCCCAGAAGGAAAAACTGGAGTCAATAGGTACAAGTTCGAAGAACTAAATTTGGGTTCAGTATAAGAATGAGCTTCTTAGCAACTTAGAGGAATCCAGGACTGGAATGAAGTAACTGATGCTTTAGTAGATCCTTGTACTTGAAGGTATTTAAGATGAGGTGTCTTCAATGTCTTAAAGAAGTATTTATGTACTGGCTTGAGGCCTGAATTAGATTGTCTTCAAAGATCTTTTCTAACTCCAAAAGTCTATGAGCCTACTACGGCAATGGATACTAATCATACTAAAGATAAATAGTATTAATGTTGTGGTTTGCATTTTAAATTTATACTTGCTCCCAGTCTGGTTTTTGAATTGGAATCAGGATTCCAATCCTAACCTTGCTTAGGAGCTTTGTATTCCTCTCAGGTCTAAAAGCATGTTGGAGGTCAAATAATTATTAGGCTCTCTAGATAATGTTGCAGTTCTTTTGGGTAGAAGCCCGTGACTAATCTTTCACAATGTACCTGCTGAACACAGAAATGAACATCTGACTTATTCAGGATATAACAATTAGCCTTTCTTTTTACAAGAGAAAGACTTTCAAAAGTGTCTATTTCTGGTAAGATACTGTAAGGTACAGTTGTTCAGTTGTTTTTCAATTGTGTCTGACTCTTCATGCTCCCATTTGGGGTTTTCTTGGCAAAGATACTTAAGTAGCCTGCCATTTCCTTCTCCAGTTCGTTTTACAGATGAGGAAACTGAGACCAACAGAGTTAAGTGAAGGCCCGGGTCACACAGCTAGTAAGTGTCTGAGGCCAGATTTGAACTCAAGAAGATGAGTCTTCCTGACTTCAGGCTCAGTGCTCTTTATTTACTGTGCCACTTAGCTACCCTTGTAGGGTACAGAGGTCAACCTATTAAATAGGATCTGTAAGGTCAATGCCATACTTTCAGTTCTCGTTTCTTAAAATTTTTAGATCTTCAAAAACAATAGCATGTATTTGTACATACTCATTGATGGATACATGAGAGGTGGCTTGGAGTAGTGGATAGAGAGCTGGCCTCCAAACTAGAAAGAAATAGATTTAAGTCCAACTAATGACACATACTAGCTTTGTAAGCCTGGGAAATCACTTAAGCTTTCAATGTTTTAGGCAACTCTGAGGCTATAAGTTGCAGAGAAGGTGCTGATCTGGATTTGTAGGTCCAGTTCCTATCCCTGTTGACATCCCATATATACATACGCACCTGCATATATTCATGTGTCTCCCCATCTCAATAAATCAATATCTGTAAATAGGTAGTATTTATGTGGCACTTTGAGGTTTGCATAGTGCTTTGCATCACTTCATCTGAGAGTCAAAAAACCCACTGAGGCAGATGCATTGGTCTTGAGTACATTTAGACATCAATTACATTTTACAGGTTAGGAAACAGTCTCAGAGGGGATGAAATGGTCACTCATCTAGTTAATGCAAAGGGTAGGAGTTGAGCCCAGTTGTTCATGGACCCCAAGTTCAGCTTTCTAGTATGCAATGTTGCATTTCTGTGAGATCAAAGGTTTAACGTTGAATATACTGATGTGCTTTTAGTTTGGCACTCAACAGCAATGTCTAAATTTAGGTCCTTTTACCATTTTAATATCAATTCTCTGCAAATGCCAGAATATCTTGCTTATTATGTTAACCTGTTTTTCTTGTTCTGTGTTTTTAAACAAATAACCAATTTCAAGATAAAAGGGGAAAAAATGACTAAGGACAAAATGAGCTCATCATTCTTCCTACTGGAACATAGCTATCACAATGATGGATGTCCATTCACTATGCCAAGATTAAATCATTGCATTCTAATTGGTTCAAATATACTGTGGTTTCCTGCTAAGGAACAGCAGTGAATCTTTTCAGTTCAGTGATAGAAACTAAGAGCTGAAAAGTACCTCACTCAGAGGTCAATTGGTTCCACACTCTCGCCTACCAGAACAATAAGCCTTTCTACTCCATGTATGAAATTAAATTTCCTTTACTATTTGTGATGTGAAAATATATGGCATATTCAATGTTGATTTAAATATTTATTTTTAGGTTAGTTCTCCTTATCTTCCCCAGGCTGGAAATGTAAGGTTATTCATATTCCAATCCCACTATTAATCAGTTTTGATCTGTTCCAACCTGGATGGACTCATCACTCCTTAGGTAGCCTGCCATTCCCCTGTTCTTGGGAATGGGATCCCATATTTGTAGGGGTCTTAGTGCAGATACCTGATTGACTTAGATTTGCTGCAACTCAGAATTGCCATGCTTAAATGATTCCCCAACGTCATCTTCTCCCAGTAGTAGGGGTTATGGGAGTATGCCACCATGCCTGGTTCAAAGTTTATTGAACTTGAAAAGGAAGTAAAGAGGGAACAATCTTTACAAGTACTGATGATAGATATTAGACACAGTATGGCTTACTAGAGAGAACACTAGATGTAGAGTGGGGAAGATGTGGGCTCAAACTTCACTGTAGGTGCTGACTACCATTATGACCTTGAACAAATAAATGCCTTTGCCTCTTGCAGCCTATTTTCTCATCTCTAAAATGACATCTACCTCACAGAAATATGCTGAGAAGCAAGTCTGATAAGACATATGAAGTGCTTTGACAATCTGAAAGCACTACGGGGTAGAAAGTTAAAAGTAAGAGATTTACAATTTGGGATGCAAAAAGAAGATTGGATGAAGAAAAAAAAAGTTTAATATCATTTCCAGGACTTAGCACCATTTCTAGTACACAGCAGGAGCTTAATAAATATTTATTGCTTGGTGGATTGAATCCTGCTGCCCACAACTGTGGCCTTTTGGTTTTGTGAAATTTCCTCTAGCACACAGCAGGCTGTGCAGTGATAATGCCAGAAACAATTTTGTAACTTTTGTTCACAAGTAGGTTGGTTTCAAGGTGACTGAGTTTTAAAAGAAAATAAAAACCAAACAATTCTGCAGGAAAAAAATTAAAGTTTTGTCACACACTCTATTGAAGGTCCTGAATTTATTTCTGAATTTGTTAGACACCAAAGTTTTCTATTAACCTGATATTGCCATAGAAAGGACTAGGCTCACATTTAAAAGGAATTCAAAATTATCAATTTTCCATTAACATAAAAACCATCTGGAGTAATTACCATAGCAACTAAAGAGCATGTCAGGGCATGTTCTATCCTGTCAAATATTCCTATGATCATTTAAAAAAAATTTCCACAGCTAACATAGTCAGATTGAGACATGCTCTGTATGACAAAAAGAATACCAAACCCTATAAGCCTATTTAATGAATGACATCACAAAGAGGTTCCATAATTCTAAGATTTTATAAACATATCAAAGAGACATCTTCACAGCATAAACCAGAGCATCAGTGAATGCTGAGGGATCCAAAGAAGAATAATATGAAGAAACAAACATTAAGGAATCGTGGCAAAGAGGGAAAAGAACCCTAGAATAGAAACCATTGAAATAATTTTTCTTAAAGTAATTGAAGTCATCTTAGGTGCTTAACTAGAGAAAAGTAAGCAGGGCAAGGAAGTAGAGTATACACTGTGTTCAGGAGTCTTAGGAGAAAGACTCTGACTCCTTTCAGATTTTTTCCATCTTCTAATTCTATACCTAGATCAAGATAATCAATAGTATGGGTTATGATAGAAGATTCTTCTAAAAGATTTAGAAATGAGAAAATGCAAAGTAGAATCAATGAATCAAAAATGCTTGCATCCAGTGGTTTACACACATTTTTTGAAAGCAAGATGAATCAATCAATCAACACATTCTTATTGAGGACCTACTATGTGCAAAGAAGTATTTGAACTATGGATAAATGATCATCAATATTTTAGTAATTCAGGTCCTAACCCCTAGTATTCCATGCCTTATCTCATCTTTCTTGCTCCCCAACCCAGGCCATTATTGTTGAATGCTATTCTCCAAAGTTCAGTTCAAATGGCACATTCTCCAAAAAGGTTTCCTGAATTCTCCCATTAGGCAATAATCCTTCCTTTCTCAAGTCCCACAAAGAATTTTGTTGTATCCTTCTTATGCATTCATGCTCCATTTATATTATAGTTTGTGTCTCTGTGTGTGTGTAATTTCTCCTACTATAGTATAAGTTTCTTGAAGGTATACACTTTCTTATTTACCTTTTGAATCCTTCCAAACCCATCTTCATATTTTTGTTAATATTTTAATAAATGGGTGGCCATTCTCTTAGGCCTTTCTTTAGATTTTGACAGCATTGACTATGCTCTTATATTAATTGGATATTCACTCCTCACTTAGTTTCAGTGACACCATATCAGAGTATCTTCCTGCTAACCTTTTCAGCCATTCCTCTGAACCTTATGATGGATCCTCAGTCACTTCTCAGTTCCTTAATTTAGGTGTTTCCCTAAGAGTCTTACCTTCACTCTCTTTTCTTCCATCTTCCATATTTTGTTCCTTGACAATTTTATTCACTCCTTCAGCTTCAGCTACCATCTTTGTGACTTCCAAATCTATAAGTCTAGTCCTGGCATCTCTTGTGAGATACTGACATACATCCCCACTTTTGCTACAGATTCCCTCTTAGCTGCTACATTAAGACCTTAAACCAAACCATGTAATTCAGACCAAGATAGCTGCCCAAATGGGAGATATGCCAAATCAATCACCACCCATATACCTATTCTGACAAAACCCTGATTTACAACAGACTGAATAATATTCAAGAAATCCACTTACAGTAAGTTATTTCTTTAACTCCAGAATGGTGCAAAAAGTCAGCCAGAAGAGCCTGAGGATGATTCCCACTAGCAAAAGATACAGCAAAGGTGTTTTCATCGTTGCAGGGTAGGCTTTCACCATCAGAAATGGTCTAGGGACACATGTAACCTACAATACTCTGAGTCTAGATGCAGAAAGATTAGAAAGCTCCCCCAATAAAGCCTCAGGGTGGGGACCGTGGAAGCTTTGGGGCATGATGGTGGCTATGGCATCATGCAGCACTAGGACACATTGGGTTTTGATATTTCTAACACACACTATCTTGAGACTCCACAGAATATCCTGAAGATTGAGTACCCTGAACCTCAAAGATACACAGAGGCCTTATCTCATTAGATGTAGGGTCAGTACAGAAATCTAGGGGACCCAGAGCAAGATCAAGGCAGGTAAACCACTCCAACAAAAGTGCAGTATATCCCTGGAACAAAGATTTACTTCAGTAAGTAAAGTTGGAGATAGAAGCAAAACAAAGACCAGTCAGTGTAAAAAAAGAATGTAAATCTAGAAAGCCCCTGAAAGAAGAAACAAATAATTTCATAACAATTGCTCATTTAGGTTCATAGGAAAAATGGACTTTACACAAGTACTATATAAATTCCTAGAAGAAATGAAGCAAAATATAAAAGATGAAATGAAAGAACTGGAGGAAAGAATTGAAAGGAGAAAGTAGTAAACCTCACCTGAGAAATGGACTCCTTAGAAACTATAATAGATCAATAGGAAATCAATGACACCATGAGACAAGACATGTTAAACAGTCAAAGATTGAAAATTATAAAAGAAAATGTAAAATATCTGATAAAAAAATAACAGAGCTGGAAAACAAAGAGGAATAATTAAAAAATCATTAGACTCCCTGAAAATCATGATTAAAAAAAAAAAAAAGCCTTGACATTACATTTCAAGTGGTCGTGAATAAAAACTGAAGAGATCTAAAGGACAAAATGAAGACAGAATCACCCATCACTTCCTGAAAGAACACTAAAAGGAAAGATCCCAGGAATGTCCAGAGCACACATGTCGAAGAAAAGATATTGAAAGCATCCAGAAAGAAGTTCATGGGCCAAGGAACCAGTGTCATGATCACATAAAACTTGCCAGATTTTTCCTAAAAAACAGAAGAGATCTTGGAATACAATATTCTGAAAGGCAATAAATAGAGGCTTACAAAAGGTGACTATAATCCTATAGGGGGAAAAATGGATTTTTAAAGGAAGAGAGAACTTCTAAGCATTTCTGTTGAAAATGCCAGCACTGAATAAAAACTTTGAAATACAAACTCAAAAGTCTTGAGAAACTTAGAAAGTTAAAGTTATTTGAGCAATAGGAAGACACTATATGATTATTTACTGCTAATATTCCAAAGAGGGAAAAGAACCAAATGACTATTCAGAACCTTAATATTTTAATGGGTATCTAGGGTATTAATTATGAAAAACAGAGGTCTTAGGGAATGGATTGATTCTGTGTTGAGGGTTTGAAGAGGCTAAAGAAAAGGGATGGTAAAAGGAATACACAAGCTTAGAAAAGATGAAGAAAAGGGTGGAATTTGATATTTCCTATAAGAATGAGAGGAAATGTATATAAAATAAGAGGAGGGGCAGCTAGGTGGCGCAGTGAGTAGAGCGCCGGCCCTGGAGTCAGAAGGACCTGAGTTCAGATCCAGCCTCAGACACTTAACACACACAAACAACAACAACAACAAAAACCTAGCCGTGTAACCTTGGGCAAGTTACTTAACCCCAATTGCCCCCCAAAAAGCAAAATAAAATAAAATAAGAGGAAGGGGATGGGGGCAACAGATTAAACCTTACTCTTATCTGAAATGGATAGAGGAATGTTGAATATGCACACTCACAACTTGGTATAGAAGCATCAAAGATTCTCACAATATTGGTCACAAGCAAAACAAACTTTCTGATCATAAAGGAGAGATTAAAATAAAATAAAGGAAAAGAAAAGAATCTAAGGAGTTGTCTAAGATTGAATCAGACATTTGTGGAATAGCTATTCAAATTGTGGTATGTGAATGTAAGGGATTACTGCTGCACTATAGGAAATTATAAAAGAGACACTTCAGAGAATCCTGGATATTAAGTATGGACTCAGAGTGAAGAGAGCAGAAACAGGTGAACAATTTATCCAAGGATAGCACTATTATAAAGAAAAACAACTTTGAAAGACTTAAGAACTCTGATCAAAGCAATGACCAACCATTTCTCCAGAGGACCTCTGATGAAGCATATTACCTGCTTCTTCATGGAGAAAAGATAGGAAGATACAGATAAGATATACAGATAAGATACAGAAAGCGACATACATTTTTGGACATGACCACCATGTGGCTATGAATTTCCCCTGACTATTTCATACAGGGATTTAAAAAAATCTTTTTCTAAGTTTTAAATTGGGAGCAGGGAGAGAGTTTAGTAATAATAATGCCAAAAAGAAAAAGGGACTCTGAAATATTTTCTAAAATACACAAAAGAGCACAGAAAGAAATTTAAAAGAAAGAAGAGACAAACAAGAATTCTTTAAGGAATAATGTATGTGGAATTTATGACATATTTTTAAAAAAGTAAATGATGTAGGTAGATTCACAGTTTCATAGGGCATCCTCTTCTTGTGTTCTATTACATGTATGGCAATGTTCTTTATTTGTTGTTTAAGTTTACAATTTTAAAAACTTAAACTCAGCATCATCCCAAAAATTCTTACCTTTTCCCTAAACTTTTTCTTCTGATTTTACTATTTCTATCTGTGTCAGTACTATTCAATGGTTATCCTACAGTCCTAACTTATTTTTGAACCTTTGTTTTCTCTTAACTTACACATCCAATCAGTTCTATGGGTCTTGTCAATTCTGCTTTCACGACTTCTCTCATCCATCCCCTCTTCTCATTTCCCAAAGTCAACAACTTTGACAAATGACAAAGGCATTATTATCTTCTTGGAATATGGAATATGTTCTATCAGATCATGTCTCCTCTCTCCACCCTTTCCAATCCAAATCACTATTACAATAAACTTTCACTGGCACAAATCTGTTCATGTTATTCCTCTGCTCAAAGGTTTTAAGGCGGCTTCTACTGACCTCTAGGTTGCCTGGAATTCAAAACTCTTCATAATTTGGAACCATAATAACTTTTCCAGCCCTATCTCATATTCTTCCTTTCAACAAAGTGAAAGCACCATAGTCTAATATGTAATTCTTTGTCTCCTGAACACTCCCCATACTGCTACACAAAACCTTTGCTAGCACCTCAGTAAATAACAACCTTCCTCTTTAGACCTAACATAGACAGCATTTTGTTGTATTTTAAGCTTTATTATCAAGTTTTAAGCTTAGTAAAAGTGCAGTTTTTAACTATTAAAACTTTAAAACTGCACTAAGACTTTTGGGACAGCCTATATAATAGTGTGTATTGTAAATATTTGTATAAACTCCATTAGGCAGGGACCCCCCTCTTTCATTTCTTCCGGCACCCAACACTGCTCTGTACACAGTAGTCCTCAATAAATGTTGATTGATTAGCAAATATTTGCAGAATTGAACAGAAGTAGCTGCAGATTAAGAAGACACCAAGAAAATCTTGTTACTGAAAAGGAACAGGAGCCTAAATGGGCTATCTAGCAAGTACAAAATCTAAATTTGTGATATTTTAAATTGCTTAACTGAGGAAAAAACATTTAACATAACACTTCCCTGCTTTTAAGAAAGCAAAATCTTTCCACCACTAATTTCTAGAGTGCCATCCTCTCTGAAACAGGAGGCATGCACAGGGCTGAGGTTTTACTCTCTATTTCCTTCATGTTTGTAGTTTCTGTTCCTTCTGCTTCTCTTTTCATCTACAAAAACTCCCAATGAAAGTTAAAATAGAATTAAGGGGCAGCACTATACAACAGTGATAAAAACAATATTTCTTCAAAAACGCAATCTCATTTAACTTAAAATATTAAGTGCCCTGGAGACTAGATAATAGTAACTAGTGGACACCAGTGTGTGCCATTAAGTTAAAAAAAAAAATACTTACCTCAGGAAGTGCTTCATTGTGGCCTTAATGACTTCCCAGATGCTATACTGAATCTTCTTCAAATAATCACTTGTCAATTACTTTAGGCAGAAATTTATTTAAGCTGTGAAAATAAATGAGATAAGTTTACAAAAAGGGAAAAACCCAGCTGAAAGACCTCTTAATACACAAAGACACACACACACACAGTAGATCATATGATCTACTAATCATGAAATTAAAATGCTAATGCCACTCAATGTACTTTCATCTATCTAAAAATATCAGGGTTTCTTTTTGTTGATTTTCTACTCTAAATAACTTTGTGGTGCAAGCTCATGGAATTACTACTATCCTCTATTGTACTTGGAGGGTCTTCACTACAACCTGAGGAGCAAGAAAGGCAAGACAAAACTCCAAAGTAGAAAGGTGTTGAAACCTAGTTTCAGTTCCTATGTGGAAAGGATTGGCCAAGATAATCTCTAAAATTTCCCAATTCTTTAAAATTCTATGATATTATATGTGAAACATTGTATCTGAGGCACTGGATTAGGAGTCAGATTTGGTTTCAAGCCATTGATTTGGCATTTACTAGCTAGCTGTATGGCCCTAGACAAATCACTTAACATTTCTGAGCCTCAGTAGTCCCCCCTATAATATGGGAATCTATTTTTATAACCACAAAGCACTATATAAGTGAACTATTATCTGACCATAAGCATTCAGGTAACCTCAGCCTTCCAAATGAAATGAAAAGTAATCTGGAAGCAAGCAATAAAGCATCTGAACCAACAAAGCAACTCTTATAAAGCTGAGCAATTTAATCAATATGGGAGGGTTAGACTGGTCCCACCTTGTCAAGCATCTCTTCTCAAGAAGATATTTGGCTTAATTTTACACATAATGTTTTATTACTGGTGAAGGGGAATCCCTAAGCTCTTACTATCAATTACCATCAAAGATGGAGGAGGTGAACAGCTGAGATGTAAAAAGGTTAGTGGTCTGGAAGGGATGGACAGAAAAATACCCATTGGCAAAAGTCCTCATGAAATGATATGGCAGTTGAATGTAGAAATGCTTATGCAGGATAAGATAGAGGGTTGAATAAAGAAATCTGGGGCCATTTAGAATAGAGACAAAAGTATCTACCTCTAAAGAAAACTTCCTAAGAGGAGAAATGACAAAATCAACGATTTCAGTGATTTCAGGAATTTCAGGCAAGGATCAATATTATACTCTATTTGCTTCACTAGTCTTTGAGTGGTCACTATATAGCACACTAATGGATATTTACAATAATTCTGAGCCATAAGAGGATAAAAAGCATTCAAAATTCTCCATTTATTAGGACAGGGAAGAATGTAATATGTTTTGATCTTTTTTATTTTGGAATGACTAAAATAAACTTTTAAAATGTAGAGGGCTAATTTACAATTATCTGGCAATAAAATCCCAGGTCCAGTCCCTACCCCTTATCCTATTGTATAAATTATCTTGCCTTTTTATTTTATTTTTTTAATATCTGAAAGTGACCTTACAGATCATCATTATTTCATTCGTATCTCTTCTAGATAAGGAAATAGAGCATCAAGGAAATTAAATGTATTGTCCAAACTCACATAGCTAGTACTTGGCACATAGTAGGCACTTAATGAAATTGCTGTTTCATTTGAATGAATTAGCTACAGAATCCTGACTACAATGCTGATTTCCTAACTTTCAGCCTCAGTACTCCTTTTGCCACAGATCCCTGCAGAATAGTGAATTCCCCAGTTATGCTAGACCAGTCTTATTAAAAAAAAAATTAGAGATGGGGCATAAAAAGTATCCCTGCAGGTCCCATATTGACTTAGAAAACTACATGTTAATATTATCTATGCTTTATTAAATTAATTTATTTTGTTAAAGACTCCCCAAATGCTTTTTTTTCTTTGCTTTTTGGAGGGCAGTTGGGGTTAAGTGACTTGCCCAAAGTCACACGACTACTAAATGTGTCAAGTGTCTGAAGTCGGATTTGAACTCAGATCCTCCTGACTCCAGGGCTGGTGCTCTACTCACTGTGCTACCTAGCCACCCCCCCCCCCCAATTACATTTTAATCTAGTTTCAGGTTGCACTCAGGAGAGTTGTAGACCGCAGGAGGTTGCATGTTTGCCATATCTATGCCAGACAAATAAAACCCCTTTAAATTCCATCAGTAATTATAGGATTCAATGACTTTAGAGCTTGAGGGACCCTTAGAGTATAACCCCTTCATTTTACAGGAGACAGATTTACATTGGTAGAAGCAAGCACTAGAACTAGGATTTAAACCAGTTCTCCTAACTCCCAATCCAGAATACTTTCTATTTTACAATGATATGTATTCTCTGGCAAACGAATTATGTCAATAAATAATCAATAAAAGTACTTATTGAATGTTTTGATTCATAGCACTGTCTAGGCAGTATATTATATTTTAAATGCACTAGGAATGCTCAACATTTTAAAGGAATATTTAGTGAATTCTTTAATAAAGTAAAGAATACTTTTACAAAATGAAGAATCTTTAAGATCCATTTAAGATGAGTGCTTCCCCTCTCCCCAACCACCCATTTCAAGCCAATTCAGTTTATTAAGTGCATAATATATGCCAGTCTCTATTCCCCTAGGGATACAAAAGCAAAAAGAAAACAGTTCTTGTCTTCGAGGAATTCGTGTTCTACTGAGTGAGTGGGTGAGTGGGTGAGGAACACAACAGATAATATACAAAATATGCCATTTGCAAAGTAAATAAGAAGTAACTGGATACAGGGAGGAATACTAACTACTGGGGAATCTGAAAAGGAGCTGTATAGGAGTTAGCACTTGGGCACAGGCTTGAATGGAGCAGTGGTCTAAGAAGTGGAAATGAGGAAGGAAAGCATTCAAGGTGTGAGAACAGCCTATGCAAAGGCAAGTAGGAAGGAGATGGAATATATAGAGGAGTTTGGCTACAAGAGAGATTGTATGAAGGATGATATCCTGAAGCCAGTCTTCAAAGGTAGTCTGCATTGAGAATGGGAAGGGCTTTATAGGATTAATGCTAGAGTTATATCAGTTATGGAGAACTCACAGGCATGGAAATTTTCCCAAATCTCATCTGTAATTTATAGTCTTCACATCTGCAATTTATAGTCTTCAAGAGTGACCTGGAGCACTGAGAATCTAAGCACCATGGCTATGTTCTACATCTGACAATTGTTAGAAAAAAAGACTTGAACCAAAGTCTTCCTTATTCCAAGGCCAGACCTCTTTTCATTATGCCAGGCTCTCTCTCAGAATATCATAAGTGGATAACAGCTATTTGCTATTTCTTGACAATTTCTGTAAACTCTAGACCTTTTAACAAACTCTAGAATACCTTGGTTGGTCTTTCTGACCCAAGTTTAATA
Organism: Gymnobelideus leadbeateri; assembly: GCA_011680675.1. NCBI lineage: Eukaryota > Metazoa > Chordata > Mammalia > Diprotodontia > Petauridae > Gymnobelideus > Gymnobelideus leadbeateri. The sequence goes on from WOXC01009073.1 coordinate 720,805, forward strand.
GAATATGAACTTTGGGCTGTTTTATCCTATGATCCTGGATTTTCTGAGTCAAGTACAATCTCTCACTGGCCTCTATCATGATCGACAGCAACATTATGAGATGTTTAGATATGCCCAGGAGTACAATCTGAGATCACATAACAAATGATTTGATTGTCCCATGAGGAGATCAAACCCATGACCTTGACCTCATTAGCAGAGTGCTCTGAACAAAAGGGCTGACCGCCTCAGATATAACCATGTATTTAGGGCCACTTGCAGCATGAAGATCCTACAGACTTGGTGATCTTGTGTAACTTGCTTATACATTTCACTCTGTAAAACACTGATTTCTTTCTTGATGAGTACTTCACAAAGATGCTAGGAGGCTGTGAAAAAGTGCTTTGAGCTCAGATAAAAAGGAGTAAAGCTTAACCATACTAAAAAGGCAGAAAACAACAGATTATTTTTATAGGAGTGATACAGTGTTAAGGATTAGAAAGACTGACAAAACAAAAGGGCAAGACCTATTAGGGATGCCGAAACCCTAGGGCCACATTTTAATGGCATGGAGAACAAATACTATTTGAAACAAGTGACAAGATCATATCCCAAACTTCTTATCAATGAAAACATTTAAGTAAATTACCTGTACTCTCTCATTTCTAGATAATCCTCTGTTCCATTCACTTATTCCAGACAATTTCTTCTTTTCAAAAAACACCACAAAGTGCCATATGAACTATATTTTCCCTTCCTATTGTTTAGTTCTAAGAAACAGGTAATTACTGAGATAAACCACATTTTTTCCCAAATATAAAATTATAAGGATTTTTTTTAAATCAAAAGAACATAATTATACAATAAGTATCTCCATTACCTCTAGTAATATCTAGTGGCATTGTTCCTAACCTTGCTAAAATACTTTTGTATAGGCTGGTACTAATATAACAGGATAGTAGATAATGCCAGAGGTCAGCTGAATGATTCCTTGGTATCCTGTAGGGTCGTTTGCTCTGTTCATGTTTTTCTAGCTAATGGTGATTGGGGGGAACATCAAGAAGGGGATGAATCTGGAAACTGTGACCTGGCAACATGGAAATTTGTCCTTGTGGCATAATGGAAGTCATAATCCTCCAAAGCTTGGTAATATATAACATTGGAATTCAGTGTCTTGAGAGAGTTAATAAATGTACCACCTGGTTACTTTACACACCAGAGAATGAATGCTCAATTAGGAAGAATAAATGCCTTTCTAGTTTGAATCCCTAAACTAAAAATGCTTTTTTTTTTTCATTATTCAGAATGCCCGACAGGTGAAAGAAATCGTGATCATGGAGAATTACCATGGTTTCATCAAGAACAGGTCATGTCATTACCTTTTTTTTTTTTTTTGACCAGAATAATAGACTGATATATCAGGAGAATGATATACCATAGATACAGCTGAACCAAGAGTCAGGAAATCCCAAGTTCAAATTTTGACCTCAGACCCTTATTTAGCTGTGTGACCCCAGGCAAGCCATTTAACCTACCTCATCTGTAATATGAGGATAGCTAACACCTATCTTCCAGAGCTGTTTTGAGGATAAAATGAGAGCATCTTTGTAAAGTACTTTGCAAAACTTAAAGCATTATATAAATGCTAATTATTACTGCTATTATTATTATACTATTATTATCTAGATTTTAACAAAGGATTTGACAAAGTATCTCATGCCATTTCTTTGTATTTATTATTTCTTGTATTGAACTATTTTTTATTTGTGTTTATACAGCTAGGTGGCACAGTGGATAGAGAACTGGACCCAGAGTCAGGAAGACCTGAGCTTAAAATCTGGTCTCAGACATCTTCTACCTACATGACCCTAAACAAGTCACTTAACCCTGTTTGCCTCAGTTTCCTCATCTGTAAAATGAGCTAGAGAAGGACATGGAAAACTATGTCAGTATGTGCCTGGAAAGCCCCAAATGGGGTCATCAAGAGTCAGACACAACTGAAATAACTGAACAACAAACACTTATTTTATTTGTAGTTATATTTTTATATGACTTGTTGTGTCTCCCTTTAAAATGGGAGGGAGATGCTATATAGCACTTCTGAGAAGGGATTGTCTTATTTATTGTATTTGTATGCCAGGTGGTTAGCACAATGCCTGACATAATGAGTGCTTAATAAATGTTTGTTGATATGATTCTTATGGAAAAGCAGGATTGATATGGCCTAGATCAGGGAAGTTAAACATGCTGACCCACCCATGTGACTCACAACATTCCCAAGTGCAGTCTAAACCAGGTAAAAATGTAGTTCCTTTTTTATTAATGCATGGATATATGAATATAAAAAGAAACATGTAAATGTGTAGTTTTCTAAGTCAATATGTGTCCTGCAAGGCTCCTTATGGATGATTTATGAATTCCATTTCTTTTTGAGTTTAACATTACTGGACTAGATAGTGCCATTAGGTGGATATGAAACTGGTTGAGTAGTTGGGTCCAAAGAGCAGTCGTTAATGATTCAATGTCAACTTAGGACACCTCCAGGAGAATGTCCCAGGGACCTGTGCTTAACCCTGTGCTGTTAAACTTTTTTTTTAATTAATGCTTTGAGAAATAGAAACATATTTATGAAATTGACAGATGACATAATTTAAGAAGTTGCTAAAAAGACAATTTAGGGTTTAATGGACAGGAAAATTTCTTAACAATTAGAGCTCTCTGGATTTTGTATGGACTTCCTTGAGTGATAATGGATTCCCCTGCTTTGGAGGGGCGCTTTTTCTATAATCAAGGGCCGGATAATAACTTGTCAGGTAATATCATAGACATTATTCATGCTGAGATACAGGCTTGGTTCCTCTCAATACTGAGATTTAGGGATTCTGTATGATTCTGTGATTGATTTGTGCTCCTTTTTTTTTTTGACATGGCACAATTGCAGTCATGATTGTAACATCTGCACATAAAAATAAAAACTAATTACAAACTAAATATCCCCAGTGAGTAATTCTCATTTGACTTCTTATTTGTTTGATGTTATAATACTCCAACCTTTAAAACAAGTGCTATATAGCATATATTGATTTTTAAACTAATGTTAATATGTTTTAATTCTAAAATTAATTTTGTTTTTTTATAACTTAAGATACCCCTTCCTACTCTAGAGATAGACCCACACTTAGACATAAGAAAAGCAAGGCTGGGAGATAGACCCACACTTAGACATAAGAAAAGCAAGGCTGGGAACTACTAAAATAAATGTTTGAATTGATAGACAAGCAATTAGAATAACCTAATTTCCAAGAAGAATGTGGATAAGATATATTCCATGAGAATTAAAGCAGTAGAGATCATTAGAAGCAAATCTTAAATGTGGAACTGCACATATATATTTAGTTTATAGCTGGGAATTTGTGGCAGGATTCAAGAATTAAGAGCTGTTATGCCAATGGAAATAAGCCTCTTCCTTTCACAAAAATAAATAGGCTAACATTTAATGCATAGTATCTTAGGAAGTTCCTAGACATGATGAAATCAGAGGCCATGAGCTTTGTTTCCTTTACCATGGTCACTGTGAGCATGTTTTCACAATGATGTAAATCCTTATTGGCATAATATTGAAGGAACATGGTTGCCTCAGTAATAAATTTTGGAAAAGAAGTCTCCTAAAATGCAAATTTGAAGCTACTCATGGCAAGTGAGTATAATAGTACCTACCTCACATAGGCATTGTGAGGATCAAATGAGATACCCTATGTAAAATGCTTAGCAAACCATAAAGTGCAATGTTAATTCTAACTATTATTATTATTATTAATCTACCCTCTATAAGACATGGTGTTAAGCAGGTGTTCACTTTGCTGACACTGACTAAAAAGACAAATGAAAAGCCTTTCCCCACTTTAGGCATAAAATATTATCCCACAATCTATATTTGTAATTTATAGTTTCAGAGACAATGGGAATTTAGTTTGGTGCCAACTGTAGACCTCAAGACTGGACTGGAAACATATTTATGATCTGTAGCAAAAGTATATTGGTTTTTCTGACCAGGGAAGTTGTCCATGTCAGGTGCTACTCTGTTCAAATATGTGATCTTTGGTTTATGAGACACAGTCAATATTCTGTCACTATACTGAGTGGTGGCTTTCTAATAATATTATTAGATCATATATATTGTGTATAACAACATTATTAGCATTCTAGTACACAATCTTTCTCTTTTAGGATCTGGTAAAATTGAAATATATCTACATATTGATATTGATATGTATATGTATATATATATATATATATATACTTTTCATTAGAAGCATTGTTTATACAGTTAGGTAGCACAGAGTAGAAAAAAAATGCAAATTATCTTAGAAATAATGGCCTCAAAAGACCCTTCAAACAGCTGAAATGTTGTCATATGGAAGCAGGATTAGGTTTATTCTAGTTTGCCCCAGAGGACATAACTATGGAACAATAGAAATTTACAGGAATTTTCAAGATGCTAGCTGCTGACAGTTTCAACAAAAAAGTATGCCACTCTAGTCCATCTATAAATAGTTATTAAGCACCTACTATGTTTCAGGCATTGGGCTAAGTGCTAGAGTACAAAAAGAGGCAAGAGACAGTCCTTACCCTCAAGAAGCTCATAATCTAATGGAAGAGAAGAAAACAAGCAAACAAATTGTATAAACAGGTTGTTTGCAGGACAAAAAAGGAAATAGGTAAGAGAGGGGAAGGCACCAGAATTGGAAGAGGTTGGGAAAGGCTTCCAATAAAAGTGACCACTTAAAGTCTGGGAATCCAGGAGGTAAAGACAGTACTGGAGAGCATGCCAGACTTGAGGTAGCCAGAGACAAGAGATGCATTGTTTTGTTCTTGGATAGATAAGGAGACCAATGTCACTGAATGGAAGAGTATGTGTGGGGGAACAAGGTGTGAGGAGGCTGGAAAAGTAGGAGGGGATTAGGTTGTAAAGAGCTTGAATGCCAAACAGAAGATTTCTCACTTAATACTAGAGATAAGAGGGAGGGAGTCACTGGAGTTGACTGAGCAGGAGAGGTGGTAGGACTGGGCCTGTGCTTCAGGAAAATCCCTTTGGTAGTTAGAGGATGCCTTCACCAAGACACATGATAATAACAATCCCACTCCCCAACTCCCACCCCAACCCACCACACAAATTTTTTTTCTTTTCAATTATGCTGCTATGTCCAGCTACCAGAGGCAGGACTAAAGAAGAAAAAGTAGTCTGCTTAAATAGAGCAGATCTGGGTAAGAATAAAATGGGGCTGACGACAAAACTCAGGCCGGCAAAGTATCCGTCTCAAAAAGGCAGATCCCATTCACTGACCTACCTATGAAGAGGAGAACTCAGGTGATATCTTACTGGGCATCATGTATGTCTCACACTTCATAACACCTACCAGTGGTCTGTTGTTCAGTCGTTTTCAGTCATGTCTGAAAACCCCCTATTTGGGGTTTTCTTGACAAAGATACTGAAATGGCTTGCCATTTCCTTCTCCAGCTCATTTTATAGATAAGGAAACTGAGGCAAGCAGGGTTAAGTGACTTAAGTTTCTGAGGTCAGGTCTTCCTGACTCCAGGTCCAATACTCTATCCATTACCTAGTTTCCCACCAGTAGTAGACATTGATGTAATGCCTTTCCAGAAGGGAAAAATAAGGTAGATGAAGGATTCACAGCTAAGAACAAAAAAGCAGCATGACCTAATAGAAAGAGACTAGGTTTGGAGTTAGGATCCCTTGGTTCCAATCTCATCTCACATACTTAGTAACTTAGTGACTTACATGGGTCACACGTTCTTAGACCCTTAATTTAGACATCTGAAAATGTTTGGTCCACTCCTGTCATATATAAAATAGTGATGTTAATGATTACTCCACCTACCTTCAAATGCTATAGAAAGATGAAGTATTATTATATGAGAAACCAAGAACCCATAGCCCCCAAACTTCACAAAGCTTACCAGCATTTGTACCATAATAATAACAATAGCAATAGCATTTTGGGGTGGCTAGGTGGTGCAGTGAATAGAGCACCAGCACTGGAGTCAGGAGGACCTGAGTTCAAATCCAGCCTCAGACACTTGACATTTTAACATGAGGAAACTGAGGCAAACAAAGGTTAAGTCTTGCTCAACGTGGCTGGATTTGAACTTAGGTCTTCCTGAATCCAGGCCCAGTCCTGTATCCTCAGTGTCAACTAGCTTCCTGTCAAACACGTAAAAGTTCTGGATTTATTTCAGTATATTAATCTACATGCAAAGAGTGAAAGCAAGCAATATTTGTACAATCTTAGAATATTGAATACACTTTTTAATCACCTATGCAAATTCTGCACCTGTTATCCAGCCCACTGTATAACATACACATTCATTCATAAAGAAGTCCCCAGGGCTCAATTCTGACACTCTCTCTTCCTCATCCAGAGCTTAGCCTGAAGAAAGACGTTGTGCTGACACTTACTGAAAGGGCAAATAAAAAGCTTCTCCCCACTGTAAACATAAAATACTAACCTAGGATCCTCCTTAAAATGGATAGCATTAGCAGCCTTGGGAATTTAGATTGGTGCCAGCCGCAGAGTTCAGGAAATGAGTTGGAAACCTAGTTCTGTTCTACAGTAAAAGTACATTGGCTTTCTGGGTTTTCTGGAGGCTTTCCCCCTCCATCTTGTATCTTACTCTCATGGGAGAAAGAAGAGAGGAGTAAAGCTAAAGTAAAGAAGAGAGGAGTGAAGCTAAAAATAGCTCACCTGGCAAGAAAAGAATTAAGGAAAGATTGTCTTTATTGGCACTATACCAGATTGCTGTGTGTTTGAAGAGAATTCATAGTTATGGTTTGGTGTTTTAAACTTAATCTTAAGGGATTTTTTATATAAAATTTTCAATAGCCTGTTTCTTTCAGGGCAAAAGTTAAATCAATCAATTCTTTGACAGGACATCATGATGCTTATATCTGTGATCTCTATCATACAAATATCTGATAGGAAAAGTGTAAGGAAATTGTCATGATGTCCAGGAACAAGAAGTGAGTGTGAAAAGGGAATATTGCTCCTAAAATAGGTGTTGATCCAATGATTAGGAAGAATATGGGCGGTTTTGATAATGAAGAGTTTCGGTCCATTAGGATTTAGACAGTGTGTGTGTAATGCATAGACATTAAAATAACGGATTTGGCATCAAGAAGATTTAAGTTCAAATCTTGCCTCTGACATTTACCACCTGTGTGACCAAAGGTAGACCACTTCACCTGAGTCTCAGCTTCCTAATCTGTAAAATGGGAATAATAACACCTATAAGTACCTACCTCATGGCTGCTATGAAGCTCAAATAGAATAACATATGTAAAATATTTTCAAATTTTGAAGTACTATATAAATATCATTATTTTTATTAGGCCTATGCTACAGAGAATAGTGAAAAGTAACAACAAAAAAGCTCACATTGGTGCAAGCATTGTGCATACAGTTAGCTATTAATAAATATTTGTTGAAAGAATACCATTTTAACCCAGTAAGTCTAAAACCTGACTGGTTGTCAGGTAGAGCCCAAGGCAAATCACCAGGTAGGTCCGCAACACTTGCATATGGGTGAAATCAGGATAGAACAAGCACATTATGCATTTATTCATGTCCTGTGAGGCTGAGGTCTTTCTTGGCTCTTAGGGAGACACCTCATTTTCACCCAATGGCTGCCTGCCTGAGCACCTCCAGGTGCCTGGTTTCTCTAACACTGTGAGGAGGCCCTAAAATGTGAAAGTTGGGAAAATGTGCTATCTGGCTATAAAGTTAGAGATCCTGGGGAATGTGGGAGGGAGACATGGAGGAAAACTAGAAAAAAAAATGCTATTTCCTCTTTTGATATCCCAAAGTAAGACAACTATCCTTTGCTTTGGGACATAAAACATTCCTTGCCTCAAGGTCAAAAACAGGAATAAAAACCATAAAAGCTGACATTTACCAAAGTTTGTGAAATGTTTCTATACATTAGCTCATTCAAACCTCCCAACAATTTTGCTAGTTAGGTATTATTATGTAATTATTATTTTGCTAGTTAGGTATTATTATGTAATTATTATTTTACAGATGAGGGAACTGAGACTTAGAGAGTTTAAATGACATACAATAGATGTCAGAGATGGTATTTGAACTCAGGTCTTTCTGACTCCAAGTCTGGCACTTTATCTACCATGACAGTCAGTCAATAAACAAGTATTTATTAAGGGACATTTATTAATGTGCCAGGCATTGTGCTATGTGCTAAGGGTACATAGAAAGGTAAAAATGTGATACCTGCCTTTGAGGAGGTCACATCCTAAAGGGGGACATGGCATGTAAATAACTATGTGCCTACAAGATATAGAATTGGAGCTAATATCAGAGGGAAGGCACTAGCAAATGTAGGATTTAAGTTTGAGTCTTGAAGGAATTCAGAAGGTAGAGGTGTGAAGAAAAGCCACAAAAACAAGATAATCTTAATAAATACAATAAGCAGAAAATGCAAATAATAAGTAACTCATTTCCTTATTGTATAGGTGAATGAAAAACTTTAGAATATTTTAAAAGAAATTTTTCATCCTTTTGAGAAAGGTAGAAACTGCCTTGATCACACAGAAATGGCTTCTGGTCCCTAGACAACCAGAGTAGGATAAGGTTACTTCCCGAGATGCATCATTGTGTTCCGCTCCAATAGATAAAGGTTATCTCATTCAGGTCATACTGGCTCAGGTTACAGTGGCTCCCATTTCTAGTGACCTTTGGGTTCTGGGTTATGTTGCTTCTAACATTTCTTAGCCTAGCATATTAAAATGAAGCTATGGTATGAAATAGTGGAAAAATAATAAATTTGGATTCTAATTGGGTTCAATTAGAGATCCTGGAGAATGTGGGAGGAAGACGTGGAGGGAAACTAGAAAAGCTTCATCTTCCTGAGACTGTCTCCTCATTTGTAAACTAAGGGAGCTGTACTATATGATCTACACTTAAGGTATAAAGGGGCAGGGTGGAGTTCCTATCAGTACCCACATCAACGAAGTTATAAATATATGGAGTCTTGAAGAATGGGTGATCATCCAAGATTTTACTGAAACCTCCTTTGAACTTACAATGACCCCACCTTTAAAAATCAAAGAATCTTAAGCTTACAGAGGGAAGGGAACTTTGATGTTATCTAGACCGATCCCTTCATTTTACAGTTGAGGAAAGTGGGATCTAGGCTACTTGTCTGAGCTTGGGCAAGTCAAGTTAAGTGACTTGCCCAAGGTCACACAGTAGGAAATGGTAGAGTCCACATTTGAACCCAGTTCTTTTGACTCTGAATCTGGTGTTCTTTATAATGCAGACAAGGAAGTAAATTTCAAGGGGTGACACTGACACTTATAATATGTATGTATAAACAGCAATGATAAATGACATGATCAGCAAAAGTGGTGGGATTTTTTTTAAGATATATCTCCCTTATCCCACTCATTCTAATTAGTTGCAAAATCCTGTGTATTCCCTCCATCTGCTAGCATAAAATCTCTTCCTTTTTCAATGCATACAGCCTATATTAAACAGAAAATATAAGCTATGTGGATCCCCAGCTCTCTGCTAATTTGAAGAGCACTGATGACTGAGAAGTCCGGAAGATTCATGAGTGAATATGTCTTTCCTGGCTCAGATGAACAGTCTGACCCACTATCCATAATAACCCCTCTCTATGTACTGTTCAAGAGAATAGTTTTTCCAGAACCACATCTCTGTTGCTTTGTAATATCAAAAATACTTTGCATTATTTTAACAGATAATTTCTAGTAACTGTAAGATGGAAATGGCTTCCTTAGACCCTTTATGAACTAGAATGATTCTATTTCTGTTTTTTGGGTGGAGTTATTTCTAAAACGTATCAGACATAATTCCTTGATTCTTAAGTATAGATAATAAATGGAACATGAATCTGATTCTTAGTCCTCTTCATAGCATTATTCTGATACTGGATTTTCAAAGACTATTGGAGTGCATGCCGTGACAATCCATGATGCAAATTAAAGCGCTAGAATACCCCCAGTATAGATCTTGAATAAATGTCTCCAAATATGTCAACATGAAGATAATTGCAGCTTAAGTGCCAACTTCTTTTATAGAAGATGAGAAAACAGTGAAGTTATATGAAGATCTTGATAAAAGTGCTCCAGACAAAATAAACATACTTTGGTACTTGTGATTTCAATGCAAATATAGTCATAAGAAAGGAAAGAGAGGAGCGGCTAGGTGGTGCAGTGAGTAGAGCGTCAGCCCTGGAGTCCGAAGGACCTGAGTTCAGATCCGGCCTCAGACACTTAACACACACACAAACAAAAACCTAGCCGTGTGACCTTGGGCAAGTTACTTAACCCCAATTGCCCTCCAAAAATTGCAAAAAAAAAGGAAAGAGAAAATATTTTGGAAAGTGTGGTTCAGAAGTAAGAAATGAGGGAGTCTAAAACATTGTATTTTAAATAGAAACCTAATAACTGTACGTCATGAGTATTTTCTCCAAGAAACAAATTGGGAAGTACTGGATAAGATGAGCACCAAATAACAAAAAATGAAACATTACATTTTGACAAAGACGGAATTATTCATGACTGATAGGGGTTGTGGAGTTATTTCAGTTGTGTCCTACTATTAGTGACCCCACTTAGGGTTTTCTTGGCAAAGGTATTAGAGTGTTTTACCATTTTCTTCAGATGAGGAATCAAGGCAAACAGGCCTAAGTGACTTGCCCAGGGTCATACAACTAATGTCTGAGGCCAATTTTGAACTCACAAAGATGAGTCTTCCTGAATTAAGACCAGGCACTGTGTCCACTGTGCAGCCTAGCTGTGCACGTGTGGGAGATCATGCTTAAATCAGCTATCTTTGTAATGAAGCCACCAACATATTGAGAACAAAGATCACAAAAAGAGGAATATCATAATGAGAAAAAAGACAAAGTGAACAATGACAAATCCATCCTAAAATATTTAAACAGAGAATTTAAAAAAAAAGGGAAATGGATGGAGGAACAAACATAGACATAAATTATAATACTTTCCTAAAGAAGTTTAACTGACATAGAACAATTGTCATAACAAGACCAAAAGAGCCTGTAAACTACTTCAATCAGTCAGTCAATAAATATTATTAAGTCCTTAATCTGTGCCAAGCACTGTGGTAAGTACTGAAAGTTACAAACAGGGTGGGAGGGAGTATGCAAAAACACAGTCCTTGACCTCAAGGAGTTCCCAATAAATATCCGGCCTCAGACACTTAACACAAAACTAGCCATGTGACCTTGGGCAAGTCACTTAACCCCAATTGCCCTACCTCTCCCCCTCAAAAAAAAATACAAATATGTAATATAAATTCATTAAAACAAAAGATTATATTGCCTCAAAGAAGCATTAAAGGTGAAAACAAGTTTAATGAAAGCTTAGTAAGATACTCAAGCATGTTAAATCACCCTGAGCACATTTAAGAATGAAACTAAACAACAAAAGATAGTTCCCTCTCATTATATTCTTTATGCTATTTCTGCACAATTCTTCATAGTGATATTCTAGTTTATTCATGTCTGCTGTGAGCTTTGTATCCATTGTAATTTAGTTGACGGACAAGTTTAATTCTTTGGCTACTATGATATCAAATCACTTACAACCAGTCATAGAGCGCTACCAAAAGGATATGAATATTAAAAAAAAGATGGGCCTTATCAGGAAGAAATTTAGGGTCATTAAAAGTACTGGACCATATTGCCTGCTTTCCCTATTCCTTCAAAAGGATGTGAGTTTCATTAGACTGAGTTAGTCTATTTAAGTTAACCTTAGAGATATTTCTATGTTAAATATTGTTTTTGTAAAATATTGCCTGCTCTCCTTCTCTAATTGAATTTAGAGGTCAATTCTCTTTCCATCCTGGGTAGATGTTCGGGCTACTTGTACAGATGAGCTCTATAGGTTGCCCATACAAATATATATCATAATTTTAACAATAGACATTCTTATCCACTTTGCTTTTCCTGTGTGGTTAGTTAGGTGAACCTCTTTTGAATGATTATGTATCTCATTTACAAAGCTCTACAAAGTATTCTGTATTGATTATAAATAAATGAAGTAATAAATTGAAGCATATATTATCAGTGTTAAAATCTTGATTTTTTTTTTTGCTTTTTTTTGGAGGGCAATTGGGGTTAAGTAACTTGCCCAAGGTCACGGCTAGGTTTTTGTTTGTGTGTGCGTTAAGTGTCTGATGCCGGATCCGAACTCAGGTCCTTCGGACTCCAGGGCCGACACTCTACTCACTGCGCCACCTAGCCGCCCCTAAAATCTTGATTTTATATAAAATAAAAATGAATACCAAGTGAAATTGCTAATGATCATTTTCCAATTATGAACAATGATTATAGATGAATTTCATATTTCTTTTCAAACTACTTTGATATAATAACTTCTTAAAATAGTTGTTTAAACATTCTGTTTCAGAAAAAAAGTATCTGATATATTCTGCCAACTTATATTTGCTCTAGAACTAAAAAAATTGATATTAAGTTTTATCTTGAAAAATAAAAATCTTAGAAAACTGGTTCCTAAATTCTGAAAAGAATTTCTGAATTATTCTTTTTCACCTGAAAAGATAAGGCGCCTACATTTTAATATGTTCTGGAGATTTGGTTATTCTATAAATATTTATTATGTTAAATGGGTGATGAATTAAGGTAAATTTTGGAGCAGAGGATAATATCATTGAAAATATTTATAAAAATCAAACATCTGAGGGGGGAAAAGAAAGCAATGTTTCAACTGCATCTTTTCATTATTTATACAAAAGAATATTCTCTGTAAGGGTTATTCAATTCAGATAAATTACTATATCAAACAGTCTAATTAACCAAACAACCACTCCCAAAATTAATACTAATGGAAATAATTTTCAAATTATACTAAAGGTTACAACTAAATGACTATGAAATTTTGGTGCATAGGCCTGTTGAAACTTTTTTTTAAATAAAAGAATGAGTCCTGGGGTGGCTAGGTGTCAGAGCACCAGCTCTGGAAGTCAGGAGGACCTGAGTTCAAATCCAGCCTCAGACCCTTAACATTTACTAGCAAGTGACCTTGGGCAAGTCACTTAACCCCAATTGCCCTGCCTTCCCCCCTCCAAAAAAGAAAAGGAAAAAAAAATTTAAAAAGGAGTCCTTAAACATCTACCTACTTCAACTTTAAAAAAACAAAAAGGCAATTGTACAAAACCCCAGGAAATTATACAAAAAGGTTCTGTCTAGAGGTCTCTGAGGTAGATAGATGTCATTCAAATTTAATCAAATACTATTAAGGGTTATGTTAGTCATATCACAAAGCATCAGGGGTTACAGTTTATTGCATAGAGCTAGATGTGAATGTAAAATGGGTGTTTCAGGGGAAAATGTTTAGCTTCCATTTTGCGAATGAAAAAAAAAATGAATCTAAAAATAAATGGCTCATCCAAAGTCATGCAGAAAATCTAGACCTCATTAGCTTTCTGACTCCCAAATATGAGTTAGGAAGGAAAAAGGAACAGAGCATTGCTAATGTTATTTAACTCAGCTCAACAAACATTTACCATTTATTATAAGTTTTTTTTGTATGGATCTACTTGCCCTGTTCCTTCAAAAGGATATGAGCCTCATTAGACTAAATTAGTCTATTTAAGTTAACCTGAGAGATATTGCTATGTTAAATCTTGCTTTTGTAAAATCTAGAGCATAAATCTGTTTCAAAATAATTTCTTCAGTATCTTTCAATGCAATCAACAAATTGAATTAAGTAGTAAGTTGTCTTGGTTTTTTTTATTCATGAATAACTAATTTTTTTTAAGCGTGAAAAGATTTCTCAGATTATCTAGTCCCAGTAATAAATAAGCTAAAATTGCCATGTGGGAAAGTCAACTGACACGATCATAAATTAAGGTTCTATTTCTATTTTGAAGGGAAGTTATTTGTTAACTTAAGACCCTCCTTTTAACTTAAGATGCTTAAGAGATGTCTTAGCTTAAGCTTTGATTCCTTTGAATATGTCAACATGTGATACTTATAATACTGAATGAGCCTGAGTCCTTACTATGAAATGCACAATTTAATGAAAATCAAACACATTATAATTTACTAATGGTCACTAATGAAGCCAAAAGTGCTGCAAATCAGAATAGCTGAAATCCATCTAGATTGTTACAGCTGAGGACAGAAATGCAAGCAGATGACTGATAAATTTGTTAATTGTTCTTTCCTGCCTGAACAGTCACTGAAATTTAGGATTTTTGGAACCTTTCTGTCTCTTATCAACATAGTGACAGTGCCTGCTGTAGTTTGAAGTTCAGATGCTATTTTTTAAAAGAACTAATTGTGTTTATACATTCTGAGTGGGTACTCACTGGTACTACAAGCATATGCTCATTTTCACAAACCACTATTTCTGCAAAACCTACATTGCTCCCCCTTTCCTACCATCGGTATCTTCCTTCCAGGGAGCAGGACCAAACTGGAAATTTGGACTAAACCAGTGTCTCATTTGCTACTGAAAAAACAACACACCCACTATCTCTGTTGATGGCACCATCATCTCTCAGGCACTCAGGCTCTCAATCTCCAGCTCATTTTTTCTCTTTTCTTTCCCCCACATTCCCCTTATCTAACCAGTTGCCAAGTCCTATCCATTCTTTATCTGTGTTCTCTTGTATATCTATCCTCTCCTTTCACTCATATTGTCACCACCTTAGTTCGGGCCCTCATTACCTCCCATCTGGTCTATTGTAATAGCTTCTTGCCTAGTATTCCTTCTTCTAGTATCTCCATTCTTCAACCTTCACACAGCTACAAAATAATCTTAGTAAGGCATCAGGCTCACTTTGACACTCTCGTGCTCAAAATCCTTCAATAGCTAATCACCTCATATAGGAAAAAAAATATTAACTCCTAAACCTGGCATTTAAGGTCCTATAAATGCTAATTCTAACCTCTTTCTCTCTTTTTTAAAAATAATATTTTATTTTTCCCAATTACATGTAAAGACAATTTATAGCATTCGTTTAAGAAATTTTGAGTTCCAAATATTCTCTTTCCCTCTCTTTCCTCCTTCTCTCCATGAGACAGTAAGCATTTTTTATAGCTAACCTACGCTTTCATATTACTACCCTATGCACACTTTTCATGCTTGCCAAAGGACTGTCAGATATTCCCAGAACTAAACATACTATCTCTCAGCATGTCATTGCAGGCCATCTCCCATGTCTGGAATTCACTTTCCCCATTTTTTCCCTGTTGAAATCCTTTTCTTTCTTCAAGGCACAGCTTCAGGTGTCACTTTGTCTATGAAGACTTCTTTAATACAACAGTTGAAAATGAGGTCTGAAAATTACCCCCCTAAGAAACTTCTTAAATTGCTTTGTTCAGACCTCTCCTTTTCACTAACTAAATTCTACCTTATATCATACTTACTCTGTGTGTGTGTGTCTTAATTAAATTTTAAGATCCTTCAAGACAGGAATTGTGTCATCCCTCCCTTTAGAATTTGACCCAGTATCTTGAACATATTAAACTTGTAATAGATTTTTATTGATTTGCTGGCTTCCAGGTGGTGCAGTGGATAGAGATCGGGCTTAGAGTCAGGAAGATCTGAATTCAAATCCTGATTCAGGCACTTACTAGCTATATGACCCTCGCGAAGTTGTTTAACCCTATTTGCCTCAATTTCCTCTCTGTAAAATGGGGATAATAATAGCAGCTAGCTCTCAGGATTGTAGTAAAGATCAAATGAGATAATATCTGTAATGTACTTAGCACAATGTCTAGCACATAGTAAACAACATATAAATGTTTGCCACCATCATTTAAGCATTAAACACACCTGTTCATGTTGTCTCTGGACTTTTTGTCAGATGCAATCCATTCTGATCACTCCCTCAAATAGCTATAGTATTATATTTGATTGACTTTTTTTCAAAATCAAAGACCAAAATGTATATGATATTTAATATATACTTATTAATCTTACATTATGAAAACTATTTTTTGCTGAAGAAATGGAGGGTAGCTAATATTAATCAATATCTAATTTGCCTATTTTTAAGGACTGAAAGGAATCCATTCAAACACAATTGTAATGTCTCAGACTGCTCAAATTAATTCCAGATCAGCAGTGATTTCTGCTCCAGTCAAATCCCTACAACCTATCTATGACCTTCAAAGGAGGAAGGAAATATTTCTGGTGAGTTGGTAAAGACTTAAATGAAATCTGATGGAGGAATGTTGGGATACCTGGTTATAGCTTGTATGGCACTGCCTTCAAATAGATGCTTGCTAGTGCTACATAGGTAGGTGATTGATAAGGGGGGGGTTCCCCTTGATGAGCTGTAGCTTATGAAGTCTTTGGGTTTTTGAGAGGGTGGGCATGCCCTTTGTTACCTTTTATCGAGGAGGTTATGGACTGCTCTTATAAGGGAGTTACTTAGGTAGTTAGTTCCCTGATCAACCTGATAATCTTACATTGATGGCTTTTGTTGGATATTGCTGATAACGGGACCAAGAGAATATAGATAAATTTTGTGACTCACACTCTTGTGGGACAGACTGTTATGAGAGAAGCTATTTCCTTTGTCCTAGCCTATAAAATGGAAATTTTCAGTCATAAACTTGGAGAGTTTTCTCCTTTTCCAAGACAAGATTGGAACACAACAGAATGAACCTGAATTCTTAGATTTGTGATGATTAGAGTTAAATGTTCTCCACCTAAGAACCATTATTGGCTGTCTTGAGACAGAGGCACATGGAAGGTGCATGAACACAAAACCCAAAAGGAGTTCTGGACTTCAAATTCTTAGCCCTAGACATGAAAAGGAAGTAGTATAACCTCTCAGCCCAAAAGGTGACAGCCAGAGGGAAGAACCACATAATCAAATGGCAAGAGTACTTAAATCCCAGTCTTCTGAAAAGAAGAGGGGGCAGTTTTTCAGAAGCATAATATTGGAATCCAGTTTTCTAGAGAGAGAAAGAATTCCCAGATAGTATCAACCAAGAGGTTATTTATTAACAATCCCAAGATGTGTAGTTTAGGGATTTAACTTTCTAGAGAAAGAATGAGAGTTTCTAAGAAGCACCAAACTACTAGAAAGGGGAAAAAAAGGATGATGAACGTGACCTTTGAGGATAGAGAAGCCACTACATGAAGAGAAGTTATGAACTTTGCCCTTGGTCCAGATCACATTATCCTGTTATCACATATTCAATGGGAAAAAAGGCTACCTTGCTAGCAATTATAAATAATTTTCTTTCTGGGAAGAGTTTAGACCATAGGTTGGATAACTATCCATCTAGAAAAAAGTGGAACCTACTGAAGTGGCACCCTGAGGTCATTTCTCTTCCAAGAGAATTCTAATCCCTGGACTTGAAGATTTGAAGAGCCTGAGGAAAGGTAGGATTCACCTGAATGGGACTTATATTGATAGTCTGTGAGTTTCTGAAAGTCCTTTATGTGTTTTCTACATTTTCTATGGGGCAAAATAAAATGTACCCCCAATATATGCATTGTTATCTTGAATGCTTGTATAGGGTCCTGGAGACTCTTTTACCTACATATGTAAATACATAGGCACAAGCTATGCTCAAGATATATTCTGAGATTTCCCACAGGCAATATTAACTGAGAAAGAAATATGATAGGGAAGGAAGTGTTGGCCCTGAAATTTAACCCAATCCTTTAAGTTCAAAGTTTGCAGTACTGGGCTATGGGTTATACAAGTAAGGGACTTACCAGATGAGGTTATAATCACAACGACTCCAAGTAAGTTGGACAAGATATTTTGGTTGTTGGGTTGAAATATTGAATTGAATTGGTTTATTTTTAATCTCTTTTTAGAGGCTTTGGCTCAGTGATGAAAGTACTAGACTCTGAATTGAGTTCAATGACCTCTGAATTCAATGACCAACTCTAATAATTTACTAGCTGTGTTACCCTGGGCAAGTCACTTACCCCTTCTGAGTTTGTTTCCTCATCTACAAAATGGGGATAATAATACTTTACCTACCTCACAAGGTTGTTGTGTGGAGAAAGAGAGTGGCTAACACTGTTTAGTATGCAGCCCTTTCATACATGCACTGCTAATTCCACAGAATTCTTATCTAATAACACTCTCCTAGCTGCAGAAGTAGAAACAGGGCTAAGATTTTTATCAACATTATTTTGAAAACCAAATATTTTATAAAATGATTAAAATGTATAGTCTCTTTTCTAACAACAATTTTACATTTAGATGGCAATCATTGATCAAGGTTATATTATTCAACATTTACTAATCATTTGGAAGATTCTTATTTTAAAATTCACTCTAAATAAGACAATCCTAAGTGTTTTCCTCACAGAAAATTATTTCATCGATTGTGTCTTCCCAATAGGATGGATGAAGGATATCTTCATTTATCAAGATTGATGACCTATGTTAAGCATACTAACAGTTGGGGGGGGGGGCAGAATCCACCAAGGAAACATCACATTTATTTACAGTGGTCTTTGTTGGGAGATGAGTCTCTTAACAAGGGCATTTGTAAACTGAAGCATTTCAGTTGAACTATTCGTGGGCTGACAGTCAGACGGAGCTATTGCTTTATTATCATATTTAACCAGAGACTTAACATCAAACACAACAGAAAATTCAGCGCAGATCTTCTGGGAGGTTGTATTACCTACCTTTCTGAAAGGAAAAACCAAGTCCTTTCATGGTAAGGTCACCATTAAGAAAAAAGAGCATCCGCATTTGCCTGTTTGCTAATTAATTCATAGCAATGGTGCAACGGAAATTAAGGCAAACAGAAGAAAATATGCCCTACAGCCCTTTGTTTCTAACATGAAGGTCCTTGGCATTAATTGGCCCTTCCTGCACTGTTTAGACAGAACGATCCATGCAATTGCTGAGAAGGATGGCATTTCTCATGTCCAAATACATTTAGACTCTGTAACCAAAGTAAAAGAGATTGGACGGAAGAACCCTCTCAAGGTTCCTGTCTGGTTGCCTGTGAAGCAACTTCTGAGCTGAATATGACTTAGTCACATTATAGCCATATGATATCAGAAGGAAAACATGCATGAAAAAGATGTTGATCTGGTCAGCAACATCAACCACACACTACCTGCTTTCCACCATGTTGGCAGCTCCTGTTAAGGATGGTTGTCAAGCTAGCAACACAAACACGCACACACTGCAGAGCTGCGGAGCAGCGCCTGGAGATCAGCCCAGAACTTGCCTACTCTTAATTTGCCTATTGGAATGGGATTTGGAGGAGGGGGTTACTGGTAAGCAGTAGCCCCCTTTTCCTTAACCTGGGAGTTTCTCCAAATTCGGGGAGCTGAAAGCCCTGGGGAGAAGTTGACCCTGACTATTCAGTGCAGAAAGATGGGCATAAATCTATTGATTAAACTCTTCCAAAGCCAGGAAGCCAGAGAGGGCGTTCCTGCAATATTTATAAGGTGTTTTCTTAGGTGCAACACATAGAGGATTAGCAATTCCACTGTGAGTAAGCAAAGACAACATCTATACTTTAAAAACACGTACACCCAACAATAGAACGCAACCCGTACCAAACACACCCCCTGCTTTAAGGACCAGTCATCCAGTCCTAGTCATAAGCCTCTTCCAATTCTACCTGCCCTAGGAAAGAAGAGATGGCATCTCCAGACAGGGGTTTTCCCAGCAGGTAGTTTCAGCCTTGAAACTCCTTAAGCAGATAACCTCAGAAACCACAAGCTTGAGGGCCAGAAGCCAACTAGCTTCTCCGGTCCTACCCCTTCTGTCTATTCGGTCTCCCCCCTCTCCACCAACTGCCGGCGGACTCAGCAGCCTAGGAAACCTCTGATGGGGGGGCAGTGTGTGCTGAGGGGCCCTGAGTCCGGCCACGCCCCCTTGCCCTCCTTTCACCCAGTTATCTCTTGTCTCCCACCCCGCCTGCCCCTTCAGGATCGTTTAGTGTCCTGTCGCTAGGCGACCTGTACTCTGGCTGAGCTGGAAACAACCTGGCACCCCAACCTGCAGACAGCGTTGGGGGAGCGGAGTGCGTGCTCTTCAGGAGTCTCAGGGTGCTCGCCACTGCTAGCGAGGGCAGTCGGAGGAGCAGATAAACCCAATGCATTATTCCACTCATCCCATTCAGAATCAGGCTCTCACCCTATTATGCTTTCTCTCTCCGCACCCCTTTTGCAATTTGTGCTGCGCCCCAGTTCTACTGCAGCTCTTTCCTCCTCCCCGCCCCCTCCTCGCCTTCTCTCTTCCTTGGGTATTCGCCTCCTTGCCCTTGCCTCCTTCCCACATCCCCTAGCTCTGGGCCCCAGAGCTCCTCCACTCACCTGTGTTCTGGCAGCTGCTGGTGGTTAAACTGGTCCCACAAAGCGACACAGCCCTGTCTCCATCCCTCCTTCCCCAGCCTCCCCAGCCTGCACCCTCCCGATGCCTTCTATAAGCAGCTGGCTCGGCTCTCTGCGGTGGCAGAAGCAGAGAACAACTCTGTCACCGGGCGCCCGAGGCACGGGAAGAGCAGCCGCCTCTGATGCCGCACTGGATCCCGGCTGGCTGGGCGGGGGCGAGAATCTGGGTCAGGCTGAGGAGAGCAGCGCTGGGCTGCAACCTGGGTGGCTCCTGCCGGGGAAGGAGCCGACAGAGGCACGGGGAGTGCAAAGGCTTCCCACTGGGCGACCAAAGCCTGCCCAGCTACTGAGCATGCCCAGTCTGAAGGGGGTAGAGTCACCAGGGTACAGGATGCTCCAAATAGGGAGTGAGGTACACAGTGTCAGGGGCAACTCAGAGAAATCAACCTGCAAAGAGGTGCAGATAATAGGAAAAGACTACTGCTCAGGTCAATCTTGATTTCTGCCTCCTTTCCCTACTACCCACACCCCAAAGAAATGGGTTGGGTGTCATGGTATTCTGTGGGTGGGTGGGTCTGTCTGACTTTGGGGGCCATCACTTGGTGAGATTCTGCAGAATCCTAAAATCACTGGCACCTTACCCTGGAACTATTAAAACAACCCGGCGCAAAAACTCTGGACCACTCCCACTGCCTACTGCTCCCTACTACTATTCCCCTAGTTCCTGGGACAGAAGGGGAAGAATTGTTGGAGTACCTTACCTGGGCCTGCCTTCCCTGGCAGCAGCCTCTGCTCAGAATTTTCCTGACTTCTCAAGAAAATCTGGGGAGGCTAGGTGGCACAATGGATAGAGCAAGCACTGGGCTTGGAATCAAGAAGACTCATCTTCCTGAGTTCAAGTCTGGCCCCAGACACTTACTAGCTGTGTGACCCTGGGCAATCAGTTAACTCTGTTTGCCTCAGTTTCCTCATCTGTAAAATGAGCTGGAGAAGGAAATGGCAAACCACTCCAGTATCTTTGCCAAGAAAACTCCAAATGGGGACACAAAGGGTTGGACATGACTGAACAACATGAAAACCTATATGCCCATGTCATATTACTTGAAGACAATTCTCTTAATGTGTAAATAGAGAATAGGGTTAGCATATTGGATATTTGTCTAATAAATGATTTCTTAGCTTCTAAAATAACTCTGAAGAGAGATTTCATCTGAAGTGGAAAATTAGTGGGAATGATATTGGGGAGGACAGGGAGGGAAACTTTCAGTCTTTCTGAACCTCTCAAAGCAGGCTACCTGGGTACCTTTTTCAAGTACAGTATATATGCCCTAGAACTAACTTAACAAAAGTTACTTAACCTCACTGTGTCTCAGTTTCCTCACTTGTCAAATGAAGGATTTGGACTAGAGATAGATTTGAGTTCAAATCCCACCTCTCATGTGGAGACCTTGGGCAAGAGTTTTAATTTCCTCACCAACATTTTCCTCAACTGTATGATGAGGAAGTTGAATTTGATGGCATTGAAAGCTTCCTTTGAGCTCTTGATCTATTATCCTATGATGGTGAAGGTTCATTACAGTTCTACAACCTATATAAAAACAAAAGAAACTCTATCATTCTGGCTTTAAAGGTCGTTTTCAATCAGGATGTCCCTGAGTTCCCTTAACCATCTCATTCACACTTGAGAAATAAGATTTTCTACATATCTATGATTTCAGATAAGTCATTTGTCCTCTAGGTCTCAATTTCCTCATCTGTAAAATTAAAAATGTTGCACTAGATTATTTCTGTGTTTCTTTCAGCTCAGAAATTCCAAGTTTTTAAAGAGTATCTTATCATTAGTTAAACTTCTTTGTTCTTGTGATTGAAAATAACCCCCCTTTTTGGTGGGGGGAGAAGGCAAGGCAATTGGGGTTAAGTGCCTTGCTTAAGGTCACACAGCTTGTAAGTGTTAAGTGTCAGGCCAGATATGAACTCAAGTCCTCCTGACTCCAGGGCTGGTGATGGCAGGGATGGCTCAGATTCACTGAGCCATCTAGCCACCCCAACTGCACTTTTAAAACAAGAAGCAAGGTATACCTGTATAACTGAATGTTTGTCCTTTATTTTGAAAAGGACCCATGGTATCATGGGGTGATGTCTTGACTTGTGTGAGAATTGGATTGAAGTGAGGTAGAGTTGCACAAAGTCATCAGCTTCACTCTGTCTTCTAGAGTCATCAAAGTCCAGTGGCAAGACAAAAGTCAGGACGACTGGCAATGGCCCAGGTTGCAGTGGATGACCTTGGCATCTTTGATGTCTGACCAAGCTCCAAGCACTATAGTCTCTCTTTAATATATCCCAGTATCATGTTACATTTGAAAAATATAGAATAACATTGTTCATTTACTCAATTTATTCTCCATAATGACCCCCAAGTCTTTTTGCATTGTGGTTTTTGCTGAAACCCATGTGATATGTTGTTTTTCTTCTTTCTCTTCACTTGAATTTTATTTCTTGTTTGATAATTTCTCACAAAAAGTACACTACAGATTCTATTCCTATTATTTTTGTGGTGGCAACAAGGCACCTCTCCCCAGTTTTGTGCCATTCCCCCAAATTAATTAGAATGATCTTAATTACTTCCCCCAAATGATTAATAAGAACAGTAACACTGGTCCCAGGACCAACCCCCCCCCCCCCCCACTGAAGTAACATGGCCTCTGCTATCCACCCACACTGCCAACTTTGACTGGAGGTTGCATAGAGAGACTGTTTCCATCCAAGCACAAATACAGGTTGCCTAGTAACAGTACAATGAAGGATCCTGATAGACCAAGAAGGCAAAATGAGAACCTAAGGGTGAAAAACATGCAAGGGAGTGGCCCTACTACAAAAAAGACCACCTTCTCCCTCCTTTGCTTTGTCCATTGGGTCAATGGGCTATGATAGCATGAGGACATGGAAAGAGAGTTTGTGAATAACCCCAAAGTTTATGGTTTCTTTATCCACTCACAGTGGAAGGATTGAAATAAATGGTTTTTTTTTCTATGTAGCAGTGCTCTCTTAGCAGAAGACTAATATATACAATGTAGGACAATGACAATGTAAATGAAAAAATAGCTACAAGGAAGTTGAACTTGGAATGACTGAAATACCAGTTATAGTCCTAGAGAACAAACAATGAAACACACCTTCCTTCTTTCATAATGGAGACTGTGACTACTATGGTGAAATGTTGTATATACATTGTACACATAGTCACTGCATCCAACATTTTTGCTTAAATTTTTTTCTCTTTCAATTTAGGGATAAGAGGGTAATTGGATATATTTCCAAAAATGACTGTGACATAAAAACAAAATTCATCCATAAAATGTAATACTCCCTTCCCCCAATTTTGGTGCTGAAATGCTGACCACTAGTTTTTATAGATAGATTCTCTTAGCCAGCTATATACTCATATAGAATGTGGGAACCTTGTAGCTCATCTAATCCAATTCTCTTGTTTTACAGTGGAGCAAGCTAGAGCCTGGAGAAGACAAATGACTCATCCAAGGTCATACAGCTAGCTGGTGACAGAACCCAGATTGCCTGACTTTTAGCCCAGTAATGTTTCAGTGCAGTGTATTTCCTCTTCCACCATATCTTCTTGTGGAGACCTAACAACATATCTGCCCCATTATTCATTTCTGCTCTAACTTTCCTCCCATCATCTTGAACTCAACACAATCATGCCAACCTCATGTTTTCAACAGCACTCATCTCGACTCACCACAGCTCCCTACCTGCCTCAAGTGGGAAACTTGGCCCTCTGTTTATATCTATCCTCTCCCTTGTTCTTTCTCTTTGTTCTCAGTCTCATGGATTTTGAATAGACTTACTTTCTTCTTATTTAAGATCTGTCTCCTCCCCATAAAAAAAAAATCTGGATTTCTCCTGGTAACAACATAATCTCAGTGGATTGGTGCTGCAGGGCACCTTGAAGTTTGCTACTATTACAAATAATTTAGGGTAGGGGCATGTGTGGTAATATATCCATAACAGTATTGTCAAGACCCTCAACTCCCACCAAGGTTGAAAGTCTGAACCATGGAATCTGTACCTTTACTAACCATGAGAAAGGGGGGAAAGGAGAAAGGGATAGAGAGGTCAATATATAGATCAGGCTATCTTCCTTCCTAGAGGATGTACTCTGGCAGTGTGGGAGGGAATCTTTCTAGAAACTAGATTCCACAGATTTTTCTCCTGGAATTCTATTCCTTGATTCATCAGTTCTACTTTCATGCTCTTACTGCTTCCATCCCTCATTTTCTCATTCTCAAATAGTAAATTATTCTAATAATATTGCTATTGTCTGCCAAGTCCTAAATCAGCCTTTGCTTTCCTAATAGACTTCGGCATTTCATTCATTTCTTCTATCCATCCAATCTTCTAGCCACCTTCTTCAGAGCTTCCAATATAGTGATAGGGGCCCAGAAATCCTCTCATTCCTGGACTCTGATATCTTTTTAATTCAGTCCACATTATTTGCTCACCAAATGAGATACACCTTGAATGTAATTGTCACAAGATACCATTTCCTCTCTGAGCTCATCAGTAGATCACATTATACACTTACCCGTTCTTTTCCAACCACCCTTTCTTATTATGTCGGGCTCTATGAAACCTGCTTTATACATTCCATGTTATCTCCAGGATGACCGGGAAATGAGGTGGATCATTATGTAACAAACAAATAGAGGGGCATGAAAAGTAATTGTGATCTCTGGAATATTAAAGGAAAAGGAGACAGGTGTGTTGGAATGGATCTTCTATGAAGGATTTATGGGAAAATGGAGACAAAAATATCATAGTATTAAAAGGCATGGCATATAAGCTAATGTAAAGTGAAACAAATGGAACCAGGAAAACAACACACACAATAGCTAGAACATTGTCAATGAAGAGTAACAGCAACAAACATTCAAAATTCAATGTCCTGAAATTAAAATGACCGAGTCTGACCCAAAGAAAAGATGTGAGAAGATACTGCTCTCCACTCATTTGCAGAAGTGGGGAAATGGAGATGATATAAAAACAAAAGACAACTATACATCTGTGTGTATACACACACACACATTTTTTGCTGTTTTTGTTTTATATGTATGTATACATATATGACATATAGGCATACATACATATATGTATTGCTATCTTTTATTCTTTTGTTATCAATTTAAAGATTTTTTAAGTAACATTATCATCAAACAAAATCATTTTATATCTAAAATCACAGGGCTTCAGAAGTAATCAAGCCTAACTATACCTTAAGAATCCTCTTAATTTCACTCCCCAATTGATGGACTTCAGTCTTTACTTGAAAACTTCCCAGGAACAGGAACATACTGTCTTTCAGAGCAGACCTTTTGGATTGTTACTATATTAAGGAAATTTATCTTTACATCACACAAATATATGTTTTAGAAACATCCCCTCATTATTCTAATTCTGCTCTACTTCATCTTTATTACCAAATAAAACAAGTTTGGTCCTTCCACATAACAACTTTTCAGAAACTTGAAGACACCATTGCCAAGTTTATTCAACTCAACATTTATTGAGCTCCTGCTATGTGTGAGGCATCTGGGATATGTGGCATGGTCTCTAGTCCCTTCACCATCCTTCTTGGTCACCTATTAAACTAGAAATATTTCAGTTCGTCAATTTCCTTCCTAAAATGTAGCATCTGAAGCAGAATACAATATTTTAGATGTGGTCTGACCAGGGCTGAGGACAGCAGACCCCATTACCCCTCCTCTTTTTGGGCACTCTGCTTCCATTAATGAAGCTTCTGTTGGTGTTTAGTTGTATTCAACTCTTAGTGATCCTGTTTGGGTTTTTCTCAGCAAAGATGAGGAACTGAGGTAAAAAGGTTAAGTGATTTGCCCAGGGTCACATAACTAGTAAGTGTCTGAGGCCAATTTTGAACTCAGAAAGAGTAGTCTTCCTGACTGTAGGTCTGGCACTCTCTCCATTATGCCATCTACTGACCCCCCCAATGCAGCTTAAGATCTTATTAAGTTATTTGGCTTCAGTGATGCACTGTTGACTCATAGACAATTTGCAGTCCTTTAAAACTCCCAGATCTTTTCCCTATGAAAAGATGCCATGCTTTCTGCAGCTTGTCCTTGTGCCATGATTTAGAACTCAAATGTAAGGCTACTTTTATGACTGTTAAATTTCATTTTGAAAGGCAGGATGATGTAATGAAAAACACAAAGGATTTAGAACCAAGAGACCTGGCTGTGACTTCAATTATATGTGTAACATCGACAAGTTATTTAACTCCTTGGAGTTCCCATTATCTCTTTATTGTTCATCTTCTTGTTATTAGTATGCAGTTTATAATCACCAACAAAAGTGAACATTTTAAAGTTCAACAAACAACAAAATGTGAATTGTAATAATGAACCAAAAAGAAGATAATGTGTGAAACATTACATTTCTGCTATCTACAGTTTTAAGTCTGTATATTAAATTGAACACCAAAGTAACATAATTGCACTGTTTATTTGTGTCCTCCTCTGGCCCATATCCTGGGTATTTAACAGTGTTTTATTGATGCTCTTTTTTTCTTCTTTTTTGGATCTCTATTACTGTCTATTAACTCATCTCCCCCCTTCCCAGAAGTCTTTCCTAGTAACAGTCAAGTAAAACAAATCAATATATTAACCTGTAATTTTCTTTTTGATAAATGAAGGTAATAGTGTATATACTACCACCTTCCCAGAGTTGTTGTGAAGAAAGTGCTTTCAAAACCTTTAAGAGGCTTATGAATAGGATGTTATTACTACTATTCTTTCATTAGATTTGGCCTATCATTCTAACCTTTTAGGGTTTTGACTTAAAACTTTCACAGCACAATGCTGAACGCTGCTTAATGAGAATTACCCTGACATAAAACTTAGGCACAGTAGAATACATAAAGGACACACAGCTATACAGAGAATAAACAGTGTGTTATGGATAGGTTAAGCACCAAGCACATTCATGGGGCAATGAGCTGGGGAAAGGCATGTGTTTTATGTTGGCATTGAATAGATTGGGGGTTATTGCTATTCCTTTGGTAGGTTCAGGAAGACTTCATGGAAGATTTCCTTTTTGAATGAAGGAAGGGAAATTATTTTTGGACTTTTGTAGCAAAGGGCACTCAAGATACTACTATAATCTGAAAGAATGATCTAAAACAGGAGTGAGACAATTGACTAAATGGGCTCATTTAAGACCTTAGCCTAAGAGAAGCAAAGAAATTGTGGAAGAATTAGGAGAAGCTATGGGAAGTAAAATGATCCTGGTGAAGACCTTTGAAGCAGAAGGTAAAGATATTAGACCTGATGTATACAGTGTGGTGGGAGCCACCACAGAGATTCAAAACAATTGTTTTTCTTAAAACTAAATAAAAGATCCTTTTAGGAAGTTACACTTGTCTGGGCATGAAGTGATTAAGGCCCAAAGCTTTATTTATAGAACTGAAGAGAAAAAAGGTATTATAATACATTTGACCATTTCTTCCTGTATTCTTATTTGAATTCCTACCATTCCATCACAGCTGACACACTCTGGACATATTTCTTAGTCAGGAAAGAACGATTCCTTGCTCAGAAGAATCTCTTGCTGAATATCATTCTAGGTATTAATTGCAGGAATTAAACCTCACCCAGGGCTTCTTGAGCAAGGCTAAATTGAGCAACAGGGCAAAGAAATATTTCCTAGTTAGACAATTTTGTAGGTGGGGTTGGAGTGTTTTTTCTCTGGAATCACGATCCATTATTATTCTCCATTTCCTCTGGCCTTGAGAGGTGTAACTTGCAGAATTGTGCTGTGACAGTAAACTTATCACTTCAGGTGACAAGATGGAGTAAAATCTGGAGGGATTTCTATACAAAAACAAAATGAAACAAAACTTCATCTAATATGGCTTCCTGATTAGGTAATTTTTAGAAATAAAAACCATCCTTTTCCAATTCCCGGGGATTGGTAGCAGTGAAAGTATATTCATTTAAAAAATTTCCCAGTCTGTAGCTTAATGCTCTGTAGCTCCCAGACAAATGCCTAAATGTAGGTATTTAACAAACACTCATCAATTGCTTTTTCATTATTGGTGATTGGTTAGTAAATTGGACTGGTAGCCAAATGTAAAAATGTTTATAATTATGTCCCATATTAATCTCAAATTTAACATGTCTAGAACAGAACTCATAATAAATCTTCTTCCTCCCCTCCAATCTATTCCTCTTCTGAATTTCCCCATTTCTGTTGAAGTCACTCAGGCTCACAACTTTGTCCACTTTGGCCTGTATAGCCCTTCACAGTATGAATCCTACCCACCTTTCTAGATTTATTTCATAATTTTCCCCCTTCATCTTCTTCATTCTAGTAAAACTTACCTGCTAGCTCCCTCCATTCATGACAGTCCATCTTTAGTTTCCAAATTTCTGCACAGGTGGTCCTCATGTCTGTAATATACTCCCTCCTCACTTCTGACTCTTAGAATTCCTAGATCTTTCATATCAGAGGCCTTCTACTGGAGGTCTTTTCCTGATGACCATTGTTGGTGTTTTCTTTTTATTGGAATTTATTTCCTCTCTATATTCTTTATAAATACTTATCTGTGTACAATTTGTGTCCATCCAGTAGATTTTAAATTATTTAATTAAGAATAAGGACTATTTTGTTTCTGATTTGGTATGCTCTTGCATACAGAACAGTCTTTCATATATTAGGAAAGTAAATGTCAAGTTTAAGGAAGGTATGTTATTTAAGATCAGTTATGTTAAAAATGTTAATCTGATGACAGAGAGGATTTTCCAACAAAGGGATTAAGACCCTTCCCATATTCTCTAATGGATGGGAGATACATAAATAATGGAATTCAGAGGATTGTCTGGGTAAACCAAAAGCTGGTCCAACACATACAATTGACATAAAATGGTCCCTTATACTTTTGTGTAATGTTATTTCCCAGTACTTGTTTGGATAAACATTAAGAATCATCTAAATTAATCCTTAAAAACAGATATAGGAAAAGAACAAATTGAAAATCCCCAATTTAGTACCAAATTAGAAATATTGAAAACCAAAGGTGAGATTAATAAAATTGAAATTAAGAAAACCATTGAATTAATAAATAAAACTAAGAGCTGGTTTTATGAAAAAATCAACAAAATTGATAGACCCTTAGTCAATATGATAAAAAAGAAAGAAGAAAACCAAATTATGAGTATCAAAAATAAAAAGGGTGAATCTACCTCCAATGAAGAGGAAATAAAAAAAAATAATGAGGAATTATTTTCCCAATTGTATGCACATAAATATGACAATCTTAGTGAAATGGATGAATACTTACAAAATCACAAGTTGCCCAGATTAACTGAAGAGGAAGTGAATTACCTAAATAACCCCATCTCAGAAAAAGAAATCAAACAAGCCACCAATGAACTCCCTAGGAAAAAATCTCCAGGGCCAGATGGGTTTACTAGTGAATTCTATCAAACATTTAAAGAACAATTAATTCCAATACTCTACAAACTATTTGGGAAAATTAGTGAAGAAGGAATCCTACCAAACTCTTTCTATGACACAAATATGGTACTGATTCCTAAATCAGGAAGAGATAAAACAGAGAAAGAAAATTATAGACCAATTTCCCTCATGAATTTAAACGCAAAAATTCTAAATAAAATATTAGCCCAAAGACTCCAACAACTCATCACAAAAATAATACACTCTGATCAGGTAGGATTCATTTCAGGAATGCAAGAATGGTTTAATATTAGGAAAACCATCAGTATAATTGAGCACATCAACAATAAAACTAGCAGAAACCACATGATCATCTCAATAGATGCAGAAAAGGCTTTTGACAAAGTACAACACCCATTCCTTTTAAAAACACTAGAACGTATAGGAATAAATGGAGCCTTCCTTAAAATAGTTGATAGCATCTATTTAAAGCCATCAGCAAGTATTATATGCAATGGGGATAAACTAGAAGCCTTTCCAATAAGATCAGGAGTGAAACAAGGGTGTCCACTATCACCCCTCTTATTCAATCTGGTACTAGAAACACTAGCAGTAGCAATTAGAAAAGAAAAAGAAATCAAAGGAATAAAATTAGGTAAAGAAGTGACCAAGCTATCAATCTTCGCAGATGATATGATGATATACTTAGAGAATCCTAGAGAATCAAGTAAAAAACTACTAGAGACAATAAATAAATTTGGCAAAGTTGCAGGATATAAAATAAACCCACATAAATCCTCAGCATTCCTGTACATCTCTAATGAAACTCAACAGCAAGAGATAGAAAGAGAAATCCCATTTAAAGTCACTGTAGACATTTTAAAATATTTGGGAATCTACTTGCCAAAACAAACCCAGAATCTATATGATCACAACTACAAAACACTTCTCACACAAATAAAAGCAGATCTAAATAGTTAGAAAAATATCAATTGCTCATGGCTGGATCGAGCTAATATAATAAAAATGACAATCTTACCCAAACTGAACTATATATTTAGTGCCATACCAATCAATTTACCAAAAAACTACTTTCTAGAGTTAGACAAAATAATAACAAAATTTATTTGGAAAAACAAACGGTCTAGAATACCAAGGGAATTAATGAAAAGAAATGCTAAGGAAGGTGGACTAGCTATGCCAGATCTTAATCTGTATTATACAGCAGCAGTCATCAAAACTGCTTGGTATTGGCAGAAGTGTAGAGTAGTGGATCAATGGAATAGATTAGGTGCAGGAGACTCAGCAGTTAATGAATATAGCAATCTATTGTTCAATAAACCCAAAGACCCCAGTTTTGGGGATAAGAATGCACTATTTGACAAAAACTGCTGGGAAAACTGGAATACAGTGTGGCAGAAACTGGGCATAGACCATTATCTAACACCATATACCAAAATCAAGTCCAAATGGGTGCATGATCTAGGTGTAAAGGATGATACTGTAAGCAATTTGGGAAAGCAAGGAATAGTTTACCTGACAGATCTGTGGAGAGGGGAAGACTTTAGGACCAAACAAGAATTAGAGAGCATTATAAAATGTAAAATGGATAATTTTGATTACATTAAATTGAAAAGCTTCTGTACAAACAAAGCCAATGCAACCAAGATCAAGAAGGAGGTGGGAAATTGGGAAAGAATTTTTACAACTTGTGTCTCTGATAAAGGACTCATTTCTAAAATTTATAGAGAATTGAGCCAAATCTATATGAATACAAGTCATTCCCCAATTGAGAAATGGTCAAAGAATATGAACAGGAAGTTTTCAGAGAAAGAAATTAAAGATATCTATAAGCATATGAAGAAATGCTCTAAATCACTATTAATTAGAGAAATGCAAATCAAAACAACTCTGAGATACCACATCCCTCCAGTCAGATTGGCTAAGATGACAGAACAAGAAAGTGACAAATGCTGGAGAGGATGTGGACAAATTGGAACACTAATACATTGCTGGTGGAGTTGTGAACTTATCCAGCCATTCTGGAGAGCAATCTGGAATTATGCCCAAAGGATTATAAATAATTTCATACCCTTTGACTCAGCCATACCACTTCTAGGGTTATATCCCAAAGAGATCATAGAAGTGGGAGGAAGACCCATATGTACAAAAATATTTTTAGCAGCCCTTTTTGTGGTTGCAAAGAATTGGAAACTGAAGGGGTGCCCACCAATTGGGGAATGGCTAAACAAGTTGTGGTATATGAATGTAATGGAATATTATTGCGCTATAAGAAATGAAGAGGTGACAGATTTCATAATTACCTGGAGAGACTTATACAAACTGATGCTGAGCGAGAAGAGTAGAATCAGAAGAAATCTGTATACAATCACAGACATACCATATCTGTGATGACCAACTATGACAGACTGGACTCTTTTCAGCAATGCAGTGATATGTTAATCCCGAAAGACTCAAGAAAGTGAGAAATGCACCATCCAGAGATATAACTAGAAAGAACTGAGCCTGAATCCTGATGGAAGCAAACTAAATGATCTTGTTCTTTTCATTGTTTGGTTTTATTTCTTCCTTACCATCTTTCATCCCACCTAGTACAATACGCCTTTGTAATTGGAATAATGTCTAATATGAATGCATTTGCAGATCATATACTGGACTATATGCTGTTGTGTGGGGAGGAGGGAGGGAAGTAAAGGAAATTTGAAAATCAAGGAACTATGGAATTGAATCTTGTTAACTGAAACTAAACTAATAAATTAATTAAAAAAACAGATATAGGGAAAATTTTAACAGTGAAAAATAGACAATTTTGAGTATAATTAAAAATTTTTGCAAGAATGAAATCAGAAACAAAAATTATATGACACAAAAATATCTGAATCAAACATCACTAATAAGATTTGATATCCAAAATATCCTGGGAATTTACATAAATATACACCAGGAGCCATTACCTAATTAATAAATAAAATAGTCACTAATAATAATTAATAAGGAGTACATGGGGTGTTCAAGGAGAATTAGCACCTCTGATATTAGGGCTGGCTGAGCCCTTTTCAGGGCTGCTCATCTACCTTTGGCGTCCATCTATCACCTACTTGTGGTTTTAAGAAGCATGCACAGTGGCTATATCCCAGTAAAACCAGCTCTGCAGACAGGTTAAACCAAGTTGAAGGAAACCAGTTTGAAGGTAACCAACAGCCCTCAGTCTGGTCAGTGAGTTAGGGGGATGTCTACCCCAAGCATGTGGAGATTTTCCCCGGTGGAGTGGGTAGTTGAGAACAATGGAGGTGGCTGAAGCAGGCACTGTGGAACACTAAGAGTATGGTTGGACTTTGAAGACACCATGATCATCCACTGCATCCTAAGCCATCAACAGTTGTTTTGATTTCTGTCTTGCCACTGGACTTCAGTGACTCTGGAAGAGAGAGTGAGGCTGAGACTCTGATCACCTCTGTCTCATTTAAATCCAACTCACATGCAAGTTGAGACATCACCTTCATGATGTCATTGGTCCTTTTTGAAAATGAAGGTCGAACATAACAATAAGCAAAGTTATTAATTGTTTTCAAAAGAAAATTCACAAATTATAAGTAACGGCATGAGAATATGCTCTCAAACTCCAGTAGGAAGAGAAATACAAATTAAAGGAACTCTTAGGTTTTACCTCATTCTGTGCAGATTTGCAAATTAAAAAAAAGAAGAGAACAATTAATGTTGAAGTGATTTGGAGAAGATAGACACAGCTGCATTGCTGGTGGAGCTATAAAATGGACAAACTTTCTGAATCTTAATTTGGAGTTACACTAGAAAAATGACTAGTCTAGTCAGTCATGCTACTGGCAGGCATATCATTAGCCATATCCATATTCACAGGTGTGTGTGTGTGTGTGTGTGTGTGTGTATCCAAAGAGGTCAAAGACAGAAGTATAGATTTAAAATAGAGTCTGTGTTTGAGAGGAGCTAAGCCACTTATCTCTCCATGTCCTTGGACCATGCAGCTTCTTCTTCATCCACCATTTTCCTCCCTGCCCTGGCATCATACACTCTGCACCCTTCACTTCTTCCACCTGTTACTCTGAGAACTATAATCAAATCAGCATTTGCCTCTAGAAAGGATAGGTCGACTTCCATATTGTTCCACTCACCAACTTTGAGACTTCCCAAACCAGGTCTCCCCAGCAATCACTCCCCTATATGTTGTGTCTTCCCCATTAGATTAGAAGTCCTTGAAGGCAAGTGCTTTCTCACTTTTGCTTTTGTATTAGTAGAGCTTAGTTAGCATAGTGCTTGGCTCATAGGTAAGTGCTTAACAAATATTTTTCATTCACATACTAAAATATTTATAGCAGTACTCTTTGTAGTTACAAAGGACTGAAAACAGTGAATGCTCATCAATGACTGAAGAAATATGAATATAGTAAAATATGACTGCAGTATGAATGTAAGGATTCAAAGAAATACTGGAAGATTTATATGAATTGATGCAAAGTGAAATAAGACAACAATATACACAATGACTGAAGCAATGAAGTGAGAATATAAATTTCCATAGGGTAATGGAAAGATCAATCAAAGTCTGAGAGAGGAAAGAAGTAAACATATCTTTTCCCTCACAGCAACACTGTGCCTTAGTGATATGATCTCTATATTGAAAAGGCTGGGGGATCACTATACTGTACCTTTCTTTCTTGAAGGACCTAAATCCAGTTAGTAGTATTTACTCTAAGGCTTATTTATTATCTGCCTTATTACTACATCATGAGGAAGCTTTCGCTATTAATGAAATGTAGGTGTGGTGTCATCCAATTTTTTTTTTATTTTATGTAACAGTGACTACCCTGCTTCCTATTGCCTAAAGGCCAGGTATGTTACATTTTACCCCTCCCCAAGGGTTCTCCTGTACTCTTAAAATGAGTGTAGGAGTAGCCAAGCTCTCTACAATTGACTCAAGCCCCCATCAATGGTATCTCCCCAATTCTAGAGGTCCTCCACCTCAGTTCCATTTAGCTATTCAAGAGCCAGATCAGCAAAGAAATATTTACTTCAAAGGTATAGGAAGAATAAACATTCCCCTAATACCTGGGGTACATAATCACCCACTACACATTGCTTCAAACTTTGGAGAAGGTTCATTGTTTAACTCAGTTTCTATGTAGCACAATCCCACCAAATTCCAAGTCCAAAAACCCATCTTGGGCTCAAGTTTCAAGAACATTGAATTCTCAGGGTTGGGTTGATGGTCTGGCAACAACATCCAGCCTGGAATCCTATCTCCAAGGTCTCCACAGCTTGAGTCTGAAGACTCTTCCCCCTGTGCCTAGAACTGAAAAAGGCAAACAGATGAGAACAAAATGTCAAGCCTGTTTGTTTCTCAGAGCCACAGTACCTAAAGGGGTGGCGGAAGGGGGAAGGGAAATAATCTTTCCTACCTCCCATCTTGGTTCTTGGAGCTTGTGCTGTGGGTGAATAGTACCTTTACCCTTTCAATGCTGCCAGAAAGAGAGAGTTACTCTCCTAGTCTGGTAGTTTTAAAGATGCAGCCAAAGGAAAGAGGCTGTTCTCACGCACAAGGTAAGGAATGTGCAACATCTTCTCTCAGAAGATGGTGTCTTCCACATGGGTGCCTCCATGTTATGTAATTTGTGTGTGCAAAAGTTAGATATCATCACACAAAGCATCTGGGGCTACCAGAATTACTTTGTATAGAGGGTAGGTGATTTAGAATAACCTGGATCCATCAATCCTTGCAAAGTCTGACTTTTCAGCTACAGGAGTAGCTTTGCTTAGGGGGCCTTGTCTGCTTCCTGTTGCCATGACAAATGCAATTTTTCTGTGGTGCTTTCCTGGAGCTTTTAATATATTTTAAAGTAAAAATCTCAACTCTTTCACATACTCTGTTAAATAATTTGGGCACAGATCCCCAAATTGGAGGAGTGGGGCTTGTCATCATCATTTAAAAGTTTAGAATGCAGCCACATTGCTAATCCCTGTCTCCACCATTTCCAATACTGGACAGTATTCAGTACTGTATAAAGTTAGTAGTGTTCAAGGAGGGACTTTCGCCCCTCAGATGAATTCTAGATCTGCCTCCCCCTGTCCTGTTCACCACACTGCCTCAACTTGCTGTAAGTACAACCTTTATGATTTACATCTCAACTTGGGTTTATACTGTAATCATGTACATTTGACAAGAATGTTACTTTGAGTGGCACTATCAAAAAGACAAAAAGCTATTTATTCAATATATTATGTAAGCATTATTTGTTATGGCAAAAAAAATCTAAAAACAATCTGAATGCAGTGGCTAGGTGACGAGGTGAGTAAAAGCTCAGGCCCCGGAGTCAGGATGACCCAGCATCGGGTTCTAGCCTCAGTACTTAGCACCCACACATAAATAACTAGCCGTGTAACCTTGAGCAAGTTAATTAACCCCAATTGCTTTAAAATTTAAAAAAAAAATCTGAATTGGGGAAAGGCTGAATGAACTGTGGTACATATGATGAAATACTACACGTAATTAAGAATGACAAATGTGAGGAATATAAAGAAATATGGAAATATGTGCAAAATAATGTATGGAAGGGGCGGCTAGGTGGCACAGTAAATAGAGCGCCGGCCCTGGAATCAGAAGGACCTGAGTTCGGAGCCGGCCTCCGACACTTAATCCGCACAAACAAAAACCTAGCCGTGTAACCTTGGGCAAGTTACTTAACCCCAATTGCCCTAAAGGGGCGACTAGGTGGAGCAGTGAGTAAGAGCGCCGGCCTCGGAGTTTGGATGACCCGAGATCAGATCCGGCCTCAGAAAATGAGCACCCACGCATAAATAATGACTAGCCGTGTAACCTTGAGCAAGTTACTTAACCCCAATTGCTTTAAAAAAAAAATAATGTATGGAAAAAACTGAATCAGTTGATTAGCACACATTAGACTATAATTCTATAAAAATAAAACACATATGCAACTATTAGGGCAATGGAAAAACAAAGGCAAAAGGAAAGGAGTGAGAAGGAAGGCATAATGAACAGATGAGTTGTTATAGAGAACCATTTATTGAAGGTCTTTAAAAAATGGTTGGTTTTAAAAGTATACATTTGATCAGTTTTGTTATTGCTTACTTAGGATTATAGACTTAAAATTACAAGTAACCTTAGAGGTCACTGATCCACCCTCCTCATTTTACAGATAAGGAAACCGAGGCACAGAAAAGTAAAGCGATTGATTAAGGTCACACAAATAAGTAAGCAGCAGAGTAAGGATGTAAACCTAAGTGCTCTAACTTCAGATACAGCACTCCTTGTCTCAGGCTGCCTCTTTATATTCCTAGTGAATAAGATTGAGAGATGGCTCATATGCCCCATTTTGATACCCATGGCAGTAGAAAAAGTCCTGGATTTTGAGACACAGGATTTGAGTTCAATTCCTGATTCTGCCACTTACTAGGTGTGTGCCTTTCAGTGAGTCCTTCACTACTTTGTGTCTGTTTTCTCAACTGTAAAATGAAGGGGTTGGCTTAGATAACATTTAAGGTTCCTTTCTGTTCTAAATCTACAATCCTGTGAATTAAAGGAAAACCCACAGTACACTGGATGGATACCCTATGGAAGATCTGTGGGAAGATATAAAAATGAGTCATATAGGGCATGCAGGGACAGGTTGCAATTAGCATCATTGGAGAGAGTACTCAGTTCAGTTGTGACCTATATTTTTTTTCCACAAAGAAATTTTTCTTGTGATATCTTTTATGTCATTTCTCCTGATTAATTTCTAGGATGTAATATCCTTGCTTGTAATATGTTTATGTTTGCATGCCTCTCCTCTGGCTTTTGAAATGCCCTTAACTTTAAATCTTTACCCTATAGCATCACTTAAAGAATATTATTTTTTAAACCTAATAATAAATTATTAATTTGTTAAACAATAAATTTTTATTGCTTAAATTTAATAATAAATCAGGTTTATTAAATAATTACTTGTTATTGTTTAAACTTAATAAGAAGTTATTAAGTTAATAAATTATAATTTTTTTAAAACAACAATAAACTTTAAAAATGGCATAGAGGGTCTCACAAGTTCTCAGATGTGGAGCTGTTTCGCCTAAGCATTACAATATTAAGAAATAGTTTGTATACATTTTTGATATATTTATTTTGTACTTTTTACTATATGTGTATACTATTGCTCCCCCCACCTCCCATAAGATGTAGGCTGATTGATGGCAGGAGCTGTTTCATTTTTGTCTTTGAATTCTCTCTGCTTACCACAGTGCCTGGCACATAGTAGTGCTTAAACAATGGAAACAATGATTGTTGGTTGATTGAATAATTGAAGAATCGAGTTGAAGACAGTGGAATTATCTAATATATTTTAGCTTTCTATTAGTTCCTATTATGCTAACCTGGATTTTAAACTATTTACTGGTACTTCAGGTATTGATATGACGAAAGAAGATTAAGATCTTTCAGAAACCAAGCTTTATAATCAAACTCTCATTTGGTAACTGGGGCTTAAAAAATTTGTGTATTTTTTTACTTTTAACTTTCATATATGTGTATATATATTTACATGTAGATGTAGATGTATATATGTTTCTTATATCAACATCCATGCAGGGCAGGAAAAACTTTCTACTTCCCAATTATCTTCCAACTTAAGGAGAAACATTTCATTTAGAATGTTGCAATCTAGTGTGGTATGGTTGTGTATTTTGTTTCAGTGATCATGGATTGCTATAACTTTTGCTTTTCTCTCTTCTCTTTAGTGTACTTGGAATGTCTCTCTAATTTCCCTTGCAGCTCTGGAAACACTATCCTACTATCTCAGTTCCCCTTCTCCTCATGCCCTCAAAAGATACTTTCATTCTAATTCATTAACCCCAAAGTCTTCCTTTCGTCTGAGTCTCCACAATACCAGTCCTAGAGTCAGGAAGACTAATCTTCCTGAGTTGAAATTTAGCCTCAGACACTTGCTGTGTGACCTTGTTTGCCTCAGTTCACTCATCTATAAAATAAGCTAGAGAAGAAAATGGCAAACCACTCCATTATTTTTTAGCAAGAAAACCCCACATGGGGTTACAAGGAGTCAGAATGTGATTGAATGACTGAACAACCACCACACTTGCTGCTCTGGTAGTAATTAATTATTGCTGAGCCTAAGGGTTCATCTAACCCACAGTGGTCCTCTTTAGTTTTAGATTCCCATAAATCAATTTCATTTTCCCTTCTTCTGATCCCTGTGTTATTCAATCTCAGGCAACTTCCTGAAGGCTAAATCTATTTTTTCCCTTTTCTCTCATTATCTTCATCCTAACCAAAACTAGATTCTTTCTCAAGCAATCAGCAATTATTTATGAAGTACTCTGTGACAATTGTTGTTATTTAGTTGTTTCAGTCATGTCCAATTTTGTGACCCTATTTGGAATTTTCTTAGAAAACATACTGGAGTGATTTGCCATTTCCTTCTCCAGCTTATTTTACAGATGAGGAAACTGAGGCAAATAGGATTAAATGACTTGCCCAGGGTCACACAACTAGCAAATGTCTGAGGTCACATTTGAACTCAAGTCTTCCTGATTCCAGGCCCATCACTTTCTCCACTGAGCCATCTATCTGCCTCTTCTCTGTGAAAGGAATGGTGCTGAAATTTGAGGGTTGCAAAGAAAAGCAAAGACACACTCCCTGACCTCAAGGATCCCACATTCTGCTGGGGGAGAAAACATACACAAGCTATGTTCATACAAGATATATTAAGTTTAAGTAACAGCAATATTGTACCATGGTCAACTGTGGATGACTTAAGTTATTCTCAGCAGTACAATGGTCCAAGAAAATTCCAAAGGACTCAAGATGAAAAATGCTATCCAGCTCCAGAAAAAGAACTGAATGAGTCTGAATGAAGATCAAAGCATACTATTTTTCACTTCATTTTTTCTTTTTTTTTGGTTTGTGTTCTCTTTTACAATATGACTAATGTGAAAATATTTTGCAGAATTGCACATGTATAACCTATCAAATTCTTACCATTTCAGGGAGGAAGGAGGAGAAGGAAGAAAGGAGAGACTTTGGAACTCAAAATTAAAAAAAAATGATAAAATTGCTTTTAAATATAATTAGGAAAAATAAAATTTATTAAAAAAGAAAAATATATACAGTATAGGTGAAAGGTAATAATATTAGGAATAATGTTTTACTTAGATAACTGTGATAACATGACTGATCCTTTGACTCCAATCTCTGTACTCTTTTCCCATCTATACTGGATTCTGAAGATTTTAGGCTAATTTAAAAAATAAACAAACATTGAATTCATGTTCAAAAGCCTTCAGTTTGTTGCATTATCAAATTGAAACATTTCTGCCTGCCTTCTAAGGACCTCTATGGTCTGATCCTATCCTACCTAACCAGGTAGTTTTATTTCTAATTATTCCCAAACTGGTCCCCTTATATAACTTGGTCATTCCTGCCTATATGCTTTTGTTCATGTGTAATCTTGAGCACATCATTCAGCTCCCCTGGGCCTGTTTCCTTGCCTGTTGAATAAGGGAATTGACCTAATGACTTGTATATTCCCATCCTGTGCTGAAATTGTGTGCTTTTCATTAGTGTGAAAGGGGCTGTGCAACAGGATTATCAGTAATGATTAAAAGTAAGAAACTAGAAAATATACCATATAAAAGAATCTAGAATAATCAGGGACATAGATTAAGTGACCCAACGGGTCTTTTCTATTTCAAGTTTCTATGCTTTTATGAAATTGAAAAACACTCCAGTTTAAGAAAGTCAAATGCAATTATACTTTTGTTGAACCTGCTCACCTCTTCTCTAGATTAAAACTGTCGGTGACTAGGCTCCATTATAAATATATCAAGGTAGAAGTGTATCACAAAATGGGGATATGGAGGGCAACCCAACTAAAGGACAAGTCAGAATTGCAATAGCAATGTTAAGAGAACATCACACATTCAGCATTCCAATGCATAGAACCAGATGTTTTAAAAGAAGTGCCTTAAAGTTATCTATAATATTTTCTTGTTTTTGTTTAAAAAATGATAGCAGGAGGAACAACTGAAATCAACGCTGCTAATTTGGACCTAATGTCAAGTAATGCTTTGTATATATCATCATCTTCATCATCAGATAGCTTTTTTCAGCCAATATTCAGTTGATGGAAAATCAAATATGAAAGTCTAGTGGCATATTCTCACATAGATTGCCAAATAACAGAAATGGAAGAGAATTTTGAGATCATCTGATTCAACCCCTCACTTTATAGATGAGGGAACCGATGCCCAGAGAACTGCAGTGACTAGCCTAAAGTCCACAGGTTGTAATTGGTGGAACAGGTGAAATATATTTTTAAAATAATGGATGAAGGCAACTTTCATTGAATGGAAGAAGAGATTGGGAGCATTAAAACATTGAAACGTTGTTGTTCTGTCATGCCTGACTCTTCATAATC
Organism: Gymnobelideus leadbeateri; assembly: GCA_011680675.1. Lineage (NCBI taxonomy): Eukaryota > Metazoa > Chordata > Mammalia > Diprotodontia > Petauridae > Gymnobelideus > Gymnobelideus leadbeateri. The sequence goes on from WOXC01009073.1 coordinate 762,139, forward strand.
CCCTTTGAGGTTTTCTCGGCAAAGAGACTAAGGGGCTTACAGATGAAGAGACTGAGGGAGAGAAGTGACTTGCCCAGGATCACACAGCTAGAAAGTGTCTGTCTGAAGCCAGATTTGAACCAGGATGATGAATCTGCAAGATTGGTACTCTATTCACTGTACCACTTAGCTGCTCCCAACATTAAATGTGTTTATCCTTATTTCTGACATAGAAACACATCAATCAACAGGGAAATAAAGAAACATAAGATGACTCACACTGAAAGGCCTGGGGAAAGACAAAATGAGCAATCAAGGATGGTAAAGGTAGCCTGGATATGTGACTCTATCAACAATTAGGACCTCTATGATGTTCATACATGCATTTGTGGATAAAAGGAGAGAGGTTACAAATTTGAGTGTATTGATCATGAGAGCAAGAGGAAGTCTTGGGTCAGTTCATGAATCATAGATTTAGAACTGGAAGGGACCTCAGAGGTCATTAAGTCTAATTTCTTCACTTTGTTGATGAGGAAACTAAAGCCAAGGGAAGGGAAGGGACTTATCCAAGATCACCTAGGTGGTTAAGTGACCAAGTAGGGATTCAAATCCATGTCCTGGGACTCCAAAGACACCACTCAAACATCCCATCCCGATCCTATCCAGAAATATCAGTACTGTTTTCACCTTAGGTCTAGTAGATAGTACTAGCGAGTGAGTGACCTGGAGGACTATGCTTGATCTTTTTTTATTTGGTGAGAAGCAATATTGTATTGAAAGAACTGAAGGGAACAATTGCTAAACTGCTCTCAGTGACATCTGAAAAGTTAGGAGAGATGCTACAGGACTGGAGAAGGACAAGTTTTTTTCTCCTGTTTTCTAAAAAAGGACTAGAGAATGAGCTTAACTTTTATAGAATCACAGACTTTGAGAGTTAGAAGAAACCTCCATGGCCATCTACTCCAAACCATACCAGAAAAAAATCTCTACACCTTATACTCTTTGACACTGTCCTCTATTCTTATTTAACTCCATTCTCTGATGAAGAGGCAGCCTTTCTTCTCACTGAGGCCAATCCTGCTACTTATACCCTGGGTCACACATCCCTTCCTGCTCTCCAGCAGATTGCTTTCCCCACCCCCACTGTAATTGTCCCTCTTCTTCCTAATCTTTACTTTCCCTCTCTACAGTCTCCTTCCCTGACACTCCCAGTTCCTCCCTCCCTACCACCGTCCTTATAAGACCTCCCTCTTTACCCTACCACCCTCTCAAGTTATTGTCCTATATCCTTCCTTTCACAGCAAAAGTCCTAGCTATACTCAGTGCCTCCACTTCTCCTCTCACTCACTGTTCACTCCTCTTGCAATCTGACTTTTAACATTACTCACTTTTCTCTTTCAAACAGCAGGCCAGCCTGGTGGTGGAGCATTACAAGCTACTTGAGAGAAAATCATTTTGGGGAGGGGTATTTGTTGAATCTCTGTCTCTTCCCTGCCCACCTCCCTTTGACCACCAGAAGTCCTTGTGATCTTTGAAAGGCAGGTAGATTTGGACTGTTCATTGAAAAAGGTTAGTGTCCCCGGAACATTGTTGGTCAATGGCATCATCTGCATCAGGAACTGAGAACAACCCAGATATACTGATTCGTGGCGACTTCACAGCTCTAACTAAGCCCAGTTAAAAAAAAAATCTAGACCTCAGGGGGATGTCATGGGGCTTCAAGAAGGAAGAAAAGACCTACCACCCAATCAGAAGCTCTTTCTCACCTAAGAACATCCCTTTGCTCTTGTGGCCCCTTCATCTGATTGGTCAGAGAGCCCAGAACTTCCATTTTAAAGAAGCCCCCAGGTCAACCAAAGTTCATTGCTCTTTCTACTTCAGCAGTGAAGTTTACAGAAGAGCTAATAATATGACAATTGACAATATACAAACCAACATTATCAGGTATACTTCCACAGTCTCTCAAAAAAAATTTGATGACAGCTCAGGAAAATGATCCTTTTATATTATAGTCTGCCTCTCTCACCATAGCAACAATTCATCTTCAGTCTCCTAACTTCAAGGGATTAAAAAATTCGGCACTGCAATTTTTTACATGAAGGGTTTTTTCTTTGTTTCCAACTTGGCATATTGTTTCCCTCAAGAAGAGCCCTCTGATCAATGCTAATTAATTATTAATTCCTTGGTCTAAGGATATTTATTCACTTGTCAACAGGCTTCTGAGAGATGATGAAAAGCAGCTCAAAGTTCTAGGTGCTAGTTAACATCATATTGACTGCATATTCCCTGAAGTCACATTTGCATATATGTGCAGAAATTATTCTGATTGGCTCTGTTTCTGACTATGAGTGAAGGGGGAAAATGAAGAAGTGTACATTCTGTTTCTGCTTGTGGAATAAAATATTGATTTTTTTCAATAATTTTAAATTGTGCGCAGAGTCTTGTACCTATTGGTCAAAAGTTATTATACTTCTCTTTCTTCTCCTATTTGGCATCTTGTTTATGGTATGCCTTCATTTATCAAAGCCTGTCCCCTTCCCCAAATTTGTCAAACTTTCACTTTATCTGCCACACCTTGAATAAGAATCAGATAGCCTTTTTAAATTTAAAATTATTGGGAAGTAAGGTAAGTGTTAGACCAGTGGTCCCACTACAACCTGTCTTTGTAGTCAGTGACAAGGAAGCCTCATAATCTCTCTGAATAGGTAATTTTACATCCGAATTCCTCCCACCCCGTTTATATAATTAATTGGGTACTTTTCATTTCACCTGAGAGCACAAATGTAAATTTAAAGCAATCCTAAAGTGATCTAAATATAAAATACAGGCATTTAAAAGGGCATATTAAGAGTCTGCACTTTCCATTGCTCTTTTTATAGGTGTTCAATCAATATTTTAAAAATGAAATTCAATCATAGAAAATTACTTTTGGGGGTGCCTAGGTGGTGCAGTGAATAGAGCACCGGCCCTGGAGTCAGGAGGATGTAAATCCGGCCTCAGACGCTTGACACAAAAACTAATCATGTGACCTTGGGCAAATCACTTAACCCCAATTGCCCTCCAAAAAAACCAAAAAACAAAATTTACTTTTGAAAGCTGTGTTCTGTCATGTGTCCTGAAAGTCAGAACATACTCTACAGCCCCTAGTTTTCTCTAAATGGAATCTGGGGACCAAAGTGCTGCTATGCCATTATAATTATTATTATAAATAATCGAAAGTGCTTTGCCACTGAGGCTATCTGACGTGCTTCTTCCTCCTTTTCAAATCTGGACTCAGCTCCCTGTCCATCTATATTGGTATGTCCCATATATTACACTGTTGGACAAACTCTATAGGGTGTCCATTCAGATTCCTATTTTTTCTGTGTGGGTGGACAAGTCAAACTCCTTTGTGTAATTGCAGATCTTTTCCAGAAGGTTCTACCATATCTTGGGACTTGATGCCAGCAAAGGCAATTTTGTACAATAATAATAGCTAATATTTACAGAGCACTTTAAAGTTCGTAAAGCCCTTCACATACATTATGTCATTTGAACCTCATAACCACTGTGAAGTGGGTGCTACTACTTCCATTTTACAACTGAGAAAACTTCTTCTGAGACAGGTCAAATGACTTGCCTAGGGTCATCTGAGGCTGGGTTCAAACTCAGGTCTTCCTGACTCCAAGTCCAATACTCTAGCCACTGTGCCACCTTTGCAAACAGAATCATCTGGAACACCTTATCATATGCAGGGAATTGGTCCTTAACCTGGATGTTTCCCTGGATTTCCTTTCACAGTGGCAAATAATTTTGGAGAATACAGATTTCTCTCTTTTATACCCAACAATGTTGATTATCAGAGGGTTATAGAACATAACTGTTTCTGTTTGCTACATATTCCAAGGAATATTGAATGATTTCTGATAAATTGATGGAAAATACATTGTTGTGAAAGAGTATATAAGGCAAAGTTTTTGTTCTACCAAGTTGAATACTTTTTTGGGTAATAATGAGCACAATGGGATTTCATATTTTTTGCATCTTTTAGTCAATCATGAGATGGTCAAGAGGTGGTCATTGTTGAATATTATTTACAAAATCCTGTTTGTTTCCTTGAAAATACCCTCAATTTACATATAGATGGCTCCCATAAACCTTCAAATAATAATAGTAATAATAATAGCAATATCTAGCATTTATTTAATATTTTAAGGTTTTAAGGCACTTTACACATTATCTCAGTTGATCTCACAATAACTTTGTGATTTAGGTACTATTGTTGTCCTCATTTTAAAGGTGGGAGAGTGGGCGTATAATTTGGCAGTTGTTGATGTATTCTTGATCACTTTTTTTGGAATGAGGTCCAAAATGCTTTTCAATGACTTCTTACCTTGCCTTCTCTTCTTAATAAATTCTATTCCTTGCAACCTACAGATCTATCTTCTGTCACAAAGAATAAAAAAGAAATAAGAAAAAAAGTTAAGTAAAACTAACCAACACATCAACTGAATCTGACTATATATGTGATGTACCACACCTATAATCTCCTATCTCTTCAAAGGATAGGGGTGGGAGTACATTTTCCCAACACTTCTTTGGGAAGAAATCTGTGCATTTTAATTTATAGTGTTCAGTTGCATTTTTTCCCCAATAAGCATTTAAGTGCCTATTCTATGCAAGACACATAATTGAGCAAAACAAAGATTAAAAAACAAAATATACTCTACTCTCAAGAAACTTACATTCTCGTGGCTTCTTTCATAGTTAACTTCTTGCTTCCTAAATCCTTATTTCATAACCTCAAAAACCTGGTCCTGAAGAATAAACATAGAAGTAGAAAGACCACTGGATTTGGAGTTTGAGAACTCTAGTTAGAGTCCCAGTTGTGCCTGCTAATTACTGTACATGTGATGTTGGACAGATCACTTTACCTCCCTGGGTCTCAATTTACTTATGTGTAAATGAAGGAGTTTAATAGCATTCAACTATAATTTGTTAAGCACCTATTGTTGTTATTGTTGTATGTGTGTCAGTATTTATGTATTAGGTGAAGGATTTGAAGGGATTAGAACAGGAAGTGGTTAATTGTAGGAATTTAGTGAACCACACTGACTCCATCTTATGACTTAATTCTGGAGCTAGCTTGGTTCCCTTTCTATTCAATTATGGTTCTAGTCCAAATTCTATTCAGCAAGAAAATGTTACTCAATTGTGGGAACTGGAAGAAAACCTTATTGTATCATTTAAGCCTAGTCCTGCATGGCTGGGAAACTGGACCACCTCTACCTACTGTTTAAAGAACCTTAAGTAAGGACCTAGGTTATGCTAACCAGAAACCTGATCAGATTCAAAGATTGACACAAAGAGTTTTCTCAAAATTGTATATTTCAAGCAACCCATATGTTTTATCTGAAAACTGGCCCTGTGCAGATCAATCAGTTATTGTTTCCTTGTTCCTTTGATTGTTTACAGACACTTTGGATTGGGATATCTCCTTTTCTGAATTCAGGGAATTGTACCCATTTACTCTCCACCTCCCAATTTGGAAAATTCCTAATTTTCCTTCCAATTAAAAATCAGATTACTTGGTGTATTGTTTCCTTTTAATTAAAATCGGCCATATGTGATTGTTTTTAATGTATAAAAGTCTGTCTCCCTCGTATGCAGGACCAGCCTCAAGCTGAGAAAGGGGCCTGCTCCCAATTTATTGGGCAATTGCCATGCTTTGCTTAATATTAATCAATATGCTTGAAGATCAAGCTTTTGTTTCCTCAATCATTTCATCTTTTACAAGTCTCACAAAAATAGTGCTATATGCTGTTAGAATTATAGGAAGGTTGATCCCAATGTCCCTTCTAGCCTTATATCCAATGATTTTGTTAGGAAATTGACTATATAAAGTGACAGAGGGTACATATTTAAAATGTTTTTCATTGATCATTAAAAAATGATAGTGGATAGCAGAGTGTAAATTCTAGATTTTTTATTGCTTCTCCTCAAAACTAGTCTGGGATTACTAAAGATCATACAGATTTTAGCATCCTGAGATAGTTGTCAACCACTCCTATTCTATTCTAGTACAGGTCTCTGTGAAAATCTGATTGTAGTCAAAATTTCTCAGTAACATAAGCAGATTTCCAGTCTCTTTAAGACTATGCAACAGTTTTTGCATGAATATTTTAAATATATAATCCTGTTTTGTAAGTGACCCCCAAAATTCTCCTGTCAGAGTTTCTATGTCTTGAATTTCAGATTCAAAGCTGGTCTCTTTGCCTTTTCTTCTGCTAGGGTTTTTTTTTTAATTTTTTTATTGCTTCTCTCTTGTAATTACTGCAGTGGGAATACTTACATCATATGATTTCTAAAACTACAAAATTTCCATTGTACTTTACTACCTGAACATGAATAATGCATCTAGTCCTGAAATGTCACCACTGAACATCAAATGGTTTTTACATAATCTATTATTACTGGAGTTTCAAGAAGCCAGCAATCTTAAAAGGCAGCTGCTAAGGCCTAAGTTTGGAAAGAAAGCTTGGTACAACTTTGTGATTTGATCAGGAGGTGTAAACTCCCATCTAAGACAGATAAATGAAAAGGAGAAAAAAGAGGACTAGAGAAATACTTCACTAGGAGTAAGTAAAGAAAAACAGTAGATTTTTTCCAGGGCGAGTTTAAAGAAGAAAGGTTTAGAAACTAATGAATTGAATATTCTGAAAATTCTGTAGGGGGCAAAAAACAAAAAACAAAAAACAAAAACAATAGCATCCCCTTCAAACAAACAAACAAACAAACAAGAAGCAAACAGAAAGTAAAACCAACAACTGAGGGATCAAATTTTGAATGAAAGAGCATGCCCCACTAATGACACTTTTCATGGAGGTAATGGTGGAAAGAAGGTTCGATCATTTTTACCTTTCATGACTGAGTGTCTTCATTTCTGAAATGCTGAAATGAAGAAGTTTTTTTTAATCTTCAGATGCCTGGTTATTTGGCAAGAATTCTCCTCTTTCCAGCTCCTTCTCCTTTTCCAAGGACAGTTTTCCTCTCCATTATTTTTGTAGGCTTGTCGCTATTCAGAAAGTGATTGGAACTCCTTCCAGTCTCCACCCCAGGATAGAGCTGCAATTAAAAATGCTCTCCATGGAGGAGTTGAAAAAGCCATAACAAATCTATGATTTTTTTCCCTTCATCTTCAGCATGGGGTAAGTTCCCATCCTCACACTTAGCTTGTAGTTATGGCAACATATGTTATATGCCTACATCTAGTCTAGGCAGATATGAATTCAGATGTCTATTGTAAGATTCTGGTCTTTCATTGTTCGACATTTTATCCTTCTGACAGATTGTTATGGGTCAACTTTTCAAAGCCTGAAACCCAGGTAAAGAAAGATACCTTGGTTTTCTTGATACTTTTGGAAACAAAATCACCACCTGAACTGAACCAACACCTTGTTGGGTCTTCTGTCTTTTTTCTCCCATGCCATTAAGACTTAACAGATTTAACATCTTTTACTTATCTCTTTAGCTTCAGGGAAGGCAGAGGGAGGACAACATCCTGTTGAAGCTAAAATATCATAAACGTAGGTCATCCATTGATCCTTCTAATGAAGATAAGCCAAAATATGGGATTTTTTTTCTTTGGCTAAATTATGAATAACCGACAGAGTCTGGGGCTTCTAATGTCATAACATCTAATCTGTAGGCTCTGAATGCCACCTTACTGAGAACAGGGCAGCTAGGTGGCACAGTGGATAAAGTGCTGGGCCTGGGGGTCAGTTCAAATCTGGCCTCAGACACTTATTAGCTATGTGATCCTGGGCAAGTCATTTAACCCTATTTGCCTCAATTTCCTCTTCTGTAAAATGAGCTGCAGAAGGGAATTGTATCACTGCAATATCTTTGTCAAGAAAACCCCAACTGGGGTCACAAAGTTAGAGATAGGATTGAGCAACAACAATGGCATATATGGAGCACCTGGGTGATTTTGAAGAAATGGAGAGGACAGAGACTCGAGGCAGGGAGATCAATTAGGAGGCTGTTTAAACAGTCCCACAAAGATTGACAAGGGTCAGAATTATCCCATCTTTAGCATAAAGTCTGGCACATAGTAGGCACTTAATAAGTGTTTATTGACTGTTAGCACGAAAAGACTTCTGCCTATTTGTCCAAAGGATTTGGAGTCAGAGGATCTGGGTACTATTTCTAGCTCTGTTAGTTAATACCTGTGCGACCTTGGTCAAGTTCCTCCATCTCAATGAGTTTCAATTTCTTAATTTTTAAATCATTTCTAAGGACTCTTCCAGCCCTAAATCCTATGAAATGAATCAGATGACCAGAATTCATTTCTCAGTTCCCCAAATCATTACTTGAGTGGCTTTAGGGAGTCACTTAACTTTTAAGGACCCTCAGTTTCCTCATCCATAAAAAGAGGGGATTACCTTTAGATGACCTTTAAAGTCCCTTCCAGTCCTAAACCTATTATCTTACAAATACCATAAATCCATATGGTTAGTGGTATATATTAGCTTGTCCATGTGCACCCTCTGCTGGGCAGACAGTGTTAGTATTCCTGGATATAGGTTAAATATTCTTTCAGTGGTTTACCTTTTGAAAAAATTCATGTCTTAAGAAAACAATGGCCCGCCTAGAGACCCTAGATAATTTCATTCGTTTCCTTTATTTTTTTAAGTTTTTTTTTATTACTATGAACTTGATAAAAATCAACAAACACGAACATTTCCACATACAAAGAACAGAAAAAATTGTATGAAAACAGTGAATTTTCATTAACTACAATGTGTGTGTGACATTGAAAATGGTAATTCTAACACTGATATCCTTGTCTGTGTTCTTTATTAAACTTCCTCCTACACTTTTATGAAAATTTTTACATTTCATTGATGCTTCTTTCTTTTTTTCTTCTATTTTTTTCTCCTTCCCTCCCTCTTTCCTTCCTTTTATCCTGCCTTCCTTCTTGCTTTCTTTTCTCTTTTTGGCCTTTCTTTCCCATCACTACCACTATTCCTACTTTACCCCTATGCCTTTCATTCCTGAAAAAAAAAACCCTTCCTTGTAAGAAATAAGTATACTCAATCCAAAAAAAACAAAACAAAAAGCCCCTGTCTATTTGGCACATCTAAAAACTGTATGTCTTGTTTTATGCCTATAGCCCATTACCCCACAGAGAGATGGGAAGCATACTTCACCTTTAGTATTCTGCAGCCATGGTTGACGATCTCATTGATTGGGGCTCTTATGACTTTCAGGGTTGTTTCCATGACAAGGTTGTGGGCATTGTATATTGTTCTTCATTTTACTCTGTATGCTTCAAACACATTTTCCTAGATTTCTCTGAATATATCCCTTTTGTCATGTATAGTGCTATAGTATTCCATTACATCCACATACCATCATTTATTCAGTAATTCTTCAGCTGATGAAAAGTCATTCTGTTTCCAGATCTTTGCTACACCAAAAAAAATTTTTATAATTTTTTTTTTGTCTATGTGAAGTCTTTTCTCTTTTTCTTTGACATTTTTGGCATAGTAGCATACTATTTTTGATATTTTTTGGTATATATATTTTGGTTCATATATATATTTTTGGTATAGTAGTATAGTATTGATTCCTTCACTCTTTTCCTGGCTCCACTTCTGCCTCCCTGGTCTTCTCCCCCCTTTCCCCAAAAGTCTTCTCACCCTGGAAGATGTCTGTACCCCTGCAACGTCTACAACAACTGATAAGCAAGCTCCTTGTTAGAATCTCCATCTGAGAAAAAGCCCAAGGCAGCCCTACTTACTCTTTCATTTTTCTATTGGCTCCTCTAGATTCTTTTACCCCTTCAGCTTCCTTTTTTTATGTGTTATCTTCCTCCACTAGAAAGTAAGAGGGTTGGGGCGGCTAGGTGGCGCAGTGAGTAGAACATCAGCCCTGGAGTCAGAAGGACCTGAGTTTGGATCCGGCCTCAGACACTTAATGCACACACGAACAAAAACCTACCTGTGTGACCTTGGGCAAGTTACTTAACCCCAATTGCCCTCCAAAAAAAAAAAAAGAAAGTAAGAGGGTTTATCTTTCTTTTTGCTTGTATGTGTATTCCCTGCGCTTACCATAGCGCTTAATAAATGCACTAGTAAATGCTTAATAAATGCTCTATCACTTCAAAATGCTTTCCAGAATGGTTGGATCAATTTACAGACAACCAAATCAATGCAACAGTTATTTAGTATACCTGTTCTTGCAAAGAAACTATAACAATTATCGACCATTTCAATAACATATTACCTGCACTATGGTCCTCTTCCTGTTTCTCACATTATAATTCCATCCCTGGTACCCCAATCTCTGATAGGTGGACTTTCACCTTATCTTTCTGCCATATCACTTCGAAGCCAGCTCTAAACTATTCCATTAAGGTTTTTTTCCACCTCCTTACAACCCTTTTTTCCTTTTATGTTTTATTTTCTCCTACTTCAATATAGGGCAAGTAGGTGGTGAAGTCCAGTCCTGGAGTCAGGAAGATCTGAGTTCAAATCAGACCTCAAACACTTACTAGCTGTGTGACCCTGGGCAAGTCACTAGCTGGAAAAGGAAATGACAAAGCACTCCAGTAGCTTTGTCAAGAAAGTTAGATGTGACTGAAATGATTGAACTATAACAACTAGAAAGTAAACTTAAGGTCAGAGACATCTTGAATAAGGGTAGGGTTGAAACTTCTCCATTTGGCTCAGTGACTTAAGTAGGTGAGAATATTTCCTAAAAAGTCAATCAGACCTGAGTATGAATAAACAGGGCCCAAAGCCTCTGTCTGAATCAAAGAAAGACATTATATGAGAGACTAGGTCAGTAATTTATATAAAGGGGAGATAACATCGCAGAATGTGGGTGAGAGAAAGAGATTCTGATCATCTGGATTCTGGAGGTTGGAGAAAACATGAAGCAAAGGGAGAGCTGAGCTGTGACAAAGAGGGTATGAAGAAGAGAGGCATTTCAAAGAAGACACACTATGGCATTCAGCTCTTTCCCCAACTTCCCCTCTTGCTTCTTGTCTCTCCACAGACACTATAACACAACTTGCTGTTTCAGTACCCAAATGTTTCTAGTAAACTGAATTTTACCTCAACCACAAAAAGGCCATATCTACTAACAGTAGATATACATATAAAGTTAGGCAGAGGGTCTACCCTCTACCTAGTGTTAGGAATTTTCCTGAGGGCCAAGAGTGATTGTGACAGAACTTTGAATTTTTCTTCTAAAATAAACTTCCTAAAGCCAAATCGGAGTCAGGTCAAATCAACTGGCATTTATTAAGCACATGTGCCAGGCACTTAAGTGTTGGGGTCTTAAGTATTGGGAATGCCAAAAAAGGTGAAAAAACAATACCTATTCTCAAGGAGCTCACATAGAAGGGTAAGACTTAATAAGAGGTGGGGGATAGAGTAGGGAAAGGGAAGCCTTGCTGGAAATCATGGTTTTTGAGTTGTGCTTTGGAATTCATTAGATGCAAAGGAGAAAAGAGGACTTTCCAGGCCGGGAGTACAGCCAGTCCAAAAGTTGGAATGCATTTTCCCATAAAATACATATGGGTTTTGTTCTGTGGTATAATCATAGAAAGGATGATTACAATGTCAGAACAAACATAAAACAACTGTAAACCTCTATAATTATTAAAAATAATAAAATTAGACTTTTATGGCTTTTAACAGAAACATAAAAGTACTCTACACAGTAGAGGACCCAAGAACCATAAAATATACATTTAGTAAATAAAAATACAATAGCATTATAACATAAAATAAAACCAATATGCTAGCTATTATAAGCATTAATGAAGTTTTGATTAACATCAATTTTACTTGCCTTCTTAGAATTTAGAAGGGTTTGGGAAGGGAAAGATGTAATGTAGAGGGTTGTTAAAGAAAGTCTGAAATTTCTTTTTGATTTGAAAAATTTCCTTGGCAAGAAGGATATCCAAAATAATTTCACTGGAGTTAGAACTCTCTCAAAATTCAGAAAAATGAACTATATACATGTTTGTTGTCACAGGGATGAAAGAATTCAATTAAACAAGCATTAGGTGAGTGCTATGTGCAAACTATAGACAAGGCTTTGGAGACAGGTAAAAACAGTCTAATCTCTGCCCTCAAGGACCTTACTTCAACTTGGTGGGTACAAGAGGCACACAGATAAATAATTGTATCAAAACAATCCAGCTTAATTCTCTCTCTCTCTCTCTCTCTCTCTCTCTCTCTCTCTCTCTCTCTCTCTCTCTCTCTGTTAATGTATAGAATAGGGAATAAATAGAGTACTGATGTTGGAGTCTGGAAAACATAAATTAAAAAACACTGCCTTTGATGCCTACTTTGTCAATTGGGTAGATTCTTTAACCTTTAGGTATCTCAAGGAAGTCCCTAGTTCCTACTCTAGAAGTTCTCTACCCAATGAAATCATCAGTCCTTCTAGTATTCAGTAAAACTGTAAGTTCTTTAGGGACCCAGGCTCATTGCTTTTTATTCCCTGTAGTACTCACACCTAGTAAAATTAGTCACATAGTAAACATTTCATAAATGTTTGCTGTTATTCAGTCATTATCAGTCATGTCTGACTCTTTGTTGTCCCTTTTGGGGATTTTCTTCGCAAAACTAATGGAGTGGTTTGCCATTTCCTTGTCCAGTTTATTTTACAGATGAAGAAATGGAGGCAAACAGGGTTAAGTGACTTACCCAGAGTCACACAGCTAGTCAGTGTCTGAGGCTGGATTTCAACTCAGTTCTCCTTGACTCCAGGCCTGGCCCTCTTATCTACTTTGCCACCTAGTTAATTTTAATTAACAACAGGGCCTTAACTCAAATGACAGTTTTAGTGGAATATGCCTTTAATGGAATGGAAAAGCATTTCTGAAGCACTAGATATGTGACCTTTGTTTCTCAAACCTGGGGATCCCTTCCTGACCTATAAAAAGTCTAGGAGGAATGATGTGGCATAAACACAGCAACAACAAAAATTAGTGAGATGGCAACAGAAAAAAAATTTTTTAATTGCTAGCATTTGCACAACACTTCAAGGTTTGCAAAATGCTTTTTGTATATTATCTTATTCAATCTGGAAGGAGGTGGTACTTTATCCCATCTTGGTGATGAGGAAACTGAGGCAAACAGGTTAAATGACTTGTCTAGGGGCATACAACTAGTACAGAGCTGAGGCTGGATTTGAACCCAAGTCTTCCTGACATCTTGGCCTATAAATTTGAGATCCCTGCACAGAAGGTGTAAGAGAAATCAAATCGGCTGTTAGAAATGTCATCCCAGAAAAAGAGGTCAAATAAATGAGTGTGTTCAAACTGTGAAAATGCAGCCAGGAAGAACTAGGAAGACTTATATGAACTGATGCAAAGTGAAGTGAGCAGAATCAGGGGGACATCAGCGATATATTAACAATGATCAACTGTGAAAGGCTGCGCTACTCTGATCAAGACAATGATCCAAGGCAATTCCAAAGGACCCACGATGAAAAATGTTCTCTCTCCATCTCAAGAGAGAATTGATGGACTATGAGCACACACTGAAGCATGCTGTCTTCAATTATTTAATTTTTCTGCCTTTCTTCCCCCCAGCATGACTAATATGGAAATGTTTTGCATGATTTCACATGTATAATTAATATCAAAAATTAAATTGGTGAGGGAGGGGGTGGAGGAATGGAGAGAATTTGGAAATCAAAACTTTTTAAAATATAAAACATAGTATAAAATTTTTTTAAAAATTTAAATCCGGCCGACAAGTGGTCCTTTGTCACAAAAAAAAAAATCTTCCCTCCCCTCGCCCAGAAGAATTATCAACCATAGCCAACGAAGTGCAAACTATTATGGAAAGCGCCACTTTAGAAACACTTTAGAAACGAAAGACTCTCGGTCATGAAGGGGTTAACTGAGTGTGTGGGGAGGGGGCGGGGGGGAGGAAGGCAGGACAGGGGAGGATTGTGGGAATTGTAGTTATAGCCCCGCGGGCTGATGGGAAATGGAGTGCCGGTCAGTTCAACATGGCTGCCCCCAGGTAAAGTGTTGTGGGGAACGAGGGGGTGGGTTGGGAAGGGGCTGTTAGGGCGGGCAAGGCAAGGGGAGCGAACGTGGGTCTTATAAAAGTGGAGCCAAGTCTCGGCCTCCACCTGGCTACTGCTGCTTTCCTTTTCCCTCCATACCGGCCAGGTCTTGGAGTCGAACTCAGAGGGATCCTGGGACTAGCTCCTGTTCCTGGGTCCCTGATTGCGGTGTGCGGTGCGGGGAGGGGGTTGCGCGTGACCTGCGCAGTGTCTGCACCTGTGTGTGCCCCCGTGGCTGGCTGGTGTTTGTGTGGCGTTGGCGTTTGTATGGGCCATTTTTGTATTTGCCGCTTCTGGTGCTCACCTTGATTATTATCAATTGATCCTGGATGTAATCTGTTTCCCGCGTTAGATTGTGAGCTCCTCGAGGGCAGCGCCTGCCCTTCGCCTTTCTTGGTATTTCCAGGCCGCATCACAGAATCTGGAACACAGTAAACCCTTAATAAGCGTTTATTTACTGATTGACAGAGCCCCGGGCCAATGCCATTCCTCTACTTTTGGTTTCCCCACCTAGGGCCCCGTGTATCGCAGGTTAGGTACAGAAAATATGATGTCCTGAGAAGGTGTTTTGGGCTTATGGATTTGAGTGTGGCGCGTTCATTTATGCCTCTTGGCTCACCCCATTAGCCCACCGTTGTTGGTAGTCCCCGTCTCTCCTGCTTCTTAAAGTTCTTCATGGGCTCTGTATTCCAGAGTGCTCACACCCACCGTGAGCCTTGTAGCTGCCCCCTGGTTGCTATTAGTTTTTAATTCTTAGAGACTGTTGTGTTTTATTTCTTCCCCCACTTTGTATCCCCTCCTGTTCCATCAGAGGCAGGGTCAAAAAGGCAGTATTTTTGACACCCAGTATTTTTCTTTCAAGAAGCTCGTCTGGGAAGTGGAGGAGAGAAACCCAGATTCTATTACCATTTCCCACCACTCCTTTCAGTCTTTAAACAGTGATTCATCTGCTGTTATTTTTCTTCTTTTCTCCCTTAAAGATCCCATACTTGGTTGAAGTAGGTTTGAGATTATAGTGGGATTGAGTAGCAGAGTCAGGAGAAGGTTTTTTGTTTTTTTTTTTTTTTTGGATAGAAGAGACCTCAGCATATTTGTAGGCTGAGAGGAAGGAGCCAGGAGAGACAGAGATTGAAGATGTAGAGAAAGAGGGCATGACTGATGGAGCAAGGCTAGGGTGTAGATGAGAGGGATGGTGTGGTGAACTTTGGCCAGGAGGGAGGAGAGCCACCTCTTCTTCTGATACCAGGGAGAGTAGTAAGTTCAATTCTTAGTAACTTTTGAGAGTTAGAATCTGATGATCATTTAGGAATGAAGAAAAAGTGTATATCTGAAATTATAATGTGAATTGGGGAGAAATATTTTTATTATGTTTATTAGAGATAACTTGCAGAAAACTCATAAACTTACTGCATTAAGTGAGATACTATTCTATCACTGTAGAGCAAGAAAAAAGTTTATGTATGTGGTCATAAGGCTCCACCTGCTGGAAACTAGATTGCTAACTGCTAACAAACTTACCCAGATTCTAATAACATTTCCCATCACTCTTTTATCAGTCTTCAAACATTGATTCATCTGCCCTTCCTTTTATTCCCTAAAGAATCTGTCTCCCTAAAGATCCTGTACTTGAAGAAGGATTAAGTCAAATCCAGGAGGCCTTAAATACCTACCTAAGGATTTGGACTTGAATGATGAAAGCAACTAAACAATATTAAGCAATGGAATGAAGTGATCAGAGTAGAAAAATTACATTTGGCTGTGGTATGTATAATGGAGAGACTGGAAGAGGAGAGAGTGGTGGGGAGACTTGTAGTAGGTCAGGCAGGAGGTAATGGGGGTCTGGTCTACAGTGGTAGCAATAGGAATGGAAATTGGATCTGTGATATTTGGGGAATGGAATTGACCAGATTTGGTGACTTCTGTGTGGACAGGAAGGAACAGGAGTCAGAGACTGAGATTTTTAACCGGATTGATTCTGGGAAAGTAATAGAAAGCTAAAATGAACATTAAAAAAAAAAAAACCTTGGTAATTCCTACTTCATGCTATCTTCTTTGCATGGAAACCACAGACACTCATAATTAGTATAGGAAAAAATCTAACCTAATGAGTTACTTGGGAGAGATTCTTAGGACTTTCAGATTCCATCAGAAAAGCATCATTTTGTAAAATCCTTTCTATGTCCCTAATGTGAGGCAGCCAGATACTGCAACAAGCATCACTATTGAAGTCAGGAAGACTCATCTGAGTTCATATTTGGCCTCAGATACTTGCTGTGTGACCCTGGGCAAGTCACTTAACCCTGTCATCTCAGTTTTCTCATCTGTAAAAATGAGCTGGAGAAGGAAATAGCAAACCACTTCTTTATCTTTGCCAAGAAAACCCCACTGGGATCATGGAGAGTCAGACACAGCTGAAAATGACTGAAAAACATCTCTGATGCACAAAATGTGCCTTATGTCATTGTTTACTTTTGTGTGTATTTGATGGTGAAAGTACCCTGTGCAAATAGTAGTTAATAATAGCTAGCATCTATATAGCTCTTTAAGGTTTGCAAAGTGCTTTACATATGTTAGCTCATTTAACAAAGTAGGCGCTCAATAAATACTTGTTAAAGAAAGGAAGAAAATCAAGTGTGTTTTAAAAACAATCATTATAGAAGCAGTTTCAGTGTTGATACAGGACTTTCCTTAATACTGCAGTGGATCTCTGAACTCATATCTAATGTGGACAGCCTTACTTTGGTACACATCATAACTATGCATGCCTTTGAGTTGGGGTGAATCTGTTCAAGTCCTTCCCTAGATTTTTCGAGGATCCTCTCAATTGTTAATTGCTTCCTCTAGATCTTTAACTGTTTCAGCAGTACCATTTAAGAACCCAAGTTGTCTGTTTATTATCCCTTGCTCTTTTCACATAACTAGTCCAGCCTTCTCTTTTCAAGCATATGTTTTCTCGATGCTGTCTCTTGTACCAGAAATATCAAATTTAGGCCCAAGGGGCAGGGACCTGTGGCCCACATCATATTAAAATGTTCTTGGGGAGTGTTTAACAAAATAAATAAAATGCAAAACAATATAATGTTCCATTTGTGGTTTTCTAAGTCAGTATGCTGCCCTATGTAGGGATCTGTTTCTATCTAAGTTTGACACAACTTCCTTTAGTCATTTTTCTCTGGTTCATCATTGGCAAACTCACTTTGAAGTCTTTTTGTGTGTGTGTGTGTGTGTGTTAAGGACATGCAAGAATCTTTGATAAATGTAACCATAGATGAAATACACTTCCCTCTTCTTGGAAGAGAGATGGAGGACTATTGGCGCAGAATGTTGCATATGCTATCAGATCCACTTGTTTTGTTGGTTGATTTTAATTAGCTTTTTTCTTTGTTATAAGGGAGGGTTGAGAGACATCATGGCTAGGTAGATAGATGTTTTCTTGTCAATATTGTGTGGTTGGGAATCTAGCCTTGAATTCTAAGGAATCAAAGGAACCCAGGGAGCAGTGGAGACATAGATGGAAGGTACAAGGTACAAGGCAGCAATAGCATTTTTTAAAATTGTGCTTTGATAGGACTCTTATGGAAGATGCTGTCCATACCAAGAGGAAGGACTGATGGAATCTGAATGCAGATTGAAGGATGCTATTTTCATTTCTTTATTTTTGTGTGTTTTTTTCTTTTTGCAAACTAAATTTTTTTACATAGTATTTCTTCTTTTACATCATGACTAGTATGGAAATTTTTACATGAGTGCACATATGTAACCTATATAAAATTGCTTACCATTTTAGGGAGGGGGGAGGTAATGGATGGAGAAAATTTGGACTTAAGAATTTTATTTTAAAAATGAATGTTTAACATTGTCTTTACATGTAATTGGAAAAAATAAAATACTATTAAGGAAGAAAAAAATTGTGCTTTGAAGATAAATATTCCATTCATATTTTTCTGCAGTGCCAGCATGGACAGCAAAGACCAAAGTCATACAAAACTTAGCAAAACTGAGAAGAAATTCTTGAGGAAACAAACCAAAGCCAGACACACGTTGCTGAGACATGAAGGCATCGAAAGTGTATTCCACGCCACTGAGGTGCCTCAAAACTTTTATTATTGCCTGATTGTAAATGTAACTGCCATGTTACTTTCAACTGTTAATAGCCTCTTTAGTGAAATAGGTTTGAGGAGATGTCTTACTTTAGTTACACTTTAGGGTTATTTAACATTCTGCTTGGGACCATATCATGATCATATATAAATGTGTAATCATATATAATTCAGCCATTGGTTTTGCTGGGTAGCTGGAGGAAGCTTATGTTTTAGGAGATGGTATCACTTTGGGGACTAGAGAAAACTTGAATTCTAGTTCCCACTCTGTCACTTTACTCTGAGGGGGCAAATCAACTAATGTTTCTGAACCTCAGTTTCCTCACCTTTAAAATGGGAATATCTACTCTATCTCACATGATTATGGTGAAGATCAAGTGAAACACTATATATTAATAACTGATAATAACTCATGTATATAGTGCTTCAGTATTTGCAGGGCACCTTCCAACAACCCTGTGAGGTAGATGATGTAATTATTATTAGCTTCATTTTACACATTATGAAATAGAACCTCTGTGAGGGCTCCAGAGAATAAGTGACTGAGTTGGGCTTTGAGCCCAGGTTTCCTGATTCCAATTCTAGAATTCTTTCCATTGTGCTATGTTGCCTCAAAAGGATTACAAATACAACATGGTTTTGCTCTTGTCTATTATTTCAGTTTTGGTCCATTCTGAATCATAATGTGGAGATTCCTAATGAATTTAAAATGATCATATGAGTAGACAGCATAGTTGACATTATTTGTTGAGAGGCAATGTGACTTCTGGCAGATAAGAAGCCTAGCACAGTAACTGAATATTAAGATAGGGGAATTTAAAGGAAATTTCTGATTAAGAGGATGGAAATAAGATGACAGATTAAATGACTTTTAAATAAAGAGTTAGTGCCTAAGTATATTTAAGGAACTATATTAGATGAAGAGATATTCAAAAAAGTTCAGAGATATTAAGCCATTTGCCCTCCCTCCACCTGCACCTCAGCCTCCACCAGTGGCCCTCTTTGTTTCTCCTGAGGTTGCTGCTGAGGTAACCAAAGGATTAAATGGATGCCCCATCTGGTGCAGGATGTTCTGATTGCTGCAGGGCCTTGCTTTTTATTTTCCTTAGACAAGAACTAGTCAGCATAATAGTAAGAAAAGAGATGGGAAGAGAAGAAGTTAAGAGATTCTTAAACTTTTTTTGACATTCCTCTGGCTTTGTTTACCAGCCTTGATCAAACCACAGGGGACACCTGAAGAGTGAGGTTACAATGGAACCTCTTATTTTATGATTGAGGCTTTTCTGCAATAAGCAAACTGTACTCCAGTCTTTCTTGGCTGCTTGAATCTTTTCTTTTTTGAAATTTTTAGCATTTAACATATTTCCCTTCAATGGGAGATGACAGCCATGACAAAACAAGGTTTTATAGACCTGATTTCCCACATGCCTTTGACTCCTGGAGAAAATAAATTGTCGATCATTTATCTGACTTAAAAAACCCTTGTGGAGAGGCTGGGTGGTGGAGTGAATAGAGCACCAACCCTGAAGTCAGGAGGACCTGAGTTCAAATCTGGCCTCAGACATTTAACATTTACTAGCTGTGTGACCATGGGCAAGTCACTTAACCCCAATTGCCCTGCCTTCCACCTCCAAAAAGCAAAAATAAATAAAAATTTAAAAAACAATAAAAAACATTTGAATTGTTTTGGATATTTAGAAAAAAAATCTTCATTTTTGTATATTTTGACAATGATTCACATGCTGTAGAAAATGTCTTTTTCAAACATTAACTCATTATTCTGTGATTCAGCTAATACGATCATTAACTAGAAGAAAGGTCATTTAGTCTAACTGCCCTTATTTTACAGATAATGAAAATTAGTCCTAGAACAGTGGATTGAAATGCCTGTGGTCATCCAGATAGTAAATGGCAGAGCTAGGTTCTGAACCCAGATCTTCCAACTTCTGAACTAATGCTCTAACTTTTAGACTGATCTACAGATGACATAGAAGAGATCTTTAAAGGAAACCAGTGGTCTTCAGGATATTCTCTGAGAACTATTGCCATAGAGATAAGAGAAGTACTATGAGTACATTAGGGGCTCCATAAACATTTTGTGTTTAGAAGAAAATCATTCAAGCTCTCAAGTTTTAAACCAAACTTTCTGGATTTTAAAAAAGATTGTCTTTTCAGAAAAATGATTACCTATTTTCAGATCATATCTGAAAAATACACTTATATGTAGATTTCACAATTAAAGATGAAACAGTGGCTAATGTTGAGATGAGTTTGTTATCCTTTAGCTAAAACTAAAAGTTAAATTTAGGTTTGTCAAAGTAAGGTGTTGGAGAGGAACAGTAACTTGAAGAATTGATATGAAATCTCTAGCTAATACCTGAAGAGTTAAAATGAAGAAAGAGGCATAAGATAAGAAAAGAAATTCCTCTTTCCAACTTTGTTCTTTTTCTTTCTTACACATTTTCTATCTGTCTTTTTTTTCCTCCAAAAAGAACCTTGGAACCTTGGCAGTCATCAGTTGTTCCAGCCTGAGAGCCTGTCTACCTGTCAATCTCTTTGTCTCGCTTTCTCTGACACTCTGTGTCTCCGTCACACACACACACACACACACACACACACACACACACACACACACAAATTTGCTCTTAAGGTTATCCTGAAATTCATATCATCATTTGCTTTGTAGTGCAGTCTTAAATAACCATCTTATTATAATAAGGTCCTTTTGGCAGGTCATAGACTAAACTTTATTAATGAAGTCCAGAAAGGACCTGTATTAGATATATGAAATTGAATTCTAGTCTAAAGTAGTTATTGTTATAGTAAGATTCCTCTGTGTGTGTGTGTGTGTGTGTGTGTGTGTGTGTTTGTGTGTGTGTGTGTGTGTGTGTGTGTGTGTGTGTGTTGGGAGGGGGGTTGGCCTTGAGAGATCATCTTGTCTATTTTTGTTGTCATCAAATTTCATTCTTTACAGTTTTATGGCAGAGAGCTATATTTCCCAACTTGTTTTTGTTTATGAAGGTCTGGTGAATCACAAACCAATCTTATCCTTGATGAGAGGCTTATTTCTGCTGTGTTTTAATATTCTCAGAAGTAGTAGATGATAAAGTAAAGGTTATGTATCATCTAGACTAGACAGCAGATTTTTCTCTGTTCAAGGACTTTTGCTTGAGACAAAAAGGATGTATCATCAGAAGAAAAATACAAAGGAGAGAAAAAAATCTTTCCCTGAATAAAGTTTAGTACAAGGCAGCCAAAAAAAAATCACATTTGGTGAAAGTGCTGTGCCTCCTAAACGATATATATTACTTATAGAAAACTTTGAAAGGAACTTTGTGAGGCTATACATTGGTTAATTTAACTAGTGCGGTATTGGACAAATTTTTACATGCGCTTCATCTTAAATAGAATATAATTAATGCTGTATTTAAGTGTAATTTTTAAAAACTCAGCTGTTCTTGGAAATAACGTAAAATAGTTGTTTTAAGATGTCTTCGTGTTATTATATTAAATTTATATTTATAGTTAATAAGGAAGATCCATATTTTGAATTTGGACTGATATGTATGTTTTACTTTTTCAAAAATCGACATCTACAATAAGTTGATATTTGCTATAGACACTAAGTATCAAATTAATTGTATTTTGGTCTTTTTTGTATAAAATTATTAAACCAGTTAATCATTGAATAATTATAAAACAATATTCATTTTTTTCCTTCTGGCATTGTTGTATTAGTAAAATACTCTTAAGGATAAACAAATCAATTTTGATTGCTAATGTCTCTTTTTCTGTTGTTTTGTTTTAATTAGAGCCTTGTTGTTGCCAATGGAGGTTTGGGTAATGGTGTGAGTAGGACCCAGCTCCTTAGGGTTTTAGAGAGATGCGGATCGGTGGAAGCTCTCTTAATGCCGCCTAACAAACCCTACTCCTTTGTAAGATATAGAACCAAAGAGGAATCCAAAAAAGCTTATGTAACCCTCAATGGAAAGGAAATAGTAGATGACTTGGGACAAAATATCACTCTGTACTTAAACTTTGTGGAAAAAGGTATTTATTTGTTTATTTTCTGAGAACAATTCTTGATTTTGCCTTGGTTCATGGTTTTTTTTTTTTTAATTGGGTCTTATATGGGGGCAGCTAGGTGACACAGTGAATAGAGCACTGGCTCTGGAGTCAGGAGGATCTGAGTTCAAATTCGGCCTCAGACACTTGGCACACTTACTAGCCATGTGACTTTGGGCAAGTCACTTAACTCCAATTGCCCTCCAAAAAAAAATTAATAAAATAAATAAATTGGGACTTATATAAAATGAAGATTAGTTAAATAACAGGTCTGTTTAGACATTGGAGAAGCGGGGCCGGACAGTGGATAGAGTTTCGGACCTAGAATCATTTTCCTGAGTTCAAATCTGGCCTCACACATTTACTAGCTGTGTGACCCTGGGCAAATGATTTAACCCTATTTGCCTCAGTTTCCTCACTTATAAAATGAGCTCGAGAAGGAAATGGCAAACCACTCCAGTATCTTTTCAAGAAAACCCGCAAAATGGGGTCATGAAAAGTTGGACTGGACTGAAACAACTGAAAGTAATGAGCAGCATTTCACTGTTGGTTCTATTGATAGTACAGATGTGTCCAATTGGAATATATTAAATCATCATGGAATTCATAGTGCCTATCATGGTACTTAATCAACTTAAGTCATTTTGAGATTCAGCTTAATTGTTGAGGATTACCCTCCATGGCCATGTGCTTAAACTTTAGAAAGGGAAGGAACTCTATATTTACTTGTCCTCCCAGGGAAGAATTTAATAGATCAAATTTACTGTGCTTCAGAATGTGTTTGAAAAGGAAATTTTAAAGGATCATTTTTAGAGAATGTTTTTGTGTTTTAAAAAATATATTGTTTCATCTCTGCCTAATTGCAAAATTTTTCCAGTTTTAAATCCATGGTTTAAACTTAGACCTCTCCTCCCTATTCTCGATTAGATTATGTCTTGAGTTTTTATGCCTCTAATAAATTTTTAAAAATTAAAATTAGGAAACTAGTTTTCATTAGAAAGCTAAATATTGTCCCTATCATTTCCTGTCACTTGTTCTTTCTTCTCTATTAAGGACACTTATTAAAGAGTAACCTAAAGTAAGTGAATTTAGGAACTTTTTCTTCTCTGAAGTGCATAATAGAATCTACCAAATTTCCAAAGATGCTGCACTCACATTTAGAAATTTGTGACTTTGTGAATAAGAATAGGACAAAATCAGAATGATTTTCGTACTTGTCCATAGTGAATACCCACTGAACTGCAAATTCAGAAGGTGTTTTTACTTTTTCTACTATTTCAGAGAGAAATGGAAGTTTTATTTAAATATATAGTTGATTTATGTTTTGTTCAAAGAATTCTAAGCATAATTTTTTCTTTAAACTGAAGCTATTCACAAGGTTTTATCTATATATCATTTGTGCAGCATACCAGAGTATAGTGGACTTGTGTTGATAAAATGCAATGAAATCCTATTAAGATTTATGACTTATAGCTTACTTTTATATAACACTTTATCCTCCCAAAGTACTTTCCATATGTTCATTTCAGTTTAACAGCAAGAATTTATTAAATACCTATCCTGTGTAAGATACTGTGCCATTCCCTAGGCATATGAAGACAAAGCAAGGAAGGATTGCCCCTAAAATGTTTGTATTCTACTGGAAAGATAGAGCATTTACACAAAAATGTAAAGGCAAGGCAACTTGAGGAGGGCAAGGAATGTAAGAGTACTAGCAAC
Source organism: Gymnobelideus leadbeateri (assembly GCA_011680675.1). Classification (NCBI taxonomy): domain Eukaryota; kingdom Metazoa; phylum Chordata; class Mammalia; order Diprotodontia; family Petauridae; genus Gymnobelideus; species Gymnobelideus leadbeateri. The sequence goes on from WOXC01009073.1 coordinate 786,084, forward strand.
TGTAGGCAGTCGGAAACCATCTCATTTCTATTCTCATAATGATCTGGTGAGGTACACAGTGCTAGCATTCTCCCTGTTCTTAAGATGAGGAAACAGACTTAGAGGAGTTAAGTAATTTGCCCAAACTCATAAAACGATGAAGATGATGATGATGATGATAATGATATTAGCTAATATTTATATGGGGCTTTAAGGTTTTTTAACATATTTTAACACATATTACACATGTTACATACATAACACACATTACACATACAAGTAAAATATTTTTAACACATTTTTTTAACATATTTTCTCTTACTTGATCCTCATAACAACCCTCTAAGGTAGGTACTGTTATCCTTATTTTACAACTGAGGAAACTGAGTCCCAAAGATGTCAAGTGATTTTCCCAGAGCCACACAAGTAGTAAGAGTCTGAGGCAGAAATGGAAGTTAGGTCTTCCTAATCCCAAGTCCCACCCTCTCTCCACTGTGACTGCCTAACTATTGTGTAAGCCACAGTAGGACTGGAATCTAGGTCTTTTGGTCCAGAGTCTACTGTCTTTTCACTGTACCAGCTTGTGATTGCATATATTTGGATATACTATGTGTCTTTGAAGGTATCCTTGAAGGTATTTTAATCTCTAGCAGACATTTTTTTGTTCCCTAAAACTTTTAAGGGCAGGTAGGTGGCGCACTGGTGAGAAGCCAGGCCTGTTATCAGGAAGACTCAGAAAATGGCAAAGAAAATTCCAGATGGAGTCATGAAGAATTGAGCATAACTAAAAAATCACTGAACAACAGAAAATACTTTTAAGCATGGGTTTCCCTGTACCTGTTTTCTAAATCTGCATCCTAATCAGATATCCTTTCAGAATTGCAATTATATTTGGAGCCATTTAAAGGATAGTATGAAAAATTTATTTTTTGATATTATTTTCTTAGAGAGTAGTATATTAATTTTCATTTCCTGTAGTTGATTATAACCTAGTGTCCAGTATTCTAGGAAAAGTAATTGTACGTTAAAATTCCTGTAGGAAATGACTGGAGAATGGGGCAGCCATATGGCGCAGTGAATAAAGCACTGGCTCTGGAATCAAGAAGACCTGAGTTCAAATCTAGCCTCAGACACTTAACACTTAGTAGCCATGTGACCTTGGGCAAGTCACTTTAACCCCAATTACCCTGCCTTCTCCCCTTCAAAAAAAGCAAAAAAAAAAAAGAAATGATGGGAGAACACTTGATATTTCATTCAAAAAGGCCTGTTGTTGGGCATTTTAAAAATTTGATAAAGATTTTTTTCTTGTGTGAGATTTGAAAAAGTGATTTAATCATTATTGAATATAATACCTAAGTAAGGGCTGTTTTCTTTGTTACTGATTATGATAGTGAGCAAAACTCATATTTTTTCTTAGTTTTTTGCTTTTGTGTTTTTCATATGTAATATATAACTTTGGGTCAAATTTTATACTCTATATGTGAAATTTAGGGAATTTAGGACTTGGAGTATAGATATATGGATGAAATTACTATTTTGTATGCAATTATTTTCATTTTATTTCTCTAGTGGATTGGGAAGATCTCAGACCTCCCATATTACCTCCGGGCCTAATGATTGTGGAAGAAATTGTCTCTCCTGAAGATGAGAAAATGTTATTGGAAAGTATTGATTGGACCAACAATTCTGTTGGTCAAAATGGTAAGTAAAAGTTAGGGAAATCAAGTCTCTGCAGATCTCTTTAAGTGGCTGTCTTGGATGCTTTTCTGTGTCACACTCTGATTGATACATATTTTCAGTGACATTGGTTCTTCAGTACCACCTTGTCATGGCTTCTCATCCTGTACCATGGTTGCCTGGGCCTTTCCATAAATCCTCTGTGAAGAATTCACACAATGTGCTAGAGACCTTATTCTTATTCCTTTGGTATCTTGAGGATACCAGTGTAGTGTTCTGTTTGTCTTTTGGTTTTCCACATTCTTTCTAAATTACTAATCTCCCTCTTTTTCTAGTTATACTGGTCCTTGATGATATCCAGACTCACAGAACAAATTCATTTAAAAGGATTTGTTCAATAAAACTTGGACTCATTCAAAAGGCCCCACCTGAGGACCTAGAAGGCCACATGCGGCCTTGAAGCTGCAGGTTCCCCACCCCTGGCCCATGCCATAAAAAAAGTTCCAGGCAGGATCTTGACCAAAGAAGAATTTCCACCTGATGGCAAACTTCTCTAAGGGCTCCTGTTCTTTCATAACTCAGTTCTGAGTTATTCTTGTTATCCATATTTTTTCCCAGAGTTAAGCAAATTATACTAATAATACTTTGCCCCTATGGTGCAGATTTCCTATAAGAACTAGGAAGACTATTGCCTCATCATTTCTCATAGTTAGAACCTCAGATATTTCAAACTCTTTTTTTTTTTTTAGTTTTAAGAACCTAATATTCTCTCTTTAAGTCTGTAATGCTCTGAGTACTCTCTCAGATTTAAAACTCTCCAGTTCATTAGTAGCAGTGTGAGTGGCAGGATAGTATTTAAATCAGCCATTTGGTGAAATCTTAATTGTTACAATTTTAGACTTGAAGGAGCACTGGGTCCAAAAGCTGGATATTTGGTTAATTTTGTTGAATTCATCAGCAGAGGGAGTTGTTTGTAAATATTGCAGCTTCCTCTGCAAATTCTTGCACAGGGATGATTTTGAAGCATATAAAGAAGGCTAAGTATTTTTTCCCCAAAGAAATCACTTTGTTTTCTTTTTCTTTTTCTCTTCTTTACAGCTCAAAAATCTTTAAAACATAGAAAAGTAAAGCATTATGGGTATGAATTTCGCTATGATAACAATAACGTAGATAAGGATAAGCCATTACCTGGAGGTAAGATATTGTTAAAAGATATTGGTACCACATTTCAGTTGTAATATACTCTAGAAAATGAGATCTCCTACATAATAATTACATCCTTGTTGAGGGGAGGCAAGTTACTTTGTTATTAGTGGCATTTGAAAATAACTATGGAAATTGACTACTCATGGCCACAGTTAAATAAAGTTGGTGCCATTTGATTGTGTGTGGTATGATCAGAGATTTAGAATGAAAATTCAGGAATTATCTCATTAAAGCCAAAAATTGAAGATGAAAACAAAAAATTGAAGATGTTCGCTATCGTGTATAATTGAAATAATTGTAAGATATAGTAGATAGAGTGTTGGATGTGGAGTCAGAATGATCTGGGTTCAAATCCCACCCCTCATGCTTTATATAACCATGAGCAAGTTGGTAAACAAGTCAACAAGTATTTATTAAATGCTTACTATGTGCCAGATGCTCTGCTAGCACTGGGAATACAATATATATACAAATATAAGCAAAAAGAAAGACAGTCTTTCCCCTTCAGGAGCTTACATTCTTATGGGGAAGACAACACATTTTAAATGTTGAAGCTGAGAAGAGTTGTGTGATAGGAGTAGGGGAAGGGAGAAGAAGGTGAGGCAGCTAGATGGTGCAATCAGTAGAATACTGGGCCTCCAACACTGTCTGTGTGGCCCTGTCATGTCCCTTAACCCTCTTTTACCTCTAATTGTGTTCCTAGTACCTAGCGTTGTGCCTGGTATATAGTAAGCACTTAGTAAAAGTGGATTGGACTGGATTAGATTAGATGGTATGTGGCTGAGGGGCAGGATAGAGAAGTTCAGAGGAGCAGAATCTGATGGAAATTAAATCACTTGATCTCTCTGAGCCTCAGTTGTCTTACCTAAAAAATCAGAGGATTAAACTAGATGATCTTTAAGTGTCTGATCCTATGATGTGCATATAATTTAAGTGGAATACAAGAAAGGAGGGAGGAGCATAATATATCAGAAAGAATCCTGGACTTTTAAGAGTTAGGGCAGTTGGGTTCTGGTCCCAGAAGATTTTCCACTGAAGATTTTCTCACTGTGTGACATTGAGCAAGTCTCTTTACTCTGAACTTTCTAGTCCTTCATTTTTCAAATGAGGGGTTTCCACTATCTTCCACCTCTCAGGTTTTATAATTCCTTGTGCTTTGGATAGTTTCTTCAACTGTATATGAAATCCTTCAGAATTGAAAGGAAAAAATAAAAATCAAGAGACAAGTTTTATGAATTGAAATCATCTGCCTTCTTTTTCTCCCCCCCCCCCCAAGAATGATTAGTATCGATATGGTAACAAAAGAAATACCTTGCACTAAAACTTTACTTTTACTGCAATCTTTTTTAATTTTTAGGGTTTTATTTCTTAAAACATATTATAAATAATAAATAAAATATAACTATATTAGAGAGTCACCTTGAAGTGCTAAAAAAGAGAGATGGTGGTGGAGTCAGGAAAAAGCCAGGCTCCAGTCCTGCCCTTGATACATACTGGCCACATGACTCTGGGGAACCTCTCAATACCCCAGACAATCCTCTAAGATTATAAATTATAACTTGCATTGGCTGAGGGAAATTCCACAACAATGAAATTACAGCCCTACAGGCCCCAAAATGTAGTATTATTTTTTTTTAAGTTATGTTCTTGTTAGACCTATCACTTCATCACTGTGAGGGACTTATACTTTTATAAAAAATGCAAAAATTATTAGTAATTCCTGAATTTTGCTTTAAAATCTTTGGCAGCAAACTAAAAATTATAAAATTTTAAAAATACTTGGTATTTTGTTTGCAACATGAATGGTTTGTTTTGTATTTCTTTGTTGTTATTTGGTTATGGATCTAGCTATTAGATTTAGAGTAAAACATACCTGTATTTTTTTACACTGGCTTTGATTTCTGTCCTTGTATCAAAAATATTTAGTAAATACTTTTCTAGTCTAATGTTTTATATTTATAATTTTAACTGTAGGTCTTCCTGATATTTGTAACAGTATTTTAGAGAAGTGTTTGAAAGAAGGACACATTAACTACATCCCTGATCAGTTGACAGTAAATCAGTATGAACCTGGACAGGGTGAGTACTTCTTCTGAATATTCCAAAGCCCATATTTCATTTTTAAAAGTAAAGAAAATAACCCTAAAAATATTAATGTCCTATTATTATTATTACTTATTTTATCATATTTGCCTCAAAAATTATTACTGCTTCACCTTTAGTAATTACTTCTGCTTGACCCTCGTCCAGTAGAAATAGTCTAGGAGCTGTGTGGAACTTTTATTTAAAATACTGGCAATTCTATTAAAGCTGTATGGAACTTTTTTCCTCTCCTGTTTCCATTAGAGAATGTTTTTTAAATGCCTAAAATGTGAGAAAAGGAAAAAATGAATAATTAATTGAAAAAGATGAGCTCAGAAGGGAAATGAACAACAGTGGGGGAGACATAGATATAATGATGAATGATTGTGAGAAGATTTGGCAGTAGTCAGATGACTTTGCTCTTCTTCCCACACCAGAACCTCTGTAAATAGCAAATTTAGGTTCAGAGACTTGCAGGAAATACCCAAGTCAGAGCTGTCAAACTTTGGGGACAGACTGGTATTCTTGGAATATGACTTGAACTGGATTAAAATGTAATCAGAAACTGTTTAAGCATAAATAAATTAAAATGCAGTATGGTATAGATAATGCCAATTTGTAGTTTTCTAAATCAGAATGCTTCCTGCATTTGAGTTTGGCACTGTTGCCTTGATTGATTTCAGCTAATCTGGCAACACTCTTCTGATATTTGGATTATATCAGCCTATTGTAAGGAATATATAAGATCCTTGAGGGGAAAGACTGTCTCAAATGCTTTTTAAAAATTTCCCCTACGAAAATATGGTCATTCAGTGGAATAGAGGACTTTCAAGCATTCTTGAGGAAAAAACCAGAGTTGAATAGAAAATTTGACATTCAGACACAAGAAGCAAGAGATGCTTGAGAAGGTAATCAGGGAAAGGAAACCAAAAGGAACTTATCAAACTTGAATTATTTACATTCCTACATGGAAAAACAATAACTGTGACTGATGAAACCTTTCTTAGTATGAAAATAATTGAAGAAGGGTATATGGGCATATGAATATATATGTGAATGTGTGTATATATGTTTACAGTTATACATGGATAGAGGGCACAGGTTGAATTTGGTGGAAAGGGATGATACTTAAAGGGTGAAGTTAAGAGCTGAGAGAGGAATGTGGCAAGAGGAGATGGGGAGAGACAGGGTGGGGTAAACTATCTCATGTAGAAGAGGCAAGGGGAAGTGGTTGCAGGGGAGGGGAAGAACAGGAAGACAAAAAGGCAAAACCATATTCTCATTGAATTATTACTAATAATAATTCTATTATTATTATTAATGCTATTTTGTATGTAATTGGGAGATAAGATGTGCAGGCATTGGGGCACAGAGATTCACCTTGCCCTAATGGTAAAGTTGAAGGGGGTATGGGAGAAGATATGGGAGAGAGCAGATTAGATGAGGGGATATCTTGTGGGACTGCTATTCTGGGGTGGTGGGTAGGGGAAAAAAGGGGAAAAAATTGTAACTGAAAATCTGGAGGAAATGAGTGATGTAAACCAGAAGTTAATAAAGAATTTGTTGAAATGAGGTAAAAAAAAAATTTCCCCTACTATGATCAGAGTTCTCCCTTAGAGAAAATAAACACTCAGGCAGTTAATTAATTGATTTATAGAGAGTGAGTAAACAGAAAAGGAGAAAACCATTCCTTCAGTCAAGGCTTTCCTTAGATTTGATTTCTATCTATGATTTAGGTTGTATTCACACCTAGTTAAAATCCACTGTGGTAAAGTGGCTTTGATGCTTCAGCAGTTGAAATCTTTCTGAATCCTGGCCACTCCTATTCTTTTCTCCTCTCCAACTTTATCTTGGGTTCCAATAGAGCCAGTAAGAATCTCAAGTAAGGGGCTCACTTTGAGAAGTGTTGTGTGATTTGACCAGATGAGACTCTGGGAAGCCGTTGTTGAGAGCCCCCCGGCTTTGAAAACCCAGATGTTGATGCTTCCCTCTCTGGTAACTGTGATTTGGTATTGATATAATGGTTGGACAGTTTGGAAGCCTGTCTATTTGATCTGTAAGTTCTGTAACTCTGAAGTTCGGGGTGCTGACCTTTTTCTCTGAACTAGGTAATATATGTTTGTTTGATTAAAGTAAGCTTGTTAAGACACACAAATTTCAAACAATGTGAAAGGGAGCTCCAAACAACTTCTGGAGCCCCAGCACCCACAGAACGGCACAGAGAAGCTAACCTCCTGCTGAGGACAGCCCAGCAGCCCTGCAGGGAGCGGCCAGCGCAGCGCTGAGAGCAGGCAGCACAGCGCCCTGGGAACCGACAGAGCAGCCCGCAGAGCCGAGCCCAGGTCCACGGTTTTAGCCCCAGGGCGGCCGGGCCTTCAGCCGGCTGGTGGAACCCCAGAACCCCAGCAATTGTGGCGATTCCAGAATTATCAGCACAGATATGCCTAGGACAAAGTGAGAGGTTAGTGCCCTATGGACTTTGGGACCAGTATTTGGGGAACACGTGGCTTCCTCCCCTGGGGGCAAAAAGCTGCTGAAGAAACAGCTGCACAGAAGCCATTTTGCAGCTTCAGTAGTGGCTCTAGCTCCTGGTCTGCGAACTGTAGGAAGATCCAGCAATCAGTCTGGGGGTTAATCGCTTTTGCTTTAAACTGCCTGGATCTGGATTGTGGTCTGGGGGGAAGTTTGGGGTGGGTATCCAACTTGCCAGAGTGGGTGGAGGCTTTACAGAGGCCACCCAACTGGCAGAAGTTGTGAAGACCCCACGTTTGGGCGGAAGCTCCCCTGTCTGGTGGCAGAGTCCTACTGTGGCAACAAGCCCCAAAATCAAGTAATTAAGTGGCAATATGCCTAGGCAAACGAAACAAAATAAACAGAAAAGTTCAACATTGGACTCCTATTTTAGGGGCAAAGAGGCTCAAAGCATGGAGGAGGACTGTGAGGTCAGAACTCCTGCACCAAAAGCCCCAAATGAAAATACAAGCTGGCTACAGGCCATAGAGGACCTTAAGAAGCAGATAAGAGAAGTGGGGGAAAATTTGGGAAGAGAAAGGAAAAGATGCAAGAAAAGTATGAAATGACAGTCAACAGCCTGACTGAGGAAAATAACACCTTAAAAAATAGACTAACTCAAATGGCAAAAGAGGCCCAGAAAGGCAATGAGGAGAAGAATGCCTTAAAAAGTCGAATTTGCCAGATGGAAAAAGAATCTCGAAAGCTCACTGAGGAGATTCATTCCTTCAGAGTTAGACTGGAGCAAATGGAAGCTAGTGACTTTATGCGAAATCAAGATACTATTAAACAGATTCAAACAAATGAAAGAATAGAAGGCAATGTGAAATATCTCATGGGAAAAACCATTGACCTGGGAAATAGATTCAGGAGAGATAATTTAAAAATTATTGGACTACCTGAAAGCCATGATCAAAGAAAGAACCTAGAAATCATCCTTAAAGAAATTCTCAAGGAAAACTGCCCTGATGTTTTAGACCCAGAGGGCAAAATAGAGGTTGAAAGAATCCACAGATCACCTCCTGAAAAAGATCCCCAAAAGAAAACTCCCAGGAATATTATAGCCAGGTTCCAGAATCCCCAGATCAAGGAGAAAATACTCCAAGCAGCCAGGAAGAAACAATTTCAATATTGTGGAAACGCAATCAGAATAGCCCAGGACCTGGCAGCTTCTACACTGAGGGATAGAAGGGCATGGAATATGATATTCCAGAGGGCAAAAGAGCTGGGAATGAACCCAAGGGTCACCTACCCAGCAAAACTGAGTATCTTGTTTCAGGGGAAAATATGGTCATTCAGTGGAATAGAGGACTTTCAAGCATTCTTGATGAAAAAACCAGAGTTGAATAGAAAATTTGACATTCAGACACAAGAAGCAAGAGATGCTTGAGAAGGTAATCAAGGAAAAGAAATCAAAAGGAACTTATCAAAGTTGGACTATTTACAGCCCTACATGGAAAAACAATAACTGTGTTTGATGAAACCTTTCTCATTATGAAAATAATTGAAGAAGGGTACATGGCATATGTTCACAGGTATACATGGATAGAGGGCACAGGCTGAATTTGATGGGAAGGGATGATTATTTTTTTTTTTGGAGGGCAGTTGGGGTTGGGTGACTTGCCCAGGTTCACGTGGCTGGGTTTTTGTTTGTGTGTTGGGTGTCTGGGGCCAGATCCAAGCTCGGGTCCTTCTGGCTCCGGGGCTGGCTGTCTGCTCGCTGCGCCACCTAGCCGCCCCAAGGAAGGAATGATTCTTAAGGGGTGAAGTCAAGAGGTGAGAGAGGGAAGTGGCAAGAGGAGATGGAGAGAGACAGGGTAGGGCAAACCATCTCATGTAGAAGAGGCAAGGGGAAGTAGTTGCAGGGGAGGGGAAGAACAGGAAGGTAAAAAGGCAAAAGCATATTCTCATTGAAGTTGGCTCAAGGAGAGAATCACATACACACTAAATGGAATATCTTACCCTCACTCACTCGCCTGAGTAGGGGAAAGGGGGATGAGAGGGAGGATGATGGAGGGGAGGGCATTCTGGGGAGAGGGGAGGTTAGAAGTACCCACTATCAAAGAGGGACAGGATCAAAGTAGGGAATGGACCAGGTGGGAGGTGAGACAGGTAGGAGGGAAATATAAGCAGTCTTTTACAGTATATCTACTATGGTAATGTTTTGCATAGATATACATGTACAACACATACTGAATTGCTTATCTTCTCAGAGGGAGTGGGTGACAGGGGAGAAAGGGAATGGATCTGAAAATCGAAGTTTTAAAATTAAATGTTTCATAAGATGTCCAGTCAGTGGGGCTCAGAGATTCACCTTGCCCTAATGGCAAAGTCGAAGGGGGTATCGGAGAAAATATGGGAGAGAGCAGATTGGATGAGGGGATATCTGGTGGGACTGCTATTCTGGGGTGGTGGATAGGGAAAAAATGGGGGAAAATGTAACTCATAATCTGGTGGAAATGAATGATGTAAACCAGAAGTTAATAAAGCATTTGTTTAATTAAAAAATAAATAAATAAATAAAGAGAAAAAAAAAGAATCTCAAGTAAAAAGTAAATCTGATGAGCTGAACTTAGAAACCCAGTAGAATTTTTCCTAAATCTTAAGACATAGGACAACCCAGTGTGTTTTGTTCCAAATTGGGAAGTCATATTTACCTTACCTTTCCCTTTTAGTTCAAATTATAATACTTTTCTTATTTTGATTGAGCTTTTTATTATACTAAATATAACTAATTAATCAACAAGTTTTTATTAAACACCTGTGTGCCAGGCATCCAAGCCCATGTTGAAAATGTGTGTGTGTATAAATTTTAAAAAAGAAATTAAAGAAAATGACCTACTAACCAATTCTGTTTCAGGAATTCCTCCTCACATTGACACCCATTCTGCTTTTGAGAATGAGATCATCTCTCTCAGTCTGGGAGCAGAGGTAAATGCTCTTAAATTCTAATTAACTAATGCTAATTCTAAATGCTATAACATTGTTTTATAAATTCAGTTTACATAAAACTATTTCCCATGTCTCTTAATTTTTAGTGTAGACAGACTTATCTGTGCTTAGTATATAAAACAAAGCTACCATAATGCATGTTGGATATGAATCTCTATGAGAGTACCGACCTTCCCAAAAAGGAACAGAAAAGGAGAACTAATCTGCAGAGGAGGAATGAACAGTGATCGTGCATTTATCACTTACTTTTTATGTAGATAATTTGTATGCTGATATTCTGCCTTGATATTTAGTTGAAAATGACTGAGCCTGGATGCTTCAGTCCTGTAGCCTCTCTGAAATGGTACCACATTTGTTAATTATTTTTAGTGTAGGTGACTTGTGTACTGATTCTGTCCTAGGTACTTGGAGAAGGTTCCATAACATGCCAACAATGTTTTATTTCAGTTTCTCCATCCCCAAACAATGGATAGTTCTCTTCCAGTGCTAAATCTAGGATTCTGTGATTATTTGAGATCTGAGGGTTTAGTTATCAGTTTTCATTTAGACCCTCTCAGACTTTCCTCAATATTCATCTCATCCTGAAAAATTGTGAACAATTGACCTGAAACCCACCTCTCTGAATAGCCTCGTTATGCTTTCTGTGGCCAAATGGAACAAGTATAATCTTTCTTCTGTGTGACAGCCTCTCATATACTTAAAATATCTTTTTAGGCTTTTCCTTACTGAGATAAATACTTCATAGGGGTGGGGAACCTGCGGCCTTGAGGCCACATGTGACGCTCTAGGTCCTCGAGTGCGACCCTTTGACAGAATTGGATTCAGCTGCACTTGAAGGCCTAGAGGGTCCCATGTGGCCTTGAGGCCACAGGTTCCCCACCCTGTAATGCTTTCAGTTACTGACAGAGTGCTTTTCTCCCAATAATCCTAAGAAAGACAGTATAAATATTAGTAGTTGTCTTTTAAGTGAGGCAGTGATAAATGAGAGAACTGAAGCTTATATCCAGAGCTTATGATTCTAAATCTGGGCTTCTTTCTCTTACACTAGTTTTCCTTTTCAACATTGCATTAGGGAATGGGGAGAGTTGCCTCTGGATGAAGTATATCAGGAGGTTACATTCTGCTGGATTGCTCAGGTCAGATTCCCTATAATTTGCTGTGTGCACCTCTAAATTCACTTCAGTAATTCAACTTAACAAAAATCTACTGAGTACCTATTAAGTGATAGTGCCATGACTTAAAACAGTGTGTGTGACTGAAAACTCTGTCTGTGATTGAAAACAGTATTGTGAAACTGAAAAGAGTGTGACTGAAAACTGTATGACTGAAAGCAGTGTGTGGCTGCAAATAGTGTGTGTGACTGAAAACTGTTTGTGGCTTCTGACAGTGTGTTACTGAAACCAGCGTGTGACCAAACACTGTGTGCATCACTAAAGACAGTGTGTGTGTGTGTGTGTGTGTGTGTGTGTGTGTGTGTGTGTGTGACTGAAAATAGTATGACTGAAAACAGTGTTTGTGACTGAGGCAAACTGTGGGCATAGAGAAATCAAAGAAGACTTACAGATATAAGGAACGTTAGAGAACATCTCATTAAATTCTGTTCTTGAGAAGTGAATGATTTGCCTAATTAGCAAATTAGTGTAAGAACTAGGGCTTGAACCCAGTTTTCCTAATCTTTATCTGGTCTTTGTTGTCCCTTACAGATGTTTTAACATATCCTGCTGATATAATTCATTTAGTGACAGATAAAATCCTGTGCCCTATATTTTGATTTTCTTCTTTACCTAGACAAAAATTGTAATAAAAAAAACACACACACACACACAAACCAGTGTTTGCCAAATCAGTCATTCAACAAATATATATTGAGGATAAGGCCCTCTGTGCTTGGGCAGTGAGGGATCAAGAACAGTCTTCACCTTCTACGAGCATACAATCTAGTAGAAAAGCTATAACACATACACAGATATTTGCAATTTAGACACAATATAGACACAGTATCAGTGGTATTGTGATAAAAGCTGTTTAAGTTCTGAGATGGGAAAGCTTGCTTTTATCTGATGCAGTCCAGAAGCCTTTTTCAAGGAAGTGCTGTTTGAGCTGAGCCTTCAATACATTCTCTGATCTTCTTGATAGTAAAAACCTATTGGCCTAATCCCTGTGCCTTTCTTTGGGCATAGAATCACTGCATCACAATCACTTTTCCACTTAAAAATTACCAAGTTCTCTCCCATTTTCTAAGAACCTTTGGAAATCTTACCTTTTCTGTGAAGTTTTCTTTTTAACTGGAAGTCAGATGTTTGCAACCATTACATTTCCTCTGTTTGTAATTGCATTATCTGCTGCACAGAACTCTCGCTCATGTTAATAATGCTTGTAAGGATAGGGATGATATCTGTGATTTCACTGTTACCTGGAACTCCTGGGTCAGGAAACTCCCTCTGCTACCAGTGCAGGTTAGGATCTTTTCTCCAACTTCTAGTCTTAAAGAGGTATTGAGACAATGAAAGGGTAAGTGTCTTACCCAGAGTCATACTTTCAGCATATATCAGAGACAGGATTCAAAACCAGTTCACACCTGGTTCCCAAGCCAGCTCCTGTCCACTAAGCAACACTGCTTCTCTAAAAAAATGATTTATAAGATATAACTTTAAGTTGTAAATATGCAACTCTTATTTATTCAGGAGCTAATTTTCATTGTCAAGATTATCCTTGTGTTCTTCCTAGTTGTTTTTTTATGTTTATCTTTAAATGGCATTTAACACAACACTATTACAGGTATGGATATTTTAGGGGTAAATATGGTGATGATGCTGAGAGAATTTTATACTTTTTAGTTTTTTGTCTTTTTTCCTTGCCAACTGGTCTTTTATGACATTTTAGTCAGAAGTTAAAAGAAATGAAGCTACACATTTTAGTTGAAGAAATAAAAATCTGTTGTCATATTCACCATATCCATTTGGTGTCTCTGGAAGCACACATTGGGTTCAGTTTTCCAAAAGAACTAGAGATCTTCAAGTTAAAGCCTTGTTTGTAACATTTAGAAAAATAACTTTGAGAAACCTATGATGAAAATGATAGATTTTACTTTTAAAAGATAGGCTCACAGGCAAAATGAAGCTTAATAATACTGTAGTAATTTTATACTTTAATTAACTCATCATTTGCTTTTTTGATGATGATTTCTTATATCTTTCAACCTCTTCAACTCCCTTTAGGTTTACTAAACTAATTCTTCATGCTATTAGGACCTTGATCCCTTGAAATTTCCTTAGTCATTTGTCATTCATGGTTATTTGGGCCACAGCTACTTCTCTTCCTCCCTCTGTCTAGTTATATCAGCAGCTACTATTACCCAGGAATTCCTTACTTTCTTGACCTGCCATTTCCACCTTGACTTCCATCTGTATGTTATTTCAGCTTCTCCTTGAGAACTGCTGAGCATCATTAGGGAAAGAGACCGAGCCATACTGATCTCATCCATTTTAAAGTCATGCTGTAACCCCAGATGGGCCCTTAGTACTATTCAGCAGTCTTTTTATCAGTCTCTTGTTGACTCACTATTACATTTCCCACGGTGATTTTTTTCCAGTCCTTTTCCCCTCTTTCACTCTCAGATAACCTTATCACCTACTTGACTGAGATCATCTGAATCTTAAGTGGTCTTCTTTAACTTCCATTCCTACTTACTCAAAATTTTCTCTCTCTCTCTCTTTTTTTTTTTTAAGCAATTGGGGTTAAGTAACTTGCTCAAGGTTACACGGCTAGTCATTATTTATGTGTGGGTGCTCATTTTCTGAGGCCGGATTTGATCTCGGGTCATCCCAACTCCGAGGCCGGTGCTCTTACTCACTGTGCCACCTAGCCGCTCCTTTTAGGGTAATTGGGGTTAAGTAACTTGCCCAAGGTCACACGGCTAGGTTTTTGTTTGTGTGGGTTAAGTGTCTGAGGCTGGATCCGAACTCAGGTCCTTCTGACTCCAGGGCCAGCGCTCTACTCACTGCACCACCTAGCCGCCCCCTCTCTCTTTTTCTTAACTATCCCTGTCATTGGTTATTATTTTTTTTCTCAAGAAAATTTTCCATCCTCTTTGCCAAGGCTAATCCCTTTAAATGTGCCCTCAGTCTCATTCCTTTCCTCTTCATCAACAGTTCTCAATGTATGGTCCATAAACCCCTGGGATTTCAGGGGGTCATCAAGATCAAAATTATTTTCATAATAATACTAAGATGTTTTGATTTCTAATATGGGAAATTTCAGTAGATATAATCCATATAAATAAAAGTTCTTTGGAGGGTCTTCAATAATTTTTAAGAGTGTAAAGGAGTCCCGAGAGCAAAAAGTTTGAGAATTGCATCTCTAAGTCATTTTATCTTGAGGCTTTAACTTATCCTTCCCTAAATTTCTTCCTAGTCCTTAGCTTGCAAATATTCTTAGGTCCCCTCATTCCCAAAACAAAATAAAAAGCTTTCCTTCAACTCTGTTGTCCCCTTTGAGCTTTCTTTCCCTCAACATCAGATTTTTCCAGAGAGTAATCAGTAATTATTTCTTCTACTGCCTATTTCCCTTAAACCTTTAAACCATTATGAATCTAGTTTCTCTCCCCATCAGTCCCTATGCAGGTACCTTTGGATGCCTCCCTCTTTTTTTATTTATCAAGATCATTCATGATTATGCCATAAGAATTTCATTCTTAGGAACCTTTCATGATGATACTCTTACCCTGTAGTTTTTTCTATTATAGACTTAGTTGGGGCCTTGGAACCATACTCTTGAGCATAAATCTACCCAGACTACCCTAAGGTAGGTTCTCATTTTTCCTGACAGGGACTAAAGTCATATTTATAAGGAGTAAGTAGTAGATGGTAAACAATGCAATGGATAGAGTGCTGTACCTGGAGTATTGGAAGACCTGAATTAAAAAATGGTTTCAGACATCAGCTATGTGACCTTGAGCATTACTTAACCTCTATTTACCTTAGTTTTTTTCCATCTGTAAAATGGGGATAATAATAACACCTAGCTCCCAGGGTTGTTGTGAGAATTAAATGAGATAATGTTTGTAAAAGCACTTGGTACATTGCCTAGCACACAGTAGGTTATATATAAAGTTAGCTAGTTAAAAAGCTAGTTAGTTTGGAAGAGGAGAGGGTCTAGGTGGAAAAGATCATGATTTCTGTTTTGGACATTTTGAGTTTGAGATGTGTATAGGACACCAGTTTGAAATGCCCAATAGTCAATTAGTGATGGAGGACTGAAGCTCAAGGGAGAGGCTGGGGATGGACAAATAGATCTGGGAGTCATTTTCATAGAGGTGATTTTTAAAGCTTTGGAAGCCAAGAGAAGGAGAAAAAGAAGAGGCTGTAGAGTAGAACCTTGGGAGGCACTCACAGTCAGGTGGCATAGTTGTGGATAATGAGCCAGAAAAGAAAGACTGAAAAGGAGTTAGACAGGTAGGAGATGAACCAGGAGAGAGGAGTATCTTGAAAATGCAGAGAAGAGAGACCCTTCAGAAGGAGAAGACAGTCAACCCTCTCAAAGATAGACCAAAAAGGATTTGGACTGAGCAAAAACCATTAGATTTGGCGATAGATTGTTGGCAACTTTGGACAGAGTAGTTTCAGTTGAATGATGAAGCTAGAGCATACTTCTGTACCATCCATGTTTCTTTTTGTTCTTAAATTATATTTCTAGACTTCCTAGAAGTCCAAATTGCTCTTCTTGTAAGTGGAACTCAGCACTTAAAAAAACATTTTTCTACCTTCAGCTATGATGGTGGGTTTTTGTTGTTCTTGTTCATATGGGTTCTAAGCTAACTCCCACTACTGAGCAAAAAAAGATGAATAGAACTTTATTTAACCTGGTGTCTCCAAAGAGGATAATGACTGAGAGACTTACCTATGGCATGAGAACAACAGTCAGCAATCTGCCATGAGATCTTTTTCCACAGTGACATCACTAAATAGAGCACTTAGTTGTATTTTGAATCTTGCTTTTTTGAGTGCTGATTCTTGGGTCTTTTGTTAAAATGATGGGTAGTGATTCACTACGCAGCAGAACTGTAGAGTCCAGGATTATGTTTCCACAGATATATTTAAGGAACAGGAGGAAAGTTAGAAAAGCAATTGAGTTTGACTGATGTCACCTCTGCCCTCAGTTTGGTTCTACTCTGATGTTTAATACTTGGTAACTGCCTTCAAGAAGCGTATAGCTTCATTTAGTTGGAAATGCACAACTTATAGAATTTATTCTTCTTATTCTCTGAAATTTTTGATACTGTTGACTGTCTCCCCTCCTCCTGGACATTCTTCTTTCTTAGTTTCCATGACATTGTCTTTCCTGCTTATACTCTTCCATGTCTGATTGTACTTTCTTAGACTCTTTTTCTAGTTCTTTATCCATATGCCATCTCCTAAGCAAAGTTTTTAACTCACACTCATACACACACACACATACATTTCACCTAGCTGTAACATGTCTTTCATATTAAAACTATAGTAACTGATGCACTTTCCCAACACCAAGGATATTCTGTGTATGAGAAATATATATATATGAAGGTATATGCATATATATGTGTGTGTATATAATGTGTCTGTGTGTATGCATGTGTGCATGTATACACAACATACACAGACATGCACACTATATATGAAAACTTTGGGAGTAGTCAGTGTTGAGATGGTAAGTGAACCCATAGGAACAAGATGAAGTCACTGAAGGAGAGTATAGAGACAAAGGAGAAGAAAGTATAGGACAGAACAGAACATCTATGCTTAGGAGATTGGAGATGGATGAAGAACCAGAAAAAGAACCTGAGAAGTCACAGTCAGACATGGAGAAAGGTAAGCAGGAATGTAAGGTATTACATTCTCAGCAACCTGCTATCCAGATGCCCAGTTGTCATCTTAAATTTGGTATGTTCAGAATTGAATTACTCAGCATCCTACCCTGCTCCTTTTTTTCTCCAGACTTCTCTGTTTCTATTGTGGGCTGCAACATCCTACAAATAACCTAGGTTTCTATAATCTTAAAGTCATTGTAGACTCTAACCTCTCATATACAGCCATTTGCTAAGTACTGTCACTTCTGTCTCCACCATTTGTCTTCCATCTCTTTCCTGGTTCCTCTTGCACAGCTGTTAGTCTCATTAAGATTCTCAGCATCTCCTACCTGGACTACTAGCCTCCTAAATTGATCTCCCTGCATCCAGTATTTTCTTCTCTAACCTATCCTTTACACAGCTGCCAGAGTATTCTTCCTAAGGCACCAGTCTGATCATATTACTCCTCACTTAAAAAGAACAAAACTCTTTAGCAGCTTTCTTTTGCCTCTTAGATAAAATCGTTTCCTCAGTATTTACAGCCCTTCATGATTCAGACCTGCCTTTCTGGCTTTATTTCACATGACTTCCTTTCACACACACTCCAAACTGGATTAGTAGCTGTTCTCTGAACATGACATTCCATCTCCCATACCCATGAATGTGCTCAAGTAAGACTTTGTACCTGGCACATATTCCTTAATACTTCCTCTCTGAATCCATCTCTTTCTTCAAGACTCAGCTCAGGCACCACATGCTCTGAGAAACCTTCTTTGCATCCTCTAGTTCTTAGTGTTCCAATCTCAAATGACTGCTTCCTTACTTACATGTCCACTTATTATATTCTGCCACCTTCCTTCCCTGCCCCTCCAGCAGAATGTAAGCTTCTTGAGGTCAGGGAGTAACATTCATTTTTGTGTTTATAGCCCCATATGTAACAGAGATTTAAAATTTTTTAATTGAATTCCACATTTTCCTTTTTAATTTTTTTTATAACATAGAATTTTTCCTCATTGTATCATATGGAAATTAATTTTGATCATAAAACTAGAAGCCCTCAATTTCAGATCTTGCTTCAGGTCACCCAGACAAACATAATACCAAATGTTTGTGTATGAAAATAAAGAGGACGTGAGGGACTCTGCTCACTCAGCTGTAGATACTTAGTCTGATTATAGTATTTAGAGCTGGGATGGGCCTTAGAGATCATCTCGTACAACTCCTTCATTTTAAAGATAAGGAACTGAAACTCAGAGAGATACAGTGACTTTAATGTGATCACAAAGGTAATAAGTGGCCAAGCTGAAATTTGAATCTAGGTCATTTTATTCTAAATAATAACAATAGCTGACAGTCACATAATACATTAATTTTTTTAAAGTGCTTAACTTACCCCATTTGATCTTCACAATTTTTAAAATGTAAATAATAGCTCTTCTTATCACCATTTTACAGATTGGCAAACTAAGCCTCCAAGAAATTTTGACAGGTGGTAGATGACTGAGGTGGAATTAGAATGCAAGTCCCTCCTCTTCCTACATCCAGTGCTGTTTCCCTACAGCTTCTCAGTGCATTTATCCATCTGCGTTTCTGTGCTTACCTCCTCTTTGATATTACCATATATGGCCTAATAGGGAAGATCACCTTATCTGTTGTGGTGAATTCATATTTTAGTTTGTTTTTCTCAATATGTTAAG
This sequence comes from Gymnobelideus leadbeateri, assembly GCA_011680675.1. Taxonomy (NCBI): domain Eukaryota; kingdom Metazoa; phylum Chordata; class Mammalia; order Diprotodontia; family Petauridae; genus Gymnobelideus; species Gymnobelideus leadbeateri. Next base: position 805,011 of record WOXC01009073.1, read on the forward strand.
CAGGTTTTGAGTGATACCAAAGGCAATCAGAGGCACCTACCACCAGGAGTCATTTAGTTTCTAGATAGAAATTCTTTTATAATCTGGTGAAGCCAATAATCCCCTTCTCAGAATAACATTTATTAGATGCAGAAAAAAGAATAAATTGGGTTATAAATGAAATTTATCTTGCTGAAATACAGTGATCAAGATATATGTTTTTTAAAAAACCAAAGTTAATGGACCCCCAAGTTAAGATACTCCTGCACTAAAACATCTTGAGCTAATTTGCATTTAGTGCCTTTGCCCTGTTCAAGTTAGCATTCTTGGTTCCTCACCTCTCACTTTTACTACTATTCATTTAGCAAGCTGTCTCTGGAGGCCCCCCCTTTTGTGGTCAAGCAGATAACTACATTCATTATTCAGAAAAACTTTCAAGGAGTCGCTTTAAGAACTTCTTAATGGGAAGAATTTCTTGCAGAGAAAAAATGGGCCAATATGATGCAGACCTCAAAACTGTAATGTATTACTAAGGAAAAATGTATTAATAGAAACTTCTTAAGGATAATTTTATTTCATTGTATATATCTGTTTTTTGTAAAGACTTTGACCAGGGCACAATTTCCTCATCCATAAAATGAAGGGATAGGACTAGCCCTGGAATCTATTATTCTATGAGTCTTTAGAGAAAAGACTTAGCAAATGTTAATGTACATTTTTCTATATAGATACTTAAGATGTCTCTAAATATTCTTTCTCTAAAATGCATTGTAGTTCTTCCTAGTGTGTGTGTGTGTGTGTGTGTGTGTGTGTGTGTATAAGCATTTATTGAACATCCACCATTGGGAGACAGTATGGTACAATAGAAAGGATTTAGAGTCAAATGACCTGGCGTCATATCCCCATTCCACCATTATTAAATAGTAGAAATCTTGGGGAAATTGCTTAATCTCATTGAGCTTCAGTTCCCTCATCTGTAAAATCACTGTGGGGAACTAGATGATCTCTGGGTTCCCTACCAATTCCATATCAGTGATACTATGAATTCTTTTTTCTTTTAAGGCAATTGGGGTTAAGTAACTTGCCCAAGGTTACAGGGCCAGTTTTTTTGTGTGGGTGTTAAGTGTCTGAGGCCCAACGGGTTCCGGGTCCCCCTGACTTGACTCTTACTGCGCCACCTAGCCTCCCCGATACTATGAATTCTTTAAGATGAATGGTACTCTTGGGAAAAAAAAAAGTTTATTGTTTTTATTTTGATTGAAGTTAGGAAAGGAGAGTTCAATTTAGTATAACCTTGGAAGTTTCACACTTGACATATCTTGCATTTTCACCATTCTGTTAATTGTGGGATACTTACTTTCTCCAGATTACCTTGGTAAAGAAACTTCCATCTTCTCTCATGTTTTATTCCTTTAACTGAAACACAGTATTTCTTTCATTGCCACCTTGTTGTTTAGGTTTTTATTTTTTTCTGTTGCTCTCAAAAGGTTATTTACTTCAGCCAAAATCTAAGTAGAAAAAAAAATAATGTTTACCCTTTGTGTTCTTTTCTTGTGATTGGATTGTGTATTGTATCACTCCCAGTGGCAGTGTAAGCTTCATTTGTTTGTTTAGCCAACCTGGAGATCTGTATATTGCTTCATGTGTTCTGCCATCTTAAGCACATTATAAGCAAGATGACAGCAGCAATTGGGATTTTCAGCCCTCACCATCATGGGTGTATGTCTTCTATAAGTACAAAGAGTGTAAAGGTTACATAGGATCAAAATGTCTAGCATTCTTATTACTGAGCATAATCCCTAGTGGTGTGCCAAGGGTAGCCAGCAATTTGATCTTTATTGACTCTGCCACCTCAGAAAATAAAGAAAATTGGTAAAAAGCAAAAAGAGTAATTGGGAGTAGCTACTGTGGAACACAGCTGTCACCAGGTAGATTGATTCAGTTGTGGCAGAGTAGCACTATTGATTGTGAATCTTTAGTGAATTAAAAAAGCTATATCCTTTGTTCCCTTTTTTAAAAACTGTAACAACTAGAAATGTTCAGTTAAAATACTACATATGAACCGTTTTATTTTTTTTTCTCAAGAAAAAAACTGAGATGTATTTACTTTTTAAAAATGTTAGAAGGCAGAAATGGGAGGATTTCCATATTATTTTTCGATAATATTAGAAAAGTATAGCCCCAAACTTGGAAATGCAGAGTGCTGGCTTCATCCTACTCCCCTTCTATTATTAAATTGATATTTTAATCCAGAATATTAAGTCAACAGATCATGTTCAGTACCTAGCAGAGTCTCTTGGACACAATGGGTGCTCAAGAAATAATGTTTTAATGAGAGAACCAACAGTGCTTCACAAGATCTTGCAATACATAGGCAGTACTCAGTTTGTGTTTTGTTGTACCATTTGGCCACATTTGGTGAAAATTGGCTGGTTTTTCATACTCATAAATGCCAGAGCCTTTAAAAGGGGAAGAATTATGAACAGTTTAATTAGGGTCAAGTTTCAACTTCTCAGTTCTAATCATTTATTAAGCCAAGTTTTCCTCATTAGTCATTGCTGTGTGCCACAAAGAGAATGTGCATAAATTTCACAGATACATGGGCATTATATACCCCTTTACATTTCCTAACTCAGATTTCCTGAATATTTTTTCATACCGACAATTACAGTCAAGGCATGGGAGCTTGCAAGCTAACAATTGATTAACCTATATGATACAGACAACAACTATTTATTAAGTGCTTACTATATACTAGGTACAATTCTAAATGCAAGGGATATGAAGAAAGGCAGAAGCACTGTCCTTACTTTTAAGAAGCTCATATCCTTTTTACCCCAATTACATGTTAAAAAATATTTACCATTGATTTTTCAAAATTTTGACTTCCAAATTTCTCCTCCCCCCTGAAGGCAAGCAACTTTATATAGATTATACAGGTGAAGTCATATAAAACATATTTCCATATTAGCCATATTGTAAAAGAAAACATAAAGAAACAAAAACCCAAGAAAAATAAAGTTTGAAAAAGTATGCTTCAGTTTACATTCAGATTCCATCAGTTCTTTCTCTGGAGGTGGATGAGGTCACATTCTAATGGGAAAGGCAATATATAAATTGCTATGTACATAAAAAATATATGCAGACTAGATGGAAAATGGCTTCAGAAGGTAGGCACTGGAGGTGAAGGGGTTTATTAGGAAAGGACTTTTGCAGAAGGTAGGATTTGAGCTGAGTCTTGAAGGAAACCCATGAAACCAAGAGGCTCAGATGAGGAGGGAGTGTATTTAGGCCTAGGGTTGAGAGAGTAGCACATGTGAGGACCAGCAGTTCTTATCTACTGTGCCACTAGCTGCCACTTATCCCATATGATGAGTACAAGTAAGAAGCCATGGATAACATTGAGGTTTCTGGATCACTGGGAATATGGTGGTGCTTTTGAGAATAATAGGATAAATAGGAAGAAAGGAGCATTTTGGGGGAGAGATTTTGAACATGTTGAGTTTGAGATCCCTGTGAGATATTCAGTTTGTGATGTGCAAAAGATAGTTGTTGATACAAGACTGGATCCCAGGAGAAAGATTAGGGCTGCATTTATAGATCTGGGAATCATCTGCATGGAGATGATAGTTGAAACCCTTGGAAGCTGATGAGATCACAAAGCAAAGTAGTATAAAGTATGAGTTTTTAACCTTTTTTTTTTAGTCATAGATGTTTTGGGCAGTCTAATGAATGTTACAGATCCTTTCTCAGAATCATTTTTAAATGTACAAACAAAATAACCTTGAATTACAGATGAAATTATGTTGAAATACAATTATCAAAATATTTTTTAAAAACAAGTTCATAGACCCCAAGTTTAGAACCCCTGATATAGGGAGAAAAGAGAAGACCCAGGTCAATATAGGAACAGTACTATAAAAGAATCTTTAGCTTATTATCTCCTGAAAGAAAGGTGATAGACTACAGAAAGAGACGAGCATTTTTGGATATGAATAATATAGGGCTTATTTTCTTTAACTGGGTATATGTTACAAGGATTTTGTTTTTCTTTTTTCGCAAGGGGTAGATGGAAGATAAAAAAAATTCATTGATTAAAAAAATACATGTTTTTTAAAAAGAATGCTTAGCTAACAGCAATCCTTCCTTGGTGAGAATATTTACAACTATATCCATTTTGTTTAATAGTAGCTCAGAAAGTGAGAGTCCTTTTTTCATTCTTGTTCCACATAGGTTTGATACTTATACTTTTGTCTTTTCATTAAGATTGTCATGGATTTTAAGCACCCAGATGGTTGCATGGTGTCAGTTATGCTGCCTCAACGGAGTTTGCTGGTGATGACAGGAGAATCTAGATACCTTTGGACCCATGGGTATGTGTTGAGACATCTATGTTGATAGTAAATCTGTCCCATAAATTCTGAGCTAGAAATGCTCACTTTACAGAGGAAAAATCTGGGGTCTAGGGTGAGTAAGTGACTTCTCTGCTGTATCATAAGAACATTGTGTAGAGTTAAACAAGAACTTTCATTCCCTCTTATCTTGTCTTTTGAATAGTTTTGTCTGAGTAATTTTGTTGTGAGGAACCCAAATGATAGCTACTGCAGCCCATTTTATTTATTTTTTTTTGTAGTTTATTTATTTTTATTTTTTAGTTTACATCATTCGTTTCCACAAGATTTTGAGTTACAAATTTTCTCCCCATTTTCCCCTACCCACCACCCCAAAACAGTGATCCCACTGAATATCCCCTCCCCCAATCTGTTCACTCCTCTATCTTCCCCCATCCCCCCTCCGACTTTCCAATATATTTTTTAAACATTTGATTTTAAACCTTTGAATTCCAGATTGTTTCCCTACTTCCCTTGTCACCCACCCTTACTGGGAAGATAAGCAATTCAATATAGGTTGTACATGTGTAGCTATGCAGAACATTTCCATAGTGGATATATTGTGCAAGACTGACTATATTTCCTTCCATCCCATCCCACCCCTCACTTGTTCTATTCTCTACTTTGATCCTGTCCCTTTTCAAAAGTGGGTGCTTCCAACTTCCCTCCCCCCCAGCCTGTCATCCCTTCCATCATCCCCCCTCTCATCTCCTTCCCCCCTACTCTCCTGTAGGCTAAGATACCCTATTTAGTGTGTATGTCATTCCATCCCTAAGCCAAATTCATTGAGAATAAGATTGACTCATTCCCTTTTGTCTTCCTGTTCTTCCCCTCCACTATAATAGTTTTCCCTTGCTTCTTCTATATGAGATAATTTACCCCATTCTATCTCTCCCCATCTCCTCTCATTACATTCCTCTCTCACCTCTTGATTTCACGTTTTAAGTATCATCCCTTCCTATTCAACTGGTCCTGTACCTTCTCTATGTATATCTGTACACATATATACACATATTCACATATGTATTCATATACCCATATACCCTCCTATATAGACTTATATATGTATGTATACATATATATGTATATATATATATATATATATATATATATATTTCTATTCCCTTCAACTATTCTCATACTGAGAAAAGTTTCATAAGATACAATTATTGTTTTTCCATGTATGAATGTAAATAGTTCAACTTTGATAAGTTCCTTATGATTTCTTTTCCCTGTTTACCTTCTCATGCTTCTCCTTGCTTCTTGTATCTGAATGTCAAATTTTCTATTCAACTCTGGTTTTTTCATCAAGAATGCTTGGAAGTCCTCTATTCCATTAAATGATCATATTTTCCCCTGAAACATGGTACTCAGTTTTGCTGGGTAGGTGATTCTTGGTTTTAATTCCAGCTCCTTTGACCTCTAGAACATCATATTCCAAGCCCTTCAATCCCTTATTGTAGAAGCTTCCAGATCCTGTGTTATCCTGATTGTGTTTCCACAATATTCAAATTATTTCTTCCTGGCTCCTTGTAATATTTTCTCCTTGATCTGGGAACTCTGGAACCTGCCTATAATATTCCTAGGAGTTTTCTTTTTGGGGGCTTTTTCAGGAGGTGATGAGTAGATTCTTTCAACCTCTGTTTTGCCCTCTGGTTCTAAAATATCAGGGCAATTTTCTTTGAGAATTTCTTGGAGGATGATTTCTAGGTTCTTTTTTTGATCATGGCTTTCAGGTAGTCCAATAATTTTTAAATTCTCTTTCCTGGAACTAATTTCCAGGTCAGTGGTTTTTCCCATGAAATATTTCACATTGCCTTCTATTTTTTCATTTGTTTGGATCTGTTTAATAGTATCTTGATTTCTCATAAAGTCATTGGCTTCCATTTGCTCCAGTCTAATTCTGAAGAAATGATTCTCTTCAGTGAGCTTTTGAGATTCTTTTTCCATCTGGCAAATTCAGCTTTTTAAGGCATTCTTCTCCTCATTGGCTTTTTGAGCCTCTTTTGCCATTTGAGTTAGTCTATTTTTTTAAGGTGTTATTCTCTTCAGTCAGGTTGTTGACTCTCATTTCATAATTTTCTTGCATCATTCTCATTTCTCTTCCAAATTTTTCCTCCACTTCTCTTATTTGGTTTTCAAAATCCTTCTTAAGCTCCTCTATGGCCTGTAAGCAGTTTATTCTTCTCTTGGAAGCTTTTGCTGCAGGAGTTCTGACTTCATTGTCTTCCTCCTGTCCCATGCCCCAATTTTTTTGTCCCCAAAAAAGGAGTCCAGAGTCGGATTACTTTGCTTGCCTTATTTCCCTCATTTGATCATTTTGCCACTCAATTACTTGACTTTTGAGCTTTTTGCCACAGTAGAACTCTGCTACCAGATGGGGGAGCTTTGTCCCAATCACTGGGGTTTTCTCAGCTGCTGGAGCTATTAGTTGGATGCCTTCTTTGAAGCCTATGCAAGCTCTGGCAAACTTGGTGGCACACTCCAGGACCTCCACCCTAGACCGCAATCCAAATCCAAGCAGGTTAAAGCAAGAGCAATTACCCCTCAGACTGGATGCTTGATCCCCCTACAATCTGCAGGCCAGGAGCTCTGAAGCAGCCATGTGGTGGTGGCTGCACAGCTATGGCGCCTCAATGGCTTCTCCCTCTAGGGGGCAAAGGCCGACCACATTCCCGAATTCCCAGGTCCCAAAGTCCACACTGCACTGACCTCTCACTTTGTCCTTAGTGTGGATGTGTTGATAATTCTGTAAACTGCCAGAGCTGCTGGTGATCTGAAGTCCCTCCAGCCGGTGACTGGTTGTGGACAGCCTGAGGCTAAAACCTCCCACTCACTCAGGGCTGAACTTGGCTCCCAGAGTGCTGTTCTGGCCGATTTCTGCTGGCCTGCTGGGCTGTCCTTAGCGGGAGGTTAGCTTCTATGTGTCATTTTGTGGGTTCTGTACCTCCAAAGTTTGTTCAGAGTCACCTTTTACATGAATTGGAGGAGGTGGAAACAGGAGCCCCGTGGAAGTCCTGTTTCTACTCTGCTATTTTGAACCCATCCCTACTGCAGCCTATTTTAAAAGGGTAGATTACTATGTGAAAGTTTTTTGCTTCTTTGTATGACTTTATATAGCTGAACCATGCTATGATCTACATTCTGCTTCCTGCTTAGAGACATTAAATGCCACGTTTTACCATTTTTGCAAAAAATTAAAAGAAACTATGAATTGGTTCTAAAGATTGACTGATCATGACCTCTTTAAAAGCAATCTGATTTTCTGAATAATTGTTCAGTTTTTAATGAGGAGTTCCAGCCCTAACTGTTTACAGTAAATGAGCTGTTGAAAGGGAACATGACCATGTGACCTACTGGTTTAATAATAAACTTGGAATTGAGAACCTTGGGAGTCTATGTCTGTTTAGCTTGATTACAGCTGTTGTTCTTACCTTCTTAACTTATTAATCCCTCTCAGTTAAAACCTCTGCAAAATGAAAAGAACATTTGCTGTGTAACTATATCATTAAAATAACCCCAGTTGGTGGCACAGCAGATAGAGCACTGGAGCTGGAGTCAGGAAAATCTGAGTTCTAATTCAGCCTCAGACACTTAACTAATTGTGTTACCCTGGGCAAATCACTTGACCTCTATTTGCCTCAATTCCTTATCTGTAAAATGAGGACACATTGGAGAAGGATATGGCAGACCACTACAGTATCTTTGCCAAGAAAACCCTGTGAACTAAAGTCCATGGGGTAATATAGAATCAGACATGACTGAGCAAGAACAACAAAATCCATCTTTACACATTACTGTCAGTTTAACTTTTCTCAAACAGCACTTTTATCAGAATCTAAGTTGAACAAGACCTTAAGGGATGTCTAGCCTATTTTGAACAATGATACATTCCACAACCTACTTAAGTGTTCAAACAAGCTTTACTTGAAAGTCTTCCACAACGGGGACCCCACTTTCTCCCAAGATAGCTTATTCTCCTTTGGTATAACTAACTGTTAGAAAATTTTTATTTTTCTCCTGACAGGCTCTGTTCATTTCCTTTTGTATCAATTCATATAACTCTTCCCAGGTTCCTTTGAAACCATTCCTTTCATCATTTATAGTATTTCATTACTTTCATATACCAAAATTTGTTCAGTCATCCCCTAATTGATGGGAACTTCCTTAGTTTCATGTTTTTGTGGCTATTAAAAAAAAAAGCTACTATCAATATCATTGTCCATATGCGTTCTTTTCTTCTTTTTTTGATTTCTTTGGAGTATAGGGTTAGTAGTGGCATCACTGGGTCAAAGGGTATATATGCACAGTTTAGGAACTGTGGGTGCAAAATCCCAAATTGCTCCCTAGAATTACTGGACCAGTTTGAAACTCTACCAACAGTTCACTTCCATACCTATTTTCTTGTAGCCCCAGCATTTGTCATTTTCCTTTTTTTGTTGACTATGCTAATCTGATGATTGTGAGTTAGAAAGAACGTTATTGTTGCTTTAATTTTCATTTTTCTAATTATTACCATTTTGGAGCCTTTTTTCATATGGCTGTTGGTGATTTGAATTTCTCTCTTTGAAAACTCCCTGTTCATATTCTTTGACCATTTACCAGTTGGGGGAATGGTGCTTATTTTTATAAATTTGAATCAGTTCCTCATGTATTTTGGAAATAAAGCCTTTATTGGAAAAACTGTGCAACTACTGTAACTTCATGAGTAGGAGAGTGGTTAGACCTGTGTCTTAGGAATGAATCTAACTTTGGGGATTTGTGGAAAAGGTTTTGGTGAAGGACAAGAGTGGATTTGAAGAGAACAATTAGGAAGCTATTGTAATAGTACAAGCAAGATGTAGTAAGGGTGTGTATAGTGTGGTATGATTAGAGAAAAGGTGTAGAATTTGGGACATATTGAGGCAAAATCAGTTAGATGTGGTAGTTAGAGATGGTAAGCAAGTCAAAGATGACTCATAGGTTTTAAACCTGAATAACTAGAAGATTAGTGGTGCCCTTAGAGAAGTTAGGGGAATGGATGAATTTAGGGAATGATATAAGGAGTTGTTTGGGACATTTTGTGTTTGAGATACTTACAAGACATCTAGGTGGAGCTGTTAAGAAATAACTCAGTAGAGATGAGAGCTAGATATGTAGGTTTAGGGAATCATTTACATAGAGAAGGTGGTTGAAAACAGGACATAAGCAAATCACAGGGGGGAAATGGAGAGAACCCAGTGTAGGGGTATAATGGGTTAAATTTATGTCATTTGCCAGTTTGATAAGCCTGTCACTTGTGCCTCTGTCCAAGTCACGAATAAAATATCAGCACAGGGACAAGTACAGATTTTGGGAACATTTCTACGCTTTCCAAGTACTATTTCCAAGCTGACATGGAACTATTAATCATCATTATTTTGGGGGACAAGCCATCCAACTAGATGTGAATACATCAAATTGTTCTATTGCCCAGCCTAATTTCTCCACCCTTTTTACCTGAATAGTGTACATGACTTTGTGAAATGCTTTGCTGGATAAACTATATCTACAGCATCCCCCTGATCTTTCCATCTGGTTATCCTAACATGACTTGTCCTTGATGCAAGATTTCATTCTTCGTATTTCTATCCCCAGCATAGTATCTGGCACATGGTAGGTGCTTATTAAATGCTTGTTGATTGATTGATTGAGAGTCAACTGTGCTGACTCTTTTTGATTACCACTTACTTTTTGTAGATGTTCATTAATGATCACTGCAGTAATATATCCTAGAATTATTAAATCAAGCTCAATAGTCTATAATTTGCTATTTCCTTCTCTTCCCCTTTTTTGAAAATCAAGATATTTACTTTTTTTGAGACTTGCAACACCTCTTCTGTTCTACACAATCCTTCAAAGGCCAGTGTTTCAGTGGAAAGTAGCTCAGTAGTCACTTCTTTCATTCTTTTTGTACCCTATTTTGGGGCTGCTAGGTGACACAGTGGATAGAGTGCTGGACCTAGACTCATCTTCCTGAGTTGAAATCTGGCTTCAGACTCTTACTAGCTGGGTGATCCTGGGCAAGTTACTTAACCCCGTTTGCCTCAGTTTCCTCGTTTGTAAAAATGAACTGGAGAAGGAAATGGCAAACCACTCTAGTATCTTTGCCAAGAAAACCCCAGATGGGGTCCCAAAGAGTCAGACATGACTGAAAATAACTGAACAATAACAAATAATGTAATTCATTTAAGCCTAGTGATTTTAGTTTATCAAAGGCAGTTAAGTGCCCCCTTATTATCACCCTACTTATTTTGGATTTCAACTCCATTTTAGCCATTTTTTTCCCAAGGATTATTTCCCCTGGAAGGAAAACAGACAGTATAAGAGTTGAACAACTCTGCTTTCTCTCTTCTGCCCTTTATTGTCATTCCATCTCCCCAGAACAATACCTCCCGTATCTTTGACCCTCCTAATTTCTGCAACGTGATTTTAAAATATACCCTGACATCCTTCTTAGAGGGTTGTGCTGTACTTGTATGTCCTCTGGTTGTTTACTCTAGTTGGTAATAAGTTACCATTGTGCCATTTTCCTGGTTACTAATCTCCAGTAATTCCCTATTGTTTCTGACATAAAGTCTAAACTCTTACATTTTAGCCTCTCCTTGCATCTCTACTTAGCTGGCTAAGCTGTTTTTACTCATTATTGTGTGAAAATATCTCTCACCTTCCATCTTCTACTGTAATCAGTATTTCCCTCACTTGAGTTGGTTTCCCTCCTACCTTTCCAACTCTTAGTCTATTGTCTAAGACCTGATTCAACTCTCATACATGCATAGAAGTTTCCCTGGCCATCCCGGGTTTTTCTGAGCACCCTAATTTGAAGTGACATCATCCTTCTCTGAACTCTTACAGAATGCATGGCTCATATTTATTAATAGTGATAATCTCTTCTTTTGTCTTAAACAGTTACTCATCTTGTATTGCTTTTTTAATCTTTCCGCATTTACCTTATCACCACACATAGACTTCTTGAGATTAGACAGTCTCATACTTCTTTAAGTCCCCACAATGTGTAGCCTAGGACCTTATAATAACATAGTACACTCTTAGTAAATGTTTTTTGATTTGATTACAGCCAATAGAGTAACTTTTTGCTCCTAATATAGAAGGTACTGTATCTTCATAAACTGTTCTTGGGAATTGTAATATTTAGTCAACTTTCTTTCTTTATTACAATGTTAGGAAGAAAAATACATCATTAGTTATTTTTTTAAAGAGATGTTGAATAAAGCTAAGATAAAAATTCTGATTCTTGTTGGAGGGAGTCTCATTAAAAAAAGAAAGAACTTATAAATCTGAGCAACTGATGATTAATACTGAAAGCACTGGAAACATAGTGAAGTTCTCTGCTAGGCCTTTGCAAAAATTAGATTAGATTTACTAATATTTAAATCAGTATTCAATTGAATGAATTCTTTCCAGGGAATAAAGAACTCAAATCATGTTGATTTCTGAAAACATGGAAAGATTTGCATGAAATAATGAAAAGTGAAATGAGCAGAACCAAGAGAACATTGGATACAGTAACAGCAATATTGTTTGAAGAATAACTGTTAAGGACTAAGTTATTCTGAGTATTACAGATACTCAAATTAGCTACAAGGGACCTATGAAAGAAGTTGTATCAGAGATGTACCAGAGAAAGAACAGATAAAGAGAAGTATGCAGTGTGTGTGTGTGTGTGTGTGTGTGTGTTTGTGTGTGTGTGTGTGTGTGTGTGTGTGTGTGTGTGTGTGTGTGTGTGTGTGTGAAATGGTGGCCTTCTTTAATGCAGAGAAGGGAGGGAGGGAGATCGTTTGGAACTTAAAATGTAACAAAAATAAATAAATTTTTAAAAAAGAACTCTGGAGTCATTAATGATAAAAGATCCTCAATAGAAAGGAAGTTCTTAGAAAGAGTAATTAATTTTGTTGAGAAAACTTCTGTACTATTATTTCAATTCTGGAACCATAATCAGATAAACTCTTTTGCCCCTAGAAAAGGGGTGTGAATCTACTACTCTTTTGGCTTCAGTCTTAATTCTTTTCTGTGACTTTTTTGCAAACCAAAATATCCCTCCTTGGCCACCACTCCCCTCTGTGTTGCCATCACTTAGAAGTTCCTTAAGATTAGGGACTGTCTTGTTTTTGTATTTCTTTTCCCCACACTTAGCATTGAGCTTGGCACTTAGTAAGGGCTTAATAAATGCCTTTTCATTCACTCATTCATTCAGCCAAAGTTCATTACTGGTTTAAATAGGCTAGAAAGAGGTCCAAGGTGCTCTCTTATTCTTTTGAATCTTCTTCATTCAAAATTATATATTTAATCCCTTTCAAAAATTAGTAGTCAATAGCGGGGCAGCTAAGGTGATGCAGTAAACAGAGCACCGGCCTTGAAGTCAGGAGGACCTGAGTTCAAATCTGGCCTCAGACACATAACACTTACTAGCTGTGTGACCTTGGACAAGTCACTTAACCCCAACTGCCCTTCAAAAAGCAAAAAAAAAAAATAGTCAATTTTTACTTACTTGTACCTTCCACAAATTACCTTCTCCTTTCAAGTCATGACTTCCAATACGTAATAGCATGTGTGACTAGGGACAAGTCTTTTAACAAGGGACTAGTCTTTTAACCTTTCTGATGTCCTCATCTATAAAATGGAGATAATAATATATCTATCATCAACTTCTTAGCTTTATTGAAAAGAAAGTGTTTTATAAATTGTAAATTGCTTAAACATAAATGGTTACATAAATCTATCATTATTCTCTAGTATTGTTCCAATCCTGTATTCTACACCACCCTTTTATCACATTCAAAAGTCTAGACTTGAGGTGGCTAGGTGGTGCAGTGAGTAAAGCGCCGGCCCTGGAGTCAGAAGGACCTGAGTTCGGATCAGGCCTCAGACACTTAACACACACAAACAAAAAAAACCTAGCCGTGTTACCTTGGGCAAGTTACTTAACCCCAATTGCCCTCCAAAAAAAAAAAGCAAAAGTCTAGACTTCCTTCATGATCTGCTTGCCTTGAGCATCCCCAGAACACAATAATTATACCCCCTTTCAAACCATTACAGAACATTTTACTACTTGGCTATATACTACCATATGTAGACTGTCACAAAAGTTTTAGTGAACTTTTAAGCTTTAATAACTTAAGAATGCCATAAACTTACCAAAAATATCATTCAAAAGTTCACTATTTAAATTTCTTTTGTATTTATTTAGTTTTGTATATTTTAAATAATGATTTTAAATTTTTAATTTTAACAAGATGGGGCACCCTGGTATTATGTATTGCATTGTGACAGTTTCTAGGTGACACTTTCTCAGAAGAGTGGATTGATAGAGGATGTCCTCCTATTTGACCACCTCAGTTTTCTGATATTTCTACAGTAGAGAACCCATCAAAATTTTCATGTTTGCATCAAAACCTAGCTCATATGATGATTTTGGGGGATTATGTATGTAATTCTTTCTGTCACTGGACAGCAATTGGTGAAAGTTTTTAAAAAGTTCAAAAGTCTACTCAAGCATTGTATGCCACAAAATGGTGGTTATGTTGAATTTTAATAATGAGTATCAATATTTTAATAATTTAAATAATTAACTTTTCACATGTGGAGGCAAACCTGTAGTATTTATACTTCTGAAGTTATGTACTAAGACTTTTGAAATACCCTGTATTTTTGTCTCTTCTGTACGTGCAAATCTACCTTCAACTACTGTTGATTATAAATTTAAAGCAAGCAAAGATCACTTCTTTTTTTTCCTCCTCGTGTTTTTCCCAGGGTTTGTACATGGTAGATGCTTAGTGTGTCTTTATTTCAATTTTATGTTATCCTCTTTGTACCTTTTATAGTTTGTGAAATATTCCTTTAAGATAAAATGTTAACAATTCATTGTACCTCTCTCTTTTTTTTTTTTTTACAAAAAGAATCACACCCAGAAAATTTGATGTTATTCAGGCATCTGAGGGACAGAAAAGTGGAATTATCACTAGTGATGCTGGAAACTTAACGTTAAATAAAAGAGGAGTTCGGACCTCGTTTACATTTAGAAAAGTGAGGAGAACGCCTTGTGACTGCAGTAAGTATGTAATCTTTCTACTGTAAAATCAACTTTCCTGGCTCTTATATAAGTACAAGTGAACAGTGAAAAGGCTTCGCTGGAAAATGAATTTTTAAAAGCATTCTTTGCACAGTTTTTGGTCTGAATGTAAATTTGTTGGTTGTCAAGATTCACAATTCCCATTTACCCAACAGGGGAGCTGAATGTGACAAATTGTTACATAATAGGTTGGCCTTAAGAGGAATAAACACTGATTTATTTTTAGTTGATTTGGAGCCCTGGAAAAGTGAAAAGTACACTGTAATATTTGGCATTTATGTTGTATAACATACATAGTATTTTGCAAATATTATCTCATTTTGCCATTAAGATAATACTCTGCGGTAGGTAATGCTATTCCCATTTTATAGGTAACAGATGTGTCCATAGAAGTGTTTATTAAACTGAATGATCTTAAACTTAAGCTTAGCAAGACCAGACCATTTGTATTTAGTCATGACAATAAAAGTGAGATGTACTTAATATGCTGGGAGCTTCCACTGTAGATAGCACGTAACACATTTTTCTAATTTTTATGCATGATAAAACAGAAACAAATTATAGTTCATCTAGCAGAACAAGCCAACTTTAATCATAGAATACGAGGACAGTCTTTAAATAACTTTGAGTTAAAGATGTCTATTATTGCATTGCCCAGAATTAATGTAAATAAATATCTTCAGAAAAATTTAAAATCTCTATAGGTAACATTACCTTGACAGCAGTAAATCCCAAGGTAGTTCTTTATTTTTCTAAAGGGAACCTAAAACATAAGACTCCTTATTGATCAACAAGTCTTTAGTAAGCAGCTTACTATGTGCCTGATAACTTTGGGAGATCCTGAAAAGTAGAAAGCATTATTTATTATCCCCCATCATCCAGGAATTTAGGTCTAATTTTAGAGATAAGTTTTATTGGGCAAATATTTCATTGACAGGTTCCTGATGTGATATTTTTAACAGGCCTCTATTCAGGGGTCGGTTTTTAAGTTTACTTCTACTTTTGAGTCCAAAGCCATCCACTGGAAAATTATAGTATAGATTTAGGGGATTGTTTTTTGTTGTTGTTTTTGTTTTTAGTAATGAAGGTAGCTTTTAACCTTTGGTGATTCAGATGTTCATCTGAATTTCCAAGAGAATTAAAGTGATTGAAGTGGTAATTAATTGCACTCAGTCAAAATTGAACCAATATACATGCTACTCTATTTACTGAGGGTTTTGTTCCATATGAATACTTTCTTTTCTAGAGGAATTAGAAACTACCATTTGTAGTTTTTTTCCCCTTTTAAGAAAAATTAATAAGAAATTTCATGGATATCTGTTTAAAGATTTATTTGTATTATTATATTTTATTCAGGTTACCCTTTGGTCTGTGATAGCCAGAGTTGTCATCAAAATGAAACTTTCCCCTCCTTCCCAGAGAATGACAAAGAAGCCTCGGCACTGGAACAGGAGTATGTCCATAGAGTTTATGAGGAGATAGCAGGGCACTTCAGCAGCACAAGGCATACCCCATGGCCCCAGATTGGGGCATTCTTGAAAGCTTTACCAAAGGGTTCAATAGTAGCAGATATTGGGTGTGGAAATGGAAAATATCTAGGCCTGAATAAGGAGATATATATGGTAAGTCAACTTCATCCTTGGTTTTCTTGAATTTTTTTTAAAATAGTTATTTTTTACCCACACATGATATTTTTTTTTCACTTCAAAGGGACTATTTTCATTGGTGTAGTATTTTCATTAACTGATGTAGATCATAGACCAACCACAGCTTTATAGATAGATGGTCAGATTCATTACCTAGTAGCCAGCTGTCTAATGATGAACTTTTCTGAACTTCACCAACTAGTACCAGATAACATGTCTGCAACTGGGCCCATAATTAAAGGCCCAATAGAAATGGTCACAGCTCCCTCTTTTTTGACATAGACACAGGAACACAGCATCAATTATACATCACACTGATGTACTGGGGTTGTTTGGGGGCATATTTAATATTTTTTAAAAAGTGTTTAAAATATCATTTACCCACAATAATAAAATACATAGTGAAGAGGATTGTGACTTCTTAATATCTATTCTAAGCTTAGTGGGAAAAATTTTTTGTCTTCCTTATCTTTAGATTTATTCGGTAATAGCATGTTTTGCCTATTTCTTGAAAGTTTCTAAAATGTCCCTATGAATGTGAAGCATATATGTTCATGCCATGAAGGTATTTGGTTTATTTTGTGGTATGATGTATCCTGTTCATGGAGTGACAGTGTAAAAGACTGAAAACTAGGGGGCGGCTAGGTGGTGCAGTGAATAAAGCACTGGCCCTGGAGTCAGGAGGACCTGAGTTCAAATCTGGCCTCAGACACTTAACACAAAAACTATCTGTGTGACCTTGGGCTTAACCCCAGTTGCCCTCCAAAAAAAAAAGACTGAAAACTAGAGAGAACTCGCATTCTTTCTAAATTCTTCAAGTGACTGTGTGTGTGTGTGTGTGTGTGAGAGAGAGAGAGAGAGAGAGAGAGAGAGAGAGAGAGAGAGAGAGAGAGAGAGGAGAGAGAGAGAAGACTCAGGTTAAGTAGAATTTAATAACCATAGGTTAGAATTCCTTTGGGGAAGGACTAAATCTTATTCTTGTGTTCTTGGTGTTGCAATCCAAGGACACTCTCAGGGTCTTTCTTAGGAAGTTTGGAATTGATTGTGTGCTGTGGGAGACACTGGCACAGGACTGCTCAGCATGGTGTGCCCACATCAGAGAAGGTGTTATGCTGTATGAACAAAGCAGAATTGAAACAGTCCAAAAGACGCGAAAGATACGCAAATTTAGAGAATCCACCCCAAATGTTCACATGGACTATTTGTGCCTGATCTGTGGCAGAACATTCTGAGCTTGTATTGGTCCGATCAGCCATAGACAGACACACTGTGACTTGACTCTAGCGTAGTGATTTGCGTTATTTTGGTCCTCTTCGAGAACAAAGGACAATAACCAACCAACCAAATCTTATTCCAGATCTAATGCCACACCTGGTATATTGCAATAATAGTGATGATGATGATTATATATTAATAATGTAGCTTTTTGTTAAAAAATATTTAGGTCTTGGTATAAAAGAGGAGGGACTATAAAGTAAATGAGAACAAGTAGAACTACAATACAGTAATTTTCTATCTCCTCTTTCCACCCTGCCTTTCCACCAGCATCTTATTTTTTCCCTGAATCAATATATTTTTTTTTAAAGCAATTGGGATTAAGTAACTTGCTCAAGGTTACATGGCTAGTTATTATTTATGCGTGGGTGCTCATTTTCTGAGGCCGGATCTGATCTCGGGTCATCCAAACTCCGAGGCCGGCGCTCTTACTCACTGCACCACCTAGCCGCCCCTTTAGGGCAGTTTGGGTTAAGTAACTTGCCCAAGGTTACACGGCTAGGTTTTTTTTTTTTTTGTTTGTATGGATTAAGTGTCGGAGGCCGGCTCCGAACTCAGGTCCTTCTGACTCCAGGGCCGGCGCTCTATTCACTGCACCACCTAGCCGCCCCTGAATCAATATTTTAAGGCAATACTGGAAAAGAAAATAAGCTCTGGTAAGGGTTTAATATAGGTTTAACTAGGAAATCTTTCCTGGTCTCTACTGCTGACAGGTATTTCTCCTTTCAAGTTACTTTCTTTTTATTCTCTCCAGGAACTGGACCTGTGATTTAATTGATTTTAGGGAACTCCCAGGTGAGGAAATACCCCCTACAAGTATAGATCAACACTTTTGAAACTTTCAGGCCCTAAAGAACTGACTAGAGTACAGAGATATTATGTTAGTGCTGTCAAACTCAAATAGAGGGTCCTTGTAGTACAGATCAACTTGGAAAATCACAAAATAACATTTCTATATAATGTTGTATTTTTATTTATTTTTGTTAAACACATCTCAGTTATCTAAGTAGGGCCACACTAGGATATTTTGCTGTTTTGACAGCTCTGGGTTTACTTGATTTGCCAAAGGTCACATAGCCAATTTATGCCAGAATGCAGAACTTAAACCCAGGTTCTTCTGGCTTCAAGGCTGGTCACTTAATCAGCAAGTATTTCTTAAGCCCCTAGGATGTTCTTGGAAGCTCTCTATCCACTGTTTTACAGTGTAAGGAAACACTTCTAATTAATTAGAACTGATGAATAAAAGCATAGAGTCACTCAGGACGCAGTAGATTTCTTCTGATTGGAGATGTTCAGGCAGAAGCTGAACAATCATTAGTAGAGATGTTATAGATCTTATTCAAGAATAGGTTAGACCAAAGGGCCTGTGCATTCTCTTCCAACTCTTAAATCTCTGAAATGTTTGTCAAAATGGAACAGATATTTTGGGCAAAACATGTTTAGTTTTTTCATTGAGTCAAGACATTGACATTTATGGCAAGGTAATTTTTTTTACCTTACAAGAAATAGGTTTTAGAGGTTGTATGTGTTTTTGAGATGAGGAGTCATAGTAGGATTTAAAGCAAGGAATGTGGTATTTATTCTGTCTTTGGTGTATATGCTGCCTCAAAACACCTATTATTTTATTCTTTCCAGAAATACAGGTAGATGTCCATGAATAAACTGGTGGTCTCTGCTCATTGTTATTGATCATTACATAATAATGTCAGGAGGGTTTCTCTGGGTACTCTGCCCCATTTTCAATATAAAGCCTTTAGAATAAGGGTTCCTAATCTAGGAAATCTGTTGACTTTTTTTTTTTTAACATTTTGATAACTGTACTGCCATAAAGTTGTAATCTTGTTTAATCCAATATATTTTTATGCATTAAAACACATTCTTTTTTTTAAAATTAATTTATTAGTTTAGTTTCAGTTAACAAGATTCAATTCCATAGTTCCTTGATTTTCAAATTTCCTTTACTTCCCTCTCCCCTCCCCCCACAACAGCATATAGTCCAGTATAGGGTCTGCAAATACATTCATATTAGACATTATTCCAATTACAAAGGCGTATTGTACTAGGTGGGATGAAAGATGGTAAAGAAGAAATAAAACCAATGAAAATAAAAAGATCATTTAGTTTGCTTCCATCAGGATTCAGGCTCAGTTCTTTCTAGTTATATCTCTGGATGGCGCATTTCTCTCTTTCTTGAGTCTTTCGGGATTGACTTATATCACTGCATTGCTGAAAAGAGTCCATTCTGTCATAATTGGTCATCACAGATAATTAAAACACATTCTGAGGGGCGGCTAGGTGGCGCAGTGAGTAGAGTGTTGGCCCTGGAGTCAGAAGGACCTGAGTTCAGATCCGGCCTCAGACACTTAACGCACACACAAACAAAAACCCAGCCGTGTGACCTTGGGCAAGTTACTTAACCCCAATTGCCCTCCAAAAAGGCAAAACAAAACAAAAAAACCCCACATTCTGAGGAGTCAGCCTTCACCAGATTACCTAAGGGTCCATGATATAAACACGTTAAGAACCTTTGCTTTACAGAGAGGTGAAGATAGATTTGAGAAGAGAAATGCAGGATAATAAATGTTTGATAAAAGGATAAAGAACTTGCAGATAATTAGATGGATGACTATGAATGAAAAGAACCAACTCATTGGGCACATTAGATGGGTCTGGTCTTTCTGAAGGTTGTACATTAGACCTGGTGCGTTATTTCCAAACATTGCCTGGCCTCTCTTCTATTTGAGAAAAGAAAGAATATAACAACAATGTTAAGCACTGCTCTCATTTGGGGAAGTTTTCTTTCATTGTTGCTGTCATGTTCCTTGTTTCGTTTTGTTGTATGTTTCCCAAAGTATGATTTGCATGCTCAAGGCTCTCATGTTATCGGTATAGGTAGCTGAACTATATCTCTAGAAAATGAGATTATCTTATTGGGAGGTTAGGTTTCTTGAGGCAATTCTATGTAAAGGAAAGAATGTTATTGTTAAATTCAGAAAAAAATCTGGGCTTAAATCCATGCTTTAATGATTACTTGCTGTATGACCATGGGCAAGTCACTTTCCCTCTTTGTGTCCTCTTTTCCTCAAAGTTAAATGGAAGAAATTTGACTGGACAGTCGCTATTTGTATCCCTAAGTCTTCTGTTCTTGAAATGAGTTCTTTTTCACTTTGTTCAACTTAAGCCAGTGGTTGGTACTTTTGAAAAAATTAATTCTACTGAGTATTAGTAATTATAATGAGTGACAAGAACCAAAACAGAATGCATATTATTTTGAACAGTATAATTCCTTAGGAGTTGTTATGCTATAATTGTTTGTTCATCCATAGTACTTTCCACTATGCCAAAAGATCTCTTCTCTGCATTCAGTTCTGGTGTAGAATATGACACCTATTTAATAGTGGACCAAAAATGAATTATATCAAATAAGAAAGAAATGCCCTTGACAGAATGATTAATATCCCTCAATTCTCAAGAGAGCTGAGGAAACTGCCGATCATTGCTCATTATGACAACAAACTGTCAGGGTAAATAAAAGCTTGAGGTGACCGCTTCTGTCTAACTAAATTTGTTTACAATTTTCTTCTTCTCATTCAAAAATTAAATTAAGAAGCAATACCTGGGATAATTAATTGCTAATTTATTACTTAAAATTTTCTTAGCACCTACCACTAAATGTCAAACACTCCGTGGTCCATGGTCCATATGAAGTGATCTTTGATACTCAGAAAGCTAAGAGTAGGAACACAAAAAAATTCAGCAAAAAGAGAAGCATGAAGTTAGACACTTGAGGTCACCTCAGGCTTTACATGTACTTGATAAAAAGGTAGACTGCCACTTTCATTGTCTTCCGTGTTCCTCCTATACACAGACACAAATGTACATACACACTAATAACAATAATGATCATCATAGCATTTATATAGCAACTACTATGTGGCAGGCACTGGGCTACGTGCTTTACAATTATTATCTCATTTGATCCCTACAATAACCCTAGGAGGTAAGTGCTATTATAATCCCTATTCCACAGTTGAGAAAACCGAAGCAAATAGAGGTTAAGTGATTTGTCCAGGATCACACAGCTTGTGAGTATATGAGGCCAGATTTGAAGTCAGGTATTCTTGACTCTAGGCTCAATGCTTTATCCACTGCTCCATCTAGCTAGCCCATTTTGTTAGTTTGTTACCAGTGAAACACTGAGCAATTCTAAAAGTTTTAATTTCAAAAGCTTTTGATCAAGTACCTCATTATTGTTGGGGCTTAGAAATTCTTCTGTGATAAGAACAAGGTGAAAGGAGAGCTCAGGTACCTTGAAAAAAACAATGGGCTTGGGAAGCACTGTAGTATAGCAGACAAAGGACTGACTTTGGAGTCAGAAAGATCTGGGTCCTGTAATCTGGTTGCGTGAGCCTGTGCAGTTCTTTTAAACTCTCAATGTCCCAGGTCATTTTCTGTGTCTGTGAGTTGTAGAACAGTCGCTGATCTACTTTGGTAGAGGAAATTTCTTCACTGAGACCACAGTTCTTTTTTTTTTCCAGTGTTCTTTTTTAAAAATTAATTAATTAATCAATTAATTTACTTGTAGTTTACAACATTTAGTTCCACAATCCCCTGAGTTCCAAATTTTCTCCACCTTCCTTTCCTTTCCTCTCTCCCCCCATGGTAGCTTGCAATCCGATATAGGTCTATAAATATCTTCACATTAAACATTAGGTAAGTTGTAAAGAGGAATTATAACCAATGGAATGAACAAGAAAGAAGGAAAAAAACAAGACAGAAAAGAGAGAGCATGGGGTGGCTAGGTGGCGCAGTGAGTAGAGCGCCGGCCCTGGAGTCAGAAGGACCTGAGTTCGGATCAGGCCTCAGACACTTAACGCACGCACAAACAAAAACCTAGCCGTGTGACCTTGGGCAAGTTACTTAACCCCAATTGCCGTCCAAAAAAAAAAAAAGCAAAGAGAGAGCAAGTAGTTTGATTCAATCTGCATTCAGCCTCTGTAGTCCTTTCTCTGGATGTGGATAGCCCTTTCCATCATGGGTCTTTTAACCTTGCATTGGTGAGATGAGCTCAGTCTGTCAAAGATAGTGAGACCACAGTTTTACACCAAACAGACAAAAAGTGGGATTATTTTATTCACTTTCAACTTATGGTCACTGAGTAGCTGTCACCATATAGCCTATAATTTAAAGGCAGATGTGTCTTCTGAGTAATCATAGATAAGTGGGTGCTGTTATAAGACTATCAGAGTGGTAGAAACTTTTCTGTGATGATAACTCTGTATTTAGTAGGGAAAAACAGCCATATGGTGTTTTACAAGAAGCCTTGGGTTTCAAACTGTGGTCATATAGATGGAGATTGAGCTGTCACATTTCCAGCTATTTGTACATATACTCCTTTCATCCTTTGTTGTTTTTTTTTTATTATTAATTTGGGCACTAGATATCTACAGTGTTTTTCGAAGTAATGAAAGCTGTCCTGGTCAGTTGAATATGGTCCTTTTAACATATGCATTGAATCCATACATGGTAATAATGCCATGATCCCCAGTCTAGTTGGCATGGTATTCATGAAAAATCATTCAGATTACAGTCCCTGCTTACTGTTCTGAGTAGCTAACAGTAGTGACAAAGTGACTTGTTAGTTTCGAGTTTTAATTCCTCATGAAATTCATACAGTACACTGATAATCTAATACTCTCCCTTATAGATTGGTTGTGATCGCAGTCAAAACCTTGTGGAGATATGTGGGGAAAGGCAGTTTGAGGCTTTTGTCTGTGATGCCCTGACTGTGCCTATTCGAAGTGAGACATGTGATGCTTGCATTTCCATTGCTGTCATTCACCATTTTGCAACAGCAGTAAGTATTTTTCATTTTCCACCTAATGTCATAAGTATGATAATTGAGAATATCAGGGTGGACTTTTTTTGTAGGGTTGGGTGTTTTTTGTCTTTGTTTTCCTGTTTATTACCTTGCAGCTTTTTATTATTTCCCCTTTTTTTGATGATTGTCAATCGGTTTCCCCAGTGTCCAAAAGGAATGTGGGATGAAAATAGGTTTCATGTGAAGTAATCAGAAAATACATATTTACATGGATAGACATACCTATATATTTGTAAATACATATACATTTATTATATATATACACATATGTCACATCCTCCTAGAAAAAACCCTATGGTGTTTTTTCCTGTACAAATATCTGTCTACAAATTATACTCAAGCTCCCTTTTTTTGTGTATATGCCCATAATCTGTAATTGTTACCTTGGTTTCTATCAATCGTTTTGTTCACATCAGTTAGGTGTGTAGTATAGTTTACTGTAAGTTGCTTTAACAATTAAGAGAAAGGAAGGCCGAGGTAGGGCAGCTGGGTGATACAGTGGATAGAGCATTGGGCCTTAGATCAGTAAAACTCATCTCCATGAACTCAAATCTGGCCTCAGACCCTTATTAGTTATATTATCCTGGGCAAGTTACTTAATCCTATTTGCCTCAGTTCCTCATCTGTAAAAAATGAGTGGGAAGAGAAAATTGCAAACCACTCCAGTAGCTTTGCCAAGAAAGCTCCAAAATGGAGTCACAAAGAGTTGGACACGACTGAAACAACTGAACAACAGCAAAACTGAGGTCCAAGATGCATAATAATAAATATTTCTGTTTCTTCTTAATTAAATATATAGTTTATCAAAACTTGATTCTCACTGATTTCCAGTTTCAGTCAGTCATTAAACATTTTTTAAGCACCTACTGCATTCCAGAGACTGTGCTAAGCCCTGAGGATACAAAGAAAGGCCCTGTTCTCAAAGAACTCACAATTTAATAGGGAAGGCAACATGAAAAAGAAGCTAAAAACTGGAGGGGTCTGGTGGAAGGGGAGGATACCTGACTTGGGGACGTGAAAAAGCTGATTACAAATGATGAAATAAATGACTGCCTGAGAACCTTCCATAAATGGGGGATATGAGAGGAGCTCTCTGATGTCCCCCCTTAACCACTCTCCAGTCAGAAGGAGGGAGGGGCCCCAGGGACAGAGGGTACTGTGGAGGTGTGAGTTTCAGAGTTGATGTTCTTCTGTAGAATGATGAGTTTCTGGAGACCATGAAGTCCAGAGGTGCAGCTGGGAGGGAGAAGAAATGGGATAATCTTTGCCCAAATGGATGCTTTGATTATTTAAATGTGAAAAGGCTACACATATCAACATTCAGGGAATGAGAGGGTATCTAACATAGGGGTGGGTGCGGCCTCAAGGCCACATGTGGCCCTCTAGATCCTCAAGTGTGTCCCTTTGACTAAAGGATACCTAACCCCTGGATAGGGAAAAGCAAATGATATAGGAATTGACAAGATAGAATTTCTTTTTTTTTATGCAGTCTCCATTATAGCTTTTCTTAATCTGAGTATTCATTATAGAATGAGAGGTTTTCTATTTTTCTTCTTCTGTTTACTTATCATATCTTAGTGAATTACTCTAATTTGAAAAGTGTTACTGTCCAATAAACATATACACATACATATACATATATATATGCATATACATACATATTTACACATACCTATATACACATACACATATATAAATACATATACTTACATATACATGCATACATATATATATATATATATTTTTTTTTTAATACCATTTTTGTCCTTTACCTTCTTTGGGTTGATAAATGGCAATGTGTTTTTATTAGGAAAGAAGACTGGCAACCCTCCAAGAATTGGCTCGACTCCTAAGGCCTGGAGGAAAGGCTCTCATTTATGTCTGGGCAATGGAACAAGAATACAATAAGCAGAAGTCTAAGTACCTTAGGGGGAGCAGGGATAGTGAGGAGAAGGAAGAACATCTCAACAGTGGTGTGTTGGCCTCAGGGCTGTTTGGGGAGCAGAATCCTGACACCAACAGTCACAATTCTGTATGTTCTATCTCAGCCACTAATGACTTGAAGGATGGAGGTTGTAATGCAAATGGAGTAATTAATTCCAAGCTGCCAGTTCACACTAACAGGACTTCTTTTCATTCTCAAGATGTACTGGTCCCATGGCACCTCAAGAAGGACCCCATGAGAGAGAAACTTACACCTGATTTGGGAGGGTCACATGATCCAAGCCCTGTATTTCACCGCTATTACCATGTATTTCGTGAAGGAGAACTGGAAGCAGCATGTAGAATGTTAAATAACATAAGCATTCAGCAGAGTTATTATGATCAGGGAAACTGGTGTGTGATTTTCAAAAAACTCTGACTCTCTAAGCACTTCATCTAGGCAAGATACACTTAATCACTTTAAAAAATAGTCGACCATTTCTTTGATTAAGAAGAAAGTCTTCTGGGGAGAAACCACCAAATGCACTTGCCAAAAGATTGAAGAAGCAGAGAGATAGAGGTTTATCAACAGACAGCCTCAATATGGACCCAGGTCTACCATCGAACAAGACATTTTATCTCTCTTTTCATCTGTCAAGTGGAATTTATAATATAGTTCCTCTTCTCTGCTTTTCTCACAGGAACACAGACTTTGTAAAAAATGAATGAACTAGTTTATGAAAAGCTTTGATATCCTTTAAATTTATATCCTATTAATGGAAGGTGTTTCTCCTAAAAGCATTAAGGAATGCCTTTATTTTAAAATATTAATTTTAAATTCTTTGAAATTTATACAGAAATCACAATCTGGTAGTATCTGAATGAATTTATATTTTTTAATGAATCTTGCTGACACCGAAGTAATTACCCTTCAATAGAAAATGTCCTGGGTTTGTATTTGTTTGTTTATTTGGGGTTTGTATTTGTTTGTTTATTTGGGTGAGGTGTGTGCTGGGATTTGATAGTTCATATTAATCAGGAAGCCTTCTAACCTTGTTTACCACAGGTTTCAGCCCTGGTCCCCCTTCTCTTTTTCATTCTGTATTATCTCACTAGATGATATTATCAGTTCCCATAGGTTCAGTTATCATTTCTACAAATCACTCCTAGATCTACGTACCAAACTCTAATTCTACTGAATCACACAATTTTAATTGCCTCCTGAATATCTCAAACTGGATTTCTTTCGGCATCTCAAAACTCAGTATGTCCAAACAGAACTTGCTGCCTTTCTCCCAAAACCATCCCCCTTCCAGTCTTCCCTATTACTCTTGAGGACTCCACTATCCTCTTAGTCACACAGGCTCATGACTCTGATGTCATCCTTGACTCATCCATTTCAAGCCACAGCACACAGCCAACCCATTTCCAAGTCTTGTTACTACCTTCTTATATACATACCCATCTCTTACTTATGTCACATCAGGCTCTTATCACCTCTCATTTGGACTACTACAGTTATTGAACGGTCTCCTTACCTCAAGTTTCTCCCTACTCTTAACCATGATCCACTCAGCTGGCAAGGCTTATTTTTATAAATTGTAGGCCTGACCATGTCACCCTCCTGCTCATTGATCTTCATTGGCTCCCTCACACCTCTGGGATTAAAGATAAAGTCATTTGTTTGGCATTTAAAGCATTTCATAACATGGACATGGCCCCTTCCCACTTTTCTAATTTTACTTAATATACCTTACTTTGCTCCACAACTATAGTTTAGTTACTTAAATGTGACATGCTGTCTCCCATCTTTGCACTGGTTGTCTCATGCCTTGAATGCTCTGCTTCTACATTTCTTAGTTTTCCTAGCTTTTGAAGTCAACTCAAAAACCATCTTCTGCAGGAAGTCTCTCCCAATCCCTCTAGTTGCTAATGTCTTCTTTCAGATTACCTTCATCTACTCTATATATATCTTCTAGTACCTGTTTATTTACATGATTTCTCCCATTAGAATGTATGATCCTTAAGGGAAGGGACTTTTATCATTTCTTTGTATCTCTAGTGCTTAGCACAGTGCCTAGTAGTTAGTAAACAGTTGGTAAATTGTTGACTAATTGAAAATGAAGGTTCATTTGAATATGACTATGATCTCACATTCCAAGTGGAATAATTAACCAAAGATAAACTCATAGACCCATTATAGATCTCCATAGACAGGTAGGTTCTAACCCAGAATTGACTCTTTTAATCCTTTTAATAAAGCTGCAAAGGGTCTAGTGGCCACAGATTTGACCTAATTACATCCTTCTGGCCAAAGAAAATATCCATTTTATATTCAATGGAAACATTAGGTTAAGATGTGAATGTGTAATTCATTTCATCCCTTAACAAGCATAGGGTTATTCTATTTGGTCTCCTTTTTCTCTTAACTGTTCTTTTTTTTTTTCTTTTTTGTCTCTATTGCCTTTTCTTTCTCTTCTTCCTTAACTCAGTCCCCCAAAACTGTGTACTTCTCTAGTCATTCTTTTCCCTAGGTGGCCTCTTTTGCTCCAGTGAATTTAGTTATCACTTTTATGCAAATGACTCCCAAATTTATATCTACAACCCTGAGCTCCCATCTCACCTTTCCAATTGAATATATCTACCTCAACACAATGTCAAATACAACATGTCTGGATGGTCTATATGTAAGCTCTCTTAGTAGAAGGAAAGAGATAGGACAACTATATAAACTAGAAGCCTAATTAATAAATTTGGTAGTAGCATTTTCTTATTTAAACTCCTTTTAGCAGTTCAGTTTAGTAACATATATTTAAATATGGCACTTTAGCTGTGCTATTTTGGATTCATGCATTCATTCATACATGGACTCCAGATACCTTCACTATCACAATCCTCCTGTAATTACACCTGCAAATTAACACAATTATTTTGTACTCAGAGTCACTAATGAACAAATGTTAAGTCAGTGTGTTGTATGAAAGTAGAAATGGAGAGAGTTCAGCCCAGAACATATTGCAGATTAATGATATTAGAGGATGCTTTATATTTCTTTCCTTTCTGTTAAGAAATGATGAACTCTCAGATAAGAATGTTACATGTGCTGTCAGTCCCAATAACTACTCTCAGCGGTTTTTCTTAATTGTTTTTCAAAAGAAAAATATTGTTGGGGAGAATATTTTATGGGGAAGTGATAGTTATGTCAAAATGAAATGCATCAGTAATTTAAAAATACATATATATCATTCCTACTGCATTTCTCTAATTTACCAATCTAATGAATCTGTCAAAAGCATGCCTTGTAAAAATACTGTGTCCTGATCAGTTACTTTTTAAAGTGTTAAAAATATGTTTGGTGATTCATTGTAAAATTTTTTCCGGGAATTGACACCAACAGAAAACTGTTCTTTTAAACTTAGTCTTCAGAAATTTGTCATTCAGTCAAAACTTGAAAAACAACAACATAGGAAATATTGACAATGAAAGAATAAAATTTCCAAGACAAGAAAAATTTTGAGAAAGATTGAGCAGAGGATGAAGAAAACAACCACAAGATCAATGTGGGACCACCTAGGGTCAAAGGAATGAATGATTGGGGCGCTATCAGGAAAGCAGCTTTTTTTGGTCAGAAACCAAGACTCAAGATACCTTGATAGCACAGCTGGGAGCAAGGAAAACCTAGGGTGTAAGTCTGAATGAAATCATACATGGTCAAAGAATGCTGGTATGATAGAGCCAAATTTGTTCAGAATTAAGGAACGTTGGAGAAATATCTGGCCATCCATAGGTGGTGAACTAGAGCAGGCATGAAAGAATAGGTGTGTGGTGTCTTAGAAAGAGCTAGATTGGGAGTGAGAGGGTGTAGGTAGAAATCCTAGCTCTTCTACTTGCTACCTTTTTGACTCTGGGTAAGGGACCCCTCTGGGCTTCACTTCCCTAATTTGTAGAGTGAGAGTTAGACTAATTGGCCTCTAAGATCTCTTCTGGCTCTAGACCTATGGTTGATTAATTTTCAATCCAGGGATCTCAAGGATTGTGTGTGTATGTGTGTGTGTTTGATAATTGTGATGTTTTATAATACCATAGTCCCTTTGAAAGATGTTCATCCCTTTCTAATCTCTTATTTTTGCCTTTAGAAGAATATTTAGAAAACTTTGAGGGATGATTTGTATTGTTTTTAGGGACAGGAAGTTAGGTGTTGAATTGGCTGACAACTCTGCTGCCTACCTCACAGTAAAGAAAAAGCACCCAAGCTGAAAGTGATTGGTGGTGGTAGCACAGCCCAGCAAGGCTATGTAGGGCAGTGTTCCAGGTCTGTGCCCTCCCTGGTGCTCATACTATCAAGCCTATCTATGTCTTTCATAAGAAGGGCTTCACAAAATTATTTGGGTTGATTTAGAAAATTTCATAATGCCAGATGTGTAAAATATGTCTTGCAAATAATTTTGTTAAATCAGCTAACATGCAAAAGTGTCAAAATTTTTCAAGCCTTTCTGAGATGATTTAGTGTTCAAGAGAGGTGGCAAACTCTCATAGAATCAGAGGAAAATGACATAGGAAGGGCAACAAGGAGTAGCAAAAAGATTTCTGTGATGAGTGAAGAGATGGATATTAATTCTGGTCCCCTCCTTAACCAACTATATGGGCTGCACAACAACTAGGTAGCATATTGGAGAGTACTAGACCTAGAATCAGGAAGACCTGAATTCAAATCCAACTAGCTTTGGAACCTTGGGTAAGTCATTTAATTTCTGTCTGCCTCAATTTCTTCACCTACAAAATGAGAATAATTAAGAACACAATGAGATATTTCTAAAATGTTTAAGGTGCCCTATTCACCCAGTCAGTAAACAATTATTATGTATTAAACACTGTGCTAAGTGCTAGTGATACAAAAAGAGGCAAAAGACAGTTCCTCCCCTCAAGGAGCTTACAATCTAACGGGAGAGAAAACAAGAAAACAGTTTTGCACCAACAAGATAAATAGGAAATAATTAAAAGAGGGAAGGCAGTAGATTTGAGAGGGGTTAGGAAAGGTTCCTGTAGAAGATGGAATTTTAGTTGGAACATAAAGGACGCCAGTAGGCAGAGATGAGGAGGGAGAACATTCCAGGAATGGAGGACAACCAGAAAAAATTCCCAGAGCTGAGAAATAGAATGTCTCGTTCATGGAACATCCAGGAAACTGGAGTTACTGGATTTAAAAGTATTGCAGGGAGTAAGGTGTAAGAAGAATGGAAAGGTGATTTTTATGCTAGAGGCAACAAGGAACTATTGGAGCTTATTGTGTGTGAGAGGGGTGGGGAAGGTAGAATGAGGGGAGGGGGGTGGTGACACAGTCAGACCCATGCTTGAGGGAAATCACTGGTGGCTGAATGAAGAACGAATTGGAGTAGGGAAGGAATTGAGGCAGGCAGACCTGCCAGCAGGCTACAGCAGCAGTTCAGACACGAGGTGATGAGGGCCTGTTCCAGGGTGATGGCAACGTCAGAAGAATAGCAGTGGTTGGCTGATCGCTGTGGGAGGCAGCTTTGTCCATTACATTTAAGAGGTTTAGTAATCAACCAATCAGTAGTCATTTATTTATTAAGAGTATACTGTATGTCAAGACCTTTGCCAGGTGATAGAGATACAAATACAAAAATAAAAGTCTGCCCACAAAGAGCTTACATTCTGCTGTACAGGTGTACACATTTGAGTATGTAAAAGATAAATGCAAGGTCATCATGGTGGACTCCATGTAAAAAGTGGCACTTGAGCTGTGTTTGGAGGGAAATTCAGAATTCTAATAAGGAAGGAGGCTATTCTAGGCATGGAGGATAGTGCAAAGGCCCAGAGAAGGGAGAGAGAGTTAGTTGTAAGTAATAGCAAGAAGGTCAGTTTGGCTTGAAAGCAGAATGTGTAGGTGATAAATATTTAATAA
The DNA here is from genome assembly GCA_011680675.1 of Gymnobelideus leadbeateri. Taxonomy (NCBI): domain Eukaryota; kingdom Metazoa; phylum Chordata; class Mammalia; order Diprotodontia; family Petauridae; genus Gymnobelideus; species Gymnobelideus leadbeateri. The sequence goes on from WOXC01009073.1 coordinate 836,137, forward strand.
GGTTGGTAAAGATGGAGGTTGGGGCATAGTGGTGAAGGGTCTTAAATATCAGAGTAGTTTGTATTTCATTTTAGAGCCAAAAAGGAATCCACCAAAGTTTATCAAGCCAAGGAGTGATATGGTCAGATCTGTGCATCAGGAAAAATAGTAATAGTGTCCACAACTCTCTAATTTCACCTTAATTTTTCCCATATTAATATTTATAAAAATAAGTTATATTTATGTGGCAATTTGAGGTTTACTAAGTACTTTTCTTTCCAGAACCCTGTAATTTGGATAATCCTTTTTTATAGATGAGGGAACTGATGCCCAGAAAAGGTAAGTGAATATGCAAGGCCTGTAGTGTGGTTGGCTGAGATCTGAACCCTGGTCTTCTGACTTATAGTTTCTTTTTTCACACAGAATAAAAATATATTTTCAGCAGTGACTTTTAGACAAAAGAAATGCTATTGTGCTTAGAGATTTTTTTTTCCCCAGAAGGATTTGTAATTTATTACCTCAGAGAATAGCAGTGGGATATGAAAACAATCTGTGAATGAATGAATGTACACAAAATAGCATAGGTGGAAGCAGAAGCTGGTATAAAAGTAAGGGTATCATGGTACACTGGCAAGAGTACCAGGTAGGTAGTCAAAGGACCTGGGTTGGAATCTCCTCTTTACTTACTGTGTGTTCCAGGCTAAGTCACTTACCTTCTCTCTGCCTTAGTTTTTTCATCTGTAAAATGGGGCTGTCCTGCCTCCAAGAGTTGTTGTGAGGATAAAGTGAGATAACATGTAAAGTACTTTGTAAACCTTGAGGTGGTATATAAATTCTATGATTATTTCCTCATATTAAAATGGGGGGTTAGACTAGACTACTTACAAAGTCCCTTCTACCTCTACTCCTTGAGCTATATGCCTATGTTTTTATATATGTATTTATGTGTGTATAAAATTACACATGTGTACATATACATACATTATATATGTATTGTCAACTCTGGTGATAAATGGACCAAAGAGTCACCGAGGTTTCACAACCACTGTTAACTCCAAAAATAGCAAAGAGCTCACACGGGTTAAAAGCAAAAGGCTTTCTTTATTCCATTGGGGGAGGAAAATCAGACACAAGTGTCAGGGCCTCCTCCAGTAGGAGACAGGAGGAAGTGGGGCTAAGCCTTGATTTATATACTTGTGGCTAGATAAAGACTCAAACAGTGGTCAGGCACAACAGTAACAGTGAGGCAAGGTTGTCTAGTGACAAAAAGGCCATTTATAGCAGGGCTTCATGTCGGGGCGTGGTGGTGCTTGCCAAACTCAGGGACCATCAGGTCTCTGATTTAGTTGCAGCAGTGTTCACCCAGAATGGAAGTGCACAAGATTGTTGTTATGCCAGACTCAGGCCACAGCTTGCTTGCTCGGCCTTAGCTCTGGAAAACAGAGTGTTTCCTAATAGTAAAAAAGAGAGGGGTGATCTTAGATCCTGACAGTACACACGTATATATGTATGTAAGTGTGTGTGTGTCTTGATCTAGAAGCAGTGAAAGAGGAACTGCTACTAGCAAATTTGCCAAGGTTCTATTTATACAGTTGTTCTATCCCCTTCCATCTATTCTAGGAATTTATCCCATAGACCATTTCCTCCCTCATCAGCTTTAGTCTCTCCCAATCTACTGACTCCTCCCCACTGCCATTCCACATTCTTAAATCACCTTAGTCCTGTCAACTAATCTTATCTCCCTGCCAACCTTTTACAAAGAATTGTCTACTCCCACTGCCTCTCAACATCCTTACCACCCACTTACTTCTCAGTTCAGAGTCACTGAAAAGTAGAATGTGTGAGTCAGAAGGGACCTCAGAGGCCACCTGGTAAAACAAGAAACCTCTACTACATTCCCAACAAGTGGTCATCTAGGATTTGTTTGAAGACCTCTAGTGTGAAACCCACTATCTTTGGAGGTAGCCCAATATCCCTTAATTGTTAGGAAATTTCCTCTTGTATTGATCCTAAATCACTTTCACTATAATTTCTCCCTGGGGTGTACTGGTAAATGTTAGTAACTGTCTCTCCAGGGGGGAAAAAACATAAGCCCTGCACATATTTGATTGATCTGTGCTATTAATATGTTATCTGTAACCTGTGAAATAAACCCCAGTTTGCAGGAATTTCTGAAGTGCTCATGATGAAAATGTAACATTTGCCTCTCCCACAAGTTTCGGCAGTTTCCAGCACACTCCTGCTTCTATCCATTGTTCCTAGCTCTGTCCTCTGGGACTAAACAAAACAGATATGATCTCTCTACCACATGCCATTAAAGACCTGAATCTTTAATGAAGAGGTTACCCATAAAGAGGATTGGGGTTGCTCTGGAGACCCCCAACATACCAACACACCGGGTCCTGCCAAATGAATTCAACTCAAGTCTCTCAGTCAAAGAAAAGTAAAGTTTATTACAAGTTCTGCTTGTAACGGACACAGAGTAAGTCTAGGCTAGGTCATTCTATGGCGCTCTCACTATTCCATGGCACTCACAAACACGAAGACAGGATGGGGTCTTATATACAGATGCTTGTGGGAAGAATCTAGAGGTGGTCTAGAGGAGGACTTTGGGGAGGGTCTTTAGGAGGAGTTAATTAGGTCAATGAGTGATTAAGGGTGGGAAGTTGCTGGAGGCTACCTGGAGACCATAAATAATGGTGGGCTAGGCCAGTTCAAGGGTGGTTAGATATTTGATAGGCTCTAGGGGAAACTAGTAACTGAGGGTGGGAAGTCTAGTAACTGAGGCTTGGGCTCACCCACAATGTAAGGCTTATTGCCTCATGCACATGCCTCATCAAATGAGATAATCAGAGTTCAAGAGCCTGTACCTCAAGGACTCAAGGAGAGCTCATAGAGGCTCCCAGAGCCCATACCTCATCATTTAACAGCTTAAATCTTCATATTTCATTTCACTAATATGCCATCATCTTAAGGCCTTTTGCTATCCTGATCACTCTTCTCTGGACTAAGCCCAATTTTGTTATGGCCTGTCAAGGTCAAAAGAATTATCTAAGAAACCTATTGAACCTATAGAGCTCCAGCTAAAAGCTATTATTAGGAATGGTTTTGTTGTGCATGCATAGTACAACACCTGAACACTGGACACATTCCACTCCTTCCCCAGTCCCTATGTATTGATGAGGTATAGAGTTAGGGGTGCTCAAGACTCCAAAATACTGACATGTCTGGTCCTGCCAAATGAATTCAACTCAAGTCTTTTCTTAGCCAAAATAAAACAAGGTTTATTAAAAGTTTGCCATAATGGGTAGATTCTTTAGGAGTCTCAGTATCTATGACACTTGTACTGGACAAAGGGGCCTGAATAATCTGACTAGACCATTCTCTGGCGCTCTCACACCTCATGGAAGATGGGGGTCTTATATACAGAAAGGTTGTGGGTGGTCTATGGGAGGAGCTTGGGGAAGGTCTTCTGGAGGAGTCAAATGAGGTCAGGCTCATTTGATAAGAGATTAGGAGTGGGAAGTAGCTAGACAAAGGAGGGCTAGGCTAGTAACCTAGGTTAGAGCAGAGCCACAATGAAAGGCATATGGCCTCAGGCAAATGCCTCATCAGATGGGAAGATTCAGAGTTCAAGGGGGTTCCCAGAGCCTGTACCTCATCAGTATGAGCTTATGTAGCTTCATTTAATGTGAGGGGAGAGGGGCAACTAGGTGGTACAATAGATAGAGCATTGGAGTCATGAGGATCTGAGTTCAAATTTGTCCTCAGACAATTGACACTTACTAGCTGTGTGACCTTGGGCAAGTCACTTAACCCTGATTGCCTTGAAAAATAAATCGAGGGGAGAAAAACATGCCACACAGTGACCAGAGTCACCTCTCCCACAAAGTGTGTGATTCATTTAATATGATGTAGCCTCTCTTCTCCTGTCCCTCCTGGAATACCCACAGGTGTCACTCCCACTTGACCTCCAAGTTTCCCTTATACCACCAACCTTAAGTCCTACCTTAACTATTGCAATTTCTATGGCTCATTCCCCATATAGATAAATGGTTGATGGATATTAACAAGGAGCTTTCAAAGGAAGAAATCCAAGATATCAAATATATATGCATACACACACCTATATACATACATACACACATATCTATACATATATACATACACATTTTATATGTGTGCATGTATCTTTATCTATGTTTCTATCATCTCTCTAAAATGCTTTCCCTCCTCACATTACCTTGAATTTGTTTTTCTGTTTATCTGTTGTATCTTCTAGTAGAATGTTAGCTTTTTAAGGGCAGGGATGGCTTCATTATTATCGTTTTTGTGACCAACGCCTTCCTGTTCTTGTTTGAAAATATGTAAAGTTGGGAGTAATGACAGTAATAAACTAAGTAAAACTTAGTTGTTCAAACAAAGTATTATAATTAACTCTAGATGTCTAAACAGGATCCTAATTCAGAGCTTGGTGAATAATGGTATTTAAGATCCACACCTGCCTTTAAATACCTGTGAGTTCTTTTAAATGAAATCAAGCATATGTTTTGATTCACATCCCTCATGCACAAAATGATATGTGCTACAAATTTGCTAGTCTTACATGAGAGTAGAACTGAGGCTTAGAACTCTTATTGCTACCTACACTCCAAGCCCAGAGCTCCTTCTGGAGGGCCCCACTCTGACCTTTTCTCCTTACTGTTAGCATCCATTGCACCTGCAGTGAACCACAGCATTTGCTGCTGCCATGTTTTCCTCTTACTCCTGTTTTGCCCCCTCATATTTCATACCTTATCCCAGCAAGACTAGACTTTCCCTACTTTCCAAGTGACATTTAGTGAACTGGATGAACTGACTGACTAATGCCCCAATGCAAGAAGGGTATAAGGACTACTCAAGATTCTCCTACAGTTTCTAGGCCTTTGGTATTAGGCTAGAAGCCCCTAAGTCTCCAATAACATGAAAAAAGGGGGAATTTGTGCTTTTTAAAAGACTTTTAGAGACAGTAAAGAATTATTATTTGATTGTTTTGTTGTAGTTTATTAACTTTATAAATTAAATAAGCTAATTAAAGTATACAAATCAGTACAGATGAGGATGGTTTTAAATTGCTTTGACATCAATTGAAAAAAATGCAGCATGATATAATTATATTATATTTTGTAATATAACTTTGTAGTACAATATTTATAAAATATACTGTAATATGATATTATAGTAGAATACTTTATTGTAATATAACCAAGTAACATTATATGATGTAGCAAAAAGTATAATGCAGCAATTAAGTTCTATTTAAGAGTATTATCCCCAAATGGCTCTCATTAGCATATCAGAAAACACCTATATTAATTAATGAATTTATTAATTGTTGTTTCTTATATAGGGAATTAGTCAAGTTTGGAAGTGACGTGCTAGTTTAGTTTCAGTGTCTGCATGTTTACACATTAAAATAATGTTATCCATTGTCTCAAAGATCCCCACCCTCCCCAAAATGGTGTTCATTTCTAGCTTTGCAAGAGCTGTGAGGGTCTACTAGCCCTTGCCTTTTAGACTGCAGTCAACCTTCAATCACCACAATAATGAGAAAAAGCAAAGATAAATGAAATCTACAGATAATCCTCAAGCCTTATTTCAGTCGTGTCTTTCAATTTCCTCCCTCACCCCTTCCTTATAATAACTGTTAACAAAACTGATTTGAATTTCACCCCCAATCTGCCCTCCAGAGCTTGCTGAGCTTCTGATTTGTTCAACTATTAGTGCAGAAAATCTCCAGAAAGGGGAGCGGGGGAGGGAGTAGGGAAGGGGAGTTTTTGTTAGGAAGCTGCTCACAGAATTTGAAACTAGGCTGAGTTGGATAGGGAAAGAGTGACCCAGGGAGTCTCATACTTGACTAGTTCACTAACTAGGATGGTCTTAGAATCTGCCTAAGCAATGGGATTTAACTGGCCCACAAAATTTTTAGATTTTAGTCCCCAAACTAGAGTATACATACCTCTAGGGGATACTAAAAAAAAGATTCAGCAGGGGTATAGAAACTATTTGGCAAATAACTATATTATTCTATTGAAATTAATAATTTTCTTTATTTCTTACATGCATGGTAAATCTATCATTTATTTCCTACCATGTCAATTAGCAAGATTTTACTGAAAACCAAGGAAAGAAATATCATTGAGGAACCCTGCTTTAGATAGTAAATCTGACCCACAGCATCACCAGATCTTTGGTTTCAACTAAAATTAGTCCTATTGCTAAAGACATGCAAAGTGGATGTTATTGTTTTGGCATTCAATGGGCTTAAATAAATAAATAATAATAAAGAATGAGTTTATTTCTAGTGATGATGGGGTTTTATTGTCTAATGCCTTTATGTCGAGGACAGGGAAACATAAAATGTTGAGGTTTAAGTTAGGGGTGCTTGAGACCCCAAAATACCAGCATGCTGGGTTCTGCTGAATGAATTCGACTCAAGTCTTCTCTCAGCCAAAGTACAGCAAAGTTTATTAAAGATTCACCTTAATGGGTAGACTCTTAAAGAGCCTCCATATCTGCGACACTTGTACTGGACAAGCGGGCCAGAATCATCAGAATGATTCTGTACTAAAAATTCAGAATGAGTCTGCACTAGATAATTCTCAACTCTTTCATGGAGGCCAGATGGAGCTGATATACAGAAAGGTTGAGGGAGGATTTAGGAGTGGTCTAGAGGAGGAGTTTGGGGAGGGTCTTCAGGAGGAGTCAAATGAGGTCAGACTTCAGTAATGAGAGATTAAGGGTGGGAAGTAGCTGGTGGCTACCAGGAGATGACAGACAATGGAGGGCTAGGCTAGTAACTGAGATTTGGGCTATAGAGAAAGGCTTATGGCCTCAGGCAAATGCTTCATCAAATGGGAAGATTCAAGGAAAGTTCAAGGGGATTCCTAGATCCTGTACCTCATCATTTATATTAAATCTGGCATCTAGGGGGCAAAGTGTTTTCCCAGGGGCCCAATGTATTTATCGGCTTCCCTGGATCCCTGGCTTAGAAATTTGGCTTGGTTTAAACATGAATTCAGCAAACCCGGAGATGCTCCTTTCAGTTACCACAGAGCTGGTTTCCTTAATGAAGATTGTAGATGTTCACCCATACAGGTTACTTTTTTTTTCAGCTGAGATGTTTTCTTTTGTACTCCAGATATATGAATAATTCTTAAAATATGCTGCTTTGGGATATAATTTTATAATCTAGCCATGATAGCTCAGCTGGAAAGTGAGGATAGCTGGGACAGTATTGTCCTCCATTGGCAGCCAATGACATCTTTATTTCTATTGTCCTTAAGGCATATGGTAATACCTTAAATCCCCATATCTAAGGAACAGCTAGGAGGGTACCGTAAAGTAACTCTGACTTTAGCATTAGAGGACCCAGGTTCAAATCCCTGCTATGCCCCTTACAAAATCCTGAGCAAGTCACTTGAATTCTTTGAGGCCTTATTTCCTCATCTGTAAAATGGGAACAACAATACTTTCACTACCTGCCTCTCACAAAATTGCCTTGTGAAATACTTCAGAAAGGGGAACTATTATTATCATTGTCACTGAACTTAAAGGGGCAAGTCTTTTCCATTGTAATGTATAACCAGAAGAAATGAAAGTGAAGGGAGAAAAAAGGCTTATTTGACTCCTAGTCTATCATTCCTTTTCTTAATGTCCCCTTTTCTTATGCTATATTTTGGATTTACTTTGTAGATATTTTGTTCTTATATGTGCACATGGCATTTCCCCACTGTAGAGTGTAAGCCCCTTGAAGATAGGAGCTTTTTTTCTTGATGTCCTCAAGACCTAGTACTAGAACTTAATAAATAGTGGTTGGCTTGAATCAACTGAATAGCAATTATCATTGCAAAGGAAACAATTTCCTTTAAAAGAATCAACTTACAAATATAAAAGCATATATTCCATTTTCTTTTTCACCTCTAAAATCCCAGCTCCCCTACTTTCTACCTGGTGTTATCTTGGGCAAGTCACATCACAATTCTGTCCTGTTTCCTCATCTATAAAATAAGGGATTGTATTAGAAGCTCTTTGATCCTAAATCCTATGAAATTAAAACTAGACATAGTATTATTTAAGCAATTTAATTAAATCCAACAAGCACTGCTTAAATGCTTACAATGTACTAGGCGTGATACATCATGCTATTCACAATTAATATTCATATACTAAAATGGATCTGTGATCTTATGGATTTGGATCTTGTCTCCAGGGATGCAGATCAAAGCTGACCTATTCAGGACTACTCTTATCCATGTCCTTCCATAAATTCAACACAGGAGCCCATCTAACCTGTTGGAAGCTCCCCTCAGTTTCTCTTTGAAATTGCAAGGGAAGCACCCTGGTTCACAGGACCAGTCATCTTTACTTCTCTTTTGTGCCTATTTTTTTTTGAACTTCCATATTGGTTTTTTGTTGAACAGCCTTTGTCTCCCAGGGATTTTTGCCCTGTTCCCAAATATGTCTGATTTTAAGAACGGCACCATTTATTTAAATGAGATTGAGCAAAGGAAGAATTAATATATCCCACATAAGACATTGAGGAACTGCCAGGAGTCTCTGTTCTTGAAAAAAAAAAGACAGGCAGCTGTCTATTCTGGGCAGAAGGCCACCTTTTGGACAATAGTAGTCATGTTTTCTAAAAGAATTTACACCTTTGCTTTAATGAAAAAGGAACACTCACTTGGAAGTCATTTAATCAGGAGCCTGTTTCATCTGCTTCCAGGTGACTTTGCTGAACTGAATTGCTACCATCATCAGGAATTCCCAGAGGCAAAATTGAGGTCTTCATCAAGAAGGGAACATAGAAAAAGTAGGGGAAAAGAAAGCTCTATACTAGTAGATAGTTGTCAGTTGTAATGGCAATAGAGCTCTCCATAGTGGTAGAAAAACAGCTGTTTATAAATAATGTAATTGCTTAATGGTCTCTGTTTGCACAGATTATTTTCCTCTGACCTTGGGCACTTTTCTGAACTTCAGTTTTCTCATCCATAAAATAAGAATAATAATGTTAGTAATGCCTGTGTCTTATGGGATATTATAACTATCAGATGGAATGAGGATACTATCAGGATGGCAAGTAGCAGGAAAAGGCATAGCCTAGATTCTCCTCCACACTTTCTTCCCAAAAAATCTAGAAAATGTACCAGAGTGAATTTTGATTGGAAAACCCAAGAAAAAGTTACAGTGAGTCAATTTTTCAGCCCATTGAGACTTGAGGAGACAGAGAGTCCTGCAAACATTGGAGATGGGGTCTGGCAAGAAGTGAACCCTGCTCAGGTCATTCCAGTGCCCAGGAGCTGAAAGAGGAAAGAGATCACATGGGACACGAATTAGTGAAGGATTCAGGAACTGACACCATCTGGAAGTTATATCATGCCTTACTCAATTCCAGGTTATAGATTCAGGTGACCATTAAAAAGTTTGAGAGACATAGTTTCTGGGTAATTTAATTATTTTATTAAAGAAACAGTTTATTAACAAAAGGATGCTCATTTGGCCATCTCTCTTAGACCAAAGACTCATAATGACAATGGGGCCACAGTTTATAAATGCTTTGAAGAGGAGGTGTTACCCCCTAACTGGGACTGGCTAACACAAAGAGAGGAATGGGATATATTAAAATTGTTGTCTTGGGGTACATGACTTAGGTCACTCAAATCTTGGTCAGAGACATCAATTTCCATATCACCTGTCTTGATAATGGGGAAAATCGACCTTTTCCCAGGCCTATTGGAGCAAACACAACGAGCAGGAATACACTGGGTGGTTTCTGGATAAGGAAGTAGGAAAGGGGAAAAACCTTGGTCCCAATACAATAATTAGTTATTAAATATAAGAAAGAAATATTCATTTCTCACACAGGTCAGACTAAGGAGAGGACCTATACCTACAGGTAGTGGAGAAAATCATGGGTCATAGCTGTCTATTAATTAGAAGCAAATGACAACTTATTGGTTCTGCTCCCAGCAGTAGAGACAGAGTTTAGTTCTAATCTCTAACCCAAGTTTGATTTCACAGTGGAATAACCAGGACAGAAATATCAGACAAAAAGGGAAGCTGCAGTTCACTTGAATCTATAGAGGGAAAGGGAAAGGAAGGGCTTGGAATATGATATTCTGGAGGTCAAAGGAGCTAGGATTAAAACCAAGAATCACCTACCCAGCAAAACTGAGTATAACACTTCAAGGAAAAATTGAATATTCAATGAAATAGAGGACTTTCAAGCGTTCTTGATGAAAAGACTAGAACTGAACAGAAAATCTGACTTTCAAATACAAGAAGCAAGAGAAGCATGAGAAGGTAAACAAGAAAAAGAAATCATAAGGAATTCTTTGAAGTTGAACTATTTACATTCCTACATGGAAAAATGATAATTGTAACTCATGAGACTTTTCTCAGTATAAGGATAGTTGAAGGGAATATACACATACACACACACACATATACATACATATATATGTTTATACTGGAGGGTGTATGGGTGTATAAATACATATGTGAGTGTGTATATATGTGTACATGTATACATAGACAGAGGGCACAGGATCAGTTGAATAGGAAGGGATGATATCTAAAAAATAAAATTAAGAGGTGAGAGGGGAATATAATGAGAGAAGGAGATGGGGAGAGATAGAATAGGGTAAATTAAAGAGGCAAGAGAAAACTGTTACAATGGAGGGGAAGAACAGGAAGGTGAAAGGGAATGGGACAATCTTATTCTCATTGAATTTAAACTTACCCATAAATGGGAAAGGATTAGAAACCAAAATCCAATAATATGTTTGTTTGTTTTTATGAAAAACACATCTAAAACATAAAGATACACTTAAAGCTAAAAAGGGTGGGGGAGGGACTAAAGTAGAGTCTGTTATGCTTTAGCTAAAGTAAAGAAGGCAAAGGTGGCCGTCATGATCTTAAGTGCTGTGGGCTGCTCGGTGTCCAGCACTTAGCATGATTTGGAGACATGAATAAGACATGACCAGGCCATGTGGGTAGTTCAAGGAAGAACGATGAACTCCATTTATTGATTCTTAGAACAAGGTTTTTATAGAGCAGTGAGACAAAGGAAGGGGATTCAAGTTTTCTAATCATTACCTAGTCTGTTATACCTTGGAAGTAGCACAGAATAGATAATTTGATAAGGATTCCTTCTCTAGGTGCCAGAAAGTCTTAGAAAGAGCCAGTTAACTTTTTTCATATACAGTCACATTACAAAGGATGCTCTTGAGAGCTGGCTTCAAGGCCCAAAACCAAAGCCTCATCATCTGCACAGGAACTGACCACCTAAGAATTCAAATATTTTGGTTTTGAACAACTAAAGTCTTAGGGCAGAGCCTATTGGTCTCAGAACTCAAACAACATCCTTTTAAGTGTAACCCATATCAAAAGAACTCAGGAGCCAACTTGAGGAAAAGTCTCCTTTCAAAGAGGTCTTTGATATTCAGGTCCACTGATATAAAGGTAATTATCTGAGTCCTGGATCAAGCCTCTTTGGCTCCCAACCAAAATAGAGCTAATTGAATAAACAGGGAAAATACATTTTACTGAAAGGTACAATAAGCAATTCATCAATTTCAAAATAAAATATATATACCAAATGCATTATCATCTAAATTTTTAAAGAAAAAGTTACATGAGTTACAGAAAGAATTAAATAATAAGACTATAATAGTAGGAGCTCAATTTACCCCCTCTCACACCTAATTAAATTATAACTAAAAAATAAGTGAAAGAAGTGACCATATTTTGTGATACACAAACCTCACAAAATTACATAAAGCAGAGATGTTAAGTGAATTTTTTATTAACCATAATGTAATAAAAATGTTATTCATTAAAGAGACTTTTAAGCAAAGATTAAAATTATCTGAAAACTAAATAATTTAATCCTAAAGAATGAATGGGTCAAAGAACAAATCATAAAAACAATCAATAATTCATTAAAGATAATGATAACCGTGAGACAATATACTAAAATTTGAAGGAAGAAGCCAAATTAGTACTGGGGGGAAAATTTATATCTCGAAATGCTTTCATCTATAAAAGAGAAAAAGTGCTGATCAATGAATCAAGCATGCAACTAAAAAGAAAGTAACCTAGACAACCATCAAATTTAAAACTCTCAATTAAACACTAAAATAGAAACCATGAAAATCAAAGCAAAGAGAAACAAAATTGAAAGCAGTAAATGAAAACCAAAAATAAACCATTAGTTTACTTGACTTAAAAAGACAATCAAATTACCAGAATCAAAAATAAAAAGGGTGAATTCACAACCAATCAAGAAGAAATCAAAGAAATTATTAGGATCTATTTTGCCCAAATCTATGCCAATAAAATTGACAATCTAAACAAAATGAATAAATATTTATAAAAGTATAAGTTACTAAGATCTGGAACAGAAAACCAAAAACTTAAATAACCTTACTTTTAGAAAAAGAAATTGAATCAGCCATAAATGAACTCTCAAAGAAAAACTCTAGTACCAGATGAAGTTACAAGTGAATTCTACCAGACATTTAGAGAATTATTAATTTCAATACTACACAAAATGTTTTAAAAATTGGGGGCAATGGGGTCCTGCTAAATGCCTTCTAGAGTCACAACAGAGGGAGAAAACCATAAGCCAACATCCCTAATGAATATTGATACAAAAAAGTTAAATAAAATATTAGCAAGAGGTTACAGGAAAATAAACTTTCACCAGAAAGAATTTATAATAGGAATGCTGGCTCAATATTAGGAAATTATAAACAAAATCGACCACATTAATAACAAAAACAATAAAAATCATATTATACCAAGAGATGCAGAAAAAATATTTTTACAAGATATAACACCCATGACAGTTAAAAACACTAGAAAACATAGGAATAAACAGAGCTTTTCTTAAAATGAAAAGTAATATCTCTTTAAAATCAAGAACCAGCATTATCTGTAATGGGGAGAACTAGAAACTCTTCTAATAAGAGAGGCGGGTGAAGCAAGGATGTCCATAATCATTAGTACTATTGAATATAGTGCAAGAAATGCTACCTGTTACAATAAGACAATAAACAAAGGCAAAAAAAACTGATGACGACTTACTTAGAGAATCCTACAGTTAAAAAAAAACTCATTGAAACAATTAACTTCAGCAAAATTGCAGGATATAAAATAAACCCACAAATCATCATCATTTTTGTAAATTACCAACAAACTCCAGCAGAAAGAGAAGGAATAATTTCATTTAAAATAACTAAAGCTAGGGGCGGCAAGGTGGCACAATGAATAGAGCACCGGCCCTGGAGTCAGGAGGACCTGAGTTCAAATTCCACCTCAGACACTTGACACTTACTAGCCGTGTGACTTTGGGCAAGTTACTTAACCCCAATTTCCCTGCAAAAAGCAAAAAATAAAATAAAATAACTAAAGACAGCATAAAATATTTGGTAGTATACCTGGCTAGACACACAGGAACTATATGAATATGATTGCATATCACTCTTTACATAAATAAAGACAGATCTAAATAATGGCAGAAATATCAATTATTCAGGTGTGGCCCAAGCCAATATAACAAAATGAAAATGCTGCCTAAATTAATTTACTTATGCAAGCCCTACCAATCAAATTATCAAAGGATAACTTTATGGAACAAGAAGGCATAATAACAAAATTCATCTGAGAACCGAAAAGTCAAGAATATCAAGAGAATCAATGGAAAAAAGTGAGAAAGAAGGAGACCTTGCAGTACCAGATCTCAAACTATACTACAAAGCTGTAAGCATCAAACAATTTGATCTGTTGAAGCAATTATATATATTATATACAGAAGGAACAGTAACCTAATGATTGAAAAACCCAAAGATTCTAGTTATTGGGACAAGAACTCACTATTATGCAAAAAATACTGAAAAAACTGGAAAACAGTGTGGCAGAAACTAGATATAGGCCAACATCTCACACCCTATGGCAAAACAAGCTCCAAATGAATAGAAATAGAAAAGAAAAAAAGCAACAATATAAATAAATTAGAGAAGAATGAAAAAACATACTAGTCAGATCTATGGACAGAGGAAGAGTTCATGAATAAACAAGAGATAGAGGTGACCAAAGGAGGTCAAATGGACAGTTTTGATTATATAAAATTAAATTTTTTTGTACAAACATCAAAGTAGTTAAAATTAGAAGAGAACCTGGATGTTGGGGAAATAAATCTTTGCAGCAAATTTCTCTGATAAAGGTCTCATTTCTTCTTTTTTTCCCTTTTTTGGAGGGTGGAAGATAGGGCAATTGGGGTTAAGTGACTTGCCCAAGATCACATGGGCTAGTTTTGTGTTAAGTGTCTGAAGTCGGATTTGAAACTCAGGTCCTCCTGACTCCAGGGCTGGTGCTCTATTCATTGTGCCACCTAGCCACATTTCTAAGGTATGATTCAAATTTATAAAAATTAGAGCCATTCCCCAATTGATAAATAGTCAAAGTATATGAATAGTCAGTTTTCAAAGGAAGAAATCTAAGTTATGAACAGTCATATTAGGAAAAGAAAAACCTCTCTAAATAACTAATAATTAAAGAATCAAAACAACTGAGGTATTCTCCCCACCCTGACAGACAAGCAGAAATGTCAGAAAAGGAAAATGAAAAGTACTGGAGGGACTGTGGGAAAACAGGTACATTAATGGCTTTTGGTGAAGGTATTAAACTGTGTACATCCTTTGGCCCAGTGATGCTGCTAGTAGGTTTATATGAAGGGGATGATGTCAGAGAAACATGGGAAGATTTATATGAACTGATGCAAAGTAAAGTGAGCAGAACCAGGAGAATAATTTATACAATAACAACAATATTGTAAAGCAACTTTGAAAGGCTTAGGAACTCTGATCAATATAATAAACAGCCACAATTCCAAAGGATTCATGATAAAATGTGCTATCCACCTCCAGATAGAGAACTGATGGACTCAGAGTACAGATTGAGGCAATTTGTGGGGAGGGGTGATAAGGCTAATGCAGGAATTTATTTTGCTTGACTATACATGTCTCTAACTGTTTTTTAATCTTTTCTTCCCAGTGAGTGACAAATTGGGACATGAAAGGGAGATAATTCTGAAAGATGAGATGAAAATAAAATAAAATTGAATTTTAAAAAATAATCAAATGGGATAAGGTACTTAAAGTACTCTGTCAATTTTAAAGCTTCTTTTTTGGAGGGGGGAAGTCAAGGCAATTAGGGTCAAGTGACTTGCCCAAGGTCACACAGCTAGTAAGTGTGTCAAGTGTCTGAGGCCGGATTTGAACTCAGGTCCTTCTGACTCCAGGGCCAGTGCTCTATTCCAATTTTAAAGCATTTATAAATGTCATCTCTTAGAAGACAGGGAATCCACCTTTGTTTTTAGTGCTACAGGAAACTTTAGGTGAAGAAGTTCACTCTACCAATTCAGATAGAAATTATCACTATCATCCTATACATCCAATATGTTGCCAAGGTCTATCAATTTCACCTTTGTAACATCTCTTGAATATGCCCACTTCTCTCCTCTGACACAGCCACTACTCTTAGGCAGGCCCTCATTACCTCATACCTGGAGTATTGCAATATCCTATTGGTAGTTTGGCCTGCCTCATGTCTCTCCCACAGTCCAATCCATCCTCCACTCAGCCACCAAAATGATTTCCCTAATGTGCTGGTCTCATTATGTCATCCCTCTACTCAGGAAACTCCAATAATTCCCTATTGCCTCCAGGGTCAAAAACAAAATCCTGTTTGGTATTCAAAGAACTTCATAACCTATCCCCCTCCTACCTTTCCAGTCTTCTTACACCTTACTCCAAGACATACACTCTTCAGTCCAGTGACACTGACCTCTAACTGTTCCAGGAACAAGACACTCTGTCTCTTGGATCTGGGCATTTCCTCTGGCTGTAATGTTCTCTCTCCTCATCTCTGCCTACTGGTTTCCCTGGTTTCATTTAAATCCCAACTAAAACCTCATCTTCTATAGGAAGCTTTTCAAAATCCCTCTTAATTCTAGTACCTTCCTTCTTTTATTTCTGTTTTATCCTGTATATCCTGTTTGTAGGTATTTGTTTCCTTGTGGTCTCTTCTATTAGACTGTGAGATCCTTGAAAGCAGGGACTGTCATTTGCCTCTTTTTTGTATCCTGAGTGTTAAGCATATACCTGGGAAATAGCAGGTGCTTAATAAATGTTTACTGACTGGATAACTGCTCTCCACAGCTTATAGTCATTGAGAGTTGCCTAGATTACAAAGATTAAATGCCTTGCTCAGGATCTTATAGCCTGTACATGTCATAGACTGGACTTATATCCAGGACCTCCTGATTTAGAGGTCAATTCGGTATCTATTATGCCACTCTTGCTTATCTATTATTGTTATCAATAACAACCTAATCACATTGGAAATCTTATGTAACATAGCAAACAGAAATATCGTAGGTTAAAGCAATATGGCATAGTAGAAAGAACAGTGACCTTGGAGTCAGAAAAGGTCTGGTTGCAAATATAGTCCTTTACCTTAACCAGATTATTACAAATAAGCCATGTAATCTTTCTCTACATCAGTTTCTTCATCTTTAAAACTGGAATAATATCTGTAGTACTTTCTTTGATGGGTTGTTAGGACAATTAAATGATAATGCATATGAGGTATTTTACAAACCCTAAAGTGACATATATGTATTATTTATATGAAATTTTATTATTAAAGCAACAATTTCTAAGCAAAAGCATGTTACAGATTGCCCAGCTGTGAGAAAACCTAATGCTAGCACATATTCAAACTTTCACTATAAATTTATGAGGAAATGAAACATTGAAGATCATTTGGACATTTTGACATCAAGGTCCAGATGAGCCAATGACTCAGAGGAAGAAAAAAAAATGCTTAAATTACCCATTTTAATGATGCTTTGAATCACTGTGACTCAGAGCCTAGTCAATATTTCTAAAAACATAAATTTTCCTGACACTGGATTTCATATCATAAACCTGATATTATACTGTGGCCTGAGAATTTGACAATTATTTTTTATTTGAAGGAAAGATTAACCTTATTCCTAGGTTTCTGCTCAGTGAGACCTGATCATCATCTGGAAAGGGTCATGTATCTGTCTCAGTGTGGAAAAGCACCTGGTTCGATTCACTTGTGGTTCTTAGTAATTAAAAATCCCATCTACCTATGGGATACTTCTATTAGGGATAGATATTCAGGGTTGGAGCAGAATTAATTGAGGCAGCTAGATGGCACAGTGGATAGAGGGTTGAGCCAAGTCAAATCTGAACTTACTTACTAGCTGTGTGACTCTGGGCAAGTCATTTAAACTGTTTGCTTCAGTTTTTTCTACTATAAAGTAAGGCTAATAGCAGCACTTAATTCTTAGGGTTATTGTAAGGATCCTATGAGATAATATTTGTAAAGTGTCTAGCATGCAATATAGGGACTGTATACATGCTTGTCTACCCCTTCCCCAATTATTATGAGTTACTTCTGATTTAGGTCACTTTCTACTTTGATGATGATGATAATATTAGTGACTAATATTAATAAAGCAATTGGTTTACAAAATGCTTTAGTGTTCTGCAAACACTCCTTCCACTACACCACACATCTCCTTAAGTAAGTCAACCCTGGGACAGATTGTCAGTCCAAAAATTAATTCCTGTTTTGCTGACAATCAAAACTACCATAAAACCAAGCTGTTAAAAGGGATGTGAAATCTTTGTAATGGAAACACAACCTTCCAGAACAGTATTCTACTTACTAGAAAAGTATTATTATTTAAGGCATATAAACAACATGACTCAGGACTCCCATTGCAGCAAGGTAGATAGATTGATTATAAGATTCAGGTAATCAGTTCAGTAGTTCTTTGTTCATTCCAAACTAGACACAGCCATAGTCATAACTGATAGTAGGCTCAGGTTACACTAGCTAGGCCACAGAAGCCATAGCAAAACAAACAAGAATCAAGAATAGAAGGGCATTCCAAAAGCAAAGACTTACTTTTTCCATCCTTACTCCTTCCATCTCCTCATATTATATCTTTAGCCAATGGCTCAATTTGCTCCATCCAAAGACCCACAACACATTGCAAGGGGAAATCCTACTTATCACACATGTTCACTAAGACCAGAAGTTTTTTTTTCAAAGTTTTCCTCCCTTTTTTCCACTCCATTCTCTTCCTCCTTCCTTCCTTCATCTTCTGAATTAATTTCCATCATTATAATTAAAATAATAATTATATTTAAATTATGGAGTATATATGTGCCTATAACTCTTTGAAGGCAGAGATAGTTTCTTTTTTGTTTTTGTATCCTGAGCACTTATCACAATGTCTTGTACATCAAAACTAATTAATAAATTCTTATTGAATTGAACTTAGTATATGTGTAGGAGTAGATTTTGAAAATTTTTTTGAGACAGGGAAAAATAAATGTAAAATTATATATTTGAGAAACCCTATAGTATCCAATAGAAGGATGTGTAGGCCTTCCCCTCCTCCTTAACAAGGTTACACCTAGAACCCTTAGACAGTTGTAGTAGCAGTGGCTGCCCTCTCTGTGAACCCCTCAACTTGTCAGCACGAGTCAGGTGTTAGGAAGGTCTAGGTTCAAATGCACCCCGATACTATCTGTATGACCATGAAGTTTTCTGAATCTCAGGAAAATCACTAAGGCTACATATTAAGTTATATAACTCTACCGTGCTAAGTTATAACAAGGTCACTATTTGTGTAGAGTCTTTCTATCTCAGATAAGAGACATTAAGCATTGATGTGTATATTTATGCCCCCATCTGGATCTATATTTTATCTACGGTGATTTTTCTGAAACTTGTCCCCAAAGATAAGGAGGAGAACCTAGACTAAGGTAGAGGCAGTATGAGTGAAGAGGAGACAAGACATGATCTCTGCAGCCTTTTATAATTTGATCTCCAAACTTACCACTCTATTGAAGCCAAGGTTGCCAATGATTACTTACTTGCTAAATGATAGGATCATAGGAGCATAGAGCCAGAAGAAACTAAAAAAGCCATCTAGTCCCAATCCAGTCCTTTATATAGATAGGGAAACTAAGGCCTAGACAGGCCATGACTTGCTAGAAGTCACACAAGTCCTCCCTCTCAAAGGACTTAGAAGTAGTAGAGAGGAGATGGAAAGGGAGAGGATTTTAGAAGACATAGTGAAGAAAGGAAATAGGAGTGAATCTCTCCTCCACCCAGGAGCAAAAATGATTTTCCTAAAGCAGAAAGGTAACTCTAGTGGCTCCCTATTACCTTTAGGATTGGCTATAGATAGGCAAGACCCTCTATCTTGGGAAAAAAGAGAAACAAAGGCAATGAAGAAAGCAAGTCACCTCCTCTAGACCAAATCGAAACAACAGAAGTCCTGTCTTTCAGGATTCCCACGTCATAGAATTTTCAAACATTCTGTGAAGCACAGAATACCATCACCAACTGCAGCAACATTAATAGCCCTAACAAGAGAAGTCATCCAGAAAAGAGCTTAAGAAGATAATTACCTGATACAGCTGTCTCTCCTCAGTCCTTACACGAGAGTCTGCACTATGGCGAGATCCTTACTTTCTCATCAGTCAGAGTAATGGATAGAAGGAGGTCCACTTTTAAAGCCTACAATATCGAGGATGACCACCTGCATGATGATCAATCAGCATTTCTTGCCTTCTGTAAAGGGAGAGAACTATGTAGACTTGATGTCTCAACTTTAAAAGTATATTCTAAAATTGAACAAAGGATGCCCATTGACTTTTCAGTCTATGTTTATCTTAGGTTAACAGGTACTTGTTTATTTGTAGTTGCTGCACATTTGCCATTTCAAAGAACTCTGGAAGTCATTTTTATAGGGTTTTACAGAATGAGTGTCAAGTCCAAGAAAAGCTGCCAGTATAAATAAACCACATCTGCATGTTAAGTCTTTATCAACTCCAATTCAGATTTGAAAATCAAATGCAAACTTACTGCTTTATAAATAAGAAGTGCTTTCAAACTTAGGGCCTTTAAATTTTAAAAAGATTTTTTTGAAAAAGGTTCATTGACCTAGTAAAGTTGATCTAGTTTCTATTGAAAAAGAAAAGACAAAGAAAACAATGAACTGGTCATTAGTTGCCTTTTCTCTTCTCATCTTCTCTCAGATGGGCTCTTGGTTTTATTAGTACAATATTGTAATAAACACTAAAAAGGCCAGCTTCTTTGTAGCTTGTCTGCTTGAATTGATTTACCACTTTGATGTTTCATGTGAAATGACAGCTAATCAAGGATTGAGAGGGCAGCATGCATTTTCAAGCTGTCATAAGTTTTAAGGAAACTCTTGGCTAATAACTTTCTTCCCAGAGCTAATCAATCTATATGATGCAATCAAGTATGAAGACTTTGCAACTGTAAACCACTAAGTAAAAAGAAGTGATTATTGTTATTTACAAATTCTAGATAGCAGTTAGACTGTGGAAATGATTTTATTGATAACATTTTCCATTTTTCTTTTTAAAGTGTTTTTCATTTGATCATTGCTCCAGAGGGCAACTAATCACACTGAATACTGGACCTGAATTTAGGAAGCTCTTGAGTTCAAATTTCCCCTCAGACATTTACTGGTTGTATGGCCCCAGGCAAGTCACTTAATCTCTGTCTCTGTTTCCTCATCTGTAAAATGGGGCTAATAAAGCACCCACTTCCCAGAGTTGGTCTGAAGATCATATGAGGTAATAATTGTAAAGCGCCCCCCTCCTAAAATTGTAAAGCCCTTAGCACAGTGCCTGGCACATAGTAAGCACTATATAAATATTAGCATTATTGTTGTTGTTATTATTATTAATTGTTGTTAAGGGATATAAGAAATAGGGGTCAGTCACTCCCTTAGGAAACAAAACTTGAACTGAAGTGAGTGAAAGAAGTGTTTATTTACACTGCAGAGCAGATGCATGGTACCCTGTAAGGATGCATACACATAGAACAGAAGCTGAACTGAGCTTTTTATGGCTTAATTCCTCCTGGTCCCTCCCTTCAGATCTGGGACCAGTCCCAGCTCTTCCAGGTTATAATCATTCTAACCTACCCACTACATATTGCTCCTTGACCTGTTCCCTCCTCCCAAACATGGGTCAACATGGGTCCCCTGTTCAAAAAATAGAGGGATAACCTATACATGGGCATATAAGTTAATATGCATGAAGGCTATTAGACATGTGCAGTAGTTAGGTCTCAGTGACTGGGCATGAACCCTCAAGGTTGAGCCACACCTCCAGCTTTTCTCTCTCTAATATCCTTGAGCTAGGAGGCCATCATTCTTGCAATACAGAATGTGTTTATCTGTTAACATTGTATCCCTTAGCAAACCCCTTGTATGGCAATATCTGTGGAAGTAGGAGTTTATATATTACTAGACTATCTCCCAGGGGGACGGCAAACTGACTAATAATGCCCTGTCATCATTCCAAGTTATGCAAAGAACCTCACTTTGTTCTAGTGGTATCTTCTCCCAGTTACATACTAAAGCTAAAAACTCAAGTTTCAGATTATTCCCACTGAAGTATATACTTAATAACAGAAATTTGAGGAAACTAAAGACTAGAGTTAGGTAACTCTGGAGAAGCACTGAACTTAAAATCAGTTAATAATAAACAAAAGCACAATTGTACAAATGCAGAATGGAGGAGAGCCTTAAGGGTAACCCATTTACATTATATTTTCAAGCTTGCAAAGCAACTTCCTCATAATAGTCCTGTGAATTATGTAATATAAGTATCATTAGTTCCCATTTTATAGATAGGAAACTGAGTCTCTGAGAGGTTAGTTGTTTTGCCTAGGGTCACATAGGCAGCACTCAAAACCAAATTTTCTTGACTTCCAATGCTATAGGGCAATATCCCCTGTAGTATGCACATTAAGAATGTTTCGTATAAAAAATGTCAAAGTTTTAGTTGATTGCAATAGTATGTTGTAGCTGCCAAAAACTAATTTGAAAAACAAAACCCTGATGAAATCTAAGACTGCACACATAGAAGTGTGGTACCTGAATGAAGTAGGTGATAGTCCTGTTACTCCCTACTCTGGCTATCCTACATATAGAGTACCATGTTCAGTTCTGTGCTGAAGTATGTTAAACTATTTAATATTCAGAAGAGGGCAATCAGAATGGTGAATTAATTAATTAAATGAGCATTTATTAAGCACTTACTATGTGTAAAGCTATGTGCTAAATGTCAGGGATTAGACAATAGAAAGCTAAAATAGTCTCTGCTTTCCAGGAGCTCAGGTTCTAATTGAGGGAGACAGCATAAATGTACTGCTAGGAAGGTTTCAGCTTTGAGTCAGATGGGAAAGTCTCAAGGTCTTTCGGGTACATCAGCAAAGCAGATAGTAATGGCTCTTCTTTAACATCATTTCCACTGATAAAATCATATCAGTTTCTGACATTGAATCATTTGACAATGCCAAGGACTTGGTAACAATAGCTTTCTTTTCCATGTCTTTAATAGCTGTTGCTATAAAACCTACTGGAGCAGTTGATATGCTACATCTCCATATGAATTGCTTCCTAGGATGATGGCTTCAGGTAGTGGGCTGGATGGACTGTTATTCCAAAGACTGTTCATTAGGTTCAGGGTCCTGGTATGTCTCCATTAGGATCCAAGGGAGGTGGTCATCAAAGTGGTGGTGGTGGTCTGACTTGTCTGGCACATTCTATCTCTCCGTTAGGGTCCCTTGATGATTCAGGTAGTCTGGTTTGTCTCTTTTTTGAGTGGCAGTTGGTTGGGCAATTGATGGTGAATTCACTTGGAAAAGATATGGAAGATACAGAATGTGCTTATCTGTTAACATTGTATCCCTTAGCAAACCCCTTGTATGGCAGTATCTGTGGAAGTAGGAGTTTATATATTACTAGACTATCTCCCAGGGGGACGGCAAACTGACTAATAAGATATGGAAGAGACACAGTTGGGAGTAGACAGTTAAAGAAGTCATGTTAGCCATCTACAATATTTAAAAGACTATTGTACAAGGAAGGAATTGGATTTATACTACTTAAATGAAGAGGATAGAAGTGGGAACAAGGAGATGAAAATACAGGGACATATATATATATATAATGTGTATATATATATAATGTATGTATATATATAATGTATGTATATAATGTGTGTATATATATATGGAAAATTTTTATATACACATTTTTCTGTTCCTCCCTTAATCACTCTGCCTATTCTCCTTGAGTCCCTGGTTGGGTGGTATGGCCTGCCCAGTCATCCTGGGAAGAGTCTTGTTATGATTAGAATCCACTGGAGCATGAAGTTAATGAAATGCCTTCCATTGCATTCTCCCTGAAGTAGAATAAAGTAGTGAAAGAGAAATTAATCACTTGATGCTTAGTCACTGGTTATTCATCTACTACTTGTTGGGCATTTTGCCTGACTCAAAGACTCCCTCAAGGAGCTTATATTTTATCAGGGGAGACAAATTAGAAGACAGAAGAAGGTCTTTAAATATTTTTTAAAAATGATTGGTAGTAGAGTATAAATGAAAAAAAAGATGCAGTTTGTATAGGAGTTGAACATAAGAGCTACCAAAAAGGCCAACAAATGACTGAGGAATAAATATTTTGCTCTTAGTAAGTATGAGGCTAAAGAATATTTTTTTTACAATAACTTGCGTGGAGTATGTGGTGTTTATTTTTCTACCATGGCCAAAAACTTCCATTTGTGCTAAAAGTTCTGGGTGATTTTCCTTCTCAAAGAGCAGTATAAGGGTTTGATGAATGTCTCTCCAAGTCATCAGATGAGCATGAAGTAGACCTTGAAAAAAATGGAAGAAGGTCTTCAAGCTAAAAACCAAAAAAGAAGATGTATCTGAAGAAGCAGAAGAGAATAATCCCAATTCATTTCAGAAATATGTGGCAACAGAAGAGAAGAAATACCATTGAACACTTGTAGCTAAGTAATAGGTAAGAGGCTCTTCTAGTACAGAAGGTACTCAGACCCTATGAAGAAGCAGCCTCCTGTACCCTAAGGAATGAAGGTATGGTTTCACTACCCTCAGAAGAAAAGGTCATCCTGTAAAGAGCAGAGGGAGAAGGGAGTTGGTTTATTTCCTGCTAATTGGGTACCAATGTGAACCTGACATTAGTAACAGAGAAGCCTGCTCTCTTCTGTGGTGTGCCTCTGGGACAGAATGGATAAGCTCCCAAAGACTATTGGACCTGAAGACCACCACCTGCACTGCCTACTTCTGATAGTTCATGTAAATTCAATAAGGTTATTCATAAATTTTGAGACCGTTGTTTGTTATTTTAAAGTCCCAGACAAGGAGAGGAGAACTTCAGATGCATCGATATTATGGATTGAAGTTAAGGGTTTCAGGAGAAATAGGAAGCTTTGGAAAGTCAATAGCCAGTTAAGGAGATGGTACCTGAGAAGGAATAGATGGTGTAATG
This sequence comes from Gymnobelideus leadbeateri, assembly GCA_011680675.1. NCBI lineage: Eukaryota > Metazoa > Chordata > Mammalia > Diprotodontia > Petauridae > Gymnobelideus > Gymnobelideus leadbeateri. Next base: position 860,609 of record WOXC01009073.1, read on the forward strand.
TAGTGAATAGAGAGAGATGCTAGTTAGTTTTAGGGTCAGAAAGAACTAGGCTCAAGTGCACCCAGAGAGGAGAAAATAAATGAGGAATTTGAGAGCATTGAAATCCTGTCAGAGAAGTGTGATACAGTAGTGATAAATATTTCAATTATCGAGACAATTGTTAGAACTCTTGCTGTCAAAAGCAGAGCAGTTAATAATTTTATTGTTTTATATTAATGTTAATTTCATCTTTCAAAAAGTATTCAAAAGATATTCTGGAAATGTCTTTTTTTAAAAAATCCAACAAGGAGGAAACTGTCATTGAAGTAAAACAGTGGGAACTTTGAGGGGAAATGACCACTCTGTCTTTTCAGTCATTTCAATGAGGGGTCTGGCCTATGAGGACTGGCCTTTGAAACATGAAGAGACATTCTTTGTTGCCAATTCAGCGATTAGAACTTTAGAAACAAATTTCTACCATTGTAACTCAGGAGTTCTCACTATGTGATAAAGAAAAGCCTTTATGGTGGTATTGGAGTAGGAAGGATAGATAACAAGAGGCATAGAGAAGGAACTATAAAAAAGGATCTTTATGCTTCCGTCTTCACCTTTTGTGTTTTCCTCCCTGGCAGTGATTGAGGCAAGAACTGCTAGGAGTATCCAGGTGAAGGAAGGGTGTCAGCTGCCCTCTCTGTTACCAAGCTGCCAAGTATCCCTGAACAAATGGCGTCTATGTTTTTGCCTGAATGTTTATCCTTTCCTCATTTTAGATGAATGAGTATTCTGTGAAGGAAGTACCCAGGTGACTATTAAGTTTGATCCTTCAGAAAGGTTTCACCAGTCACTGGATTTGCTACATTAGTCAAGCTTGACCCAGTTCAACAGTGATTTTGCCCTGAAAGCAAAAAAAAAAAAAAAAAAGCTAACTGATGTCAACTAGCTGATCAATATTGGGGAATAAATCAGATTGGGACCTCATGAGCAACAGTATTAGAAAATCACTAACTTTCAGGGTTATTACAGCAACGTGAGGAAAGCAGTATCAGTTGACTTTCTGATGTCCCAGCCTGACATTGTGAATGGAATTTGGGAAAGGGAGGCCAGAGGCAGTGCTACCTTTTAGAGGAGAAGAAAACTAGTTATTCTGAAATGCATCCTAGATTTTTGAGAGAGCAACTTTCAAAGGGTTTTAAGAAAGGATAAGCAGCATTTCTTGGTCTAGAGTTCTGAAGGAAGTCATCCTAAGAAGGATACGATGTTCTTAAGACTGAAATTCTGAAGACATTTTAAACTGGGTTGAATGTGGCAAATGCAAAGCTGTCTTTCTCACTTGTCTCTTAACCATGTATACTGGCTCTGCACTTGGCACTTTGGGGATGATGAAACCCCTGACTGCTTCTAGGGGTATGTGGCTCAGAGATGAAGAGATGCACTTTGAGATAATGAAGCAAAGCTCTCAATGCCACTGAGCAGGAGAGACTATGACACAGTAGATCTTTAAAGAATGTCTCTCCTTTGGTCACTTTTGCCTTTTCTTTTCTCATCTAATGTTCTTCCCTCAGTGACTTGTCTTTCTATTCTTATCCTGGATGTGAAGTCTCTAAACAACCTTCAAGCTTCGGAGGGGAGGGAGCAGGGCTAGTGCCCTTCCTCCCTTTTCCTCCTTCCCCTCAGCAAAGATGAAACTACTTCAAAAAGTATGCAAGAACAAGGGCACCCAACCAAGTGAACTGGAGCCTGAGCCCTTGGATGCCCTTTTCATTTTGTTTTTCTTGTCCTGCATAAGTCACTGAGCCTAAACCCAGGCTTAGAGGCAACCTTGTGAGCTCAAGAGGTCCAAAGATACTGTGTCCCCTCATGGAGCTGACTGGCTATAGGAAAAGCTTCTCTATCAGAGAAAGTGACCACCAACCAGAAGACCACCAAGCCCTAGCCTGACTTATTGGTGGACATGGACTTTGTGGGAATGTGCGGAGCTGAGGTAAAATATAATAAGCCCTATTTAGCAGTCCTGAAAATAGCTTTATGTTCTGATGTGGTTTATATATCATTCTCCCCAGGGAATGTTACAGCACTTATGTTAAGTCACTTATTCTGTTTTGAGACTTTTTTTGTATTTTGTATGATTATTTCTTTTGTGTATAAGAAATAAAGATAATTTTTGGCAGGAAGAGGGATGGCATTAGCAGTTTGGGGAGGAATCAGGAAAGGCTTCTTGTAGAAGCTGGCTAACTTTGAAGGAAACTAAGGATGCTAAGAGGTTGAAGTTAGGAGTGAGTACATTCTGGGCACAGAAGGAGCCTGTGCAAAGACAGGCGAATGGGAAGTGAAATAGCAAGAAAGTCAGTTTGGCTGGACCAAGCCTATCTAAAAAGAAGTTATAAAGCTGAAAAGGTATTTGAGAGTCAGGTTGTGAAGTACTTTAAAAACCAAGCAGAGGAGTTTGTATTTTATCCTAGAGCTAATGGGAGTGGGGGTGGGGGAAATGTCACTGGAATTTATTGAACAGATGAGTATTATGTTCAAGGTGCTAAGTATTATGTTTAAGGAAAATCACCTGGGAATCTATGTGGAAGATAGATTGTTGAGGGCAAAAAACAGATGCAAGGTGACTAATTAGGAAATTATTGCAATGGTCCAGAAAAGAGGTGATGAAAATGGTCTAGTGTGGTGACTGAGTGATTAGAGAAGAGGTCAAATGTGAGAGATGCTGTAGATGTAAAATCAATAAGACTTATCAATTGATTGGATATGAAGATAAGGAAGAATGAAGAGTCGAGAATGACTTCAAGGACGTGAACTGGATAATTAGAAAGTTGGTTGTATCTTCAATTGAAAAAGAGATGTTAGCAAGGGGGTATGTATTGGGTAGAGGAGAGGAGGGATGACTGGAGTGAGGGGACATAACTGTTTTAGATATGTTGGGCTTGAGACACCCATGAGACATCTAGTTCAAAATGTCCAACAGGTCACGAGGGAGACGCAGTTGTTTCAGTCATATCCAGCTCTTCATGACCTCATTTGGGATCCAGAGATACTGGAGTAGTTTGCCATTTCATTCTGCAGCTCATTTTACAAGTGAGGAAGTGAGGCAAACAGGGTTAAATGACTTGCCCAAGGTCACCCAGCTAGTAAGTGTCTGAGGCTCAATTTGAACTTAGGAAGATGAGTATTCCTGATTTTGGACCTTGTACTCTATCCACTATGCTATCTAACTGGCCAGAGAGAGACTCTAGGACTCTCATATAGAGATCTGGGAGTCATCTGCATAAAGATCAAAATCAAGCCCACAGGATATCGTGGGGACATCACTTAGGAGTACAGAGAAGAGAAGTCAGTTAAGGACAAAGCTTTTTACTATTTAAGCTTTCCACAGATGTCTTCAGTTTTTTTTTCCTTATCTGGTAAGTGCTTGTTGAATTCTATAGGCAAGGATGTAAAGTTCATTCAACAAGCATTTATTAAACAATCTCTTTGTGAAGAGCACTGTGTTAGGCTGAGAGAAATGCAAAATTTAGATCAGATAGTGCTTCCGGGAGCAATCAGGGAAAAATTGGTGTGTCAGTCCCTGGGGGTGGCAGAAAGGCATGGGAGAGGAGTGGGGAGATAGGGAGGGAACATTAGCTTCACTATAGAAGTAGGCCTAACTAGACTCTGAGAAGGAAGTGACCTCTGTTCTATAATCTCAAGACTAATCTTTTATTAAATGTGTTGTTGTCACAATGTCACAGTTTGATAAAATGCAATTCATCTTTTTTTTTGTCGGATAAACCTCCTCACTTTTGCTAAAAACATCAGAGTTGTAAGGTTTGAAGTTTACTAGTGAAACAAAGTTTCCTTTTCCTACATACTATCTCTTCATGTTATGAAAAGTTTTAGGTTTTAGAAATTTATGTTGGAATGTGAAGTAGGTTTTGTTTTCTCAAGGGACCCTCTATTGTATTAATCCTAATTCGATAAACTACTTTATTTTTATAAAGTATATTTTTATAATTTTTTATATTTATTAAATGACTACTATGTATGTTAGCATGTAAGCTCCTTGAAGGCAAGACTGTCTTACTTGATTATATTTCCATCCCAGTAATTAATCCATAAAAATCCTATAGTAAGTGCTTAATAGATGCACTCTCTCTCAATCTCCCTTTCTCTAACATTTTCTCTCTTCCCACTACTCCCCATCTCTCTTTCCTTCCTTTAGGCATCTAGCTATCTACAAGGCACTGTGCTTAGTGCTGGGGTATAAGGTGACACAATGACACAAAAGTAAACAGTCTCTGCCCTCAAGGAGCTTACATTTTTGGGGGTGAAGGTGAAATATGCAACATCTAAGTCAGTTAACAAGCATTTATTAAATGCTTATTATGTTCCAGGCATGGTTTAAGCTCAGGGCATGCAAACAAAGGCAAAAACAGGTCTTGCTCAAGGAACTCACATTTTAATTGGACAAGACAATGTCAGAAGAAGGTTTCTTTCCTTCATTATCCTCTGCTGATGACGAACTCCAGTCTTCTCTATCCCCATAGTAACTTTGTGTGGATTCTTTCTCCTTTGCCCATGTATTTTAAAAAATTTATAGTAGTTTAGTTTTTATAATCTTTTCTATTCTTGGGACATGGGGGATGGTGCCTCTGACTCAGATCTTTCTTCAGTTCTTCCCTCTGACCTGGAACTAATACCAAGACCGCCAGCCTCCTGTAAGTGTGCACAGACAGTGGTGTCCCACTCCATTGCTTCTGCAGTTACTAGGTATGTGCTGGTTCCTTCTGGGACCCCTCTGCCACATCTCTTCAGCACAGCTGGGTCTGGCATTCCTTGTCAGCAGAGACTTCCTTGATCTTCTCCAGTCGCCCAACTCTCCTCATCATCCCCAGGGTAAAAGTCCCAGTGGCTGGGGCTGAGGCAGCCTCCCAACCCAGCTAGGCCCAAGGCTTGCTGCTTGTTTAAGCAAACCTAGGACCTAGCCTGGAGGTGTTTACTCTTCACAAGGTCTTCTCCAATTATCCTAGGAGGACCTTGTTCTGCCCCTACTCTTATTTATTTTTACTGTTCAATGTTTGCTCTGAGGCACTATTTCATCTTTTATAGGAGGAAATCTCAACAGCTTGGAATTTTCTGACCTACTCTGCCATCTTCCCAAAATCCTCTCCCTGAAATCCACTATTATTCAAAGTTACCAAGATTGCTGCTAGGAGAGCATCTGGATCTTTAGTTCTGGACCAGATAAGAGAAATCCCTGAAAAGGGAAGGCATTAGATGCCTTTGCTTTTAGAATAACCAGTGCCCCTTAACTGAACAGAGCTAAGTCTTAGATGACACTTAGGCAAGAAAGGGACCAGGAGACATGAAGAGGATGGACATCAGCATTTACAGTTTTATAACTGATGTCTTTTTTTTTTTTTAGCATATTTTATATATTAGATAGAAAAGTTATAGGTCAAAAATCCATATTGAGTTTAGAGATGTTATTAATTTTTATATTATTCTTAAAAATAATTCCCTGAAGTTAATTAATAAGTTTTCCTGATATGATTTGGTTCTTCTGTGGAAAAGTTAAGGTTAGAATGGATTTTTAGCTATAACAACTGACATCTTAAGAGTGGACCACAAACTATTTGCCATCAGGAAAGAGGATCCCGGGACAGTTTACCCCTGACAGCTAGATGGTAGTTTGTAGCAGCTGCTGTCATATGTGATCTATCTAGGGCAAAATTAACCATGACTTCATCTTTCTTGACCTCTCTGTGGTATCTGACATTATTGACTAGTGTAGAGGTCCAGAAAACCTTTGTGGCTTTCTGGGTTTAACCTTTCTCACTATTGATTGTCTCCTACTCAACACACAATCCCTCCTCCTACCTGGAAACTATTCCATTCACATCTCCTCCTCCTCATAACTAGAATAATACCTTGACTTCATCTGTATCCCTAACCTTACCTTATGTACACACGGTGTCCTAAAAGTCTTAGTGCAGCATTAAGCTTTAATATTTTAATAGCTCCTCAAACTTTAAATGGCACTAAGACTTTTGGAAGACCTATATAGATTACTGAGGGGCCTGGAAGTCCCAGTCATTGATAGTCAAGGATGCATGAGCATTCTCCTTCTGTCATGTCTTGAATATTAACACAGTGACCAGCACATAGTAGACTCTTAATAAATGCTTGCCGATTGATTAATTGATCATGGCTTTAAGGCTCCAACAACATTTGGTGTTGCATTCTTTCCCTGCTCTCCTTCTGCCTGCTTTGGAAATGTTAGTTGCTATCCCAGTTTAGGGATGGGATGCTATACTAATGTCTTTCCCTTGCTTTCCCTGACTTCTACTCTGTGTATCCAATCTTGGGTGTCTCTATTTAAAAGCTGGGAAAACTTTTCTTAAATGTTCCAAATAAAGTCTATTGTTTTCAACATAGGGTGGTTGGTCTAGTTCTGTGAAGCCCCATTTAAGTCCCAAATGGACTGAAAAACCCTCTTCTTATGTATTCTCTCCTTCTATGCCTTAAGAGATACCACACTCTCCTGGTTTTTCTCCTCTCTCTTTAACTCCTTTTTACTTTTTTTGCCTCTGCCAGTTCAGTTCATTAATAATACATATACATATGAATTGAGAGAAAGGGATGCAAGAGATGTTGTATTGGTAGGATGGGTAATACTTGGCAACTGATTAGATATGGGGAATGGGTGAGAATGAAGAGTCAAGAATGAATGCTGGGTTCCCAAAGTAGGGAAGTCAGTGGGTTTTTTTCCCTTGGTTTTTTTCTTCTATCTCTATGCTCTTTTTTGCCAATCTCAGTTAAGAAGAAGCAAAACAGGATAAATACAATGCATATGTCAGAGAAATGGGCCCATTTCTAAATCCAGAGAGCTTGTCATAATTCCTGGAGTCAGAGATCCTCTGGGAATCTCTGGGGGCACCGTGTAATCGGCCAATTGTTAGATGAGAAGGTGAATCACATCTTGCCTCTTCCTATGACAGCTAGTCATAGGGTTTGTCACTAACATACCTGCTCTTATCCTCTGACTGTTCACAACTCCACTCCTCCGTCTTCTATGTAAGCTTCCAAAATCTCCTCTTCTGAGCCAGGCTTTGGACTGTCAGGGAAGTTATAACCTAACCGTGCTCAAGTACCAACAGTGATAGAGTCAGGTGCCATTGGGAAAGTGCCCTTCCCCAAGCCCAGCATACTGATCCCAGTCTCTTGCATCACCCCCCTTGGAGGGCAGGATCTGTGCTCTGGGAAAGTCAAAGCTCCTTTATCAAAGACTAAGCATGTACAATCTGTACCAAAGACATCTTTACATTATCTTTGCCAACCAACCAACTCCTGTTTCTGACTTCCCCATTACTTTCAAGGATACTACCATCTTTCTAATAACCCAGGTTATTAGAAAGGTATACTGCAAGGCTTCTTGGCTCCCAAAAGATCTGGTTGGTGTGATGGAAATTTTAAGTGTTAACTCAAATCTCCTCAGGCAGCTCCAACTAGGCAGGTATATTGAGCACATGACAGACCTGGGTTCAGCCTCTGCCTCTGACACTAGTTGTATGGCCTTGGCAAGTCATTTAACCACTCTGTGTCTTAATTTCCTCATCTGTAAAATGGGCTAAAATAGCGCCCATTAGAGGGTTGCTCTGAGGATCAAATGAAATAACACATGTAAAGGCTTTCCCAACCTTAAGGCACTACATGAGTGATAGCTACATCAGTCCCACTAGTGCCCAGGCCTACAAACCCATGCTGTGGTTCGGATTCCCTCAAGATTCTGGTTGCCCTCCACTGGATTTGCTCCATCATGTCAGTTTGTGGAATGTCAGGTCAAACCATTAAGGTTTAGTAACCAGAACTGGAGAACTGGACATAATGTTCCACAGAGGCTCTGACCAGAGCCAAAATACACTTGGGATTATCATCTCCTCCATTCTGGACAGTTTGAAATGCTGAATTGTTAGGTCCCTGACAGGCACATTGACTTTCCATGTTGCCCTGGCCTTTGTGTCCTAAGGTTGTTCTTTCATCGAGCAGACAGGGGATTCATTTGTAGTTAGGTTTTACCTTACTGCCTTCTTGGCTGGTCACAGCAGAGCAGAGGAACTCTGTGATGTGAATACAGATGCTTGAAGCTTATGTCTAGAGGCAGCCATAAACTTAGATGCATATGCAAGGGCACTGTTGGAATATCTTATTAAAGATTTAAAAATAGTTTAAAAAGAAAAAGAAAAAAGTTCTTCTATAATCTTATGATTAAGGAGAGGGGAAAATGCAAAAATGAGAATTGAAATCTCTTCTTTTGGTTTTCCTGATGCATCCATTTCTTGTCTCCTTTTCAGAAAAGATTGCATGGGTTATTTTCTTCTCTAGGATTTAAAAACATCTTTCAATGCTTTCCTGATTGACAGAGCTAAGATTTACTATGCAAACTGAATGAGAGTTCAAAAACATTTTCTACTCAGTCCTTCTGGATTCCTCTGATGTCAGTGAAAGCTGGAGCAGGGTGAGCAAGTACAGTAGCTTCTCCAGTGACCATAGCCATGACAAGTTAAACCTGATTTGGGATGTTGCAACTATTCTACTACAACATGCCAAATGTAATAAGTAAACATGGGCACAAGCTACCTCCAAGAGGCTATTGCCCACATTTAATTATGACCTGCTCTCAAGTCTAAATACAGACACCCAGAAAGTCACAGAATCCTAGAGCTACAGGAGACTCCACAATTTGTCCATTTTAGCTAGCATCCTTATTTCACAGATAGAGAAACTGAGACCCAGAGAAGAAATCACATGTATAGATTTATCATGAAATTCTGTTAAGAAATCTTCAATGGCTTCCTACTGACCCAAGTTCAAACTCTATCCTGACATTCAAACCTGTCCATTATTTGGGACTATCCTGTATTATTTTTTAAATTGGCATGTCCCAAGAGTCTTAGTGCAGTTTAAAGCCTTTAAAAAAAGCTTTACCCTTAAAATTTTTTTACTACAATTTTTAGGCCTTTCTGTATTACTCCCCTCTATGTATATTCTACATCAGCCAAACTGGATACTCTAAACCCAAAACAAATGGAGCAGGTGAAAGAGAAAAAAAAAGAGCATTGAAGAAATAAGGGTTTGAGCCTCTGGATCAATTTATTAAGCAAATCATGTAAAGTGCCCAACAAATTGGGACTAGGCCCCTTCCTCAGCTTAGGGCTAGACTCCTGAATACAGGGGGACACAGACTTCTATACATTAAAAACAATTAATCAAATAAGACTAATTAATTAAAAGGAAACAACACAACTTTAGGTAAACTGATTTCTAATTGGATGGAAGATTAGGACTTGCCAAGTTGGGAAGAAGGGGAAAACAAACAGGTGTAATTCCCTGAATTTAGAAAAAGAGGTGTCCCCCTCTCCCCAGGTATTTGTAAACAATCAAAGAAACATAGAAATAATAACATTGATTTGTATGGAGTCATTTATCAGATAAGATATATGGGTTGCTTGAGATGTACAATTATGAGAAAACTCCTATCAGTCTTTGAATCTGACCAGTTTTCTGGTCAGTGTAACCTAGGTATTCAGTAAGGACCTCTAAGTAGCAGTTAGAGGTGATCCAATTTCCTAATTTTGAAGGGCTAGATTAAAATTATACAATAAGGTTTTATTTCAGTTCCTACAGTTTGTATTAACAATGCAATATTCACTATGCCTATGGCAATTATAAATAGGCTTATGTGGTTATTAATCACAAAATATATCAGTCTCTCTATATGGGGGATAAAGCCAGAGAATTTATTAAAATATCAAATAACCGAGTCCCAAAACCAGAAAGTCAAAGCCATCAGGGTAGTTATGAAATTGGCACAAGTAGTTAACATAGTAAACAACCACATTCTTAAGCCTTCAAAACAGAACAGGCTACTTCAGGCAAAGGTCCTTCTCTCCCGACTCTCAGCAACTGCTCAGCGTCCAGGAAGTGTGCTCACAACAGCTCCGGCCCCCTGCAGTTCCAGTTCCCGGCAGCCCCCAACAAGAGTCCTTAGCAGAAATTCTGGCTGGCTTAAAAAGAGATTTGGGCCTCCACCTCTACCTCGGCAGTTACTGCTGTTGCTGTGTCCACCAACAGTCCCCAACGGAACTCTAACTCTTCTTCCGCTTCCTCTTGCCCCTCCCCTTCCTGCTATGTCAGCAAGTCCAATGGGGAATGGAAGATCTTTAAATCCCATAACCCTTACACAGTTGAATAAAGTTTCTTCACAAGACTGAATTTGGACTAGAGTTAAGTCCAGAACTGAGTCACAACATGGAGTTAATGTGGTTCACTCAATTCCCACAATTAACCACTTGCTGTCCTAATCTCAATTCCCTCACACAGATGCTATTCTTTCCTACCTTCACACCTTTATTTAGGCTGTTCTCAGCACTTGGAATGTCTTCCCTTCTCTTCTTTGAATTCCATCTTTTAAAATCCAACTGAAATGCCATGTCTTCCATGAAAATTTACCCGGTACCTGTGCCTACTGAATTAAGAACTTCCTTTCTCACCTCACATATTGGGGGGGGGTACATTTTAAATAATATTTTATTTTTCCCAATTACATATAAAATCAATTTTTGATATTCTTTTTTAAAAAAGTCTTGAATTCCAAATTCTATTCCTCTCTCCCTTCCTTTCTCCCACCCTGAGACAGTTAGCAATCTGATATAGGTATACATATATAGGTATATGTATAGGTATACCTACATACCTATACATAGGTATAGATATATTTGCATATCTTTTTTTTAAGAAATCGTGTATTTGTAAGCATCATTTTATCATTCATGAATTTTGCATTATGTTTATTTTTATATGTGTTACATCCTCCTCCTCATTGTAAGCTCCATAGGAATAGGGTTTGTATCTTATCTAAATTCTGTATCTCTCCAGGCACCTAGCACAGTGTACTTTACAGAGTAAAGAGTATTGAAGAAATTTGTTGGACTGACTTGAAATGATTTAGCCAAGGTCACACTGAGTTAAGTGGAAGACCTGATTGTTGATATAGTGATCTTTTCACTATGTTCTGGCTATGCCCATTATACCATGGCTTCCTCTCCTTTCTAGGAGATAGAATTGTAGAAAATGTGTTGTTTTTCTTAAAAGGTGACATCAACCATGCCTAATACTCTGTACCATTGGGAAAAGGGAGTGGTTTCCCAAATCAGAATTTCAGAAAGTCATAGTTAAAAACACTGCAGTTTTGCATTCACTTTAAGTGTTAAAGTCTGTGGAACGAGAGGAAGATCAGAGAGCATCCATGGCAGATAGCTGAGAAGAACATATTGATGATTTTTGACATACTAGGGAAATCTACATGCCACAGATCTCTTAAGAGGGTAATCAGCTTAGATCAGTCTTTCTTTCTAATAGATGTACTTGATTTTTATCATTACCCACAAGTATAACAATATTACCGGCAAACAAAAACTGTACTTGTTTTCTCACTAGTTAACTCTTAATTCTTGAATTAGGTAGGGAAGAAATAAAGATCCAAATGATCTGTGCTGGGCAGTATGAAAGCAGATGTGTTTGCAATGTTCAGTTAATGTGCTGGCAGGTGGTCTTTCCATTTACATCCATTTGCAGCAGGGTTGTACTTGGTCACAGTACTTATGCCAACTCACAGAGCTCAAAGAATGGGGCCAGAGAGTACTTTCAGCTTGGCTCTGATGCTATAAAGGGCCCCTGATTCCTGCACAAACTATATGCTTGGTTGGAGCAGAAGGTTAGAGCCTTGAACTAGTCACCATAAAGCTAGAAATACTTATTTTCTTTTCCTGCCTGTAGCTAGCTCAGGTGAAAAGGCTTTTTTTTTTCTATCATCTGTTTCTGGCTAGAATTCTCTCTTATATTATTTAAAAATCTACACTTTTATTAGATTATCTCTTTCATTTCCCTGCTTTTTTATTTTTTTAATATTCCTTTTTAAACATTTAACTGACTAGATGATTTCTCAATTTCTTTCCAACAATAAAATTTCATAATTATTTGACTAATTTCATCAAATAATATTTCTAAAGTACCACCTTAACCTTATTATCTATCTTCTTGCCTTGTCTCCTAAACTAAATCCCTAGAGACATAATGCCTTAGACACGGGTGGGAACCTGTGGCCTCAAGGCCACATATGAACTTCTAGGTCCTTGGATTTGGCTTTTTGACCGAGTTCAAGTTTTACAGAACAAATCCTTTTATTAAGGGGATTTGTTCTGTGAAGTTTGGGTTCAAAGGGCCACACTTGAGGACCTAGAGGGTCACAAGTGGCCTTGATGTTACAGGTTCCTACCCCTGCCTAAAAAAGTCATGGAATAGTAGAAAGACCCTTGGATTTGGAGTCAGGAGACCTAGGCTTTGACACAATGCTTGTGTGATATTTAGAAAACCCTTTGATTTAGGTAAAATAGATGACCTCTAAAGTCCTTTACATTTCCAAACATTTGATACTATGATATGTACAAATTAGAATCATATCCTTTGAAAAAACATACAGGAGGATAAACAATCATCATGGGAATAAGTTATGGAAGGCTTACTGGAGAAGGTGGCATTTAGAAATAGGAAATAGAAAGCTCTTATATTTATAGCCTCTATTATCAAGTGTATCTGAAGCTCTAGCATAGGCTTCATTATCATGTCATCTCTGAATGGCTAAAATGAAAATTTGAAATACAGGCATTTCTTTGTGTGTTTGGTTTGATGGAGAGCTCAGTCAGCTAATACTTCTTAGGAAAATTATGAGTTCTTCGTATTAAGCATAAAAGCATTTTGTGAACTTTCATGTAGCAGAGGGGGAAACTAAGATTCTTGTCACTTTCTCACTGTAGATTTATTTTTGCAGAGTATTGCCAATGAACTTTTAGAAAAACCAATAGATGATTCAGTAAATGAAACTAAATAAAAAAGAAAGGCTGAGTTACAGGAAAAGGAAAAGCAGTCACAGAATTAGGAAAGGTCAGGAAAAGAAAAAGAATCATAATGTAATATGTTAATGAGTTTGGAGCTGGAGAGGATCTGTCCTAAGCAAAATGTCAAAAGTAGGCAAAAATTCCTTCCTGCTTCCTTGTTCTGTGCCCTTTTCCATACATGATGGCTCCTCTTAATCCTCTCTTTTCATCAATATCCTTATGTTCTTTCTGCCTTTTCCCTTATCAAAACTTGCTCTCAGGAAAGAACATGATAAATGAACGCATTCACAATTTAGATGTTAATACCACTAAGGCCTAAAGCCTTAGCTTATGGATTCCATTTGGCTTATTTGAATTAAAGTCAATATACATTTGTTAAATGCATGTTATGTGCACAGTATAGTACTAGGGTTGGGGATACAAAGGTAAACAGGACATAGATCTTGCTCCCAATCTAAATGGAAAAGAGGCATGTACAAAAATAATTTTGATACAAAGAATGGGGACAAAAGTACAAAGAAGGCTGGGCAAAGTACTAGGAGAAATGGGAGGAGGGGGTAGTCACTTTAATTTGGAATCAAAGGGATGAAGCTCTTATACCATAAAATCTAGTAAGGCTTTTCTCAGGAAACAGGCCCAAGTTCCCCTTCATTGGAGATCATATGATTTACAAGGGCTCAAAACTCAAAGCAGTAGGGAGTCACCCCTCTCCTCAGTGACATCTCAGAGTAAGATATGCCAAATAAGGACAGAAGTGCTTTCTCAAATGTACATTGGGTGGTCTACTGTTTCCTTGCTCTGGTATTTGAAGTAGATTGCCGCTCTTAGATTGTGCACCTCACTTCTAGCTAATGGAAAAAAAAGGTCAGAAGGAGGGGGTGGGGAAGAATTCCACTGTAGGGCTTTGTAATTTCACCATTTCCTTTTGTAAACTGCTTCTCTTCCCTGACTATTTGTCAGGAGGGTGGCTCTTTCTTGAGATCATAATAAACCATTCTTTTCTGCTTCCTACCTTGAGATGCCTCTGAGTATTATTTGGGTAGGATTTCTGGTGCACAAGTTTTTGGGGTGCACATACTCTTATTGTGGAATTTCAGAAATCAGTAAAATGGAAACAGGTTGCAGAGTCATGATCTGTGAATTCCTGACAGCCCACCATATGCCATCTTACATCATTATTCCTGAGGTTGATGTTGTTTAAACATATGGTATTGTGACTAAGGCAGCATATAGATTTACTAATAATTCTCTCCAGGACATTTTGAGAAAACAAAATGTTTTCCCTATTTAATTTTCCCTTTTCTCCTTCCTCTCCCCCTGCCCAATTTTCCTTTTTCTACTTTGAAACAGCCACCACTACCTTATAGGGGATCTTTTTCATGATTCCTTGCTCCAGTTGAAATAGGTTAAATTAAAAAAGCAAGTTGTCAGCACCATCCACATGAGAAGCAGCTAGTCATAGAACTCCATATAGGACTGCTTACAACTGAATTACCAGACTGCCATTATGGGCAAACTGAGCAGACCAGTGGTGAAAGATTTAAGGTGGAGGAAGAACAAAAACCCTTGCCAGTAATAAACTACTGTGGAACTTTGTGGCATACCTGGGTCCAGGTTTCAGAAAAGGCATACCTTCATTGTTTGGGACCCTCAAAAGTATTCCCTGATATAACCATTTGTCTGTGTGTCCCTCCCAATACACTGGCCCTTTGGAAAGTGGTCAGGGGCCTTGTCTAGTGTTTGCATTTCAGCTCCACAGTTCATACTATGTACAAACTGTGAGCTGTGGCTGAGTACCTCTAAGGTGTCAATCTTCCAGTATGGATAAGTCTATGACAAAGTCTTTCTGAGAGAACCCAAGTGATATTTCTGATACAGAATTCTTTGAGAGGCCTCTGAGAGTCCCATATATAACATATATAAGGTGGGAGAAAAGAACACATAGGCCTTACTTCTGTACTACCATCACCCAGATACCCCTCTCTACTTTTCTTATTTAATTCAGTATCTAATTTGTCTTCTATGGTACAGAGTTTTAGTGTTGTACAAGGCCCTATTCTTTCCCTCACAGAAGTGAGCAGACTGCCAGGTTCAGCTCCACCCTCCCCCAACCTCAGCTCTCCTTCATGGAGGTGGGTGGGCTTCTGGGTCAGGGAGACTTGGTGCCTGTGGAAATTTCAAGGTGTGTGCTAACCAGTCACTGATTGTGGCCTCTGCAAGTTTCTGCTTATGTAATACCTAGCTGTTGGCCGTGTGGCGTCCCTTTAAAAGCTGAGGCTTTACCTGAGATCTCTGCTGTACCACCTGGGATGGTGGGATGGTAAATTGTCAGCCCGCCATGTGCTGATCAGCCAACATGGCATAAAATGAAGGGTTCAATTCTAAATTGTTACTTGCGTCTTGCTCTCATTTTCTAGGTACATCATTAGGACTTTGGAATAAAAGAATTAAAGCTAATTGTAGAATCTGATGCATAATCAAACTGAAGTTAGGACAGATATTTCAGGGAGCACTTTGCAGGAACATTTAAAATCATACTACATAGGTGTTCACCTATTCTACCCACTTGGAAAACTGAAAGGGTTGGCTAAAGGGTTCAAAGTACAAAATTAAAACTTAAAAGGAGAGAAAATCCTAGATATGAATGTTGCCATTCAATAGTCAGACGATTTCTCTCTGTCTTTGTCTCTCTCTCATACACACACCCAGATAAATAAGATTCCTAGTTCACTCTAAAAACAAATTGAAGAGAAAATAAAAATACTTTCTAATAATAATCATAATTTAATAACTGAGATGTGGCATTTTATGGCTTACAAAGTCACTTACAAATGTTATCTCATTTGATCTTCACAATTGCCCTGAAAAGTAAGTACCACAGACACTGTTGTCCCCATCTGAGGTTTAAGGGAGGTTGAGTGTTTAAATGCCAAAAGTTGGATTTGAAGCCAGGCCTCTCCAAGTTCACCCCAGAAGAGAGCAAATAACTTATAAGAAATACGAAGATTTGAACTCAAGTCCTTTGAGCCCAGGTCTCTATGTATATCTCACTGCCTGACCATTTAGGAGGGCATTATTATAATCTCCTTAAGGACAGTTCTATCTCATTTTTGTTTGTCATTCAGTGTCTAGCACTGAATTAAATGTTGAATGAAGAAAGGGAGGAGGAAAAGAATGAAGGAAGAAAAGAAGGCCCAAAGAGGTAGCTGTCACAGAAATTGAGATCTAATACTGTTGAGGTTTAGGGGTGCTGGGACCCTGAAATTCAAGGGCAAGTGACACAGGTCCTGCCTCAAATTAATTCGACTCAAGTCTTCTTTGAGTCAAAGACAAGGCTTATTAGAATATGATCAGTGTGGGTGAGATTTTAAGAATCCACACTATTGGTCAGATTTTAAGAATCTGAGCATTGGCCAGACTCTTAAGGAATCTGAGCATTTGTGATGACTTTATTGACAAGTGGGCCAGACCGAATCTGAGAATATTTGTGACTACAAATGGGCCTATACTCTTAAGTAATCTAAGCAATTTAAAGGGGGGGGGGAGGAGCAAGATGGATCTTATATATAGAAGACTGTGGGAAGGATCTAGGAATGGCCAAGTAGCCTGGGGCAACTGGGAAGTAATAGAGAAGGACCTGAAATGGCTAGGTGCCCCAGGTGAATGCCAGGGACCTGGGCCACATGGGAAAGTCTAGGGATTTTCCTTTTTGTTGTCTAGATCCCAAAGACTTGGTCTTTTCCTTTTAGGGGTCCAGATCCCATCTCCATCAATACTTTTTGGAGGCAGGCATGCAGAATGGAGTTGGAGGATTTAGAAATGCATTTTCCTATTTTATCATTAATGTGCTTAACTGAAGAGGAAAAGTGTATTTAGGTTTCTCATAGGAATTGAGGTAAGTAGATTTTAATTGCATCATAAGTAAAGATAAATAGGAGTGGTGAATGCTCCAGAACCCTTGACAAAGAATGTAGAAAATATAGTTGGGGATGTTGCTTCTGCATATCATTCATCAGGATGTGGACTCTTAGTGTCAGCACACTTCAGAATGATAATCATTTAAGATTATTTGAACCCCAATAAAGGCCAAAGCCTGAACTAATCAACCAGAAAAAGCACCTCAGGCAGGATAGGTGGGATAGAAGACCGTAAACTCTGAGAGCATAGGGGCCTAATCTTTATTTCTTCTAAAGCAAACATACTGGTCTACTTAATAAAAGTGAACTGAAGTAAAGGCAGAATGGGCACAAGAATGGTCTTCATCATCATCAGTAAAATAATGGTCACAATAATTGACATTTTTATAGGATATATACACCATTTCATTTGAAACTTGCAACAACTTTGTGAAGTAGGTCAGGAAAGAACTGTTATCCCTATTTTACCAACAAAAAAACTGAAGCTTAGAGAGGCAAAGTAACTTGGACATGAGTGACCTGGATTCAAGTGTCAGTTGTTCCATTTACTAGCTATGTGACCTTGGGCAGATCCCGTTCCCTTGGGGTCTCAGCAGATAATGAAGGACTCTTGCAGTTCTGATATTTTAGAATTTATGACTACACCAAAGTTATATCACTAGCAAGTGGCAGAACTGGCACTCAAACCAGATTTGTTTTTTTGCATCAAATCCAGTGCTTAGGCTACCATGCCATACTGTTGAAGTAGTATGCCTTGACATTTCACTGGCTTACGAGGGGCCCATCTTTGTATCCTGAATTCCTGGAACCCAGTGTGCACCAGCCCACTCTTATCTTGTCCGGCTGAAGTAGTAAGCCTTGTAAACCCAGAAATCCTCTATTCGGTTATTGAACAACCTTAACCCAGTGTGCCCCCAGCCCACTCTTATCTGGCCCAGCTGAAGTAGGAAGCCTTGTAAACCCAGAAATCCTCCATTCGGTTATTGAACAACCTGCTTTATCTAAGAGTGCCCCCGCCCCATATCCTGCCTGACCAGTCTGCCCCATTATTGTTACTCCTGATACGATGGTGGTTTTTGGACTATTTAAACTGTGTGTCTACTGGGGTTCGGGGCAGCTCCTGGGACTTTATCCCTAGGACTGCCGCTGGCCAGCTAATAAACGCTTCCTGAATTCGATTATTGATGGTCTTGGCCTGTTGATTCTGTCCGAGTGTCCATTTCACTATACTATAATACACTACACCACAGCACACCACGGATTCTCTAATAATTTTTAGGTTCTTGGTGTGAGAAACTTCAACTTAATCCCTCTGGGCAATCTTTATGTAAGTAGGTATAAATCCCTTTGAAGGGAGTTTAAGCCACTCTTGTCTCTTGACAACTTGCTTCAGAACTTCTCAGAAATTTTGTTTCTGAATAGATTTAAATGTTTCTTGAGAACTCCAGGCTAGAACTTCTTCAGGTACCAAAACAAAAGGTCTCTGTGGGACCAAAGGTTTATGCTAATTTGGCAAAAAGATAATGGGTGAACAGTGGTTACTAGTTGATCAGAATTTTCAAGTTTATGCTGGAGCTCACAGCTCTAGGGAAGTGCAGATTTACTGTGAACATCTGGAAAGTTGCTCTAGTCTATCAGCAAATACAAATTCACTGCTTTAGATTAATGTCTATTGTATTAATGTCTTTTAAAATATTTCTAACATTTTAAAGTTAGGAGTGCTGCAAATGTTAATAATTTATACTGTATAACATATGTCAGTGTTACATGTACTAAGGAGTCTAATATAGACATGAGTTAGGGGCTCATGAAGGCTACCTTTGGCCTGATGAAGTTGTAGGTCAAATTTGGGGTGTATGGATCATTTGGGGAGGACTAGTACCTCTGGTGTGAGGGCTTGCCAAGCACTTTTTAGGACTCCTCATCCACCTTTGGTGTCCACCCGTCATCCATCACTCACCTGTGGCTCTAAGAAGCTGTAGCATGCATACACTCTGGTAAAACTGTCTTGGCAGACTGGCTAAATCAGTGTGAGGGGAACCAACAGGCCTCAAATCCAGGATGTTTACCCCAAGCATGTGAAGACTTCCCTCAATGGAAATGGTGGATGAGAACAATTTGTTCCAATGGGTCACAATGGCAGAGGAAGCAGATGCTATGGAATGCTTAGAACTTGATCAGACATTGAAGACACCAAGGTCATCCACCACATCCTAGGACTTTACCAGCCTTCTTGACTTTTGTCTTGCTCCTGGACTTTGATGACTCTGAAAGGCTGACAACTTTGAACAACTCTGCCTCACTTAAATCCAATTCATGTGCAAGTTAAGATTGCCTATCACCTACTATTTTATTATTTTACTATCTTACTATTTAATTATTTTACCTACCTTAAAGTCCTGTGTCCAGATGAATGATGAAGCATCAGGCATGGATACACTGGGGGCTGTAGTGACAACCGTGTACACAGGAAGTCCAGGATAGGGTCATCTTACTGAACTGAAGCAGCAGAGGGATTCAGCAGCTTCCTGGATTTCTGAGCAGCTCTTTTAAATGACTGTACTGCTCACCTCCTGGTGTGAGGAAGGGGCTAGAAAAGGTGCCCTAAAAATTGTCTGCTTCATCCAACTCTGTGCTGCTTACTGGGACAGGTGGGGGTCCTACCCTGTGGACAAAACACCCAAAAATGTACGAAAACTTTTGCTATGATTATTCCACTCACAATTGGTCTATGGAATGTATGTACACTCATGGACAACATGAAATTCAACAGACCTGAAAGATAGACAGCTCTTGTTGCAAGAGAACTCAGCAGGTACCCCATCCAAATAGCACCCCTGAGTGAAACAAGGCTGGAAGATGAAGGCCAATTTACTTAAAGCTGGATACACAGTAGCCTCTGTGATGAGGTGCACTGTGAAGTTGGCTTACATTTTGCAATTAGATCTAATCAGCAAGCCTACCAAAAGGAGTAAACAATATGCTCATAACAATGTGACTGCCACTTATAGAAAAATGCCATTATCAGAACATATGCTCCCACCATGATGCATGTTGATAAGTTCAAAGAAAAATTTTATGAAGACCCTGGGAATCCTTATCTTTAATGTGCCAAAAGAGGACAAGCTTGTAATTCTAAGTGATTTTAATGCCAGAGTAGGCACAGATCACCAGATGTGGCAGGGAATGCTTGGGAGGAATATAGTCATAAATAGCAATAGCAGTGGTCACTTACTACTGAAGACTTGTGTGTTTCACAACCTTCTCACCACCAACACTGTCTTCTGTTTACCTAAGTTCAACAAAATGTTTTGGATGCACCTTTGTAGCAAGTGCTGGCGTTTGATGGACTACATCAGTACAAGAAGAGACAGACACGAAGTGACAATGATGAAGGTGATATGTG
Organism: Gymnobelideus leadbeateri; assembly: GCA_011680675.1. Taxonomy (NCBI): domain Eukaryota; kingdom Metazoa; phylum Chordata; class Mammalia; order Diprotodontia; family Petauridae; genus Gymnobelideus; species Gymnobelideus leadbeateri. Next base: position 880,846 of record WOXC01009073.1, read on the forward strand.
GCACACAGTGCTGGACTGATCACAGACATTCTCTTCAAGCTAAAATTCCCATGCAATAAAAGTGATGGCCCCAAGGTGAGACAACTGACAGGAGACTCAACCTCAACAGATTAGAGTGCTTTTCCATTCATAAAGTTTATCGCCGACCTAGAGGGAAAGCTGAGTCAGCAAACAGTAACAAAAGAACAGAAAAGGAGTGGGTAGCTTTCAGAGACTTGGTGTACAACACTGTATTTGCTCACCTGGGCACTTGCAAACATCAGGATTGGTTTGACCAAAATTATGGGAAATCCAGAAGCTGCTAAACAAACAAAAAAGGGAACTCTACAGGGTTTGCCAGGAGAACTGTTCATCTGTCTCTAAGAAGGCAACATTTAACTCCATCAAAAGTGAAGTGCAATCAAAGCTTAGAGAGATGTAGGATTTTGAGCTTCGTAAGAAGGGAGATGAGATTCAGTTCACAATCCAAAAATTTGGATTCACAATCCAAAGTGCTTCTATGATGCCCTGAAGACTATTTATGGGCCAAAGATCTCTGCTGCATCTCAACTACTCAGCACTGATGGAGCCACAGTGATAAGGATATGATCCTGGAGAGATGGACTGAATTCTTCCATAGTGTTCTCAACAGATCATTATCAACCAATGCTGAAGCCACTGACAGTTTACCTCAGGTTGAAGCCAGTTTTTCTCTAGATGAACTTCTAAACAAAGAAGAGGCAATGAATGCCATTAGGCTCCTTCCACTAGGCAAAGTGCTAGGCACTGATTCTATCCCAGATGAGATCTATAATGCAGGGGGTTCACTGCTCATCTTCCAGGTTATATGGAAAGAGGAGGTTATCCCTTAGGAGATCAATGCTTCCATTGTCCATCTCTATGAAGGCAAAGGAAACAGATTATCCTGTGACAGTTACAGGTATGTGTGCATGTGGGTATCTCTTAGTTATTGCTAGCAAGATTCTTTCCAGAGTACTCCTTAATTCGCTGATTCTTCACTTGGGAGATAGTCATCTACCAAACAGCCAGTAAGGCTTCAGAAAGGGCAGAGAATGGTCAACATGGTGTTTGTTGCCCAATGATTCCAGGAGAAATTCCAGAAGTAGAACAGAGGTCTGGTCCCAGTGTTTACTGACTTGACCAAGGCCTTTGATACTTTGATACCTGATACAATGCCTCAGTCATAAGTGCTTGTGGAAAACTTTGGTGAACTTTTGTTGCTTGGAGAAGTTCATCAGTACTGTACACCAATTTCATGATGGCATACTTGCATAGGGTCTCGATAAAGGTTAATACTCTCATGCTTTCCCAATTATCAGTGGAGTGAAGCAGTGCTTGCTGCCATGTTTTTTTTTTTTTAACATTTTTAGCATTTCAGCAATGTTGTTAGATGTCTTCAACAAGGGAGAAAACAGCATCAAGTCAGCTACTGCATTGATAGCAAATCCTTTAATTTGAAATGGCTACAAGCTAAGGCTAAAGTGGAGGAGAGTTGGTATACAACTTTTTGTTTGCAGATGAGTGTATACTCATTGCAGCTTTAATGAAACAGAGTATGGATTGATTATTTGCTGCTTGTGCTGATTTTGGCCTGACAATCAACACCAAGAAAACAGAGGTTCTCCACCAGTCAGCATTGTTCCATACATTCATGAAACCATTGGTTACAGCAAATGGAGAAATTTTGAATGCTGTGGGTAAATTCACTTACCTTAGTAGTATACTTTCAGGGATGATAGGTGATGAGGTTGATGCATACATTGCCAGAGCTAGCTCAGTGTTTGGGAGGATCCAAAAGAAAGTATGGGAGAGAAGAGGTATTAGGCTACATACCAAACTGAATGTCTACAGAGCCATTTTGTACTGACCTCATAGTTGTATGCCTGTGAAAACTAGCTAGTCTACTGTAGCAGCAAGCACCCCAGCATCCCCAGGGTAGCTGCCAACACAGGTTCCCAGATCTGCTTTTGTAAAGGAAAGCAACTCAAAATCAGTTAACAAGCTTACTTTAATCAAACATATATTACCTAGTTCAGGGGGAAAAGGTCAGCACCCCAAACTTCAGAGTATACAGACAGATCAAACAGACAAGCTTCCAAACTGTCCAACCATTATATCAATACCAAATCACAAGGGGGGGGCGGGGCTCTCAACAGCTGCCCAGTCTCATCTGGTCAAATCACACAACACTTCTCAAAGTGAGTCCCAAAGCTAAGCCTCCCATCAGGGTTTATATAGCCTTCTCCTGGCTCAGAGAATGTAACAAACTTCTTGACCCACAGCCCAATCACAAAGTATCAAGGTGTGGGTTTTCCTGAAAAACAAGCCTCCCACCACAGGCTCCAGGTACACTTAAGCTAGGGGCAGGGAAAATCTTTAAATTTGCATTTCCATTACATCTACCAGAGCCACACCAGAAAAGTGAACAGTTTCCAATTGAATTATCTTACATAGATTTTGAAGATAACCTGGCAAGATAAGGTATTAGACACCCGTCCCTGAATTGTCAGTATTACAGTCCAAATGTCAACCATTTGTTTACCTAAAAGACTATTTGGTTGAAAAGTCTCATAAGGCAAGCACTCACACTGAGGTCAGAAGAAGAGGTACAAAGACACTCTCAAGGTCTTTCTGAAGAACTTTAGTATTGGTTGTGAGACATGGGAGAGACTGGCACAGGGCTGCCCAGGATGGTGTGCCGCATCAAAGAAGGCTCTGTGCTCTAAGAGCAAAACAGAAACACAGTAGCACAAAGCAAATGTGAGATGTGCAAATCTAAAGACATCCCATCCCAAATGTTCAAATGGTTTGTGTTTGACCTGTGATAGAGCCTTCTGAGTTCCTATCTGACTGATCAGCCTCAATCAACACACTGTACCTTGACCCCAACATAGTGAAGTCACTGGTACTCCAGAACAGCAACAAAGACAAACGTTGTGGGAATTCGTTTTCTCTGTAAAATTAATCACTTAACGGTGGAAATAGGAGTTTTTTTGAGGGATGGTGGGTGGATTTGGCAGCAGAGGGCAGCGTGAGGAAGTATATGTTGCCTGGTAAGAAGAGGGGAGGGATCCCCTGAATCAAGAAGCCAAAGGGAAGAAAGGAGGCTCAGAAATTAGAAGTGAGCACGTAGGGTTTGCAAGGTCTTGGGAGTCAAATTTCATAGTCCCGGCTAGGGTCAGTTATTGATACAGGTGTGCCCTGGCTAATTAAGGTGAAAAAGAGAATCGAATTTCAAGTTCGAGCGCCTGGCATCCTGTCCTTTAACTACCAGTGTGTCCGATGGCAAGACAAATAAATTCTCCAGCTGCCTCATCTGTAAAATGAGTAGTCGTTCCTTCCAGTGATAGCATCCCTCTAATGCTTGGAAACCTAACCCGCCAGCAGCTACGAGAGTTACATACAGGGTGTCCCAAAGGTCTTAGTGCAGTTGGGACCGCTGGGGCAGCAAGGGACTAAGTTCTTTTTCCACCGGCATTTGCACTTCTTCCAGAGATTTAATCAAACAAGAAAACACTCTTGAGGTTGAGAAAATTTCCTCGCGCGCATGCCCCAAGGTGGGAAGTGCTGACACTCCCTCCCATCGAGCGCCCCGCCCCGCCCTGAGGGACTCCTTGGCAACGCCAACCGAAAGTTTTGCTTTTACGACTGTCGTAAGCCGACTCTTACGGCAGCTGCCCTGGGCGCTTTTCGACAACAACAATGATGGCGGCTTCCGGTGGCAGGTTTGAGAGTGCAAGGAGCATTGAAGAACGGAAAGAACAGAAGCGGCTGGCTCGGGCCGAGGTCCTGCGACAGGTAGCTCCGTGTCACAGTCTCTTTGTACTGGCGTTTCTGGTGCCGAAGGCGCTGGCGGTCTGGGGAGCCGCCCCTCCGGGCACTGCCTCTCTCCTCTTTGACCACGCTTCCTTAGCTGCAGCTCTCTTGTCTTTCCCCGCCCTCAGCTCCTACACCGAAAGCCCCTGTGTCCCCCAGGTTAGGGCAGTTTTAAACTATTAATGCCCAAACTGCACCACGGCTTGTGGGGGCACCTTATTTCAGGTTCTGCTTACAAGTACAAGTGTTCGAGGGTTCGGACAAGAGGCTTAGAAAAGAGCATGACGGGAAAACTGCTCTTAAAAAACTGCTCTTAAAAAAGCCTCTTCCTTTTGCTGTCATTCTGGCGAGCTTTTGCCATCCGGTCCTATTTAGAAACCCCTTGCCCTCCCCAGCTTCCCCCCTTCCTCATTTCTCTTTTTCCCCCCTCCCCCTTCCATCTTGCCCTAATTATGACCTTTTCTTCTGTCTTTCACCTCTTAACTGTTTTCTCCTTTCTCCTTCTGTTCCGAAGAAGATAGCTTGTGAAGTCCTTTATTGTCGTGTCAGAAAAAGAAAAAGAAAACGATCTCTCACTGCATCGGGAGACCATTACTTCTCTGTCTTCCTCCTTGGCTTCCCCTACTTTTCCACCATTTTCCCTGCCCTAGGAAATTAGGGAGTTTTCCGGGTCCATGGGTAGGCCGACCTGATAAAATATTTCCTTATTTTTCTTAATCTACCCTTGGTCTTTGGTATATTTCAGACATTGATAAACTACAAGTGGCTGGAGTAAACATTGTAAAGCTGTTTAATTCTTCTGAGATAGAGGATAGACAGAAAGATTCTTAGCACTAAATAGATCAGTTGTCTTTGGGAATTTGTGAGAACTGTAACTGCCAGTTTTTCTTTTGGAATTTTAATTTATTTGTACAATGTCTTTTTTTCTTTTTCTTTCTTTCTTTCTTTTTTTTTAAGCACTTGGGGCTAAGTAACTTGCTCAAGGTTACATGGCCAGTCATTATTTATGTGTGGGTGCTCATTTTCTGAGGCCGGTTTCGATCTGGGGTCATCCCAACTCCGAGGCCGGCGCTCTTACTCACTGCGCCACCTAGCCGCCCCTTTTAGGGCAATTGGGGTTAAGTAACTTGCCCAAGGTCACAGGGCTAGGTTTTTGTTTGTGCGGATTAAGTGTCTGAGGCCGGATCCTAGCTCAGGTCCTTCTGACTCCAGGGCCAGCGCTCTACTCACTGAGCCACCTAGCCGCCCCGTCTTTTTTTCTTACTGAGTTTAAATTTCCGTCAGATAAAAGTGTATTTTTCCAAAAAAATTTCGTTTGAGAGATTAATAAATGGATGAATATAAAAATTGGAGTTAAATAAAAAAACATTTCAGAACAATTTCATAATTTTTTAAGGAAACAATTGTTCATTTTATCACATGACACATTCTTGAGGCTGTGATAAGTTGAGGATTATGAGAGTTTTGTATTTCTAGGCTAGTCTAACTAAAAAAGATATCTAGATTAGCTTTCTCAAAAGTCAGTGTGATTTTGCCTAATCACGTTTGTGGGAAATGTAGGTATTACTGTTTCTTGCTCTGTGAAAATTGAGCCTGGAAGAGGTTTTGACTCCCCCCCCCCCCGCCGCGGGGGGGGGCCCCCCGTTTTCTTCTCCATCTTTCTCCTGGTTATTTGTTGACATGATGGCATTGTTGCTATGGTTATGATTTTGACAAAAAATAGCATTTATGTATCAGTTTAAAATTTACGAAGTGTTTTACTTGTGTTATTTCTTTGGATACTGAAAAGAATTAAACACTTGTCTTAAAAGCTTCATTTATCAGATATTACTGCATTTATATTCGTTTGTTACTCTGAGTTTAGGATTTAGGTGGTCATAGGATTAGCAAGGGAAGAGGCTTTATGAACTTAGCCCAAACCTCCTATTTTACAGACAAGGCCTAGAGAGAGTAAATAGAAGAGATTGGATTTGAATCCAGGTCCTCTGATTCCTGTTTTCTACTACAGCAGTAGTTTTACTTGTTAGGCATAGTAATATTGACTTTTGTATTTTTTATGTAGTAACATCATACTTAATTTGCATAGTGTTCTTCTCAATATCATTGTGAAGCAACTTTAACAGAGAAGGTCTGTTTTGTTATTATGTGCTACATAAAAAAAGCATGTGTTAGGAACAGTATGTGAAAACAACAAATAAAAGAGGTTACATAGATGAAAAATGGCACATACCTATCATCACATCTATTAGGGGATGGAGTGGGGGGCGGCACAACATAGAAGTATGGATACAAGATAAGTACAGATACGGATAAGTGTATTTTATATATATATATATATACATATATATATATATGTGTGTATATATACACACAATGTAATATAAAGGACTGAGCGCTAATTACTGAGGGAATAGGAAAGGTTTTTTGATGGAAATAGTACTTGAGCTGAACTTTAAGCCTTAAAATGAGATGGAGCTGAGAAGGGATATAGCCTGTGTCAAGAAAGAAAGATACAGTGTTACAGGCAGAAAACAACAAATGGGTTAATCTGACTGGAATGTTGAGAATATGAGGAGAAGAAATATGAACCCAGTTTGGAGAGTTGAGGGAGCCAGAAAGACCACTGGTGTTTGTTTAAAAAATAGACTTATTGGAAGTCTTTGTAAATAGGCATAAAATGACACTGTTTGAATTTCTCATGTATTCTATTCAGATCTCCTTTGTACATATTGAGGAACCCTAGAATACTAGAAAATAAATATATTTAGTAAACTTTTGTATTACATACACCTTAGCACTTAGTAATTGATCAAGCCTCTGTTGGGGAAACAGAGGTATGAACTCCTGTCTCCTGTTGTTGACATAACAGGAAAGGGTTGGATGAAACAGGAAGTAGCTAATGCTGTGTATATAAGAAAAGCCCCAGAGAGGCACACTCAGAATTTCTTGGGACCAGCATCTGGTGGCAGAGCAGCTAGAGAAGAGAGAATTGAGAATTGAGCCAGAATTTCCTGGGAACTTTTGGTGGTGGAGCTTTTTCTGAAGAGGAGCCCAGGAGCCAAGGAGCCCAGGAGAAGACTGAGGAAGTAGAAGACAGGAAACATGACCAGGATGCAGGGACTTTGTCTGTTTGTGGCTTGGTTGAGCCTTGAATTCCTGTGAGCAGAAATTATGAAGGATTTGAGATGGACTGGACCCTGTGAACTTTAGTGGAGAGCAGGACTTATCTGGAGAGCTGGACAAGGGAGCTGTCTGCCATTGAACCCAGGTGACAGTATGGTGAATCCAGGTAGAATCTGCGACCATGGAAGGGGATCCAGGGAATCTGAGAACCGGCCCCAAGTCAAGATGAAAAGACCTCTCTGCGAATACTGAGTAATGATGAAATTGTAGTTTACTAGTGACCTAGGGGTGGAAGGTTTGTGTGTTAATGATACTTAATAATTGATTGATAAGTGACTGAGTTAATTTAGTTGCCCCATGAGTGGAAGACTTTTGACTATTGTACTTTGAGATGATTGTTCTTTGTTCTAAATATTGTGACCACTTTGGTGAAAACTACACGGCCATTTTAATGATAAGCTGTTATGAATGCTATATTGTGATTTTCTGTGATAAGCTGTAATATTGTGAATGTTGTACCTTGATTTTCTGTGAATGTTTTGCTTTGATTTGTTATGGAATAAATAGTGTTCACTATACTTAAAAGCTGTTCACAGTAGCATTCTTCTGGAAAGCTGCTCTCTGCATGACATTACAATACCCTTTGACCAAGCAATACTACTACTAGGTCTGTATCCCAAAGAGATAAAAAAACAAAGGAAAAGGACCTCTGCATACAAGAATATTTATAGCAGCTCTTTTAGTGGTGGCAAAGAATTGGAAATTGTGGATGTGATGGACACATCAATTGGACAATGACTAAACAAGTTATTGAATAAGATTGTGGTGGAATAATATTGTGCTTTAAGAAATGATGAGCAAGATGCTTTCAGAAAAACATGGAAAGACTTAGATGAACTGATACAAAGTGAAATGAGCAGAACCAGGAAAACATTATACATAGTAGCAATGATATTGTATCATTATCTACTATGAATAACTTAGCTATCTTGAGTAATATAGTGATCCAAGACAATTCTGTAGGACTTATGGAAAGGTGCTGTTTATCTCCAGAGAAAAAACTAGTTGAGCCTGAATGCTGAGCAAAGACCTTTTACTTTCTGTTTTTCATTTTTTTAACCTGTTTTCTTTCACAGAATGACTTACATGGGATTGTGTTTTTCATAACTATATATGTATAACTACTATGTCAAATTGCTTGCCTTCTCAGTGGAAGGGAGGAAGAGAATTTGGAACTCAAAATTTGTAAAAAAGAATGTTAAATTGTTTTTACATGTAATTGGGAAAAATAAAATATTAAATAATATTAAAAAAAGATAAGCCATCAGATTACAATAGTGAAGAATAGATATGGAAACATCACATTTTCAACAACTTAATTCTGTTTCTTCTAAGTGTACAAATCAGCATTTTCTTCAAAACTCAATTCTCTTTGCTACATTACCATTTATGTTTAAAGTCCATTAAACATTTTCTCACATGGAAGCATTAGAATTAGTTTTCTGGCATATGAGGGTACTGCCTGCTCTGTAGAAATGGAGTTGACCTTTCTTTTTCCTTTTGCTGTTATTGAATAAAATGACTTCTTTTGATCAAAAGTGGAAAAAAAAGGGAAGGGAGTAAACTTGTCATTAACCCTGTTAGATCAGAAGATAAGGTTCTCAGTTTCTTTGGCTTTTAAAAGAGTGTTTTGTGCCACTTAAGTGTATATATTGGAAAAAAAGATTACTTTAAAAAAGTGTTTTTAAGAATATTTAGTATGGAGGAGGCTAGGTGACACAGTGAATAGAACACCGGCCCTGGAGTCAGGAGGACCTGAGTTCAAATTCGGTGTCAGACACTTAACACAAATTCTAGCTGTGTGACTTTGGGCAAGTTACTTAACCCCAATTGCCCTCCAAAAAGCCAAAAAAAAAAAAAAAGAATACTTTGTATGAGTAGTACAAAGTCAAGATTGATTCTCTTTCCATGGGTACTTTTGTATATTTTTGAATATGTGCTTTTATAGGAAAAAAAAAAAGCACTCACCTTCTTTTTCAGTCTTGGTAAGTGAATCAGGAATGCATAATGAAGACTCATATATCATTTTTTTTTTCTTCTTCTGCCTATTCATTCAAGCGGTTTTAGGTAATACTAATGTACTAGTTAGATACATAATCTTTGTATTGTATGTAACTTTTGTATTAAGACTCTAGGGAGAGATGTTTTAAAGCTTCTTTTTAAGTCATTGCTAATGACTAGTAATTGTTTTTGAGACTTTCTAATGAAATATATTGTGTTTTGATGGTGTTTCAAATGGTGGTGATATTTTTCAAGTCAGTTAATACAGTATACTTGTTTTTTAATTTTTTTTTTTTTTTTGCTTTTTGGAGGGGGGAAGTTAGGGCAATTAGGGTTAAGTGACTTGCCCAAGCTCACATGGCTAGTTTTTTGTGTGTGTTAAGTGTCTGAGGTCACATTTGAACTCAGGTCCTCCTGACTCCAGGCCTGGTGCTCTATTCACAGCACCACCTAGCTGTCCCTACAGTATAGTTGTTAACAATTAATATCTAGTAGTAGACTTGTCAGAAGGTTCATGTTGGCTCATACATTGTATATTTCTTCCTGGAAGCCAAAATCTAGCATGAAAAGAAGAAGAATGCATGTCTCAAGTTCTGAGAACTTTTTTTGTTGAAAGTGGCACAGTCTTCTTTCAGGTTGACAATGGGAGGAAATGAGGCACTGATACATCATTGAATAGTTTACAAAAGGTTTATTTTCTCCTAACATGGCAAGGATATTCAGGAAGAATAGTGCTTCCTTTCTAGGATTTTGACATAAAGTACTTCATAAACTATACAGTGCTGTATAGATGATAACTTTTCTTATTACATTTAGGATTATAAGATTATAGATTTGGAAAGCTCCTTAGATGCCATCTTGTCCAACTCTTCAGTTTACAAATGAGGAAGCTATTGGATTGTTGCTCCAGAAGGAAAAAGTGACTTGCCCAAGGTCACTGGTAGCAGGTGTCATAACCTTGAATTTGAACTCAGGTTCTTTAACTCCAAACCCAGTACTCTTTCATCTATACTGTATAGTGTATAACAAATTGGAAAGAGAGGTGTAAAGCTTCTATATATGAGTTTCTTTGAGGATTATAGGACAGAGTGTCTTCAATTGTATTACTGTACAACTGCATTACTATACAAGATAGGCTAGGGTAGTAGTAAGAGTATTGCTTTAAGTTTTGGACTATTAGGACCATATCCAATAGGAAGGAGGAAGAAAAATTCCCTTTTATAAGATTCAGGTTAGTCCTAGGCAGATTTTTTTAAAAATAAGACTATTTATATATATATTTGAAACATTTAATTTTAAAACTTCGAATTCCAGATCCATTCCTTTCATCCCTTGTCACCCACTCCCGCTGGGAAGATAAGCAGTTCTGTATATGTTGTACATGTATAGCTATGCAAAACATTGCCATAGTAGATATATTGTAAAAGACTGGCTATATTTCCCTCCCACCCATCCCACCCGCATTTTAAGATGGTCCATTCCCTACTTTGATCCTATCTCTCTTCAAAAGTGGGCTCCTCTAACCTCCCCTCCCCCCAGCATGCCCTCCCCTCCATCATCCCCCCTCTCATCCCCCTCCCCCCTACTCTTCTGCAGGATGAGATATCCCATTTAGTATGTATGTCATTCTCTCCCTGAGCCAAATTCAATGAGAATATAGTTTTGCCTTTTTGCCTTCCTGTTCTTCCCCTCCCCTGCAACTACTTCCCCTTGCCTCTTCTACATGAGATAGTTTACCCCACCCTGTCTCTCCCCATCTCCTCTTGCCACATTCCTCTCTTACCTCTTAACTTCACCCCTTAAGTATCATCTCTTCCCACCAAATTCGACCTGTACCCTCTATCCATGTATACCTGTAAACATATATACACACATTCACATATGTATTCATATGCCCACATACCATTCTTCAACTATTTTCATACTGAGAAAGGTTTCATCAGTCACCGTTATTGTTTTTCCATATAGGAATGTAAATAGTGCAACTTTGATAAGTTCCTTTTGATTTCTTTTCCCTGTTTACCCTCTCAAGCATCTCTTGCTTGTCTGAATGTCAGATTTTCTATTCAATTAAGGTTTTTTCCTCAAGAATGCTTGAAAGTCCTTTATTCCACTGAATGACCATATTTTCCCCTGAAACAAGATACTCAGTTCTGCTGGGTAGGTGACCCTTGGCTTCAATCCCAGGTCCTTTGCCCTCTGGAATATCATGTTCCATGCCCTTCAGTCCCTCAGTGTAGAAGCTGCCAGGTCCTGTGCTATTCTGATTGTATTTCCACAATATTGAAATTGTTTCTTCCTGGCTGCTTGTAGTATTTTCTCCTTGATCTGGGAATTCTAGAACCTGGCTATAAATTTCTAGGAGTTTTCTTTTTGGGATCTTTTTCAGGAGGTGGTCAGTGCATTCTTTCAACCTCTATTTCGCCCTCTGGGTCTAAAACATCAGGGCAATTTTCCTTGAGAATTTCTTGAAGGATGATTTCTAGGTTCTTTCTTTGGTCATGGCTTTCGGGTAGTCCAATAATTTTTAAATTGTCTCTCCTGGATCTATTTTCCAGGTCAGTGGTTTTTCCCATGAGATATTTCACATTGCCTTCTATTCTTTCAATTGCTTGGATCTGTTTAACAGCATCTTGATTTCTCATAAAGTCATTAGCTTCCATTTGCTCCAATCTAACTCTGAAGGAATGAATCTCCTCAGTGAGCTTTTGAGATTCTTTTTCCATCTGGCAAATTCGACTTTTTAAAGGCATTCTTCTCCTCATTGCCTTTTTGAGCCTCTTTTTCCATTTGAGTTAATCTATTTTTTAGGGTGTTATTTTTCCTCAGTTAAGCTGTTGACTCTCATTTCATACTTTTTCTGCAACCTTCTCATTTCTCTTCCCAATTTTTCCTCCACTTCTCTTATTTGGTTTTTAAAATCCTTCTTAAGGTCTTCTATGGCCTGTAAACTGCTCATATTTTCCTTTGGGGCTTTTGGTGCAGGAGTTCCAACCTCCCAGTCCTCCTCCTGTTCCATGCCTCGATCCTCTTTGCCCCTCAAAATAGGAGTCTAATGTTGAATTTTTCTGTTTACTTTGTTTCCTTTGCCTAGGCATGTTGCCACTTAATTACTTGACTTTTGGGCTTGTTGCCACAGTAGGACTCTGCCACCAGACAGGGGAGCTTCTGTCCCAAACGTTGGAGTTTTCTCAACTGACAGAGGCATTAGTTGGGTGCCCTCCCTAAAGCCCCCACACACTCTGGCAAGCTGGACACACATCCCAAGACCTCCACCCCAGCCCACAATCCAGATCCAGGGAGGTTAAAGCAAGAGCAATTACCCCCAAGGCTGATTGCTGGATCCCCCTACAGTTCACAGGCCAGGAGATGAAGCTACAACTGAAGCTGCAAAATGGCAGCTGTGCCACGGTTCCTCAGTGGCTTTTTGCCCCCAGGGGAAGAAGCTGATGTGTTCCCAAATACTGGTCCCAAAGTCCATAGGGCACTAACCTCTCACTCTGTCCTAGGCATCTATGTTTTGGTAATTCTGGAAAAGCCACAGCTGCTGGTGTTCTGGGGTCCCTCCAGCTGGCTGCTGGTCTGGCTGCCCTGGGGCTAAAACCTCCAACTCATGTGGGCCTGGGCTTGGCTCCCAGAGCTCTGTGCTGGTTGCTCCCTGCCGGACTGCTGGGCTGTCCTCAGTGGGAGGTTAGCTTCTCTGTGTCGTTCTGTGGGTGCTGGAGCTCTAGAGGTTGTTCACAGTCCCCTTTTACATAATTTTGAAGTGGTGTGGGCTGGAGCTCAGTGGAAGTGCTGTTTCTACTCTGCCATCTTGGCTCCGCCACCCCCGCACCCCCAGGCAGATTTTTAAATGTTTGAGGGAGCTATTAGAAGCACACTTACAGCCTTAAGAAATGACACTTGAAAACATGGGAAGAGACAGAAAAACTACAAAAAGCAGATATAAGAACTACAAAATCTGTCATGGCTTCAGGCTCATACCTTGAGCTAGACTTATACTTTGAGTAACTCAGGAATGTAATTGTCATGGGAGATCATTCTGGTCTTCTAGCTTGTATTTAAACAAAAAGACTCAAAAGTTCATTCTATGCATAGAAGACCATGTACGTAAAACTTTTTTGGAGCATGTTCTCTTTTCCCTGCAAAGCTACATCTCTAACATGGGAATGGGATCATTCAGAGGAGGGCAGAGCTGTTCTTTGAGGTTCTCAGTTGCCTCTGGTCCTCCAACCTCCCTCAGGGTCCTCTTGCTATGACAGGGGCCTCTTTTGGGGCCACTTTCCTCCTTAAGCCCTTTTTGAGAGCGCTGGCAGAACTTTCTGAGGATAGTGTGTGTGTGTGTGTGTGTGTGTGTGTGTGTGTGTGTGTGTGTGTTCTAGAACTCAGAACAGGAGTTCTTATGTCCCTAAGTTATTTTGTATTTTTTTTGTACGTAATTCATTTTTATGTTGTTTTCCCCAGTAAACTGTAAACTGTTTGAGAGCCTGGGCAAGTTTCATTTTTGTCTTTGCATCCCTACTGCCAGCATATAGGAGGTGCTTAGTAGAATGCTTGTTGTGATTGCCTATCTTCCTCCCCCCCAACACATTTTTCTAATTATTCATCAAACTTATCTTAGGAATCTGCCATGTGCCAGGCACCATTCTTAGGCACTGGTCACACAAAGACAAAGAAACAAGGGGAGCTCATCAAGGAGCTTACAAAAAGCTCTGCTTTTTCCCACTCTCCAAATCAGTCTGATAGTTCTCATTCTCCTAAAGGCTGAATTGCTCTTTTTGAACACTTTCGCTCTTTGAGGCTGCTCTTTATGTTCATTTAAATCTTATTTAACCTTAATAGAACTATTTCCAATTTGGAGGTGGGAGCTAGAAATATCAGTCACTCTATAAACATTTGTTAAAAACTGTTATGTGCCAGGATCTGTATTTACTGCTGGAGATACAAAGAAGGGTCCCTCAAGGATCTCAAAGTCTAATAGCGGAGAGTACATGCAAACAACCCCTTGCCAACATAATTAAATGGGAAATAATCAATTTGGGGAAGTTTCTAGGATTCAGAGAGATCAGCAAAGGTTTCTGTAGGAGATAGGATGTTAGCTGGGGCTTGAAGGAAGCCAGGGACGCCAGAAGGTCCAGATGAGGAAGGAGACTCTGCCTAGAATTAGGTTTGGAGTTAGAAATTGAGTTCCTTGTGCCACTGCCACTGGATAGCATGTGGGTTAAGAAGACTGGAAAATCAATAGTTAGTAGGCAACATTTGTACCTACTGTACCCCTACTAATGGGGCAGGTCGTTGGTGCAATGGAAAGAACACTGAGCCTGGAGTCAGGAAGATCTGAGTTCAAATCCAGCCTCAGACACTTATTAACTATGAGACCTGAGGAAGTCACTTAACCCTTGTTTGCCTTAGTTCCTCATCTGTAAAATGGGGACAAACTGGAGAAGGAAATGGCAAACCATTCCAGTATCTTTGCCAAGAAAACCCAGTGGATTTTCCATGGGGTCATATAGCGTTGGCCATGACTGAATAACATGCACCTACTGCGTTGTAGGCACTGTGCTACACACTGGAGATACAGATAGGAAAAAGGAAACGAGACTCTGCTCTCAAGGAGCTTACGGTCTAATGGGGGAAGATGAAATGATGACATACAAAAGAAAGCTGAAAAGCAGAGAAGGGATGTCCTGAAGGTGGGAAATGAGATGTCTGTCTTCTTCCCCACACCCCTTAAATTGAGGTTAAGTGACTCTACTAGGGTCACAAAGCTAGTAAATCTCTTAAGTTAAATTTTAACTCAGTTCTTTTTGACTTCATGTCTGGTACTCTATTTGCAGCATCACCTAGCTTCCTCTTTTTAAATAGGAAGAAATAATAGTAATAGAATTTTAATTCTCCAAGGACCTTTAATGATCACTTAGTTTATTCTCTTTATATTACAGATGAAGAAATTTAAGGCCAGATAAGTTAAGGAACTTGTCTAACTTAGGTCACACAGCTAGTTAATAGAGTAGATTAAACATACTGAAGATTAGCTCAGAGTAGAACCTAAGTTACTCCTCATCACTATATTCTGTATGTGTATAAAGACCAATTTCAAGTATTGTTTGATTGGTAATAAATAATTTTCACATTTAGAAATTGTGCTTAAACTCTGCTTAGGGCAATAAACATTTAGCAAAAAGTATTTTGTCTTGATTATTGGTCTTAATTAGGGTATTAAATTATTCATATTATCTGGATATGAATTTCAAGACTTGTGAAATTCATATATACTTGTGAAATAATACATTTTAAAGTCCTTATGCAGAAAATATCTCATGGACTGACCTAAATGCAGAAAGGACCTAGTTATATGAAATTATAATCAATTTAGAATCACAGAAACTTGGCATTTTAGCTGTGGAATGTACCTTTTATTTATTTATACATTCATTCATTTATTTATTGCTTTTTGGAGGGGAGAGGGCAGGGCAGTTGGGGTTAAGTGACTTACCCAAGGTCATATGGCTATTGTTAAGTGTCTGAGGCCAGATTTGAACTCAGGTCCTCCTGACTTCAGGGCAGGTGCTATATTCACTGCACCACCTAGCCACCCCAGGAAAGTACCTTTTAAAATAATCTAATCTATACAGATAACTCTAAAGAGCTTGAGTAAGAATTTTAAAACAATGAACTTGAAATACCTTTTGGAGAGCATCAAATACAATAATTTTAAATATTCATAGCTTTAGAGCTGGGAGAGTCCTTAGAAGCTTTATAATCTAGGCCCCTCATTTTATAGATGAAGATGTGGGCCAAGAGAGGTGAAGTGATTGGTACCCAATGTCATTCCAAATGATAAATGACAGAGCCAGAGGACCTGACTTCAAATTCAAATTTAGCACCTAAAAATTCTGCTGTGCTCCACTATTTAAAAAACTGTCTTTATTTGGCATACATTTGTATACTTTCCAGATTATATAAGACACTCCTCACCACAGCCCTACCTGTGAGATTTTGTTCAATTATTATTTAGCTTCAATTTTAAATGACCTCCCCCATTTACCTAGTTGTCATTTAACTGAAATGAATTGTTTATACTTTTATTGTTTATTATTTCATTTTATGACCAATATGTTTAATTATCCTAATTTGTTTTGAATTCCCTAAATTTTTAAGCTTGTAATTTTATTTCATTAAAAATTCTTGAACCTATCTCTTTTCTATACTTAGTTTACATTTTATGTTGTAATGACCTACTTGTGAGGTTCTAAATAATAAATGTTTTTGCTTAAATATTGAAAACATTTTGCACCTTAAAAAGAAAAATGTATGTGATTATCTTTGACCCTAGTCCTTGATGTTATCTCGAGGAGTTCTGTATCTTTAAACAATTAAGCACCATAAAATGATAGAATTTTATTTTATTTTTTGCTTTTTGGAGGGCAACTGGGGTTAAGTAACTTGCCCAAGATTACACAGCTAGGTTTTTGTTTCTGTGAGTTAAGTGTCAGAGGCTGGTTCCGAACTCAGGTCCTTCTGACTCCAGGGTTGGCGCTCTACTCACTGCACCATCTAGCTGCCCCAAAATGATAGAATTTTAGAACTACAAGAAGATCATTTGATTCTTCTGCTTCATTTTTTATAGCTGGAGGTTGAGTGACTTGCCCAGTGTCATTATATCCTTTGTAAGTATGAGATCCAGATTTCCTGACTTCCAGGTCAGTTTTCTGGAATGATAGAAGATTATTTTGATGTACTTGTTCCTTGCCAACCATTTCTAGTTTTGAAATTTCACATATTTTGAAACTACATTAAAAAAAAAATTGAAGTAGTAATGCTAAGATCATAGAAATAGCTGGTACAATTCTATCATTGTGGGAAATGTACAAAAGGATAGTAAGAGCCAATTTGCATCATTCTACCTAAAGAAAGAATGGCTGTAGGAGTGTAAATGGTGTACTCCACTTAAAATAGATTCATCAGTTTTGGGTAGTTGAACAAACCAGAAAAAGAGTATCTGTAGGAGATACATGTATATATACACACACATACATACACATGCCTATTATATATATATGTATGTATAGTTCTCCACTTAGAGGGGCAAAACCTTTTTTTTTTTTTAATAGGAATTTGAGAAATAGCAGGGGTTAATTGTGGATAAGGGAGAACTGGTATACTCAGCACCTTCTCACCTCTCACAGTTCACTTTCATCTTTGTTTGGAGGACTGGAGGGTAGAGCATTAATTGCCACCCCCAAGCCTTTCTTTATAAAACTAGGGCTCACAGCTTTCCAAGTAACTCTCCATTTCCTATCAGGGGCCCTGCTTGGTTTACTTGGATACTACATTTTAAGAAATTTTAAGTGATAACTGTCCATATCTCTTGAACCAGAAGGGAAAGAAAAATAGAATTTGCCAGTCATCCTTGGAACATCATAGGTAAAATCCAGAGCTTTTGGGTCAAAGAAAGCATACTTCAAGAAGTTAAAAATGAGTTATTAGAGATACTTGATGGAAATATTTTTTCCCTTTTGATGGTTTACTTTCTTAAGTAGGTTCCTTAATTTGTTTCTTCAAATGCTTATATAAATTATCTTTTGGGATTCTCTTAATTTCTTGTTTATTTTAAAATTCTCCCCCAGCCATAATTGTGAAAGATATTTCCATCCATTAAAAAATAATTTCATGATGCTGCAAACCCCTGAAATTCAGCCAAACGGGTCTCTTCTCTGACCTTCACACAGGAGATGCTGTTTCTTGATTGTTTCTATAACTTCTTGTTTGACCCACCCATTCTTTAGGATTAAATTGTTTAATTTCCAATTAGTTTTTAGTCTATCTTTCAGGACATGCTGTTGCTCATCTTCTTTTTGGTATCTTTGAACTGACTGGGCTATATGCTGGGAATTCAAACCCTCCTTACTCCTGTCTTACAGAGTTTCTCTCTTCTTTTAGGACAAAGCTAATGCAAGAAGCCTTTTCTGACCTTCCAGCCCAACTGCTTATTCCTTTCTTCCCACATCACCTTTTATTTAACACACACACATGCACATATATATTCATTTTACATATATTAGATGTACTTGTTCTTGCCTCCATTTGAATGTAAGTTTTTGTGAGTAGGGACTACTTCATTCTTTGTACTTGTATTGTTGGACCAATGCCTAAAATAATGACTGGCATGTAATTGATGCTTAATAAATACTTGCTTATTGATTGGTAATATGGCATAAGAGTCAGATCTAGGCTTTTTTTTTTTCCCAAACTACTTTCTAGTTTTCCCAGTAGTTCCTGTCAAATAGTTATTTCAGATGGCATTTTAATAAATTATCGTATGGAATTGGTTAAATAGCTGAACAATCAGTAAGAATAATGAATCTGTAGAAATGAATCAAAATTACAGTATAAATACTTGAATTTGATTTTCTTTAAAAAATGACATTTCAGGAAACAAGAAGTTTGGGAAACCAGGCTCTGGCAAACAACTATATTGAAGATGTGACTATCATTATCTTAAAGTCAACCAATACAAATTAACAGAGGCCACCTCCTGTACCCTATAAGACTTGATCTTATCCTGAGTGTTTATAGAGAGAAGGAATAGGAGAACCTTATGTTTATCCTAGAGAGATTTAGAGGGAGAAATTTAGTAATTCAATAATAATGGAAGGCTCTCATCATAACTAACATGGATAGTATTGAAATTTATATCCCTTACCTTGCTACATGTAAGGGTACAAAGTTTTCTGTATATATGTTATTCTGTAATGATTAGGAGTTAAGAGTAGTATATACTTGTGTCTGCCTGGTATATTTTTTAAGGGTAGTCAGTGGAATCTTAGAGAAATATGACAAGTGGGTGATTGTCTAGGATTCTTTTTGAATGATTGGAGGTTGCTTTTCATATTATTTGAATGTCTTACATAAGTTATATTAAAGGGTCTGATATCACAAAAAATGAAGGTGAAATTTGAACTGCTTAGATGAAATAGCAGAATATTTAGTCAGCATACATATGTTGTTTAGTTTGTGTTAAGCCTTTGTCTCATTACAAATTGTTTTTTTAAGAGTTAGGCAAACTTTCAAATCAAGTCGACAAGCCAACAAACATTTATTTATTTGTTTGTTTATTTTTTGGAGGGGTGGAAGGCAAGGCAATTGGGGTTAAGTGACTTGCCCAAGGTCACACAGCTAGTAAGTGTGTCAAATGTCTGAGGCTAGATTTGAACTCAGGTCCTCCTGACTCCAGGGCCAGTGCTCTATTTAGTGTGCCACCTAACTGCCCCTCAGCAAACATTTATTAAGTGCTATGTATGGACTAGATACTGTGTGAAGTAATGAGGATACAAACAAAAGCAAAAAAGGTCCCTGCCTTCAAGGAGCTCATGGTCTAATGGAGAGACAACATGCAAACAACTCTTTGCAAACGAGATATATCTATCTATCTATCTATCTATCTATCTATCTATCTATCTATCTATCTATATATATATAAAACATAAGTTGCAGGGCGCTAGGGTTGAGGGGGATTGGAAAGGCTTCTTCTAGAAGGTGAATTTTATGTTAAATCTGAAGGAATTTGGGGAAGAATTCTAGGCATGGGGGACAGCTGGTGAAAATGTATGGAGTTAGGAGGTGAAGTTATCTTGTGCATAGTAAGGAGACTGGATCACAACTATGGGGTATGGTGAGGGGTAGAGTAAAGTGTAAGAAGCCTGGAAAGGGTTTGGAGGGGGTCATGCTGGGAAGGTCTTTGAATACCAAAAAAGAGGATTTTTAATCCTATGGATGTAAGAGGCAACTCCTAGAGTTAAGTAGAGGCTAGACATAGTCAGACCTGCATTTTAGGAAGATCACTGAAACTGTGATTTTAGACTTGTTTTTGGTGAGATAAGGTAATTAAGTGATGGTGTCATAGGAACTAAGTTCAAATCCTGGTTCAGCTCTATTTACCTTTGGGGTCTGAGTCTATCACTTTAATCTCTCTGGCCCTCAGTTTCCTCATTTGCACTAGATGACCTCTACGATCCTTTCTAGTTCTAAAATCTGTGATCCTATGGCTATATATGGGCAAACACTTAATCTGACTTGATGTTTGAGCCACGTATTATTCTGAACTAGTATTGCCTACATTTATTTCAGGGGAAGCTGTGGGTTTTAACCAAAGGAACAGTCAGAAAGCAAAAGTAAGGTACAAAAACTACATAATCGTGGAGTTTCAGGGAACATCAGAGATTACTGAGTATAACCCCTTCATTTAGAAATGTGAGGGCCAGAAAAGCTAAGTGATTTGCCTCATGTCTCACAGACAGTATATGGTATATGGTAGAGCCAGAACCTGAACCTAAGTTTGCAGATTCCAAATCCATCCCTTTTTCCACTATATCATGATGAGTCATATATCAGAATTTCCAGGACAGATTGAAAGGAAAGAACCATGTCTAGGGAAGGCAGTTTCACAAAGTCAGGCTAAAGTAAGCCTTAATAGCTGGAGAATTTCCTGTCTGAGGTCTGGCTGCTTTTACTCCTCCTTTTTACTCCTCTGGTAATAGGTTTGTAAGTTAACTGGAAATAACTGGAGGATTGTAGGTGTGGGAAACAGACTTAATTTTTTACCCTTCTTGCTAATTGATAGGTAGAGCATCATAGTATAATGCCAGTGAACTTGAGTGTTAATAATACATGGGTTTGAATCCAGCCTCTGACACATAGTTGTGAACGAAGGCAAGTCATTTAACTTCAGTGCTTCCGTTTTCTCATATATGAAAAAATTGTATTTCCCTTGCAGAGTTGTTGTGAGCATCAAACGTGATAATATATTTAAAGTGAATTGCAAGCCTTAAAATGATGTATGTCTTTTATTATTAGTTCATTTCCCCTTGTCTATCAAGAGTACAAGTTAAGTCCTTTCTTGTGCTTTGAGGTGACAGGGTAATTTAACAGTATTCTTTTCTGCAGTTCAGCTCTGCTGCTAGGGTCTTTCAGTTTTGCCTTTAATTAATAAATGGAACAGGGTCAATTGTCTAAACAAAACAGAAGAGAACTTGGCTGAACATAAGAATACACAACTGTTCCCTACGAATGTAGCTTGAAAATTTGTCTGTGTCCCTGTTACAGGCTAAAGCAGATTTTGAGAAGGAAGAGAGGCACAAAGAACTTAAGCGGCTGCGAGGTGAAGACACGTGGATGTTAGCTGATGTGAATGAGCGAGTTGAACAGCTATCACAGGTGAGGATCACTGATCATATTTATTTGATACAGACGGACTTTGTTGTTTTGCCCTTGCATTTTCTCCAGGATGTTTGAAGAATAGTCCTGTAGGTTAATTATTATGAATTAGATCTTAGAACAGGTTTATGCTTCATTACATCCTTGAGAAAATAATTAGAGTACAAAACAAAACCAGTGTTCATTTTCCGTATCAGTTCTCATGTTTCACATAGTCATAGTTTCTGTAGATACTGCCATTGGGATAGAATGTTAGACTCTGGATTTTGTTGTGTAAGTTCATAGGTGAAGCAGTAGGTAATTGGGACTGATCAAGTTGAGTCTTGATTGGATATTATAATTCTCAACTCTGCAGCTTATTGATATCATTTTAAGTGGAATATTCTGGTTTGGGGAGATTGTTTTTCCTTTCCCTGAAAAGGTTCTTTTTAGTTTTTTGGAAATGATGAAAAAAAAAAACCCAAATAAATCTTTTTTTGTTTGTTTGTTTGTTTAAAATGATCATATACAGGAACATTCTGTGAAGAAAAAAAGGAAGAAGGATAAACATTCCAAAAAAGTTAAGAAAGAGAAGAAGAAAAAGAGCAAGAAACAGAAACGTGAAAAAAATGAATCATCTGATAGTTCATCGGTGAGTACATGCTTTTTAACTCATAGTTTAAGAACTGGAAGACTACCTTTGAGGTCATTTAGTTTAAGGGAGGTTAGAAGTCATGTAGTTTAAACCCTTTATTATAGAAATTAGGAAACTGAAGCCCAAAGATATTTAATTTCTTGTCCAAATTCACACAACTTGTGAATAGCAGAATTGAGATAAGTCTAGTTCTTTGGTCTTATGAGAATTATATATAGAATCTCAGTGTTGAAAGGAATCTCAGAGGTGTGTATGACCAAAGGTCTTTAAGAAAAGTTTGAATATAATTCTTAGGAAATGGTGTTTGGTCTTTCATTTAAAGCTTGGCAATGGGCACAGGAACCAAGAAAATTTATTGTAGGTTTTATCTGTATTGCCATAGTGGAAAGTTGGAGTTATCTTTATGGACCTTCATAAGAGTCTATTACTCAAGAACAGTCATACTTCTGTTACTTTTAGGGTGATTTAGATGAACTATTAGAGTGATGCCCAATTCAGCACAACCTTTTTCCTATGGAATATTTAGTTTTGAGTGGCTTTGGTAATTAGAGTTATTTAAAAAAATTTTTTTGAATTATATTAGAGAAATGCAAATTTAAAAAACCTTGTGATATCATTTTCCACCTACCAGATAGACTAAAATAGTTGAAGGGGAAAATGACAAATGTTGGAGAGGATATGGAAAAATTTGGACACTAATTCACTGTTGGTGGAACTGTGAACTGATCCAGCCATTTTGGAGAGCAATCTGGAATTATGCCCAAAGCGTTATTAAACTGCCTATACATAGCTTTGATCCAGCAATACCACTACAAGGTCTGTTTCCAAAAATGATTAGGGGAAAAGGGAAAAAGCCTGTATGTTCTAAAATGTTTATAGCAGTTCTCTTTCTGGTGGCAAAGAACTGGAAAGTGCAGGGATAGCCATTAATTAATGAATGGCTGAATAAATTGTGGTATATGATTGCAGCAAAATACTACTGTGGTATAAGAAATGATGAGCTCAGTATCTTAGAAGAACATGGGAAGATTAAAGTGAGATGAGGAGAGCCAAGAGAGCATTGTATACAGTAACAGCAGTATGATTTTAAGAACAACTTTGAGTGATTAAGTCATTTTAACTATTATAAATATACAAATTATAAAGAACATTTGAAGAAAGGCTCAGTCTGCATCTAGAGAATATGTTAACTAGAAGTATGGGTAGAATAATTTTACATGTATATACTTATTTGTGTATAATGGAAGACATCTCTAGAGCAAGGGTGGGGCTGGGGAAGGGGAGGAAAAAAGGAAAACAAAAGAAATTTACATGATAACTTTATTATACATTTAAAAGGAATAGCAAGTTGTACATAGTAGATTTGCAGTTTCATGTGTAGTAATCTTTTTTCTTAGATTGTGTTACGGAAATCTTGTTTTATTCCATAAGTTAAACATAAAATAAAATTTTCTAAAAATAAAAAAATTTGAATATTTATTTAATTACCTGTAAACTTTTTTTAACATTTAACAAAAATTGAGTTCCAAATTCTCTTCCTCCTTTTTTTTAAATAAAATTTTATTGATATTCTTTAGTCACCACAATTTCCTTTCCCCCTCCAATAGAGCCATCTCATATAGCAGATATTTTTAAAGAAAAAAGGCAAAAGAAGAGAAAAAGAATGAGCATAAGTGATCAGTACATCGAAAAATAAGTCTTAAAAAATGTACACTGTGCAATGCTCATGAACCTTCTACCTTTGCAAAAGAGTTGTAGTGTCTTCTCATATTTCTTTTTTTTCTTCATTTAAAACAAATACCTTTAATGTTATTTAGAGAAAAAAATGCCTATAATATCCTCTAACCAGATTATGAAGATGTTAAGCATTCCATTTCCTCTTATGTTAATCTGGGATATTTATATTTTTGTAAATATTCATCCATTTCACTTAGATTGTCAGTTTTATTGGTATAATTGGACAAACTTTACTCCTAATAATTGCTTTAGTTTCATCTTCATTGGTGAGGAATTCAACTTTTTTATTTTTGTTACTGGTAATTTGGTTTTCCTCTTTTTTTTTTTAATCAAATTAACCAGTGATTTACTGTATTTTTTTCCCCATGAAACCAGCTTTTAGTCTTATTAGTTCAGTAGTTCGTTGTTTTGTTTTTTAACTTTCAGTTTTATTAATCTCTCCTTTGATTTTCAGGATTTGTATTTTGGTGTTTAATTGGAAAATTTTAATTTGTTCTTTTCCTAATTCTTTTTTGTTGTTGCATGCCTAATTTGTTTATCTGCCCTTTCTCCTTTTTATTGTAAGTGTTTAGAGATATAATTTTTCCACTAAGTACTGCTATAGCTATATCCAAATTTTGGTATATTGTCTTATTGTTATCATTCTCTTTAATGAAGTTGATTCTATAGTTTGTTCTTTAATCCATTCTTTAGATTTAGTCTATTTAGTTTCTAGTTAATTTTTAATCTCTATTTCTAAGGCCCTTTATTGAATGTAATTTTTATTGCATTATGGTTGTAAAAAGATGCATTTAATGTTTCTGCATTTTTATACCCTAAAATGTGGTAAATTTTTGCGAAAGTGTCATTTACAGCCAAGAAAAAGTTATGTCATTTCTTTTCCCATTCAGTTTTCTTCAGAGGTCTATCATATCTAACATTTCTAAAATTTTATTCATTTCCTTAACTTCTTTCTTATTTTATGGGTACATTTATCTACTTCTGAAAAGGGAAAGTTGAAGTCTCCTACTAATATTGTTTTAGTATTTATTTCCTCTTGTAAATCATTTAACTTTTCCTTTAAGAATTTGAATCTGATGTCAGTGCACAAATGTTTAGTATTGATATTACTTAATTGTCTACATTACTCTTAGGAAGATGTAGTTTTCCTGATTCATCTGGGGCTCTCTCCAGTCCTCCTTGTCTTTTTCTCACCACTAGACCCAAATGATTCCAGAGGAGAAAGTGAGGCTGGTGACTTTGCACAGCTCTCCCTTACTTAAATCCAGTTAATTTGCATGTCATGGCATCATCTCTGTGTTGTTATAGTCCTCTTCAAAAACAAAGGACAAACAACAAGCACCCTAATTATTTTTATTTTTATTTATTTATTTATTTTTTAATTAATTTATTAGTTTAGTTTCAGTTAACAAGTTTCAATTCCATAGTTCCTTGATTTTCAAATTTCCTTTACTTCCCTCCCCCCTCCCCACACGACAGCATATAGTCCAGTATATGATCTGCAAATGCATTCATATTAGACATTATTCCAATTACAAAGGCGTATTGTACTAGGTGGGATGAAAGATGGTAAGGAAGAAATAAAACCAAACAATGAAAAGAACAAGATCATTTAGTTTGCTTCCATCAGGATTCAGGTTCAGTTCTTTCTAGTTATATCTCTGGATGGCGCATTTCTCACTTTCTTGAGTCTTTCGGGATTAACTTATATCACTGCATTGCTGAAAAGAGTCCAGTCTGTCATAGTTGGTCATCACAGATATGGTATGTCTGTGATTGTATACAGATTTCTTCTTATTCTACTCTTCTCGCTCAGCATCAGTTTGTATAAGTCTCTCCAGGTAATTATGAAATCTGTCACCTCTTCATTTCTTATAGCGCAATAATATTCCATTACATTCATATACCACATCTTGTTTAGCCATTCCCCAATTGGTGGGCACCCCTTCAGTTTCCAATTCTTTGCAACCACAAAAAGGGCTGCTAAAAATATTTTTGTACATATGGGTCTTCCTCCCACTTCTATGATCTCTTTGGGATATAACCCTAGAAGTGGTATGGCTGGGTCAAAGGGTATGAAATTATTTATAGTCCTTTGGGCATAATTCCAGATTGCTCTCCAGAATGGTTGAATAAGTTCACAACTCCACCAGCAATGTATTAGTGTTCCAATTTGTCCACATCCTCTCCAGCATTTGTCACTTTCTTGTTTTGTCATCTTAGCCAATCTGACTGGAGGGATGTGGTATCTCAGAGTTATTTTGATTTGCATTTCTCTAATTAATAGTGATTTAGAGCATTTCTTCATATGCTTATAGATATCTTTAATTTCTTTTTCTGATTATTTTTAAAAATGAGGCCCATCTTTGCTTTTACTTTGTCTGAGATCATACCCCTGCCTTTTTTACTTCAGCTGAAGCATAGTAGATTTTACTCCAACTCCTTGTTTTAACTCTGGATATGTCTTTCTGATTCAAGCGTGTTTCTTGTAAACACCATATCATTGCATTCTGATTTCTAATCCATTTGGCTAACCAGTTCCATTTTATTGGTGAGTTCATCTCATTCACAGTTGTGATCACTAACTGTATATTTCCCTCTATCCTTTTTTCTTCTGTTTATCCTTCTCTCTCTCTCTTTTCCCCTATCCCACCACCTCCCCTTTCATTCTCTTCCTCTTATACTTCCCTGTTGGGTAAGATAGATTTCTGTACCCAGAATATAATTCTTCCCTCTTTGAACCAGTTCAGATGAGAGTGAGGTTCGAGTGTTGCTGGCCCCCATTTTCCCCTCCACTATAAAATATCTTCCTTGTATGCCTCTTTTATGTGAGGTAATTTTCCCCATTCTTCCTCTCCTTTCCCCCTTCTTCCAGTGCTCTCTATCTATTTAGTCTCCTTCCACCTGCCTTAATAATAATAAAGTTCTTAGGAGTTGTATGTATCGTCTTCTGATATAGGAATGTAAACAGTTTAACTGTATTAAATTCCTTACGATTTCTCTTTCATATATTTTTTTTTTAAGGTCAAATGTCAGATTTTCTATTTTTTTCATCAGGCATGCTTGAAAGTGCTCTATATCCATCAATATGATTTTTTACCCCTGAAGGGATTATGCTCAGTTTTGCAAGTTTGATTATTCTTGGTTTCAATCCTAGTGGTGCCTTCTGGAATATCATGTAAGCCCTCTGCTTATTTAATATGGAAGCTGTGAAATCTTGTGTGATCCTGACTAGCTCTCTAGTATTTGAATGGCCTCTTTATAGCTGCTTGCAGTATTTTCTCCTTGATTTGGGAGCTCAAGAATTTGGTTATAATATTCCTGGGAGTTTTCATTTTTGAATCTCTTTCAGGAGGTGATTGGTAGTTTCATTTTTTTAATCTTTTGGTTCTAAGATATTGAGGCAGTTTTTCCTTTATAGTTTCTTGAAGTATGATGTATAGGCCCTTTAAAAAATATCATGACTTTCAGGTAGTTCAGTAATTCTTCAATTATCTCTCCTCATTCTTTTTTGCAGATCAGTTGTTTTTCTGATGTGATATTTAATTTTTCTTAATTCTTTTGACTCTGTTTTATTATTTCTTGATATCTCATGGAGTCATTAGCTTCCACTTGTCCAATTCTAATTTTTAAGAAATTATATTTTTTTAGTTAGCTTTTGTACTTTTTTTCCATTTTGACAGTTCTGCTTTTTAAGGAGTTCTTTTCTTCAGTGAAGTTTTGTACTTTTTTTTTAACCATTTGGCCAGTTCTGTTTTTTTTTTTTAAGGTATTACTTTCTTTAGTATTTTTTGTGCCTGTTTTGCCAAACTCTCTCTTTTCATACTTTTCTTTCATCACTCTCATTTCATTTCCAGATTTCTCCCCAATCACTCCAATTTGATTTTAAAAATAATTTTTTTAACTCTTTCAGGAATTCTTGTTGGGTTTGTATCCAATTTGCATATCCCTCACTCCCCTTGAGGCTTTGATTGTAGCTGTTTTGACATCTTTGTCTTATTCTGAGTTTGTCATGATCTTCCCTGATACCATAGTAGATTTTTGTGGCTAAGTTTTTGTTATTTGCTCATTTTTCTAGCCTGTTTCTTGACTTTTAACTTTATGTTAAAATTGGGCTCTTCTTACTGGGGGGTTGTGGGGTGGGAGAATTATCCCAGGCCTCAGGCTGTTTTTGTGCTACTGTTTTCACAGCTAGTTCTGGGAGTTTGGAAGTTTTTGGTGCTTCCAAGGTGGTATAATCTAGGGAGAGTTGTGGTTATTGTTTTCCTGGTCTGTGCCAGGAAAGGCTCTTGATCCTTTGCAGCTGCAACCACTGTTGCTCTTTAGTACCGCTGCTCCTTTTCAACTGCAAGCATACTCACTCCTCTCTGCCCTGGATCTGTGACTCAGAAGTGGATATGGACAGTGGAGTTGCCAAATAGCACCTGGTCTTGTGCCCATTGCTAGCATAAGTGGTCCACTATAATCTCTTTCTGACCATCTGTCCAGACCCCTTACCATCTCTGGGATTAGAGATTGAAGTGTTCTTATGTAGTTGCCTGTATGCTTGGGGGAAATTAATTTGTAGTACACAATTAAATTTAATTTCCTCCCCTTAATATCTAAAAATGTTATGTTAATTTTATTTGATGGTATTCCATCTATTGGAATACATATTCTTTCTTTAAGAAATGTTGATTCTTCTTTTTGAAATTCTTTGTACTAGTCCAATTAATAGGCTTGCATATTTAAACAGCTGGATGACAGAGATTTAACATTAAAAATATACCAATGAGGCCCTTCTTTGAGGAAGTTCCTCCCTATATCTAACAATGTTGGTAACATATGTTAAGCCCTTTCCACATACACAGTAATCAAATTTCCTAGAACCTTTCCTAATCAAATTAGAAGTCTAATTTCATCTATTCAGTAATGATGACTCTCTTCTGGTAATGTAGGTCGCATTTATTTTTTGCTAATTGTGCGTTCAGGTTAGAGTTAGTTGTTGGCTCTGGGTACCCCTGTTTCACAGTTACTATGGGGCTTTGAAGTAGTCTCTTCCCAAACCCTAGGATTAGGTGAAAATTCGAAGATATTCTCCAACCAGTGAAGATTGTGCATGCATAAAGCCATTAAGAATCCTAGGAGTTTCTCTCTCTTTTTTTTTCTTTTAGCTTTTTGGAGGGCAATTGGGGTTAAGTGACTTGCCCAAAGTCACACAGCTAGTTTGTGTGTGTATGTGTGTGTTAAGTGTCTGAGGCTGGATTTGAACTCAGGTCCTCCTGACTCCAGGGCTGGTGCTCTATTCACTGCGCCACCTAGCCGCCCTGGGAGTTTCTCTTAATTTGATTATATAATGGGAGAAATGACTCCCAACCTTGTGGTTTGTATCTGAGGTCTTTAAGGCTATAAAAGCAGAAGAACAAATGAAAGTGCAAATCTCTAGAATTTTATTTCTCCTTTTTCTAGAACCATGTTGGTTCTTGTTGGGAAAACTTTTCTGGTATGCTGATACATTTTACCTTTCATTATTTGAAACACTACTTTCTAAGAATTTGAAGGGTATATAAAATTTGAACCTGTTTCTTTCCCTTCCTCTTAAAAAAAACAAACCCAGAAAACCTATTATATGATTAAATCTTGAGATTAAGTTTTTCTTTTAATCTAATCTTTTAAATCCCTACTGTGCCAAGAGATAATGCTTATTTTATATCTTCTTAGTGGGGAGCTCCTAGAGAACAAGGGTCCATGTCTATGCAAAGTTCTTTTAATAGCACCATAAATAAATAAACTCTTTTGGTGATGATGATTTCTTCAAATGTAAGTATAAATAGGGAGAGAGAAAAACGCAAAGGAAACCAGTACTTAAGCCAGATAGACCTTTATAGATCACAATAAGAATGATCTACATTATATTGGAGGCAGATGGGGAGTGTAGATTCCAGAACCCTAGTATAACTTGTTCCATATAGGTCATACCTTTCCTATATCTCCAGCTATGCACTTGGCTCTGTAAGACCAAGCCTCTTGATAAGTCATAACAATTATCCCCATCCTAGGGACTCTCCACTGAAAGGCACATGGTTACTTCTTGACAGGAAGGGATTGAACCAAAGGTAAATGAAGAAAGGTTGGCCATGGCAAGGCGGTGGAACACGGTGAAGGAGGAGATAATGGGGGGATGATGTAAAAAAGATGTGAGATCAGAAGAACAAAGGAAGAGGGAGTTCTTAGTAAATGGCTTCAACTTTTTTAGTGAAGCATGAGTGGAGGTACTGACCCTCTGTGGGGAAGAATGGGGAGGTAGGAGGAGAGATGAGAAGAGAATGTTTGAAAAAGTCAGTGTGGTGTGTAAAACAAGGAACTTTTTAAGTAAGAAGAGAAGGATCGTCTTGTTTAGGACTCAGTTGTGACATAAATTTATAGTGGGTCCAGCAGGCACAGTTTAGTGATTTCCCTCATATAATTAGTCTGTATTATCTGTAACAAGTGGATAACAAAATGAGTACAGAATTAAACTGGAGGTAGAGAGCAGGCTGGATTAAGTATTTGAGAAATTGCTAAACTCCTAAGAGCCCAAACTCCTCCTAGAAGAACAAGACCCATCTTTTTAATACTGATATTCTGTTAAAGTTACATGACAGTAATGCATTGACTACAACAGTTTCCAAACAACTGAAAATAAATACCACACAGAATATAGAGACAATATGTAATATAGAGAGATGCACAGTGGGTGTGAGCAAGCTGTTCATGAGGAACTTTGAAGAATGAGAGTCATTTGGGAAATGTATGACAGAAAAGGAGTTACTGCTTATGTGTCATAAGAGTGAGGTTTCACAGGTAGACAACTTGAATGCTCCACTGTTATTTTTGCAATGTTAGGAGAAAGCAAGACTAACAGAATCCCACAGCATGGACTAGAATGGATGGGTTGTGACCTGTATCACTGGAAGAAACATCTGAACTGATGATATTAGATCCATTTGAGGATTTGTAAAATTTACCAGCTTCTTTTCTTAATTTGGAGGTAGCAAAGATATTAAAAAGCATTTTTTGGGTACCTGTTTGGAGCTGGTCACATTACTTCTATCTTATTTATAGCCGTTCTTTACCTAACTTCCAGTTACATTTGAACAAATAGATTTGTGATGGTTTGTTGTCTGCTTGTTGTTAGATGAAATTGGAGCTTTGTATGCTTTCTTTGTCAAACTTAAAATCATTGCTTTTTCTTAGCTTTATAACATAATTGTATTAAGAAAAAAGGTGTAATTTGGCTGTTTTATAGGATTGCATCAAAATGATAGGCTTTACTTAATTTTTAATTTTTTCAGGAACTATTTTTTTTTTTTTTTACACATTTTGTTTAGAAAATGTACTCTCCTGCTGGGATATCTCTACTTAATGATGAGGTGACTCCACACTCTGATTTTGTAATTTGATACTGAAATGTACACACATGAGTATTTCATTTGTGCATTATGTCGCTTTTAGAGTTCTGAAGATGAATGGGTTGAAGCAGTTTCATCGCAGGCAACTGCCACAGAAAAAGCATGGAAGGTCAAGAAGGAAGAGTCAGATAAAAAAGAAGATTCCCAAATTGTTCAGGTGAGCAGCCTAATTTTTTTTTTTTTTGAGGGGAAATTGGGGTTAAGTGACTTGTTCAAGGTCATAAGGCTAGTAAGTTTTAAGTGTCTGAGGCCGGATTTGAACTCAGGTCCTCCTGTCTCCAGGGCTGGTGCTCTATTTACTGTGCCACCTAGCCACCCCCAGCCTTGTTTTCAATAAAGCTTGTGTGTTCTTATGATAAAAGAACTACATTTTAAATGTAAAATATGATTTAATTTCTTTAGATAAAGATTGACTCTGGAACCTCTGGATGATTATTAAGTACATGCTGTGTTTTGGATATTTACTTCTGCTGAAATAGTTTTTTTTGGCGGGGGGGGGTAAGGAGCAGGGAGCGCAGTTGCTTTGGAAAAGGGAATACTCTTTATTTCTGTCCCTAGTTTTCAGATCTCTAGTTTGGGAGAGAGTAGTGGCACCCTCATTGTTACCTGCATCTGATATTCTTCGATTAGGTAATTGGGAACTGAAAATTAAGCCCTAGTGTTGAGTGTAGCTACTCTTTAATAACTAAACTTGACTGATCCATTCTTTTAAAATTCTTTCTTTTGATATTTTTGCATGTATAAGAAATAAAGAAAAATATTCTATGCAAAAAGATTTACAAAACAGCACCTAAGAGGTCAGTTTATAGACGTTTAATTCTAAGCCCGTGAATTGAAATGACTTGCTTTCTTCCCAGAGAGATGAATGGATGACCTTCGATTTTATGTCTGTTAAAACTGTATCATCATCATCGCTCAAAGCTGAAAAACAGAGTGCAAAGAAAGCAGAGCAAGAGAAAGCCCAAGCAGTTGAGCAGGTAATGAGATATTGGCATCACTTTTTAATCTTTTTTTCCCTTAAAAAAAAAACCAAAACTTTCTTATTGTGAACTTAGTAAGCATAAATAACATGAAACTTCAATATACAAAGAATGGAAAAGAAGATTTTATGTAATATTATGAACTCTTCAAATTTTTAAAATTATATATCAGATTTAGAATGACAGTAACAAAACTGTGCTGGTTGTATGTTTCCTAATAAACTTTCTTCTGTTCTCAGTATTTTTAATGTTTCGGTGATGTTCTTTTTTTCTTTTTTTGCATCACTATCCGCCATTTCTCTATTCCTTTCTCCAGTCTCTGCCCCCAAAGCCCTCTTTTGTATCAAATAAATATTATCACAAAAAGCAAACTAATACATTGGCTGAATTTGAAAGTATGTATGTTTCATTCTGCATCTATGGTACAATACCTTTTTGCCAGTAGATAAGTTGGCATTTAGATTTGCAATTGCAATTAGAGATATTTCCAAAAATCAGCCTGCTTTTTGATATTCCTTAGTTCCAAAAAAATGTTGTACATGAATCTAAAATGCAAATTTAATTGTAAAAAATTTTATTTTTCATTTATAGTTAGAGTCTATTATCTTTACTAAAATAAAACTTAAGGAAGTTAGATTTCTTAGATAAGTACATGATATCTCATTTCCTGAATACTTATGAGGCTAAAAAAGATTATTGTGTTAAGAATGTATTTTTTTTTTTCATATTGCAACTAAGTATTTTCTACAGCAAGAGTTCTATGTTCAGGTTGTCTGTGAACTTAAATGGCATAAAATTAGATCTTTATTTCAGTATGGTTTCTTTTATAACCCTTTGTATTTTATGCATTTAAAAACATTATTCTGAGATGGGGTCCATAGACTTCACCACACTGTCAAAAGGCTCTATGACACACACAGAAAGTTAAAAAATCCCTTTTGGGGAGTAATCTTGAACTGAAATTGCATATTAAAAGTATGTCAACTTGGAGAAAAATAATTAAACTAAGCACAAGTCAGATGTATTCAAGGTAAAACAACATTTTGTTATACCTATTGTGTTGAATAGCAAAAAAGGTAGAATTAGGGAATAAAATTTTTACATACTAATTTCTTCAGTATTTTTACAGTTCAGTTACCATCAACAAACATTTTATTAAGCACTTTTATGTGCAAAGTGTCATAGGCCCAATAAGGCAAAAAGACAAAAAACAATTCTTGCCCTTAAGGAGCTCACATTCTATTTGAATATATATAATGTTTATAGACAAGTAGATAAGAACCTAGTTTAAAGAGGGAAAGAGCATAAATAATTAGGGGTTTGTAAGGGAGTAAAGGAAGGCTTCCTAATTCAGTTGAGAGATCTACTATTTTGTGAAACCTTTTATTTCTCCCACCACCTAAATTGTTAACACTTTTTCCTTCCTCAGATTACCTTGTATCTGATTTAAATACCTTCCCTTCACAGCCAGCCTTTACAGCAAGGCACTATCCCCATTCTTTGAATCTATCTCTCCTTGTTATTTCATTGTTCTTAAGCTGCAAATTGTCATCTCTGTGGTCTCTTAACCATTTAACCTTTATATTTCTTCCATGTTCTCATCCTTCTCAGTGGTCTCAAAGGATGTAACAGACCTTTTTTTCTTGCCAAGACTTCTCCACCTTAACTTTTCTAGGACCTTATTTTAGCAGTATTTTTGTAACTCTTGCTTATCTTCAACTTCTAAGTCTATCTTTAAACTTGCCTATAAGCATGCTCAGTCATTGTTTGTAGTCAAGAGGTTCTGGGTTTGAATCCTGGCATTGCTGCTTACTAAATGCGTCAACTTGGGCAAATCACTTAGCCTCTTTGAGCCTAGTTTCTTCATCATTGAAACGAAGAAAATGAATTTGATAAATTGGAAGGTCCCTTATAGTATTACGTCTATGATCCTATGACCTCAATCTATTGTCTTATACCTTTCCTTTACAGCTAAGCAATAAAGTTTGACATTCATAGGGAGCCAGTTTATAGAATTTGAATGCTAGAAAGAGAAATTTGGCTTTGATCATATGGGGAGTGAAGACTTTAGGGAGAGAAATGAATTAATTATAAGAATAATTTAGAAAGATTATTCTTTTTTTTTTTTGCTTTTTGGAGGGGGAGAGGTGGGGCAGTTGGGGTTAAGTGACTTGCCCAAGGTAACATGGCTAGTAAGTGTTAAGTTTCTGAGGCCAGATTTGTACTCGGGTCCTCTTGACTCCAGGGCCGGTGTTCTATTCACTGCTCCACCTAGCTGCCCCCAGAAAGATTATTCTCTTAATGATTATAGTTCTTAGATGTTAGATTGTGTTATCATATACCATTGGCATGTTGAGATTTTCAAATAAATCTGTGATCTTATCCATTTGGAAGTTCTCTTCAAGAATATAAGTTGCAAGCCATCTGTACCTATTCATGTTCTGTGACTTTTGTTTATGTGTTCCAATAGATTTATCATAGTGGGCCCACCCAACATGTTGGAGTTCTTCCTCAGTTTCTCTTAATATTTTGAGGGGCTAGTAGAGTACTCTGGCTATCTGTATGTTGTCCCTTACTCTCACCATGTAATCAGCCTGTCTTCTGTTTCTGTCAAGCATTTCTTGATGATATTTTATACTCCCACTTTCTTTGAAGGTCTTTATTGGTTATATGTTTTAACCTGCTCATTAACCTCTTTATTTTCCTCTGTATGCTATTCATTTTCAGGTCTCCAGAGACTTATTTCCTATTATGCTATAGTATTTTCTATCATGCTATTGTATTTCTGTATCATTCATGTTGTGCATTCATCATTGCCATAAAGCAATACCAGTAGAATGTTCACACTAAAAAAGATAGGTCTTTGTTTCCATGTGAAACTTTGGGTCATTTAAGAAGCTTTTCAATTTCCTAAGGGCAATCTAGCCCATGACTTTTTAAAACTTTTTCCATTCGAGACCCTTTAAGTGCTGGCTTGGGGATTAGCTAGTGAAAAAATAAGGAGTCAGGAGATAGAGTGTAATGTGTCAGGAACAGCAATGAAGCAGTGTCATTGAATTGTAGAGTACATGGAAAGGAGTGAAGTATAAGGAAACTGGAAAGATCAGGGACCAGGTTATGAAGGGCTTTATAATCTAAATACATGATTTCACTCACAAGCAAGAGCATCTGGCAAATCATGGAGAAACCTTTTATAATTTAAATTCTGACCTGGATCTGATCTAATACCTTTGTCAAGTATATCTCTCTCTGTTTTATGCCTCATTTGATGTTTATGATGAGATTATTTCTATTATGTTTTTCAAACAAGTCTTGAATGGTTTCAATGTGTGGAAGGGAGATTTCTGGAAAAGAGCTTTTAAAATGGCATTTAGTTCTATCAAATCAAATGATTTCTCATAATAAAAAAATAAGTATTATAGGATCTTATATTCTCTATATTTTTCAGTTAATTTTGAAATGGTGAAGATGTGATCCATTGTAGAAAACACATTTGAAAGCCTGTTTGTTCCCTAATACTGTCTTTAAGGATATCTATGACTTATGTAAAGGCATACAAATTTTCAGTAGACATGTAGACTGGTAGTTGTTGTTTTCTCAGTAACTTTTTCCTTGGAATTAATCAGATCCAGGTTTTTTCCTTCCTTTGGTATCTCAAACTCTTGCATTTGAGTATACAACACAGGTTTCTTATATGTATGCTTAGTATAATCTGGCAGTTTCTCTCATCTTTGTTGTTTATAGTGCCATTTTTAACTCCTAGTAAGCACAATTAAGATTGTGATGGATGGATGCAAGTGTGTTTTCTCTGTCCTTGCTGGTGAAAATAGTTTATTATAGTAAACTTTATAGATGTTTTCCTTTTTTTTCCTATTTGTTGTCCTTTCCTTTTTGTCCTTATATACCATTAGGATGAGGCTGCTTAGTTGAATTTCTTGTTGGTTTATATTTAAACTGAATTTACCTACATTACTTTCCTCTGCTTTATGAGATATTGTGGGCCATACTTGTCCATCAACTTTGTAAGATTTTATAAATGAAATTTGTATTCTATGCTGGTCTTGCCTTTGTCAGATAAATATAATCTTTTCTGAGTTTGGCTTTCTAATGGCAATAGATTTTTAGCTGTTAAATTTTCTAAAAAAAATTAGTGTCTGTATCCTTTTGAATGGCCATTTGTGACTTCTCATTTTTGGTATACATATTTTCATGTAGCCAGCATAATATTCTTTTTTTTTTTTGTTCTTGAAGTTACTCTCCAGAACTGAATAAATAAGTGCTTTTCAAGTGTCCTGCTTTGAAACTTCTTCTACTTAAAGATCACGAGAGATTAGGTAGAGAAGCATTGAAGTTTTGACATTTGTCTTGATAGTTGGATAATTGACCTTTGTCTTTTACCCAATAAGTTTTAAAAGAGCCATTATGGGATTTACTGGGCTTTGGAATGAGTTGCTAACTAAGTAAGGTTATTTGGTTTCTCTATTTAAAGTAAATATTATTTTAAGGTAGAAGAATCAAGTTGGGGTTTTTCCTGAAGGGTGAAGAATATATGACTTGAGTAAGGTTCTTGCTAGCCTGTGGCTAAGTTCAGAATGAGTCCTTGAAACTTAGTAATGTTAATATATAGGTGGGAGCAGAGTTAAAATGGTGCAGTGAAAGGTCTCAGCTGCCAAATGTCTCCTACAAAACGGCCACTAGAAACACCAAATAAAATTCTGAGTGAGAAAGCCAACAAAAAGTCAGTGAGTCATATTTCCAGCCCAGGAATCTTAGGAAAATAGAGAGAGAGATCTGGTGACACTGGAGTAGTGATTGGCCTGGAGCACAGCATGGAGCATGGCACAAATAGAATGTGGACTTGTGGGACAGTAGCAATGCTTAGAAATAGAAAGTGTGCCTGGTCAGAATAAATATTTCAGGGGCTCCCTGTACTAGCACTGGGTACAGGATTGTGAGCCATTTGCCAACACTGTCAACTGGTATTCAATTCTGGGTTGCAGTTCCAGGGCAGTCAGTCACTCATTATCCTGTTCCAGGTCACAATTCCAGGGCAGAGAGAGGAATCATCTCAGTCATGAGGGAACAGAGACTCTACCTATGTAAGGACCAGATCACAGATTAGGAGGACGGTGACCAGACCCCTCCCTGAATCACATCACATTGGAAGCCTCAAAAATCTACAGGCCTCCAGACCCAGCTGAAAGCAGAACAATATAAAAGACTGAAGCTCAGACTAATTGTCTCCCACGGAGATGAGCAGAGCCAAATTCTGACATAAAGTGCAAAGGAGTAGTAGGCTAGAAAATTGAGCAAACAACAACTAAAAAGAACCTGACCATGAAAATTGCTATAGTGACAGGGAAGCTCATGACACAAACTCAGAAGACAATGACTTGAAAATATCTGTAAGTCAAGCCTACTTGATAAATACAGATTGTACACAAGCATAACAAGAATTCCCAGAAGAGCTAAAGAAAGATTAAAAAATAGAAAAAAAATATTAAAAAAAAGTCAGATGAGAGCAGAAGAGGAAAAGTTGGGAAAAGAAATGAGAGCTAGGCAAAAAAATTATGTAAAGAGAGTGAATATGTGGATGCTGTGTTTTTAAGCCTGAAAAATAGTAATTCAAGAATAACACTGCCTTGTTATACATAACAACTACATATTATAAGAATAATATCTGGAGTAGGTGATTTTTATTTTTTTAGCCAAGAAGAAATGGGGCATAGTTGATAAAGTGCAGCACAAGGAATCAGGAAGAACTGGGTTTGAATCTTGTCCCTGATTGTAACATTCTGACTATAAGAAATTAATATTTTAGCCTCAGTTTTGTCATCTGTAAGATTGGGCTAATATATTTATTACTTACATCACAGGGATTTGGTGAAGATCAAACGAAAAATTTGTTAGGTACTTTGTAAACTGTGAAGAACTAAATAAATGTCAGTTATTATTAGGAGGGATAAATTACATGTTTGATATAAAGTCAGAATCCAGAAAGATTTGAAGAATCTATCATGGTGGCCCAAATCTAATTAGAAGAAACTTAATATGGGTATATGTAAAATACACTTGGATTTAATCAGTCATCTTCACAAGGATAAGAAGGGACAGTATGGTGAGAGAGTTTATATTAAAAAGATCTTGGGGTTTTGGTAGACTTC
Source organism: Gymnobelideus leadbeateri (assembly GCA_011680675.1). Classification (NCBI taxonomy): domain Eukaryota; kingdom Metazoa; phylum Chordata; class Mammalia; order Diprotodontia; family Petauridae; genus Gymnobelideus; species Gymnobelideus leadbeateri. The sequence continues at coordinate 919,007 of WOXC01009073.1, forward strand.
AATCAATTGTACATTTATAATTACTTGACACATGCCAAGGTCTGTGCTAGCCACAGACAAAAATGATAGTCCTTTCTTAAAGAGAGCTTACAGTGTTTGGGGAGAAAGTATATACACATATAAGCATATATTATGTGTGTGTGCGTGCGCACATGTGTATGTATATATGCATAGATACATATGCACAGTGTGTGTGTATATATGCCACCACTTACATGTATACACATTTCAGTACATTTTATATATAATTCAGCATACATATATGCAATATACTTATATGTAAGTATTTTCAAAATATATATTGTATATCTGTATATATTGTACACATGGGCACACTTATATATGTATGTTTGTGTGTGTGTATTCTCCCCAAATTGATTACATGCAAAGACTCTTTCATTTGAGGCAACAATAGTGATATGGTAGCAAAAAAAAAAAAAACCCTAATGTAACCTGAGGTTTTATTAAGAGAAAGCATAGTATCAAGAAACAGGAAATAATAGTTCTGTTGTACTCTGCCCTGGGCAGATCACGTCTGTAGTATATGTTCAGTTCTGGATACTACATTTTAGGAAGGACTTTGATTCAAGAGAGTATCCAGTGAATTGTAAGAGGACCTTGAAATTTTACTATTTGAAAATCTATTAAAGAAACTAGGGATGCTTAGTCTGGAGAGTTGATTTGAAGATAGATGTACTTGATAACTGTTTTAAGTGTCTGAAGAAGATTAGACTGATTCTACTTGACCTCATAGGGCACACCTAGGAGCAGTTTGGTAAAAGTTGCAAAGAAGCAAATTTAAGCTGGATGCAAGGAAGTAGCAATTAGAGATCTATAAAAAAGAGTGAATTGCCTTGAGATTTAATGCTTACTAGAGATCTTCAAGCAAAGGTTGTGTGCGCATTAGTCTTGTATGTGGTAAAGAGGATTTCAGTTAAGCTATCAGTTGGACTTGGTGACTTCCAGGGCATCTTCTTACTTTGAGTTCATGTAATTCTTTCCCCAGATTAAAGTTTCTTAACCTTTTCTGTTATAGATTCTTTTGGCAGTCTGGTAAAGCCTATTGATTTCTTAGAATAATAATTGCTTAAATTCATAATTGAAGGAAATGCTAAATTTCCTGAATTTATCCATACTATATTTTCTACCCCCAGGTTATGTACCCCTGTCTTAAAAGTTTTGTTTAAATCTTTTTTTTTTTTTTTGCTTTTTGGAGGGGGAAGGTAGGGCAGTTGGGGTTAAGTGACTTGCCCAAGGTCAGACAGCTAGTTTTTGTATTAAGTGTCTGAGCCCGGAATTGAACTCAGGTCCTCTTGACTCCAGGGCTGGTGCTCTGTTCACTGTGCCATCTACCCGCCTCTGTTTCAATCTTTATGGCTAGTGAAGTAGAACTAATATTTGTCTCTGATTCTTTAATGCACACGTAAAATGTATTAAGATTTCTTTTCATATAAAACATAAATATAAAAGTCATTCTGCCAGAACAAAAATATCAGGAAAAACATTTAACATTTTGTTTTGTGAAAAACCATAAAATTATTACAGTACATTATCAATCTGTAGCATATATTTACTAAAAAAAATCATAGAAATATAAAACTAAAAGAAACCTGTAAGATTTTCTAATCTAATTTAGTTAAGGCAGCATACAGAAATTAAGAAGCAGTTGATAGAACCCTGGGCCTGGAGTCAGGAAGACCTGAGTTCAAATCTGGCCTCAAACATTTACTGTGTGACCCTAGACAAATCACTTAATATTGCTATATTAGTTTCCTCATCTATAAAACGATTGGGAGAAGGAAATGTCGAACCACTTTAGTACCTTTGCTTGACCCCAAAAATAGGGTCATGAAGAGTGTGACATGGCTGAAATGAACAACAACAGAAGTTAAATGATTTTCCCAAGCTCCTCAGTTTTGAAGTGACTAGAATTCAAATTACAATGACTATGTAATTGATCTTTATAAAGGTAATTCTAAACTTTTGTAGAATGGGAATTTTTGCCAACTGCTTAATATTTTTTTTAGAATTGTTAGCATTTTGAAAGATATCCTTACTTAAATGTAACTTTTGGGAAGGAAAACAATCTTCAACAAAACCCCAAGATAACAATTTGTATCATGATTAGTTTGGTTGTTATGGATCAAATTATTTATAACATAAATAAGTATTCTGTGTACTTTTTGAATTCTGATTCTTGAAAACGTTGTTTTGTTGTAGTCTAGACTTTCTGAAAGAGAACTGAACCCTTATTGGAAAGATGGTGGAACAGGCTTGCCACCAGAAGATGCTAATCCATCATCAGTTGCTAAAGGTAAAAAAGTGAATTTATTTTAGGTTCCTTTTTATTCCTCTTAAAATTACCTGAGTTTGTTTTTAAAATCGTAGATACATTATGCATTCTAGACAGTAATGTTAATTTCAGGTTTATCCATTGACTGTGTAAATATTGAGCTTGTAACCTGTGTCACATTCCAAATTAGTGTCACTTATTTCTTCATTTTCAAATCAATTTAACATTTATAAAGTGATTGTTGTGTTCAAAGTACTATACTAATGCTCTAGGACTTACAAAGTTTAGATTAGATAGGGCCTATGATCTTATGGAGCTTTTGATTTGGTTGGGGTTTAATTATTTCCCTATGGGTTTAAGGTAGAATATGGCATCAAGGTCAGCTACCACACTGATGGTAAATTTTTCAACTTGAAAAGGCTACAAGCCAAGATCAAAGTGGAAGGAGTGTTGGTGCATGATTTTCTGTTTGCAGATGATTGTGCACTCTATGCAGCCTCTGAAGCTGAGGTGCAGCAAAGTATGGATCAGTTTTCTGCTGCTTGTGTTAACTTTGGCCTATCGATTAACACCAGGAAAATTCAGGTGTTTCATCAGCCACTACCACATTTGTATGTGGAATCATGCATTACAGCAAATGGAGAAGTTCTGAATGCTGTGGAGATAATTTCACTGTATTTTCAGGGATGTACATATTGATAATGAGGTTGATGTACTTATTGCCAGAGCTAGCTCAGTGATTGGGAGGCTCCTAAGGAACGTGTGGGAAAGAAGAGGTGTTAGATTACCAGACTATAGGTCTACAGAGCCTATGTGCTGACCTCATTGTTGCTTTGAAACCTGGACAGTATACCAGCACCATGCCAGGAAACTGAATTGCTTCCTTTTGAATTGTCTTAGGAAGATTCTGAATATTATCTAGCAGGATAAGGTACCAGATACTGAGGTCCTTACTTGAACTAAACTGCCAAGCATTCAAACTTTGCTTAAGAGAGCACAGCTCTGATGGACTGGCCACATTGTTTGAATGTAAAACATATGCTTGCCAGAAAGACTATTTTATGGAGAACTCACATAGGGCAGGTGTTCACATGGTAGTCAGAAGAAGCAATACAAGGACACTCTCAAGGTCTCTCTCAAAAACTTTGCTCTGTGAGCAAAGCAGAATTGAATAGCTCAAAGGAAATCCAGGATGAACAAATTTAGAGAATCTACCCCAAATGTTCACATGGACTGTTTGTGCCTGACAGAGCATTCTGAGCTCAGATTGGTCTGCTAACCCACAGTTAGACACAGTGTGACTCAACTCTAGCATAGTGATGTCATTTTGGTCCTCTTTGAGAATGAAGGACTACAGCTAACCATGGGTTTAATCATCATATATGCCAGTTCTATGCTGGCACCTAGTATAGAGTTAGGATTTAGAAAATGGAGACAGCATTGCAGATTAACACCCCCCCCCCAAAAAAAAACAAAAACCAAAAACCAAAGAAACAAGCAAACAAACAAAAAACCAAACACCCATTGATAGATATAGCTTTATAGGTTCTTCTGTTCAAGGTCATACTAAAGTCAAAGAAAATAATAGTCCACATGAGAATAAAAGAATACTTCATGTCCAAATATTTGTATTGTTTTATATCCTGGTTTATTTCAGATTCACCGTATAATTTATCCATAGTGTATTTAACCTATTTGTAGTCATAGATGACTACAGCTATATGGCGTAGTAGCACCTTAGGCCCTCAGGTCTTGACAGAGTGACTAACAGTTCTTTTTTTTTTCTTTTTTGGAGGGCAATTGGGGTTAAATAACTTGCCCAAGGTCACACGGCTGACTAACAGTTCTGTATAGATCATCCTCCAACCTCCTCTTCCCAGACTAGTTTCACTTTTGAGCATCTTTTCCACATTACCAAATGCCTACTGGATTTTTAGACAGGATGTCTCATTGACATCTGAGACTGAACATGGTTGAAACAAAATTGATTATCTTTTCATCCAAACCCTCCTGTCTTCCAGTCTTCACTTATTTCCAGTCACTCATGTTTACAGACTTGGCATTATACTCCATTGTTTACCCTACATTTCTAATCAGTTGCCAGATATTACTGTTTTTACCTTCACAAGGTACCTTCTTGTTTCTATCTTCTTCTAACTATTCATGTTACCACCACTTATGGTATGGTAAATATCTTACATTGTCTCTCCCAACTCTAATCCTCTACACATTTGCCCAAGTGATTTTACCAAGTCTAGGTCTGACCATGTTCCTCCATTTCTCAGTAAACTCCAGTGAACCCTGTTGTCTCTAAGATAAAATGTAAACTTAATTTGACTTTAAAGCCGTTCATAACCTGGCTTCAGTTTAGCCTTCCAGCATCATTGTTCAGTGCTATACTTCTGACACTTTACACTCTAGCCACATGGGCCTCATTGATATTTATCATATGCAGCATCTTCTCTCTTGACTGTGGGATGTTACACTGACTGTTCCCCACTTTCCTTACCTTGTAAGACTCTACTCAGATGTTCCTTTTACATGAAGCTGGGCCTGCCACTCCAGTTGCTGGTATTCTCTTTCCTTAAGCTAATTTATTTATTCTATATATATATATTTCTATGTGTACATATCTTTCCTGATGTGTAAGCTTCTTGAGAACAAGGACTCTTTAATTTTTGTCTTTTTATCCATCTAATATAGCACAGTTCTGGGCATATAGTAGACATAATGAATGCTTGTTGCTTGATTAATTTTAGAGAGTACATATATTTACATAGCATTCATACACAGTAATACATGGAAAACACATAAGTTGAAGAATAATGAGAGGAGATGTAGTTCTGGGGATGGGGGTATAACGCCAAGCATGAGCAGCTTCCCAGAGGACTGCTGCTGTGAACAACCTTCAAGATTCTGATTACAAGCATAGTGAACTCTCCATTTATTCAGTAACAAATTAAGGCAAAACATTCACAGAAAATCAAAATACAGCATTCACCATGTCACAACTCAACACTAAAATGGCCACCTAGTTTTCATCAAAGTGGTCACATAGTTTTAAACAAAGTACATTCATTTAGTAACTCAAATCATTTAGTAAGTCTTCAATTCAATCACAAAGTACAAAGGTTCAAGTTCTGTTTTAAACAAGATGCGTACATTTAGTCAATCATGAAGTCCACCCCTAGGTCACACCATCTTTATCTCTCCTTCTATCAAAAGGTCTTAAACAAAGTACATTCATTTAGTTAATCATAAAGCACAAAGGCTGTCCACCTCTAGGTCACAACTAGGTTATAATATCAGCATAAAGTACCCAAAGAGGGGTCTTTTCATCTTGACCCGGGGCAGATTGTCAGCTTCTGTGGTTCCCCTTCCCACAATTTCTGTTCCTGGGAAGACAAAGCTTAACAAAGCCATAATAACAATCATGCACATTGCCGGTATCCTCATCTATTCACTTTCTGCCTGTGAAATCAACTTAGACCCAACAACAAGGTCTGAAGACTCTATTAACAAATGAATCTGACAAAGTAACATCAAAACAGAAGGACAGAATATCAGCACCACAGTCATGCTTCCTCAGTTCTCGGCAGTTCTGGATGGGCCTCAGAAGTCCTGGGCTGGCAATTCTCTCTCTTTCTCTCAGCAACTCTGGCTCCTGGCAGTTCTTTCCCTCCCTCTCCCTCCGTGTCTCTGTCTCTCTCTCTCTCCCTTCCACCATGTTGCTCCCAGAAGTTCTTCTGGCATCTCTCTATACACAGCACCAGCTCCTCCCTGTTCAGCCCCCTCTTGTCACGTCAACAAGTCCATCCCACTGTGGGATTCACAAGCTCTGGGTATTAACACTTAACCTGAAACTAGCTTGCCAATAGAAGGGGATCTTCAAATTTCATTACTATTACAGGGGGAGAGGCAGTCAGGGAAGCCTTTAAAATAGAAGGTGACAATTAATTTGTATGTTAAAGGAAAAGAGCATTAATGTATAAAGAAAATTATTCTGATATCAGAATGAAGAATTGGTTAGAGAAGGAAAATAATGGAGGCAGGAAGACTTATTAGGAAGTATTACTATAGTCCAGAGAAGTGGTAATATTGACTTGCATATGAGGGTGATGGCAATGGGAATAGAAGAGAGAGAATGGCTCTAGGAGATATAGTAAATTTGTTTACTGTCTACCTTAGCTAGAATTTGTATGCATTTTTATTTGAACCATCTATGAATTATTAGCTTGTGTTTACATTTATGACAGATAACAAAAACATTGCTAAATTATTTTAATTCTTTTTGTAGTGTTATATAAACTGTTACTAAGAGGGAATTTTAAAAAACAGTATGTTTTTTATGTCTAACAGTATGCTAATGAGTATTAGCATATTAAATGCTTATTTTTATTCATTTAAATCTTTATAGATTTATCATTTATCAAGGTTACTAGTACCTCCCTAAGCCCACCCTACCTTTATCTTGTATCTTCTTTTTATGTATTTTTTGTATATTTATATATGTACATATTGTTTTCTCTGTAAGACATTCTTTGAGAGCAGGGACCAAATCACTGGTGTGTTTTGTATCCTCAACACCAACTGCAGTGCCCAAAAGTACTTAATAAATACTTATTGGTTGATTTTATATTTTGAACCAGTCAAAGGAGAACATGCCTATAAACATACTGTTTTTTTTTTTGAGTACTTCAATTTTATAACAAAAATTACATTTTTAAAGTGTATGAAAAAGTTTGTGAAGTATATTAAAATAAGGATTAGGTATTTAGTACTGGAAGAATATCCCTTTTATAACTTTTTAAACTCACATGCCAACCTTATGGTGATCCTGTTACTTTCCAGCATATAGATACAAAACATTTAAAAATTTTTATAGGGGCGGCTAGGTGGCACAGTGAGTAGAGCGCCAGCCCTGGAGTCAGAAGGACCTGAGTTCAGATCCGGCCTCAGACACTTAACACACACACAAATAAAAACCTAGCCATGTGACCTTGGGCAAGTTACTTAACCCCAATTGCCCTCCAAAAAGCAAAAAAAAAAAATTTTTTTTATATACATAGTCTATCTTGGTGGTAATTTCCTGTTTGAAAAATGATTTTTTGTGCAATAGTGTGGTTCTATTTGACCAAGGAAATTAAGTTCTCTGTTTTGACAGTGTTTTGTGTAGTTTATTTGAACAGGAAGAATCCAAATAATATTTTTCTATTATTTCTTCATCTCTTTAAGACTCAGGGACATTATTACCTTTTTGAGTGCACTGTCTCACCAGCAAATATTTGTTACTTTTTCCTGTTATTTGCTTTCTTTTATTTTTATCTTAGCAATTTATTAGAGAATTTCAAGTTTAGTATACATTTTGTCCCTATACATTTCATAGGTATCTCACATAATTTTTCATTTATAATAATAATAATAATAATAATATTAACTTACATTTGTAGATTTTACCCATTTTCTGTTGCCTTTGTGTGGAGTATGGTGAAGACCCCTCTTGAATTTAAGGCTGGGCTTTCAATTCAGTTTTTCTGTGAAAACAAGTTGTTGACTCAGAAGTGCTCCAGGAGAAAGCATGGGAACACAGGAGTAAGCACATCTGCATGTAGTGTACTGAATCTGTGAGATCCTGGTATCTGCTTGTTCTCATAGGACTATGAGTGAAGTAAGTGAAAGCACTCTCATCAAATGGAGGCAGTGCTCTAAACTCAAGCTGGGCTTCTGCTGCAGACAGGCCTAAGTTCTGCTTTTCTAACTGAAACTTACTGCCAAATAAGGTATTAGATGCTTTCATTGGTTTTCATTGTTGGAAGATTGTTTCCTTGTTCCTTGTATCTGGGTAGATTCCCACACTGTATTGTGAGGCTGAACTCTCAACCAGGGAGGGCAAGGTCAGTGGAAGGGGTTATCTGCCTTATCCACCAGTCTGTCCTAGTGGAAGTGATGCTCCTTGCAAGAATTGAATAAATATTTTCTGTTCCTACCTTTGGCATAGAATTAAGATCTTTATCTGAGAAAACTTGCAGCAAAAATTTCCACCCAGTTTCTTGCTTTTCTTCTGATTTTAGCAGCATTGGATTTGTTTGCATGAAAACTTTTTAATTTTACATAATGAATTATCCATTTTATGTCCTGTATATATATATCTCTTTACCTCCTCTGTATCTCTTATTTCATTATGAACTCTTTCCTTCTTCATAGATCCTACAGGTAATTTCTTCCATGCTCCTCTAATTGGCTTGTGATGTCACCATTTATGTCTAAATTCTAAATGTGTACAGCCATTTGGGTCTTGGTATATGATGTGATATGTTGGTCTATACCTAGTTTGTACAAGACTACTTTCCTTTCCTAACGGTTTTTGCTGAATAGTGAGTTCTTGCCCCAATAGCTGGAGTCTTTGGGTTTATAAAAAATTTTGGTCACTTCTATATATTGTCTACTTAATCTGTCCCATTGATCAACAAGAATTTCTTATTTAGTACCAAATTGTTTTGATAATTACGGCTTTGTGTGTAGTTTGTGATATCATATTGCTAGATCTAGGTACTTTTATTTCCAATGATTCTTATGATTTTCTTGACCTTTTTGGGGAAAGCTAGTAGTGCAATGGATAGAGGGCCAGGTCTAGAATCAGGAAGGTTTGAGTTCAAATGTGACTCCAGACACTTACTATCTGTGTGATCCTGGGCAAGTCATTTCACCTTGGTTTGCCTCAGTTTCTTCATTTGTAAAACAGGGATAATAATAGTACCTACCTGCTAGAGTTGTTGTGAGGATCAAATGAGAGAATAATAATTAAGTGCTTATCACATTGTCTCACACATAGTAAGCACTATATTAATGTTAGCTATTACTCTCATTTGGTCCTAGAGTTTATTTCTTTGAGAGTTCATTTACAGCTTAATTGCTTTCTCTAAGATAGGGTTATTTTATTATCCTATGTATTTTACTGTTAGTCTGGGCAATTCATATGTTTGTAAATATTCATCCATTTCATTTAGATTGTCAATTTTATTGGCACTTAGTTGTGCAAAATAGCTCCCAACCACTTTTATTTCTTCTTTTTTGTTGTGTATTCACCTTTTTTTTCATTTTTTATATTGCTAATTTGGCTTTATTTTGAAAAAAAGTCACATCACCTAATACTCTCTTACCTATTTTTATTGTTGTTGGTTTTTGCCACCAAAAAACTATATTAAAGTTTTACATGTTAATTCAGTTGCTTTTTCACTTTAAATTTGATCAGTCTCCTTTGATTTTTAGGATTTCCAATTTGATTTTTAATTGGGGCCTTTTAATTTGTCAGTTTCTTTTTTGCTTTTTTTTTTTTTTTTTTGGAGGGCAATTGGGGTTAAGTAACTTGCCCAAGGTCACACGGCTAGGTTTTTGTTTGTGTGTGTGTGTAAGTGTCTGAGGCCAGATCCAAACTCAGGTCCTTCTGATTCCAGGGCCGGCGCTCTACTCACTGCGCCACCTAGCCGCCCCCAGTTTCTTTTTTAGTTGCATGCCAGTTGCATGCTCTTTCTCCTTTCTTATTGATTAAAATAGTTAAAATGACATGTTTTATCCTAAGTATTACTTTAGTTCTATCCCATAGATTTTGGTTTGAAAACATTATTTTTAATGAGATTGTTTCTATGAATTGTTCAGGACCATTCTTCAGGACCAAGTTATTTAGTTTCCAATTTATTTTTAATCTGTGATTTAAATTCCCTTTATTGGATGTGATTTTTATTGCATTTGGTTGTGAAAAGTTGTGTTTAATATTTCTTCTTCTTTTTTTTAATCTTATACATGGTCAATTTTTGTAAAAATGCCATGCAGAGCTGAGAAATATATATACTCCTTTTGGCTCCAGTTTTGTATTCCCCACTCTGTTATATTCAAATTTTCTAAAATTCTATTCGTTTTTACTTCTTTCTTTTTTCTTTCCTTCCTTCCTTCTTTCTTTCTTTCTCCCTTTCTTCTTTCTTTCTTTCTTTCTTTCTTTCTTTCTTTCTTTCTTTCTTTCTTTCTTTCTTTCTTTCTTTCTTTCTTTCTTCCTTTCTTCCTTTCTTCCTTTCTTCCTTCCTTCCTTCCTTCCTTCCTTCCTTCCTTCCTTCCTTCCTTCCTTCCTTCCTATCTTTCTTTCTTTTTCTTTCTTTCTTTCTTTCTTTCTTTCTTTCTTTCTTTCTTTCTTTCTTTCTTTCTTTCTTTCTTTCTTTCTTTCTTTCTTTCTTTCTTCTTTCTTTATCATTTTAGAGGGGAGAGGTAGGGCAATTGGGGTTGAGTGACTTGCCCCAAGGTCACATGGCTAGGTTTTTTTTGGTGTGTGTATTAAGTATTTGAGGCTGGATTTGAGCTCAGATCCTCCTAACTCCGGGACTGGGGCTCTGTTCACTGTGCCACTTACCCGTACCTTATTTCATTCTTGTTTATTTCAGAGAGGGACTAATTGAAGTCCCCCACTAATATAATTTTACTATTTCCTTCCCTAACTCATTTGTATTTAGCTATAAGAATTTAGATGTTATTTCCATATTATGCACATGTGTTCAGTCTTGATATTAATTCATTATCTATAGTACCTTTTAACAAAATGTAATTTCCCTATTTATCTCTTTCATTTAGGTATATTTTTGTTTTTGCTTTGAATGAGATCATGATTGCTGTTATTGTCTTTTTTGTACTTTAGCAGAAGCATAATAGATTCTGCTCCATCTTCTTATTTTACACCTTGGTATATCTTTCTTTTTCAAGTGTATATTATTCAATTCAATTTTCAAATCCATTCTGCTTTCTCTTCCATTTTATGTATGTGTTCATCCCATTTACAATTTTGAATGCTGTGTATTTCTCCCTATCTTATTCACTTATATTTTTCCTTCTTTTTTCCCCATCCCCTCTTTGAATCTGTTTTGTTTTCTGTTTACTGCCTCCCTTAATCTATCTTCCCTCTTGTTCTTTTCCCCTCTCCCTTTTTCCTTTGTCCCTTTCCCTCCTACTTCCCTGTTGGGTAAGATTAATTTTTCCTCCCAACTTACTTTGTATCTGTACTCTTTCCTTCTTTAGTTTAAATGAGAGTGAGGTTCATATGTTGCTTGCCAACCCTATCCCTTTGGTTCTCTGGAACATACTGTACTTGTGAATTCTCTTTGTAGTGAGTCTCCTGCTCTAGTTATTTCACTGCAGGCTTAGATATTGGTGTAGAGGCTAGAACTTGAGTTTGTGTTCTCTCTGCTCCTGAGTTTCAAGTTACTTAGCTACATAAACAGAACTTGTTTTTTTACTTAGTATACAACTAGGACATTCCCTTGCTTTCTTGTGACCATTTTATTTTTTACCCTGGATCCATAACCCAGAGGTAGGCAGTGGACTACAGAGCTAATAGAAGGAACCTGTTCCTGTACCTAGTGCTGGGACCTCCTCTGTCTTGGTGTTTCCTGCTCTTTTGTTTTGTCTTGGCCTCTTTCTGTTCCTGGACACTAAAATACTCCCTGCCTTCACCTCCTGTGTCCTTGTTCCAGTGTCTGTGGACTTCTCTCTCTGTCTTCTTAAGCTACAACTGGGCTGGAAAAATGACTCATTGTGACTTGTTCTTTAATCCACTCTTTCTTTAGGACTATTATATTGTATTATTATGAAAATTAGCATTTAGTTAAAACATTTAGCCATTAAAATGAGTTTAGATTCAGGCAAGTGGTGTTACCATAGATGCTTAGTTTTTTTTGAGGTAAATAAGCACAGTATAGCTCGTTAGAGCTGAATTCTTAATGTAGAATTAGGATCTGGGCTGAAATTTACCTCAGTACTCTGAATGGTCTGTTCTACTGTGTTCCTGATTTTAAAACAAATTGTATTTTTGTTAAAGCAGATTCAGGAGGGCTTCTACTTCAACATCCTTTCTTTTTTTAAAAAATTAATTAATTAATTTTTAGTTTTCAACATTCACTTCATAAGATTTTGAGTTTTAAATTTTCTCCCCCTCCTTTCCAACCCCTTTCCAAGATGGCATGCAGTCTGATATAAGTGCTACATATGCATTCATATTAAACATATTTTCACATTAGTCATGTTGCAAAGAAGAATTAGAATCAGTGGGAAGAACCATGAGAAAGATTAAACAAACGAAAAAAGATCAAATAGTATGCTTTGATCTGCATTTAGACCCTGAGTTCTTTTTCTGGATGTGGATAGCATTTTCCATCATGAGTGTTTTGAAGTTATCTTAGATCCTTGCGTTGCCGGGAAGAACTAAATCTATCAGAGTTAGTCATCGCACAGTGTTGCTGTTACTGGGTACAATGTTCTCCTGGCTCTGCTCACTTCACTCAGGATCAGTTCATGTAAGTCTTTCTAGGTTTTTCTGAAACTTCTCATCATTTCTTATGGAACAGTAGTGTTCTATCACATTCATATACCACAACTTGTTCAGCCTTTCCCCAATTGATGTGCATCCCCTCAATTTCCAATTCTTGGCCACCACAAAAAGAACTGCATTTTTGTGCATGTGGGTGGGACATCCTTTCTTAAAAATTGGGATTAAAGTTAAATAATAAACTAAAACAATAAAACTACTAAATATTATATGATAGTTACTTTTCACTAATTGAAAACTAGTATTATTTGACTTAGTCTTGATCAGAGGTTTTTCTGTTGCTAACTCACGTATTCTCTCATCTAAAGGTTAGTTGCCTGTGGTAAGGTCATTCTTATATTCCTCAGCATATTCAATATATTCTCCTTTTTCTTCAATGTTTTTATTTCTTTCCCCTTCCCTCTTTTTTCTTTGTCTTGTATACTTTAAGTCTCAGACTGGCACCACTTACCTTGCTTAGCTCTTAATGTTTCTCAGGGATAAAGAGGTTGTTTGCTTATCTCCTCAAATTCTTCCATCTGCCCCTAGTTTGCTAAAAGTATACATTAATATCTTTAATATTTGGGCAGTTAGTAATTTGAACCACCTCAGTATTCACTGCCAACTTAATTACATTTGTTGTCATGACCTTTGTTTTGTATTAGAAAATGCCTTTTCCCACTTTTGTATATAAAAGATCAAATTGAACATTTCTACTCTAGAATAGATAACCCCAAGAATGTGTAAACACCTTTCATATTTCTTTTATAAACACTGATCTTTTAAATTGGTAGTAAGCCTTTGGATCTTTTCCCCCCTCAATTCTTTTCATTTTGTACCTCTCTAAGTAAGCCATAATTAGTCATCATTGTAATATGTTTATACAGTTTCATTTATTCCCTAGCTAAAAGTTTGAAATAGTTAATTCCTTCAGTCCTTTTCCCTTAAATCTTGTTTTGTATCTCTGTCTATTCTTGATGAAGCAGTAGAACACCTAGCTTGTATAAATGAACCAGAGGAACAGGGAACTAAGGAAATTTGTCAGTTGTCAGTCCGTTATGACATTATTTTTGTAAGAGATATAGGAAAAGAAAACCTTTCTACCAAATTAAAAAAAAAAACCCACCAAAAAACCTTAGCTTTCCCAGTCTTGTGTGTTTTCTAGATAGGTGTATAAGCTAGGGGAAAAATGCTTCCTTTCATGATACCATCTTGACCCCACCCCATGTATATTATGGTTTTCCTCATTGTGTTTGAAATTAAATAGTATATTGAGTTGTCATATTGTGTTGATGTATTTTTTCTTATGCTTCTTTGCTTTTGTTGGTTTGGGTATTTATACTGATGTAGATCAATGCAAACTTACTTTGGTGGTTTTGATGTTGTTGCTAACAATTATCAAGCTGTAGGCAATCTCTTCATGAGACTTTTGGATCTCAGACCACAGCCAGAAATTCACTCAGTCTATATGAAAAGTCTTTGCACCTTGGTAGGTACTTGTGTTCTGACGGCATGGCCTTATTTGCTGTGTGGCTCAGGGTAACTCACTTAACCCTGACTCGGTTTTCTGAGTTGTAGAATGGGGATAATAATATACTTGCTCTACTTGTTTAAAAGGGTGTTTGTCAGTCACAAACATGATAATGTATGTGATAGTTATATGAAAGGTATATATAGCCTTTTACAGGTAAAATATTAATTTTGGTGTTCTGTAAAAAGACTAAGCAAATAATAGTAACAAACAAGGGCTGGAATTACAAACATATCATAGTACGAATTATTGTAGCAATAGGTCCAAAATTTATTCTGACTTTTAAAAATATCTTTTTTTTTTTTGGAGGGCAATTGGGGTTAAGTAACTTGCCCAAGGTCACACGGCTAGGTTTGTTTGTGTGTGTTAAGTGTCTGAGGTTGAATCCGAACTCAGGTCCTTCTGACTCCAGGGCTGGTGCTCTACTCACTACGCCACCTAGCTGCCCCTAAAAATATCTTTTAACATTAAAAAAAAATTATTTGTTAAATTTTCTTTTAATTCAGGATGTATACCCATTTAACTCTGTTAAAATCAGTTTAACAAACACTTATTAATTGCTTCTGATAATTATAGCATTTACATAATGCTTTAAAGTTTGCAAAGTGCTTTACATAGGTTATTTTATTTGATCTGCACAACAGCCCTCTGAGGAAGGTGCTGTTATTATCCTCATTTAATAGTTGAGGAAACTGAGGATGAGAGAGATTAAATAACTTGCCTAGGGTAATGTAACTCATAAGTATAAGAGGCAGGATTTGACCTCAGGTCTTCTTGACTCCCAAGTCCAGCACTGTATCCACCATGCCACCTAGTTGTCTTTAATGTGCTTATCACACGCAAGGCATTGTAATAGATCCTATGAATCCAAGTCAAAAATGAAATAGTCTTTGTCATCATTCTAGTAGAGAGAATATAATATATCCACAATGAAGTGAAAAATATACAAAATAATTTCAAGAGTTCTCAAAACTGAGGTGATTAAGAAAAAGAGGCAGCATCTGAATTGTGTTTTCAAGGAAGTTTGGTATGCTATGAGGTAGGAGTGAGGGAGAATTTCATTCCAGTAATGGGGAACAGCTTGTGGAAAAATACGGAGTCCAGAAATGGAATGATATGTTTGTTGAATGAATAATAGGCCTGTTTGACTAGATTGTAGAGTATGTGAAGGGGAAGAGTAGGAATAGGACTCGAAAGTTATATGGAAGCTCGATTGTAGAGGGTTCCAAGTGATAGGTGAGGATTTTGTGTGTTATTTATCCTACAGCCAATAGAATATAATTGAATGTTGTTGAGTAGAGGAAGTGATGGTCAGATATGTTTTAGGACTATCACTTTGGCAGCTATATGGAGTATGACTAAAGGAAGGGAGAGACTGGAGGTATGAAGCCTGATTAGAAAGCTGTTGCAGTAGTCTGGGCAAAAGGTGATAAAAGTATTGAATTATGTTAGAGACTGTGAATGGAGAAGACAAGTGCAAGAGATATTGTAAAGGTAGAATTGTTAAAACTTGGTAATTGATTGGCTGTGGGGATTAGGGAACAGGAAGCATCAAGCGTGTCACCAGTGTTTTTGAACCTACAGAACTGGAAGAAAGATGATGTCATCAATAAGAAAAGGTATAGTTTAAAAATGGGATTTTTTTTTTTTGGTAGAGTGAGTATAATGGTATAATGAGTTCTTTTTTTTTTGCATATGCTGAATTTGAAATGCCTATAGGGCATCCAGATGGAAGATGGCAGTTAGTAATATGGAACTGGAGTTAGGGAGGGGGGATTAGGGCTAGAGCCATAATTTGACATCATATTCATAAGATAATAAATTTGATTTAAGTTTTTTGAGAGATAATTAAATGCATGTGTAAACAATTATTTGAAAAGGTTAAGGAAATTAATTATTAACTGCACAGCATTATTTTTTGTATTACATATGGAATTGGTTTTTTGCATCACAGTTTAGTAATTCTTTGAAATCCTAATAAAAAAGGACAGCTAATTTTCTTCCATTTCCTTAGTTGAAATCTTTATTACATTGAAGTTAAGTGGAGAATGTTGTTCATAGACCATCTTGACCCATTAATATTTCCTGTGCTTTTTTGTGGTATTTTTTCGCCCTCTATTACTAAGTAGTTTTGTGTTTTTGCTTTTTGGAGGGGGGAGAGCAGGGCAATTGGGGTTAACTAGCCCAAGGTCACATGGCTAGTAAGTGTTAAGTGTCTGAGGTCAAATTTGAACTCAGGTCCTCCTGACCCCAGGGCCTGTGCTCTATTCTCTGTGTCACCTAGCCACCCCCAAATCGTTTTTAGCATACTCAAAATAATTGCTAAGAATTATTTGATTTTTTTCCCCTTCTTGTTACTTTCTCCTAATATTACAGAATTGGAAATAAATTTTGATCATCTCACTAGCAAACATTTAATCACTATTATTTCTAATTATGGGATTAATGTACTCTATTATGAATAGGGTATATAATCACTACATTATATAACACTAGTATCTAAGAAATAGTTTTGTTTATCTAGTGATGGAATTGGTTTGAAAATGTTTATTACTAATGGATTTGCATGATTATTAGTTGAAATAACTAGCATTTATATAATGCTTTAAAGTTTGCAAAGCCCTTTACATATTAAGTCATTTGATAATTAACATGCTGCTAAGCATTCAAACTCTATTTTAGAGAGCACATCTCTGATGGGCTGGTGATGTTGTTTGAATGTAAAACATATGCTTGCCAAAAAGACTTATGGAGAACTCACACAGGACAAGCATTTACATGGTGGTCAGAAGAAGCGATACAAGGACACTTTTTTTTTTAAAGCAGTTGGAGTTAAGTAACTTGCCCAAGGTTACATGGCCAGTTATTTTTGTGTGGGTGTTAAGTATGAGGCCGGAACCGATCCTGGGTCCTCCCGACTTTGGGGTTGGTGCTCTTACTCACTGCGCCACCTAGCCACCCCTCACAAGGACACTCTTAAGGTCTCTCTCAAGAACTTTGGAATTGATTGTTTGATATAGGAGACACTGGCAGAGGACCACTCAGCATGGCGTGCCAGCATCAGAGAAGGTTTAATGCTCTGTGAACAAAGCCAAATTGAAGTAGCTCAAAACAAATGTGAGATGTGTAAATTTAGAGAATCCACCCCAAATGTTCACATTGACCAGTTGTGCCTGACCTGTGGTAGAACATTCATAGCTCATCTTGGTCTGACCTATGGTAACTTGACTTTAGCATAGTGATACCATTTTGGTCCTCTTTGAGAATGAAGGACAACCACTGATAGGCAAAATTTTAAAAAAGTAAGTTTTTTTCCTTAGAGTTTCTATAATTTGTAGTCACATATTATTGGGTACTAATACCTTTGTTAAATCCTAGTCCTCATGTGTCGTCATGACCCTGGGTTTTCTAGGGCTGTGTGTCAATGAAACATAAACTCTAATAGTCCTATGGGCCTGATGATGGAAATGTGTGTCTCTTAGAGAGCTAGCCTATGTTTGTAGAATTTTATCTCTGGAAGTTAGAGATTCAATTGTTGAGTTTGTTTTTTTCCTCTTGCCATGAAAGCTGTCTAAAGGTATGGAGGAATTGAAGTCTGTATCAGTGGAGGGAGTTTTTATACTTTATATACCAGAAGTTTCCACACTGGTGAAATCATAGGTCTGTATCCTCTGGTCACCACACATAATAAGACAGTGAGGGGGTAAATAAGCTTGAAACTAGAAAATTCTTAAAACAATTCTCCCCCAAACTCAAAGTAGCATTTTATGTAAATAGTTTCGATTGTTTTTTTTTTTAATGCACTTAAGGGTTTAGCTCTATGTGCAAGCACATAACTAGCAGTAAGCTTTACTTAAGGTGTTGTTTGAGATCATCTAATCCAGTGGTTCTTAACCTGGCACCCATGAATTTATTTAAAAAATATTTTGATAATTGTCCATATTTCAATTTCAGTATAATTGCTTTCCTTTGTAATCTTGTGTATTTTATTTTATTTGCATTTAAAAATATTCTAAGAAGGGGGCCAAAAACTTTTATCAGACCACAGGAGGGATCCGTGACATATGAAAGGTTAAGAACTCTATATTTAATCATTCAGTGGAATCCGGGTTCAAGTTCTGATTTTAATGATTGCTATTATTGTGCCCTTGAATAATCCACTTAACCTTTCTTTGCTTCAGTTTCTGTATTTGCAGAATGAGAGGGTTGGACTAGATGCCCTTTGAGGTCCCTTTCCTGTCCTAAAGCTATGATCCACAATTCTTTCTGATTCACTGTTTCTACTTTACAGATGAGGAAAGTTAGTTTTTCCTAATTTTGACCCCAGCCAATTCAAGTCTATATTGTTTTCTTCTTTCTCTTTCCTCTTAAGCTATTAAAGATCTTGCCCCGTCTAACCTCAGTTGAGATTATTTCCACCACTTGCTGCCATCATTCCCACTCATATGCTTCTGAACAAAGCTGGAAAATATTATAAAACTGTTGACTAGGTGTATTATGAACATATGCTACATAATCTCAACTAGGCCTTCACTACAACAAGGCAGTCCTTTTACAACTTGCTATTTGGTTCACTGTCTTAGTCACCACAGCGACTTTTCTAAATCTTTTAGCCCTCCTCAAACACCATTGACTCCTACACATACCCTTTTAGTTGAGAACCTTCCCCTATATTTCATTGAAAAAAAAAAAAAAGGTGGCTCTTCTTGAGAAGATAAATTCCTTTATATGCCCAAGTGTAAATCCAATCACTAGCAGCTCTTCTGAGGACTGCTGCTGTGAATAACTTTAAGGATCTAATCACATAGTATAGTGAACTCCCTATTTATTCAGAAATAAACTAAAGCATAACATTCAAGAAACTAAAGCACAACGTTCACAACATAACAGCTTATTACTAAGGAGGCAATATAATCTTAAACAAAACATATCATTCAGTAAGTTACAATCTCCTTAGTCAATACAGAGTGTCCAAGTAAAGTCTTCTTTTGTTTTGACTTGTGGCTGACTTCCAGTCATCCTTAAGGGGTAGGGGAGAGTACAAACACCACCCACCCCTAGGTCACAGTAAGTCACAATCTCATCAACCAATACAGAACACCCAAGTAAAGTCTGCTTTCATTTCAATTCGAGGCTGACTTCAAAACTCCACAGCTCTTCTTCCATGGGCTGACTGCTCCCAGCTCTTGCCTGGATTCACCCACTCTTGCCTGGATTGACAGATAGGCAACTCTTCCAGCTCTTGCCTGGACTCACACTTAGGCAGCTCTCTGCTCCTGTTTTATATCTCCCCTTATGGGGACTGCTCCATTCCAAGCTCTTCAGAGTTTCTGTTTCTAGGAAGAAAAAGCTTAACAGCTACAACAATTTATTCCCATTAAGCTTAATAGAGCTACAGCAATATTTACACACATTGCCAGCACTATCATCTCAATTCACTTTCTGTCTGACAAAGTAACACAAATCAGTAGACGAGGCTTCTATCTGAGAATTCAAACACAAATCTACAGTTCTGTAACAATAATAAAATCCTCTTTCAGGGCTTCTGTAACAGCAACAAAGTCTTTCAGGACTTCTGTCTAAGAACAACAGACAGGGTGCTTTTGTCTGACAGAAGAATAGAGTGCTACAGCGTGCACACTTCATATTCTTTCTCTCAGCTCATAGAAAGTAACACAAATCAACAGAGCACTGAAATCACAAGCAATCTCTTTCTCAATTCTGCTTGGTCCCAGCTCTGCTTGACTTTTGCTCTGCTCTGCTCCGCTCCTTCCTGTCCCACCATTCCTGTTCTACCTTTCCTGTTCTGCTCTTTTGGGAAGCTCCTTGTGGGCTCCATGTGATGACATTAGGCCTATTAAGGACAGGGAAAATCTCCAAACTCCCTTAGGTCTATTAAGGTCAACACAATGTGTACTGTTTCCAACAAAGACTTGGTGTAATCAAAGACAAGGTTCAAAGGCACTGGAATAGTTGGGACAAGCAGCAAAGTAGTACGTTGCTTGCCATTACACCAAGTGATCTTATTCTATCCCATCTTCTCTGGCATATTATTCTCTTTGTTATCCCTGTTCTGTCTCTTATCTTCTATCTTTCCATCTTTATTCACTGCTTCCTTGCTGTCTGTAAACCTGCCCATGTCTTCACCATCCTCCAAATACCCTCTCTTGATCTATCCACCCCCACTACTTCTTGTTCTATATATTTCCCTTTTAATTATGGCAGAACTTCTTGAGAAGGCTATCTACGATAGCCACCTTGACTTCCTCTTTTTTTTCTTAAATATCTACAATCTGACTTTTGACTTTATCATTCAGCTGAAACTGTTCTTCTCATTTGCCAGTAATCTCTCAATTGCCAAAATTAATGACCTTTTCTTTTTTTTTTAATTTATTTATTAGTTTAGTTTCAGTTAACAAGTTTCAATTCCATAGTTGCTTGATTTTCAAATTTCCTTTACTTCCCTCGCCCCTCCCCACACGACAACATATAGTCCAGTATAGGATCTGCAAATGCATTCATATTAGACATTATTCCAATTACAAAGGCGTATTGTACTAGGTGGGATGAAAGATGGTAAGGAAGAAATAAAACCAAACAATGAAAAGAACAAGGTCATTTAGTTTGCTTCCATCAGGATTCAGGTTCAGTTCTTTCTAGTTATATCTCTGGATGGGGCATTTCTCACTTTCTTGAGTCTTTCGGGATTAGCTTATATCACTACATTGCTGAAAAGAGTCCAGTCTGTCATAGTTGGTCATCACAGATATGGTATGTCTGTGATTGTATACAGATTTCTTCTGATTCTACTCTTCTCGCTCAGCATCAGTTTGTATAAGCCTCTCCAGGTAATTATGAAATCTGTCACCTCTTCATTTCTTATAGCGCAGTAATATTCCATTACATTCATATACCACAACTTGTTTAGCCATTCCCCAATTGATGGGCACCCCTTCAGTTTCCAATTCTTTGCAACCACAAAAAGGGCTACTAAAAATATTTTTGTACATATGGGTCTTCCTCCCATTTCTATGATCTCTTTGGGATACCCTAGGATACCCTAGAAGTGGTATGGCTGGGTCAAAGGGTATGAAATTATTTATAATCCTTTGGGCATAATTCCCGATTGCTCTCCAGAATGGCTGGATAAGTTCACAACTCCACCAGCAATGTATTAGTGTTCCAATTTGTCCACATCCTCTCCAGCATTTGTCACTTTCTTGTTTTGTCATCTTAGCCAATCTGACTGGAGGGATGTGGTATATCAGAGTTGTTTTGATTTGCATTTCTCTAATTAATAGTGATTTAGAGCATTTCTTCATATGCTTATAGATATCTTTAATTTCTTTCTCTGAAAATTTCCTGTTCATATCCTTTGACCACTTATCAATTAGGGAATGACTTGTATTCATATAGATTTGGCTCAATTCTCTATAAATTTTAGAGATGAGTCCTTTATCAGAGACACAAGTTGTAAAAATTCTTTCCCAATTTCCCACCTCCCTCTTGATCTTGGTTGCATTGGCTTTGTTTGTACAGAATCTTTTCAATTTAATGTAATCAAAATTATCCATTTTGCATTTTATAATGCTCTCTAATTCTTGTTTGGTCCTAAAGTCTTCCCCTCTCCACAGATCTGTCAGGTAAACTATTCCTTACTTTCCCAAATTGCTTACAGTATCATCCTTTACACCTAGATCATGCACCCATTTGGACTTGATTTTGGTATATGGTGTTAGATAATGGTCTATGCCCAGTTTCTGCCATACTGTGTTCCAGTTTTCCCAGCAGTTTTTGTCAAATAGTGCATTCTTATCCCAAAAACTGGGGTCTTTGGGTTTATTGAACAATAGATTGCTATATTCATTAACTGCTGGGTCTCCTGCACCTAATCTATTCCATTGATCCACTACTCTACACCTCTGCCAGTACCAAGCAATTTTGATGACTGCTGCTGTATAATACAGATTAAGATCTGGCATAGCTAGTCCACCTTCCCTAGTGTTTCTTTTCATTAATTCCCTTGATATTCTAGACCTTTTGTTTTTCCAAATAAATTTTGTTATTATTTTGTCTAACTCTAGAAAGTAGTTTTTTGGTAAATTGATTGGTATGGCACTAAATATATAGTTTAGTTTGGGTAAAATTATCCTTTTTATTATATTAGCTCGACCCAGCCATGAGCAGTTGATATTTTTCCAACTATTTAGATCTGCTTTTATTTGTGTGAGAAGTGTTTTGTAGTTGTGCTCATATAGATTCTGGGTTTGTTTTGGCAAGTAGATTCCCAAATATTTTATAATGTCTACAGTGACTTTAAATGGGATTTCTCTTTCTATCTCTTGTTGAGTTTCATTAGAGATGTACAGGAATGCTGAGGATTTATATGGGTTTATTTTATATCCTGCAACTTTGCCAAATTTATTTATTGTCTCTAGTAGTTTTTTACTTGATTCTCTAGGATTCTCTAAGTATATCATCATATCATCTGCAAAGAGTGATAGCTTGGTCACTTCTTTACCTAATTTGATTCCTTTGATTTCTTTTTCTTCTCTAATTTTTTTTCAATTTTTTAGGATTAAATTGTTTAATTTCCAATTAGTTTTTAGTCTATCTTTCCATGGCCCTTTATTACATATAATTTTTATTGCATCATGATCTGAGAATGATGCACTTAATATTTCTGCCTTTCTGCACTGGATTGTGAGGTTTTTATGCCCTAGTACATGGTCTGTTTTTGAGTATGTACCATGTACTGCTGAGAAGAAAGTAAGTTCCTTTTTATCCCCATTCAGTTTTCTCCAGAGATCCATCATATCTAGTCTCTCTAAGATTCTATTCACCTCCTTAACTTCTTTCTTGTTTATTTTGAGGTTAGATTTATTGAGTTCAGAGAGGGGAAGATTGAGGTCCCCCACTAGTATAGTTTTGCTATCTATTTCTTCCTCTAATTCCTTTAACTTCTCCTCTAGGAATTTGGATGCTATACCACTTGGTGCATATATATATTAAGTAGTGATATTGCTTCATTCTCAATGGTGCCTTTTAGTAGGATATAGTTTCCTTCCTTATCTCTTTTAATTAGATCTGTTTTTGCTTTTGCTTTATCTGAGATAAGTATTGCTACCCCTGCTTTTTTTACTTTAGCTGAGGCATAATAAATTTTACTCCAACCTTTTACCTTTACCCTGTGGGTATCTCTTTGTTTCAAATGTGTTTCTTGTAGACAGCATATTGTGGGACTATGGTTTTTAATCCATTCTGCTATCCACCTCTGTTTTATGGGAGAGTTCATCCCATTCACATTCACAGTAATAATGACTATCTGTCTCTTCCCCTCCATCCTATTCCCTCCCCTGTTTATATTTTTGTTTCTTCCTTCTCCCTTCCCCTCCTTGAAGTTTTCCCTTTTGACCACTCCCTCCCTCAGTGTTCCCACCCAGTGACCCCCCCTTCTTAACCTACCCTCTCCCCTTACTACTTTTTCCCTCCCTTCTAATCCCCCCGTTTAATATCCTCTTTTTCACCCCCCCTTACCCTTCTGCTTTCTATAGGATGCAATAAGTTTTTATACTTATCAGAGTGAATTACTCCCCGTTTGATTCCAAACCAATGAGAGTAAATTTCAAACATTGCTCCTCTCCCTCCCTCCTTTTCCTCTATTTGGTGAATTTATGTGTCTATTCACATTAAAATCTTAAACTTCACTGATTTAAGTTGATCCCTCTTTGAACCAGAACCAGTGAGAATAGTGTTTAAATGATGTTCCTCTCCCTCTTTCTTTCCCCTCTTCTATAGTGTGTGTTAATGTCCCTTCAGATGGCATATTTTACCTTTTCCTAGCTCATCCTTTCCTTTTTCCCATTACAGTCTCTTTGATCCCCTTAATAGTTTTTTTTTTTTTAGACATCAGGTTAGTGTATTCATACCCACACCCTCTATCTAAGTATAACCCTTTTGAAGGCCATGATAATCATAAAGATTTTGAATATTGACAGTTATCAGCTCCACATATAGGGATGTGAACATTTTGCTCTTGTTGCATCCCAAGTAATGAGCGTGTGTTTGTGGGTGTGGGTGTGTGCACTTATGTATGTGTGAGTCTGTGTTTCTCTTGTTTACCTTTTTATGTCTTTCTTGAGTCTTGTAATTGGAGATCAAATTTTCTATTGAGCTCTGGCTTTTTCATCAGGAACATCTGGAAGTCCCTTATTTCATTAAATGACCATCTCCTTGCCTGGAAGATTATGCTCAGTTTTGCCGGGTAGTTAATCCTAGCTCTCTTGCCCTACGAAATATCAAATTCCAGTCCCTCCGCTCTTTTAATGTAGAAGCTGCTAGGTCCTGTGTGATCCTAACTGTAGTTCCTCGATATTTGAATTCTTTCTTTTTGGCTGCTTGTAGAATTTTTTCTTTAATCTTGTAGTTCTGGAATTTGGCTACTATATTTCTTGGAGTTTTCAGTTAGGGATCTCTCTCAGGAGGATTCTGGTG
Organism: Gymnobelideus leadbeateri; assembly: GCA_011680675.1. Classification (NCBI taxonomy): domain Eukaryota; kingdom Metazoa; phylum Chordata; class Mammalia; order Diprotodontia; family Petauridae; genus Gymnobelideus; species Gymnobelideus leadbeateri. The sequence continues at coordinate 943,667 of WOXC01009073.1, forward strand.
AATTCTGTCGATAGTTATTTTATCTTCTGATTCCAGGACCTCAGGACAGTTTTCTTTGACAATCTCTTGGAGGATGTTGTCTAGGCTGCTTTTTTCATCATGGCTTTCTGGTCGACCAATAATTCTTAGGTTGTCTCTCCTGGATCTGTTCTCTAGGTCAGTTATTTTTCCAGTGAGATATTTTACATTTTCTTGCAATTTTTCAATCGTCTTGTTTTGTTTGATTGACTCTTGCTGCATCATAGAGTTCTGAGCTTCAATTTGATTGTTTCTCATTTTTATCGAATTATGGTCTTCAGTTATTTTTTGAAGTTCCTTTTTTAGGGAGGTATTTTCTCCAATTACTTCACTGAGACATTTTTCCAAGTTGGTCACTGCCTCCCTGATTTGGTCTTTAAAATTTTTCTTAAGCTCCTCCAGGAATGCTATTTGGGCTTGAGACCAGATCATGTTTCCTTCTGTGGTCTGAGGTGTGGGTAGAGAGTCTATATTGTCCTGTGTGTTTTGTTGTTCTTGCCTTGCATAGTATGCTCGAATAGACTTTTTTGCCTTCCCCTTCTCCTTCTCGGCTTCTTTTTTTCCCATTGTGACTTCCTGTTTCTTAGTTTCTCAGGCTATGAGTTTAGGGCCTGATCCTTGACTTTGAATACCTCTGGGTGGCTAGTTTATGGCTAAGTCAGGGAAGTCAATGAGGGATGTAGATGTGTAGGTGGGGATGAGTCTGACCACTTCAGATTTCTGCCTCTATACCCTGGGCTATAAGTAGGCTTTTGTTGGTGAGGAGAGGTGGGGCTTGTTGGGACCCCACCCTCTCTTCTCTTCAGACTCCTGGCTATCTCAGTTACACCCCTTCTTGGAGACTCTCAAGCCTGGGGCTATTTCCATTAACTTGGGATTTCAGTCTGGGTGGGAGACTTATCTTTGGGTTTTCTGCTTCATGAAGGAGGGATGGGAGGATCAGAGCAGCTAGAATTTGCTTTGCCATTCCAGCCCCTGTATTATACAGGCAGGCAGTTTCTAAACTTCCAGGCTGGGGGCTGAATGCAGCCAGAGAAGCTGCTCTTTCCACTGAGGGCCCAACTCTCCTACCTGGCTCCAGTGATCCTACCCATCCGTGAGATGACTGTGATTAGTCCTTGGTAAGTCTGCAGGCTGAGGCTTTTGCTCTCTCTGGTGTAGTCTGCTTGTCTGCTCTTAGGTCTGGGCTGTGCAGACCCCATGCGCTCTGCGCTCGACCAGTCCGGACACACTGGGCAACCTCCTGGGCTGGACTCTGCCACACTTCGTCTTCCAGTGGGCTCCGTCACTCCGGTTTCCACTCAGATTCACCCTTTGAGCCTTAGTGACCCAGGAGCTCAGGGAGGTTACTGCTTCCTTTCCGCCATCTTGGCTCCTTCCCCCGACCTTTTATTAATCTTAATCCTTCTTGACATGTCTTCAGTTTTTGGCACTATCGAACACCTTCTCTTTGATACTCTCTTCTCTCCAAGATACTGGGATATTGTGCTGTCTTGGTTCTTTTTACTGTTCTGACCACTCCATCTTAGTCTCCTTAGTTGGATCTTTGGCCAGGTCATGCCCACTCAATTGTGGTTGTCCGAAAGGGCTCTATCCTAGATCATATTCTCTTTTCTTTGAATGCCATTTCACTCATCAACTCCCATAGATTCAGTGATCATTTCTATGCTGAGGTTTCCAGATCTGTATGTCCCCTGTCACCTTCCCCAGCCTATTCTTTATAAGATTAAATACAAACTTCTCTGATTGGTATTTAAAGTTTTTTACAACCTGACTCCAAGTTAGCTTTTCATATAGTTAGGTTATCATATAGTAATATTTGGCCCAGCCAAACTGTCCCTTAAAAAAATATTTTATTTTTTCCCCATTTACGTGTTAAACAGTTTTTTGCATAAAAGTTTTGAGTTCCAAATTCTGTGCCCCCCTTCCACCTTTCCCCCTTTTTAAATTTTATATAATCAAAATGTTAATTTTCTCTGTATCTTGTTTGGTCCTAAGTTTTTCCCTTATTCATAGAGCTGACAGGCAAATTATTCCATGTTCTCCTAATTTGTGTATGATATTGCCCTTTATGTGTAAATCATGTACCCATTTTGACCTTATCTTGATATGAACTATACTTCTTGTTGCTTATTTGACAAATCATCTATTTGTCTTTGCATAGTCCATTTCCCAAGCCTGGAGAACACTACCTCTTCACTTTTGCTGTTTAGAATCCCTAATTTCCTTGTGACCTTTACTTAAAATTCTTCTTTCTTACTTCTCTCAGGTGTTAGTGCTAATAGTCCTGTTTTCCTCTTTCCTTTCTATTATTCCACCCCCTTTTTTGGATATTTTAAAAAATTTATCTGTATAATGTTGACTTCTCCTATAGAATATAAATTCTTTAGAGGCAGGCATTGTTTTTTGTTTGTTTGGTTTTTGTCCTTTGTATTCATAGAGCGTTGCATAGTGTTTGGCACATAGTATGTGTTTAATGCTTATTGATTAATTGATGTGTTACTATTGAAATTCAACCCATCCTTCAGTACCCGAACAGAATATGATTTCTTCTATGAATCTTTTGTTCATTTTCCCACTGAATAGAATAGATTAATTTTCCCACTGATTTCCATTAATTTTCACCTTTTTTGAACTCCTATAGCATTTTATTTCTTTTGTCCCACAGATACTTTTTTCTCTTTCTTATATCTGCTACTATATTGTAAATATCTTGATGCTGGCACTAGGTCATATATATGCTCACATTCCCCCAAATTTGGCATCCTACATTACATTTATTAAACTCTTAATTTGTTGAATTGGATTAAATTCTAAAAACAACTGACACGATTATAGTGCTTTATGGTTTTTAATGTACTTTACCTACATTATCTCATTTGTTTCTCACAAATGGTGATAGATTTGTGATTTAGACAGTTAATTCCCTCCAACAATGCAGATTGGAATTCATCATGTTTAGCTATTATCCATGCCCTCCCTAAAGTTCACCATAAGAAGTTCTAATAGTGAGCGGAGATATGGAGGCTTTTCTTACATTCTTTTGATGTTTTGAATATTACAGTATGTACATTTAAAGATCTAATTGTGTAAGAGTTCTCAGTTAACTATCTTTTTGGAAATACAGATTATAGAAGTAATAATTTAAACCACATTAAAATACAGTTTCAAATTTAATTTTTTTTGTTTGCCCTCCAGTTTCAGTGGTAGAAGATGGTGGATTAAGTTGGCTTAAAAAATCCTACCAAAGAATGAAAGAACAAGCTGAGAAACGAAATAGAAATTTTGAGGATGTTGTAGCAGAAAGATATGGGGTAAGTATCTCTTTTTTGAGGAAATTTTCTTTTGAAAATTGAAGGAAATTAACTAAAGCCCTTTTACTTTTGTTACTGTTGTATGCCATGAAGACTTTTGATTGAAACTTCATTTTAAATTTGGAATTTTCTTGCTGGTGAAGACATTAATTGTTAGCATATAAAATGAGTTCGTGATATAATTACCATAAATCTTAGAGACAAATAGGCTCAAAGTATTTCAAAGTTTAACTTTAAAACATTTTAAAAATACTTACTTCTTTTTTTTCCATAGTCAATGGAGTCATTTCAGTTGAGATTGGAAGAAGCTAGAAAAGCAGCATCAAAAAGTGACAACTATGGAAGAGAACGGTGGAGAAAGTCAAGATACTTTGATAAAGAGCAGAGTGTCCAAGAAAGCAAAAAACAGAACATGGAGAAACATGTTATAGGTGATACCAGCAGGGACACTTGTAGTGAATATTCAGGTGGCAGTTATAGCAAAGTAACTATAACAAGTGATCAAGTATCTAGTAAAGATAAATCTAGAAGAGATGAGAGAGACAATAGGTCACAATTTATAGAACCAGATAGAAGTGAATCATATCAACCAAGAAAAGATTATGACTCAAGGAAAAAACAAGACTTTTCTTTACTTGGACATATCAAACATAAATTCTTGAAACCTTCTGAAGATGATGAGTTATCATTTCGTAGTAGAGATTCTGAACCATCTAGCTCCTCAGCATTGTTAGGTCAAAACTCTTTGAATCATAGTTTTCTAAAACCTGATGAAAGCACCGAACAAATTTCATTCTCATGGAGCCATGAAAAGAGGGAAGGGGAGAAGCAGAATTCAGATCAAAAGTTATTTAAACCCACTAGAAGTACTGCAGATATTCAAGAAATTTCAAAGAACATGAAAGAAAAATCACAGGAAGAAAATCCAAGTCCTCCCCCGGAAAAAAGAGAATTTCTACAGGAAACTAAGACTTCGTTATCAGGGTATTTTATGGTTTGTTTTTCATTTTGGTTACTTAATATTTATTGAAGGCCCATGAAACTCAGTAACTCACTGGGTGTTTGAAGTACCTATTAGTGAATGAGGTATGCATCCTTTAAATTTCCTGTAGTATAAAGGAGGAGATAAATTATATAAAATATAATTGATATAAATCTATGCTTATAAGATAATTATTAAACTGCAGTAAGATAAAAAAGGCATTGGGTTTATGGATTATGTTGAATATCAGAGTTATACAATGAAATCAAGTTAAATGAATAGTAATCATATAAGCCTAGTATTGCTGAATTTAATTACCTGAGATCAGGTAATTAAATTCAGTTCTGGTCTTGTAATTTTATAACTAATGCTGGGTATTAAAAGAAATGTCATGGTTGATTTAATCACTGGTACTTGCTGAGTAAATCTAAATAAGTAGATTATTTCAGTGGTGTTAGACTCAAATAGAAATGGGGGCCACTAATCCAGGCATGGGTAGCTATATGGTACAGTGGATAGAGTACCACACTTGAAGTCAGGAAGACTCATCTTCCTGAGTTAAAATTTGGTTTCAGACACTTATTAGCTGTGTGACCCTAGACAAGTCACTTAACCCTGTTTGCTTCAGTTTCCTCATCTGTAAATGAGTTTGAGAAGGAAATGGCAGACCACTCCATTATCTTTGCCAAGATGGGGTCATGAAGAGTTGGGCATGACTGAAATGACTGAACAACAACAGTCCATGCACAAGGATTCCTGTGGACAGCATGTTGACTTAGTTTTAAAATGTAATGTTAAGTATTTTAGTTTATTTAGTTTATTTTGTTAAATGTTTCCCAATTAATTTTAATCTAGTTCTGGCTGAACTGGGGAGTGCTCTGGATTACAATTTTTGATGGAGGCCTATAGGAAAAAGATTTCCATAGTCCTTATCTTATAGACACGATTGAGAAATGTGAGCTTAATGATAAGTACCAGTTAAACTACCATACTCAAAAGACTACTCAGTACTGGATTGATGTAAAGATAAATCTAGAGAGAATGCTTCATTGGCCTGCTATAGGGTTCTGCCCTCAATCTTGAGGTTTTCAGCATTTTTATTAGCAAATTGGATGAAGCTACAGATGGTAAAGTTATCAGATTTATAGATGATTTGTGTCATTTCCTAGGAAGGTGGTAGCTAATACTTTGAAGTATAGAATTAGAGTCCAAAAGGAGCTTGACAGATTCTGATGGTGGAATTTCCTTCACTATAAATTTTGTTAATTTAATTTGTTTAATTAAATCTCATTTAAGTTTTATCAGTGACCTATTATGAGCAATTTAGATTTCTAGCACATGACATTCTCAGTCTGTTATTAAAAGAGGATAAATTGGTTACATTAAGATGAACTCTGTTTTTTATTTCCAAATTCATTTTATTAAACTGGATATAAGAAGCCTTTTCTGGCTCCCCTTAATACTAGTGCCTTCCTTCTCTGATTTTTTCCAATTTATCCTGTATTATATCTTTTTTGTATATAGTGGTTTGTTTGTTTTCTTCTTCATTGGATTGTTAGCACCTTATGGTAGGAACCGGTTTTTGTTTTTATTTTTTGCCTTAATTTGTATCTCCAGTGATTAACTCAAAAAGCACGGCACATAGTAGGTGTGTAATAAATGGTCATTGACTTGACAGCTTTGATGGGCAGTGAGTTTTTTTTTTTCCAGTAAGTTTCTTTAGTTCCAGCAGTTTTGGCTTGAGTATATTAGAGCCAGTGATGTCTAGACTTGCAAACCTTATAGCTCTAGTTCTGAGCCTCAGACTAGACATAAAATATTTTTTAACAAGAGCAACTTAGTATCATGAGAGCCAGAATTTGAACGTGGTAAAGTATAGTTGCCAGTATAATTTTTGGAAGTGAAATTTGGTAAGATACGCAGCTTTGTGAGTTGACAAGGAAAAGATAGTAATTAATATTATAAAGTTGATTATGTTAGAATAATGATGGGAACTCAAGAAAAATAGGAGAGAAGAAATATTAGTATTGGGAAAACAGAGCAGTGAGGACTTGTGGAATATTGGATGAGTGTGGCCCATAAAGTTTTTGTTTTATGTACTGGCAACATCCTGGTCATCTTTGAATATCATCATTTGGTCCCAACATTAGATTATTACTTTCTTTGCTAATATTGTTTGAGCATGTTATTTCTCTCACCTCTTCTGGCTGTTGTGTGCTTTGGACATCTGAAATTTTTTCTTTCACCAGTGAGTACAATGGTCTTGAATTCTGAGTTTACTGGAAATGTATTTATCCTTTTCTTTTTGCTTTCTGTGGTAGGTGGGATGTGCAGGCAGATATTCATCAGGTAATATTAAATATGAATAAGTTTTTTAGGAAATTTCAAATAGAATATCATATGGTGATGGAAAATAAAAATATCCCTATGTTTTAAGTAAGCTTGTATGCAGAATTTATAATTTATGTACTTTAACACTGGGTAATTAAATTTACATGATATAAAGCCTTAAATTTAAAAGGAACCTTTAGATGGGACTATGTCATTGTTCTAATAAGCACCTACTTGCAGTTTTTGTAATAATTGTAGTCTGAAAGGAGGAAAGAGAAGGCAAAAGTTTGGCATCTTTGGATGTAGAGCCTTAGGATCTCCACACATGGAAGAAACCATGACTTGGCCTCCCATGAGGCCTTGGAAAAATGCAATTTTGCATTTGGGAAATGATTACAGAGCCTTAGAAGTGTCATAAACTAGGTTCAGTAGAGATAGAGCTGCTGGTTTATTGCCAAATTGAGAATGTTCTTGGGGCTTGAGGCCCTCTTGAACCCTTATTAAAAATTGAACCCCTTATAAAAGTTTTGAATTGCATTACTTAGAAGATTTTTTTTATCTTAAATCTGCAATTTTATAATAGAAGTTAGTGGGACAGTAAAATTTGTTTTATAGGTATTCATATAGATGATTATTTTAGAAAATGAGAAATACCTGTGTACTTTTTATTTTGGGGCTTAAATTTGGTTGTCATAGTAATAATTGTGTCCTTCAAACCATCTGTTTATTGTTACAATTGAATCTGTCCAGTGCTTTTATCCTGAATAACAGTATCTTTGTTTTGGTGATAACCATGTAAAGCAATATATTTTTTCATTTATCATATATTTAGAACACATTTTAATGCCTCAGTATATTTGACATTTAATCACTGTCCTATTATATAGTGTGTTAATGAGCCTGCTAATTCTAAAATTAGATACTTCAAGAGATGTTCAGATGATTTCACTTATGTAATTTATAATCTTTGCATTCCAAAGCTAGACAGATGTGTCTACTTAGACTTACATATTGTCACACATATTTTATTTGTTTAAAAATCAGGAAAATTTTGACTATCAATTTCAAGTAATCGCCTTAACTTCACTTTAGTTACAGCTTAATATGACAATATTTGTGTATATATGTATATTTGTTTATGTTCACTGTCTCAGACGATGCATTGGTAAATGAATATAACATGTCTCTCCTGGTTAGATTCTAAGCTTTTTGAAGGCAAGAGGTGTTTCAATTTTGTCTTTGTATTCCAAGCACTTATCTCAGTGCTTAGCACATAGTAGGTGTCTATGAAATAAGCAATTATTGGAAAACATCAGACTGTAGCCTTGAAAGATCCTTTCTGAGACAAAGTGGTCTAATGGTAAGGACTCTGAATTTAGAGTCGCTAGATCTGAGTTTACATCTTGACTCTGATGCTGCCTGGTTGACCATGAACAAGTTGTTTAGTCTTATTGAGCTTTGGATAGTTTATATTCTGTTTTGAAATACTTGATTACTTTTCACACATGTAAGGACACACATGAATGGATGTAAAGACTGAGCAATAGCAATAGACATGTCACTTATTGAAACTCTCAAAATGAACAAAGAAAGGGAAAGAGATACTGTGTCAGATGACAATTATGTCTTCTTTTTCCTTCTTTACTGATGGTAGCCCGGCTGGAATGGTGTCAGCAAGATGGCCATCCAGTAGCAAATAACATCCTTGGCACTGCTGTTTCCTGTGGTTGAATTAGAGTTGGCCCCTAAAGAACCATGAGAGGAGGTTTTGTAGGAATGCCAAAGAGACAGTTCTAGATCTATTCCATTTTTTCCCTACATTTTCATATAAATAATTGGTTGGCAGGTATTAAGTGAGGAGAATTAAATTTGGTTGGAAAGGAACCTGAGATAGGTCAAATAGCCAGAGGAATAGAAAACAAAGAAAAAATCTCTGAGATGAACAAAGAAAAACGTGAATGAAGCAGAGACTCTTGTGTATGGGGGAATGAATAAAATTTAAAAGGCCTTACCTAGAACAGGCATATAATCCATATTGGATCATCATGCTTACTTAGTGTAGGATATATGTATAACTACTTAACAAATATAGATAATGATAATCTCCAAAGAATGTAAGAGGAACAAGATTGCAAATTGAGTAATAGCTTATTTTTTTAGAAAGCCAAAATTTTCATTATGGAAGAGAAAATTTTCAGTGCAAATATTTTGGGAAGTTAATAGAATTGGAACAAGATTGCAAATTGAGTAATAGCTTGTTTTTTAGGAAGCCAAAATTTTCATCATGGAATCCTGATTGTATATATTGAAATTCAAATTAATTGCATTTAAAATAGAACAAGAATGATATGTACATCAGAATATACTTTGACAGCAAGCCCAATATGATATTTTCTAGCCCCCAGAAATAAAGATAAGGATGCAGACAGTAATACCAAGGCATATTAAAAAATACTAAAACAATGGATCACACTAATGCAGTAACCTTACTGTTTATTTTAATTGTTTTTCAGAGTGTAGACTGAGGGAATATGAGAAGAGCAAGAGGCTCTTCTTCCTGAATTTGTTTTACTGAAAATATTTTTGTTTTATTTTAAGTGCTGTTATCTTAAATGGAAAGAGATGGTTGGAGAAATTTCTGTAGAGATCATTTTGGCTGAAAAGTTATTATTTAAAATAAACTTCCCTTTCACACTTGTAAAAATATTTCATCTTTGAAAAAATAATTTCCTTATTATAATAGCAGTCCGAAGTTTTAATATAATATATCAAGTACTTTGAATATTATTATTCAGGAGATTTTATACCCCATCTCTCTCTCTCTCTCTCTCTCTCTCTCTCTCTCTCTCTCCTCTCCCTCCCCTCCTCCCTCTTTCTCTCTCTCTCTCTCTCCTTCCCTCCCTCCCCTCTCCTCTCCTCCACACACACACACACACACACACACGCGCGCGCATACATATACATTTTCTAATTATATCCTTACAGTATTCATGGAAAGCTGAGAGCTTTGTATTTAGGTGATGTAGAATCACCTAGACAAATGAAATATTTATTAATAAATTAGTAGAAGGATTTGCCTCATGAAAGAGTGATTAAATGGAAACAGGAGAATAATTCAGGGCAATTTTGACAACTGAAGTACATAGGATTTCTAGATGTTTCTTTTGCATGGGTGGAATTTCAGTGATTTAGAAGAAGGGTTTGTTTTTCTTTTGTTTAATTGTGATATGGACAAATATGGTTGGGAATTTGAGAAAGAAAAGGTTTGGGGTGTACCTTGTGAACAGTGAGGTGGGAATGGGGTGACAGATTAAAACAGGATCATTGAGACATCAGCTGAGGTTATGTACCACAGATTTGTAGTAGGTGAAATCAATTTTATAGAATTTAGGGAAAAATGAAATATAGAGGAGGGGGGGGAAAGGATGAAAATAAGCATTTCTTGTATAAAGCCTGCTGTGTATTTGCCACTGTGCTGTGTGCTTTACAAGTATTTCATTTGATCCTCACATTAACCTGGCTAGCTAGGTGCTATTACTGTCCTCACTTTACAGTTAAGGAAACTGAGACAGACAGAGGTTAGGTGACTGAACATTATATGTTATTTGTTTGAGCTTCTGGGTTAGGTGCTGCGGAGTTTAGTTCCTGTCTTTTAGGAATTTCCAATTTTAAATAGAGATGACATCTATACCCTTGAATGAGGTCATCAGTATCCCTTTTGACCTCCACAAACACAAAAAGTTTTTATTTCATCAGACAAACACCTATAAGAAATATAAGGTTGATAAGTGCCATAACAGATAAAACAAGGAATTCAGAGAAGAGATGATTTGGGTTATATTTTTATATTTAATGTTGATATTGAAGGTGATAACCATATCACCTTTACTACTTTGGGGTCATAGTTGGAGAGAGAGTGCTGAGTTTCATGGAATGTGTCAGATTTGAAATGTGACAGTAATCTTAGCATGGGATATGTTGAAGTGCCTAATGCCATATTGTCTCTAGGGATTTATGGTTATTACGTTTGCCTTATTAGAGTAAAACTCTTAGTTTGCTTTTGAAAAGTCTCTGAGAACTTTGAATATATTAGTTTTTTGGAACTTGAAGAGTAATCCAAATGTCAGAAACTATATTTTGACTCTTCTTAAATATGTTAGGGATGTGTAGATTAGTTTGAATAATGCTGTGTGAGTTAGGCAATAGCTTTATTCCCCTGTGTTAGGGAACGAATTAGGACAAAATAACCTTCTGTGAGCAACTAACTATCCAAGCAATGTTAAAATATTGGTGAACTTGAGGAAGTCACGTGACATGTAGCTACCAGAACTCAGATCTACCAGTAGTGTCAAATACTTTATGAAGTCATCAAAAATAGTATGAAGTTTTTTCATTTCCTCCACTTTCCTTGTATCCATCTTGGATCAAATCCACATTACAGTTTAGAGAGTATAGTTATGAACCCTCATATCTATCTGGAATGTGAATATTCATAATTGGTTATTTATTTTTTTGCTTATATCCTATAAATATCTAATAGCATTGATACATTTGATTTATAATCATCAACAAAATCTACAGAAAATTTTAAAATAATACTATTCAGCTCGATACTCTTCTATCTTCAACTAGATACGATTCAGAAGATGGACCTAGTCACCTTCTAACTGAAGATGAGATGAATAAACTTGGAGCCAAGATTATCAAGGCAGAATTAATGGGGAAAATGGTGAGTCTTTTTTTTTCTTTTTGGAGGGGGGAAGGTAGGACAATTGGGGTTAAGTGACTTGCCCAAGGTCACATGGCTAATTTTTGTTTTAAGAGTCTGAGGCTGGATTTGAACTCAGGTCCTCCTAACTCCAGGGCTGGTGCTCTATTCACTGTGCCACCTAGCCACCCTCTAAATGGTAAGAGTCTTATTGGTTGTTTTCATAGAGAATGCTAATTATCATACTACTTTTTTTGAGGGTCATAAAACCATACAAGGACTTTGTAGATCATCTAATCTCCCAACCCTTGCCTTTTACAGATGAAGAAATTGAGTCCCAAAGTCCTAAACAAAACTGTTCAGTTTGTGATTTTTATGGAAGGTTTTAATTCCTTATTGAATTTTTTTTTAGGTGCCATTTAAATTCTTCTCCTAATTTCCATAAGTGTTTATATATAGTTCCTCAGTATCAGTCTCCATTTCTTGAATAAATGTTGATAAAATAAAATAAATGCTTATCTCTTTAGAAGGAACTTTGTCTATATATTCACCTCTTATTGATTCTTGAATGAAATATCTTTGGTAGAGCTTTAATTATTTAGGGGCTTAGGGAACATTACAGTACTGTTTCATTTTAAATTCTTATTTTCTTGCTTTTTAATCAATAAGTGTTATTTTGATACTGTCTAAAAACTCAAATGCTCACCTATAACCCTTTCTTTTCCCTATCCCCCACCCCCAAGATATAGTATCTGACAACTGGTTAGTAGAATGACTTCTCCTAAGTTGGAAAGGTTTGTCCATTGTATAGCTTCACTGATATTGAAATGTAAGAACGAAAAAAGCTTTTAAAAACTAAATGGATGGTATTTTGAGATTGCATAAGAAATACAAAATATTCATATCATCATAGTAGAAGTATTCAGTTTTAGTTTGTTCTCTTATGCCAAGGAAAGGAATGTGTTTTATGTAGTATATATTTTCTTTATGCCTTATCGTTGGTCACTTTGGACTTTGGATCAGAGTTGAAGAGTTGAAGAGTTTGCAAGAAAAAGAGAACCAACAGAGGCAGTAGTTGAAGTTGTCAGCGAGAAGGCAGTCATTGAACCACTGTAGGAAGACACACTGTTTCTATGCTGTCACATAAATCTGCTTAATTTTTTGCTTTATGGTTTCTTGCTTTATATGTCTTTTTATATAAAACTTATTAGCCAGCTAAAAAAAAATGAAATAGATTCTAGGCTTTGATCTAAAGCATGAATAGGTGGTAAAGTAGATGCTGGTTTAAATATCATGATGTGCTTACGTGATGCTAGTAACCTTTAAGCCCTACAACAATTGAAATTTATCATATGTAAGGGAATTAGAAAATAATATCATCTATAAGGTCACTTTGATTTTTCAAAGTGAATATAATTTTATAATTTAATTAGAATTCACAGTAAAACTGTATATTGTAGATAATTATGGAAAAATGTGATTGAGATAGCAGGTTCATAAACCTGTAGTAAAAGCCCTCATTTTTATTTTTAAAGGACTTAGCAGTACAACTTAAAGCACAGCTTGACAAAGCACGTGAATTAAAAGAAATAAAAATGCGAGAATCAACAAGAAAATCTGAAATGGAGGTAAGAAAAAAATCATTTGTGACTTCATTTTGCATGTAAGCTACTTTTGGAGAATGGCACTAACAACTGGCAATGTTTTAATAATAGTTAATCAGTGAAAATTTATTAACAAATTAGGGGACATGTGTTCTAGGTATAACTCAGTAACTAGAAAGTTGGCGTTGGGCAAACCATTTCACCTCTTGAATCTTTAGTCATCTGTAAAAAGAAAAAAATCACTAATGTTTATTCTGTTTTGTGTTTGACTTAGTATTTGCTGAACATGAAAATAACTGCAAGTTTGCTGGATAATACTGTAGCTTCATCCTAATAGATGATTTAAAATCACTTAATAAATGCATTTATTGAGATATTAGATTAATAGCAGCAAACATGAAGTTAACATTCCTTTCTGGGAATCTTCCAGAGTAACTAGACCGTACAATCAGAGATTAAGTTTATAGGCATCTAGAAGATTGCAAAGAATTGGCTGAAGTCAATTCTATGAAAAATAAATTCTGTTTAATTTATTTTTACTTTTGGTGAAGAGAGTTACTATTATTTTGATATGAAAACTTTTAGTTCCAAATTTTTGGACATTTTAAGAGACATTTTGGGAAAATGTCTAGTATATAAATATATGTGTTAGAGGAATAGATAGCTGGTTTTAATGGATTCTCTCTAAAAGATAATTCATTAGTAATTCATCAATCATCAGGATACTTGAAGTGAAGTTTCACTATTTCTATTCTGATTATAGAATTATGGAGTTTCAGAGCTTTAGAGGACCCTAGATATACTTAAAACAATTCCCATTTGACCACAGTGAATTGCATATAGGGTGCTTAATAATTTGTATTGAGTTGAGTAGGATTATTCTTTGACGCCTCTGTGACAAGTTGTCTTTTAACTTTTGTTTGAAGATTTTCAGTATTGAGGAACTTATTACCTTACATCTACTTTCGTGCCCTTTAAAAATGGTACCTTTTATTTTTACATCATGTTAATTTCCTCCTTCATGTATCCAGTGAGCCATCCCTTCTAAAAAGGATTTTTTAAAAAGGGAAAAAAGCAATTTAGCAAAACCAACCAACATATTAGTCACATTTGTCAGTAACTACAACATTCCACACCTGTGGTCTTCCACTTCTATAAATAAAGCAGAGAGTGCATTTACTTAACTCTAATGGGACCAAGATTGGTGATTGTAATTACAGTGTACCTTTTATTATACTTTCTCATACATTGTTGTCATTGTGTGTGTCTTTTCTTGGTTCTTCATCACTCATTATCTGTGGGGTCCCTATTAATGAAAGCCATAACAAGGACAGAGTGAATAGTATAGGACTTTGTGGGTCCGGACATCTACCCAACAGCACTGGTCTTGAGGCCCAGGTCTCTGGGAACCGAGCCTTCTACTAAGAAGTAAATCAAATCATTGACTAAACTTCGATGACACTGTTTAATGACACTTTATAGCTCGTTCTCCCTTTGTCTTCTATAATTATCATGGGGTTTTTGAGGGAGTCTTTTTCGGGAATTCACTGATTGTCTGACCACCTTCCCAGACTTCCCTTATGTAAGTAACCCATATGATTATTAAGCTACATATAATCATACTAGATCTCCCAGCCTCTTTCTTTCTTTGGTATTGAACTTGCCCCACTGTTTTTGGGAGGGTGGGGGGGGACCATGAATATTCCTGTGCAGGGGGATTCTAGACCTCACATTATCACTTCATTTAAAATTTTCCATGTTTTTCTGCATATTTCACAGTCCTTCCTCATTTTTTATAGCACATTAATATTATAGTATATTCATTTACCAATCAATAAGGGACAGCGAGGTGGCTCAGTGGATAGAGTGCTGGGCCTGGAGTCGGAAAGACTCATCTTCCTCAGTTCAAATCTGGCCTCAGACACGAGCTTGTGTGACCCTGGGCAAATTACTTAACTGTTTGCCTAAATTTCCTTATCTATAAAATGAGCTGGAGAAGGAAATGATAAACCACTCCAGTACCCTTGCCAAGAAAAGCCCAAATGGGGTCACAAAGTGTTGGATGTGAGTGAAGAATGATGGAACAATAGAAACAACAACATTGATTTATCAGAGTTTGTTTCACTGCTGCTTGGTGTATGGAGAATCCTCTATTTCTAGTTCTTTGCTAGCACCAGAATTATTGCTATGAATATTTTGGCATATATGGGACCTTCATTTCTGTCTTTTTAATCTCCTTCAAGTATATACCGAGTTAGTGGGATCTTTGGGTCAAGCAATATGAGTATTTTAGATGCTTATAGCATAATTCCAAGTTACTTTCCAAAGTGGTTGGACCACTTCACTGTTTCACCAACAGTATATTAGCATGCTCGTCTTTTTGCTACTCCTTCAACATCAACTGTATCTATATTTTGACATGTTTGCTACTTACTTGGGTGTAAGGTGAAATTCTATTTTTTTTTTTTAGATTTGTATTTCTCTTGGAGTGATTTTTTTTTAAAGCAATTGGGGTTAAGTAACTTGCTCAAGGTTACACGGCCAGTCATTATTTATATGTGAGTGCTCATTTTCTAAGGCCGGATTTGATCCTGGGTCATCACAACTCCGAGGCTGGCACTCTTACTCACTGCGCCACCTAGCCGCCCCTTGGAGTTATTTTTTAATGTACTTGTTAATAATTTATAATTCTAGTTTTGGGAGCTGTTTGTTCATATCCTTTGACAACTTATCTTTTGGGTACAGTCACTGCTTGGTCAGTGCTCCTGGAAATAATGTGTTATTTCCTTATTTCCCTATATGTCTTAGCTGTCTGACCCCTTTAGCAGAGGTATATGACTGCTGGCAGCCTCACTCAATTTTGGGAAATCAGGTGGTACAGGGGGAGGGAGATGGGAAACCAGGTGGCTTTCCTAGCAAGTGACCAGGGTGCTTATGCAGAAGCAGATCGACTTACTGTGTTTGGCTTAGAAGACAGAACTAGGACTCCTAAGTGAAAGTTGCAAAGAGGAATATTTATGTTTGCTTCAATATTTAGAATTATCTGAAAATAAAATGGACTGCCTCAAGAGGTGGTGGTTTGTTTTTTTTTTTTTTGGAGGTCTTTAAGCAGAGGCTGGATAACTACTTGTTAGCTATGTTATAGTTGGAATTCCTTAACCCTTTTAACTCTCAGATTCTGTAGTCTGAATTTATATCCCATCTCTGATTCTTAATTACCTACTTATCTTTGGGTCTCAGTTTCCTCATTTTAAAATAAGGGTATTAGACTGGTTGGCCTCCAAGGGCTCTTACAACTCTAAATTCACAAATTCTATGTTTTGGGGTTTTATTGAACATTGGGTCTTCAAGTTCAGTTCTTTCTGATTATTTTTTAGTCTGTTCCACTGATACACTTTTCTGTTTTGTAAACATAACCAAATAGTTTTAATGAATATTAGTTTTATGATATAATTTGAGGTGTGGAAATGCTAGTCTCCTTTATTCCCACTTTTTTAATTATTTTTCTTGAGGTCTAGACTTTTTTTTATAACTTAATACTTCCCAGAGCAACCTATCTAACCTTGAACGGCGCCAGTTTTTAGGAAGTTTGCTCATTTGCAAAGTTTTTTACTCACATTAAGTTGAAATCTTCTCTGTAGCATTGGTCTACTGCATTTGGTTTTACCAGCAAAACAAATTTGATCTGTCTTCTATATGTGATAGCTTCCAAGTAGTTGGTATATGTTCTTAGAAGCTTAGAAAAGGTGATTAAAATTTCTAATGATTATGGCATGGGAAGGCAGCATGTTGGAATAAAGGATGTTTAACTTGGTGTCATAGGACTTAAGTTTGAATCTTAACTCTGTCTCATGTTACCGTTCTGACTAGGCAAATCACTTAAACACATATAGGAGATAGATTAAAATCATATTTGTCAGATGTAGTTACATCTGCTGTAGTCCTAAGTAATTTAAACATTTCCATGGGAGGTACCTTATTTTATTATAGAATGTGCATGACTACATTTTTTTTCCTGTTTGGTCAAATGTTTTTTAAAAATCAGTGAACAGTTGAAAACAGTTAACAATTATATGAAATAATGATTCCAATTACTACTACTAAGGGAAATGCAAATCAAAACAATCCTATGGTTTTACTCCAATCCCAGCAAATTTGCAAAGATGACAGAAGACAGGAATAGTCAGTGTTGAAGGGGATGTGGAAAGATATGCATTATTAGTAGAACTGCGAATTAGTAAAACTGTGCTGGGGAACAATTTAGAATTATATAAATAAAGTGACTAGAACATCCTTTAGATCCAGAGATTCCACTGCTAGGCATATACTCTAAGTAGATCATTGACAAAAATTAAGGCTTCATATACATGAAATATTTATGGCAATACATTTTGTGGGAGTAGAAAACTGGGAACAAAGTAAATACCTATCAGATGGCAAAAAATATTGTGGTACATAGAGTATTACAGATATTACAGATATCAGTTTCACAGACAAAGCACAGGAGGCACTGGAGGTTTTGGACTTCAGCCTCTAATAGGTTCTCTCTTGATCTGGTTAGACAGGCAGACAGCTTTGTGGGGTTAAAAATCAGCTTTATTCTAGTCTAGTCTTTTCTAATGGTTGCTGGGAGAACCAGTTCCTATAGCATTCCCTAATCACCCTTCTCACAGGGACTGGTGAGAACGGGGGCAATACCCCTCTATCTCAATTGAGACAGGTACTCTTGTGTACTTCCCTAAATTCTCTCAAGCCTCAGTGGGGCCAGTTGAGGCAAGTACATGAATTCCTCCATGCATTACCTATAATTTCCCCCTATGGATTACCCATGATTTTTCCTCACTCACTGACCTGTTTTATAGGGCAGCAGACAAAGAAGGCATCTTGCCAACATTAAGCTTACAGGTTAGCTTTAGCAATATCATTCTGTACAAGTGTAGGAAATATTATGTTATGTCACCCCTTATCTCACAGGGCAGTCTTCTCAGTAGGACTGTCTGTCACTACAGTTCTGGGAACTACTATCTAGAATCCTTGGGGCTCTTCTGGGGAGTTATCAAACATTTGGAAACTAGACATTCCCATGGCCGTGGATCCTGAGAAACTAAACTCTAAGAAGGATAACAAAATCCTCCTAACATACACTGTATTATAAGAAATGAAAAGTATGAATGTAGAAGCAAGGAAACACTTATATGAAGTGGTAAAGAATGAAGAAAGCAGAGCCAAGAAAACAGTATACACAACAATCATAATAATGTGGATGAGAGTAGCAACCACCATAAAACAATAAAAAATGTGTGTTAAAAATTGTAAAGAAACAGTTTTATATACAAAGATACATTCCCCACTAATTTTCAGAGTTGGCAGGGCTGCAGATGAAGGACTTTATGTATGCAGTCAGATTTTTTTTTTGGATGTATTTTTTGTCTCTTGTGCTTTAAAAAAAATTTCTGCTTTCTGGGAAGATGGAGGGGGAAAATATGTAAGAAATTCAGGCCGTGTAAAAGCAAAAAAACTGATAAAATTTCATTTAAGAAATCCATGCATATTAAATGTAGTGGGATCTTGTCTCCCTGTCAGTTGTATGATTGTAAAGATATAGGCTGGTATAGAAAGTCTGCTAGGCTGCATAGTGGGTAGAGTGTTGGCCTGGAGTCAGGAAGACCTGAGTTCAAATGCAGCCTCAGACATTTACTAGCAGTGTAACACTGGGCAAATCACTTAACTCTGTTTTCCAGAGTTTCCTTATCTGTAAAAGTGAGCTGGAATCTTTGCCAGGAAAACCCCAAATGAAGTCATGAAGAGTCAGACATGACTGAATAATAACAACAAATAGAAAATCTTCTATTATTAAAAATCTGCGTTACAGAAGTTCACTTTTTTAATCAAGTATTCTCTTGTTTCATATTTAAACTATTATCTCAGAGAAATTATACAGATGGAAAAGTAGACTTGTTATTCGTGAGTATAAATGACAATATTTGTAATACAAATATTTTATGAAATTATTTTGATTGCTCATTAAGTTTTGCTCTCAAAATATTCTTTACTCCCTTTATAGAAAGTAAAGGTGTGGGGGAGGAGCCAAGATGGCTTCATAGAAGCAGGAAAATTCTGTGAGCTCCCACCATAACCACGTCAAATACCTATAAAATATGACTCTAAACAAATTTTAGAGCTGCACAACCCACAAAGTGACAGAAACAAATCTCTTGCTGAAGGCAGTCTGGCAGGTAGACATGAAGGGTCCATTACAGCAGGTTGGGAGCTGAGCCTAGCCCTGTGGGAGCCCATGGTTTTAGCCCCAGGGTGGCCTGATCAGTAGCAGCTGGAGTAGACCTCGGGAGAGTGGATCACCAGCAGCAGTGGTGGTTGCCAGAAATATTAATTCATAAATGCCAAAGACAAAGTAAAAAGTCAGTGTAGAATTCTATTGGAATTGGGGGGACGGGGGTGCAGTCTGGCCTCTGCCCCTTGAGTGAGAAGCAGCTGAAGTGTAGCAGCCATACAGCCGCCTCCATGTGGCTGCTTCAGAGCTCCCAGCCTGTATATCATGGGGGGCAAGCAACCATTCAGAGAGTAATCGCTCTTGCTTTAACCTGCCTGAGTCTGGATCACTGTCTTAGGTGGTGCTCCTGAGGTGTGTGACCTGTGAGCCAGAGTGTGTTGGGGCTGTAGAAACAGAGCCCCTCTCATAGCTCCAGCAGGTGTGAAAACTGCAGCAGTTTGGGACAAAGCTCTGCTCTCTGGAAGTAGAGTCCTACTGTGACAAAGAACTCAAAAGTCAAGTAATTGAGTGGCAACATGAGCAAGCAAAGGAAGCGAAGCAAGCACAACAATCCAATTTTAGAGTCCTTTTTTGGGGACAAAAAGGATAAAAGCATAGAATGGGAGGAAGACAATGAAGTCAGAACTCCTGCATCAAAAGCTTCCAAGGAAAATAGGAACTGGTTACAAGCTGTGGAAGAACTCAAGAAGGATTTTGAACATCAAGTAAGAGAAGTGGAGGAAAAATTGGGTAGAGAAATGAGAATGATGCAAAAAAATCATGAAAAGAGAGTCAATAACCTGACTGAAGAAAATAACACCTTAAAAAATAGATTAACTCAAATGGAAAAAGAGACCCAAAAAGCCAATGAGGAGAAGAATGCCTTAAAAAGCTGAATTTGCCAGATGGAAAAAGAATCTCAAAAGCTCACTAAAGAGAATAATTCCTTCAGAATTAGATTGGAACAAATGGAAGCTAATGACTTTTTGAGAAATCAAGATACTATTAAACAGATACAAACAAATGAAAAAATAGAAGGCAATGTGAAATATCTCATTGGAAAAACCACTAACCTGGAAAATAGTTCCAGGAAAGATAATTTTAAAATTATTGGACTACCTGAAAGCCATGATCAATAAAAGAACTTAGAGGGGTGGCTAGGTGGCGCAGTGAGTAAGAGCGCCAGCCTCAGAGTTGGGATGACCCGGGATCAAAACCGGCCTCAGAAAATCTGCACCCACACATAAAAATAATGACTTGAGCAAGTTACTTAACCCCAATTGCTTTAAAAACAAAAACAAAAAAGAACCTAGAAATCATCCTTTCAGAAATTCTCAAGGAAAATTGCCCTGATATTTTAGAACCAGAGGGCAAATAGAGGTTGAAAGAATCCACCTATCACCTGAAAAAGATCCCCAAAAGAAAACTCCTAGGAATATTATAGCCAGGTTCCAGAGTTCCCAGATCAAGGAGAAAATATTACAAGCAGGTAGGAAGAAACAATTCTAATATTGTGGAAACACAATCAGGATAACACAGGATCTAGCAGCTAGAAGCTGCTTCGTAAGAGATTGAAGGGCTTGGAATATGATATTCCCGAGATCAAAGGAGCTAGGATTAAAACAAAGAATCGCCTACCCAGCAAAACTGAGTATAATGTTTCAGGGAAAATATGGCAATTCAATGAAATATAGGACTTTGAAGCATTATTGATGAAAAAACCAGAGTTGAATAGAAAATTTGAGATTCAGAAAAAAGAAGCAAGAGAAGCATGAGAAGGTAAACAGGGAAAAGAAATCATAAGGAACTTATAAAAGTTAAACTATTAACATGCGTACATGTAAAAACAGTAATTGTAACTTATGAAACTTTTCTCAGTATGAGGATAGTTGAAGGGAATATAAATGTGTGTGTGTCTACACACACACATACATACACGTATATGACTATGTAGGAGGGTATGTGGGTGTATGAATACAAATGTGAGTAAATGTATATATGTGTACAGGTATACATAGACAGAGGGCACAGGATCAATTGAATAGGAAGGGATGATATTTTTTATTATTTTTAAAAATTTTTTTTCTGTTTAAACAAATGCTTTATTAACTTCTGTTTTACATCATTCATTTCCACCAGATTTTGAGTTACAATCATTTCTCTCCCTGTTTTTCCCCAACCCACCCTCCCAGAACAGCAGTCCCACAAGATACCGCTTCCTCCAATCTGCTCTCTCCCATATCCTTTCCCACACCCCCTTTGACCTCTCCGTTGGAGGAAGGTGAATCTTTGTGTCCCAATGCCTGCACATCTTATCTCCCAATTACAAGCAAAAGAGTATTAATAATAGTATTTATATATTTGAAACATTTGATCTTAAGACCTTGAATTTCAGATCCATTTCCTTCCTCCCTTGTCACCCATTCCCTCTGGGGAGATAAGTAATTCAGTATATGTTGTATATGTTTAGCTGTGCAGAACATTATCATAGTAGATATATTGTACAAGGCTGTTTATAATTCCCTCCCCTTCATCCCACCCTCCACCTGGTCCATTCCCTACTTGATCCTGTCCCTCTTCCATAGTGAGTAACTCCAACCTCCCCTCCCCCCAAGGCTGCCCACCTGTCCATCATCCCTCCTCTCATCCCCTTCCCCCCATTCTGCTGTAGGTTGAGATGTCCCACCTAGTATGTATGTCATTCTCTCCTTGAACCAAATTCAATGAGAATGTGGTTTTTCCTTTTTGCCTTCCTATTTTTCCCCTCCCCTGCAACCACTTTCCCCTGCTTCCTCTACATGAGATAGTTTACCCCACCCTGTCTCTCCCCATCTCCTCCTGCCACTTTGCTCTCTCACCTCACAACTTCACCCCTTGAGTATCTTCCCTTCCCAACAAATTCAACCTATGCCCTTGTAAGGGTTATGGGATTTAAAGATCTTCCATGCCCCATTGGACTTGCTGACATAGCAGGAAGGGGAGGGGCAAGAGGAAGTGGAAGAAAAAGCTAGAGTTCCGTTGGGGACTTTTGGGGACTGTTGGTGGCCACAGCAACAGCAGCAGCAGCAGCAGCCAAGGTAGAGGTGGAGGCCCAAATCTTTTTTTAAGCCAGCCAGAATTTCTGCTAAGGACTCTTGTTGGGGGCTGCCGGGAACTGGAACTGCGGGGGGCCAGAGCTGTTGTGAGCACGCTTCCTGGACGCTGAGCAGTTGCTGAGAGTCGGGAGAGAAGGACTTTTGCCTGAAGTAGCCTGTTCTGTTTTGAAGGCTTAAGAATGTGGTTGTTTACTATGTTAACTATTTGTGCCAATTTCATAACTACCCTGATGGCTTTGACTTTCTGGTTTTGGGACTCGGTTATTTGATATTTTAATAAATTCTCTGGCTTTATCCCCCATATAGAGAGACTGATATATTTTGTGATTAATAACCACATAAGCCTATTTATAATTGCCATAGGCATAGTGAATATTGCATTGTTAATACAGCCCTCTATCTATATATAACTGTAACCATATACACACACATTCACATATATATTCACATGACCATACACCCTTCTTCCATTATTTTCACAGTGAGAAAGATATCATCAGTCATAGTTATTGTTTTTCCATATAGGAATGTAAATAGTTCAACTTTGATAAGTTCCTTTTGATTTCCTTTCCCTGATTATCTTCTCAGGCATCTCTTGCTTCTTGTGTCTGGATGTCAAATTTTCTATTCAATTCTGGTTTTTTCCTCAAGAGTGCTTGAAAGTCCTCTATTCCACTGAATGACCATATTTTCCCCTGAAACAAAATATTCAGTTTTGCTGGGTAGGTGACCCTTGGGTTCATTCCCAGTTCTTTTGCCCTCTGGAATATCATATTCCATGCCCTTCGATCCCTCAGTGTAGAAGCTGCCAGGTCCTGGGCTATTCTGATTGTGTTTCCACAATATTGAAATTGTTTCTTCCTGGCTGCTTTTAGTATTTTCTCCTTGATCTGGGGATTCTGGAACCTGGCTATAATATTCCTGGGAGTTTTCTTTTTGGGATCTTTTTCAGGAGGTGATCTGTGGATTCTTTCAACCTCTATTTTGCCCTCTGGATCTAAAACATCAGGGCAGTTTTCCTTGAGAATTTCTTGAAGGGTGATTTCTAGGTTCTTTCTTTGATCATGGCTTTCAGGTAGTCCAATAATTTTTAAATTGTCTCTCCTGGATCTATTTTCCAGGTCAGTGGTTTTTCCCATGAGATATTTCACATTGCCTTCTAATCTTTCGTTTGTTTGGGTCTGCTTAACAGCATCTTGATTTCTCATAAAGTCATTGGCTTCCATTTGCTCCAGTCTAACTCTGAAGGAATGAATCTCCTCAGTGAGCTTTTGAGATTCTTTTTCCATCTGGCAAATTTGACTTTTTAAGGCATTCTTCTCCTCATTGCCCTTTTGGACCTCTTTTGCCATTTGAGTTAGTCTATTTTTTAAGGTGTTGTTTTCCTCAGTCAGGCTGTTGACCCTCATTTCATACTTTTGTTGCATCCTTCTCATTTCTCTTTCCAGTTTTTCCTCCACTTCTCTTATTTGATTTTTAAAGTCCTTCTTAAGGTCCTCTGTGGCCTGCAACCCACTCATGTTTTCCCCTGGGGCTTTTGGAGCAGGACTTCTGACCTCACAGTCCTCTTCCCGCTCCATGCTTCGACCCTGCTTGCCCCCAAAGTAGGAGTCTAGGGTTGCATTCTTCTGTTTAATTTGTTTCCTTTGCCTTGGCATGTTGCCAGTTAATTACTTGACTTTTGGGCTTGTTGCCACACTATGGCTTTTTGCTGCCAGATAGGGGAATTTTCGTCCTGAATGTGTGGGGGCGCAACTTCTGTTTCCAGCAAGCTGGAAACCCACCCACAACCTCCACCCCAGATCACAATCCAGATCCAGGGAGGTTAAAGCAAGAGCGATTACCCCCCCAAGACTGATCGCTGGATCTCCCTACAGTTTGCAGGCCAGGAGCTGGAGCTGCCTCTGAAAACTACAAAATTGCATGTCTCCTCAGAGGCTTCTAGCCCCCAGGGGAGGAAGCTGACACGTTCCCCAAATACTGGTCCCAAAGTCCATAGGGCACTGACCTTTCACTTTGTCCTAGGCATGTCTATGTTGATAATTCTGGAATCACCACAGCTGCTGGTGTTCTAGGGTCCCTCCAGCCGGCTGCTGGCCCTGCCGCCCTGGGGCTAAAACCGCGACTCAGGTGGACTGGACCTGTGTCTTGCTCCCTGCGCTCAGCGTGCCTGCTGGCTCCCAGAGTGCTGTGCTGGTCCTTCCTGCAGGGCTGCTGGGCTGTCCTCAGCAGGAGGTTAGCTTCTCTGTGTCATTCTGTGGGTGCTGGGGCTCCAGAAGTTGTTCAGAGTCCCCTTTTACATAGTTTGGAGGAAATCTGGGGGTAGAGTGGCTTGGACGCGCTGTTTGTACTCTGCCATCTTGGCTCCCGGTGATGATATTTTAAAGGTAAAATTGAGAGGTGAGAGAGGAATATAATGAGAGGAGATGGGGGAAACAGAATGGGGTAAATTATCTCATACAGAAGAGGAGAAAAATAACTATTACAATGGAGGGGAAGAACAGGAAGGCAAAAGGGAATGGGTCAACCTTACTCTCGTTGAATTTGGCTTAGGGAGGAAATGACATACACACTAATTTGGGTGTCTTGCCCTATAAGAGAGTGGGGGGGTATTGGATGAGAAGAGGAATGATGGAGGGGAGGGCAGGTTGGGGGGAAGGATAGTTAGAAGCACAAATTTTTGAAAATTTGTCAAAGTAGGATCAAAGTAGATAATACAACAAGTGGCGGTGGGATAGGATGGAGGGAAATATAGTCAGTCTTTAACAATATATCTACTATGGAAATGTTTTGCGTAACTTCACTTGTACAACCTATATTGAATTGCTTATCTTCCCAGTAAGGTGCGTTGACGAGGGAGGAAGGGAAGGAATCTGTAATTCATAGTTTTAAAATCACATGTTTTTTTAAAAAATTAATTATTATTAGTATTATTTACATGCAACTCGGAAATAAGTTATACAGGTGCTGGGGTATGGAGATCCATCTTCTCTCACCAGAAAGTCAGAGGGAGCATGGGGGAGGACATAGGAGAGAACAGATTTGGGGAGGGCATATGCAGTGGGATTGCTGTTTTTGGGTGGTGGGTTGGGGAAAGATGGGGAGAAAATGTGTAACTCAAAATCTTGTGGAAATGAATGATATAAACTAAAAATAAACATAAAATTTAATTAAAAAAAGAATTAAAATATTTTAAAAAAGAACGTAAAGATGTTCTTTTTCTTTCTGTATCATTGTATTTTAAGGGACCTCATTTTTCTCTCAAGATCTGAGTATAGAAATACAGTAACTAGGGATGAATAAGCAGAATAATTCTACGTTCTAGGGAACATTGCAAATTTATTAGATCCAGAAAAGTTATTAGTGAGACACAGAGCTACGAAAGCGTGGCAATGTGGAATATTAACTTGGCATTACCAAGAAAAAATACCATTATATATTCATGTTTCCTTACAGTATCACCAACTCATGCTTTAGAGTAGTAGTGATTACCTTTAAAAATCTTATTTAATGATAAAAAAATGACCTTTCCATTAAAATTTGAAGTAAAATATACGAAATGTGACATTTTTCTTTTCCCATTTTCCTAAATATACATTAATAAATTATGTATCATCATGATATAAGTGCAGAGTCTTTGTTTAAATTGATTATTGTAATTACATTTACATTTTATGCTGATGAGTTTGTGGACTTTTGTTTTCGTACTGTCTAGGTGTTGAGACAATTTTTTTGTTTTGGAATAACTGATTTGTAGAACACTGAATTTTTTAAAAAGTGCTTTCATTTCCTTATTTCAGTTCGAGCCTTACAATAATCATGAGATTTAGGTTTATTCGAGGTTATTAGCATTATTCCCATTTTGCAGATGAGAAAATCAAAGGGCAGGGAGGGTTAGGTAACTTATCCATGATTACACAGCTATGTAACTATCAGATGTGGGGTTTAAATATAGGTTTTCCTGAGTATAAGGTAACATTCTTGATGAAAAATAATTATAGATATATTTTTGAAACAGAGAAATCATTTTTCACCCTAAAATTGCCTTGCCTGTCATCTGACCTATAAAACTGCCCTTTACTAACACATTCTTTTCTCCATGACAGTCCTAGAGATGTCTGAAGAAAGCTGTTGTCTACTCCCATCCCTGCCCCCTCCAGGTTGCCTGTTTTCCTGGTTCTGCTTTTTTCACTTTTATATGTCTTTCTGTGTATCATGCACTGCTACAGTCTTTATATTCATCATTTCTTAACTGAGTAGTAAAATTTCATTACTTTTATTTGCCATAATTTGTTTAGCTGTTCCCTAATCAGTGGATATCTACTTTGTTTCTGGTTCTGTTCTACCACAAAAAGCCCTTCCATAAACATTTTGGGCATTCATTTAGATCTTCCTGTCTATTTTTGTCCCCTTTGGAGTATATACCCAATGTGGTATCTTTGGTTAAAAGGTTTTGGAGATTTCAGTTACTCTTTGTCTTGAGTGTCCCTGCTACCATAATAGGTCTTTATTGTGGAATGCTTCTTTTGTTTTGTGCAGTTCTTTCAGAATATTTCCTAACTTCAGATTTTATTTTTGTGGCGGATTCTATCACACTTTGTAGAAGCAAGCACCCTAGCACACCCAGGATGTCTGCTCCACAGGTTGTTTGAACTGCGTTTCTAAAGGAAAGCTACTCAGATTACTTTAATCAGACATATATATCATTTACCTAGTTCAGGGGAAAAGTCAACACCCTGAACTTCAGAGAAAATAGAAACAGAAGTTGCAAGCAGACAAAAAATACAGACAGAGAAAATAACACATTTCAACAGACAGGGCTTCTAGCTGGCTGACCATCACATACACATGGTTAGTTACTAGAAGGAAAAGCACCGACATATGGATTTTTTTTTTTTTTTTTGCTTTTTGGAGGACAATTGGGGTTAAGTAACTTGCCCAAGGTCACACAGCTAGGTTTTTGTTTGTGTGCTAAGTGTCTGAGGCTGGATCTGAACTCAGGTCCTTCTGACTCTAGGGCCGATGCTCTACTCACTGCGCCACCTAGCTGCCCCAGACATCTGGATTTTTAAAGCCTGGGGGGCTCAACCTCTGCCCAGAGTCTCATCTGACCAAATCATACAACTCTTCCCATAAGTGAGCCCCAAAGCAAAACCTCTCCTCAGAGGTATATTTAGTCTTCTCCAGAGTCAGAGAACGTCACAATCCTTGTGACCCACTGCCTAATTACAAAGTAACAAGGTGTGAGCCTTCCTAAAAAGCAGCCTCCCCTAAGCAAGCTTCTCTTGTTGGACTCAGCTCCACCTTTCAGCAAACTCCTCCCACCACAGGCTCTGTGTGACTACATTGAGCCTATTTAGGGACAGAGTATATTTTCAAATCAGGGAATATCCTCAAATGCACTTAGCCTTATTAAAGGGTAGGGAAGATCTTCAACTTCTCTTACCATTACACACTTGTGCAGAGAATATCTGAATTGGTCCTATGCCTATTTTTTTTTAATGGTATTGAGTGTTGTTTCATTGTAGGATCTCAGGGACAAATTGGGGACCTGCAAACTTTCATTATTCCCAGAATGATTTGATCCAAGGCAGAAACTGATTGCTGTCCCCCCTGGTCTGAGCTCTGCAAGTACCTGATCTGGATTTGCGTTTGAGCAAGATTAGACCAGCCCTTATTAGTTACCTGGAAAGGTCTTTTGGTTTAGTGCAAGAACTGTAGGCTCCCCTTCATTTTGGAATTCCTGCCCTGGTGTTTTCTCTGTAGGCTAGCTGGAGCAGTAGATAGAACAGGCCTGGAGTGAGGAAGAACTGAGTTCAAATGTGACCTCAGACACTTACTAACTTTGTGACCGTAGGCAAGTCACTTAATCTTTTTTTGTCTTAGTTTCCTCATTTGTAAAATGAGCTGTAGAAGGACATGACAAACCATTCTGGTATCTTTGCCAAGAAAACTTAAAAAAAAAAATGAGGCTATGAAAAGTTGGACACAACTGAAGCAATTGAATAACAAAGTGTTTTGTGAATGCTAATTATCATTGTGGTCATATAATTGTTTCTAGTTTTTTGCTATCATAAAAGGTACAGCTAAAAATATCTGGGTGAATTTTGGACCTTTCCATCCTTGTATACACCTAGCTATGGGATCTCTTGCTCAAATGTTATATAGGCCTTTTAAATTACTTAGCAAAATTCAGACTTATTTACAGAATAACTGGATCAGTTTATAGATTCACCAACAATGTATTAATGTGCTTATTAACCTTCCAAGAATTGCTCTAACATTGACTTCCCAACTTTTGTCATTCTTGCCACTTTGTTGGTACGAGATAAAATCTAAGTTGTTTTTATTTGAATTTCTTTTATGATTAATAACATGAAGGAAGTCTTTCATATGGTTGTTAATAGTTTGAAGTTGAAATTGTCTAAATCGTTCAAACATTTATCTATTGAGGTAAATGAATTTTGCTATTGTATATTTTTATCAGTATCCTCTATATCTTGGAGAGCTTGAGAACTCCATTAGAGATATTTGTTGAAAAAATTTCACACACCCATCCCTCTAACCCCCACTTGATGTTTTCCTTTAACTTAATTGCATTGATTTTGTTATGGCAAGTGTGTCTCAGTTTCATGTAAACCACATTTTGGGGGGAGGATGGAGGGAGCTGTGAAAAATTCTCTTTTAAGCATTGTGGAAAGGCCACAAAATTTTGATAAGAATGGCTCTTGCCCTTATGAAACTTACAGTAGAATCAGGGGATGACACACAAACATCTATCTTATCTATCTATCTATCTATCTATCTATCTATCTATCTGTCTATATATATATATATCCATTCATCTTTCTATGTCAGTCTGTCTGTCTGACTGTCTGTCTATCATGCTCAATAAGACAAGCACATTAGAAAGGTTCAGATCTCCAGGGAAGGTGATTAGCAGCAGGAAGGATGAGAATAGAAGGTTGCATTTCAGTTAGGCTTTAAAGAATAGGTAAGAAACCAACAAAGTAGAAATAGAACATTTTAATCATAGAGAGCAACAGGAACAAAATGTGGAGGTGAGAAATTTAGGGTATTTTGGAGATCTGTGGGTAGGCCAGTGTGATTTTAGTATACAGTATTTGAAGAATAGTAGATAATGCTAGAAAGGTAGATGACAACAAATTTAAGAGAGTTAGAATGCCAGATCAGAGTTTTGAATTTTCCTTGCTAGGCAATAGGAAGCAATTTGAAAAATCTTTATTTTTATTTTTATTTTTATTTGCTTTTTGGAGGGCAATTGGGGTTAAGTGACTTGTCCAAAGTCACATGGCTAGTTTTTGTGATAAGTGTGTGAGGCCGGATTTGAACTCAGGTCCTCCTGACTCCAGGGCTGGTGCTCTATTCACTGCGCCACCTACCCACCCCCGAAAGATTTTTAAATAGAGGAATGACATAATCAAATGTCTAGCAGGAGTTGGAAAGATGAATTGAAGGAAGAAAAGTAGTGAGGCAGGAAAACATTAGGAGGCTGTTGGAGTAGTGCAGATTGGAGACAATGAAAACTTGTCTTGGTGTAATGATTCTGAGAATCAAGAAGATAGGATGGTTGACCTTGTAGAATTGGTATTGTATTGTTGGAGAAGTGAGGAAGAGGAAATAGAGATAAGTTATAATATGGACAACTAGATAAAAGGGTGGTGCCATTAATAAAAATGGTGAAGTAAGTAGAGGAGGAATAGTTTGTTTTTTTTTAGAAAAGATAGTGATTTTGGCTTTTATATGTGCTGAATTTGAAGTGACTGTTGGATATAAACTTGGAAATGTCATGTAGGTCTTTAGAGATAATAGCCTATAGTTTGGGAGAGAACGGCTGGAGATATAAATCAGAAAATCATTTCTCTAGAGGTGATTGAAATATGGACATGAATGACTTTGCTTAGAGAGAGTATAGTGGGAAAGGAAAAAACATTGAGTATAGAACCTTGGGAAAGAATCCATTAAGGAACTGAGAAGAGGCTAGGATCGTGTGGAGGAGGATACCCAGGAGAGTGGTTTACTATTGATCTCAACATAATTCTCTGTCAAAAATTTTCTAGTACTTTTTCTGTCCACAATATATTTTCAGTCACTCATGACATATACTATGAAATCCATGCTTTTGCCAACCAGTTTGTGAAGAAATATATACATGTTGTACAGCTCTTAATCCTGCCATTTGAATTATGTGAGAAATATGTCCAAGCTTTCACACTTTTACAACTTCAAAAGAAAATTACTTGGAACATCATCACAGTTTCTCAGTTCTTGATTCGTTGCTATGATTTTTCCTTTGGTTTAGTTTTAAAAATAAAGAGGTATTTGCAAAAAAATTGTTTTCAGACAGAAATGATGAAAATTCATACACAATGTCCAGAAAGTGCTTTATATTTAGTAAATGCTTAATGTAAGTATAAATAGAAGTTTTTCAGACTTTTTATTTCAGTGCATGTATTTTTATGTCACAGTGAAGCTCAGATTTCCTTTCCCTCCTGACATCTTGTGTTTATATTAAGATGAAAGACCATGTACATATTTTTCATTGTGATTGTGAAATTATAGTTGCATGTTGTGAGGCTTACGAAAATACACAAAATTTACATAGAGCTTTAATTTTATTTTTTTTAAAGTTTAAAAAAAATTCCAGTCCTATTTTTTTAACTTATCTCTGTACCTAATAACAGGGTGAAAGCTTGCAGGAAGAACAAGAGGTCGTCCTTGTCAGAACAGATCATTCTGGAAGGGTGTGGCCTGTGAGTGCACCAGGAATATCATCGGAACACATGGAAGGAAGAAGGAAAAAGCAGATGGTAATTTTAATACAAGACCTTTGTTTATTAGGGAAAAAGTCTTGGTTTGTCCAAGGCTTAAATTTTTTTTTTCTTTTTGGAGGGCAATTGTATTTTTTGTTTGTGTGTGTTAAGTGTCTGAGGCCGGATCCAAACTCAGGTTCTTCTGACTCTGGGGCCAGCGTTCTACTCACTGTGCCACATGCAGCCCCCAAAGCTTAATTTTTTAATCAGATTACTGTGAAATTTTTGCTATCATGGAACTTTTTTCTTTTTCTTTTTTGAAAGGAAACTTTCAAATGTTTATACCAGAAATTACTAAAATAACTCTGGGTTAATTTAAAGAATTTTTTTAAAGGTAGTAAACATTTCCCTTTTCTAATGATTTCTAGAGGCATTATTTAAATGTAAACCAAAAAAGGAAACTAGTTAAGGAATTTAAAATTTTTTTGTCAGAGATGTTTGTTTAAAAATTTACTTGCAAAGACTTAAGCAGTAGCTTGAATTACTTAAAATTACTAATGGTTATTTTTGTAGAGATATTAAATGTAGTAAAGAAAACTTTATCTTATAATTCTTGTCTATTTTAGTTTCCTGATTTCAGGTACTGCAGTGAAGTATTTATAAGTAGAAGAGTTTATATAATTATCTTCATGATGTAGTATGTTAATGATATTTATAGACAGGAAGACCAATTAGGCTATTGCAGGAGTCCAGGTATGATGTGATGAGGGCTTCTGTCAGGATGGTGGCAGTGTTACAAGAGAGAAAGAGGCATGTATGAGAGATGTTGGGAAGGTAGCATTGATTGTAATTGACAACTGAATGCATATAGGAAATGAGAGAAAGTAGATAAAAGTTGGAGGATGACACTTAGGTTGCATACTTGGGTGAGTGGGAGGATGGTGGTACCCTTTGCAGTCATAGGAAAGTTTGGAAGAAGGGAGGGATTGGGGAGAAAGATAATGAATTCACTTTTGGTCATGTTGAATTTAAGATATCTCTGCAATATCCACTCTGAGATGTTTCTGGGGCAGTAGGAGATATGAGACTGAAGGTCAGGAAAGAGGTTAGAGGTGGATAAATGTATCTCAGAATTATCTACGTAGAGGTATTGATTGATTCCATGGGAATTGATGAGATCACCAAACAAAATAATATAGTGGAAGAAGAGAAGGCCCAGGATGGAGCTTTGGGTGATACCCATTATTATCAGGTCTGACCTAGATATGGATCTTGCAAAGGAAACTGAGAAGGAATAGTCAGGTCGAAGGCAGAACAAGAGAGACTACTGTCATGAAAACCTAGAGAAAAGAGAAAAAATGTCAAGGAGAAATTGGTGATTGACAGTGTCAGAGGCTGCATAGAGGTCAGGAAGGAAGAGTATTGAGAAAAGACTATTACACTTGACAATTAAGTGATCATTGATAATTTTGGAGGGAGCAGTTTCAATTGAATGATGAAGTAACTTATGATTGCTATCCTTCTCTCCTGTGACCTTTGAATAAAATAAAGATGTATGTTACTAATTTTCAGATGGTTCTAGACACATATTATTTACAACATAATTAATGGTCAAAGAAAAGATAAACATTTTTCTGAAATCATTGTTATATGTTTATTAAGAAATATTTACTGAATGCTGCTGTCTGGCCCAAATATACAAGATATTGTGAAGAATGGAAGTGAATTATAAATAATGGGTATTGTTTTCAAGAAATTCAATTCTAAATGTTAATTTATTTAAAAATTTCTCCTGCAAAATAATCATCTCCGAATAGGATATTTGAATAGAGGCAAGCTAAACAAATGAATTATTCCCCAAATTGTGTACTTTATAATTTGCCATTTCTTTCACATGTTCCTTTCTGTGCTGATCTTGAGTACTTTATGTATTAGTCTTATAATCAATAAACTAACTCTTCCCAGGCCCAGATGGAAGACAAATTAAGAACTGCAGAGCAATGTAATCTGATAGTTAACAGATTATAATAGGCAGCAAAGTGGGTAGTGGATAGAGCCTGGGCCTGGAATCAGAAAGATCTGAATTCAAGTGAAACCTCAGATACTTATTAGCTATTAGCTGTGTAACTCTGGGCTAGTCATTTGATGTTTGCCTCAGTTTAGTGAAATGTAAAATGAGAATAATAATAGTAACTACCTCCCAGGGTTGTTTTGAAGATCAAATGAGACAATTGTAAAATGTTTAGCTAGCACATTGTCTGGCACATAGCAGGTGCTTTATGTATGTTTGTTACTATTGTTGTGAGTTTTTATTTTATTTTTAAAACTTTTCCTTTGTCTGTTTACATTGTCTATACTAAAGCTGTGCCATCCTGAATTTGAATACTATATTTGTTTCAATTCAACAGACATTTCCAGTACAATGATACTGATAGGTACCGCATAGGTATTGATAGGTATATAAGTATATAGGTAATGAAAGGCATAATGAATAAGATGTGATCCTAAGAAGTTTTTGAATATAGGGGAAGAAAAAGCCATTGGCAATTTTGAAGAGTTAGATAACTTGCTTGCATTGTATTGGGACACCTAGGTGGCACAATGGATGGTGTTTGGATTCTGATTCAGGAAGACCTGAGTTCAAATCCTGCCTCACATACTTACTAGCTGTATACCTCTGGGCAAGTCACTTATACTTTCTTAACCTCAGTTTCCTCATCTGTAAAATGGTAATAATAACAAAACCTATCTCACAAGATTGATGTGAGGATCAAATGAGATAACACATGTAAAGCACTTTGTAAACCTTAAAGTTCTATTCTGACTATTATTGGTTCCTCACCACTGCTGTCAGTGGCCAACAGGATGATCATAACGTGGTCCTGGGGCAAACATCAGATTTTACAGACAAAATTAGATATGGAAGGAAAAATTTATAACCATCTTATGTTAAATTAAACTGTCATCATGTTTGGATTTTTACTTCATTATTTTGATATATGAAGAATTCTCATATTCTAACAAGGTTATTATTCATTTCATCATAGGTAACAACACATGTAGATAAGGAGCGAGTCAGATACTTTCATGATGATGACGACTTAAGCTTAAAGGATTTGGTTAAAAATGAAAAGATGGGAACAGCAGAAGATCAAAATAGAGCTTTCATGAAGATGGCATCTAAGGTAAGCCTGCTGTTGGCTTTTTTGGTTCCTGCCCAATTTGTGGATTATTCATCACTTAGTTTGGAGATTCTTCTATTGGTTAACTATTTTACTATTTTCTGACTCCCTCAAAACAGCTGTATCTATATAACAGTAAACACATTTTGGGGATTGGTTTTCCTGGGACTTGGAAGTATATGAATGTTACTTTCTGCAGAGGAACTGGTTCTGCCCTTCCATATAGTTCATCAAAAATGTAGGTTATAGCATTGGTTTGCTTTATGTCTATCAGTGGACCACAAAGAGTAAAGCTGCTGTTCAGTCTGATCTGTACCTTTTAGCTTTTGGCAGGTAAACAGGAGGTGGAAGAAAACATTGTGGATTGGGTCATGCATTAGAGAGCTTAGGATGATGAGAATTCTAGTTATTGGAAAAGACAAAAGAATCTTACCAGAACAGTGTGATTTTTTTTTTTTGTCTGTTCAAGATATTCTTTCTTTGAAGTCTTTAACTAATGCAGACCTCCTAATGCTGTGTGAATATCAAAGCTGTAAGACCTTGGTTCAGTGCTGGAGAACAATGGCAGCTGTAAAAGGACGAGATGGAGTGCATTTATTTTTGTTCCTAAACGAATTTAAATTTAAAAACTGTCACTTCTCTCAGTTTTATGACTTGTTTACGGATTTGACATCTTAGAATAATTTAAAATTTTGTTTATTTGGGGAATGAAAACTGAAAGTGATGTCCAGTAAAAGAAATCTGCTTTGAAGACAAAATAGAAAAAGATTTAGAGAATCTAGAAATATTTTTGATAAGAAGTAGAAGAAAATGTTCAGTCAGTTAATAAATATTTAAGTGCCTACTTTCTGCCAGGTGCTGTACTAAGCTTTGAAGGTGCAGATACAAAAGAAACAAAAATAATTCCTGCCCTCAAGGGTTTTACAATCTGATGGAAGAATGTTTAAAAAAATTAAAAAAGCAGAGTTTATTTACAGGGGCAGAGAGAGGAGGCACTTATGTGGTGGAAAAGTCAGAGAAGGCCCAGAGTAGCACACAAGAGATCAGAAGATGTCTGAACTGAGCTCCCTCCTTAAATGGAGGTTTTGGAGTTCGTGGCTTCTCATTCAGAGGGAAAGAAGATAGTGATGAGGTAGAGTACCAAGCCTGATGGGAAATTGCAGGATGATGAAGTTTTTCCAACTTTGTGGAACCTGGTGAAGAAGTTGGAGAGGGGCGGCTAGGTGGCGCAGTGAGTAAAAGCGCCAGCCTCGGAGTTGGGATGACCCAAGATCAAAACCGGCCTCAGAAAATGAGCACCCACACATAAATAATGACTAGCCGTGTAACCTTGAGCAAGTTACTGAACCCCAATTGCTTTAAAAAAAAAAAGTTGGAGAGCTATCAGAGTATTGCAGCCAGGGGAGAGATGTTATTTAAATTCCATAGACAGTTAAGTAATGCATTAAATGGAATGCTGGAGTTAGGAAGACTTGTGCTCAAATCCATCCTCAGACACTTACTAGCTGTGTCATCCTGGGCAAATCATTTAATCTGTTTGCCTCCATTTCTTCAACTCTAAAATGAGGATAATAATGCAACTACCTCCTAGGATTATTATGAGGATCAAATGAAATATTGGTAAAGTTCTTAGTAAGGTGCTTGACACATATTATGTGCTTAATAAATGCTTGCTCTCCCTCCCATTAAAAAAAAAATCACCTTAGGTAGACCTGAATTCAAATGACTTCTCAATAGGCCTGTTAGAGTCCATCAGGCACTAATAAAAATTTTTATTTAGGAATTAACTCATCTATTGCTTTATCCATTATTTACAATCAGTAACTACTTCTGTTTATGTTACTGTGCAGTAGAACATTTTCATAAGTAGTTATTTTATTTTCTCTTTGAATATTAATTGTCTATTTTGCTGTGTAGCAGTTAGCTTTGACCACAGTTGCATTCATATTTGCCTAGTTTAGTGAAACCTTATGCTGTATAATTGTCTTCTGTTCAGTTTCAGTAAAATCAGAACACTGATAAAAATTAGAGTACCATAAGAAAAATGGAACACTGATGTTTTTGCTAAACAAAATTGACTTGTAGGTTTGGGTGTGTGGGTGATGGAATTTCTAGTTCATTTTTCTCTGTACCAACTGCTGTTTATAACCTTTACCAGTTTTACATAAATATCTTTATGTGTTTTAAGTTGATTATGATTATGATTATGATTATGATTTTTTTTTTTTGCTTTTTGGAGGGCAATTGGGGTTAAGTAACTTGCCCGAGGTTACACGGCTAGGTTTTTATTTGTGTGTGCATTAAGTGTCTGAGGCCGGATCTGAACTCAGGTCCTTCTGACTCCAGGGCTGATGCTCTACTCACTGCGCCACCTAGCTGCCCCTAAGTTGATTATTTTTATAAAATTAGTTTATTTTAACTCAACATTCACATGCACACTGCTGGGTCAAAAATTTTAAAGCAGTCTTGTTCCTTGCACAATTCTTATGTGTAGTTTCTATTTTAATTTCATAAACCTATCTACAGAAGAGTATATTCTCTACTTGGGCAAATATAAAGATAAATACGACATGATTTTGACCATCATGGCAGGTTCAGCATGTATGCCAGTAACTTAAATAAAAATAGATCATAAGTGCTTACATGAAATACTATCCCAGTTGAACAACCAATATAGTAGAAATTAAGTAGAACAAAAGAAAAAGCATCATAAACTTGATAAAATATTGTATCCCAATGTGCACTTAGGATGATTTGCATTCAGCCAGGTTTTCTTTTTTATATTTTTTTCCCAAGGAATTTTTTTAAATGATTTTAATGTAGAAATAGAGGATAACTTGTTGAAACAACCTTTAAGATTGTGTTATATTTAATTAAATAAATGCTTTTCAAAAAATAATTAACAAAACAAGTACAATGGGATGTTTTATTCTCTATGTCTTTTCATTCGGTTTCATGTTGGTAAAGATGTGTGCGGTACCCTGGAATGTCACTTGGAAAAGTCTACCTGTTCCCTTATGGAAGTTATTTTGGATGCACATGAAAATGATTCTCATAGAGATTTTCTATAGATTGGAAAGTAGGTTTGTAGATGTCCGGTTGCTGATATTTATCGCCTTTTTTTAGTTTGGGGCTTTTTTTCATACCTTTGATACTATCTTCTTTTAGTTACCTCTCAGGTATTTAAGAGAGTATTGAAATTAAAATGAAGGCAGTCTTTTGCTCATGGAACCACAAGGATTATGAAGAAATGTTTATAGTATCTCAGAAGCAATCCTCCCTGTTGTCTTTTTCCCAGTTGGACCTGGGCTCAATTCACTTTTCATAGGATTTAACCAATGTGTCTGTGTGTAATGGAAATGCAAATTTAAAGATCTTCCCTGCCCCTAGCTTAAGTGCACCTGGAGCCTGTGGTGGGAGGCTTGGTTTTCAGGAATGACCACACCTTGATGCTGTGTGATTGGGCAGTGGGTCCAGAAGGTTGTTACATTCTCTGAGCCAAGAGAAGGCTATATAAGCCCTGAGGAGAGGCTTTGTTTTGGGGCTCACTTTGAGAAGTGTTGTGTGATTTGACCAGATGAGACTCTGGGAAGCCGTTGTTGAGAGCCCCCCGGCTTTGAAAACCCGGATGTTGATGCTTCCCTCTCTGGTAACTGTGATTTGGTATTGATATAATGGTAGGACAGTTTGGAAGACTGTCTGTTTGATCTGTAAGTTCTGTAACTCTGAAGTTCGGGGTGCTGACCTTTTTCCCCTGAACTAGGTAATGTATGTTTGTTTGATTAAAGTAAGCTTGTTAACCCATTTTGAGTTCCTTTCCTTTTGAAAAGCAGATCTAAGAACCTGTGTTGGCAGTGACCCTGGGGATATTGGGGTGCTTGCTGATACACTGTGCTGATGGACTAACTCACATAGTCCATTCATATCTGTATTGTAGTATAGACAATAAATTTTATTTATCCACTTGATTTTTCCTTAAGGTTGATCTTTTTTGAGTCATCACAGATCTCACTGTTTAGGCCATGTAGTATTCTTGGACTTGATCAGTACAACATCACCTACAAACAAGCACTGAGGAGATCTTAGTTGAGGGTGTTGGACCAGATAATCTTTAAGGTCCTATTTATCTCTAAATCCAGTGAATTGCAGGGAATCATTCTTTCATTTGGACTTTGCTCAAGTTATCCATCAAATTCCATCACAATCTACAAGCATACTTACCTCTTTGCCTCACTTTTAGATAATTGTTTAACAAAGTTACTTTTATATTTGTATCTATCATAATATTTACTCAATACATAAGAAGATACATGAGCTCAATACATAAGAAGATCTTTTTTTGGAGCAAAGACTTTTAGGATTGTGTTTTGTTTTATTGACACATATGCAGTGTCTTATAGTCTATATTGCTTTCATCAAATGTAATCTGCTTATTCCTTACTTATATTTTCATTAAAGACCCCCTCAATGCTTGTGTTTAACTTTCTTCATAATGTTTTTATAGAGATGAGGAGATAGGCATATGGGTCAGTTTTTGATGTTATTAATTCTTAATGTCCTATTGATTAACTTTTGGGAGGTGATAATACTATCTGTAATGTTTTACATTTGTCTTGTCTTTGCCCTTCTTTAAGATATTTAATACTGATTTTTTTTTTTTTTTGCTTTTTGAAAGGGCAATTGGGGTTAAGTAACTTGCCCAAGGTCACATGGGTAGTAAGTGTTAAGTGTCTGAGGTGAAATTTGACCTGAGGTCCTCCTGACTCCAGGTCTGGTATTCTATTCACTGCGCCACCTAGCTGCCCCTTTAATATTGATTTCTTAGAAAAATGATGTTGCTTCCAGCATGGGTTTCTTTGGTGTGTGCTTCATTCTTTCAGTCCTGCTCCTATTTCCAGTTTCATCTCTTTAAGCAATATTTTCATTTTCTCAGATATTATGGTCCTTTTGTCATTGGTCATATGGATAGATTGCTATTTAAACACTGTTAACAAGCTGTGACATAGGAATGATAGTATAAGGCCTTTTTTAGATCTTCACTTGGTGAAACCATGGTATTGAGCAATTAAATTGAGAAAATGTTTATTAAGTATTTGCTGTATGGCAGACATTGTGCTAAGCACTGAATATACAAATTTAAAAAGAAGACAGTCCTTGTTCTCAAAGAACTTACATTTTATTTATTTATTTTTTAAATTAATTTATTAGTTTAGTTTCAGTTAACAAGATTCAACTCCATAGTTCCTTGATTTTCAAATTTCCTTTACTTCCCTCCCCCTCCCCACACGACAACATATAGTCCAGTATAGGATCTGCAAATGCATTCATATTAGACATTATTCCAATTACAAAGGCGTATTGTACTAGGTGGGATGAAAGATGGTAAGGAAGAAATAAAACCAAACAATGAAAAGAACAAGGTCATTTAGTTTGCTTCTATCAGGATTCAGGCTCAGTTCTTTCTAGTTATATCTCTGGATGGCGCATTTCTCACTTTCTTGAGTCATTCGGGATTAACTTATATCACTGAATTGCTGAAAAGAGTCCAGTCTGTCATAGTTGGTCGTCACAGATATGGTATGTCTGTGATTGTATACAAATTTCTTCTGATTCTACTCTTCTCGCTCAGCATCAGTTTGCATAAGTCTCTCCAGGTAATTATGAAATCCGTCACCTCCTCGTTTCTTATAGCACAATAATATTCCATTACATTCATATACCACATCTTGTTTAGCCATTCCCCAATTGATGGGCACCCCTTTAGTTTCCAATTCTTTGCAACCACAAAAAGGGCTGCTAAAAATATTTTTGTACATATGGGTCTTCCTCCCACTTCTATGATCTCTTTGGGATATAACCCTAGAAGTGGTATGGCTGGGTCAAAGGGTATGAAATTATTTATAATCCTTTGGGCATAATTCCCGATTGCTCTCCAGAATGGTTGGATAAGTTCACAACTCCACCGGCAATGTATTAGTGTTCCAGTTTGTCCACATCCTCTCCAGCATTTGTCATTTTCTTGTTTTGTCATCTTAGCCAATCTGACTGGAGGGATGTGGTATCTCAGAGTTATTTTGATTTGCATTTCTCTAATTAATAGTGATTTAGAGCATTTCTTCGTATGCTTATAGATATCTTTAATTTCTTTCTCTGAAAATTTCCTGTTCATATCCTTTGACCACTTATCAATTGGGGAATGACTTGTATTCATATAGATTTGGCTCAATTGTCTATAAATTTTAGAAATGAGTCCTTTATCAGAGACACAAGTTGTAAAAATTCTTTCCCAATTTCCCACCTCCCTCTTGATCTTGGTTGCATTGACTTTGTTTGTACAGAAGCTTTTCAATTTAATGTAATCAAAATTATCCATTTTGCATTTTATAATGCACTCTAATTCTTGTTTGGTCCTAAAGTCTTCCCCCTCCACAGATCTGTCAGGTAAACTATTCCTTGCTTTCCCAAATTGCTTACAATATCATCCTTTACACCTAGATCATGCACCCATTTGGACTTGATTTTGGTATATGGTGTTAGATAATGGTCTATGCCCAGTTTCTGCCATACTGTATTCCAGTTTTCCCAGCAGTTTTTATCAAATAGTGCATTCTTATCCCCAAAACTGGGGTCTTTGGGTTTATTGAACAATAGATTACTATATTCATTAACTGCTGGGTCTCCTGCGCCTAATCTATTCCATTGATCCACTACTCTACACCTCTGCCAGTACCAAGCAGTTTTGATGACTGCTGCTGTATAATACAGATTAAGATCTGGCATAGCTAGTCCACCTTCCCTAGTGTTTCTTTTCATTAAGTCCCTTGATATTCTAGACCGTTTGTTTTTCCAAATAAATTTTGTTATTATTTTGTCTAACTCTAGAAAGTAGTTTTTTGGTAAATTGATTGGTATGGCACTAAATATATAGTTTAGTTTGGGTAAAATTGTCATTTTTATTATATTAGCTCGACCCAGCCATGAGCAGTTGATATTTTTCCAACTATTTAGATCTGCTTTTATTTGTGTGAGAAGTGTTTTGTAGTTGTGCTCATATAGATTCTGGGTTTGTTTTGGCAAGTAGATTCCCAAATATTTTATAATGTCTACAGTGACTTTAAATGGGATTTCTCTTTCTATCTCTTGCTGTTGAGTTTCATTAGAGATGTACAGGAATGCTGAGGATTTATGTGGGTTTATTTTATATCCTGCAACTTTGCGAAATTTATTTATTGTCTCTAGTAGTTTTTTACTTGATTCTCTAGGATTCTCTAAGTATATCATCATATCATCTGCAAAGAGTGATAGCTTGGTCACTTCTTTACCTAATTTGATTCCTTTGATTTCTTTTTCTTCTCTAATTTTTTTTCAATTTTTTAGGATTAAATTGTTTAATTTCCAATTAGTTTTTAGTCTATCTTTCCATGGCCCTTTATTACATATAATTTTTATTGCATCATGATCTGAGAATGATGCACTTAATATTTCTGCCTTTCTGCACTGGATTGTGAGGTTTTTATGCCCTAGTACATGGTCTGTTTTTGAGTATGTACCATGTACTGCTGAGAAGAAAGTAAGTTCCTTTTTATCCCCATTCAGTTTTCTCCAGAGATCCATCATATCTAGTCTCTCTAAGATTCTATTCACCTCCTTAACTTCTTTCTTGTTTATTTTGAGGTTAGATTTATTGAGTTCAGAGAGGGGAAGATTAAGGTCCCCCACTAGTATAGTTTTGCTATCTATTTCTTCCCCTAGTTCCTTTAACTTCTCCTCTAGGAATTTAGGTGCTATAGCACTTGGTGCATATATATTAAGTAGTGATACTGCTTCATTCTCGATGGTGCCTTTTAGTAGGATATAATTTCCTTCCTTATCTCTTTTAATTAGATCTATTTTTGCTTTTGCTTTATCTGAGATAAGTATTGCTACCCCTGCTTTTTTTACTTTAGCTGAGGCATAATAAATTTTACTCCAACCTTTTACCTTTACCCTGTGGGTATCTCTTTGTTTCAAATGTGTTTCTTGTAGACAGCATATTGTGGGACTATGGTTTTTAATCCATTCTGCTATCCACCTCTGTTTTATGGGAGAGTTCATCCCATTCACATTCACAGTAATAATGACTATCTGTCTCTTCCCCTCCATCCTATTCCCTCCCCTGTTTATATTTTTGTTTCTTCCTTCTCCCTTCCCCTCCTTGAAGTTTTCCCTTTTGACCACTCCCTCCCTCAGTGTTCCCACCCAGTGACCCCCCCTTCTTAACCTACCCTCTCCCCTTACTACTTTTTCCCTCCCTTCTAATCCCCCCGTTTAATATCCTCTTTTTCACCCCCCCTTACCCTTCTGCTTTCTATAGGATGCAATAAGTTTTTATACTTATCAGAGTGAATTACTCCCCGTTTGACTCCAAACCAATGAGAGTAAATTTCAAACATTGCTCCTCTCCCTCCCTCCTTTTCCTCTATTTAATGAATTTATGTGTCTATTCACATTAAAATCTTAAACTTCACTGATTTAAGTTGATCCCTCTTTGAACCAGAACCAGTGAGAATAGTGTTTAAATGATGTTCCTCTCCCTCTTTCTTTCCCCTCTTCTATAGTGTGTGTTAATGTCCCTTCAGATGGCATATTTTACCTTTTCCTAGCTCATCCTTTCCTTTTTCCCATTACAGTCTCTTTGATCCCCTTAATAGTTTTTTTTTTTTTTAGACATCAGGTTAGTGTATTCATACCCACACCCTCTATCTAAGTATAACCCTTTTGAAGGCCATGATAATCATAAAGATTTTGAATATTGACAGTTATCAGCTCCACATATAGGGATGTGAACATTTTGCTCTTGTTGCATCCCAAGTAATGAGCGTGTGTTTGTGGGTGTGGGTGTGTGCACTTATGTATGTGTGAGTCTGTGTTTCTCTTGTTTACCTTTTTATGTCTTTCTTGAGTCTTGTAATTGGAGATCAGATTTTCTATTGAGCTCTGGCTTTTTCATCAGGAACATCTGGAAGTCCCTTATTTCATTAAATGACCATCTCCTTGCCTGGAAGATTATGCTCAGTTTTGCCGGGTAGTTAATCCTAGCTCTCTTGCCCTACGAAATATCAAATTCCAGTCCCTCCGCTCTTTTAATGTAGAAGCTGCTAGGTCCTGTGTGATCCTAACTGTAGTTCCTCGATATTTGAATTCTTTCTTTTTGGCTGCTTGTAGAATTTTTTCTTTAATCTTGTAGTTCTGGAATTTGGCTACTATATTTCTTGGAGTTTTCAGTTAGGGATCTCTCTCAGGAGGATTCTGGTGAATTCTGTCGATAGTTATTTTATCTTCTGATTCCAGGACCTCAGGACAGTT
Source organism: Gymnobelideus leadbeateri (assembly GCA_011680675.1). Lineage (NCBI taxonomy): Eukaryota > Metazoa > Chordata > Mammalia > Diprotodontia > Petauridae > Gymnobelideus > Gymnobelideus leadbeateri. The sequence goes on from WOXC01009073.1 coordinate 987,291, forward strand.
TTCTTTGACAATCTCTTGGAGGATGTTGTCTAGGCTGCTTTTTCATCATGGCTTTCTGGTAGACCAATAATTCTTAGGTTGTCTCTCCTGGATCTGTTCTCTAGGTCAGTTATTTTTCCAGTGAGATATTTTACATTTTCTTGCAATTTTTCAATCGTCTTGTTTTGTTTGATTGACTCTTGCTGCATCATAGAGTTCTGAGCTTCAATTTGATTGTTTCTCATTTTTATCGAATTATGGTCTTCAGTTATTTTTTGAAGTTCCTTTTTTAGGGAGGTATTTTCTCCAATTACTTCACTGAGACGTTTTTCCAAGTTGGTCACTGCCTCCTTGATTTGGTCTTTAAAATTTTTCTTAAGCTCCTCCAGGAATGCTATTTGGGCTTGAGACCAGATCATGTTTCCTTCTGTGGTCTGAGGTGTGGGTAGAGAGTCTATATTGTCCTGTGTGTTTTGTTGTTCTTGCCCTGCATAGTATGCTCGAATAGACTTTTTTGCCTTCCCCTTCTCCTTCTCGGCTTCTTTTTTTCCCATAGTGACTTCCTGTTTCTTAGTTTCTCAGGCTATGAGTTTAGGGCCTGATCCTTGACTTTGAATACCTCTGGGTGGCTAGTTTATGGCTAAGTCAGGGAAGTCAATGAGGGATGTAGATGAGTAGGTGTGGGTGCCTCTGACCACTTCAGATTTCTGCCTCTATACCCCTGGGCTATAAGTAGGCTTTTGTTGGTGAGGTGAGGTAGGGCTTGTTGGGACCCCACCCTCTCTTCTCTTCAGACTCCTGGCTGTCTCAGTTATACCCCTTCTTGGAGACTCTCAAGCCTGGGGCTATTTCCATTAACTTGGGATTTCAATCTGGGTGGGAGATTTATCTTTGGGTTTTCTGCTTCATGAAGGAGGGATGGGAGGATCTGAGCAGCTAGAATTTACTTTGCCATTCCAGCCCCTGTATTATACAGGCAGGCAGTTTCTAAACTTCCAGGCTGGGGGCTGAATGCAGCCAGAGAAGCTGCTCTTTCCACTGAGGGCCCAACTCTCCTACCTGGCTCCAGTGATCCTACCCATCCGTGAGATGACTGTGATTAGTCCTTGGTAAGTCTGCAGGCTGAGGCTTTTGCTCTCTCTGGTGTAGTCTGCTTGTCTGCTCTTAGGTCTGGGCTGTGCAGACCCCATGCGCTCTGCGCTCGACCAGTCCGGGCACACTGGGCAACCTCCTGGGCTGGACTCTGCCACACTTCGTCTTCCAGTGGGCTCCGTCACTCCGGTTTCCACTGAGATTCACCCTTTGAGCCTTAGTGACCCAGGAGCTCAGGGAGGTTACTGCTTCCTTTCCACCATCCTGGCTCCTCCCCCCAGCCTTTTTCTCAGAACTTATATTTTATGAAGAAATATAAAATATAAAAGGAAGCTAGAAAGCTGGGGGGGTGGGAATGGAATTAAACAAGTATTTATAAAGCTCCTACTTTATGTGAGGGTAACTGCTAAGTACTGTGGTTATAAAGACAGAAATGAAGTAGTGTCTGGTCTCAGTATTACAGAGATTGACCAAAAATTGAAGTAAGGTTAATCTGACATCACTTGTTCATGATGAAGCCATATTGTCTTTTTGTATTATCACTTCCTGTGCTAGATACTAATTATTCTTTTAGTAAGACATTGTAGACCTTTGCTAGCAATCAAAGAGAAGCTCAGTTGTTTTAGACTTTGTGTGTTCCATTCTTTTCTCTTTGGTCATTTCCTAAAACCTTCACATCATTTACAGCAACTAACTACTTGTTCCCTGTTATTAAGAATCACATCTTAGCCAATCTGATTAGTGAGTTGTGGTACCTCACAGTTGTTCTGATTTGCATTTCTCTAATCAATACTGATTTAGAGCATTTCTTCATATTCTTATAGAAACCTTTAATTTCTTTCTCTGAAAACTGCCTGTTTATATCTTTTGACCATTTATCAATTGGGGAATGACTTGTGTTCTTATAAATTTGATTCAATTCTTTGTATATTTTATAAATGAGGCCTTTATCAAAGACACTGGTTGTAAAAATCCTTTCCCAATTTTCCACTTCCCTCCTAATCTTGGTTGCATTGGCTTTATTTGTACAAAACTTTTCAGCTTAATGTAATTAAAGTTATTCATTTTGTCTTTTGTAATGTTCTGTCTTTCGTTTAGGCATAAATTCTTTCCTTTTCCATAAATCTGACATATAAACTATTCCTTGCTCTCCCAGATTGCTTACAGTATCAGCCTTTATATTTAGATCATGCACCCATTTAGACTTTATTTTGGTATACAGTGTAAGATATTGGTATATGCCCAGTTTCTGCCATATTGTTTTCCAGTTTTCCCAGCAGTTTTTGTCAAATAGAGTTCTTATCCCAGAAGCTGGAGTCTTTGGGTTTATCAAATAGTAGATTACTGTAGTCATTGATTACTGTATCTTGTGTACCTAACCTATATCCACTGATCTACCACTCTATTTCTTAGCCAGTACCAAGGAGTTTTGATGACTGCTACTTTATAATACAGTTTAAAATCTGGTATGGCTAGGTCACCTTCCCTAGCATTTATTTTCATTAATTCCTTTGATATTCTGGACCTTTTCTTCTTCCAGATGAATTTTGGTACAATTTTTTTTCTAGCTCTATAAAATTGTTTTTGGCAGATTGATTAGTATGTCACTAAATAGGTAAATTAATTTAGTCAGAATTGTCATTTTTATTATATTAGCTTGATCTAGCCATGAGCAACTGATGTTTTTCCAGTTATTTAGAAAATTTGGAACTCAAGGGATTGTGCAACTGAATGTTGTAAACTAAAAGTAAATAAATTTAATGTGGAAAAAAATAAAAGAAGGCCTTAAGAAGAAAAAAATGGATTAATTTTTTTCCCCTCTTTGGAGGACAATTGGGGTTAAGTGACTTGCCCAATGTCACATGACTAGTAAGTGTTGATCTATAGTTTTCCTTATGTGTTTTGTCCTTCTGTGGTTTAGGTAATAGGACTTTTCTGAGGAAAAGGATTTTGGTAACATGCTTTTCCTTCTCAGTTTTTGCAAATGGTTTGTGTAATACAATTACTAATTGTTTTTCAGCTAAATATTCTCAAAGTGAAAATAGTCTGATAACTCAATTACATGTATGCCACCTTGGAACTCTAGATCACACAGTTATTATTTTTCATAGTATCACAGAAATGGAGACAAGACCTTGAAAAATGATTAGACAGCTAGTTCACTTTTAGGCCCAGTTATCCCAGAAAGACAGCTTTTCCTGTCTCTCTATTCTCCTTATGACTTCTGCTTCATTCCTCATACATCCATCCATGAAGAAAAAGGAGACTTTTATAATTTTTATCTCTTTCCCTTATTTAACAACTATCACTCTTAGGTCAGGGAGTGTATTGAGAGTACACACACACACACACACACACACACACACACACCCACACGAATTTTCTCCTCCAATCTGGGGAAAAGATTTGTTTTCAGTCTTAATATGCATATTTGAAATGCTGGCATAGGTAGTACATGTCCATAAAAATTTATTTCATTTTATGATTTTATTCTGTTTTGCGCATATAGTATTTTTGAGGGACATTTTGAAGTTCCCCATGATCTGAGCTCTTACATATTTATAGTTGATTGCCAATATTTTATTTTTGAATTCAGTTACATGGCATCACTTTTTCAGCTGCAAGTTCTGTGTTAGAAATCAATAAAATTTCAAACATGACTATATTTTTTTACTCATACATTAACACAATTTTCTCTGTGTTTTCAGCTTACTGAGAAAACTGATAAAGAATATTACAGTTTGGATGACATGTTTGTCTCCAAAGCAGCCAAGAAGGAATGTTTTGGTGATGATGAAGAGAAACAGAAAAAAAAAGCAATCTCAGAGCATCAGAAGCTTGCTGCACAAATGGAGAAATGTCCATATTGTTTTGATAGTTCTCACCTTCTCAAACACCTTATTATTGCAATAGGTGTTAAGGTATGAAAACAGAAAACTTGTTGAGTCAGAAAAAATTTTTTTTGATATTTCATAGTTCTGTATTTTATTCCATTTCTTCAACAGAAATAGAGAAGTTAGGAAGAAATGTGGATTTTGTGGGAAAGACAGTGGGTTCTATTATAAAACTGTCTTTGAGATGCTTACGGGACATCCACTTTGAAATGTCTATTAGGCAATTATATCTATGTTATATACAGTTAGGATTTGGAAGCAGAACTAACGCTGGATATATAGATTATATATATTTTGATTTTATCTGCTATTGTGGTAATTGAACCCATGTGTAAGCTGTTGTTCAATCGTTTAAATTGTGTATGACTCTTTGTGACCCCATTTGAGATTTTCTTGGCAAAGATACTAGAGTGGTTTGCCATCTCCTCCAGCTTATTTTACGGGTGAGGAAACTGAGGCAAACAGTTAAGTGACTTGGCCAAGGTCACACAACTAGTAAGTGGCCAAGGACAGATTTGAACCCAGGAAAATTAATCTTCCCAGACTCTGGGCCTGGCACTCTACTGTGCCACGCATTTGAGCTGAAGGGGCCACAAAAAAGGGTAACAAGAGAAATGTTACTAGCCCAGAGGTTTAGGCATACCCTCCATTAGGGGATATGAATAATGATCCAGAAAAGGAAACTGAGAAGAAACAGTCAAACAGGTTACAGGAGAATTGAGAGAGGGGCAGTATCACACAATCAGAATCAGAGCAGAAAGACTATCTAGGAAGAGGTGATTAATAGCATCAAATGCTGCAGAAGAGGTCAAGAAGGATGAGAGAAAACAAAAAGATTATATTTGCCAAGTAAGATATCGTTGGTTACTTAGGGAAGTTTCAGTTGAATGATCAGATTGAAAGGCTCATTATAAGCAGTTGAGAAATGAAGGGGAGAAGTAAGGACAGTGAGTATAGAGAGTTTTTTAGGAGTTTGGCTGTGAAATGGAGGAGAGATAGATAATTAGAGGGGAAGGTAGGGTCAAGTAAGGGATTTTTAAGAATGGGCCAAGGAATGAGACAAATTGTAAGATTGAAGGGTGTATGTGTGTGAGAGAAAGAGAGACAGAAACAGAGAAAGAGAGAGAGAGACTAGAGGTACATGAACATAGGTGGGGAAAAGAAGATGATTTTATTGGCAGTCTGTCAAGAGAAAATGAGAAGGGATAGAATCATTTGTACAAGTAGAGGGATTAGCCATGTGGAACAGACAGTCCATCTCTTCCTTAGAGACTCGAATAAAGGAAGAGAAAGTGGAAGATGATGTCAAAGAATTTTGAGATGTTATAGAGCAAAATAAAAGAAGTAATTCAGAGTGAGTTGTCTCTAGGGGGTGGTGTGGGAAGCTTGAAGAGGGAAAGATTTGGAACAGGTATTATATAAAGTTTGTTAGAATCATTTAAGAGGAAAAGCAGCATTGCCTTGCTGCCCTGGTAGCCTCGTTGACATAGTAGATAGTAATATTTGACAAACATAAAGATCAGTTGGACATTTTTTCCTCCCAATTGAATCTAATACTTCAGCATTTGAAGATAAATTAAATTGGGAATTGTGCTTAAAAAGTGACTAAAATTTCTGTAATGCTTTAATCCAGATATCTCATTGTTGACGTGTACTTCAAAAGGTAAAAGACAGAAAGGTCCCGTATACTCCAAAGTATTCATTGGAGAACTTTGTATGGTAGCAACAAACTAGAAACAAAAGTAGATACACTTTAATTGGGAAGTGACTAAACAGTGGCACTTTGGGTAAGGGAGTTGGAAAGGCATATATTTTGAATTAAATATAATATAAAATCAAATTAAATATAATATAAAATCAAAATCAAAAGATGTCCATCTAAAAATGAAAATAAATTGTAGTAACTTTTAATTATAATTTTTTTCTTTCTCTAGGTTTACTTATGCTTGCCCAGTTGTCAGTCACTTACTGAAGGGCATTGCCTGATAGTCCCATTGCAGCATCATTCAGCAGCTACTGTACTGGATGAAGACATTTGGGAGGAAATCCAGGTTAGTTATATCCTAGTTATAGCTGCTAAATAATGTCTTTAAAATCAGTTCAGAAAAGTACTTTATAATCATTTTTTAGAATAATTTTTTGTGAATTTACAACTTACATGTATTTTTAACAATATTTAGTAATAATTTGTGCTCTGCCCCAATATTAACTCCTATACAGTGTGATGAAGAGTGCTGGACACAGGAGAAACATAAATTCAAATCCTACTCCCAACATTTGCTAATTTTGTAATCATATTAATTATATTAATTACCCTCTTAAAATTTTAGTTTTTTAAAAATCTCTAAAATAATACCAACAGTACCTGTCTTACAGGTTTGTTATAAAGTTTTAAAAATATAATGTATAGCAGTTTGTAAAACTTAAACACCATCTAAATGTCAGATATTATTACTATAGGATTTAGATTAGATAAGAAATCATCTAGTCAACTCCTTCATTTTATAGATGAGGAAATTGAGGCCCAGAAATGAAGTGTCACACACTAAATGTCTGGTGTTGCACATTAAGTAATAGAGGTGACCTATTTGCTGTCTATGAAATCATTTGTTATTAATTTGTAAAAAAAAAAAAAAGTAACATTTATTAAATGAAGTAATTACAAACTCAACATTTTGTTCAGAAAATGTGGATTTAGGGCATTTAGTTTTATATTTGACCAATATACGTAAAGTATCCATTTACTTTTTACTTTTGCTATTTTGTCCATTTAAATAATTTTTCCGTCATAGCACCTATTATAGAAAGAAATGTGAATCATAGAGAATCAGTGGGCAATTACAACATCATGAGACTTATATGAAAACCATACATATGAAAAAATGTTTATTACAAGAGAAATGAATGTACATGTAGAACCCAACGGGTTCCCAGTTCTTCTAGAAATTTACATTTTTATAATAGCAGGACAAAGGGAGGAGGGGTGTGACAGGGAGGGGGCATGGTACAGCAAAGGTGGGGGAAAAAGACACTTCTCACTTTTGCCTTGGAAAGTAGTAGACTGTGAAGATAGGATGGTCTGCTTACCTGCAAAGGACCCCAGCTGCACAGGCACTTATCCCAGCCTGGCACAGACTGGTTGGTGCCTGTCTTGCCTCCAAAGGGCACACAGGGAGTCCGACTTGAGATGCAATAACAAATTATGTCAGCTCAGGGAGAGCTTTGGCTTTGACACAGGCATGCTCTGGGTCCCGTGTTTCTGGAAAATATGGCAACTTGTCTTTTCAAGTTCAGAGGAGCCCTTAATAAGAGTCAGTAGGTGGTGTCCATAGGACTTAGGAGATCTAATTCTCGATTCAGTTTTGCCACTGAATTTCTACGTAAATTTAAGTTAAGTTCTTGTGCCTTTGTGCCCTAGCTTCCTCATCTATAAATTATAATAATAATAATTAGTGCCTTGGGAACATATATTGGGACGATAAATAATATGACAGTATTTCACTAATATGCAAATATGTTGGTTGTATGGTCACTTTCTGCAATTTATATTGACTCACATATAGTCTCAATCCTTGGTTCAAATTAAAATCTATAAGCAAGGGGAAATGTGTTGAAGTGGGTTAGGGGGAAAATGTAAATGAATATTTTTCCTGTTTAGGCATTAGACTTGCTAGAAAACAAAAGGAGATGACAAGAAATTGATTAGAAGAAAGAGGTATTTAACAATACCTCTTTCTTCTAATAGATATGCCAATCTGCTTTAAAACTCTTTAGAAGAAAAACAATAGAATTATGCTCAAATATTAATATTTTAATCGAGAGAGGAATTTATATCCATTAACTTTTTTGCATTAAATGAAAAATGACACAGTTGGAGTTTTAGCGTTTGACTGCAAGATGTTTTATTGCTATGTATTCTGAGTATGGTTTTGTTCCTTATATTTGTAGATAAGATACAGAAAATTTTAGGATGGTTCAGGAAGCTATAACATTTATGATCATTATTCAAAAATACAGTTGATGAAGAACTGTCTTAAAAAAATTAGATCATAGATTTTGAGCTGGAAGGGATCTTAGATGCTATTGAAGCTAGTTCCCTCATTTTACAGATAAAAGAAACTGAGACCTAGAGAGATTACCGCTAATAAATGTCTGAGGTGGGATTTGAGCCCAAGTCTAGTGCAGTATATGTGTATGTAAAAAAGTAAAATGTCTCTGCCCTCCTGAAGTTTTAGCCCTCTGGGAAATCAGTCAGCAGGCTTTCATTAAGTGCTAGGAATTATTATTATATAAGGTGTTCCAATACCAAAAAAACAAAAGAAACAAACATCTTCTCATTTTTAAAATGCTTTTATTCTTACAGAAGAGTTGATAAGTATATATGTTATATACAGAATAAAATATTCAAAATAAACATGAAGTAGTTAAGTACCTGTGCAATTGAATTGAGAGCAGGCAGGGCTGCTGAGAGCCTTAGGCAAGGATTCACAAAGTCATTGGTTCTGGAGCTGTATCTTAAAAGGAGAGGATTTCTGTGAGGCTCAGGCAAGGAAAGAGAGTATTCCAGGCCTAGGATATGAAATAGTGGATAATCACAGGGAGAGGAAATAAGTGCAAATAACAGAGTGGCCTGGATAACTTTATATAAGAGAATATGGTAATTGCTAAATTGAAAATGGATGAATGAAGAGACCTTTTGTATTAAGTGTGTACTGTCTGCCCAGCTTTGTGCCAAGTAATGGGGATGCAATACAAAAGAAAGACAGGATTTGTCCTCGAGGAGCTAACAGTCTAATAGGGGAAGACAGCACATAAAGTTGTAGGGGATTTTGGACTGGTAAATCTCAGAGACAGTGAGTGGAACCATAGGGTAATTTATTGGTCTTTTCTAGAATAAATGTTGATTGGATTACTTTTCCTAGAGCTAGGGGGAGGCAAGAAATGGGGAGGATGGGGTTGGAATAGCATTCTTGTGATCAAGTGACTGCAACTTGGTGGGTCTGGACAGTCCAAACTCTCACTAGTCAAAATGACTGAATCCCAGTGTGAACTGGGCAGAGGCTAGCAGGCATGACTTGAAGATGGTTGAAGAGCAGCAGTAGAAGGGAATTTAAAATGGTCTTCAGATATATTCAGTTCATTAAACTTATATTTAATATGTGCTATATGTAAAGTACTACTGTTAAGCATTAAACGTACAGAGATGAAAAAAATGAAGTTCTTACCTCCAAGTAATTTTTAGTCTTGGGAGAGAAGGAGGTCTTTATTTGAAGAATCATATTAGGTAGATTCTACTATTTTTCTTTAAGGAAGATTTTAGTTTATGTACAATGTTGAAATCATATAAAACGTTGTATAAATTTTTTAAACTATAGAAATATGACCTTTTTTGATTTATGTGATATAACAGGATAGCTAAAAGTATCACTGAAATAATAGAAGTTAAAATAAACAAACAAACATATATATGCAGGGTGCCTGGCATGACTAGTTACTATAGTTAAGCAACAAATTCAACTTTGAAATGACAGGAAGCTGAGGCAAAAAGGGAAAGAAAATTGGTTCCAGAGGTGCCATTATCTGATAAGAAGGGTAAAAAGAACTTGAAGAGATGCTTTTTCTAGGCTCTCAGCATTAAGAATTTTTGGTATGGATCTCATGTAGGAGAAATGGAGTAGCATAATAGACAAATGTCTATATTAAGTGTCTGAGAGAAAAAATTGGTGATAAAACATTAGAAAAGACAGAAATCACAACAAATTAGATTTGACATAAAATTTGAAGATCTGTAGACATCAGTATAGATCACTGTGCAAAGTATCTTCATTGGAGATGATAAATTTAGTTATTCCTCTGGAATTAGGTATTTTACCCAGTGGAATGAGAGTGAATTAAATGACCTTGAGATTTTTGCTCTACAATTCTGTTCACTGAAAGGAAAATATGCACGATAGTTGTAGAATAGGAAGTCTAGAAAAGGGAGAAAAATAACAAGTTAAAGTTATTTGAAGAGAGGGAAAGAACTTTTTGGGAGGCATATACATATTTAATTGTTTTTTTTATCTCTTTCTACTTAGGGTGATTTGTAAAATAAATTTTCTTACTGGTTTTAAAGTTCGGGTTTTTCCCTTCATAGCACTGCCTTTTCAACCAAGGAATTATTTTTGTTCCTAACTCTAAAAGAGACTGAAAGACACAGCATGGGTAAAATTGCTGCTGAGTTATTTCAGGAGCACATAATGACCAAAAAAGAAATCAAAAGGAAAGAAAATTTTTGTCATCTAAATGCTTGACAACTGAATAGGAGGCTCACGTATCCCTCTATTGAAAATGTGAAAATTGTAAGATTTGAAAAAAGACTCTGTACTAATCATTTCTGCATGCTGATATAGAGATTATAAAGTAGCAATAGAAAGGGAAATTTTGGTTGGACTTTTATGGATTTCAGTCTCTTATTGAAACTATTTGAGGTTTTCCATTGTCAGAATTAAAGGACAGATTTTTTTTTTAAGTCACACCCACAGCCAAGCAAGTAAAAGGATATGGACAAATGGTTTTGATATGAAAATTTGTTTTTTTTTTCCAGTAGTGGATGCTAGTGCCAGTAAATAATTAAGGCAGATATGACTCAGTGTGAAAAGATTACTTCATAGAATGACTTTGGAGCTTTTCTGGAGGATGGTGGGGTGGGGTGGGGTGAGAGAAATTCGATTTGAAGAAATAATATGTCAGAGGACCAAGTAATGGTTATAAAGACATATAAAAGGAACTTTAAAGGCAATCTTGTCTAACCCCCACATTTTATGGAAGAGGAATTTGGACCCAGAGAAGATAAATGTCTTCCCCTGGGTACAAAACTATGAAATTGCTGAGCTAAGATTTAAACCCAGGTTCTCTAATTCTAGATCCAACATTTTTTTCCATGCAGAAAAAAAATGAAGTTATTGTAGGAACATGAAAGGTGTTTTGTTCTTATCCCTGCCATTTCCTAGCATGACATAGTCAGTTAATCACTTTAAATGTACTTCCTCATCTCTACTATAAGGATAAGAGTATTGGTCTTGCATATCTCACAGAATCTTTATGAGACTCAGTGAAGATGATGTATATCACTTTATTCTGAAACTAAGATGTTCAATAACAATAATTTAAAAAACCCTTATTAAATCCTTGCTATGGACAAGACAGTGTGCTATGTGCTGAGGATATAATGACAAAAATGGAAGTATCTGTCTTTCATGGGCTTATGTTACATGCTGTGGAGGGTGCTGAGATATAAGACAAGGTAAATTGAGGAAAGAGAATGCTGGCAATTGGAGCATATTGCAAGGTTTTGTGTAGGAGGTGGTACATAGCTAGGAAGCAAAGAATTCTAAGAAGCAGGTGTGGAGGGAAAAAATTTCAAATATAGGAAACAGACTGTGTATAGCTATAGAGAGGGAAGATAGTATGAATTTAGGGAGCAATAGGTAGTCCAGTTTGATTGTAGGTGGAATTATGGAAGGCCAGGTTGAAGAGTTTATATTTTGTTCCAGCAGCAAGAACAGTAGGAAAGTTTTAAGGGGGAATATATTTTGAGGGAACAGAAATTCAGTTTTAGACATATTGGGTTGAATGATGGGACACTGGCTATATGGATTTAAGAGTTATGTTCATACAGATAATAAATAAACCTCATGGGATCTAAAGAAGTTACAAAGAGTGATAATATCAAAAGAAGAGGTCCCAGGGCAGCATTTGGGATATCCATACCAAGTGGAGAGAAGCCCAGGGGGTAGAGGGAACTGAACGGTTATCCAAGAAAAAGGTATAGCATAGCTGATAATGTTGTAAATTGTTTAAGAGAGACCAGGAAGAATGAAGTGTGGGAAAAGAACATCAGATTTAGCTGTTAAAATAAAGTTTGTAATCTGAAGAGGGCAGTTTCAATTGAGTAGCAAGATTGCAAGGAGTTAAGTGAGTAGAGAGGAAGGCAATAAAGGTAGGTGGCATTTAGAGTTTGACTCTGAAAGGAGTGCACAGGATAATAGCTTGAGGGGACGATAGAATCAAGTGAAAATTTATATTTATGAATGAAGGAGAACTTAGGCATCTTTGTTAGCAGCATGGAAGGAGTCAGTAGATAAAAAGAACTGACCATATGACAAAGATTTCCAAGGAGTGTGGCCAATGAGACAGAGGCCTAAACATTTTCTCCAATCCTTACAACATCTTAAACCTCTTCAAAATAGAAATTTATGCATGAGATAAAGCAGTTTCAGCTGTCTCCACTCTCTAGGACATCAAGTAACAACTCAATAAACTACCAGCAGAGAATATTAATCCTTAATCCCTAACTTGCTCATTTGGCAACTTATTGCCTTCCTTGAGAGCAGGGTTGCACATATAGACCCACAGACTTGCAACAGAACATAACTCTAACATTTCCCAACTTGATCAGGGAAAACCAAAAGGCAACAGCTCATTTTACCTGGGACAGCAGTGGAGTGGTGCTCTGTGTCACAACAGAGCTCAGTCATAGAAGAGAGGAACAGAGGGAGCTAGGGTAGGACATGTATGTGTGGCCCTCCACACACTGAGGAAAAAAACAGCATTCAACTGGGGCTATTTTTGTCCCCTGAGAAGTCACTTGGAAAAGAGACTAAGGCTACTAAAATGTGAATTGTCCAGTGTGAAAAGAGGCTTTGAAGCCATCTCCCCAAGAAAAGCTAAAAGAGGAAAGAGTCAGAAAATGAGTAATAGGAAAAATAAGGAGAAAACAACTGAAATGAACAGAGATCACAGGTAGAAGAAAATTCAGTTAAAAACCTTAAGAATAAGCAGACAAACCCATAGGTAAGATATTAATCATAGAAGAAAATAAATCCTCCAGGTCAACTAAAAGAATCTAGACATCTATGAATAAATATCATAGAAGGACATTGAATTGACACCTAATAAGGTAGAGGAACCTTGTAGACTTTGAAGAGAACATGAAACCATAGTAGAATGTTCCTGAATGGTTTAAAAGAGAAAAAGAATTTTGAAAACAAAATTTAAGGCCTTCACAGCAGAAGTAATTAGCAGGGTAGAAAACTTGAATTTGTAGGGGGCAAGTCTTACCAAAGAAACAAAAGAGAGATTAGCTGCTTGGGAATCCCGATAAATGGAAATAATGGAAGTAAAAGATAGTCTGGAAGAAGGGAAGCAAAGAGCAATAATGTTAAAACATGATATTCATACAAGTAAAACATTAACCCTGAAGACAGGATAAGTAAAAAACAACTTATAGGTCCCCCAGAAAAACATGACAAGTCAAAAAACCTGACCACCATAATTCAAGAAATAATACAAAAACTTCCCAGAACTTCTGAACGTAGAAAACAAAGTACCAATTGAAAAAATCAACAGATAATCTTCAGGGAAAAAAAAAAACCCTATGATGCAGACTCCAAAATACAGTGGTTAAATTCAACATTTCTATTCTTAAGAGTAATCTTCAAAAAACAAATTCTGCAGTTGATTAAGAGAAAGACCTTCATATATAAAAAAAATAGAAATTTGAATAACACAAGACTAGTTTTTACCTACCAGAAACCACAGGAGAGAATGAAATAAGGTGTTCCAAGAGTAAAGTAGTTTAATATCCGACCCAAGGTGAAATACTCTGAAAACCTGAACCTAACCATTAATAAAGAAACATGAATATTCAATAAAAAAGAAGCATTTCTGGCAAACTAGACCTGAATAAATTATTTGTTTTTCAGGTACTCCAGACAATAGAAATGCAGGAAGAGTAAACATAGCAACCAAGGATAACAATAACAAAATGGAGATCATTAAGAAAATTCTTGGTAAAAGTATGCAAGTTGGTAAGAGTAAGAGCAGAAGGTAAATAGAAGTTATGGGAGAGAAATATATTTGAAATATCGTGGACTACACCTCACATCAACTTACCTTTGGGTGTTCTTGTGAGACTCAAAGAAGGGGAAGGAAGGGAGAGAAGATAGAGGAGAATATATGATATGCTCTAAGTCAAAATAACTCCTTTAATCTCTCAGGAAAAAGAGAACCTATAGGAAAATATTTTAGGAAGTGAAAGGAGGAATTGAAACAAGGGGAAAGAAAGGGGAAACTCATATATCAGTAGTGTGAGGAGAATACCACTGATGAATGCTGCCATGGGGGAATCTACAGGGATTTGGTACTTAGAGAAACCACTCATTCTGCCTCAAGAGAAGGGGAATTAGAGTCCTTGGAGACTACTGGTAGCCAAGAGTAGGAGGCCGTGTTAAGAGTGAGAAAAATGGAGCCATAGAACAAAATTTGCAAGGCAATAGCATAGAAATTGTTTTGAAGAAACAAATACCTTAGAAGTTTTAATTCCATAAGTAATTCAGAAATGAAAGAAGAAATAAATAAATATAAGGACCATGAATCAAAGAATGAAAGTCTAGAAAAGTTAGGAAGGGAAACTAAATAATGACAAGAATGAGAGATAAAAATCTTTTTTAGGAAAGGGTTCAGAAAGTGAAATTTTAAAAACTAACAACCAAAACAAGTTGATGGGAGGAGATGAAATGTTAGCTTAACTGAGAAGGCAAATAGGAAGGATTTAAAAAAAAAAAAGCTAGACTAAAGGAAGAAATAAAGAAGGTTAGGTGCCACTTGAAAGTGAGAGGAAGGGAACCATTTGGCATTGGGATACCTTAGATTAGCCTACCTAAAATAACTGAAGAAACAAAGTACTGTGTTTCTTTTTTCCAGAGGAAGATGGAGGAAAACATCCTAATTTGAGGAAAAAGTATTAGAAACAAATGAAGGAAAATACTAACCCAATTCAGTATTTTATATGTGAATGGATGAAATAATGCAATAAAATGAGAGTGTGACAGATTAGATAACAAAACCCCACAGTCTTTTCCTTAAACACAATTAAAAATCAAAGCCATACAGAGAATCAAAATGGAAAATTTTACTATGCATCAGGAAATTAAAAAAAGCAACAGTTCCAATTACGCTATCAGATAAAGCAAAAACAGACATGCATAGTGTAAAAGGGATGAACAAGGAAACATGCTGAAAGGAACCATGGAATGCAAAGTAATACCACTATTAAACTTATGTGATCCAAATGTCTCAACTTCTAAATTCATCAAGGAAAAATGAATAAACTACAAGAATGCATAGTTACATAAGAATAATAGAGTATTTCAATGTCTTTCAGTTTTGGGATAGTCTATTGGAATGATAAACAAAAATGAAAATATAAGATTGAATAGATTACTGGAGAATCTAGAACTGAAAAACTTATGACATCTTCTAAATGGAACTGCTAAAGAATATAATACTTTCTTAACAACACATGGAACTTTTGCAATAATTGATTGCATGTTAGGGCAGAGAGATAGAAAAAAACACATTTAAAAAAGCATTAAATACATGCTTTGCAAATGTAGTAAGAATAGTAATGACTTTAGGGAGTACAAACAAAAGACACACTCAAAACTAGATTTAAAAATTAAATCCCCAGTAATGAGTGGGTTAAAAAAAATATGGTAATTATATAAAAGAAAATGATAATGATAAACATACCAAAATTTCCAGGATGCAGTGAAATCAGTGTTCAGAGGAAAAGTATTCCTATAAACATCCATTAAGAATTTTTTTAAAAATTAGGATTAATGGAGTGGATATGCAATTAAAAAAATTAGAAAACCATCAAGTAAACATCTAAAAAATTAGCACAAAAGAGGAGATGATAAAAATTAGAGGAGAAATTGTAATCCAAGAAAAATCTAGAAATGATAAAACTAAAAGCTGGTTCTTTGAAAAGACTAATAAAATTGGATAAACTTTTAACCACTCCAGTTAGAAAAATGGCAGAAAATAAAATCAATAAAATAGCTAATGAACAGTATGAAATCACAACAAAACCAGAAGAAATATAAATATCAGAACCTACTATACATAGGTATATGCTGACATACTGAGAACACAAAGGAAAGAAAAGAATGTTGTCCAAAATGTAAAATACTGAAACTAAAAGAAAATCAAATAGAGACCTTAAATAATCCAATCTTCAACAAAGAAATAGAACTATGACTATAAGGAACTACAAACAAACAAACAAAGCCCTCCTAGTCCACAAAAGAATTCTATCATACTTTTATTGAACAGTTAATACAAATACTAAACAAATTATTTTCAAAAATTGAGAAAAGAGTGTACCCTACAAGATTCCTTAGAATAACAACTCAAAAATCTTGTCAAGCAGACTTCAGTGATTCATCCAAGAAAGCATTATGACCAAACTGGATTAATAGCAGGCATTCAGGGATGGTTAAAACATTAGAAAAATAATCAGCACATATTAAAAGTATCCCAAACCACATGATTATCTCAATAGATACAAAAAAAAAAAACAACAACCTTTAATGAAGTACAACAGAAATTTGTGCTACAAATTCTACAAATTAAAAGCATAGATGGACATTTTTTTAATACTATAAAAAGCAGTAGGGGTACTCTACAACTTTTCTCCTACTAGGCTTATAACCAAAAGACCATTGATAAGAAGAAAGTCCCCATATACTCCAAAATATATAGCAGCATTTTATGTAAGAGTCAGTAACGAAATAGATCAGGAGTGGGGAGTCTGTGGCTTTAAAGCCACACGTGGCCTCCTAGGTTCTTAAGTATGGCCCTTTGAATCAACACTTCACAGAACAAATCCCTGTGATAAAAGGATTTGTTCTGTAAAACTTGGACTCAGTCTAAAGGCCATACCCAAGGATCTAGAAGGCCTCAAGGCCATGAACATGATGAATACAGAAAAGCATGGAAAGATCTGCATGAACTGATGCAGACTGAAGTGACTAAAGCCAAGAAAAACAGTATACATGTTAAGGGAATGGGAATCTGAAGATCTTTCCTGCCCCTAGGCCCTTTGATAGGCTTAGGTGACTGAGAACCTTCCCTGATTTGAGAATATGCTCTGCCCACAATGGGCTGAATGTGGTCATATGGAGCCTGTGGTGGGAGGCTTGTTCTTCAGGAACACCCACACCTTGTTACTTTGTGATTGGTCAGTGGGTCAAGAGGGTTATTAATTCTCTGAACCAGGAGAAGGCTATATATACCCTGATGTGAGGTTTTGCTGTGGGGCTCACTTTGGGAAGAGTTGTGTGATTTGACCAGATGAGACTCTGAGCAGCTCCTCCCTCCACCACCCCCCAGCTTTGAAAACCCAGATGCTGGTGCTTCTCTCTCTGGTAACTAACTAGGTATGGATGTAATGGTCAGACAGTTGGAAGCCTGTATGCTTAATTGTGTTCTTTCTGTTTTAACTTCTGTTTGTATTCTCTGAAGTTCAGAGTGCTGACTTTTTCCCCTGAACTAGGTAAAACGATATATGTTTGATTGATTGAAGTAAGATTGTTAGCCCATTTTGAGTTGCTTTCCTTGGAGAAGCAGATCTAAGAATCTGTGCTGGCAGCCACCCTGGGTATGCTGGGGTGCTTGCTGTTACAATGCACCATGATGACAGCAATAAAAATGAAAACCACCATGAAAAAAATTGAAACACCAGATATAAAAACATACCTGTTTTTCACCCCCATAACCCTACTGCCATCCCTTTTCAGAGATAGGAGGTCTACAGTGTTGCCCATTGCATGTATGTTCATATATTTTCATTATTATTGATCTGTTATGCTAATTAACCCTCTACTTTATTATTTTGTCATTAAGAAATACTTTTTAAAATATGGGATGGCTTTCTGGGAGGGGCAAGAGGAGTATTACTGGGGGAAATTATGATGATGTAAAAAACAAAAAATATCAATTAAATCTTAGTTTAAAAAAATGAAAATGAGAAAAAGGAAACAGTTGTCAAGGCAACCATTTCCTGGATAAGACAGGAAGAATAGCCTTGGCAAAGAAAAGGGTGATCCTTTTGTTAAAGTCTGGATCAGAGAAGGAGAAAATGGAGGATGATGTATAGGTTCTTTGAAGTGCATCTTTAGGGGAAAGATGGAACTCATGATGGATGGTTTTGTTTTCTCTGCTGAGAGGAAGGAGTTGATGAAGGTTTGTAAAAGAGGAAGTTGTATTATCCACTTTGGAAAGAGAGATAGAGAATAAGAGAAGAATAAAGGGATTCCTGTGCAATAGTGAAGGCCTAGCTGAAATTAGGTAGCACAGATTCGTAGTGGACACAGTCTGCACAATTGTTGCTTTCTCCAGAAGTATTCAGCAACATGCTAATTGTAGTAGGAATGCAGATGGTGGGATAATGCATGACTGATATATGACAAGAAGGACTAGAGTGGTGATAGTAAAAGGGAGAAAGAGTAGTAGTGTGTAGTTGAACTAATCAACCATATGGTCAAGACTATAAAGGGAAGAAAATTAGATCAGTTCAGGGGGATGGACTGGGAGAAAGGATAAAGGGACCAAAGGTCATTTAAGGCAAAAAATAGGTTGTTTGTTGATTGTCTAGGCTTAAAAAGTGACAGAGAGCATGTTAAAAATGCAGATTAAACTTAAAAGTGTGTCATGCATGCTTTTTTTTTTCTTCCCAGTTAAAAAGTTACCAGTACACTCCTGACTTTATGCTGGGAGAACCTTCCTAATAATTAGGGCTATGAAAAAGTGGAATGAATTACCTTGGAGGCTTGTAAAACAAAAAAAATGGGTTACCACTCCTTGGGTAAATTAGAATGGAAATTTTTAATGGGTTTGGGTTGAGCCAAAAGATCTCTGAGAGGAGTTCTAAAATTCTCTGATACTTTTTTTCCTTGACTTGTTTTTTTTTAGTTTTACATTATTTTGATAATTTTGAGATATTTTGAGATTCCTACCAGGGCAGGAATCTCAGACCAAAGGGAAGCCTACAGTTATGTCACTGTGAACCAATAGAGATTTCCATTTGGCTGATAAGAACAGATTCTAATAGCAGCCTAATTTTTCATAGACTCAAACTCAGTTCAGGATCTTGTAGATCTCAGATCAGGGTGGGCATCAAACAGCTCTTGTCCTGCATCAGACCACCTGGGGAATACTCAATACTCAGTACCACAAGAAAGCAACAATAAAACTATTCCAGACCTTCTCTCCAGAAGTATAGCAGAGCCCACCTCTAACATCATGTTCATAGGAAGTAACTGGAAGAATGGGCAAACCCAAAAGAACCCCATCATAATGAGCCATAATAATATAATAGGAATGGTAGTGACATTGAGTGGTACTAGGTGACTCTTTGGATAAAGTGCCAGGCCTGGAGTCAGGAAGACCTGAGATCAAATCCAGCCTCAGACACTTATTAGCTTTGTGACCCTAGGTAAGTCACTTAACTCTATTTGCCTCAGTTTTATCATCTGTAAAATGAACTGGAGAAGGAAATGGCAAATGACCCTAGTTTCTTTGCTAAGAAAACCCAAATGGGGTCATGAAGAGTTAGACATGACCCAAAAGCAATTGTTCAACAAAAGAGACACTTAAGTCACAGGAAGAAGAAAATGACTCCAAAACTTCTACAAGCAGTGTAGAAGAAAACACAGCTTGTCCACAAACTTAGCTACATTACAAGAAAGATATGAATCAAGAGTTTAAAGAATTATAAATGGGATGAGAGTGCTTGAGGAAAAAAATTGGAAAAGAAATGAGAGTTATAGAAGAAAGAATTGGAAGGGGAATTAACAGCATGGCACAAAAGGTACAAAACCTCACCCAGGCAACAAACTCCCTGAAAATTAGAATGGATCAAATAGGAGCCAAAGACTATAGGAAATATTAAAGAAGTATGAAAACAAAGTTAAAAGACTGAAAAAAAACCCAGAATAAAATAGAAGTATTTCTTAACAAAAATAACTAACCTGTAAAATGGATGAAAGAGAAAAAAAATTTAAGAATGATTGAATTATCCAAATACTGGGGAGGAGGTGGGGGGGATCCCAGATAAAGGAATAAAAATAGGGACTTATTTGAGCTCTCCCTTAAACCCCTCAAAATACCTGTAAAAATGTCTTTAAACAATTTCTAGAGCTGTAGAACTCAGAAAATGACAGACTGAAAAAAATTTCCAGCCCAGGACAACCTGGAAGGTCAACAGGAAAGGTCTGTTGCACTGGGCTGGTAGAGGAGCACAGTCTGTCATGGGCTGTGCCAGCACAGAGTGGACCCTCAGCAGGTCTCAAGGGCACCAAGTCACTGGCAGCTGTGGTGGTTTCCAGACTTATCGACCCACAAATGCCAAAGACAACTTAGAAGGTTAGTAGTAGGAAAGGTCTGTTGGACTTGGGTGAGAGAGGAGTGCAGTCCATGCTGGCAGAGGTGGTGGTGGTGGCAGCAGCAGCTGCTTCTGGAGCTCTCAGCACACAGATAGTGAGGGGATTGAACAGCTGCTCAGAGGGGGATTGCAGGGTTCTATTTGCTGGCTCTGACACAGGATTTTCTTGCTTTGCTTGTGCTTGGATCTGTGTTGCAGTCCTAGGTGGCAGTGCAGAATGAGGAGGAACACTGGTGTGGCAGAGTTAATGGTGGTGGAGAGGTAATCCTCCTCACAGTTCCAAGGCAGAAAAGTGTGCTTGTGGTTGCTCACAGGCCAGAGCACAGGCCAGGAGAGGAGTAAACACCTCTCCTTTGATCTTACCACTTTGGAAGAACTGAAAATTCACAGGCCTCTAGAAATATCTCTGAAAATAACTGCACAAAACAACTGAAACTTGGGATAGTACACCCTGCATACTGGAATCAGAGTCCTACCTTAACAGAGAGCTCAAAAGTCAAGTAATTGACTGGGAAAAGGAGAAAACAGAGGGAAAAAATCAGACTATAGAATCTAACTTTGGTGACAAGGAAGATCAAAACATAAAACCAGAAGACGACAAGAAAGTCAAAGCTCCTAGATCCAAAGCCTCCAAGAAAAATATGAATTGGTCACAGGCCATGGAAGAGCTCAAAAAGGATTTTGAAAATCAGGTAAGAGAAGTAGAGGGAAAAATGGGAAGAGAAGTGAGAGTGATGCAAGAAAATCATGAAAAATGAGTCAACAGCTTGCTAAAGGAGACCCAAAAAATACTGAAGAAAATAACACCTTCAAAAATAAACTAACCTAAGTGGCAAAAGAGGTCCAAAAAGCAAATAAGGAGAAGAATGCCTTAAAAAACAGAATTGGCCTAATGGAAAAAGAGGTCCACAAGCTTATTGAATGCCTTTGCCAAAAAAAAAAAAAAAAAGAGTTTAGAGACCCTGTTTCAAGAAGTCTTAACAAGAAAACTACCCACATCTCTTAGAACCAGAGAGCAAAGTGGAAATAGAAAAAATACTGATCGCCTCTATTTGGATGAAGCCTCTGATTGAAAATTTAAGAGCATCATAGCCAAAATCCTATTCAAAGAAAAAAGCTGCCTAAGCAAACAGCCAAAAAGGAGAAATTCAAGTATTGAGGAGACACAGGATTTAGCAGCTACTACTATAAAGGAGGAGAGAACTTATACTTTTGCACTAATTTGTTAATTTCCCATTGGGTCCACTTCATCTCTAGGATTAGAAGATCCTATCATCCCTTTATTTGAAGTCTTGGCACAAACTCCATATTCTGTTCTTAAACACTATTTTTGGCTTAGTCATCCATTTCCTCCAATCTCCTTTTTACCTCTGAGGCCCTTGCTTTCAATCCAGTAACACTGATGAAAACTATACCTGTGCTCTCAAGGTATTTGGACTTCATGGTTGCTAGTGATGTTTTCTAGATCTGTACTTTTTTATATTATAGTGATTATAACGATGATTATATTATAATAATCTTTTAGGTGTGTTTTTCTATTTTAAAATGCATTGTTCTTTATCCTTGTTTCCTTACATTTGACTTGTAGGAAGTTGAGAAGAAAACAGTCCATTTTTTGTTTGGGCAATCTGGTTTCTCTGATGTAGGAACTCCTCCTCTCAGTTCAAATCATCAATTACTTTGTAATTTGTGTCCTTAACTGTCTGGGGCACTGAAAGGTTATATGACTTGTCAGTGGTCACAAAGGGCAGGACTGTTAAAAGTAGAATTTGAATCTAGTTTTTGATGATTAAAAGTTTGTCCCTGCATCCACTGTGACATTCTCCCTTTCTTCCCATAGTAATAGACCATGAATTTCAAACACAGATACCTTCATTCAAATGACTGATAAAACAACATAGTTTTAGAAGTGTTGAAAATAACAATTATACAAAAATTTTTTTTTAGTTGGAGTTGGATAATTCTGTTTTTCTTTTGGGGCTTCATGAGTAATTGAGTGGCATGCTCAGACTTGTGTCTTAGGAAGATTAAATAAGCTATGTGGAAGATGGATTGGAAAGAGGAGAGCCCGAAAGCTGGGATACCATTTCAGAGGCTATTATGATAGTCCAGGCAGGAGGTGATAAGTGCCCTTGAAATAGGGTCATTGCCTTTTCAGTGGAAAGATAGGGATGAATGGATGCTAAGACATCATGGAAATAGAACTGATAAGGTTTGAGGGCTATGTATTCTTTTTTTTCCCCCAGATGCTTTATTACTTCTGGTTTACATCATTCATTTCCGCCAGATTTTGAGTTACAATTTTCCCCCCCATTTTCTCCCTACCCACCACCCCAGAATAGCAATCCCACAGGATATCCCCTCATCCAATCTGCTCTCTCCCATATCTTCTCCCATACCCCCTTCGACTTTGCCATTAGGGCAAAGTGAATCTCTGTGCCCCATTGCCTGCACATCTTATCTCCCAATTACATGCAAAATAGTATTAATAATAGTATTTATATATTTGAAACATGTAATTTTAAGACCTCAAATTTCAGATCCATTCCCTTCCTCCCTTGTCACCCATTCCCTCTGGGAAGATAAGTAATTCAGTATGTGTTGTACATGTATAGCTATGCAAAACATTACCATAATAGATATATTGTAAAAGGTTGCTTATAATTCCCTCCCACCCATCCCACCCCCAAACTGGTCCATTCCCTACTTTGATCCTGTCCCTCTTCTATAGTGGGTACTTCCAACCTCCCCTCCCCCCAGTATGCCCTCCCCTCCATTATCCCCCGTCTCATCCCCCTTCCCCCTACTCTGCTACAGGGTGGGATATCCCATTTAGTATGTATGTCATTCTCTCCCTGAGCCAAATTCAATGAGAATATGGTTTTGTCTTTTTGCCTTCCTGTTCTTCCTCACCCTTGCAACCACTTCCCCTTGTTTTTTCTTCATGAGATAGTTTACCCTACCCTGTCTCTCCTCATCTCCTCTTGCCACTTTCCTCTCTCACCTCATAATTTCACCCCTTAAGTATCATCCCTTCCCAACAAATTCAACCTATGCCCTCTATCCATGTATAACTGTAAACATATATGCACACCAGCATGCTGTATTTAGAAATAATATACAATGGAAATGGACAATGAAAAAATATTAAAAGAAATTTTTATTGATAACTTTTATTTTTACATCACTTAGATTTCTTCCTTGTGGACTTCTCCCTTACTGCTCCCAGAGAGCCATTTCTTATGGCAAAGATTTAAAAAAAAAAGAGGAATAAGAGAAAAATCTCAACAAAATCAACCAACACATTGAAGAATATTTGACATTATGTGCAATGTTCCATATTCATGAACTCCAACCTCTGCAAATGGACCAGGGGGAGGTGTCTTCTCATATCTTTCGTTAGGGCCAAGCTTATTCTTTATAACTTCACAGTTGGTTTCAGTTGTTTGGTGGTTATTGTTTTTCCCATTTAAATTTTACAAATTTTCATTTTATAGATTACATTTAAAATTTTATTGTTTTCTTACCTGTGTTTACTTCACTTTGATTTGGTTCATGCAAGTCTTATCATAATTCTCTGTCTTCATTATGCTACCCATTTATTATAGCATATAATATTCCACTGCATTCATATTCCACAATTTGATTAGTTATTTCTTGATTAATATACATATATTCTGTTTCCAGTGCTTTGCCACCACAAAAATGTGTTCTAAATATTTTGATTTACGTGGTGCATTTTCTTTTTGTCACTAAGCTCTTCTGGGTATGTCGAACAATAAAAAAATAGAACTGAAATTGTGAGTCTAATAATAAATGAGAGAGACCTTTGCGGATTTAATAAAAGTGATCAAGTATCAATAATAGTAGGGAGAGAAAATGTCCTCAATATATAAACTGGAAACTTTTCCATTTAATCTGATCAATGATGATACTGGAGTGATCATATAACAAAGGTCATGATCCCACAATTGACTTCATATTATATTTGAGATATTTTTTTTTTCATTTTAAGAAAGCAAGATATGGGAGACAAGTCAAGGCTAGTGGATAGGGACCTGACCTTGGAGTCAGGTAGACTTGGAGTCAAGTCTGGCCCTGACACATCATGATTTCTCGACTTTGATCTGATCACTTAACTTTTCAGTGCCCTAAGTCACTCTCTAAGATTAAATTGGTTACAGATAAGGAACCCATTTGTGTTGGTTTGTGTTGGTTTGTGTCGGTAAACAGTTTCCTCCTTTGGGGCTTCTTGTACCAATGCAATCAGACCTAGAAAAAAAGCAAGACATGTATATACAGGGGTGTGTGTGTGCGCATGCACGCACGTGCATATATATGTACTTTATTTTTTAAAATAATTTTGGATTTTTTATTTAAATAGATTTGCTTAAAATGAATGTTAAATACTTAATCAGGTGAGAGGCAGCACTGTGTAGAAGCATCTCTCTGACCTTGGTGTTAGAAGACCTGGGTTTTAATCCTAATTCTTTCACTTAATATTTGTGTGATGATGATCAAATCACCCTCTTTAAGCTTTAGTTTGATGAAAGATCAAAGAGGTTGTATTAGATAATCAACCTATCCCCTTGCACTTCTAAAACCCTACTTCCTATTTTTCTTTACAACTTTAAGGAGTTATTATTATTTCATCAATTTGAGTACTATTTTGGTTGATGCACTGAGTTCCTTTATATTTAGTGAATAGGCAGGTAATACAGTAGATAGAGTGCTGGCATTAGAGTGAGGAAGAACCAAGTACAAATGTGGCCTCAGACACTTACTTAGCTATATAATCTCTGTCTACTTCATTTTCCTCAGCTGTGAAATGGGGATTATAGTAGTACCTACCTCTTGTGGTTGTTGTGAGTGTCTGTGATGCCAAGCAAAGACAACTTCCAAGGTTCAGAATACCAGCATAGTAACTCTCTATTAATTTATTCAGTGACAAGTTAAGGCACAACATTCACAGAACAGAGAAAATCAAAATACAGCATTCACCAAGTGTAATTCAATAATTTCCAAGTAACTACTCCACCACCCCTGGGCAATACATTCATTTAGTCAATCACAATCTCTTCTCGGAATGGAGATTAAGATTAGTTTCCAATCATAAACAAAGTATATTCATTTGGTCAGTCACAGAGCACAAAAAGTCAAGTTTCCCACCCCTGGATCACAACTGAATTACAATTATCATTAGTTAATGCCAAGCACTTTCTCAGAAGGGCAGTGGAGAGCACAAAGACCTGAGCTACAGCAAGGTTAAGATATCCTCACAGCATTTAATACCCAAAGAGAGGTCTTTTCATCTTGAACCAAGGCAAGTTCTTAGCAATCTCTGTTCCTGGGGAGACAAAGCTTAACAGAGCCACAATATACATTGCCAGTGTCCTCATCAGTTCATTCTGCCTGCAGAACAGTCTCAGGACCCCTGAAAATACCAGCAAGACCCTCTTCCAGGGTTTCTATAAACATACAACAAGAAAATCCTTCAGGGCTTCTGAACCAACAGCAAGGTTCCAGGACCTCTGCAACAACAGCACTGTCCTTTACCAGCAGATGAATCTGGCAAAACAACATCAAAACAGACAGACAAAATACTGGCATCACAGCCATGTCTTCTCAGTCCTTGGTAGCTCCGGGTGGCAGCTCTTGAAAGTCCTGGGCAGCTCCAACTTGCCCTCAGCAATCCTCCACAATGCTGCTCCCAAAAGTCCTGCCTCTCTCTCTGCTCAGGCCTTCCCTAAATCCATGGCACCAGCTCCTCCCAGTTCAGGCCCCTCTTTTTACATCAACATGTCCATTCTACAAGTGAGATTCACAAGCTTTGGGTTTCAACACTCAACCCAAAAACCAAGCCAAGACAGGGGGAATCTTTAAATTCCATTAATATTACAGGGTCAAATGAAATAATATCTATAAACTGTCACAGTGCCTGGTGCATAATAGGTACTTGGTAAATGCTTGTTTCCTTCCCTTCCTTTTCTTGACAGTTGCCATGACTAAAAATTCATTGCCTTATAGCCTACCCATTGAAGAGCTTCACCAGAGTTCACTAGTACTGGTCTCCAGAAACAAGATTTAATCCACTGCTGAATCTCTGCTTGAAACCTTTTTAGCTTGGCAAGACTGGAAGAGCTTATACTTCAGTGGCATAGCCTTTGAGAGCCCAAGCCCCCTCCATACCAGAATGGTGATGAGACCCTTAATACAATATTTTTTCCATATCCACTCAGAAATTCATGTCTGAATATCAGAAAAGAAAAACATTTGGAGAAGGTGAAACTGAGTGTAAAAAGTTGATGTGAATTGGCAATTCCATTTTTCCAGTAAATTATATTCTGGCAAAGGGTAGGATCTATTTAAAGATGAATTCAGAATTTATATTTAAGAACATTTATATCAAAGAAGACATAAAATCAATTTGGCAGAAAAAGGAATCAGGCCATAATGCACTATAAAAACTGGGAAGAAATAATGGGAAGGATTCAATATGTAATACTTATTTTGAGTACAGTATTAAAGTTACAATGTCATACTGGAATGACAAAGCACTCATTAGTATGCACATCTAAGGAATACCAAAATGATTGACTGCAGTCCAGGAAGATGAATGATAAAAGATTGGGTTCTGTTAAATTATTTGTGTAGATTAAACATTTTCTTAACTTTAAATTATTCTCACAAAATCTCATTGTCTTGTCAGGGTTACATTATGAAAAACTGAAATAGGAAATGAGATTCTTTGAAAAGAAATATAAACAAAAACTCTGAGTATTGAGTAAAAAGATTTCTCCCAAGAAAACTGAGCAGAACAGACTAGTTGCTCATCTCATGAAAAATTTGGAAGTAGGAAATAAGGAAATCAATAGGTATTTCCAAATGAAACAGTGGAGAATGTAAAATCACAGTGGAGGTAGGGAATTGACAAGTCCACCCATATTACCATGATACTGTATAGCATATAACATTTATCAAATAAATATTGTTATATGTCTGTGTGCTCAATATTGTAATATGTTATTTACCTTATTGCTATAATACTTTGGATATAATTTTTATTTCTTTTTTGGAAGTGGGGGTAAGGTTGGTCCATCCCTATCACCCACAGAGTTAGCATCCTCTCTCAGTGACTTAATAAATGGGCTTGAAGAGTTGCTTTAGTTAAAACATTTGAAACAAATATTTTAAATTTAATTTAAAACAATGAAACAAATCATTCTGTGGCTATTCTAGTGCTAGACCTCTCTGAATTTAGCTAAATTGGATTATCAGACTACAGATATACAATTTATCTCTGAACCTTTACCTAAATCCTCCCTTGCTTGATAGGTTCTTCCATACTTTGTTCTCTCTCTTGTTGTCTTCCAGAATTTGCTCATTTTCACATAATGATGTAGTATTATTATGCTACAGAGATACAGGAAAGTGCAAAACATAGCTCTTCCCCTGAAGGAACTTGTCATGGATATAACACTTATACATATAAAAATATAATTGACAATAGAAGACAATACATGATAAGTCTCAAATGAACTTCTAGATGGTTCTGTAGGGATTCAGAGGTAGAAGAGATCATTGTAGATTGTCAAGTCAAGGTTTTGCAGAGGAAAGGGGACATAATCTGAGGAAGCCTTAAACATATGATCAGGTGGGATAAGGAAGATTGGGGGGTAAGAAGCCAGATAAAGGCATTAATTCAGGATTGTTCAAGGTATGATTATAGTAGACTGAATGGATCAATCTAGATGTAACAATATATTTTTGTGGAGAACTTGAACCAAATAGTAGAACTTAAAGTTGGAAAGGTAGGTTGAGATCCTGTTGTAGAGGACATTAAAAATTAGTAGTAATGTTTAGACTGAATGTTACTCAAGCCTTTCACATTCCATTCTAGTGAGGAAATGAGCCTACATTTTGTTTACTATTTTCATTGGTAGAGGCTCTGTAGGTCACATTTAAATTTCTTTTTCTTTCCATTGGTAGCTAGGTAGAGCAGTGGATGGATACAGTGCTGGACACTTTTGAGTTTGAATATTTTCTTAGACACTTAATAGCTATGTGACCTTGGGCAAGTTACTTAACCTCTTTGAACTTCAGATTTCCTCATCTGTAAAATGAGAGTAGCAATAGCACCTAAATCCCAGGGTTGTGAGGATTGAATGGGGTAACACGTGTAAATCACTTTATAAATAAATGTTTGCCATTATTATACTTGATATCAGTGAACCACCCTATTCTTTGGCATTCTTGCTAATAACTTTTGTGAATAATGAATCATTAAGAATTTATTCATCACCTATTATGTTCTAGGCTGTACTTGGTTCTGGGGACACATTAAAAAGTGATATTGTTTCTGCCCTCAAGGAGATGACTGCCTAATTTGCAGATGAAAGTGTTGTGTTTTTTCAGCTTGCTTTGCATATTGTCTGATAGTACTTTTAAAAGGTTCTTTGGTCATTAACTATCATATAAACCCTCACATGGGTTTTCTATATGCAAACTTTAAAAAAATGATCTAGAAAAAGTAATTATAAGTTTGAGGGCTTAAATAATTTTTCTACTAAAATAACATGTTTTCAAGCACTTGATTTTATTATCTCTAAAACAGCCATTCCCAAAGAATGACCTTGATATCCATGATGACTTAAAAGGGGCCTTTTTTTTTTTTTTTGCAAGTTTTCTGTATACTGGTCAAAAAACATTGGTTCTGAAATTAGAGGACTTAAGTTCAAATTCTAGCAATGCTACTTATTACCTGGACAAATCACTTATTTTGCATAGTGTGTGAATCTTCATTAAGGGGTATAAAAATAAACATTTAAAATATTTGTAAGTTACATTATTTATTCAGGAGAAGAGCCATAATTTTTTTTAAGTAGTAGGAGATTTTGAGAGAGATACTTTATAGAATCTTTTTTCTTTGATAAAGTGTTTCTTAGATCAGAAACTTCTACAAAAGTCTATTAACTGCTGTGGACTTGTAAAAGGCTATTAGGAGGGAGGAAATTGGAAAACCATTTGTTTATCATAAAACATAGAATCAGAGGCTCATATATAACCTTACTTTTTCAAAAAGGGATGGAAAAACCCCATCCAAGGGTCCCCTTCAGGATGCTCCATTGATTTAACCAATGGTATTAAACAAAGCATTGTCAAGCAACAAATATTCATTAAGCACCTATGCTAGACACAGTAATAGTCACTTCAGATGCAAGCACAAAGAATGAAACAGTCCTGGCACTCAAGTAACTTAAATTCTAATGGAGACAAATACATATAAAATTATATGCAGCCCAAATATAAAGTAAATAAATGCAAAATAGTTAAATACAAGGTATTTTGGAAAGGAGGCCACTAGAAAGAAGTTGGGAAATCAAGGAAGGCACCATGCAGATGATGATTCTTATAGCTCTAAATGTATCTCTAACACTGCTTTCTTTCTGTTCTTTCTAGCTAACGTCCATGGCACACTGATTGTCTGCATGCTGGTTTTCTACACTGGGGGCTCCTAACTAGATCTCTTAGCCTCTTATTGTGTTCTGCTGTTTCTTAGATATAAGGTTAAGGTCCTCAGCTCCCTTTGAAGCAACTTCTTACCTTAATGTTAAGAGAATTGTCCTTAGCTTGGAAGATCTTAAGTAGAAATCCAACATTTGACTACTTCTTGCCACTTTTGTTTTGTTTTTTTTCTGGTTTGTGGTAATCCAGCAGGAATCAGAGGAAGAAGTGAAGAGTTGCTATGGTTTGCAACTCCCTGCTTAGGGTCCCTAAGGAACCTATTTGTTGATCTGCCAACAGTATGCCTTATTAGAAATAATATGAAATAGAAATAATGATAGACAGCCATCTAAGGCTTTTAAAGATGGATGAATCCTGCCCACGTCAGGCAACTCATATGGGTACAAATGATCCTGTGAGAAAGAGCCTAGAAAATATTGCTAAAGGTATGAAGTCTTGGTCGAGAAAATTAAGACCATAGGAGCATAAGTGGCATTTTCCTTACTTTAAAAACTAAAGCAGCTGAAGAGAAAAGTTGATTGGGAAGGGAACAGTGCTGGCCAAGTAGATGACATTTGAGAATGGAATTTGGAATTCTGTACATAAAATATAGGAAGGCCAGTCTCTTAAACCAGGAATGGAGTACACCTAACAAAGTCTGTTTTTTTTTAAAAAAAAAAAGTATTTGTTTTTGGTTGTGCAAATCTTATCAAAAGGGCTTTAAATTGAATAATGGAGGAAAGATGAGACTATGTACATAGTGTACTTATCAGGTGCCTTATCATTGAGAGTGACTATAATCTTGGGAAAAAATATGGCAATCGAGATCTTTAGAAGGTGGAACTAGTAGTTAAACTTGTGACTGCAGATATCTCTTTAAAAAAAAATATCCAAAGCATAGGCAGCAAGCAAGATGAACCAGAGGTCCTTCATAAGCAGGAGAATTTGACTTCTTCACTGAGACTTGATAGGTCAAAGACCCCTTAACTGAAGCCTGGATCTGGAGTGGCATACCTTATTCAAATGAACAAAGTAGGTCAAATAGGGAGGAAGCATTGTATATAATCAGTCAAGAAGCAAGTATATTTTAAACTTCTGCAAGTTTTAGGCACTATAGTAGTCACTAAAAGTGGAAAGAGAAATGTGAAACAGTTGCTGTCCTCAGAGAGCTTACAGTCTAGCATTGGTAGATAACATGAACATATATATATATATATATATATATATATAATATATATACTATATATATATAACAAATAGAAGGTATTTTTGCGGGGGGATAGGCAGCCACTAATATCTGGGGTGTAAGTAAAAGCTTCTTATATCACTTAAATTGAGCTTAGAAGGAAGCTACAAGTTTGAATTAATGAATAAAGGCCCCCTTGTAGGCTAGTTGTGGAGGGCAAATGAGATGATAATTGTGAAGTGCTTAGCACAGTGCCTGGCACATAGTTAATACTATATGAATGTTAGCTTTTGTTATTATTGTTAATAAATAAAAAGTACTTTATTAAGTACTTATTATATGCTAAGCATTGGAAATACAAATAACAAAGCCAGACAGTCCCAACTCACATTCTGATAGGGGAAACAGCACATATAGGAAGACTTCTGCTACAAGTCATATGGAAAAATCCCATATCCTTATGTTGTAGTAGCAAACTAGATGGTAATAAAATCTTTTTTAATGTCATGTGCACTGATAAGATTATTTTAGTCTCTGAACCATTTTACATGATGAGAGTTTTGCTGTTAAGAATTTTCTTTTCTGAGTCCTCATTTAGTTGTGACTTCAGTACCTACACAAGCAGTTACCAGGCTGCATCTCCATAAGAGGTTTCATCTCAGGATGGTAATTATGGCAGTTGGGCCAACTCAGGACTGGTGGTCAGTGGGGCTTAGGGGTGATACCATATCTGGAACTTTTAGGCCTACTTGCCAGTAAGGTGGTGGTGGGGAAGGTAGGTCCCTTCTTTGTACTGATTATTCCCCTCTATAATGACTGTGGGGCCCAAACTGGAAGTAGGGACAGTGATCTGTTGTCACTGCTATTCCTGTGGTTCTTTGGTTCAGGATCCTAGGCTGTATCTGTTTGTGTCTGAGGGGAGATGGTAGTCAAGGTAGTTTTGATGTTTTGATTTACTTGACACATAATGCCTACTGTCTCTTCCTCAGAATGCTTTGCTGCTTCAGCTATAGCCTGGTTTGCCTAACCTGTTAAGTGGTTGTTAGTTCATAGTTGGTGGGGATGTTAATGCCCTTTTCCACATGAGCTGTTTTCCTATATTGTTGGCTATAGGGCCTGAGCCAGAAACAAGAACAGTGACTTGGTTGGTGCTGCTACTTTTGCTTGACTTTCTTGGGCTTACCTTTCAGTAACTGGCAGTTGATTAGTACTTAGTATTGGTGATAGCAAGGTAGATGGTCTCCTCCACAATAATTATTTTTGTGGCTTCTGGGCCCAGACTAAAAGTGGGGATAGTGATCTGGACAGCACTACTGTTCTCAAGGCTAAGATGTAGGGGTGAAGGAATGTATTACAGGTGTGAAGTACAGACAGTGCAATGGCTAGAGAGAAGAAATGGAGTCTCATTGACTTATAGTTATATCGATTATAGTTACTCAATGATAAGGCACCTGATAAACACACTATGTAGTCTCATTGACTCAGTGAACTTGACTTTGATTTATGTCAAAATTCTAGACGTATTGTTAAAGTTATTAAAAGGGGAGTGGTTATCATATAGAATGAGAATGACTTTATCAAGGATAAGTCTTGCCAGATTTACCTGATTCTCTTTTTTGACAGGGTTAATACATTTCATTAATCATAATAGATACAGGGGTTTTTTTTGTTGTTGTTTTTTGCTTTTTGGAGGGGGGAAGGAAGGGCAGTTTGTGTTAAGTGACTTGCCCAAGGTCACAGGGCTAGTATGTGTTAAGTGTCTGAGGCAGATTTTGAACTCAGGTCCTCCTGACTCCAGGGCCAGTGCTCAATATATACTACGCCACCTAGCCGCCCTAGGTTTTTTTTTTTCCCAAAGTATTTAAGCAGTGTGGAGTAGCAGATGGAGGGCCAGCTTTGGAGTCAGGGAAGGGCTCTGTGACCTGGGCATATCACTTAACCTCTCAGAGAAGGTGCTGATCTGTTTTGGTAGAGAGAGTTTCTTTACCTGGGAGTTCCTTTTACCAATGAAATCTCAGGTCTAATCCCCAATTCCCTGTCCTTTATAGATTTATAGTTGGAAGTGCCCTTAGGGTCATTTAGTCTAATCCTTTCATTTTAAAGATGAAGAAACTGAGGCCCAGAGAAGTGCCTGTGTTTAGGTCACATAGGATGTGATAGTATTTTATACTGGAAAAGATATAGGTTAGAAAGATGATAGTATGGTGAGATGAATTTGGAACTTGTTGGCCAAACTCAGAGTAATTATTAATAATCCTCAGTGTGAGGCTTGGTAGGAAGTACTAGTAGGGCTCTATTTTTGAACCTATACCATTTAAAATTTTTATCAATCACTTGCTTGAATAAAAGGTTAGATGCCACATTCATCAAATTTGGAGATGAAACAAAGTTTGACTTGTATGTCTTAAATGTCACATCTAATTATCTTTTCCTAATCTCTGTCTTCCTTAACCTCTTTACTGCATTTGACATTGTTGATTATTGTCTTCTCAGGATCATTATGATACAGAACTCTCTTGGTTGTCCTGTTAGCCCTTCTCAGTCTCTTTTATTGTCTCATCATTTCCCTAATTGTGGATATACCTCCCCAAGTCTCTGTCCTGGGTTCTTTTCTCCCCCTATATTATTTCTGCAAGTTCATCAACCTTATGTGTTTAATTATTATTTCTCTGCAGATGGTTCTCAATTCTATATATCCAAATCTACTCTCTTCTGAATGCCATTCCCATATCTTCAGCTACCTGTTGGTCATTTCAAACGTGTGCAAAGCAGAATTTCTTTCTTCCCATTCTAATGCTTCTAGAAACTTCCCCATTTCTGCCAAAGACACTGCCATCCTTCCAGTCGCCCAGGTTTGCAACCTTAGTGTTGCCCTTAACTTCTTACTCTCCCTCAACCCATACATCCAATTATTTGTCAAATTTATTTCTGACTCCACAACATCTCTCATTGAACCTGTTCTCTCTTCTCACATGGTTAGCACCCTTTGTTATATCTTTATCACCTCTCTCCTGGACAGTGTCAATAGTCTTCTTGTTCTTCTTGCTTTAATTTCTCTGCCTTCTCCAGTCCACCCTTTATATATCTTCCAAAGTAATTTTCTTTAACTACAGGTCTTACCAAATCACTTTTCTGTTACTCCCTAATGCTTTTTCTATCCAGTATAAACTCCTCTCTTTGATTTTTATAGTCCTTCATTACCTGGCCACAGGGTGTGTTTCCAGCCTTATTACATATTACTAAATTGTCCTCTTTACTTTTCCTTATGGCACTCTACCATCCATCTTTGTGCATTGGCCTATGGTGTTTCCCCTGTATCTGGAATGTACTCTTTCACTTGTATCTCATGGAATATTTCATTTTCTTTATGACTCAGCTCAAGCACTACCATCTATAATGCTTTTCCTCAAACTACCCCCACCTCCCAACTTCTAATGTCCTCTCTCCCTACATAATTTGGATTGAATGACCTTGTATTTATTCTGTATATGCATATATCCATACATGTTTTCCTCAATAGAATGTAAGCTGTTTGAGAGCAGGAACTGGTTGTTGTTTTTTTGGATTTTTTTTTGTCTTTGTATCCCCAGAGCCTAGCATAATGCCTGACACATAGATACTTATTAAATGCTTTTTAATGCTTGACTGGCAAAGAGGGAATGATATGCAGACTCCAATAAGATAAAATTTCATGTTGATAAATATAAAGTTGTATATTTTAGAGTCATTTTTTCAAGTACTTGGAGGGTTTTGGGGGCGAGCTTAAGCAAGTTGCTGCTTTTACTCTGCCATCTAAAGTTGTATATGTTGTTCCCTACCTAAACATCCCCCAACGCCCAATGAATTTTAACAGGTACAAAATTGGGAAGGCATGGTTAGCTAATGGTTTGTTTAGGAAAATCTGGGCATTTTATTGGAATGAAAATTCAATATGAATCATCAGTGTCACATGACAGCCCCCATAATAGCTAATGCAGTGTTGGACTGCCTTAAAAGAGGAATAACTTCTAAGAATAAGTAAGTGATAGTTCTGATATTCCCTGCCCTTATAATAACATGTGTAGAATATTATAGTTGGTTCTGGGTAACAACATTTTAGAGAAAGACTGAAAGCTGAAGAATGTTCCAAAGAAGTCAGCCAAAGTGTTGAAATATCTCAATCCATACTGTATGAGTTAGCCTGGAGAAGACAGATTAATTATATGAGAGATATATTCAAGTATTTGAAGGACTGTAGTGTGAAAGAGGGATTAGCTTTGTCCTGTTAGGCCCTAAAGGTCCAAAGAATTTTAAGTAGTAGGTTGAAGGAGCACATTTATGCTTGATGTCAGGAAATACTTCTATAGAATTAGAAAAGTAGAAAGTATACATGGTAGAATGGGAGGAGGTATCCTTGGGAGGTAGTAGGTTTCCCCTCCTTGGAGATCTTCAGACAGGGATTATATGATAATTTGTTGGATATGTTCTTAGAATTCTTTTTTTTGGGTATGTCCACTGAGACCCTTTCCACATGTGAAATTCTTTGATTCATTTATCCTGAGAATTGTTACAAATATCCTCCTAAGTGAGTAATTTGGAGGTAAGATTATAAAAGCTGAAGAATGCTTGATGGATGTAGAATCAGAACAGAGAAAACTTAATGTTTCTAACTAGTATTCCCACCAGGCTAGGATATCCTGATGAATTGTTCTTTATACTCAGTTACTTTTATGTAAAGGAACAGTATCTAAGGAGAGTATTTTCTTCCTTAGGGGAAGATTGATTAAGAGTTATTTTTATATTTTTTAGACTTATTGATGTTGTTATTTTTAATGAGGTTTTTACCTTAAGTTTCATATTCATGTGTCCTTGATAGTATTTTAGAAGAAACTCTGGTCACCTTGATTAAAATCAGGACTCTGATTTTAAACTATAGTTTTTTGGTATTTAATATGTAACCTTTAGGCCAAAGGTGACTTGCCTGATCCTAGGATGTGGATTACTTGAGACTTTTAGCCTAATTCCTCTTCCTCCTCAACCTAGTTAGGTAACAAGAAAAAAAAATTAGGCAGTATTTGTGTCCACTTGACTCTGTGAAAGTATATTAAACTTTGAAAGACATGCCCCCAAAAGTTTAATAACAAAAAGGAAGAACCCATATTCAGCAAAATATTTATAGCATCACTTTTGTGATAGTAAGAACTAGAAACAAAGTAGAAGCCTGTTGATTGGGGAATGACCAAATAAATTGTGATCCATGACTGTTAGAGAATATTACTGTGCCTCATAGAACCAGTGGATGTGATACAGAAACAATGGATATATTGAATGCAGAGATGCATGAAAAGACATGTGAATTGATGCAAAGTAAAGTAAGCATCCAAGAAAACAGTGTACACAAAGATTAAAACAGTGAAAATGGAAAGGACAACAACAAATAATTGAAATTGAATGTTGTAGAATTTATATTGACCAAGCTTGACCTAAAAAAAGAGATATGAGAAGATATCCCCCATTTTTCCTTTGTAGAAGTGGAGGGGAGTCTCTGGGTGTAGGGTATTGTATGTAACATCAGACTTTTCTTGCTATTGTTTAGTTTTATGGAATATTTAGTTTTTGCTTTATTCATACATTATTATAAAGTACAGCTCTTTGGTGAAGGATGGGGAGATATGCAGTAGGAAATATAGGTAATATGAAAACAAAAGCCATCAGTAATTTTTTTTAAAAGAAAATACATGAAGTTGTTGAAATCTAAACTGTCATTGTCAGTGCAGTATAACATTGTACAGTTCTTAAGAATGGTTATCTTCATTACCAGTATTTTCACTGATTTTAACAAGTTTGATCAATGACCTTCACTAAAGGAGGGAGGGAGTACATAAGGCTTTAATTCCAATTACTTTCTTTTAAATTTTGATCAGAATTCTTTGTTTATTTCTCTTCACTATGTACTTTATTCTTTCAATTCTGATAGTATTTTTTGTTTTGTTTTGTATCATTTCATAAAAGCCATTCTATTTTCTTTATATTCTTCACACTCAATCTTACTTATAGGCCCTTGGGAACAATGGGAAATTTGTTTTTACTGTTTCGTATTTTTGAGTGGAATTTATATTTTCTATTTATATACATCTTCTTTTCAGAGTTTCAGAAAGGCACTGGTGAGGATGTTTGAAGATAAAGAACTAGACTGCATCTTTTTAGAAACAAATATGAGTATGAACAAACGATATCACATGGTTTACGAGTGTATTCCTCTGCCAAAGGAAGTAGGAGATATGGCTCCCATCTACTTTAAGGTATATGAAGATAAATCCTCTAACGCTTCCGTTTTTTTCTGTATAACACCCTACTGGAAGTACAGTTTTCTGGATCCTGTTTCTCATTTTTTCTTTATATTCTCATCACATTTATTTTTCATTGTTATATTAATCATTGAATGAGATTCAGTTATAATAAACAAATTACATCCTAAGAAATTGGCATAAGAAGTTAGAATTTTTTTTTCACATCAAATTATACTGGTCTTTTAGTAGCAATAATATAAAGTAGCCTGTATTTCCAGTTGTATTTTTCTTTCCTTAGGTAGAACTAAGATTTTACTTTAGAATATTCTCAAGTAAAAAGTGTGTTCATAACTCTAGAGCACTAATAATTTGGCAAAGGAGCCAAAGTAGCAGGGTATAAACAATACAAATTGAAAATGCCAGGATGAATTATTGTAGCATCTTCTCAGTTTATAGACATTCATGGTAATTCTTGACAAAAGAAATCATATCTTTAGGCTTTGACTTACAATTCTGGACTGCAATAAATTGATGATAGTCATTACCTGATTAAGTTATCACTATAAAAAAAAAAATCCCGGTGCCACACTAAATGTTTAAAAGCTCCAGTGACCTTACATTCTGAGCCAGTTGTCCAAGCATCAACTGTGTTTTGTAAATTAAAGGGAAGAAATAGAATTGAGGAGTGAAATATTTTTAGACAGCATGAAATTAGAAATTTATTGATATAGGGTCTAATAGAGATACTTTTACACAATAATAGGTCAACAAAGGACTAGTTTTAAAAACTTTTATTGAAAATAGTGGTATTGGGGCGGCTAGGTGGCACAGTGAATAGAGCGTTGGCCCTGGAGTCAGAAGGACCCGAGTTCAGATCTGGCCTCAGACACTTAACACACACACAAATAAAAACCTAGCCGTGTGGCCTTGGGCAAGTTAAAGTATTCTTTTGTTTTATAATATTAGGCTATTAGAAGAGGCCAAGTGATGTATCATCATCTCTTCTAGGGCTCTGGGGTTTTTGGATAACTAATAAAAATACCTAATACTTAACTTTCAACAAATAAAAATGTCATTTATTTTGTTAAATATATTGTATCAAGTGATATTGTATAGGCAATATCTTATTTTATTTTTGGATTTCTATAATGATCTCTGTTTGGTGGTTCATTAGGCATCCATGGCTTTTATAACCAATTACCTCTTTGATCCAAGACCTACCAGACAGTAAATGATCATTTAATTATATTGTCTGATATATTTTCTTGTTAAAATTATATGTTAATGTCTCTACTAAATTATTTATTTGATTACTAGAGATACAATTACTTGCTTTTGATAAAATGTTTATATTTCACAAAATCACAAAATAGAGCTGGAAATGACTCAGAGTTATCCTAGTATAACTCCCTCATAATAGTGAGAAGGAAGCTAAGTCCTAGACTTAGGACTTAGCTTAGACATTGCCTTTCCTGGGGCCACAAAGAAAATCATTTGTGCAGCCAGGACTCAAACTCATATCTGGCAGACTTTATTGCACACGCTTTTTCCATTATAATGTTAAAGAGCTTTTAGAACACGTTTTAAGCATATACCCTTGATTCAGGGTAGCACAGTAACTTGATAGAATTAAGTTGTATTATTTGAATCTTCAATAACAAAGATTTAGAACTACAAGTTTCCTTAAAAGTCATTTAATCCTACTTCCTTATTTTGTAGATTAGGAAACTGAGTCCAGAAATGTTAAATAACTTACACAGGCCATACAAGTAGGAAGAAGCAGAGCTAATATTTGAACCCATGTCCTTTGACCAGTGCTCTTTTCTTCATTGCCCCATGCTGCCTCATGTTAGGATTTCATGTTGAGATATTTTCAGTTTTAATAGGGATATAACTGCAGGATGGGAATGGAAATAATTTTGTCATACTTTCTTTCTGTCAGATATTTGCATAGTATCAAGTAATTTATATCTTGTTGACCTAGGAAGAAGTGCCAGTTTTACATTCCTGAATATTTCCTGTTTTTGTATCTCTCCCTTTTATTTTCTGCTATATAGGCAGAAATAATCATGTAGCTTTGAGTGGCAAAGGCTTGTAAGTTAATTTTTCAAATATTTGAAAATCGAGCAATTTGCTTAACTAATGAATTCATATGAATAGATTTCTCTGAACACAGTTGGATATGATGTGACCTATTATGTTTAACATTAAATTGAAAATTCTTATTAAGGATAATTATGTCCTAAAAATTGGGCTAGTGTTAATATAAAAGTTAAGAAGGTAATATAAGGCATTAAATTCTGATTTTTAAAATGTTTAAACCACATAAAATAATTTCAGATGACTAAATTAGGGCTTATGCATTCAGAACAGTAGTCCTACTAATAGTTATTTTTCCTTTTAAACTACCTTCTTATATTTATTTTTGTATCATGTTCTCAAATTTCAAAATAATTTTTCTTAGAAAGCTATAATGGAATCTGATGAAGAGTGGTCCATGAACAAGAAATTAATTGATCTGTCTTCAAGAGATATCCGAAAGTCTGTAAGTATCTGCCTTATTTCTTAGTAGTAGTTACTATATATTATAAAAGTTGTAAAGCATTATGACTTTTCATTTATAATATTGGGGGCACTTTGCCTGCTACTCCTATGCCTAGGTGGTAGTATCAGCTTATACATAAGATATCATCCACATATGAATGGGTTAAATGCCCATTCTCAGATGAAAGGAACTTTAGAGGTCATCTAATTCTAACCACTTATTTCTATGGAAGGGAAAATTGACAAGTGACTTTCCTTGGGTCATATCTAGGGAGTAATTAAGAGCTGACATCAAAATTCAGGTTTTTTGATCCTACATCAGGTATTCTCTCCATTGTGCCATTCTTCCTTCCCTTGTGTTTCTGATCTGGAATGACTTTTTTGCCTTTGGCAATATTTCTTAATAACTTAAAAAAAAAGTTTTATTGATCCATGGTTCTTTTTAAAGAACATTCATTTACAATAGAGGCAGATAGATGGCACAGTGTATACAGCACTTCTGGAGTCAGGAGAACCTGAGTACAAATCAAGCCTCCTCCACTTACTAGCTTTATGAACCTGGCAAATCACTTAACTCCAGTTGCCTCAACAATAGCAAAAACCAAAACAGAATGATTTAACTCATTTCCAGATACACTCTTCTCTCCCTACCAATGAATTTTCTTTCATAACAAATAATTTTGTAAAATTCAGGAAAAAAGCATATGAACCACACCCGACAGAATATCTGATATTTTATACCCATAGTTTCCACCTAATTGCATTTTTCTCATCTCTCCAAGCTTGATCACTATAAATAGCATTAGGTTTAATTTATTTTAATTTTAATTTTTTAAATTAAATTTTATGTTTATTTTTAGTTTACATCATTCATTTCCATAAAATTTTGAGTTAGAAATTTTCTCCCCATATTTCCCCTACCCCCCAAAATAGCAATCCCATTGAATACCCCCTCCCCCAAGCTGCTGTCTCCTATATGCTCCCTCACACCCCCTCAGACTTTCCGGTAGGGCAAGATGGATCTCCATACCCCAGTGCCTGTATATCTTATTTCCCAGTTGCATGTAAATAATACTAATAATAATGATAATGATAATAATAACAGCAACAACAACAACAACAATAATAATACATTTGATTTTACAACTTTAAATTCCAGATTCTTTCCCTCCCTTCCTCCCTCTCACCCACCCTTACTGGAAGATAAGCAATATAGGTTGTGCATGTGTAGTTATGCAAAAAATTTCCATAGTGGATATATTGTGAAAGACTATATTTGACTGTATTTCTCTCCATCCTATCCTGCCCCCCACTTGTTCTAATCTCTACTTTGACCTGACTCTTTTCAAAAGCGTGTGCTTCTAACTACCCTCCCTCCCAACCTGCTGTCCCCTCCATCATCTCCCCTCTCATCCCCTTCCTCCCTACTCTCCTGTAGGACAAGATACCCAATTTAGTGTGTATGTCATTCCCTCCCTAAGCCAAATTCAGTGAGAATAAGGTTGACCCATTCCCTTTTGCTTTCCTGTTCTTCCCCTCCATTGTAACAGTTATCCCTCTCCTCTTCTGTATGAGATAATTTACCCCATTCTGTCTCTCTCCATCTCCTCTCATTATATTCCTCTCTCACCTCTGAATTTCACCTTTTAAGTATCATCCCTTCCTATTCAATTGATCCTTTGCCCTCTGTCTGTGTATACCTACACATATATAACCATACATTCACATATGTATTCATTTGCACATATACCCTCCTATATAGACATATATATGTATATATACATACATATATATACACACACACACACACACACACATTTATTATTTATTTATTTTATTTATTATTCCCTTCAACTGTTCTCATACTGAGAAAAGTTTCATAAGTTAGTTATCATTTTTCCATGTAGGCATATAAATAGTTCAACTTTGATAAGTTCCTTATGATTTCTTTTCCCTGTTTACCTTCTCATGTTTCACTTGCTTCTTTTTTCTGAATCTCAGATTTTCTATTCAACTCTGGTTTTTTCATCAAGAATGCTTGAAAGTCCTCTGTTTCATTGAATGACCATATTTTCCTGAAACATTATACTCAGTTTTGCTGGGTAGGTGATTCTTGGTTTTAATCCCAGCTCCTTTGATCTCGGGAATATCATATTCCAAGCCCTTTGATCCCTTAATGTAGAAGCTGCTAGATCCTGTGTTATCCTGATTGTGTTTCCACAATATTAGAATTGTTTCTACCTGGCTGCTTCTAGTATTTTCTCCTTGATCTGGGAACTCTGGAACCTGGCTATAATATTCCTAGGAGTTTTCTTTTGGGGATCTTTTTCAAGAGGTGATAGGTGGATTCTTTCAACCTCTATTTTGCCCTCTGGTTCTAAAACATCAGGGCAGTTTTCCTTGAGAATTTCTTGAAGGATGATTTCTAGGTTCTTTCTTTGATCATGGCTTCCAGGTAGTCCAATAATTTTAAAATTATCTCTCCTGGATCTATTTTCCAGGTTAGTGGTTTTTCCAATGAGATATTTCACATTGCCTTCTATTTTTTCATTTGTTTGGATCTGTTTTATAGTATCTTGATTTCTCATAAAGTCATTAGCTTCCGTTTGCTCCAGTCTAATTCTGAAGGAATGATTCTCTTCAGTGAGCTTTTGAGATTCTTTTCCATCTGGCAAATTCAGCTTTTTAAAGCATTCTTCTCATTGGCTTTTTGGGCCTCTTTTCCCATTTGAATTAATCTATTTTTAAGGTTTTATTATTTAAAGTTTTATTTTCTTCAGTCAGGTTGTTGACTCCCTTATCATGATTTTCTTGCATCATTCTCATTTCTCTTCCCAATTTTGCCTCCACTTCTCTTACTTGATTTTCAAAATCCTTCTTGAGCTCCTCCTCCATGGCCAGTAATGAGTTCATATTTTTCTTGGAAGCTTTTGGTGCAGGAGTTCTGACTTGTTGTCTTCCTC
This sequence comes from Gymnobelideus leadbeateri, assembly GCA_011680675.1. Lineage (NCBI taxonomy): Eukaryota > Metazoa > Chordata > Mammalia > Diprotodontia > Petauridae > Gymnobelideus > Gymnobelideus leadbeateri. Next base: position 1,029,992 of record WOXC01009073.1, read on the forward strand.
CCATTCTATGTTTTGATCCCTTTTGTCCCCCAAAAAAGGAATTTAAAGTTGGTTTGCTGTGCTTGCTTTGCTTTCTTTGCTTGCTCATATTGCCACTCAGTTACTTGACTTTTGAGCTTTTTTGCCACAGTAGAACTCTGCTTCCAGAGGTGAGAGCTTTGTCCCAAATCACTGGCGTTTTCTCAGCTGCCAGAGCTGTTAGGAGGGTGCTGTCTCTGTAGCCCCCACAGGCTCTGGCTCACTGGTCACACACCTCAGGACCACCACCTGAGACCATGACCCAGATCCAAGCAAGAGTGATTACCCTCTGAATTGTTGCTTGGTCCCCTATGATCTGCAGGCCAGGAACTCTGAAGCAGCCACATGGAGGTGGCTGCAGGGCTGCCACAGGGCCACCGCACCTCTGCCACTTCTGGCTCTGGGGGCAGGAGCTGAACCTGCTCCTCTGTCCCCCTCAGTTCCAACACTGACCTCTCACTTTTTCTTTGAAATTTATGGGTTGATAATTATGGAAACCGCCACTGTTGCTGGTGATCCACTCTCCTGAAGCCCTGCTGCAGTTGCTGATCAGGGCCACATGGGGCTAGAACCATCGGCTCATACGGGGCTGGGCTCAGCTCCCAGTGTGCTGTGATGGACCTTTCCTGTCTGCTTGCTTCGCTGCCTTCAGTGGGAGATTTGTTTCTCTCTGTCACTTTTTGGGTTCTTTAGCTCTAAAATTTGTTTAGAGTCATATTTCATAGATATTTGAGGTGGTTATGGGGAGAGTTTTAGGAGTTTTCCTGCTTCTGCACCACCATCTTGGCTCTACCCGCATTAGGTTTTATTTTATTCTTCTTTCCAGTTGTCTATTGTTTTTATTGACTATGTTATTTTTCTGGTTCTACATACTTTATTCTACATCAATTCACTGATATCTTTATATTTTTCTCTATGTTCCTTATATTTATTTGCTTATAACCACAATAATAATTCATTACTTCATGCTATAGTTTGTTTAGATATTTCACAGTTGATAGACACTTAGCATATTTTCAGGTTTTTGCTTCGGCAAAAATTGCTGCTATTAGTATTTTTATATATTTGGAAACTTTTTTCTGTCTTTGACCTCTTTGGGTTCTATACTTATCAGTGAGATCTAGGGATATTTTTACCACCTTTTTCCCCCTCACATACTTGCAAATCCAGAATGGCTAGACCAATTCTCCACAAACTTAAGGTATTATCATGGCTGTCTTTCTTTCTTTTTTCTTTTTTTGGAGCAGGGAAGACAGGGCAATTGGGGTTAAGTAACTTGCCCAAGGTCACATGGCTAGTAAGTGTTAAGTATCTGAAGCCGGATTTGAACTCAGGTCCTCCTGACTCCAGAGCCAGGGCTCTGTTTACTATACCATCTAGCCACCCCAGTATGACTGTCTTTCTGCAGGCCTCCCCGCTTCCCAGCATGGACTGTTTCCATCTTTGTTAATGTTGTTAATCTGTTAGGTGTGTAATAAATCCTCAGAGTTGTGTTAATGTGTATATTACTTAATAATCTGACAAAATCTTTCATATTGTTGTTAACAGTTTGTAATTCTTCTCTTGAGAATTATTATTTGTATCTTTTGAACGTTATCTCCTTGTTCTTATATATTTGTATATATTCCATATATTTTAAATATTAGGTCTTAATAAGATATGTTTAGTGCAGAGGTGTTTCACATTGATAGTTTACTTTTTTAATCTTAATTGTGTGATTGTGTAAAAGTTTTTCAATTTTATTTAATCATATTATTTATTTGATCTGTCATTATCATTTCTATCCTTTGTTTAAGGTTTTTTTTCTAGCTGTACTTATAAAAGTTACCTTTATACATTTTCTTTCAGTTTTTAAAAACTAAGTGACCTCTTATGTTTTGGTGACCTGTCATTTGTAGAGGTTTCATGGTTGGCATAGTAGTGAGAGAACCAGCTTCAGAGGCAGAGAAATCTTTCTCAAGTCCTACTTCTGATGCATACTGACTGTTCAACCTGAAACACATCTTAACTCACTTTAACTGCTTAAGACTATAGGATGCCAGTCAGTTGCTTTTTTTGCATTAGTAAAGGAAGTTCCCTGTACCAATAAAACTACATGTCAGAACCAAAAGAAAAATGTCTGTTTGGATCACATTATGATATATGTACAAAATGCTGGTTTAAAGTTTTGTTTTGTTTTCTGCAGCAGTGGGTGTTGGATGTAAGAAGGTTAGAGAAGGGAAAGCTTAATGGTAAACAACAAAAAATTAAAAAAGCATTCTTTAGTTCATGGCTGAATAAAACCAGAAGGTAGGTTAAATTTGGCCCATTGTTTAGCACAATGTCTGGCATATAATAATTTAACTTACTGACTGACCTATTGGCCCATGGGCTTTAGTTTGCCAACCACTGTTTTATAAATCAATAAGCATTTATTCAGTATCTACTCTACCAGGAACTGTATTTGGTGCTGGTTTTATATAGACAGTCCTTTATTTCAAAACCTTGTAAATGAATATCTGCTACCATCACCCTGAGCTCATAGTGTGACAATGTCATGGATGAGAGGAGTTTCCTTATTCTTCCCAGCCAAGTCAGTGATTCAGTAAGCATTTATTGAGTACCTACTTTATGCCAGATACAAAGAAGGGCAAAAGATAATCCCTGTCCTAGAGGAGATGAAAAATGTTATTATGGAACACAATATGCAAATAAATGTGTACAAAAAATTATATACAGGTTAAATAAGAATAATCAAAGGAAGGCCTTAGGATTAAGATGAATTGGGTAAGACTTCCTGTAGAAAGTGGGGTTTTATCTGGCATTTGAAGGAAGTCAAGGAAGCCAGGAAGTAGAGATGAAGAAGGAGATAGCCTTGGGGTGGCTAGGTGGGGCAGTGAATAAAGCACCAGCCTTGGAGTCTGGAGGACCAAAGTTCAAATCCAGCCTTAGACACTTAACACTTACTAGCCTGTGACCTTGGGCAAGTCACTTAACCCCAATTGCCCTGCCTTCTCCCCTCTAAAAAGTGAAAAACAACAACAACATAAAATGAGGGACAGAGAAAATGCTTGCAGCTGAGAATCTCTTATTCAAGAAAGACAATGAGGTTAATGTCATGGAATTTAAGAGTATCTGTTGTGGAGTAAAGTGTAAGAAGACTGGAAAGGTAGGAGAGGTTTATGTTATGAAGGGATTTTAATGCCAAATAAAGAATTTTGTATTTGATCCTGGAGGTAATAGGTAGTCACTGCAATCTATTTAATATGGGAGAGAGATGCTCAGACGGGCACTTTAGGATAGGCACTTTGATGACTAAATAGAGGATGTACTGGATTGGAGAGAGACATCAGGCAGGCAAGCATATCAGTAGACTGGTAAAATAGTGCAAATGTGAGGTGATAATGGCCTGCAGCAGCATGGTGGCAAAATCAGAGGAGGAGGGTAGGTGTGTCTGAAAGATGTTGCAAAGGTACAATCAACAGGCCTTGGCAATGCATTGGATTATGGGGGTAGGGATGGCGAGAGAGAATGAGAAGCCTAAGATGGCACCTAGGTTGTGAACCTAGGGAACTGGAAGAGTGGTGGTGCCCTTTATGGTAATAGAGAAGTTTGGAAGGAGGCAAAGTTTGGGAGGGAACATAATGAGATTTTTTTTTTAAGACATCTTGAGTTTAAAATGTCTACATGTGAGGTCAGTAAAGAGGTTAGGGGTGGATAAGTGGATTTGAGAATCAACAGCATCGAATCAGAGATAATTGAATTTATATAAGAACTGAAGAGATCACCAAGTGAAATAGTGTAAAACTCTGAGAAATGGATCCCTACGAGTCATACACATATCAAATTAGAAAACTACAAATTAACATTTTCTATACTGTCTTGTATTTTTATTTATTTTAAAAAAATATTTCCCAGTTACATTTTAATCTAGTTTACCAGCACTCTCAAGTGTTGAGAGTTTGACACCTGGGCCCCACTTCCCAAATATTGCTTCCAGAACTCATTCCATAGAATCTTATTCTCTGTTCCTTTTTTTCCTGGTGGAACCAATTAAAAGAGATGAGAAAGAGCTGAGGAAATAGTTGGCTTCTCATTTCTGGGACTTTATTGGTAGTATCCACATTTCTAGCCTTTATACTTGGACTTAGATCTCATTTTCCCATGTGTTAAAAGCTAGCTAGGTTAAACAGTACTATAATTAAACTGCATTGTGAACCAATCAGGCTTTTTTGATTTGATATCATCCTATATGATGATTTTTCTATGGAAAAATATTCTGAGTGCTAAACAACAGACCTTAAAATGAACAAGACATGTTCATTAGTTGGAGATTGCTTTTTAGATCTGAAAACATTAATTACTGTGTCATATGCTTTCTAATTTCTCCAAAAACAAATCAAATGCATAGAAATGCTAATAGAAATTTGGGTTATTTTTCAAAATATTCATCTGTTGTCACTGAAATGTTTTTTTCTTGAACATCCTACATGATAAGAATGAATTTGTTGCTTATAAAAAGGAGAGGAAATTGGAATCTGTCATAGATTTTTGTGGTTATTAGTAACTCACAAATTGTAGAGAAGGCTGTGTAGCAATAGCAAATATTTTAAAAGGGATATTTTAAAATGCATTTTTGTAATTCTTTTAGTAGTATTGCTTTGCTATCAGTATAACTTTCTGGGAAAATGAGGCAATTGGTACTTATTTTTAAATAAAAATGAAATCTGGATAGAAGCTGAAATTAAGTAGACATTCAGATCTTACACTATTGACTTAATCAGTACTTCAGAAGATCTCTGATTTCATCATTTGGGACTTCTTCTACCAACACAAATCACAACTTCTTTATAGTTTAATAAATTATAAATTATTTTTATGCCTTTCCATGGCCAAAAAATAAATTTTCAGGAACTAGTGACCAATGTTCTGATGATAAGGACTCAGTCAAAATGAATAAAAAATAATTTTAAAAAAATTAGAAGATGAAAGTTCAATTAAAAATTTTTTTTAATTGGTGGTCTTTACCATGATGTACCAAATCTTACTTTGGGCATACTTTGAGAGCAGTCCTAGGTAGGGAACTGAACCAGGAGATCTCTGTAAGCCCTCCAGCTCTTGATTTTTTTTTTTTTTTGGCCTTTGGTGGGGGGTGGCAGTTGGGGTTAAGTGACTGGCCCAAGGTCACACAGCTAGTTTTTGTATTCCATGTCTGAGGCCGGATTTGAACTCAGATCCTCCTGACTCCAGGGCCGGTGCTCTATTCATTGCTCCACCTAGCTGCCCCTCTTGAATTTCTTTATATCTAAGGATGAAATCATGAAAAGTTGAATGTGGGAATAATTCTAAAGGAGGACAATTTTTAGGTTAACAAATTTCCAATGTTTTTCTAAATGATTAAAGGGTATTTGAGCATGAAGTGTTACACGCTTGACCTATTCTGACATTATTTTAATTTCTGTCAGCTCAGTGCTGGACAGGAATCTTGTTTATACTTCTTCCTAAAGCTCAATATCCCTTCTGGTTCCGTAGGGTATTGTGTCTGCTTCATTGGTTATGTAACCCACTGCTGATAAAACTTATCGTTTCTCACTGGATAGATTCTTGGTCTGTTGTAATTTCTAAGATGTAGGAATCATTCGTGTTATTTATAACATAATCCATAAGCTCAACAATTTCTCAGTTTTTTATAGTTTTCTTTCATGACTTGAATCCTTATCTTTGGTCTTTTTTTTTTCAGTGTAGTATAATAAATGGAGGCAAGAATAGTAACCTAGGTCATTGACTTTCATTGCTCATTGTCAGGTATTAGACTACAAATGCATAATGATATCAAGATAATTATTCACTGCCTCAGAATCTACATTCAGTAACTGATTTTAAAAATACAGGGAGGGGCGGCTAGGTGGCACAGTGAGTAGAGCGCCGGCCCTGGAGTCAGAAGGACCTGAGTTTGGATCCGGCCTCAGACACTTAACGCACACAAATAAAAACCTAGCTGTGTGACCTTGGGCAAGTTACTTAACCCCAGTTGCCCTCCAAAAAGCAAAAAACAACAACAACAAAAACCAGGGAGTGACTCTTTAGGGAAAATTTAGCTTCATCAGGAAATGAACACAAAATAACAGCTACAGAAAGCCTGCACAAGATAGTTGAAATGGCCTATAAGAAATATTTTAATGGTCAGTTCCTGATTGTATGTGGATCCTCCCTGTAATGATGCAGATCTTCAGCCACCCATACCATCTTGTCTTGTGTGTTTTTTATCCCTGTCATCCTATAAACCCTCCACAAAACATATACTGAGGAAGTTGAAGGCCTGCCTTTGCAGCTTTTAATATTCCATGGGTATCAGTTCAGCTTTCAAGATATTAGCCTATTATTCCTCACTTTTATTATATGACCAGCCTCATCCTTTTCTGATTATAAACTTCTTAGATGATATATTTAATGCTGCTACTGGTGCATAAGTCATCATTATTAATTTTCTCTAGCCTAGTTATGCTTATCATGTGTCTTTCTATTGTCCTTTGTTTTGCTTGCAATTTTGATCCTTCAGAGATTGTGAGGTTTTATGATTTGCATCTATATAGCATCACCAGAAGGATATTGATGTTAAGAAGAATTAAAAAAAATTTTTTTTTGTGAAACAGCTTGGGATCATAAGAAGCAGTATATGATTTTCCAAATGCAGTTGAGTTTGCTCTCTTCATTTAAATCGTGACTCTGCCACTGATCGTGACTCTGCCACTGCTGACTAACTTGAGAAAACATAGCCCTTTGGGTCTTAAGTTTCCTCAGTAGTAAAATAAAGAGGAGTGGGTGAACTAGGAGATCTGGAAGGTATCTTCTACCTCTAAATTCATGATCCTGTGATTCTTGTTTTTGAATAGAAGATGAATATTATTTTTGAGACCCTATAATTATGTCATATAACTATATATTTGAGAAGATAGTGAATATATGAAGGAATTAGTAATTTTTTCCCCTGGCCTATCCTACATGATTCTTTTGGAATATAGAATTAGAAGGAATTAACTTCAAGAATAGCAGTTAGGGGGCGGCTAGGTGGCGCAGTGAGTAGAGTGTTGGCCCTGGAGTCAGAAGGACCTGAGTTTGGATCCCGCCTCAGACACTTAACGCACACACAAACAAAAACCTAGCCGTGTGACCTTGGGCAAGTTACTTAACCCCAGTTGCCCTCAAAAAAAAAAAAAAAAGAATAGCAGTTAAGAGATTCACTGCGCCACCTAGCCGCCCCTGTCTTTTATACTTCTTGAGTCAATATCCATTTTTTAACAAATGCTCTGTTTATATTTAGGTACCCAGAGGTCTGCCTTACTTCTCTGTGGATTTTGGTCTTCAAGGAGGCTTTGCCCATGTTATTGAAGACCAGCAGAAGTTTCCTCATTATTTTGGAAAGGTATGAATGTACTTACAAACTAATAATATTCCAGTAATTTACACTTCAGCAGTACCTTTTTTAAGGTATTTCAGCCTGTTATACTTATTGTGTAATAGAGATAGAGATAATTGTACCTTTTCTGACTTGATAATAGAATAGATAAATTCTACCTACTTAATTCTGACCTACCTGTCTAATCATCTTGTATTTAAAGGACTCTTGCATGTCTTTCTCTGTTGTCAGGATTTTCTGGTAAGTTAAGATTCAGAAGCCAAAAGGAAAGATCTTAATGACACACAGACTTGAAACCCAAGCTGCTAGCCTCTTCCTCAGTATTTCTTTTTATCTGTCAAGGGCTGATCAACATGCTGATAGAAGAGACTTTGATAGTGTGTCAGAACATGTTTGTATATAAGTTACTTTGGTTTTTGGAAAGAGTAGGAAATGTTTTGTTTATAAAAAATAAAATTTACTAGAAAGAATAAAATTTCCAATGTGATGCAAATCATGGTTTTAGAAGGGATTTTGTAATGGCACCTTATAAAATGCTATGACTATATTTAAAAATAAACCTAATATTATTATATTGTATTATATTATTCACTTTTTAGAAAATAAATTAATTTGAAAATGTGGCTGCCAAACCAAATTATTTGGTTTATTTAAACACATGTTGATTAATGTTAAAAAAATTTTTCTATAGTTAAAGTTAATTCTGTGTAACAATTACAACAACTCAATGATGCTCTCCCTATCTTGGATCTCTAAAGGACTCCATTTAGTCTATTAACAGCAACTGTTATTTTTTAATAAACTGAATTGAATATGTAATGTTAGGGTGTTGGGAAGAAACCAGACCTCATCATCATAGTTTATTGGTACTTATTGAAATAATAGTTTAGAGAATGTAGAGCACTTGTCTTGTAGTCAGAGGCTCCGTATTCAAATCTTGCCTCTGGTATTTTCTGTCTGTGTGCCTTGAGCAGATCACAAGTTCCTGGGCCTCAGTTTCCTTATCTGTAAAGTGATATTCAACTAGATAACCTCCAAGGTATCTGTGAGCCCATGAATTTGTTCACTGAATATTGATTAAAATCTGAGTGTGTATACAGAAAAATTCAGTTCACCTTATGTGGTGAGCCACCTTGTGTATGTATGCCTCACAATGTCCAGCAAATCAAACTTTCAGCTGCTCTCTTGGAACTTGTTTTTGCCCTCATCATTCTTTTATCCTGGTTCCTGAATCTCTCTGTGAATCATTGTCACTGTTGCTAAGGCCAAAATAACAATTCATAGCTTCTGCCCTATCTAGAGTTCATAGGTAGAAGATACGCACTATTCTGAAGTCTTCCTGAATTGAAGCTTCAAAGTTTCTAAAGAGGGCACCAGAGGGATTAAAGTTCTCACTTTCATTTTCATTTTATATTTTCTGGTCCTTTCTCTTTTTCAAACAATCAACCAGTTATCAAGGATTTCATTAAGTGCTTGCCATGTGCAAGGCACTGAGCTAAACTCTGAGACTGCAGAGGTCAAAATTAAATGGTTCTTCCCTTAGGGAGCTTACATTATAATAGCAGAGATAACATGTGTAAGTACTGTAAGTAGATAATATAGACAAAATAAATACAAATATCCTGGGACTATGAAAGGCTTCATATAGAAGAAAACTGAATCTTGAAGGAAACAAGGAATTCCAAAATGTGAAGATGATGGAGTACAGTTCAAGCATGGCTAGTGCAAAGACACAGAGATGGGATGAGAGAGAGAGTGAATGTGAATGGATGAATGAATGAAAAAGGATTTATTAAATACTGTGTAAGACACTATGCTAAATGCATAAGATACAGGTAGAAAAGTAGCAACAGATGTTGTTCCTAAGTAGCTCATAGCATTCCAGGTGTGGGAGACAGCCAGAGAAAAGACCCAGACCCAAGAGGTGGAGTTGAAGTGAATAACAAAGAGGCCAGTGTCACTGGATCAGAAGTATATGGGTGAGGTATAAGATATGAGAAGACTGGAAGAATAGGGGAGGGGAATTGGTTATGAAGAATTCTGAATGCCAAACAGGGGATTTTATATCTGGTCCTTAAAGTGATAGGGAGCTACTCGAGTTTATTGAGTATAGAAGTTACATGGTTACACATGTGCTTTAGGTAAGTCACTGAAGACTGAATAGAGAATGTACTGGAATGGGGAGAAACTTGTGGTAGGCAAAGCACAACATTGATATTTGCAGTATTCCAGGCACAAGAAGGGCCTGCACTAGGGTGCTGGCTGTATCAGATAAGAGAAGTGGGCATATTCGAGAGATATTAAGGTGAAATCTACAGGCCTTGGCAACATCGGATGGGGGAAGGGACAGTGTGTGAGCGATAGTGAGGAGGGGAGGATGCTGTCCCTATTGTTTGCTAGAGCTTGCTAACAAGGAGTGAAATGGAAAAATGATTCTCAGTGAGACAGGAGGAGAATTAAAGGGTCTGGAGAAAATCACAGGCCTATTGAATCAAGTAGACTATAATTGGAACTTTTCACTTGTCTTGCTATGTAAACATTGTTTTAGCATAGAAAACCACTTAACTTTTTGTTCATTCTTTGCAGAAATAATAAAGTTTTGTTTCTATTTTCAATTAAATCAGGAAATTATTGGAGGTATGCTGGATGCTGAACCAAGACTTTGGAGGAAGGGAGTCCGAGAGAACTTTGATAACCAGAGGAAAAAAGTGCTGCAGTTTGCTCAGTGGTGGAAACCATATGACTTTACTAAAAGCAAATGACTGTGTGAAGAATCAGTTTAATTCACCAGAACCTTTTCAGTCCCTCCAGTGCCACTGCCATTTTCTCTTAGCTCTCTCAAACTGAAATGATCAACACAGTCACATGTTGTCACAAATGGTCACAAAGGGGCGGGATAATATTAGCAGATCTAGAGATGTGAGATGGCAGGGATTGTTAGCAACCACCAGTGATTGTCAACTGCTGCCTAACAATCACTGAGTTCTGTAGTTTCTTCACCCCCTGATTGTGAGAACTTTCCTATATCAATCAAAGAGAAAGACTGAGTTTATTGAGAAACCAGCCTACTGCCTATATTTTGTCCTGTTGAGGACATGTCATTGTCTTAGTGAGGACATTGTCATATCACCCTTGTATTGTATTTTAGAAGTAACTTCTGAAGGAAGCAAATTACTGATCTAAAGAGGAGGCTGTTGTTCCTGATTCAAGTCACTATCATCCCTCTGTCATTTGGAGTGGTAACTGAATTTTTGATGTAAAGGAAAAGGTAGCTTTTATTTTAAACTGATAACACATAATGTCACCTGTTTAGTATATAGCTAAGAAGAAAAGTGTGGCCAAATGTACAGATGAAAAATTAAAGGTTGCTAATGGAAAAAAAAATCAGCTACATTTGTGTTAAATAAATTCAAAGTTATTTTTAATTCTGAATTTCTTTGCAAACAATATATTATGATTCATTATCTTTTGAGTTGAGCACTAGATAGCACAGAATTTAATCTGGAGATAAATGTTAGCTTTTGTAACAAGAGTATCTGCAAATCTTTAATGGAGAAAACCCCAAATGTAAAGAACATCTGATACCATCATACTTCTCAAAACTGCTTCACTTCATATTACTTTAACAAATACTTACTAAAAGTCTACTGTGTATGAGGCATTGTAGATAAAGCATAGTCCATGCTCTTGGGGTATTTAGAATATAATAGAGAAAATTGGTTGTTGTACTTTGTTCTCGAAGAGCACCAAAATGACACCACTATGCTAGAGTCAAGTTACAGTGTGTCTGACTGTGGCTGATCAGACCAGTATGAGCTTGGAATACTCTAGCACAGGTCAGGCACAGATAGTCTGTGTGAACATTTGGGGTGGATTCTCTAAATTTGTGCATCTTACATTTCTTTTGAGCTGCTTCAATTCTGCTTTGCTCATAGAGCACAGCACCTTCTCTGATGAGGTGCTGTTGACTGCTCATGTTGAGAGAAGTCCTGTGCCAGTGTCTCCTATGTCACACAATCAATTCCAAAGTTCTTAAGAGAGACTTTGAGAGTGGCCTTGTATTTCTTCTTCTGACCATCATGTAAGCACTTGCCCTGTGTGAGTTATTCATAAAATAATCTTTTTGGTAAGCATTTGTTTTGCATTTGAACAACATGTCCAACCCACTGGTGTTGAGCCCTCTGCAGTAGAATTTGAATGCTTGGCAGTTTAGTTCAAGAAAGGACATTGGTCTGGTATTTTATCCTGCTAGGTGATCTTCAGAATCTTCCTAAAACAATTCAAATGGAAGTGCCTTCAGAGAGGATCAGTATAACATCAAGGTCACCTCCTACACTGATGGTAAATTCTTCAACTTGTAAAGGCTACAAGCCAAGACCAAAGTGGAAGGAGTGTTGGTGCATGATTTTCTGTTTGCTGACAATTGTGCCCTCTATGCAGCCTCTGAAACTGCGATATAACAAAATATGGATCAGTTCTCTGCTGCTTGTGCTAATTTTTGCCTAACAATTAACACCAAGGAAATACAGGTGCTCCATCAGCCAGCACCACACCATCCATATGTGGAACCATCAGTTACAGCAAATGGAGAAGTTTTGAACGCTGTGGATAAAAGTTCATTTACCTTGGTAGTGTACAGGGGTATACACATTGATAATGAGCATGCCAGAGCTAGCTCAGTGTTTAGGAGGTTCCAAACAAAAGTATGGGAGAGAGGAGGTATTAGACTGACTACCAAACTGAAGATCTACAGAGCCTTTGTGCTGACCTCATTGTTGTATGCCTGTGAAACTTGGACAGTATACCAGGGTCATGCCAGGAAACTAATAGAGAAAGTACACATACACAAATAACTATATACAATAAAGAAGTTGATGTAAAACAGAGGTGTAGACATAGACTCTGAACAGTTTGGAGCGAGCGATTCCCTACAACTGGAAATGAAAGGAGGAATGGAAAAGTTAGGAGAGGAGGATCATCTAAACTAGGCATTGATAGAAAGGAAGGAATTCAGCAGCTAGAGATGAAACTAAGGGGGCAGGGATGGGAATATACATTCTAAGTATGAAGGTTGGCATGGGTAAGAGCAGGAGAGAAAAGGAAAAATAGAATAGTTGAGATGTGTTCTTGGTGTTGTATAAGGAAGGGGGCTTCTATAGGAAACATTCAAACAAAGTTATTGATTCAATTCAAACATTTAATTCTCAACTGCAGGGCCCTGGGAATACAAATACAGATGGACTGCTTCAAGAAGCTTACATTGTGTGGGAGAAAATACAACATAGAATGAAATTGATAGAGAATTTTGTACCGAATTGATATAACTATTATAATATCACATTGATTCATACCCAAAAGTAAATAGTGCCCTGCTTTGTCATTTGGTATTAATATAAAAGCCTTTCCTTACTTTTTTCTTTGTTTCTAAAATTTAAAATTCAATCAGGAATTTTTTATTTGTCACATATTTGAAGGTAAATTGAATTAAGGGTTTTAAAGAGTGCCAGACTTGGAGTCAGGAAAAACTTGCATTGTAATATTCTTGTAGATACTGGATTTTTTTTAAACATTAATTTTATTTTTAATTTATGGAATAAAACAAGCATTTCCATAACATATGGTACAAGAAAAATGTGATTGCACATGGAACAGCGAATATGTATAACTTGCTCTTTCTTTTAAATATACAATAAAATTATCCTGTAAACTTTTCCCTTGTTTTCTCTTCTGCTCGCTCTGCCCTAGAGATGGCCCTTGGACACAAATATGTATATATTTTATATACACATGTATATACACACATGTGTTTATACATGTACACATATATGTATTTATATGTATATATATAATTATTCTATGCAAACTTCTATTAGTCCTTTCTCTGCATGCAAATAACATCTTCCTGCATATATCCTTTATAGTTAATTTGGATATTCATAATAGTTGAAATGACTTATTCGCACAACATTCTCAAAACAATATTGCTCTTACTATATACTGTGTTCTCTTGGTCCTGCTCATATCACTTCATTATTTCATGCAAGTCTTTCCATGTTTTTCTAAGATCATTGAATTCATTATTTCTTATAGCACAGTAGTATTCCATCACAATCATATGCCACTTGTTTAGCCATTCCCCAATTAATGGGCATCCCTGCAATTTCCAGTTCATTGCCACCACAAGGAGAGCTGCTATAAACATTTTAGAATACATAGGTTCTTTTCCTTTTCCCCTAATCATCTTTGGAAATAGACCTAGATAGATGCTGTGTTAATATGGGTGAAGAACGTTATCTCTCTGAGCCTGTTGCCTCATTCATTAAATGGGGTTAATAATACCTGTACTACTTACCCGACAGGACTGTGAAACTCACATGAGAAAAAGAATATAAAGCACTTTGCAAGGCCATAGGGTTATACAAAAGTCAGCTGCTATTATTATTCCCATTTCAAAGCACTTTCAGGTAATGACACTCCCTCTAGAAATGTAAGCATAACCTTGAGTCAACTTTCAGAGCAAACACTAATGGTTGAAAGGACAATCTAACATGAAATTGTGTTATAAGTTAAATTATAATTTTAGTGACCCTCCTAGGTGAAATATTTAAATAATATTTAGGTGTTTGACTTATGCATAGCTTCTCCAAAACATAAAGACAATTATATTTACAGTTGATACAATGACTGCATTATTTTATAAGTATAGACAAGATTTATCACTTCTAGAGACTTTTTTTTTTTTTTTTTGCTTTTTGGAGGGCAGTTGGGGTTAAGTGACTTGCCCAAAGTCACATGGCTAGTGTGTCAAGTGTCTTAGGCCAGATTTGAACTCAGGTCCTCCTGACCCCACAGTTGGTGGTCTATTTACTGTGCCACCTAGCTGCTCTGAGACATTGATTTCAACACATTTATTTAGCATCTTATTGTGAAGGGGACTGAGGTGTTAGGGGAGAAACAAGATTTAGATAAGAACTAAATATAGACCTTCTAATCTAATAGTTGCATGATATAGGACAAATAATTTTAATACAAAGTAACACATACAAGCATTGTATACCAAAACAGGACATTTTGAGTTTTGGGGAGGTTAGGAGGGAAAGATGATTATCACGCTTGGGAAACATGGCATAAATGAAAAATAAATATATTTCTGACATAATATCTGGTTTGAGAAATCTACTCTGGTGCTGGGTATTCCTTCCCCTGTAATTTTAAGATTTCAGTGTCCCTCTTTCTCCCAGTGGACCAGGAACTATTTACAGATGCAGAATTAAGCACGGTTCTTATGTTCATAGTGCCGGGAACCATTTGTGGATTCATTTGAGGACATACACAAAATACTCTTTATCATCCATTTTTATTTCTTCAGATAGTTAAATAATGCCTTCCAAATTCAGAAACATAAAGAATCGATTATTCATGTAAATGCCTTCTAGATTAAGATGCTGCATAAAATACATAAAATAGTCTTATAAGCCTAAACAAAACACAATTTGGAAGGTAAATGAGAAAATGTTCAGTTGTGAGGGAATTCAGTAGCCAGTTCCTTCAACTCATACCTAAAAAAGGATTCTTTCTACAGTAGGCCTGCACAGCCTGCTGCACATGTACCACATACCTTAGTGGTCATTCAGCTTTTGCTTGAAAACATCTAATTGGGAGAACATCGCTTCATTGTTAATCTTTTCTTTACCTTGAGCCTAGATTTATCTTTTTTTGCTCCTAGTCTTAATCTCTGGGGCTGAACAGAACAAAGTTAATCTCTTTTCCACATCACACACACACACACACACATACACACACACACACACAGATAGCTATTATGTATCTCTTCTACTCCTAGCTATTATTATAATTAAATATCTCTGCTTCCTTCATATGGCACCAACTCAAGACCCTTCTCCGTCCTGGTTAGCCTTCACCTAAACACGCCAGTTTGTTAATATCCTACCTAAAATGTGGCACTGGATTCAATAATATATCTCAGATGTCATCTGATGAGGATACAATAAGACTTTTGCTTTTTTTTTTTCCCCTGTGTGTTATGCCTCTCATTGCATCCTAAGATTGTATTGGCATCCTTGGTTTCCATATCACATTATTGATTAATATTGAGCTCTGTATGTAAGGAGGATTTTGTTATCCTTTTTAGAGTTTAATTTCTCAGGATCCATGGTCATGGCAATGTCTAGTTTCCAGGTGTTAGATAATAAATCCCACAATAGCCCCAAGGATCCTAGATAGTAATTCCTGGAATCACAGTGGTAGACAGTCCTACTGAGACTATGCAGTGAGATATAGGGGTGACATAAGTAATATTTACTGCATTTGTGCTGAATGATGAAACTGCTAACAACCTGTGAGCTTAATGTTGGCAAGATGCCTTCTTTGTCTGTTGCCCTATAAAGCAAGTGGACACTGGTCAGTGGGTTGGGGAATTCAGAGGGGAACCAACCCATGATATGTGTACCTGTATCAACTCCCCCATTAAGGCTTAAGTGGATTTAGGGGAGTGCACAAGCTGGAATGCTATGCCTATATTGATTGACCTCATCGAGACGTAGGGGTGGTTGCTCCCCGCTTCTTGTCGGCCCCTGTGAGGAGTGTGAATAGGGAATACTCTAGGAGTTGGTGCTCTTATTATCAGCAACTCCCTTTTCAGAAGACTAGACTAGAATAAAGTAAAATTATTAACCGCTCCTAAGCTGTCTTCCTGTCCTTCTTATCTGACCAGATAAAAAGTGAACCTGTTAGAAGTGGGAGTCCCAAACTCCAATGTCTCATGTGTGTTATCTGTGAAACAAGCTTTTAATCCCCTAGATCTTTTTCTTAACAACAGATGTCTCTTGAAGCTTCTTCCATCGTATACAGGGTGTCCCAAAAGTCTCAGTTCAGTTTTAAGCTTCACTAACCTCAGAAATATAAGTGCTACGATCTCATTAAAAAAATTCTTGAAATGATGATTAGCTAAATTTTAAAATATTGACAGGTCTCATTAAAATTCAGCATAATTGTTTATTTTGGGTTATACTTCATTTTGGTCAATTTTCAAACTGCAAAACTCTCATCAGCTTCCAGTCCACCAGTCTGGGAAAGTATCATCCAAAAACTGGGGTACATGCAAAGTATAATGAAAAGGTACCACATCTTACTAAAATTAAAAATCTGTTATTCAAAATTCACAAAGTCAAATAAGGCGTAAAAAATTTAAATGGTAAAAAGTCAAATGATGGCTTTCCTACGTATATGGTATTCTTCTGAAGTTACTAAAGCTTTAAACTGCACTAAGAAATTTCAGACACCCTGTACTTATGAAATTGATTTTTTTGAACCTAGATATGAGACTTGATATTTATACTTTTAAAATTTCTTCTTATTAGATTCAGCCCAATGTTAGAATTTTTAAAAATCCTGTGCTCTAGTGAGTTAGATATTTCTCCCAGATTTTGTGTAAGTGGAAAATTAGATTAGTATGCTAGCTATGTCTTTATCTGAGACTTTGATGAGAATGTTAAACACTACAGGGTCAAGCATAAGAAACTGCCTTTCAGATCGTCCTTCACGTCTGGTGTATTTGTATTCTTAATTAGTTCTTTCTTTTGTTTCTGTAGTAAGATTCACCACCATGGATTCAAGTTTTTCTGTTTTCAACAAATATTTCTGCTATGCAGGCTATAAATTCTGCCTTCATTTTTCTCTCTTTAATCGTTTAGGAATAGCTTTTTGTTATTCCATGCTCACATGGGAATCCACAAGGTCCACTGTCTCTCGTCTGGTGCTGATTCATTTTCCTTGGCCTTGCAATATTTATCCAAATATGTTTAGGGTCATTTAGATGTCCTGGAGACCAACTACCCTTCTGTTATTAATATATTCTCTGTTGATTTATCAGCTTATACTTTAGGTTTTAAACTAAGTTTTTTTACTCCTGAGATCTTTGGGTAATTTGGCATTCTCATTAAAGACTTGGATAAAGATAGCTGGTGTACTGACCCAATTGAATTCTTTTGCTCATTGCCACACAAGTATGGTTTGAGTACAGTAAGGGAATTGAGCAGATTACAGAATATGGTCACATTGTGCAGCCCTGCTTGAGTGTGGGGGTTTGGGGGGGGGGAGGAATTAAATTGGGAATTGCAGACTAGCCTTTTCTGCTGTTTATTCATGGGTTGTTTCCTTTTAAGAGTTTTTGGTCCTTTTGCCCAAGGATACAGCTTCAGTTGTTTTACCTCTTGTGCATAATTTTGGATGCCTGTAGTATTTTTTCCTTTGATTTGGAAACTCTGGAATTTGGCTATGACATTACTGGGAATTTTTAGTTTGCAGTTCCTTTCAGGAGGTGACTGGTAGATTTATTTTCTTTTCCCTTTGCTCTCTGTCTGGTTCTAATCAATCTGTTCATTTTTCTGTTTTGATTTCTCAAAATATGGCATGCAACTATTGTTTTTCTCATAGTTTTCAGGAAGTCCAATAATTATTAAAATATCTCTTTGTTTTCCATGTTACTTTATTTTACAGTAGATATATTTCTATTTTTCCCAATCTTTAGACTTTATTCTAATATTTTGTGCAGTCTCACAGAATTATTCAGTTCTGAATACTCCATACTATCTTTTTAGAATCTTCTTTTTGGATAAGGTTTTCCATCTTCTTTTCTAAGCTATTTGCTTTCCAATTTTTAATCTAGACTCTAATTTCCCTTTTTAATCTTTATTATTTAATGCTTTATTTTTGTTAGCTGCTATTACGATCATTGTGGTTTACCTAATTTTCTCTCTGAGACTTGCTCTGCTTGCAGTATTGTGGGAACACCCTCTTTTCCTGCTTTTACCTTTTGAGATACTTGTAACCCAGCATATTTCTTTATTGTAATTGGTTTCTTTTGTTTTTTATGTATTTTTCACCCATTCATGCAATTTGATTTTGTGTTTTGGCCAATCATCATTGAACTGTTGGCTGAATTGGAAGAACTTTAGTTCGGTCCTGCCCCCTCTGTAATCTGAGGACTGCTGCCAGTCTGGATGAGGTGGCTCAAGTCAGGCCCCATTCTCTTTTCAAACTTTGCTTTTTTTTTTCCTGTTTCCTGGTGGTCCATTCAGGTGTCAGTAGGTATCAGTAGGCTTCTTTTTCTTCTTTGCCTGATCCTCATTCAGGTATTGGTTCAGTTCCATAGTATAGTCCTTTAATTCTCCAGTGGGACATTGATAATAATGCTGACCAGAGACCTCAGGCACAACCCTCTTGGTGTTGGAACCTAAATGCTGTGGCTCTCAGTGCTCTGTGCAATGAACACATGACTAGGCCTTGTTTCACTAAGCAATGACCTTTTGGGCCTGGTTTTGGTTCTGCTTCTGTTTTGACACTCCAGAGCATGAATCTGGTGTCAGACACCAGATTAGATCTAATACTTCTGTTTAGAATCTGGGTTAACTTTAGGCCTTTTTTGCAGATGTTTTTTCCCTATTTCCTATCCTTTCCTTGCTTGCCTTTGATCCCAGAGTTACCAGAGTTTACACTGGTTTTCCTGATATGACCTTCCCTCCACTTCTAATGCTTTGAAATTTATATGAAACTTATATGATAAGCTGACATTCCTTCAACATTTTATGCCTTTGTCTTAATTGGACATCTCAACTCACTCATTTTTACAGATGAGGAAATGAACCCAGAGATTGCTTCTTCATAGATAGTAAGAAGTAGAATTGAGATTTGAGCTCAGATTTTCTGAGTCCAAATTCAGGACTCTCTTTACTCTCTCCAATATGAATGAACCACAAAAATCTAATTATTTAGGTTATCACCTTTTTGTCATCCTTTGAGTTACCTGCAATTTTGATTCTTCAAAAAATCCCATGTTCTCTTATTAGCAGCCATATATCATTCCTGGGAGAATGTCAGTATTTAAAAGATTGGTTCTTGTTGCACTGAGGAACTTGAGATTTTTGAGAGTACTTCACAATTTCCAATTTATTCTCCCATTTGATTATATCCTTAGCTTATTATTTAACCATACCTATCAAAGATACAGGTACAGATAAACTAACTTCATTGGTAAGTAGTATTCACTTACTATATATATGGTATATGTATATAATTCTTCCATTTAGTTTTTACTGTATGGATTATTAGGCCCATCTCTTTTCCATGACCATTGATGTAATTGAGAAGGCCATGAATCTCATTCTGGAGCTTGATATATAATGTCATCTTCACATGAGAGCATTAGAAGAATCTTGCAGTTTATATCCCTCGTTCATTTGGACTTTGTATATCTTCTATGAGATTTGTGACTACCTTTATGTTTCTCTGACCTTATACCTTTTACATGTAAATTTTACCTTTCTTAATATTGAGTGAATTAATGAATTAAAATATTCATTATGGGCTCCTGCTGTCACAGAGCTTATATTCTAACAGGGAGTTACAACACACAGGACGTTTCTTTCAGCAGCAGGTTAGATGGAAAGATCCCAGGGTTTTTAGTGTTCAGGCAAAGCAAAAGACAATGATTTTTTTTAAATGTCGTTTACACTGATAAGACATTATTCATCTTTGATGTTGAACCATTTGATGGGGGCCAAGGATTTTGGTGGTGAGAACTTTGTTTTTCAGGTCTTCAGTTGATGGGGCTACTGCAGAGGCAGGGGCTTAAGAAACAATTACCAGGTGACATTTCCATAGGAGATCTTTCCTGGATGTTAATTTCCGGAGTGGAGTTAAAAGCAGGGTGGTAGTTGGGTAGGTGGGAGGAACTGCTATTTCTGAGTCTCAGGCTTACCTCCCCACCCATGACAACTAATCAGAGGTTAGTAATAATCTATTTTTTAAAATTACCTTTTTTAGGATTTTCCAAAGAAGTGAAACCAAGCTCATTGGTCTACATCAACAAACACAGCAGCTTCTTGGATTCTGTGTACAGTCAGTTTTGCTAAATGCTTGTTTTGAAAATGTGAATTGGTTCTAACATGATTTGAGCATACCACAAATTTTGTGTGTGCTTATGCTCAATTTTTTTGGTTAACACAGAAAATCGCACCACTTCACAATAACTCACAAACTGAAAGCTTTCCAATGCCCACTCCACAGATGAATTTTTTACTGGCAGCTGCCAGCCTGGGACCTGTGTGAGCCAGGGTACAAGCTGAGTAGCAGCATGAGGACAAGAACAACCCTATGATTTCTTGTAGTATTTTTGTATTTCTTGACTATTTAACATGTATAAAGCTGTGTTACCACTTTATTACATTTATGTGCTATTGATGAAGTTTTTAATATTGTGCTCCTAACCCTATTCCCATTGGCCCTATAATAGTTTTTATTATATAATTTTGCATAGCACTGTGATTTTTAGAAAGATATAAGTTTAGTTATGGCAGAACTTACTTTTCCTCTCATTCAGTTGTGGCTGTGAAGATGTCCAGTATAATCATTGGTGAAAATCTGCCTGTTCTTTTCTCATATTCATCAAGGATATTGTTTATTTATTAATAAACCATTTTCATAATTTTTTCAGAGAGATGAAAAATTAAGTCCTAAGGGTCAGTGGTTACTGAAATAATAAAAAAGACATTAGGGAGAATGAAGTTGGTAAAAGCATTTAGAGCTGACCAAATATGTACAGAGAAAGTAGTGCTAGAGGTATGAGCATTTTAGAGGTAATAAAGGCCAATTTTCAGGATAAAGGCATGGTGTTCAAAAAGGTTTGAGAGCTATAATTTCTGGGTAATATAATCATTTTATTAAAAACATCAGCATTTTAGATCAAAGACCATCATGGAAGCCTCACACTTATATGCTGTTGGAAGAGGGGTGTTCTGAGGGTGGCAATCAGCGCTGATGTTTAACAGTTAATGGGAGAATAAATATTACAATGAGGGGCTGAACCTATTCAAATGGACTTTGATTATGTCATTTACTTCTAAGTTACCCTCAGCCTTGGACAATCTATTCAAAAAACTTATCCCCACCCAACCCTGAGTAAGAGGACAATGGCTTCCCCACCTGGATGGGGTTTGGATAGAGGAGAAGGTTAGTTCAACCTTCAGAGAAACCTTAACATGAGGATAAAAGAAAAAAGGAGAAGTCTGAATCTCCCCAAATAATTGGTTATTAATAATCATTTCTTTGGAAGGAAAAGATTTTCCCCCAAATGTGAAGCAATGACAAAAAAAGGGCAAAAAAGATGATGTCAAATTTGCCTAGTGGATTAGTCATCAAATACAAACAGTTCTAACAAAGTTTTCCAAACTATAAACAACTGTATGAAAGATTGCTCCATGTCACAAAGGAGAAATGAGAATCAAGACAGTTCTTACATTCCATGTCATTCCCCGGAGAATTGACAAAAGTGAGTGAGAGAAGAGAAAACTCAGACTATACTCTAAAATCTAGTAAGGCTTTTCGCGGGAAACAGGCCCAAGTTCCCCTTCACTGGAGATCACATGTTTTACAAGGACTCAAAACTCACAGTAGTAGGGAGTCACCTCACCCCTCTCCTCAATGATACCTCAGCATAAGATATGCCAAATAAAGACAGAAGTGCTTTCTCAAATGTACTACTGTTTCCTTGTTCCATACTTGAGGTAGATTACTATGCTTAGATTGTACACCTAACTTCCAGCCAATGGAAGAAAAGGGTCAGGAGGGGGGTGGGGAAGAATTCTGCGTTAGGACTTTATAACTTCACCATTTCCTTTTGTAAATTGCTTCTCCTCCCTGACCATTTGTCAGGAGGGTGGCCCTTTCTCAAGATCATAATAAACCATTATTTTCTGCTTCCTACCTTGAGAAACCTCTGAGTATTATTTGGGTAAGGATTTCTGTTGCACACAGATTTTGGGGTGCACACAAAAGTGACAAAAGATTAAAATAGTCAAATGTTAGAAGATACAGGCATACTAATACTCTATTTATGGAATCCAGCTAATCAGGAAAGCACTTCAGCATTATGTTTTCTCCTTCCTAAAAAAAGAATAGAGTGCTGGTGCTTCTTACTCAGAGATCCCACTGCAAGGCATATATACCCCAAGGATAGCAAGGGCAAAAGTGCTACTATCTTCAATATTCATAGCAGCACTTTTTGTGGTTGCAAAGAGCTGAAAACAGAAGATGCTCATCAATTGGGAAATGGTTAAACAAATTATGGTGCATACATTTAATTTACTGCCCTTCAAGAAATAGTAAATATGAATATTCAGAAAAAAATGGAATGATTTCATTGCACTGAGGCAAAGTAATATAAACAGACCCCCCAAAAAACTATGAATGATCACTGTAGTGATGTAAATAAGAAGGTCAAAAGGACAAAAGGAAAGTCTATGTAATTATAATGACTGAAGCTGGCCCTGGAGAAGATAGGAAAAAATGTTCTTACCTTTCCTTTTAAAAAAGAGTCATTAATATCTCATTTTTGCTTAATTTTAATTTCTGAATATATTCTTCCCCCTATTTAAGGTAGAATAAGAAAAGGAAAAGAAAAGCAGGTCATCACTGGAACTAACCACATCAACTGAATCCGACAATGTGTAGAATGTTCTACACTGATTACTCATTCTTTTTGTAAGAGATGGCTTTCTGGGTAAGAAAGAAGGAGATATATTTGAAAATAAGGATGATATAAAAACAAATGGACATCAAGAAGATGTTTAACACTTTATTTTCTTTATTTTTTCTTGCCCATCACCCACTACCTTTGATCAAGATCTACACTGAAAATGGCAGCTTTGGTGCTAATGTGATTAGTTCTCTTTAAGACAGAAGAAGGAAGAAACAAGGTGGCTCACTGGATTGAGTGGAAGTCAGGAAGACCTAAGTTCAGATTTGGCCTCAGACACTTACTAGCTATGTGACCCTGGGCAAGTCACTTAACTTTTGTTTGCCTCAGTGCCCTGGAGAAAGAAATTACAGACCCCTCCAATGTCTTTGCCAAGGAAACCCCTTGGAGAGTATGGTCTATGGATTCATGAAGAGTTGGACAAAACTGAATGACTCAACAATAAAAGAGAGACAGAAGAAGAGGTCAAACATTTGCTTTTAGAAATCAAAAAAACTGTTTAGTTAATTGTGATTTCTCAATTGTAAGTCATGATTCTGCATTTACCTGAGCTTTGGGAAAGGCAGGGGCAGAGAGCATTCTCTTTGATTAACCTTTTTGGATGTTCCTACATTGAAGTATGTTAACAAGTCACTAGCCCACAAATACTGGCTGTGAGTAAAGACACAGAGGTATGGAGAGAATATGTTGGAAATAACTGGGAGAGGGGGAGTACTAGACCCTCCCGCAACAGTGGGATGGGAAGGGTGAAGCAGGACTGGAACAATGACAGAAGAAGGTGACTAAAGTCTGCATGCTGCTTAGTATGCTTTGGGATGTTGGAGACCTTGGCCACTGAGCAGAGCAATGGATGAGTTTTCTGAAATTAAAGAGAACAAGTACAAATTAATATGTAGGACAGGATGTTACTTCATGAACACTAATATGCCTACCATATGATGCTGGGAAGTCTTGCAGGTATGGTGAAAGCTATGAGAAATTCTCGACAAGTTGTACCTGAACCATAAGGTAGAGTACCAAGACAGTGAACTTATTTCTTCTTTCCTCTGGGCCCTTTGTGTCCTGTTCCATTTAACATAAATACAAGTAAACCAGATGATGACTTTTTTTTTTAAAGCTATAAACTTACTGATTTGACTATTTTGAAGTATGTTGACATTTGGGTCTTTGCAGATCGGAAAGTTGTAACAGTGTAGTAGAAAGAGCATATTTGGAATCAGAGAACTTAACTTCAAATTCTATGACCTTGGATAGTCAGTTAGTTTCTTTGGGCCTAATTTCCCTTATATATATATATATATATATATATATATATATATATATATATATATATATATATATATATATATAATAAAGGGGTGAGATTAGATAATCTCTGCCCCTTTCAGCTCTTAAATTTTACAATAATAAACCAAATACAGGTAACAGTCATTTGTTTTTTCAAGAGGCCAACTAATACAGTTTATTCAATTTTGGGCTGCACATTTTTCTTAGGAACCACACTAATGCGACAATCCAAAGATAGTTCCTTCGCTTTAGATCTCACATCTGCAGTAATAACCTTTGTATGAAATGTCATGGTCCTCAAATGGGATTGACCTGGCAGTCTCTGCATAGTAGCATTTAACTTTCTCCCTAAATAAAAGATACTATTTTTAAAACACCTTGTGGAGTCTTTGAGAAAGATGACTGAGTGAAAGGTTGAGGTTGTGTGTATGTCTTATCACCACAAAACAGTAAGAAATATACTGCAGAAAGAATAATGATCAGTAATGTTTCAGAAATAATACTAGAACCAAGCTCTTCCTGATTTTGAAGATAGATTCCTTATTCCTGGCTCCTTCCCCTTCTGACCCCATGCTGATAAAGAAATGTCCAGTTGTATCTGGATCTGTGATTCCAATCAGTCAATCAATCAATAATCATTTTTAAGTGCCTACTATGTGCCAGGTACTGTGTGTAATATAATATATAAATATATATTAATTATAAATTATACAACTTGTATACAACTTTATATAAATACTTTCATTGCTTTATATAAATACTTTCATTGCTGTAGAGAATTCTCTATTGAGGAAACTATCTTTGCTAATTGGGAACAACTTTGCAGTTTAAGGGCTTAGAGAGTTGTGATTTATATAGCACAGCTCTGACTTAAAGCCAGCTCTTCTTCTGATGCGGAGGCCTGGCTCACTGTCCTCTAGTCCAGACTGCCTCTCAGATGACAAAGTAGGAACTAACGTGTACAGTGCCTTAATGAAAGTGAGTGGCAAAACGAGCTCAAAAAACAAAAGAAAACAAACCAATAAACAACAACAACAAACCTTGAAAAGAAAAGTGAGAGTTTAGAACATAAGAAACTTAGTAGATAGAGATAAATGTTTGAAGAGCTGAGAAACCTGAAGTGATGATTCACTATTTATATACTGAAAAGAGAGAAAATAGTTGTAGCAAGTAAATCCCAATGAGTCTCAGATTCATTGAGGTAAGAAAGAGAGAAGCTTTCGATTTGGGTGTTCAGAAATACTCTAGGAAAGGAAAAGGGAGGGGAATAAAGGGACCTAGTATTTCTTGAACTTTGGGTGTCATAGGTGAAAGTCATTCAGATTTAGAGGTGGAGGTAAGGGGAAAGAAGGTAACCATAAATCACCCTGATCTGGGTGGGTGGATAAGGGCTTGGAGGTATGAGGTAAAAAAGCTAGTAGATTCAGCTAGATGGCTTAACAGAGGTTCATACTCAGAATCAGAAAAAAATACTTGAGTTCAAATCCTCCTTGAGAGACTTAACTGTGGCACTCTGGGTAGGTCATTTAACCTTTCCCAGTCTCAGTTTCTTCTTCTGTGAAATGGGTATAAGAGCAACTGCTTCATAGGGTTATTGTGAGAATCAGATCAAATGAGATAATACAAAGCACTTTTCAAACCCTATGGTGTTATGTAAGTGTCATCTATCCTTATCTAGGGTTTAGTATAATTTTGTAAGTGCCTAATAAATGTTAGGCATAAAATAAATGTTTGCTGATTGAATAGAGGAAAGAGCCGAGGACCAAAAGATGGCAGCAGAGAGCAGAAAATCAATAGCCCAGGAATGCCCGTATAGCAGCTCTTAGCTCAGTGATGTCAGGACTAACAACTGACTCGGATCTGCAGGCATCCAAAAGCAGCGACATCTGGGGAAGAGAAGGGTTCCAACTGAAATGGAGCTCTATGAGTGGAAATTGACTAGCTGTGCTTGAGCCTTATGTGCATGTTCTATGCATGTTCTTTCTCTTGGGGGAGTTTTCCATGTAATTAATTTCATTCTCTAACAAGCATCTTTTGCTTTAAATTAGTTGTCTTCTGGTAATTGTAGTAAAAAGAAACATTGGTGGGAGGTCATAGGTGTAATTTGGGGTAGGTTCTGACCCTAAGAGAAACATGTGAGGGGGGCCCTATCCTATATGAGTGTGTTGGGTCACCCTAGTAATAGTGATGATGATTAACAATAACAAGAGTTAACATTTGTATAGTGCTTTAAGACTTGCAAAGCACACTACACATTTCTCTTTCAATCATCATAACCCTGGGAGATAGGGGTTATTATCCCCATTTTTCAGGTGAGAAAAAAAGGCTTGCCAGGGTTGCACAACTAGCAAGTGTCTGAGACAGGTTTGAACTCAGTCTTCCTGACTTTAGGGTCATTTTCCCTCATGTGTCTTTTGGAAATGTCTTGGATCATTGTATTACTGAGAAGAGTTAAATCTATCATAGTTGATCATTGCACAATGCTGCTGTTACTGTGTACAATATTCTCTTGGTCCTGCTCATTTCACTCAGAAATAGTTCAGCACATGGTAAGCATTTAAAAATTAATTTGTTGATAGACTTGTCCATGTTCAATGAGGCCAATTCTTGTGTATGTTACCAGGCACATAGTTGACCCTTAAACACTCATGTTAAAAATTGTTGACAAAGTGCAGGGGACAGTTTTCACTTTCTTGGTGTCACTAGTGTTTAGTAGTGTACCTGGCATGGTGTAACTACTTAACAAATCTCATTCCAAAGCACAGTTACAGATTTTGCCTCATGTGTTTATGGGACCCTAATACATCATTACTCTCCTCAGTTTGCCATATGATGACAGTTTTAGTATCTGGAATTACTCATTCCTTTGCCTCAAGCCACACTGCAGTCAGATCGTGATGAATATGGCCTCGATTTTATGGGATTTCCAGAAGACCAGGATGGAAGATTTTTATCCTGCTGTTTGTGCTGGGTGACTGTGGTACTTATCAAAGGTTTAGTTTGTGAAATCTGATACAATGCTGATGCCAGATTCTGCTCTCATCAGCCAAAGCACCAAGATGGTTTTGCTGATAAATATAGCACATCCTTAAAAATACATAGGTGTGATGGAGAGAGGATAAAACAGCAGGAAACTGAGGCCAGAAAGGTTACGTGATTTGCCTAAGGTTATTTCTATGCTAAATAGCAGAACCAGGATTCAAATTCAGATTTAAATAGTGCTATAAATAGAAGTACATGAATTTATATAATTTTAATAAAATAATTAAAACTATAACCAGGCTGATTCTGTCTCCCTTATACCCATGCAGTCTCAATGGAGTAGGCTTCTAAATCTTTGAAATTTGACAAAGCTTTTCTGTACAATATGGACTTGGACTAATCTCCATATAAGGGAGTGGTAAATTGATTTAGTTTTAAAATGTAAAGTTATCTTTATTATTTTTGTTACAATTTCAAAATTATATTTTAATATTGTTCTGTCACATAGCACTTTATGGTCTGTGCATATTTGACATCTGTGATCTAGACTACTCTAATTTCTGATTAGGGTTTTACAGCCCAACTTCATCTCTTGCTTCAATATACCCCACCACAAACACTGTGTTAAACTTTGCCAGAGGATATGCGGGATAAGGGAGGATACAGAGAATTATAGACTATGAGTCTTCCCTTTTTAGAGTTCACAGTCCCCCAAATTAACTATGAGAAGTTATTTGTGAATCTAGAGTTGAAGGAACTGGTTTGACTCTCAACTCTGATACTTATTACCTGAACGATCTCCAGTGAATCATTTAATGTCTCTGGGTCTTAGTTTCCTCATCTGTAAAATGAGGGAGTTGGACATAGTGGCTTCTGAGGTCCATTTTTCTAAACCTATCATTTTATTTTGTTGTGAGATGTGCTATAATGAGTAAGGCAATAATGATTAATTTTTGAATGAATGATACAGAAGTAAGTGCCATCAGCATTCAGGATGGGGAGAGATCATTTTAGACTGTGATGGATGGAGAAAAATTTTATGAAGAAGGTAGATTTTGAATTTGGTCTTGAAGGTCCCCTGGTAGGTCTGTGGGTAAAGAGATTGTGAGAGCATAACAAGCGAGTGGAATAGCATTTACGAATGTGTGTGAGATAAGGAGAAATATAAGATGTGTTCGAGAGATAGTTGGTAGACCATTCTGCTTGAAGGGATTATTTAAAGGAGAATTCTGCAAAGCCATGACAGAACCTCAGAATTAGAAAGTCCCACAGAGGTCTTCTAGACCAGAGGTGTCAAACTCACAAACAGGAGCCACTAATCTCCATATAAGGCTCCCTGGGGGTGGCGAATTGACTTAGTTTTAAAATGTAGTATTATCTTTATTTTATTATTTTGTTAATATTTTCCAATTGCATTTTAATATTGTTCTGCCACATAACCTTTCATGATCTGTGCGTATTTGACATCAGTGTTCTAGACTGTACTCTAATTTACTGAGAATTCCCACAGTATTTGTTCAGTCAGTTTAGTAGTGTCTGACTCTGTCCCCATTTGGGGTTTTCTTGGCAAAGATACTGGAGTGGTTTGCCATTTTCTGCTCTGGCTCATTTTACAGATGAGGAAACTGAGGCAAACAGGGTTAAGTGACACAACTATTAAGTGTCTGAGGCCAGATTTGTACTGAGGAAGGTAAGTCTTCTTGACTCCCGGTCCAGCACTCTATCCATTGCTCCACCTAGCTTCCCACTATAGTATAGCATTATGAAATTAGAGCCACAAAGGATCTTAAGATCTAATCCTGTCCCCTCCTTTTACAACTGAGGAATTGAAACCACAAAAGTTGTCAGCTCAATCAACAAGAATTTATTAAGTGCCTACTATGTGCTAGGCATGATGCTAAGCACTGGGGATAGAGCTATAAAAGTGTGATTGTCCCTAGCCTCAAGGCACTTACATTCTTCTAAAGAGGAATGTGGTGACCAGAGAAGGGAGCTTTGGGTCTAGTGTAGTCACAGGGGATATTGTAATTGGATCCATAGAGCATGCCTACTATCAAAACCTTTCTAGTAGCAATGGTAATACTGATTTTTGCACCCTGCTCCTTGAGTGAAAAAACAAGATTTGGGCAGGGATTATTGCATCAGGTGGCAGAGCAAATAGAATATCCCCATGTTGCTTAGGACCTGGTGTCCTGGCAGATAACTGGATAGGCATGGCGTATGGTCTGAGGTGAGCTGTCTGGAGAGGACTAAGATAAGTAGTGATTTATTCTTTAATCTGTACAGACTCACGGTATCATGGGGGTGCTGGCTTGACTTGCTCATGAATTGAATTGAAGTGAGGCAGAGTTGCACAAAGTTATCAGTCTTACTCTCTTCTAGAGTCATTGAAGTCTAGTGGCAAGACAAAAGTAAGGGCTAGCAATGGCCTGGGATGCATGGGTGACCTTGGCATCTTCAATGCCTGACTCAACTCTAAACATTCCACAGCACCTCCTTCAGCTGCTTTCATGGCTCTTGAAATAAATTGTTCTCATCCACCCATTCTGCTGGGGAAAGTCTTCATATGCTTGGAGTAGACATCCTCCTATCTCACCAACAGGTTTGAGGGCTGTAAATTACCCTTAACCTGGTTTAGTCCATCTGCTGAGATAAGTACTAGGGTATGGCCCATGCTATAGCTTCTCGAAGTTGCACATGCTACAACTTTTTGGAGCCATAGTTGACAGTTGGGTAAAGGTGAACAACAAAGGTGAATGGGCAGCCCTAAAAGGGCTTGGCAAGCCCCCACACCAAAAAAAGTTTAAAAGGGTGGAGGAAGAGGCAAGGTACTTGCCATGGATAGAGAAAGTCCAGAGAGTCAGAAGTACAGCCTGGAGAGGGATCAAGTCATGGTAGGACTGGGCTTCCTTAATATGGAAATTCTGGGAAGAACCAGACAATCAGAGGGACAGGCCACAGGGGCAGATGGCACTTCCAGTATATGAATTCCAGGGGTGGAGTGAGCTTCCAGGGTAAAAACATTCTCTTGGTCTAAGCTCCCTGTCAGTTGAAGCTCTCAGAGTAGGTTGGGGGACTGAATTCAAGACTATGTTCCAAGCACCAACCACATAACTGTTGCCTGTTTTGCTTCCTGCTCCTTGTCCACTGTAGCCTATTGGGTCTGTGACTGCGCCTTGCCTTCATTTACCACTTTTCTAAGTCCACACTACCTCTGCAACTCAGGTCTCTATGGCAAGGCACAGTTGTCAAAGCTGACAAATCTCAACTCTACCAGTCCTGTCCCAATCTCCCTGTTGATTTCCAATCTTGCATTTCCAGCTGCCTTTCAGACATCTCAACCTGAATGTCCTGTAGACATCTTAAATTCAGCTTGTCTATAATGTAACACTATCTTTCTCCTTAAACCCTCCCCCACTCCTACCTTTCTTATTACTTTCAAGGATAAGACCATCCTCCAAGTTCCTCAATCTTGCAATTTGACACCTCACTATCTCTCACCCCTCCCTGCATATCGATTCTGTAGCCAAAGCATGTTGATTTCATCTTTGCAATGCCTTTCCATATGCCCCCTTCTTTCCTGACACTGCCACCACTCTGGTCCAGGCCCTCATCACCTCATGCCTGCACTATTACAATAGCCCACTGGTAAGACTGCCTGCCTCGTCTCTCCTTACTTCAATCCATCCTCCATTAAGCCACCAAAGTGACTTTCCTAAATCAAAAGTCCATCCCATGCCCAAAGGGCTATAACATGTGCATACCCTTTGATCCAGCAATGCGACTTCTAGGGCTGTATCCCAAAGAGATCATACAAGTGGGAGGAGGACCAGTATGTACAAAAAATATTTATAGCAGTTCTTTTTGTGGTGGCAAAGAATTGGAAATCAAGGGAATGCCCATCAATTGGGGAATGGCTAAACACGTGGTATATGAATGTAATGGAATATTATTGTGCTATAAGAATTGAGTAGCAGACAGACTTCATAATAATCTGGAGAGACGTATATAAACTGATGCTGAGTGAGGGTAGCAGAACCAGGAGAACATTGTACACAATTATGGACACGTATCTGTGATGACTGACTGATAGACTGGGTTCCCCTCAGCAATGCAAGGCTATAAGACAACTCCAAAGAGCTATGATGGAAAAGGTTATCTACATTCAGAGAATTACAGAGTCCGAATGTAGATTGAAGCAAACTACTTGCTCTCTCTCTTTTTCATTTTGTTTTGTTTCTTCTTCCTCGTTATTCATTCTATTGGTTATAATTCTTCTTTATAATTTGACTAATGTTTAATGTGAAGTTATATGTAGAACCTATATCAGCTTGCATGCTGTCATGGAGTGGGGGAGGGCAGAGAGGATGGGGGAGAAAATTTGGAACTCAAAAACTTGTGGAACTGAATGCTACAAACTAACAGTAAACAAATTAAAAAAAATTAATACACACACACACACACACAAGTCCACCCACCTAGTCAGGATCAAGTTTAAAATCCTCTTTTTGGCATTCAAAGCCCTTCATAACTTAATCCCCCTCCCCCTTCAGTCTTCTTACACCTTAACACCTCTAAGGGGTGGGGATGCAGGTGGGTTGTGGAGTTGAGGGGTTGGGTCTTTTACCCCCATCCATATACTCCAAGACTTTTTTTTTCTTTTTTTTTAGTATTTATATATATATATTTGAAACATTTAATGTTACGACCTTGAATTTCAGATCCATTTCCTTCCTCCCTTGTCACCCATTCCTTCTTGGGATATAAGTAATTCAGTATATGTTGTACATGTCTAGCTATGCAAAACATTATCATGGTAGATATATTGTACAAGGCTGCTTATAATTCCCTCCCACTCATCCCACCCCCCACCTGGTGCATTCCCTACATGATCCTGTCCCTCTTCTATAGTGGGTACTTCCAACCTCCCCTCACCCCAAGGATGCCCTCCCTTCCATCATCCCTCCTCTCATCCCCCTCCCCCCTATCCTGCTGCAGGTTGAGATATCCCATTTAGTATGTATGTCATTTTCTCCCTGAACCAAATTCAATGTGAATGTGGTTTTGCCTTTTTAGCCTTCCTTATTCTCCCCCTCCTTTGTACCCACTTCCCCTACATGAGATAGTTTACTCTACCATGTCTCTCCCCATCTCCTCTTGCCACTTTCCTCTCTCACCTCATAATTTCATCCCTTGAGTATTCTCCCTTCCCAACAAAATCAACCTATGCCCTCTATCCATATATAACTGTAACCATATACACACACATTCACATATGTATTCATATGACCACACCCCCTTCTTCCATTATTTTCATAGTGAGAAAGATATCATCAGTCACAGTTATTGCTTTTCCATATAGGAATGTAAATAGTTCAACTTTGATAAGTTCCTTTTGATTTCTTTTCCCTGATTACCTTCTCAGGCATCTCTTGCTTCTTGTGTCTGGATGTCAAATTTTCTATTCAATTCTGGTTTTTTCCTCAAGAATGCTTGAAAGTCCTCTATTCCACTGAATGACCATATTTTCCCCTGAAACAAAATACTCAGTTTTGCTGGGTAGGTGACCCTTGGGTTCATTCCCAGTTCTTTTGCCCTCTGGAATATCATATTCCATGCCCTTCAATCCCTCAGTGTAGAAGCTGCCAGGTCCTGGGCTATTCTGATTGTGTTTCCACAATATTGAAATTGTTTCTTCCTGGCTGCTTGTAGTATTTTCTCCTTGATCTGGGGATTCTGGAACCTGGCTATAATATTTCTGGGAGTTTTCTTTTTGGGATCTTTTTCAGGAGGTGATCTGTGGATTCTTTCAACCTCTATTTTGCCCTCTGGATCTAAAACATCAGGGCAGTTTTCCTTGAGAATTTCTTGAAGGGTGATTTCTAGGTTCTTTCCTTGATCATGGCTTTCAGGTAGTCCAATAATTTTTAAATTGTCTCTCCTGGATCTATTCTCCAGGTCAGTGGTTTTTCCCATGAGATATTTCACATTGCCTTCTAATCTTTCATTTGTTTGGATCTGCTTAACAGTGTCTTGATTTCTCATAAAGTCACTAGCTTCCATTTGCTCCAGTCTAACTCTGAAGGAATGAATCTCCTCAGTGAACTTTTGAGATTCTTTTTCCATCTGGCAAATTTGACTTTTTAAGGCATTCTTCTCCTCATTGCCCTTTTGGGCCTCCTTTGCCATTTGAGTTAGTCTATTTTTTAAGGTGTTGTTTTCCTCAGTCAGGCTGTTGACCCTCATTTCATACTTTTCCTGCATCCTTCTCATTTCTCTTTCCAATTTTTCCTCCACTTCTCTTATTTGATTTTTAAAGTCCTTCTTAAGGTCCTCTATGGCCTGCAACCCGCTCATGTTTTCCCCTGGGGCTTTTGGAGCAGGACTTCTGACCTCACAGTCCTTTTCCTGCTCTATGCCCCCAAAATAGGAGTCTAGGGTTGCATTTTTCTGTTTCCTTTGCCTTGGCATGTTGCCACTTAATTACTTGACTTTTGGGCTTGTTGCCACACTATGGCTTTAAGGCCAGATAGAGGAATTTTCGTCCCGAACGTGTGGGGGCAACTTCCGTTTCTGGCAAGCTGTAAACCCACCCACGACTTCCACCCTAGATCACAATCCAGATCCAGGGAGGTTAAAGCAAGAGCGATTACCCCACAAGACTGATCGCTGGATCTCCCTACAAATTTGCAGGCTGGGAGCGGGAGCTGCCTCTGAAAACTACAAAATGGCGTTTGTCCTCAGTGGCTTCTAGCCCCCAGGGGAAGGAGCTGACGCATTCCCAAATACAGGTCCCAAAGTCCATAGGACACTAACCTCTTACTTTGTCCTAGGCAAGTCTATGTTGATAATTCTGGAGTTGCCACAGCTCCTGGTGTTCTGGGGTTCGTCCAGCTGGCTGCTGGCCCTGCCGCCCTGGGGCTAAAACCTCGGCTCACGCGGACCTGGGCTCGGCTCGGCTGGGCTCCTGCGCTCTGCACTCTGCACGTTGCCGGCTCCCAGACCACTGCGCTGGTCCTTCCTGCAGAGCTGCTGGGCTGTCCTCAGCGGGAGGTTAGCTTCTCTGTGTCGTTCTGTGGGTGCTGGGGCTCCAGAAGTTGTTCAGAGTCCTTTTTTACATAGTTTGTGGGGAATCTGGGGGCAGAGAGGCTTGGACGAGCTGTTTCTACTCCGCCCAAGACTTTTTTTTTTCAGCAAAAGATGATAAGATTTATTAGATATGAAAAGAAACCAGAGTATTCCAAGGCATTTTCTCTGGCTGTTCCTCATGTCTAGAATGTTCTCCCTTCTCATCTCTACTGCCTCCTGGCTTCCCTGATTTCCTTCAAGTTCCAGCTAAAATCCTAGGAAGACTTTCCCAACACCTAGTTCTAGTAGTGCGTTTCATCTCTTAATTCTTTCTTATTTATACCCTATACGGTTTGTGCATATTTGTTTGCTTGCTGTCTTCCCCATTAGATTGTGAATTCCAGGTCAGAGACTATCTTTCATCTCTTTTTTGTATCCCTAGCATTTAGCAGTGTCTGGCTTAAGTAGGTGCTTAATAAAGTATATTTGCAGATAATTGTGTGCTCAATGAAGCCTCTGAAGCCGAGATGCAGCAAAGTATGGATCAGTTCTCTGCTGCTTGTGCTAATTTTGGCCTAACAATCAACACCAAGAAAATATAGGTGCCCCATCAGCTAGCACCATATCATCCATACATGGAACCATCAGTTATGGCAAATGGAGAAGTTTTGAGATGCTATGGGTAAGTTCACTTACCTTGGTAGCATACTTTCCAAGGATGTACATGTTGATAATGAGGTCGATGCACACATTGCCAGAGCTAGCTCATATTTGGGAGGCTCTGAAGGAAAGTATGAGAGGGGAGAGGTATTAGGCTGACTACCAAACTGAAGGTCTACAGAGCATAGTGCCAACCTCGTTGTTGTATGCCTGTGAAACCTGGACAGTATACCACTGCCATTCCAGGAGACTGAATCACTTCCATTTGAATTGTCTTAGGAAGATTCTGTAGATCACCTGGCAGGATAAGGTTCTAGACACTGAGGTCCTTACTCAAATTAAACTCTGCTTCAGAGAGTGCAACTCTGATGGACTGGTCACATTGTTCGAATGCAAAACATACACTTGCCAAAAAGACTATTTTATGGAGAACTCACACAGGGCAAGCACTCACATGGTGGTCATAAGAAGCAATACAAGGACACTCTCAAGGTCTCTCTCAAGAACTTTGGAATTGATTGTGTGACATGGGAGACACTGGCACAAGATTGCTCAGCATATGGTGTATCCTCATCAGAGAAGGTGCTGTGCTCCTTGAGCAAAGCAGAATTGAAACAGCTCAAAGGAAATGCAGGATGTGCAAATTTAGAGAATCTACCCCAAATGTTCACATGGACTATTTGTGCTCAGCCTGTGGTAGAGCATTCCAAGCTCATATTGGTCTTATCAGTGACAGTCGGACACATTGTAACTTGACTCTAGCATAGTGATGTCATTTTGGTTCTCTTCAAGAATAAAGGACAACAACCACCTGTTCCTGTTCCCTTTGAAGTCATGGAACTCACCACCTTATGAGACAATCAGTTCCATAGAAAGTATCTTCTACCCATTGTTATCCTCTAGGAACTCAGGTTCCTTTCCAGGTTTAAATCCATGATTCTACAAGCCAAGGGAGAAGCGAGCTGGCATGTCAGAGGGATGTTTCAGGCTGAAAAGGCTGAAGCCTGCAGGGGTATATGGACATTAGAAAGTGAGGAGGCCCCAAGTAAGGAGTCAAGTTCTAGGGTGAGATGACAGTTGAGGCAATGGAAAAGTCCAGGAAAAAAAATCTTTTTGGAATAGGGTGCTTTCTGCTTGCATTTTGTTCTATTGTTACTTCCTTGTTTTTTTTTTCACAATCAATGAATAATAAATAGTTAAGATCTTGTATTTTTTACAACTCTCAAACCAAATGTATGACTATGAAAGATGTCTGCTATGAAAAAAAACCCAACAAAAATGAAAAAACTGATTACAAAACCTATCCATTCCCTCTTTGTAATTTCATTAAGGATACCTTTGACATATATTGACCATTCTTAAAAATGGGTAGAGAATTCTAGAAAGGCTAAAAAAAGGGTAGGTTGCCCTTTTTTGTAATCATATGTAATCTTTTGCATTCCTTTGGAATTTTCCTCCATTTAAACTATTTTGTAAGTGGATCTGAATGTCTTTAAAATTGTGTTGTTTCAAATGCAACACTGATTACTTATGTATATATTTGATCAGATCCAGTGGCTCTTCCTGACTTCATCTTCTTAAGTGCTAATTCCATTTGTTCATACAGTACATTGGGTACTGAGGTATGAGTCCAAATGTAGAGGTTCCACTGTTATTGATTAAGAGAATCATTTGCCATCTCTTCCATTTCATCTGTTCTTTTTTTTTTGTTCTCCTTCCAATTGTCTCTATAAATACCCCAGAATATTCTAGTTTATTCAGGTTTGATGGCAGTCTTCCCTGCAAGCTCATTTTCCCCTTTCACTGTTTTGGATGCTTTGAGAAACAATGCTTGTCTTCCACCATTCTTCACTATAATTTATTCAAATGAAGTTGTACTTCAATGTGCTGTTGCTGTTTGCTGATGTCTCTCTCCACTTGGATGGGAAATTGTCTGTGCACAGGCTTAGGCAGCTTCTTTTGACCTACCTATTGTAGGTCAGACCTTTAAAGCATAACCTCTTCAAGGATATGGGGCTGTCTTTCTTTCTTCTTGTATTTGTATTCCCAAGCAAAGAGCCTGGCACATAGCAAGTTCTTAACAAATGCTTGTTCATTGACTCATGACAACTGTTCTAAATTATTTAAACTTCTCTTAGAAATAGAAATAGAGGGGCGGCTAGGTGGCACAGTGAATAGAGCACCAGCTCTGGAGTCAGGAGGACCTGAGTTCAAATCCAGACAAAGACACTTAGCACAAAACTAGTTATGTGACCTTGGGCAAGTCACTTAACTCCAATTGCCCTACCTTCCCCCCTCCAAAAAAAGCAAAAAAAAATATTAATAGAATCAACATCTTTACTTTTATGATTTCCTATTTTTCAAAGTTAACAGTTTCTTTAAATAGGCCAGGATTTGATAATTATAATTTATGTAAGGTTTTCTCATGCCTATCCTTTTGTGTAATTTGGTATTATTTTGAACTTTGCAGAGGTTCCAAAATGAGAGATACAGCTTATTGTAGGGCACTAGAGCAATTGGGGGTGGGGGTAATAGCTTTGGGTGCAATTGGAGATCATTGAATAAAAATAAGGGGGTGGTGGAAGCATAAGGAAAGAAGAGAAGAGAAGAAAAGTTTGAAAAACCATTCGTACATGTTTCATCTGTTGTGCAACAGAGTTAAAGTTGCAGTGATTACATTTTTTCCCCAAATAAACACAAAAAATGCTAGTTATAACTGATCAGTGGTCAAGTCTGCTGACAGGTCTTAACAAACAAGTATTGGCAGGTGAGTACATGACACATTGTCAGGAAGTCAAGCATAGATGGGCAGGATTATGTACATGTAATGACTTGTTTGCAATATAATACTATATGGTTACATGATACAATATTGCATCATCAAAATTTCAATGCAGGAAGAAACCCACACATTTACAATAAATTATTAAATTTAAGATGCATTATTAAAAATTTTATATTTTTTGAAATGATGCAAATTAAAAAAAACATTAAAGTGTTAAAGAAAGTAGATTTCTAGCAGGGTGCTGAGAAATTTTCTTTTGAAAAGGGAGAGGTAGGTCAAATAAGTTTGGGAAACTCTAACTAGTTGAAGGAAACAAAGCATTTGTCAAGTACTTATGTGCAAACCATTGTACTAAGCACTGGGAATACAAATATAAAAGTTAGACGGTCCCTGCTCTCAAGGAGCTTACATTCTGATGGGAGAGATAACACATATGGAAGGTTTCAGTTGTAAGTCAGATGAAAAAAAATCCCAAGGTCCTTAGGTGCAATTCTCTCTTCTTTTATGCCATCATTTAATGGCACTATTCCCAGAACTCTTAGATCTAGGATCCTAGGCCATAAAGGTTTAAAGCAAGATGGTAGCCCAGACTGTAGTGATGATTTAGCTAGCCTGGCACATGTTGCCTCCATCTCTCTCAGGGCACTTGATTATTCTCAGCTATGCTAGCTTGCCATGTGTATGCTAATTGGTTGGCAGCTGGTGGGGATGGCTGACTTCCCATAGGGGTTGCTTCCCTGGATGATGGCTGTGAGGGCTGGACCAGAAGCAGGAAGGGTGGTCTGGGGGCCACTGCCATGACTCCTGCGTTTTCTCGATGCTTATCTGCCTCTTGGAAGCTGTTGGTCTATTGGTCAGCAGTTGTTGCTGGTGGTGATGAGGAAGGTGGGTTCCTTCTCTACATTGATTTTTCTCCTCAGGGATAGTTGTGGGGGCTGGGCTGGAGCACTGCTATTACCAAGGCTTTTGGGTGCAAGGTCCCTGGGGGCTGTCTTCATCAGGGTCTGAGGAGAGATGATAGTCAAGGTGGTATTTGACTTTCCTGGTATATGCTGCTTCTTTTCTCTCAATCAAGGTGCCTTGTTGCTTCAGTTAGTCTGGCTTGCCTGCTAAGGCAATTAGCTGGTATACGAACAACTGATTCTAAAATGACTCCCAAATTAGTAACCAACTCATTTTCTATCCTTAAACTATAATCTATGTGTGTATGTGTGTGTGGGAGAGAGACAGAGAGAGAATGAGAGAATGAGAAAGAGAGAGAGAGAGAGAGAGAGGAAGAGAAAGAGAAAGAGAGGGAGGGAAGGAGGGAGGGAGGGAGAGAGCGACAGAGAGACAGAGAGAGAGAGACAGAGAGAAAGAGACAGAGAGAGACAGAGAGAGAAAGAGATACACACACACACACACACACACACACACACACACACACACAGGGGGGGAGAGAGAGAGAGAGAGAGAGAGAGAGAGAGAGAGAGAATTATTTGGTGTTGGCCATCTCTACTCCCTTCTGACCTTCTTCCTGAAGAAAGTATTTATGGAACACAAATGGGAAGCTTCTGAGTAATACATAAGCTATTGGTCTCTTGTTTCTTAATCCCAAACCAAATTTCCAAAAACATTTTTTTTCTTTCTAAACTCCTTGACTACCTCCATATTGAAGTCACCAACTGTTATAGTCTATGTTAACTTAGTTTAGAAGATCTCAATTAGTTCTTAGAATTTCTCTGTGTCATTAACCTCTGCAACAGATCTTGTCACATATGGTTTTTGCAGTTATTTTCATGCTAATCTCTTTTTTTATACTCACTAGAAACACTATAAGGCAAGGTAACCCAGCATCCCATGAATTGTTCCTTCTTTTTGCCTTTGTGGACACAATGAAACAAACTCTCTCATCCTTTGCTATTCTGAGTAGAACCTGTGAACTGCTCTCTTATTGAAGTGAAACTACTTCATGTCTTCTGGTTGTATATGTAAAAAGAATGTCATTATTGCTGTTGTTAATCTCTTCTCATAATAA
Organism: Gymnobelideus leadbeateri; assembly: GCA_011680675.1. NCBI lineage: Eukaryota > Metazoa > Chordata > Mammalia > Diprotodontia > Petauridae > Gymnobelideus > Gymnobelideus leadbeateri. Next base: position 1,069,758 of record WOXC01009073.1, read on the forward strand.
CTATAATGACTAGAATTTACACAGCATTTTAATGTTTGTAAATCCCTTTGAATAGTGTCAAATTTGATCCTTAAAATAACTGTGGGAGTAGGGAATAGGGAGTATTATTATCCCATTTTATAGATGAGGCAAACAGAGAAGCGTCCTGCCCAGAGTCACACAGCTAGTATGTGTCTGAGCTGGATTGTTGCTCAGATTTACTGACTCTAAGTCCAGCACCATGGTCCATGGTACCACCCAGCTGTCTGTAGTTCATAAGCTTGTTGTCACTACACAAAGATCTCACTTTAGGAGTAATAGGAGATAAATCAGTGTTTGTGACCAGTCTAGAAACTGATTTTTGGATTCTGTGCCCCTTTCACTTGCTACTCTGACATCATCACTGTGGAAACAGAAGGGGATATACAGATCCTGGAAGGGAGGCTTCATAGAATAATACTGGCAAATGAAGAAATAGAAGGAAGAACCTAGAGAACATCAGCAAGGTTAAATGATGTGCATAGATCTTATTTAATGATTGGTTTTAATTTGGTATCCATATGTCCTGTGAGTTTTTGCTTTTGTTTTTCATATTTCACACACACAGCCCCTCCACACAGAGGGAGAGAGAACCACACACTCAGAGGAGTAGAAGGAACAACGTGGAGATCAGCAGCAAGGTGAAAAGAGGTAGGTAAACAGAATTTCATAACTGGACTCGATCTTGTGTCCTTGTGGCTTGTCTCCTTATATATCATCTATTCCTGTCTGACAAATGAATTAAACCTTGTGTCCCAAGTGGAGGCAGAAAGCCTTGAATTCCAAAAACTAGAGAGAAGCATCCAAAGATTAGTAGTAGGGTGATATGAGGTAGACAAATCTCATTAGATTTATGTTCTATATCTTTCAAATAGGCAGTTTGGTACCTTAAATAAAAACCAGAGTTACCTAAAGAGCTACACCAAAGAAGGTAAAGAACCGTGGATCTTCTGTCAAGCAACTCCGAAAGACAAGGAGATTTTTTTCTGTGACTTGACGAGACTGTGTTTGCATTTTTGTTTGGTTGTTTGTTACTTCTGCCAATAGCATATACTTCAACATATTTAAAAAGCTCAAGTTATTCTCTGATCTCAAGGAACAAGTAATTGGCTATGGGGACATACTTTCATCCGTTAGATCATCTGGGGGAAGCATAAATACTTAAGGAAGGAAAAATGAGAAAAAGGATATTGATAGGCATAGGAAAATTCTCACCTATATCAGCAGTTTAGTGGATAAAATAATTGATACAGAAAAGTAAGAGGAAAAAGACCCCTCTGCTTGCAAACGTGTAAAATAATCGTGAAATTCATTTAGGGGGGAATGGAACTGTACTCTCCATGGAAGAAGCCATTTCTTATGCTCCAAGGAATACAGATGTGGCCACACAAGTGCCTTTAGGGAGGATTAGTAAGAGAGAAAAGGGATGAAGAATGGTTGGGGACTCCCTGCTGAGGAGGCCCAAGTTTAAGGGCCCTCTTTCTTAAATTGACATAAGCAACAGAGAGGGGTCTGCTATTTTTCTAGAGCATATATTCAGGATATGACAGAGAACCTTGCAAGTATTTGCAATCCTGATGAGTATTACCTACTTCTGGTACCTTCCTCCCCTTTTCAGACCCATTTTGTGTATTGTCTCCCCGCAATTGGAATGTAGTTTTTTTAAGGGACTGTCTTTGTCTTAATTTGTATCTGTATCCCCAGGACTTAGCATAGTGCCTGGAACATAGTAGGTGCTTAAAAAATGTTTATTGACTCACTGGTGATTTAATTGAGATAAATGAAACCATCAAAAGGAAGGATAACTAAGGATTACGAAATTTTTCACAATCCTGAAGGCCTTGGGAGAGCAAGTGATATATATATATATTTTTTTTTTGCTTTTTTTTGGAGGGCAATTGACTTGCCCAAAGTCACACAGCTAGTAAGTGTGTCAAGTATGTGAGGATGAATTTGAAATCAGGTCCTCCTGACTCCAGGGCCAGTGCTCTATTCACTGCACCACTTAGCCACCCTAACAAGTGATATTTTTTAAAAAAAATCACCACTGCTTTTTAAATATAGGAGAGTCAATATAGGGAAAGATAGGAAATTGAACCACAATGCTGATAAGCCCAATATCTTGGAGAGTAACAGTTACAGCACAGGAGAAATAGCAGGAGAGGTCCAGCAATTCGTGGGAGGTAATATCCAAGAGGAGAGCCACATCAAACACATGGCTTCAGATGTTTTTTTCTAAAAATGCCAAATTATGGGTAAAAATAGTGAATTAGAGATTCTAATGCAAGGAGGCAAATTTGACCTCATTAGGTAGTCAATTCCATTTAACTCAACAAACATTTATTAAATACTATGTGCAAGACACTGAGATTATACAAAGGAAATTAAAAAAAAAGTCTCTGCTAGTCAACAAACTTCTATTCTCCTAATAGAATACAACACATACATAATATATAACACAGTTTCAGAAAAAAAGAGCTTTAGAGTGTGTAGATAAGAAAATTTAATTCAATTAAACAAGTATATTCATCCTAGTCATTCATTCAATAAGCATTTGCTAAGTACTTAATATGTGCCAGGGGAGTGTGTGTGGTGTTCAGGGAGGATTAGCACCTCTGGAGTGAGGGCTTGCCAAGTCATTTTCAAGGCTGCCTGTCTGCTTTTGGTGTTCACCTTTCACCCAACTCTCACCCATGGTTCCAAGAAGCAGTAGAATGTGCATTGGCCACACCTCAGTAAAAGCCATAGTAGTAGATGGGCTAGACCAGATTGATGGTAACTGACAGCCCTCAAGCCAGTCAGTGAGTTAGGGGAATTTCTACCCAAACATGTGAAGACTTCCCCTAGCAGAATCCAAGATGCGAACAATTTGTTCCAATGCCCATGACAGTGGCTAAATAGTTTAGACTATGGTTAGACACTGAAAATGCTAAGGGCATTCACTGAATCCTGGGCCATCACCAGTTGTTTTGATTTTTGTCTTGCCACTGGACTTCCATGACTATGGAAGAGAGAGTGAGACTGATCACTTTGTGCAATTCTGCCTCACTTAAATCCAATTCACTAGCAAGTCAAAACATCATCCCATGATATCATTGGACCTCTTTGAAATGAGGGCAAAAAACAATATATGCCAGGAACTATGCTGGCATAGGGACATAAATACAAAAAAATTGTATAGTAGGCCTATAGTAGTTGGCCTCAAGGAACTTACGTTTCAAATAAGGAAATGTAAGATATTTACTCCAAAAGTGTCATAGGTGAGGGGCCACTAACAATTCTGGGAAATAGAGAGGGAGAACATTCAGAGCATGAGGGTCAGCCTAGGAAAAGGCATGAAGATGGGAGACAGAATGTAGTCTATGAAAGCAGACTAACATTGAAATGTCTACTATGTGCCATACACTGTACTAAACTCTGGGAATTAAAAAAAAAAAAACCAAAACAGCCTTGTCCTCAAGTAGTTCACAGTGTAATGGGGCAGAGAAAATTGTAGACAATAGTTACAGGATTTTGATTGTATAGTAGATATGAATTACCTGAACCTCAAATGAAGAGAGGTTATTGAGTGATGAAGGAAGGGAGAGAATCTGGATGCAATGATAGGGAGCAAGGAGTATGCCAGTTTCCCCGTCTTTACCAGTTAGCTAGGGAGAATGATCAAAGATCCAGCCAGTATGGGAAAGGGTGACCAGGGAGGTTGTATCATCTGGGGGAAGCCAAGGTTCAGTTATTGTTAGTAAATGGAAGGAAGGAGAAAGGAAAAGATTTAAGATGAAGGAAAGATTTTGTTGCTCATGGAACAGGCATTCCAGAGGGCACAGTAACTGGATGGTGTTAGGTTAAAACTTTGGGATGGGAGGGTGATAGGGGTTGGGGAATGATGAGTAGCAGACAAGTGGCATCAAGGTCTTCTTGATCTTGATCACCACGATTCTTTTCTAGTTGTACTTAATTACCTAATTTAAAAGGCTCAATATAATGAAAGCACCATGACCTATTAACCTAACATCATTAGCAAATCTGCCTTTTGCCATAAAATTATTAGCCCGTTCCCAGTGATTCCTAAGTTATGTGTAGTCAAATCCCTGTTTTCACTTTTGTGTTTTGATCTCCATTGCCTTCATTGCACATACTCAAAAGGATCTGTGATTTTATCAATCTGAGAGTTCCCATCAATGATATAGAATTAAACCCATCCATGCCTGCTTGTCTTGTGTGACTTGTTCACATTCTGCCAAAAATTCACCATCAATTATGGCATAGAGGGGTTGCAATCTGTATTATTGGAGAGAAGGTTTACCCCTTGATGAAATCATGAATGCTTCATATACTGAAGAAGTATAATGATATATGTTCATTATTCACATGATGACTAATTTCTTAGTATTTAGTTCTTGCAAGACTAATAGGTTGCCTGGAATGTCTTACTGTTTATCATTAAGGCATCTTAATGAAGACTATTTATCAATTTGAAAATTATAAGATTGATGAAAAGCATTAGGGATGAAACTGCAAGATAAATGGTTTTATCTCACATATTACAGAGATAAATCATGGATGGTTATTCTTGAGTCTAGATATTCCAATAAATCATCAAGGAAATTATTTTGTTCTGTTTACTGTTAGCAAAAATTTTGGTATTTGAAAATTACCATTTAAGCATTTGGAGCTTTATTAAGGATTCCAGGAATCTAATCCAATAAACATTTACTGTGAAAGCTTCCAGCATGTTGGGTAGAAGCCCCTGTGGTGGCCAATCTTCTGGTGATGAGCTTCCCTGTGCTGGGACTGTCCTCAGATGACAGACCTGAACAATCCATTGCCAGGCCCTGCAGAACTTTTCCAGCTTGATGGAACTTGCCAGAGATTGTGCTCTGCCAGATTATCCTTTGAGAATGCAGGGTTACCTCCAAAATAGCCTGAGGCTTGAGAATAAAACTTGAATGAAGTACAGAAGCTGCTTTGTGGCACGTATGGTGCATAGAGGGCCTACTTTGTAGCCAGGAAGAATTGAGTTCTAGACCTGTCTCTGAGATATTGGCTGTAGGAATATAGGCAAGTTACAACCTCCCAGAAGTCCAGCTAACTCTTTAAAACTAGAAATCACAGGAAAGGAGATCATCTGTATTTTTGGAGGGACTTTCTGCATCAGGAATTCCTCACGTTGATGATATCCCAGATTTGCATTTTCCCTACCCCAAGTTAGTATGGTCCAATGTTAGATTGTTAAGGGTGAACCTGGGCCCGTGTTTGTGAAATGGTAGCTAGGATTGGTCACAGCATCATAGATTTAGAGCTGGAAAGGACCACAGAGGCTAGTGATCTAGTCCAACTCCTTCATTTTACAAATGATGCAACTGAGGCCCAAATGATGATGTAAGGAGGGAAAGTGAATCACCTGTGGTCACATGAGGGATCAAGACAGCAAGTGACAGAGAAGGGCTACACGCAGGTCCTCTGCTGGCCAGTCCAATGCTCCTCCTGCTGTACCTCCCTGGTTTCCAGTCTGTGCCAATGATACCAAATTTTCTCAGATATTACACCATGAGGGAAAGGAGGAAGGAAATAAGTATTTTTATGTACTTGTATATACTATACGCCTGGTACTGTGTTAAATGCTTTAAAATCCATATAACAACCCTGAGAAGTAGGTACTGTTATCATTCCCATTTTACAGTGGAGGAAACTAAGGCAAACAGAGGTTAAGTGACTTACCCAGAGTCACAAAGCTAGTAAGTATCAAAGGCTGAGTCAACCTCTCAAGGACAAGAGAGGGGAGATGTAGTCAGCAGATTGTCATAAAAAGATCTAGGGATTTTAGGGGCCTGCAAGTTCAACATGGACAGCTAGGTGGATAAACTGCCAGGCCTGGAGTCAGGAAGACTCTTTTTCCTGAATTCAATTCCAGCCTCAAACACTTACCAGCTGTATGACCCTGGACAAGCCACTTCACCCTATTTACCTCAGTTTCTCATCTGTAAAATGAGCTGGAGAAGGAAATGGCAAATCATTTCAGTAATTTTGCCAAGAAAACCCCAAATGGGATTATGGAGAGTTGGACATGACTGAAAACAAGCAAACAAGCTACTGGTGAGTAGCCTTTAGTCCATGTCATGTGAAGACTTGCTGAATGAGTGAATGAATAACTAAAAAAAAAACCCCAAACCTTTAGTAAGCCTTTAATATATGCTAAGTACTGGAGATACAAAATGGTTAAAGGAACTGGGGATGTTTCACTTGAAGAAAAAGACTTGGGGTGGGGAGAGGAGATGACAACTAAGAATAACTGTTTTCAAGTATATGAAGGGCTATTGTTTGGAGGGGAATTAAACTTGTTTTCTTCCATTCCAGTAGGCAAAACCAGGAAAATGGGTAGAAATTGCAAAGAGACAAATTTAGGTTTGATATCAGGAAAACTTCCCCCAGACTGGAGCTATCCAAAAGCAAAAGGGACTGTTATAGGAGGTAGTGGGTTCCCCTTTCTTGTAGATCTTCACAAGAAGAGATTGAATTATCATGTGTTGGGTATGATATATTATATATTCCTTGGGGGGAAAACATTGGACTAGACAGCTACTGAAGTAATTTTCAATTCTAAAAAAGCCATCATCCTGTGATGTTATGATTCTGGGAAACAACTTGGAGCTCCCATCTTCCTTAACCTTGTAGACATCTCAGAGTGGATGTTCTATGGACATCTCAAATTCAACATTTCCAAAACAGAATTCTTTATCTTTCCTCTTTTAAAATTTCCTATTACCGTTGAGGATGCCACCCTTCTCCCAGTGATCTAGGAATCATCCACAACATCTCACTCTACGCATGCAGTCTGTCATCATCTTATCATTTCTACCTTCACAATATCCCTTGTGTACATCTCTTTCTCTTTACTTATCCAGCCATCATTCTGGTACAGGCCCTCATCACCTCATCCCTGAATGGTCTCTCTGTCTTAAGTGTCTCCCTAATCCTAGCCAACTTCTTCTCAGTGATCTACTTAAAGCACAGATCTGACCATGTCATCCTCCTGCTTAATAAAATGCAAAGGCTCCCTATTACATCCAGGATCAAATAGAAAATGTTCTGTTTGACACTGAAAGTCCATCACAAAGTCCATCCTACTTTTCCTGTGCTCTTTACTCCTGTCCACATACTCTATGGTCCAGCAACACTGGACTTGCTATTCTTTTTCCCCTCAAACATTTATTAAGTACCTACGATGTGCCAGACACTGAGCAAAGCACTTTACAAACATCTCATTTGATCCTCACAACAATCCTGTGAGGTAGGTGCTATTATTGTGTCCACTTTGTAGTTGAATAAATTGATACAGAGATTAAATAACTTGCCGGTATCAAACATCTAGTAAGTGTCTGAGGCTGGGATGGAACTCAGGACCTTCCGTACTCTAGGCTCAGTGTTCTACCCATGGTTACAAGAGTGTGCTACATGGCACTCCCATGTCCTGACTCTGTATTTTTACTGATCATCTTCCTTACTTCTACCCCTGACTTCCCTGCTTTTCTCTAAGACTCAGTGCAAATATCACCTTTTTTCTGGGCCTCCTTTCTTCTCACAAATACTAGTCTCTTCCCTCTGAGATTACCTTTCATTTATATTGTATATAGGACAGCTAGGTGGTGCAGTAGATAGAGTGCTGGGCCTGGAGTTTGGAAGATTCATCTTCAACTCAAATCTGGCCTCTGACACTTACTAGCTATGTGATCCTGGGCAAGTCACTTAACCTGTTAACTTCAGTTTCCTCATCTGGAAAATGTGCTGAAGAAAGAAATGGCAAGCCACTCCAGTATCTTTGACAAGAAAATCCCAAATGGGGTCACGAAGGGTTGGACATGATTCAAAATGACTGAACAACAACAAATATTGTATATATATATTTAATTTACATAATTGTTTACATATTGTCTTCTCCCCTTAGAATTTGAGCTCCTCGAGGGCAGAAATCCCCCCCCCCCACTTCCTTTGTATCCTCAGCACTTAGCATACTGCTTGGCATACAGTAGGTGCTTAATAAATGTTTGTTGGCTGATTGAAGGGAACCTTTAAAGCTAAGTTTCATCTATGGGGAAAAATAGGCAATTTATCAAATACAATAATCTCATATATAACTCTACACCCTCCAGCAAATCACAAAAACTTGAAAAAAATGTGGTTATCTATAAAAACTATCCACAATAACCTATCAACTCCATTCTTGTATCTGGATCAAGGATATCCTTAGTACATGTATAAGCCATTTTAATGAAGGTTTTATAGAGATGAGAAATAGCTGCTAATGTCAGTCACCTTTCTGGGGGTAGGGGAGGTAGTAACAATGCCACTCATAATATTTTCCATTCTTTTGGAATCTTCCCTCTTTTGAGACGGCATAAAAATGGTTGTGCCTTTAGAACTGTATCCCTTTGATCCAACACAGATTTATTCTGTATATATTTGGTTGGACTCAGCTAATCTTTTTGCTTTCATCTTCTTAAGTGCTATTTCTCAAATAGTATATTGGGTATTGAGGTGTTAGGGTCCAAATGTTTAAAAAAAATGTTCTACCGTTATTGATGATGACAACAGGTTGCTATAGAAATGCCAGAAAATCTGTTTCCTTTCCAGTTTATTTGTGGTCCTCTGGCCCACTTAATTTTTAAATGTTCTCAATATAATCTAGATTAGTTGGTTTTCATGCCATCCTTTATTTCCCTCTTATTCCACTGTTTTTTTGAGGTGATATTGCTCATTATCTTGTACCATCCTTCCTTATAATGTTTTGAAAATGAGTTTTATTTAAAAGAAATTTTGCCCTTAGTGACAACATCTTTCTACTTGGAAAGGAGATAATGTTTTTGCCTATTTTAATGACTTTTGGTCTTTTATTTACTTGCTTATTTATTGATTTTACCTTTTTTAAAATGTGGTGACTGTTACGAGTTAAACTTCTGTTAAGAGTGGTGATAATCAGAATTGATATTTCTAGTTTTATCCATTCCAATTTTTCTTTGTCAACAGTTCATTTAAACAGGTCAGTCTGAAACTTTTGTAATTGAATGCAGCATTTTCTTACTGTGTTTTGTTTTCTTCTAATTTGTTGTTCACTTTTCTTCCAACTAGTCAATCATCTGGTTACAAATGACTAACTTTGAAACATCTTCTATATTAGTTGGAGACTAATGGTTTCCTGCCTTTCATAATGTGATAAATTTAATTTTTGTTATTTTGTTCAAGCTTATCATATCTATTTTTTTTTTTAAGCAATTGGGGTTAAGTAACTTGCTCAAGGTTACACGGCTAGTCATTATTTATGTGTGGGTGCTCATTTTCTGAGGCCGGATTTGATCTCTGGTCATCCCAACTCCGAGGCCAGTGCTCTTACTCACTGCGCCGCCTAGCCGCCCCTTTTTAGGGCAATTGGGGTTAAGTAACTTGCCCAAGGTCACATGGCTAGGTTTTTGTTTGTGTGGGTTAAGTGTCTGAGGTCAGATCCGAACTCAGGTCCTTCTGACTCCAGGGCCGACGCTCTACTCACTGTGCCACCTAGCCACCCCATCATATCTATTTTTTAACGAATTACTGCCAACCAACAGAATTATAATTCCTTTTGCCACATGCAATTATATTTTCACTTTAAACTTCTGGTGGCATGCTGTTTTTCTTGTATAACCTCATGATAACAAACCTAGACATATATTAGAAATAACCAGGAATTTGATTTTATTTGATTGATGCAGACTTGCCAGACAGGCTAAACCGACAGGCCTCAAACCTTTAGTTGAATTAGGGGGATGTCTACCCTAAGTATGATAAGACTTCTTTCAGAGGAATGGGAGAGAAGAACAATTTGTTCCAATGGTCATGAAATTGTGCTTAGGGGATGGTAAGACATTGAAGATGCCGAGATCATCCCTTGTATCCCAGTTCATCACCAGTCATCTTGACTTTTGTTTTGACACTGGACTTCAATGACTCTGGAAGAGAAAGTAAGGTTGATGACTTTGTTCAACTCTGTCTCACTTAAATCCAATTCAGGCACAAATCAGGACATCACCCCATGATGTACTCTTCAAAACAAAGGATGAATAATGTGGGTCACTGCAAACTTACTATAAAAAAAGAGAAAATCCAGATTCTTCTAGGCATCAGATAGAGCACAGAAAAATTTATTGTGTGTTTTGAGTGGAACAAGCCTCACCCAAAGCTGGTGAGAGAATGAGAACAGGTGGCAGGATTTGAGGGAAGGACAATAGCATTGGGTCTTTCACAATGCTAGCTAGTAGAGAATATTAGGCATTACCAGTGAGAATATTATTCTACTATTAATAGAAATTAATTTTTATCTATGAAAGAAATAAGGTAATTGTAACAGCAAGCACCCTAGCACACCCAGGATGGCCTGCTAGCACAGGCTCTTTTGATCTGCTTTATAAAGGAAAGACAGCTTTAAAGGGGTTAACAATCCTACTTTAATTACAGAGAAAGAAGTGAATATATAAAATACAAGCAGAGAAAGTGGCACAAAGACCAACAAACAGGGCTCCAGCTGTGTGAGCATAGCAATATTGCTATACACTTTACATACATCACTGGATCAAGGGAGCACAGACATGTAAGCAGTTAGGGTGCTCTGAGCATATGGCTACTCAGAGTCTCCACCAGGAAATCAAAATATCCTTCTCATGAACGAACCCCTAAAGCAAAACGCCAACCTTCCAGAATATATAATGAAGACTTGACCCCTGATTGGCTCAGAGCCAGTAGGCACAAAACCTACATGACTCAGCACAGCTATGAATTATCAGGGTTCAAAGGAGATCAATCCTTCAGATGTTCATAATTTAGCCTTGTAATGCCAAACAAAGGCAATTTCCAAGGTTCAAAATGCCAGCATTGCAGCCCTCAATTTTATTCAGTGAGAAATTAAGAACAGAGAAAATCAAAATACAGCATAATTCAAAATACAGCATTCACAAAGTGTAATTCAATAATTTGTAAGTACTACTCCACCCTTGGGCAATACATTCATTTAGTCAATCACAAAGCCCCTCTTCTCAAATGGAGATTAGTTTCTAATTATAAACAAAGTATATTCATTTGGTCAGTCACAGAGCACACACACACACAAAAAGTCAAAAGTTCTCACACCTGGATTACAACTGAATTACAATTATCATCAGTTAATGCCAAGCACCTTCTCAAAAGGGGCAGTAGAGAGCACAAAGGCTGTCTACCCCTGAGTTACAAGGTTAAGATATCATCACAGCATCTAATACCCAAAGAAAGGTCTTCTTTTTTTTTTTTTTTTTTGCTTTTTGGAGGGCAATTGGGGTTAAGTAACTTGTCCAAGGTTACACGGCTAGGTTTTTGTTTGTGTGTGTTAAGTGTCTGAGGCCGGATCCAAACTCAGGTCCTTCTGACTCCAGCCTCTACTCTCTGATTCTACTCACTGCGCCACCTAGCTGCTCCTGAAAGGTCTTTTCTTCATCTTGACCCAAGGCAAGTTCTCAGCAATCTCTGTTCTTGGGAGACAAAGCTTAACAAGTCCACAAGATACATTGCCAGTGTCCTCATTAATTCATTCTCTGCCTGCAGAACAGTCCTAGGACCCCTGAACACATCAGCAAGACCCTCTTCCAGGATTTCTGTAAATATACAACAGGAAAATCATTCTTCAGGGCATCTGAACCAACAGTAAAGTTTCAGGACCTCTGCAACAGCAGCACTGTCCTTCACCAGTGGATGAATCTGGCAAAACAACATCAAAACAGACAAAGTACCAGCATCACAGCCATGTCTTCTTAGTCCTTGGCAGCTCTGGGTGGCAGCTTTCAAAAGACCTGGGCAGCTCAAACTGGCCCTCAGCAATCCTCTTTCTCTCTCTCTCTGCCTCCATGATGCTGCTTCCAAAAATTCTTCTGCCTCTCTTCCTCTGCTTGTGCCCCTCTAAATTCATGGCACCAGCTCCTTCTAGTTCAGCCCTTTCTTTTCATGTCAACAAGTCCATCCCACAAGTGGGATTCACAAACTCTGGGTTTTAATACTCAAACTGAAAATCAAGCCAATACAGGGGGATCTTTAAATTCCATTACTATTACAAGCCTGAACCTGGGAAACTGAACTCCAAAAAGAAAACAAAAATTCCACCCTATTTGTGCTTACAAGAACAAAGAACCAACTAGAAACTGATATAATGAGCAAGTTCTTTGTAGAGAAATAAATCAAGTCAAAAGCCTTCAGGAGAGGTAAAAAAAATAAAATCTATTAAGCTTCCAGAAATGTCAGTAAAGCAATTTATAGATCCTTAGGAATGATTCAGAAGAGCAATTAAAGAGTTAAACAAAGACATGAGTGAAACAAGGATAGATGACATTAGAGCTCATAGGAAAAAAAGTGAATAAATCCAGAGAAAAGAGAATTTAAAACAAATGATGGTAACACTCTAGGACAATAGATTCTCTGACAAATAAAATGATAAAGTCAGAATAAAAAAATGCAGGGCAGAAGGTAAATTAATTGAATAAGTCGATTAGCATTTATTAAAGACTCAAAAGATAAATCAGATTATAAAAGTATATGAGAACTCTACAAAGCAAAAATATTGAACTTAAAGATAATGATGAAAAGGGAGAATGTAAAGAAAACACAATAAAAAAAACTTCAAAGAAATCATATAGTAAAGTCACATAGAAGTATCAGAAGCAAATAGAAAGGTAGAGATAGAATGAATTAATGGAATATAGCTAGAATTAAACACCAATTTTAACTCAACAAGAAACATTTTAGTCAAATTTCAGAATTATTGCATTAACACATTAACACACATTGCAAGTAGTTAAGGAAAAAAAATGTCAGTTTCATTTCAAGGGAAAACAGTCAAAGTACTATAGCATGACAAGTTTGCAAAGAAATTAGTGGAAAAAATGGTATGTGATAAACCAAAACACAAAAGATATCAGTTTGTACCTTGTACCTCAAAATAATAAATCCTGAAGAACTAATCCTACTCACTAATAAAAACACTGGAAATTCAGCAAAAGGGAGGACTTGACTCATTTCCCAAAAAGAATCTGGGGTGGGGAAAGGAAAGAAAGAGGAATAAAATTTGAAACTCAAGGGATTGTGGAACTGAATGCTGTAAACTATAAGTAAATAAATAAATTAATAAAAAATAAATATTAAAAAAAAAAGAACCCAGAGGTTATCAAGGTATTCAACATGAAAATTCATCAAAAGAAAGTGAATAGATTCAGATAACAATGAAAAACCAATGATGCAGGCTCTTGTTTTATCTTCTCTTTAAAAAAATATAAATATGAGAAATATTTAGGAAAGAATATACAAGGAGCAAGAGATCTAAGAGGCAAAACATTAAGGCAAAGGAAAGGAGGACGGATTGAATTAATATTTCAGTACAAATTTGTACATATTTCCTTATTAATAAATCAATATTTTGTGATCAAATTGCAAAAAGATATCTATGGTACCATATTACTTATAGGAAATTTCAATATGCCTCTATAAGATCTAGACAAATCCAAAACATAAATAAAAAACATAAAGCTAAGCAAATTAAAAAATATTAGCTATGAAGGACCTATGAAGCAATTTCAGTGGAAATATTAAAGAACATACATTTGTTGACATCACAAAAACCAAAACCAAAAAGTAATTAAAGAATTTTCTCAAAAGAATCAAACTGATGTTAACCACCAGGGCAAATTGTTACATTCTAGTAAATCTCTAGTTTTCCCAAAAGAACCTATACAGTACTTGCAGGGGATAAGGAATTTACAAACAATGTAAAAAATCAGAAATAAAAAATACATCCTTGACATAATATACATTATAATCAACATAGGAAACGTGAACAAAAGATACAGACCTAAATTGATACCACCTAATAATATTCTGAATAATGAATAGGTCAAATAACAAATAATTATGTTAGACACAATGTACCAAAATATATAAATAGAGCTAAAATAATAATAAGAAGAAAATTGATTTTTTCTGAAAACTTAGACCATTCAAAAATAGAGAAAAAGAGGATGAGGGAATGAACACAACTAAAAAAAACCAAAACAAAACTAGAAAATAAAGAAATTAACACATTTACAAGCAAGAAAGAAGAAAATTTGAGGAAAAATAAATGAACTTTAAAAGGTAATAGCATAAATAAAGACTGTTTTTAAGAGATCAACAAAACTGATAAACCATTCATTATCTAACATAATTTAAAAAGAGAGAAGAAAATAAAATTTTAAAATAGGGTTCTCACAATAGACAAAACTAAATAACATTATGAAAACTACCTAATTATATGCTACCAAATAATTTAGAGAGGAATATGAATATCTGCAAAAATATAAAATATTTGGCACTGTTGCTATCATTGTGACTAAAGAGGGAAGCAAAATAGAGGTGACTTTGAAAATTTACAGGGGTGATAGGCACATGTAGAAAGAGTTGGTGAGAAACAGAATCCCATCATACAACTTCAGTTTTTCTGTCACTTCACAGGGAAGCTGTACAGAGATTTCATGAAGCATAATGAGATTCAGTACAGGGCAAAGGAAATTCAGAAATTCTTTATTATAGGTAAAAAGTAGGTCATAGTGTTAGCTGGGGATATGTTATATGAGAAATAATGCACAATGTCCATATTGTATATATACTAGAGATGCAAGCATGCTTTGACAAAAGGAAAACAATTAACATAATCATTTGTAACCCAAGGTCCCCAAAAGTTCTGACTGCACAGGAAATAGGTCCCAGGGAACTAATTCAAAAGGGTCATCTTCTTTATTTGACTCATTATCACTACTCAGAATTTGTTCTGAGAAAATAAAATATGCTCATACCTGATTTTGTGTTTGTGATTGCCAGTGAAAAAGGGAGCATCTGCTGGAGTGGTTGTAGTTATAGCAGCAAGTGCAACATCTGGTTCACAACAAGGAAGAAAAGCATGGATATCAGAGAGAGGTCCCCAGAAAAGAAGACCACTCTTAGATCTTCCCTGCAGAAGTGAGGAGGAGAAATGTAAAATGATCAATGGCAATTTGTTAGTAATGGATAATTAAAGTGGAAAGGTAGTTGAGGACAAATTATAAAGGGCTCTAAAGGCTGATCAGAGAAGTTTATCTTTGATCTTAGAGGTAATAGGGAGCTCCTGGTGTTTATTAAGGAGTGATAATATCAGACCTGCACTTTAGAAAGATGACTTTTGCAGTTATTTGGAGGGTGGATTAGAGTGCACAGGGAGATCAATGATGAGGGTTTGCTCTAAGGTGGTGGCTGTATGAGTAGAAAGAAGGAGAAAGATGTGAGAGATATTTTGGAGGCAGAAATAAGATTTGACAACTAATTGGATAAGTGGGGTAAGTGACAGTAAGGAGATAAGATAAAATCAAGATTGCAAACCTGGGTGACTAGAAAGATAGTTGTGCCCCTAAGAAAAATAAGAAAGTTTTGAATGGGCTGGGGTCAGAGGGGGGTGGGATAGTGTTTAAGGAGAAAGAGAATGAATTTAGCTTCAGACATGTGGAATTTGAGGTAGTATGTGACATTTATTTTGGAGATAAGAGAAACTTCAGAAAAGACCAGGACTGGATAATAGACATACATGTCATTTGTATAAAGATGATAAACTCATAGAAAAGGCTAAAGCAAACAACTTAGAGACTATAGAGGCAGAATAAAAGAGGGTTCAGTATAGAATCTTGGAAATTTACCCGCAATTAAGGGGTATGATATGGTAAATGAATTGGGAAAGGAAACTGAGAAGAAGCAATTAGTCAAGGCAGGAAGAAAAAGAAGTGAGAGAGCAGTAATGAAAACCTATAGAAGAGTGAGTATCCAACAGGACAGGGAGGACTATAGTACCAAATACTGCATGGAGGTCAAGGATAAAGATCTTCCTGATCTCTAACTATGTTTATTATAAAACAGAAATCATCAAAACTGTTTGGTACTGGTTTAAAAAATAGAAGAGTAAACCAATGGAACAGATTTGATTAAGGAAGAATCAGAAATAGTTAAACACAATTACCCAGTGTTTGATAAAACCAAGAGCATAAACTATTTGGGGAAGAACTCACCATTTGACTAGAACTGCTGGGAGGACTGGAAGGCAGTGTGGCAAAAGTTGTGCCTAGATGAACATCTTATATCATATGTTATAATAAGCTCAAAATGGTACACAACCTGAATATTTAAGGTCATCCCATAATAAAAAAAGAAAAGAACCTTTCACAGCTATGGCCATTAGAAAAAGATTCTTAATCAAAGAAGGGATAGAGGTGATTATAAATGATAAAATCAATAATTTTGATTATATAATTTTTTTTCTTTTTTTGCTTTTTGGAGGGCAATTGGGTTAAGTAACTTGCCCAAGGTCACAAGGCTAGGTTTTTCTTTGTGTGGGTTAAGTGTCTGAGGCTGGATCCGAACTCAGGTCCTTCTGACTCCAGGGCCAGAGCTCTACTCACTGCGCCACCTACCCACCCGATTATATAAAATTGATTAAAAACCAATACAACTATGGAAAAAAAGGAAGATGTCAAATAGGAAAAGAAAACTTTCCGAATTTTTTAAATTCCAAACTCAAATGTGAAGATCTTTCAAATAGGGGAAAAATTTTTCCATGATAAAGACCTAATATTCAAGATGTATAGGGAGGCTGGAATATATGAGGCTGGAACCATTCCCCATTGGATAAGTGGTTGAATAAAATGAACAAAGAGTTCTCAAAATACTTATAATTAACAACCATATAAAACACTGCTCTTAAGTGGTGTCAAACTCAAATAGAAATGGAACCAAGGAACCTTACGTAAGAATCTCTGCTACTGCAATTGACTTAGAAGACCACATGTTAGTATTATTTGTTATTCTATTGTATTATTATTATTATTTTTTAAGAATTTCCCAATTTCATTTTAAGCTGGTTTGGGCTACACTCTGGAGCATTGCAGCCACAATGCCGTCTATATATGTGATACCTCTGCTTTAAATTACTAATTAAAAAAAGAAATACAAATCTAAATAACTCTGAGTTTTTACCTCATACCTAGCAAATTGAAAAAGACAAAATATGGAAATAGCCAATGCTGGAGGCTCTGTGTATAGTGTGATGTTCGAAGGGCACACTAATACTATGTTGATGGAGAAACAGTTCAACTTTTCTCAAAAACAATTTTAAATGTGTGACTAAAATGTTCAACCCTTTGACTCAAAGGTCCTATTTCTGGGGATATGCTCCAACAAAGTCAAAGAAAAAAGCATTCCACAATCATCAAAACTTTCAAAATACCATTTTTTGGTGATAGCGAAGAAGTGGAAACATTTCCCCATTTAAATAGGGAATGGCTAAACAAACTATGGTACATAAGTGTAGTAGAATATTACTATGCCACAGGAAACAGCAATTAAAAAGTATTCAGAGAAGTGTGGGAAGACTTAAATGTATTTAAACTGATGCAGAATGAAGTGAACAGAATTGTAGAAAAGGTATATACACTGACTGCAACAATGTAAATGAAAAGAACAACAAACCTGAAACTGGACATTATATAATTACAATGACAAAGAAACTTGACCCTTGAGAAGATGTGAGAAAGTGTACTTTCCTCCCCTTAAAGAACTGGGGAAAGTATGGATGTGGCACATTGCATACATAAACTATACGATTTTGTTGATGTATTGTTGAATTTTTGCTGAATTGCTATTTTTTTTTTTGCTTGAAAAGAGGGTTTAATCTTGGGGTGGGGTTGAATTGGACTGTTTTTTTTTTTAAATAGCTATGCTGTGAAAGTTAATGTTCTACAGAACTTATTTTAAAAGTCTGTATACTCCAGGCTCTCACACACAGAGATGGAAAAGAAAAGTCCTTCCAACTTCAGCAGTCACAAATTAAAGTTATGTTGGGAAATCAATTACAACTTTGTTCCTCTGTATCATCTGTCAGAAAAATAAAACCCAATCTGCCAGCAATTACACCTCTCTAGCATCTTCATCCTTTCCTATACTAGGTAAAATGTCAATGACACTATGATCTTTCAGTTCCCCCATAAGATGTATAATATCATAACCAACTGAAATCAGCAAGATCAACAAGGGAACATCAAGAGCAACTTTATAGTTATCTGTAAGTTGTGAAATGAGATTCTGGACTTTTGCTACCCATAGAACTCAGAGATGGGAATTCAGAAAACCGTAATCACTCAGGTCACCATGAGAAGTCAGTATCAGACGAAAGAACAGTCTCAGATCACCATGTAGGTGACAGAGCATATTTGTTGGTGAAGTGAGGGCATCAAATAATCATTGATATGACTTCTTCCTTGACCTGCTTGAGAGTATCAATCTTATGTCTCCTAAAAAACAGATGCTATTGATACGTGGTCAAAGGATATGAGCAGGCAGTTTTCAGATGAAGAAATTAAAGCTACCTGTAGTCATATGAAAAAAAAATGCTCTAACTCATTACTGATTAGAGAAATGCAAAATAAAACAATTCTGAGGTACGCCTGTCAACACTTCTTGTTGTCTTTCTGTTTTCAAGTCAGTACACACACTGTCCAAGACACTAGATTAGATCTGGATCAATCCTACCATGAAGAGGATCTTCATGGGGTCTTTCAGTACTCAGCATTAGAGCCCGGGGTTCCCTGAATGCTTTTACTCCTTATCTTTTCTACCTCACCCTGGCTCTAGGTCTATATGAATTTTTTGACCCAACTCAGGCTAGGTTCTCCTGGATGGAAGCACCTCTAATTGTCTTCCTGGGGCAGGGCAATGGGTGGGTTCCCTAGCTTCCCTGAATGGGAGAAGAAAGCAGGGAACAAGCATTTCTATAGCAGCTACTACATGTCTGGCACTGTGCTATGAATTTTATAATATCTCATTTGATCCTCACAACAGCTCTGGGAAGAGATGTGTTATTTTCCCCATTTTATAGTTGAGGAAATTGGCACAAAGAAGGGTTAAATGACTTGTCCATGTTTTCATAGCTAGTAAATGTTTGAGGCTGCGTTTGAACTCAGTTCTTTCTGACTCTGGGACCTAATTGCCTAAAAAAAGTGAGTAAAGGGTATCCTGTCATTATGCCCAGTTCTTTGCTTTCATATAGTGTGTTGCATTTTATATACATGTGGGTTGCCAGGTATAAACCCAAAAAATTCTATAGGGGGGAAAAGGCTTTGGGATTGGGAGAGAGAAGATCAATTTTAATTCAGAAAAATGTACCATAGAGAGCAAACAGAGATAGGGCAGCTTGATATAGTAGGCTAAGTTGGCAGAAAATCTGAGAGATTTTGTCCTTAAGGTGGCATATGACCAGTAGTGCAAGGGGAGGCCTCCCAGCCTCAACAGACCATCTTTATAAGTCCATGGCCAAAAACGTCTAGCAGGTAGACAACCTCTGGTTACGAACCTCCACAAACTCAGGATGGTCTTCAGACAGCTCCCATATAAGGAAGGAGCCTCCCCAACTGTGTAGAACCTGCTAGAGCTTGCAATTGGCTGGAGTAATACTTTCAAAACCTAGGATCACCCTCATTCCATGGGGAAACAATGGAGGAGGACATTAAGGGAGGGTTTAAACTCCAATCACCAATCAAATTTACTATAACAGCCAAAGAGACTTTTGATTATTTGAAAAGATCTATTGTTCTGATGTGATTTAAATTTTAAAATAATAGCATAATTATTATCAAGAGGAACATGATGCACACCGTGTTGACCTTGAGTCAGGAAGATCTTCAATTTCTGACATATACTAGTTGTGTGAGTTTGAGGAAGTAATAATCTCTTAGTGCTCCAGGCAACTTCTAGGCAAACAAATTCCCATCTGCATTGGTGAGGGAAGTTTCCATTCTGTGAATTTCCATCACTGATGATATCACAAGTGTATCCAAGTGGGGAAAATTAGTTTTTTTTAAGGGCTATTAAAGATATTGTTGACCACAAGTACTATCCTTTCTCATTAAAGAACACTTTCTTCCTCACCTACACCCTTCCTCCCCAAAAGAAAATTTAAAAAGCTATGCTTAGTATAGTAGCATAGTAACAAAGAATAACAGGGCAGAGTAACATCAGACATGAAGTAAACTTGCAATCTTGGTGTTTGGGTGTGTCTGGAAATTAATTGGATAGCAAGGATCTGGTTAGAGACCCCCTGACATAAGTGACTAAGACCAGAAAAGAAGCTAGTTTTAAAGAAGGAAGTAACTGGATGGGGCAGCTGAATGCATGTGGGTAACAAAAAGCAGAGGATTGCTAAGGTCAGCCTGAGGCTTGGAGGATAAATCCTATTGTGGCATTAACCACAGGAAAAAAGAATTATTATCAGTGGGAGCAGGCTTAGGGCTAGAGCTCCAGAACCCCAATGTAGCCTGATTTAAGGTTAAGTTGACAGCAGGAAAGACCTTAGAGTAGTAGAATAAGGCAATTATAAAACTGAGGCTGGATGGAAGAGGGATCAAATTGGCCATTGACAGATGATCGAAGAAACTATCAAGACACATGAATTCTTAATGGGAGCAAGTATAGATGGAGAATAACAGTGAACCAGGAAAGTGCCTTTAAAAAAGCTCATGATGACAGAGTGAAGAGGGTAGCCAAAACTTGCCTTGAGAAAACTCAGAAGAGACATTAGTCATCATGGCAAGGTGTTCATGTTATATATAACATAGCTATAATGCTAATAGAGAGCTTTGGGACAACAGATGGGAAGCTCTTGGCTTTGGTGATGGAACAAATCTTGCTTTCTTCCCCTCCCTCCATAACTTTTATTTTTTCCTTTATTTTTTAATTTCCCAATATTACTACTGTCCCTCCAACCCTGCCAAATCCTGAACTCTCCCTTTATCAAAGAAAAAGAATTAAATCAGCTGATACAACCACCTTCAATATTAGTCATCTGTTCCTATATTATGTTATGTTATGCTATGCTATACTATGTCTTGTGTTGTATTACATTATAACTATACTATATTATATCATATATCACATCATATTATATCATATTCTATTCTATTAAGTATATTCTCACCTTCTCCCCTTCCACACCCTAGACCATTTGCCCTATTGATGGGAGTTTTTAGTGTTACAGATAAGATGAAAAACACAATAGAAGCAGTTATGGAGGAATCAGAAACAGAACAGAGTGAATATGTTCAGTGAATGAACAGCTAATTCTTTTCTTGTTAGTACATTCCACTCAAAGAGGAAATTTTAATGAGGCTCTGGCCTCAGGGAGTTTATATTCTATTGGGAGAAGATAACATGTGAAAGGCAACTGAAAAGGGGATGGGGGAGATGGTAGAAAAGTCCAGGACCATGTAACCTGGAGAGGAATGAGACTTGGCCAGCCTGGGCAGGCTCTTTAAATGGAGACTTTAGGAAGAACCATCCAAAAAGAGGGAGGGGCAGCAAGGGTGGGGTCTGTGACAGGTACTTTCAAAGTGTGGATTCCAGGACTGAAGGGAGCTTCCAGAAAGAAGAGGTTCTGGGGCATATTAGAGAAAGTCCAGAGTGCAGTACATCCCGAAGAGGAGTAAAGTAAATTGCCAAAGGGCACAGCTAATGAGAGGCCAAACTGGATCTTGAAGCCAGCATTTTCTGACTATTAAGTCCAGGTCACTGTCCACTATACCACACTTTCCATAGCTGGAACTAATAAGAAAAGTTTTGCTAATGACACAAATTTACTTTTCTTATTAAATCACAGCAGAGTTCGCCTAGTCAGTGTGGAGTCCAATTTAATCATTACCTCATTTGTCTCATGCTAAGTCTTTGCTTCTACCTTTCAATGCCCTTGAAAAAGCAATCAATCTCTTAATTTGACAGTGTTTCCTATAGTGACTCCCCTCCATTCTTCCCCCAGAGCCATGGCAACTAAAAAACTGGAATTTATGAAAAATTTTCAAAAGAAATGGCAAAGTTCCTAACAGTCCTATCAAAATGCAAACCCCTAAACCATTGAATCAGGCTTTAAAATGAAGATAATGCCAGTGAATCTTTGGAAAGACTGGTCCTCTTTCTTTTCCCACCCTTAATCTTCTTAGATGATTTCTCAGCCCAAATTTTCAAATACTCAAATGGATCTATTTTCGTTGATTTGGGAATTTCCTCCAAAAATTCAGATTGCAACCCATCCATGCCCTGCTTCCTTTCCTATGTGATTTTTTTTGGTCTATATTCTTCCTAATAGTTCACCACACACAGTCTACCCGATGTGCTGAGTCTTTCTTGGCTTTCTCCTGACATTGTGAGGATGGTAGTGGAGTACTTTGGCTATTCACTTGTAGTCCTTTCCTCTTTCCATGTGACTAATACCCAAGGTCACATAGTAAGTGTCTGAAACCAAATTTGAACTCAGGAAGATGAGTCTTTCTGACTTCTGCACTTCCAGTGCACCACCAAGCTGCCCCTCCTAGACTCCACTGTCTTCATTTTTAGGTACCCTAACACTTCAAAGGAATGAGCAAGTCACTTAACTGTTTGCCTCAGTTTCCTCATCTGTGAAATGAGCCCAGAAAATGCCAAATGGGGTCATGCAAATTCAGACATGACTGAAATGACTGAACAACAACTAGGAGCAGAGTCTAGAAATGGCATTATAATGAGGGCCTTTTAATAGTCAGATAATAAGCTCAGTACACAGTGGACCTGCATTATACTGATTTCTATGCAATTGTATTCTAGTCATGTTCTAGTTAAGGTCCAGTACAGCTCTATAAAACTAATGCCTTCTCCCAGATGATGTGATTCATTTCATTGTCCTCAGAGAACACATTCAGCCTCATTGATATCACAAGCATGTTTTTTGCTGCCTTCCATGATCTTGCTGTCTGAACATCTATCTTGGAAGCCTTAGGATTTTGAATTTCACAGTGAACGGACAGATCTTCATAAGGCAGTAGTTTTTTCAAGCTAGGAATAGAAAATAAACCCTGTTTGCCATTTAAATGGAACATTTACTTTGTGTATTTCAGCTGAGATCTAGAGAAAGAGCATAAGCAATCAGACCCTTGATCTGACTCCAGAAACCTCTGTATTACTCTGTGATAAAGATTTCAGGATACACGAGAGCAGGGTGAGAGAGTTCTAGTTAATTTGTTATTTCTTTTACTTCACTGTCTATTTTTTCTCTCTCAAACTATTCAGCAATTTTCTTTTCTATTCTCACAGCAGTGCAAATAACATCTTTGAGCATAATGGTTGGCCACTTAACTTGGAGTTATTTTCCTTATAATAGAACATCCACTCTGAAGAACTACTCTTAGAAAATGGAAACATGCAATAGTAAGAATTCAATTCAATTCAATGAGAAATTTTGGAATTCTTACTTTGAATTAGCAATGCAATTTAGTGGAAAGAATATTGGACTTGGAATCAGAAGAGACTGAGGTTTGGAATCCTGGCTTTAGTAATCACTAGTTGTCAAGTCAGCTAAACTCTCTGAGTCTCTTTCCTCTTTGTTTACTCTTCACAGGCTTATCAAACCTGTAGACTTAAGTTACTTTAGAAAACACCTAGTCCAAACCCTTTATTTTAGGAGATGAGGAAACTGAAGTTTAGAAAAGTTAAATGAGTTGGCATGGTTATGCAGCTTTCAAGTATCAATGGCAGGATATGAATCCAGATAATCCTGGCTATAGTGGCCCATCACTCTAACCACCATACCATGCTGCCTTTACTGGGATTGGCAAAATAAATACAAGCATGGTCTCTGCCCTCAAGCAGCTTATGGTCTTTTTAGTGAGACAAGTCTAGTATGAAATAACTAGGAAACAGTAAAAGAGAGAATTAAATATAGTGGCTCTTTGTGCCATAGTTTGTGCCATGGAATGCCAAGAGGGGGGAGATCAGTCTGGACTGGAGCTTTCAGGGAAGTACTTCCTGCAGGACTGGCTCCCTGAAGGATGATTAGGATTTGAATAGATGCAGAAGAAGTAGAAAGGGAATTCTGGGTATTGATTTGAGTATAATCTCCAGCTGGAATTGTTTCAGTCTACGGTGGGTGGTGAAGCTGAGTGATACTTTAAAAAAGTATGGCAAATGGAACTAGGCTAGGAACTTGGATGTCCATGAAAAGAGACAAGGAAACTATCATTTGCTTTTGCTGGAGAAACTATGGCTAAGGAATGATGGCATAAAGGAGTGAATTTACTCTTCATCTCTGCCAAACATACCCAAAGAAGTGAAAGGTCATGATAGGATAGTAGAATTTGGAGTGGGAGAGGACCTTATGGATCACCTAGTCTGCTCCCTTTATTTTACAGAGGGGGAAACTGAGGCCTATTCATGTTAAGTGTCCAAGGACACTGAATTGGGAATTTCTCATTCTGGGTTTCATGAGAGCTTGGGTTAGCAATAGCTTCATTTTCTCAGTTTACACAGCCAATCAGCCACATTCTGCAGCAAAGTGGAAATAAGGGAAGTGTGCAAGCCTTGGAGTCACAGGAATTGCTAAATATTATTTGTTCTTGTGGAAAATGCATTTCTCTGAATATTATCTTGTTGGAATTCTCTTTATTGGAAGGAAATCTCTAAGATAGTGTATGCCTCTTTCAAGCTAGAATGAGGCTCATCCTACTAATGCTAGTAACAAGAGGATAAAGTACATCTTGAAGGTCTCTCTTCCACAACTTTGTAGCTCTGTTTCCTTGGTCTCAGAGGTTACTTTTCTGGGGAACAGATGTTTTCTCCAGACTCACAGTATACAGCTTTATCCACATCCTCCACACCACACACATACTAAACACAAAAATTGGCTCTATTCCATGTGTTAAAAGTTTCCTTTATTGTGTTTACAGAAAATTTCCTTTTGGAGAAGATGGATAACATCACTTCTCCTCCCCCTGCCTTCAGGTGTCCCCTCATCCACCAGCTTTCTTTGCTTTCTTTTCCCCTAGTTAATGCCTTCATTATCTATTGACAGCCTTGGCTGTTTATAGCCAAGAACTCATCAGTCTTGCTCACCATAGAAGATCTGCTCTACTGATTTGGTTACCATTAGAAACAAATATATATATATATATATATATATATATATATATATATATATATATATATATATATATATATATAAAAGAAAATTATTCTAGAAGCACTTCCATTTATCAGTTGTTCCTCTGGATGCTATGTTATGGAAATGCTTGCTTTATTCCATAAATTTAAAAAAATGAATTCACTAAGGAAAAAACGGTCTGCTCTTCTTATTTGGTTGATGTTATGGTGATCTGGGCCAAGTGTGCCGTGGACCATTGGCTATCATTTGATTCATTTTCCCATTTTATAATTCAACACTAGTTCTTTGCAAATATAATGCAAAAAAAAAAAACAAATGGAAAGAAAGTAAAAAGTTGAGGGTGGGGGAAGGAGAAAGTCATCATCCATCTTCCCCATTAGACATTTTCTATAAAAAAGAATAATACATGTGAAACAGAGATATCATTGCGTTTATCAACTGTGTGACTTCAGGCAAGTCACTTATCCTCTCCGGGCCTTAGTAACAGTAGTTTAGAAGAGAAGTCCATGTTCTTACTAGGGAAAATAGAACATACAGATGGAAAAACAAAAATTCTTGAGTATAAGGAGTAACATTCAACCATGTACAAAGAAAGATTCTGGAAGTAATGGATACATGGGACTCACATGAGGAAATTGAGACAGACAAGAAAGTGCTGAAAAGGATGAAGGAAAACTGTGAATTTTTGAGGGGAAGCAGCTCACTGCATAGAACAATAGTTTTGGAGCTGCAAAAAAGGCCAGAGAGAACATCTAGTTGTAACACTGGACAGGAGGCTTCCATGTTTAAGGCCTGTCTGAGAATGTTGGTCTCCCTGATGTAAGGGGTTTTTTTGAGGGGGTAGGTTTCTGTATTAAGGAATATGCAGGGAGGTCTCTTACTCATATAGTAAATAGGAAGCAGTTCCTAGGCTTAGCTTGTTTTTGCTTCAGGGGTCTATCTCTTCTAGGTCTAGGGGCAAATAATTGTGTTATTAATCTCTCTCTGCTCTCCGCTCTTCAGTTTATGAGAACTTGGCCTAGAATTAGATGAAGTGGGACTATTTCTTTTACCTCTCTACAAAGATCCAAACCTTTTCCAAACTCTACTTATGCCAGCATTTATCACATAGGTTAGCAAGTTAAGCCAATAAGTATTTATTATGCAATTATTATGTATTAGGCATGTGATAAGTGCTGGGAATACAAATAGAAGCAAAAATAAAAACAGTCCCTGCCCTCAAGGGCATTACATTTTGATGGGAGAAAAAGACATGGGAAAAAGGAAGAGCAGGTCTCCATATCAGGGCACAGAGGAGAAAGAAGTCTAAAAAGTCAGGAGTGAAGCCTGGAGATGAATGAGAGATTAGTGGCCATTCAATTACTTTTTTTTAATAGAGAGGAGGAATTAAAACAATAACAATGCAAAGACAGCAAGTAATAGGGAAAGGAGAGGGAAAATTCATTTTGATGACACAAATTTCACAATGCCAACTGTAGAGGCTGAATCAGCTTCTTAAATCCTTCCTCTAATGGGAAGAGAGGAGAAACAAAAAGTTGGAGGAATTAGGTAGTTATAATGGGAGCTGGTCTCTCATCCAACATGAAGATAGGGGAAAAGAAGTTCAGTCCAGGTCATTGCCTTGTTTCACCAATCAACATTATCAGCTCTAGGCATTCCATCTAATCCCTCACCATTCTAATTGCTTCTCTAAGTCAAAGTAGCCCACCAGGTTTAGAAAGACAAGAACAGATATCCAGAGATAGATAGCTTTGAAGATCTTAAAGTGCTGTATAAATGTTAGCTTTTATTATTGGATGCAATGCCAGACTCTACCTGCCTCCGTGGCCTCACTATGGAGAATGAATGCTGCCATAATTCTCTAAACGAAACAAAGAAATCCAAATTCAGTTTTGTTACCAAATATTGAACTCTGGGATAGTATCTGTTTGAGTCTCTTATTTACACAGCAGTGCTTGCAACGTGGATACTACGCAGCCCACCTCCTTCCCTCAAATCATTTTACAGGTGAGAAAATTGGGGTGCACAGAGATGAAATGACTTGTCTAAGGTCACACAGTAAGGAACAGTCAGGATTTGAACCTCAGTTCTCTGGTTCTAAGTCCTTTGACCTTTCCCTTACAAAATCCTATCTCCTTCTGTAAGTTAATTCTCCAAGAAAAAAAGTTAACTTGTCTTTGGACAATGAAGCAATCCTGTGTCCTTAGATAACACTTTCTCTAAAAGCCAAGGCGCAAAGAACCCTTTCTTCTCTTCTCACCCTCCATGAAATGAAGAACTCGATGACTGGGTAAATTCATCCTGAATCTTATATTCAGTGTCTGTTTTCCCCAGCCAGGTGTGAACATTCCCAGTTGACAGGCCTGTTCTCTTTACTGAAGTCCTGACAGCCTTAGGAGCCTACTGTGATTTCGATTCATGACCTGACCAAAGAGGCTAAAAAATAAATTGAATTCTCAAGTATAGTCAGATTATGGGCCAATTACTTAGCTTGTTGAAACACTTTGTCATTTGGACAACACCCTCCT
The DNA here is from genome assembly GCA_011680675.1 of Gymnobelideus leadbeateri. Classification (NCBI taxonomy): domain Eukaryota; kingdom Metazoa; phylum Chordata; class Mammalia; order Diprotodontia; family Petauridae; genus Gymnobelideus; species Gymnobelideus leadbeateri. The sequence continues at coordinate 1,097,346 of WOXC01009073.1, forward strand.
GGAGAAGAAAAACGTATCTCCTTGATTAAAGACATGCATTTTATTTGGCGTTTTCTTTAGAGTTTAAAGTGCCTCTTTTCCTAGTGATACACAGGCGGTTTTGAACAGAAGCCCCATCTGCTCTAATGAGAGTTATGTAAACAGTCCTTGCTTTCATTACCAGATAACCCTTACCCAAATGCAACTCAAACCAAGAAATAAGATACAGGCTTTATGATGAATTCTGTCATTGTTAGCTCTGGATGGCAAAAATCTGTCCAGGAATGTAGGGAGATATAGCACAAAGTATGTGGGACCTGAAGTCAGATAAGACCTCGGTTCAAATCTTGATTCTGATACTTTCTGCCTCTGTGACCATGGGCAAGTAACTTAACCTTTTGGAGCCTTGGAATCAAATGAGATGATCTATACAACATGTTTTATAAACCATTAAGGTTCTATATAAATATTAGCTATTTTTGATCTTCAATGGATCACATAAGTACTCTCTCTAAGGATACAGATCACAATCCTTCCATGCATGCCCCTTTTGTGTAATCTGTTTCTAAAAATCTCCCCCAAATCTGTCACGTTGAAGGTCCACTCACCGCCTTAGAACATTGCCCCTCTCCCAATTATTATTATCATTATATAAAAGTCAGATATTCTGTGAGAATTAACAATAAAATACTTTATATACAGAGACAGACTTTATATAGCTATTACTCACCTGAGAAAGTTTTAAAACAATCCAATCTTGGTGAGACAGAGTGTTTTATGAATGAACTAGGGCTGCTAATAATGAACTCTTCAGAGATTTCAATGTTCTACAAGTTCTTTGACACTAATACTAATGATTTGTGGCCTGTCTTCATTTCCTTATATTGTTCTTTACCCCCAATACATCTGCTTGCTTTAATTTACTAGTTCCTGGGGGCAGCACTAATTTAAGGAATGGCCATTTTGTGGTCATCCACATAGAGCATTGGGCTTAGAGTTAGGAGGCCTGGGTTCAAATCCTGTGTCTGACTTTTACTAGCTGTGTAACCCTGGACAAGTCACTTAATCTCTACATATTTCAAGCAACTCTCTAGAATTTATTGTACTAAGTTATAAACTGTATACTAGCTTTTTTGTTTTTGTATCTTCACAGGAAAAGTATGAAAATGCATACTTCTCAATTCCTTTTATTTAATTTTTAATTCCTTTCAAAAGCATGCATAGGATACAATCACAATGCTACAAAGATGCGACACAATTTCCAAAAGTTAAATCTGAGGGCTATGATTCTTCTTTTTTTTTTTTTGGTTTGGTGTTTAAAAGGGGAAAAAAAGGCATCTGATCAAATGTTTGTTTACATATTGTTTATACACAGAGCTATTATTTATGTAAGCTGTGCATCTCATAATTCATTCAAAACTATTCTCAATAACATTTATAGATGAGGGGCAGAAGGAAGATAAGACAGCTTCCTGGCATAATATCTCAGTGCTTCTCCAAAGGGCTTTACAAAATGTTTCACAGTACCCTCTCAACACAGTTGGGGATTTAGGGAGGCCCCAAAACTTTGCAAAACTTCCAAGGCAAGAGTAAGGATCCAAATGCTGGTATCCAGACTAATTTATATATTCAGATATACCTGACTGCTCTGATCACTGGACCTATACTAGCTTTCCTAATGGAATCAATTTCTTACCTGGGCCTTCTCTATGCTGATAAAATTAGAGATTCCCTAATAAGTTTGAGTATATTTCCTTAATTAGGTTGTAAGTTCCTTGAGAGCAAGGTCCTTACCCCACCCCCCCCCAATACTTACCACACTTATCCCTTTTGCAGGTGTTTAATACTTAACTGATTGAATTATCCTTTATCCCAGGTCAAGTGAGGAACTGTACCAACTGGTTATTATCTACCAAAGCAACTCAATTCTTAATGTTTTAATTAAACTAATAACTCAGAAGATCAATACTCACAGGCTCATCTATATTCACAGAAGCAGCATGGTGCAGTGGAAAGAATACTGGGTTTGTGATCTGAGAATATGAGATCAAATCCTTCCTCTACCATTTATACCAATGTAATGTTGGGCACAACACCTAACCTTTCTGGGATTCAGGGCCATGAATCATGAAATGAGAAAGTTGGACTGGGCCTAGATAATAGCTGAGGTCCCTTCCAGACCTAAATTAGAAATCAATTAGTCCAATACCATTCTGAAGCAGAAAGCCCGTCCATAACATTCCCAGCAATTGATAATCTAGCCTTTGCTCGAGCTCCGTTGGTGGATGATATTACATTCCGAGGTGATCACATTTCACATTTATGAGGAAGTGCTCTCAAGATGAAACCCTCCTCTGTATCACCTGTACCTTTCCCTCCTTTTACCCTTGAGGGTCGAGCAGAGAAAGTACAATCTCTCACATGACTGCAAAGATTTAAAGCTCTCGTGGGTCCCCCTGCCCCAAGTCTTTTTTCTCTTGGTTAAACACCCTGGTTTCTCCAACTAATACTCATGTAGCATGATCTTCTAGTGCCTCCCCCATGCTCGTCCTCTTCTGAACACACTTTAAGGATGTCAACATCCCTTTGTCAAGGTCATTTCATTTCAGCTTTTATCGTTGTTCTTATCATTGCATGTAACTAACTAGCTGTGAGTGCAGAGGCAAGGAAGAATTGATATTCCCAGTGGTTGGTGTCTTTTATAAGTACTTTCATTTTGGCCGGGTAGTGTCACATCAATTCCCTTAAGAGAAAAAGGGGTTTAACAGCATATCAACTTCCCAGAATTCTAGGAACTAGCTAGCCTCATCTTATCTCTCAGTCTCTTCTCCATTTTTGAACTCTTCTATACCTTAAAAAGGTACATTTTGTCTAGGAGTATAGAAGGGTCCAAAAATGGAGAAGAAAGCATATATGTATGTATTATGTATGTGTATACACACACATATATTCAAAGCCATGTTGTACTCAGGAAAGTTGAGTGGTTTCTTAGGTGAGTATAAAAACAAAAATTATTTGAATCAGGGATTTATTTTGAAACAATAAAGCTCTTTACTTCAGAGCTTTTGTTTTCAGTCTTGCGAAGTGTATCCTATCTTTCCAGTTTTACCATGGCCAATGTCATGTGCTCACCAGGATCCTAGAAGAATGAGAACACTGCACAGAGCTTTGATGGAGTAGTGGTGGGGCGGGCAACTTCAATTATCCAGACATCTGCTACAGCTCTCTTTCTGCCAAAAGCAGAGCAGTTAATAGTGTCATGACTTGCATTAATGATACTTTCATCCTTGAAAAGGTGGAAGAACCAATAAAGGGGAAATTCTATTTTAGATCTAACTCTCAACAAGAAGGAGGAACTGGGATCTGTGGTGGAAATAATGGGGATTTTTTTGGGAGAAGGAAACTGCCCATTTTATCTTCAGATTTGTGGTAGACAAGGGGAAAGTTGCAACTGACATGTACCCTATCCTTTGGGAAAATAAATTTCAAAGGGATTATAGAAAGTGTATGTAGGATCCCATGGACCAGAGTCCTATAAAGGAAACTAGTCTAGGAGTGCTTGGAAAAGCTCAAGAATGAAATTCTGGTCATAAAGAGTTACAGAGAGGAGGAAAAATGGAACTGGTTTTAAGAAATTCAGTTAGGTGGGAAGATATGTGTTCAAATCTGGTCTCAGATATTTACTAGCTCAGATATTTATGACTTCAGACATTTACATTTACCAGGTGTGACCTAACGCACTTAACCTCGATTTGCCTCAGTTTCCTCAGCTGTAAAATGGGGATAGTACTTCTGGGGTTGTTATAAGGATAAAATGAGGTAATATTTGCAAAGCACTCAGCAGTGCCTGGCATGTAGGAGACACTATATAAATGCTAGGTAAAATAATTGTCATTATGATTAATGCGCAGGGAGCTCATTCACTGAACCACTTAGATTTTTAAAAGGTACATAAGAAATGGAAGCAAGGAGAGATAATGGAGCCTGACTACAAAATAGTGGAATGGCCCTGTAAGAATAATACCACAAGTACTAAAGCTCAGAATGAGCTGATTGTTGAGGTTAAAAGCCAAGACTTATATATATCACAATTGTTTTGATCTGCATTTCTCTAATCAAAGTTAGTTTTAGTTTTTAATCTCAACAATCTATATCTATCTAGCTAAAATTTATTTATTTTCTTTTAGTTTACAACATTCAGTTCCACAATCCCTTGAGTTTCAAATTTTCTCCCCTTTCCTCTCCTCCCTACTCCTGCCCCATTGTAGCATGAAATCAAATATAGGATCTACAAATACCTTCACCTTAAACATTAGTCAAGTTGTAAAGGATTATAACCAATGGAGGGAACAATGAGGAGAAGAAGAAACAAAACAAAACAAAAAAAGAGAGAGAGCAAGTAGTTTACTTCAATCTGCATTCAGATTCTATAGTTCTTTCTCTGGATGTGGATATCCTTTTCCATCATGAGTCTTTTGAAGTTATCTTATAACCTAGCATTGCTGAGAAGAGCCCAGTCTATCAAAGTTAGTCATCACACATCCAATGTGTCTGCAATTGTGTACAAAGTTCCCCTGGTTCTGCTCTCCTTACTCAGCATCAGTTTATATAAGTCTCTCCAGGTTATTATGAAGTCCATCTGAACTCGTCTGTGAAGTCCATCTTAAAGCACAATAGCATTTCATTACAGTCATATACCACATATGCCACAACTTGTACAGTCATTCCCCAATTGATGGGCATCCCCTTGATGTCCAGTTCTTTGCCACCACAAAAAGAGCTGCTATAAATATTTTTGTCCTTTTCCTACTTTTATGATCTCTTTGGGATACAGCCCTAGAAGTGGTATTGCTGGGTCAAAGGTCACTTATATATAGCCCTTTGGGCATAGTTCCAGATTGCTCTCCAGAATGGCTAAATCAGTTCACAACTCCACCAACAATGCATCAGTGTTCCAATTTTTCCACATCCTTTCCAGCATTTATCATTTTCCTGTTTTGTCATCTTATTCAATCCAACAGGTGAGATGTGTTTTTTCAGAGTTGTTTTGATTTGCATTTCTCTAATCAATAGTGATTTAGAGCATTTTTTCATATGCTTATAGATATCTCCATATGTGTATTTTTAAAAAGCACATTGGGGAAAGATGAGGATCAGAGAAGAGACAGTGCTGATAACTGATGATTGAGAGAAGACCAAGCAACTCATCACTTGTTTTACTTTTTATATTCATCTAAGAAACCACTCAACTTTCTGAGTACAACATGGCTTTGTGATTTAGTTTTACTTCTGTTTTTTTTTTTTCTATCTTTAAAGAGAATGATTTTTTGATGAAAAGGATGGAACAAAAATGACCTATTGGGAGTGTGATGCCCAAGTTATCTCTGTTCAACCTTCTTATTATGTAGACCAAGAAAATGAAGCAAAGAATCAAAGCAACTTGTACATATGTGGTCACTGAGCTAGTAAGTAGTAGAGTCAGGACTCAAATCTAGGTCCTTTCCCCACACCAAATTCTTCCACTTAAGAGTGTAAACTCATGAGTGTAAACTCATATATGTGCCAGGTCTGAGTCCCTGGTTCTTTTGCATCTTGATGTGATTTCTGAGATCCCAGTTCTATCAGCTCTACATGTGGTGTCTTTTTTATCCAGAAATTTTTAAAAATTGTCTTTTGTGTCCTTGGCTCTATTTACTTCTCTCTGGACATAACTCTTCCTATACTTCTCTAAAGCCATTAATTTAAATATTTAAAAAGGCAGGAGGGGAGAAAAAGCAGTTTAGCAAAGTTACCTGACAAACCAACAGTGTCTAACAGTATCTGTAATGCTGGGAGGTCACAACAAATTATGATTGGTTCCCAGTGACAGGAGCTATCTCTTAAGAATTGTTTGACTTGAATTTTTAAAGAAATGAACTCTTGTGAGCAATCACCCCCTTCTGTGACATATGAGTGATATGTACCATGGGTTCCAACCTCTTTTTGGACACTTCTTCCTTTCCATAGAATTTCTCATGTTTTTTTTTCTCCCTTAGGCTTTCTTTCTTTCTTTCTTTCTTTCTTTCTTTCTTTCTTTCTTTCTTTCTTTCTTTCTTTCTTTCTTTCTCTTTCTCTCTCTCTCTCTCTCTCTCTCTCTCTCTCTCTCTCTTTCTTTCTTTCTTTCTTTCTACTTTTTTTTAAAGCAATTGGGGTTAAGTAACTTGCTCAAGGTTACATGGCCAGTCATTATTTATGTGTGGGTGCTCTTTTCTGAGGCTGGAACCAATCCTGGGTCCTCCCTATTGCGGGGCAGGTGCTCTTATTCACTGAGCCACCTAGCTGCCCCTCCTTTAGACTTTCAGGAAAGGGCTGAGGGGGTTTTCCCCTTCCCCTTCCCATCACCAGTAGCAAAAGTGATTTAGAAAAACACATAGTAGTGGGACATATGTGCTTACCTGGGTGAACCTGAGAGTAAAGTCCCTAGGCCTCAAAGTCTTGGCAGATGCCTTTCCATTTCCTTTTATGAGAATGATCATTTCAAGTCTTGAGAATTATCTTGGGTATAATTCTAAGGGTGACAATTCCTGAGTTCAAGAGTTATGCACCAGCTTCCTAGAGGAATAAAATTTCCTTAATAGAAAATTTCTCAGGGGAAATGGGCTTCAATGGGATCACTCTGAAGGTAGAGTACCAATACCATATGACATGAAGCCAGGAAATCAGGTCCTTGCCAATCTCCCATCAAAATTTCTGTGAGTTGCTTAGATTAGGTAGGTCCAAGATGAATGGTCAATATCTGTTTGACAGTCTCACAAAGGATTTTTATTATCTGGGGTAGTAAAATGAGTACAATAGAATATGTGAGTAATTTATGTTTCCTGTATTTGTTCTAGCATCCTTGTGAGTATTTCACTTAATATTTATGAAATTTCTGTGGTGAGGGGCCATCAGAAGCTTTCTCATCTTTAATACTCATATTGTATATTGATTCCTTTTGTGAGAATGGATCCTGTCACCTGATATGGGGAAATCCTAGACCCAAGCCACCCCTGAGCTTTGTTTTAGAGATTTCTCTGGAATTTTATTCTTGGGTTAAGGACAGAGACAAAGAGAGAACTTGATTTTTTAAGAGGCATCAGGCCTCTCAGGATCAAATCTGGGAGTCTCCTGGACCATGGGGTACATTTCCTTTCTGATTTCATTGTTATAATTATTGTGATTTTTGTTTTCCTGGAAGTTAATTTTGGTCTGCACATTTAAGTTTTACCATGTTTCTCTGAATTCATTACATTCCTTTCTTAAGGTGTAATAATATTCCATCATATCTATGAACCACAATATGTCTATCTCCTAGTAGATGGATATTCTCTCTCTCTCTCTCTCTCTCTCTCTCTCTCTCTCTCTCTCTCTCTCTCTCTCCCTCTCTCCCCATTCCTTCCTTCCTTCCTTCCTTCCTTCCTTCCTTCCTTCCTTCCTTCCTTCCTTATTCCCCAATCTCACTCAAGGGGAAACCCCCTGAAGTGTCTAAGGAGACTAACAAGAAATCAGAAAAATGTTCAGGAGATGCTTGCCAAAGTCTTTTCTTTATCTCTCCTCTGAGTATCTCCCTGAAGAGAATCTGGAACCATGCTTATCTTGTCTCCAAGCATACAGAAGGGATTTCCTCTTCACAGTGCTCATCCCAACTCTACCTCTCTCACAGGAGTACAGTATGGACTCATTTTCTCCACTAATGAAGAGAGTCTTATGCAAATGATCCAAATTTGAACTTGAGTTACATATGCAAATCTAAAGATTTGTTAATACAGACTATTTTCTTGATTATCAATGATAACGAATGGGGAGGAGTGTACTGTTAATGTATTTTTGCTTAATGGGAAGAGCTTTCTCATCCATTAATAGACCCATGTGACCTTCTTGAGTCACATGGAAGCCTGAGTCACATGAGTCTGTGGGAGGAGTTTGCTGAGTTGTGGAGCAGGAAGGGGCAGAGCTATAGCAGAGCCCAGAGGAAGTTGGTCAGAGTAGTTAGAGCTGAGGGAGAAAGAGGAAGCAGACAGCAAGCTGTGTGTTGTCTGTGGGAAGGCCCTAGCAGGGGGAAGTCTTTCATGCCATTTCAGTTTTTTTTCTTTTTAGACTCATTGCTTATTTGAGCACCTCATAGAAAAGTTTTCCTAGGTCTCTGGGTGACCTTGAAAATCCTCAAGTCATAAAATATTAGCTATTACAGGCAGTCTCGTCCACCTGCCCCAAACTGAATCCTTAAGTTTCATAGTTAAAAAGTAAGGGGGGGGGGGTGGTATTTAGAATGGCCACCAAGGTTTAAAACCTTTAACCTCTTCTTTTAGAAGAAACTATTATGTAGTTTGCTCTTCTATAAAATGAGCTCATGCTATAGTTCAGAGACTATGTATATATATATAAAATATATGTGTGCATATATATGTACAAACACACACGTTCTGATCACTTGTTAAAGGACATATGTGATGACTAATGCTGCTGATTGTTCCCTGTGTGTCTTCATGACTGGAGTCTATGTCAAAGGTGAATGGCCACTGAACCTGGAAAAGCTTTCTCCTCAGTAGGCTTTAAGATCTAGAAAAAAGTTCCACTTCTCTCTCTTTGGGTCTTTATCTGGGACATTTCTCTCTCAAGTTTTTAACTGGGAGTAGTGAAGGAAATTTGTCTCCATTTCCTCATCAGTGGCCATGGTAGCTATGAACCCATGACACTTTAGAAGTTTGCTTGCCTCAGTATATGGGTGACTGAAGCTCAAAATTCTCTAAATAACTTTTCATTCTTTGTATTTCTTTTCCTGAGCACAAATGACTGCTCAAAAACCCTGAGAAATGAATGTTTCCAGCCTTCGTGGTGATCTCTTAAGTTGGGAGAGTTTGAGGGTTGGTTACTTATTTGGTCCTAGCTATCCAGTAGGAGGACCTTCTTGCAACACTGTTTCTGGAGAGAAAAGTATCACTATCCAGGTTGATGCTACAGTTGAAAGGATTAAGAAAACCCAAGGCATGTATGCCCTGGCTTGCCAGGACATAAGGATTTATGTTACTCAAACAGCCCAAGTCAGAGGCAAAAGGGAAATATCTGTTCAGCACCCACATTTGATATGACATGATATTTGATATATGATATGATAGACTATTCTTTCTTGTTTTAAGTGTATCCTGGAGCTCAAACCTAAGTATTTGCAAGACTCTCCTCAGTTGTGGAGAGAATACAATATGCCTGTGTGAAAGGTGGAGTTGGCAAGAGATCTGGAGAGGAGAGATAGCCTCATCTGACTTTCTGCTTTAAGAGAGGACAAAAGGGGTCCCACGCTGAAGTGATAGAAATGGCAGCTTGTATGACAGAGCTGATTTTACACATGTGTTTACATATGAATGTATATATACCTATATACATGTGTATATGTACATAGATATATATGCATATAGATATATCTCAAACCTTAAGGTTATATAGAAATATCAACTATTATTATGAGAGGATTAAAAAAAAAACTCCTGAGAGACATAGTTTCTGAGTAATTTAATAATTTTATTAATAAGACCAGCACATTTATTAATGAAAGGGTAGTTATTTGACCATCTTTCTTAGACTATAGATCCCTAATGGTGGTAGGTTCAAAGTTTACATGTCCTTTGAAGAATAAATGTTCCTGAGAAGTACCAAATCAACTCTGATTGGTTAACACAGTGGGTGGTGGGCTATACTAAAATGAGGGTCTTGGGGTATATGACTTAGGTCACCCAAGTCTTGGTCAAAGAGACATTAATTTCCATATTGCTTGTCTGATGAAATTTTCTCAGACCTGTATGAGCAAATACAATGATAAGGAATATGCCCATTAGCCCAAATTTAGAAGTTCTTTTACTGTCTGATTAGAATTAGATCTTGACCTGGGCAAATCTTTTTTTTCTTTCTTTTTGGAAGGGGTAAGGTAGGGCAATTGGGGTTAAGTGACTTGCCCAAGGTCACATGGCTAGTTTTTTTGAGGCCAGGTTTGAACTCAGGTCCTCCTGACTCCAGGGCTGGTGCTCTATTCACTGTGCCACCTAGCAACACCACCACCACCCCCAGGTCCCCCGCCCCTGACCTGGGTAAATCTTTAAGAGAGATTTCCCACACTGGTTGGTTTCTGGATGAGGAAGCAGAAAAGGGAAAAACCTTGGTCCTAATACAGTAATTAGTTAGGAGAGAAATATTCAATTCTCACAATTTTTAGCCTTATTGGCCAGAATCTAGAATTGTGGCAATAGGAATCCATGTATTGGAGGTGATTTCACATCAGGACTCATCATAAGCTCTACGCTGCACCTCAGAGGAAATTCAGGCTTTCCCACTGGTTGAGCTTCCACACATCTGTGGGATTAAAAGATCACTGCTAATGAATTGTGAGTTTTGCTTTACAGGGTTTGGCCTTAGAAAGGTGGTCCCTGGCAGTGGGTACTAAATGGGAGTTCTTTCCCTGATAACTTCATTAACACCATTTTTCTTTGATGAAAACTGGAAAGCTTTGAAGTGACATGTCTCCTGGGGGTACTCACACAGATCAGGCTGCAGAAAGATATCCTGTAATTTGAAAAGAAAAATCTTGGCAGGGAGGACAACTGTGCTGCATTTGGAGACAGTTGGCAAAGGCCAAAGACAACATCCAACCACTGCAGAAGGGGAGGAGAGGCGGGGCAGTTTCAAGAACTGTTCTTAACTTAGCAGCAGTTCATAACCCTTTTTATATCATGGACCCTTTTGTCAATTTGGTGAACCTCTTTGAAGAATAGTGTTTTTATTCTCATATATAGGGTTACCAAAAAATTAAAATTGTGCTATCAAAATATTTCTTTTTAAAGAGTTCTCAGCTTTCAAGTTAAGAATTTAGAGGAACTCAAACCTGGGAGAGGGTTCAGGGTTTCAGGCTTGGGAGTAAAGGGCCTGTTCTGCCTGGCCTTTTTGTCTCCTTTCCTCACTAGCCTCTTTTGCCCATTTATATTTCTTCTCTTTTGGTTATTAGCTTTATCTTGTAGTTTTCTCCTGTCTTCCTGAGGTCAAAGCAGTTTCTGTGAAAATGTGTGAGTCATTGTGTGGAAGAAGCCTGGATCCATGACCCCTAACCCCTAGTCAATCCGCAGAACGTGTCTGAGCAGCCACCAGAGAATGAAAAAAAAAAAGCCTAGTGTCTATATCTGTCTGGGTGTACCTTGCTTTACACTGATATATTTCTGAAGAGAAAAATCAAATCCAGTTTCAATGCATTAGGTAAAGGAACTGTGGATATTGAAAGGAATCCCTTGATTTTTATTTTTGGTAAAAGAATCATTTTGTAATGCAGATCATCCCTTAATCTGTTTTCTAAGTTTGGACCTTGGTTCATTGGGTGTCAGAACACATCTATACTCTACCTTCATATTTTCTCCCCTTTCCCCTACCATAGGGGACATAACATCCTCATTTACTGGAGCTAGTGAAGGGAAGGAATTGGCATAAAAAAAAAAAAAAAAACTACAGACAACTCATCTATTTGGACACCTCCCCATTCTGCTTCACAAGGACCAGTAAGAGGCAGCATAGTGTAGTAGAATGAGCCCTAGAACTGGAGTGAGAGGGGCGGCTAGGTGGCGCAGTGAATAGAGCGCCGGCCCTGGAATCAGAAGGACCTGAGTTCGGAGCCGGCCTCTGACACTTAATCCACACAAACAAAAACCTAGCCGTGTAACCTTGGGCAAGTTACTTAACCCCAATTGCCCTAAAGGGGCGGTAGGTGGCGCAGTGAGTAAGAGCGCCAGCCTCGGAGTTTGGATGACCCGAGATCAGATCCGGCCTCAGAAAATGAGCACCCACGCATAAATAATGACTAGCCGTGTAACCTTGAGCAAGTTACTTAACCCCAATTTCTTTAAAAAAAAAAAAAAGAACTGGAGTGAGAGAAATGGATTCAAATCCAACCTCTGACAATTCCTTGCTGTATAATAGTATAGAAGCAGTCATTATAGAAATAGCCATTTCACCAGAGCCTTCATTTCTTTATCTGTGCAATGTAGCAGATACCTCACTGAGGTGTTAGGAAGCTCGAGTGAAATTATGCATGTAGAGTTCTTTGCAAACTCTAAAGTGCTATATGAATAACTAATGCTACCATATAATGTGACTCTAATCCTTAGATTTTGCTGCCACTCAACAAGACTTTCCCCCTCTAGGACTGGGTCTATACCTGAAAATAAGATCTGAGATCCCCATTTAATCTGTATTGTAAATAATAATGATACATAATAATAATGTTGGTATTTCACTAGGTCTTTGATCTCATCACCATTGTTCCAGTCATGCAGATTGCAGTGCATTGATGCCTGCTTGTAGGTTTCCCACAAGGTGTCCACTCAATGTTCTAGGTGCTTTCCGTGTGCTGTGGCATGTAAGTGTTCTTGGGTTCTTAGGGTCTATGCCACAGGAGCATAAGTTTGGGAAGTATCTATCTTCACAATAAACTGATCTTCCTTCTTAGAATAGCCTTCCTAAGCACAGAGAGTCTTGTTTCCAGGATGTATGACTGCACAATGATGTTGACTATGGAAACAATGAAAACAATAATCCTAATAATAATGGTAACTCACTTTTAGATAGCACCTTAAAGTCTACAAAACATTTTCCTTAAGTAGCAGGGTTTGGAATGATACTCCCAATGCTTGTAGTCTTTGTGAATCTCAAATGTATACACTAATAGGTAACTACCCCAGACTTCAGCCAGCTACTTGATTCATTACCTTAGTGATTGTCATCCCAGGTTCTAAGGCAATAAAAATGCATATTTGGATATTTTTCATTAAAATAATAAAGTTGTACCATATTTTAATTAACTAGCTCAGAGACTTACCCTCTTTTAATAAATATCACTTAAAAAAACCAGGAGAAACCCCTTTTAACCCTCAGAGTAAAGAAGCATTTCTCATAAAAAGTTGCCCTGAATCTTACCGTGGTAAATGAAGTACATTCCGCTATGTTCATTTACTCTTTTGCTAGGGGTATATCCAAAGGTGGAGCATGTTAATATATTATAATTTGTGTTAATAAGCCTCATCCTGGGGGTAGGACCAAGTACATAAGAAATATTTTTATTAGATTCTGAATTGGGAAATTTCGGAATCTGAAAAATATTTTTGTTAAAGTAAATGCTTTACAAGTGAGGAATCCTTCCACGTGAAAAAAATAGCTTTTATGCTTCCATTTCTGATGATAAGGTTCTTTTCAAGGGAATGAATTTCTAGTATAGAGTTTTAGTATAGTTCTAGTATAGAGTAATTTAATTTGATGATACCAAACTTTCCCTACTTATTTGTTCCCCATACGGAATTTCCCTTTGCTATATTGGTTATTTTTCAGTGCTTCTTTGATGGCTTTTCCCCATATTTTCTTCCCCTTTTTTGTTTCATTATCTGTACTTGCATGTTTTCCCTTGTAATTTTCCCTTTTCCAAAAAATAACAAAAGCCCTCCTTTCTAAGAAATAGCTATAATCAGGCAAAACAAGTCCACACATTGACCATGTCTGAAAATGCATACTGTTTTCTGCCCTCTAGTCTATTACCTCTCTGTTAAAAGTCAGGAAGATGACATATTGTTAGCCTTCTGGAGTTCAAGTTTGGTCATTGCATTCAGCAGATCTCTAAAGTCTTTCAAAGTTGTTTTTCTTTATATTATTGTGGCCATTATATAGATTTTCTTCGTGGTCCACCTACTTTGTTGTTGTTGTTTAGTCATTTTTCAGTGATGTCTGACTCTCTGTGACCCCACTTGGGTTTTCTTGACAAAGATGCTGAAGTGCTTTGTTATTTCCTTCTCAGGCTCATTTTATAGATGAGGAAACTGAGGCAAACGAGGTTAAATGACTTGTCCAGGGTCACATAGCTAGTAAGAGTCTGAGATCACATTTGAACTCATGAAGACTAATTTTTCTGGTTCCACACCCAGTGCTCTATCCAATGCACCACCTAATTGCCTTGTTGTCCTTGAAGGAGAGGAGAAATTTTCACTCTGGATGACAGATGCTCCTAAAGTGTTCTGCGAGTGGCAGATGACAGACACAAAAAAGCAGAGATGACTGCCAAAGAGCCTCAGAGGGCCTACATTTGATGTGCTACATATGTTCAAAATGAAAAGTCTGCATTATAAGATCATGAATGCTTGAGAGCCCTAGGTAAACCCCCTGTGGCATTAAGAGTATTGTGGGCATTCACATCAAGTTCCTATCTACAGGCTAAGAGGAGGGTGGAAAAGTTTCCAGATATGCACTGATGCTAAGAAAGGTTGTGCAGAAAATGGTGAGTAAAGGTCTGAGGACCTTAGAGTATAAGCTGTCTTTCATTTACTTGAAGTCTTAAGATGCCTTCTAGAGGAATTGTTATCATGGTCATTCCAGTTGCTTAAAAAGAAACCAATTGTCTCCATCTCCCAGTTAGTAAAAATTGATTAAAGGGATGAAGATATAGAAGCAATTTATAAAGTGAGGTGCATTGTCTCTTAAAGACCCTTTTCATAAGATGTATTTCATGGTGGAAAGGACTGAAAACATGTTTATGAGGAGGAAGGGATATAATAACTGTCAAAGGGTATGGAGATATTATTACTATTATGGGTGTATATTTTGAAACAAATTTGTTTTAATCTATACTATATAAAATAAAAAGGAAATGTAAAATATAAAGGCTAACATAGCTTTTAAACAAGATGTAGATGATTTAGGAGAAAATAATGATGTCTAGTGTAGAAATAAGAACTCAGACTACATCAATGATGTAGAATTATGCGTTATTTGTATGGGAACAATTTAATGTTATAAAGAGGTAGAGAAAGATCTTTTATTTATTAAAAAAACTAGAGAAATGTGATTGTAAATAAATAACCCTAATTACAATAAATAATTTTAAATAAATAACCCTATTCAAGGGCACCAAAGAACCATACTATTTTGAGACTTCAGAGCTTGGGTACCTTTCCTAATTTATACATGTGTGTTTTATGATTAAAGAGGGTAGACAGAGAGACAGAAGCAGAGGCAGAGAGACAGAGAGATGAAGACAGAGAGGGACAGAAATAGAGACTAGCTTAGATAGCTTTTTTTTTTTTTGAGGGCAGTTGGGGTTAAGTAACTTGCCCAAGGTTACATGGCTAGGCTTTTGTTTGTGTGTGCATTAAGTGTCTGAGGTCTGATCCGAACTCAGGTCCTTCTGACTCCGGGGCCAATGCTCTACTCACTGTGCCACCTAGCCTCCCCTTAGATATCTTTTTAAATAAATTAATATTTTAATGAACAAAAATAATTTTTTCCATCTCACCAACAGTTGAAAACAAGGGAGGGGAGGAGAGAAGGAGAGAGAGAGACAGACAGACAGAGAGAGAGAGAGAGAGAGAGAGAGAGAGAGAGAGAGAGAGAGACCAAGAGAGGGACAAAGAGACAGGGAGACATAGAGAGAGAATGACAGAGTAGTTTAGGTGACTTTTTTGTAAATTACATTTTTAATGAACAAAATTCAATTTTCTCGCCATCTCACCAACAATTGAAAAAGAGGGGGGAAGAAGAGAGAGAGAGGGAGAGGGAGGGTGGGGGGGAGACAGAAACAGAGAGAGAGAGAGAGAGAGAGAGAGAGAGAGAGAGAGAGAGAGAGAGAGAGAGAGAGAGAAAGAGATCACAAACATTTGGAGACTGGGGTGTGATTTTAAAAGGTCTGTTAATTTAAAAGGAATTTGGTGAGTTGTGACTTTCTAAATGTGAGAATCTAGAGCCTTTCATTTGAGCCACTGAAGATGGTGAAAAAATAAAAGAGCAAAAGCTAGGGCCAATGTCAGGGGAAGAGGAATCTGAGAAGAGTTGAAGACCCAGGAGGGGGCTGAAAATCTGCTCTGTCTGAGCTATATTACAGTTCAAAACAGTCTGCTCAGAGAATGCTTCAGCTGAGTGATTGCTGATTGGTCAGGAAGAGAATTGATGTCATTGACCAACAGCTTCCATGACTACTATTGCCCTTCAGTGTCACCTAGAATTAGAGGAGGGTGAAGCCTTTGATAATACCTTGGTGCTTTCTGTTACCACCTCTGCATAGCAGAGAGATGTGGAATGCTGGTGAACTAGCTTAAAGAGTGAACTTGAACTGTTTTGTTGTAAACTCCATTCTGATTGAAAGAATAATTGTCCAGGCTGGTTTGTTTAACTCAGTCACTTTGATGAGTTTTGTAGTTGTCTGACTTAAAGAGAACTGCTATTCACATTAAAAGTCAACACTTTCTAAATGCTCTTTTGAGAGTGATGGTAATTACAAGTTTGCAAAGGCTCTGCTTGGGCAGGTGAAGAGTAGTATGGATCAATAGCCAAGCGGTGAGCAGAGAAAGTTTTGTGTGGTCCTGAGTGGACCAGTAACAATGAAGTTTGAAGTCTAGAATTGTAAGTCTCCCTAAGCCCAAGAGTTTTTCTCCCTCGTATATTTCCATGTCAGCTTCCTGTAAACTGTGTCCAAATGTGTATCGTAATGTATTTTTATTATTATTCGTTTTTAGCATAGTAGTACTTAAAATACTGTTTTTCGCCTTTTTAATTATGTTAATGGCTATTCTTTTTTAAAAAATATTTTATTCTGATCTTAAGAAATAAAGCAAGCATTTCTATAACATAGAATAGGAAAAAAGATGCTTGTACATAAACAGTAAATCTATCATGTACAACTTGCTATTGCTTTTAAATATATAATAAAGTTATCACATAACTTTTTTTCCCCTCCCTGTCCTAGAAATGGCTACCATTAGTCACAAATGTGTGTGTGTGTGTGTGTGTGTGTGTGTGTGTGTGTGTGTGTAAATCATTCTATACATACTTCTATTTATTAGTTATATCTCTGGATTCAGATAGCATCATCCTTCACATGTCCTTTGTAGTTAGAGCATTTGTACTAGTCAAAATGACTTATTGACTAAAAGTTGTTCATAAAACAACTGATAAATTAATAAAAAAAAGGCATAGCAAAAATCATTAGCAAGTATTATTTGTAATGGGTATAAGCTAGAAGCCTTCCCAGTAAGATCAAGTGTGAAACAAGGCTGCCCACTGTCACCAATATTATTCAATATTGTATTGGATATCCTAGCAATAGCAATAAGAGAAGAAAAAGAAATAGAAGGAATTAGAATAGGGAATGAGGTAATAAAACTATTTCTTTTTGCAGATGATATGATGACATACTTGGAAAATCCCAAAGACAAATAAAAAGTTAGTTGTAACAATCAATAATTTTATCAAATTAGCAGGATAGAAAATATATCCACATAAATCATCAGCATTCTTATGTATCACAAATGAAGCCCCTCAACAAAAGATATTAAGTGATCCCCTGTTTAAAATAACTCTTGACAATGTAAAATACCTGAGAGTACACCTGCCAAAAGAAACTCAGAAACCATAGAAACAAAATTTAAAAAGCCCACTTTTTAAACAAATAAAATCAGATTTTAATAATTGGAGAAATAATTGTTCATGGGTAGGCAGGGCCAATGTAACAAAAATAATTTTACCTAAACTAATTTATATATTCAATGCCATCCCAATTAAATGCCCAGCAATTTGCTTTCCTGAATTAGAAAAATAAAATAACAAAATTCATTTGGAAGAACAAAAAGTCAAGAAAATCTAAGGAACTAATAAAAAAATTTGAAGGAAGGTGATTTAGCAGTTCCAGATTTTAAACTACAATATGAGTCAGTGATTATCAAAACTATCTGGCACTGGCTAGGAAATGGAAAGGTAGGGGTGGCTAGGTGGCCCAGTGAATAGAGCACTGGCCCTGGAGTCAGAAGGACCTGAATTCAAATCCAGCCTCAGTCACTTAACACTTAACTAACTGTGTGATCTTGGGCAAGTCACTTAACCCCAATTGCCCTACCCCCCCCCAAAAAAAAGAAATAGAAAGGTAGATCAATGGAACAAAGTAGACATACAATTTACAGCAGCAAATAAATAGAGTAATCTTGTATTTGACAAGTGTAAAGACTTAAGATTTTGGGAAAATAATTTATTATTTGATAAAAATTATTGAAAAACCTGGAAAGCAGTATGGCAGAAATTGGGCATAGACCAATAGCTTATGCCATTTACTGAAAAATAAGATCAAAATGGATACCTGACCTAGATATAGAGATATTGCAAGAAAGCTTGAAGAAATGGAACATATTACTTATCAGACTTATGGGTAAGTGAACAATTTATAAATAAATAAGAGATAGAGGGCAGATATAAAATAGATGATTTCAATTACATTAAGTTAAAAAGGTTTTGTCCAACAAAACAAATATAGCCAAGATCAGAAGGAAAGCAGAAAATGGGGTGTTAGTGGTTGATTTTATAGGCAGTTTCTCAGATAAAGGTCTTATATCTGAAATATATAAAGAACTTTGTAAGATGGGTAAGAATATGAGTCATTTCCCAATTAATAAATAATGAAAGGATATGAACAGGCAGTCTTTTGAATCTGTGAAATGAGCAGAACCAAGAGAACACTGGGTACAGTAAGAGCAATATTATTTTAAGAATAACTTTGAGGGGTGGCTAGGTGGCACAGTGAGTAAGAGTGCTGGCCCTGGAGCTGGGAGGACCCAGGATCAGTTTGGGCCTCAGAAAACGAGCATCCACACATAAATAATGACTGGCCGTGTAACTTTAAGCAAGTTACTTAACCCCAATTGCTTTAAAAAAAAAAAAGAATAACTTTGAGTGAATAAGTCATTTTTACCATTATAAATACCCAAATTAACTATAAAGGGTATCTGAAGGAAGATGTTATCTGCATCCAGAGAAAGAACTGATAAATAAAAGTATGTATAGAATGGTTTTACATATATATGTATATATAATACATATATACACACATATTTGTGTCTATTGGTAGACATCTCTAGGGTGCAGGGGAGGGAAGAAACTAGAAAAAAAGGCATTGACTTGATAACTTTATTGTATATTTAAAAGGGATAGCAAATTGGACATAATAGATTGGTAGTTTGATGTTCAATCTTTTTTGTTATACTGTTATGGAAATGCTTCTATTATTCCATAAGTTAAAATTTAAAAAAAAAGATGAAGGAAAAAACTTAATATTGTTGTTCCCATTTACAACTTTCTCTTGGTTCTGCTCATTTCGCTCTTCATTATTTTGTACAAGTCTTTTCATGTTTTTCTAAGATTATCAAGATCATCTTCCTTAAAGCACAGTAGTATTCAACCACAATGATATACCACAACTTGTTTAGCCATTCCTTAATTGTTGAGCATTCCCCAAATTTCCAGTTCTTTGACACCACAAAGAGAATTGCTATAAATATTTTAGAACATAGAGGTTCTTTTCCTTTTTCCCTAATAATCTTAGGAAATAGACTTAGTAATAATATTGCTGGATGAAAAGGAAATAGGCAGTTTCATAACTTTTTGGCATAATTCCAGATTGCTCTCCAAAATGGTTGGATCAGTTTCACAATTCCCCCAACAGTGAATTAGTATCCTAACTTTTCCACATCCCCTCCAACATATAACTTTCCCCTTCAGTCCTTTCAGCCAATCTGATAAGTATAAAATATCTAAGTTGCTTTAACTTGTATTTCTCTAATCAATAATGATTTAGAACATCTTTTTAATATAACTATACATTGCTTTAATTTCTCCATAGGAAAACTGCCTGTTCATGTCCTTTGACTATTTATCAATTGGGAAAATGACTCATTCTTATAGATGTTACAAAGTTCTTTATATATTTGAGAAATGAGACCTTTTATCAGAAAAACTGTCTATAAAATTCCCCCTCCCCCACAATTTTCTGCTTTCCTTCTGATCTTGGCTACATTTATTTATTTTTTTTTCCAAATGCTTTATTTACTTCTGGTTTACATCATTCATTTCCACAAGATTTTGAGTTACAATTTTCCCCCCATTTTCCCCTACCCACCACCCCAGAATAGCAGTGCCACAGGACATCCCCTCATCCAATCTGCTCTCTCCCATATCTTCTCCCATACCCCCTTTGACTTTTCCATTAGGGCAAGGTGAATCTCTGTGCCCCAATGCCTGCACATCTTATCTCCCAATTACATGCAAAATAGTATTAATAATAGTATTTATATATATTTGAAACATTTAATTTTAAAACTTTGAATTCCAGATCCATTCTCTTCATCCCTTGTCACTGACTCCTGCTGAAAAGATAAGCAATTCAGTGTATGTTGTACATGTATAGCTATGCAAACCATTACAATAGTAGATATATTTTAAAAGACTGGCTATATTTCCCTCCCACCCATCCCACCCCCCACCTGGTTCATTCCCTACTTTGATCCTGTCTCTCTTCGAAAGTGGGTACTTCCAACCTCCCCTCCCCCTAGAATGCCCTCCCCTCCATCATCCCCCCTCTCATCTCCTTCCCCCCTACTCTTCTGCAGGGTGAGATATCCCATTTAATATGTATGCCATTCTCTCCCTGAGCCAAATTCAATGAGAATATAGTTTTGCCTTTTTGCCTTCCTGTTCTTCCCCTCCCCTGCAACTACTTCCCCTTGCCTCTTCTACATGAGATAGTTTACCCCACCCTGTCTCTCCCCATCTCCTCTTGCCTCATTCCTCTCTCACTTCTTAACTTCACCCTTTAAGTATCATCCCTTCCCACCAAATTTGACCTGTGCCCTCTATCCATGTATACCTGTAAACATATACACACATTCACATATGTATTCATATGCCCATATACCCTTCTTCAATTATTTTCATACTGAGAAAGGTTTTGTCAGTCACAGTTATTGTTTTTTTCATGTAGGAATGTAAATAGTTCAACTTTGATAAGTTCCTTTTGATTTCTTTTCCCTGTTTACCTTCTCAAGCATCTCTTGCTTCCTGTGTCTGAAGGTCAAATTTTTTATTCAACTTTGGTTTTTTCCTCAAGAATGCTTGAAAGTTGGGGGGCAGCTAGGTGGAGCAGTGAGTAGAGTGCCGGTCCTGGAGTCAGAAGGACCTGAGTTTGGATCCAGCCTCAGACACTTAACACACACAAACAAACAAACAAAAAAAACCTAGCCGTGTAACCTTGGGCAAGTTACTTAACCCCAATTGCCCTCCAAAAGGCAAAAAAAAAAAGAATGCTTGAAAGTCTTCTATTCCACTGAATGACCACATTTTCCCCTGAAACAAGATACTCAGTTTTGCTGGGTAGGTGATTCTTGGTTTTAATCCCAGCTCTTTTGCCTTCTGGAATATCATATTCCATGCCCTTCAATCCCTCAGTGCCAGGTCCTGCACTATTCTCATTGTGTTTTCACAATATTGAAATTGTTTCTTCCTGGCTGCTTGTAGTATTTTCTCCTTGATCTGGGAATTCTGGAACCTGGCTATAATATTCCTGGGAGTTTTCTTTTTGGGATCTTTTTCAGGAGGTGATTGGTGGATTCTTTCAACCTCTATTTTGCCCTCTGGGTCTAAAATATCAGGGCAATTTTCCTTGAGAATTTCTTGAAGGATGACTTCTAGGTGGATTCTTTCAATCTCTATTTTGCCCTCTGGGTCTAAAATATCAGGGCAATTTTCCTTGAGAATTTCTTGAAGGATGACTTCTAGGTTCTTTGGTCATGGCTTTCAGGTAGTCTAATAATTTTTAAATGATCTCTCCTGGATCTATTTTCCAGGTCAGTGGTTTTCCCATGAGATATTTCACATTGCCTTCTATTTTTTCAATTGCTTGGATCTGTTTAACAGCATCTTGATTCCTCATAAAGTCACTAGCTTCCATTTGCTCCAGTCTAATTCTGAGGGAATGATTCTCCTCAGTGAGCTTTTGAGATTCTTTTTCCATCTGGCAAATTCAGCTTTTTAAGGCATTCTTCTCCTCATTGCCTTTCTGAGCCTCTTTTGCCATTTGAGTTAGTCTATTTTTTAAAGTGTTATTTTCCTCAGTCAGGCTATTGACTCTCATTTCATACTTTTCCTGCATCCTTATCATTTCTCTTCCCAATTTTTCCTCTACTTCTCTTATTTGGTTTTTTAAAATACTTCTTAAGGTCCTCTATGGCCTGTAACATGCTCGTATTTTCATTTGGGGCTTTTGGTGTAGGAGTTCTGACCTCATAGTCCTCTTCCTGTTCCATACTTTGATCCTCTTTGCCCCCAAAATAGGAGTCTAATGTTGAATTTTTCTGTTTGTTTTGTCTCCTTTGCCTAGGCATGTTGCCACTTAATTACTTGACTTTTGGGCTTGTTGCCACAGTAGGACTCTGCCACCAGCCAGGGGAGCTTCCATCCCAAAAGTTGGAGTCTTCTCAACTGCCAGAGGTATTAGTTGGGTGCCCTCCCTGAAGCCTCCACACACTCTTGCAAGCTGGTCACACGCCCCAAGACCTCCACCCCAGACTGTAATCCAGATCCAGGGAGGTTAAAGCAAAAGTGCTTACCCCCCAGACTGATTGCCAGATCCCCCAACAGTTCACAGGCCAGGAGCTGAAGCTGCAACTGAAGCTGCAAAATGGTGGCTGTGTTGTGGCTCCTCAGCCACTTCTTGCTCCCAGGGGAAGAAGGTGACATGTTCCCAAATACTGGTCCCAAAGTCCATAGGGCACTAACCTCTCACTTTTTCCTAGGCATCTATGTGTTGGTAATTCTGGAAAAGCCACAGTTGCTGGTGTTCTGGGGTCCCTCCAGCCAGCTGCTGGTCTGGCCACCCTGGGGCTAAAACCTCCGACTCACGGGGTCCTGGGCTTGGCTCCCAGAGCACTGCACTGGCCGCTCCCTGCCGGGCTCCCTGGCTGTCCTCAGCGGGAGGTTAGCTTCTCTGTGTCGTTCTGTGGGTGCTGGAACTGCAGAGGTTGTTCAGAGTCCCCTTTTACATAATTTTTAAGTGGTGTGGGCTGGAGTGCAGTGGAAGTGCTGTTTCTACTTTGCCATCTTGGCTCTGAGGGCCGGCTACATTTATTTGTACAAAATATTCTTAATTCGATGTAATTGAAATTATTCATTTTAATGACTATTCTTAAGATCTAAAAGTGTCATTGTGAGCAGTTGATTCTGTGCATAAAAAGCACATTAGATGGAGGCTCAAAAGCTAGATTGTTGAGTAGTAATAGTCTATTTCTTCTCAACAGGGTTATCTGTAGGGCCTGAGAAAGTTTGAACATAATAGTGTGGTGGTAGACTATTTCTGGGAATTTGGACCTTCTTGTGTGAGAGCAGGCTAGAGTAAGTAAGCCCAATCTGGAAAGAAGTGGGGTGTTTCATAGGCCTAGGAAGGAGACTGAGTCATTGGTGATATGGGCATTAAGACCTCAATGGATTGGGCAATATTGTACTATTTTTAGTTGAGCTCCATTGTGAGTGCTTTGATATAGATCACATTGGTGTTACCATGAGATCACAGATTTGAAACTGGAAGGTTATTGGAACTTAGAGGCTATTGACTTCAACTTCCCTCATTTTGCAGACAAGGAAACTGAGTCTGGAAAAGGTGAGTTTTCTAGGGTCACAGAGCTAATACATGTTTGAGACAACATTTAAGCTCAATTTTTAACTCCAAGTCCAGTCTACTACTTCCCCATTAGATTGTGAGCTCCTCAAAGGCAGGTTCTGTCTTATGTCTCTTTTTGTCTGCTTAGCACTTAGCACCATACCTGGGGCTCTGCTAAGCACTAGGCAAGCACTTAAACATTATTGACTGACTGACAGCTCTCTAACCACTGTACCACACCTAGCTACCTCACATAAAATTTTTTCAGATGAAGTAAAAACTACCCCCAAAGTCTCTATGTGACTAGCCTATGTGTTATAGGGACCAGGATGAGACAATATCTGACCACATAGATCCAGTTCCTGCATACTTCACTCCAGCTTTCTATGCACCTAATTACCAAGTCTTAATGGCATTAAAGAGATGCAGTGTCAGAAGTAAGGGCAGCTAGGTGGTTCATTGGATAGAGAACTGGGCCTAAAGTTAGGAAGATCTGAGTTCAGATGTGGCCTCAGAATTTGCTAGTTGTGTGAGCCTAAGCAAATCACTTAGTCCCTACTTGCCTCAGTTCCTCATCTGTAAAATGGGGATATACTATAAAAGAGAAATGGCAAACTTCTCCAGTATCTCTTCCAAAGTCCACGTAGTCATGCTGAGATTTGGACATGACAGAATGACTGAACAACAACAAAGTCAGAAGTGAAAGATGTTGAGGAGAGGATTCTGGGAAGATGGTGGAATAGGTCAGAAAATTCCAAGCTCTCAAGATTTTCCCCTACAAGAGATAAAATATTGCCTCAGAACAATAGAGCTATAGAAATAAATAAGAGTAGGGGCAGAACAGTGGCCCTCCTAGGACAATCTGAGAAGTTCTGAAGAAAAATATGAGGACAAGGTTTGGTCCCTGTGAAGAGTAAACATCTCCAGGCTTAAACAAGTGGCAAGACCTAGGGTTAGCTAGGAGGCTGCCACAGGAACTTTTACCCTGGGGACAGTGAGGAGAGTTGGACATCTGAACTGAGAAAGATGGAGGCAACCTCTTCTGACAAGGAATGCCAGACCCAGCTGTGATGCAGAGACAAGTCCTGATGCAAGAAAAAACAGTGGGAGCCCAGTGAGTACAGAAGCAGTGGAGTGGAAATGTGGCTGACTGTGGGCACTTACAGGAGGCTGAGGTCTTAGTTTTGGTTTCAGGTCAGAAGAGATAACTGAAGGAGGATCTGAGCCCAGAGGCACCATCCCCCATACTCCAGGGATAGAGGTGATTACAAAAACTAAGATACTGCAACTTTAAAAAAAAGGCACCAGAAAAGGAGAAAGAATCCAACCACGGAGAGTTACTACGGCAATATAGAAGACAGGAGTTCATTGTCAGAGGAGGATATTTAAGCAAAGAAGTAACATCAAATGGTGACCTGCCCAAAAGAATTCATAGTAGGACTTAAAAAAGACTAAAAAATCAAATGAGAAAGATTGAGGAAACCCCACCCAAAAAAAATCCAAGAAAAACAAGAATATTAAGAAAAGAAACTCAACCAATTAAAAGAGGTGATCCAGAATCTCAAGGAAGAAAATGACCCCTTGGAAATAAAAATTGGGCAAGGGGAAGCCAACAAAGTTATAAGAGATCAGGAAATAATAAAATATAAAGAATGAAAAAAATAGAAAAGAATGTGAAATGTCTTATAAGAAAAACAGCTAATCTGGATGGCAGATCAATAAGAATAACCTGACTACCTGAAAGCTATGATCAAAAAAAGAATTTTAATACAATAATACAATAAATAACCACAGAAAATTGTCCTGGAGCATTAGAAAGAAAAAGTTGGGAAAGTAGGAATATAAAAAATCTGCTGATCACTAACTGAAAGAGATCTAATGAGGAAAACAAGGAGTATTATATTAAATATTAAATGGGGATTTAATATTTTAATATTAAAACATAGGAATATTATAGTCAAATTCTGAAACCCCTCAGCTCAAGGATAAAATATTATGAGCAACAAGGAAAAAGAAATAATTTAAATATGGTGGTGTCACATTTAGAATCATGCAAGATATGGCAACACTAAAAGACCACAGTTCTTGGAATGCTATCTACTGAAGAGCAAAAAAACTGGGGTTCTGGCTGAAAATATCATACCCAGCAAGGCTAAGCATAATCTTGAATGAAAAATGGATATTTAATGAATTGTCAGACATTCAGGACTTTGTTAAAAAGAAACAAGCAAACCTGAACTTAATAGAAGATTTGACATACAAGAACCAAGAGAAATATAAGGTACATACAAGAGACTAATTATGAGAGATTCAATAAGGATAGACTGCTTAACTTTTATGTATGCAAAATGTACAAACGTATATCTAAGATTGTTAGTAATTGAGTAGTTCATAAGAAAGATTGGAGTACACCTGAGTATAATATGACTTTAAAAAGTAAAATCATTAGGAACAGTTACAAAGAGTAATTATCTTATACAAATGAGATGCACAAAGAAGAACTGATACAGAGGAATTAGATGAAGGAAGAGGGCAGGTAGTTCTGGAAACCTACTTTCATTGGGAATAGCTTTAAGAAGGAACAATACATATATATCTTGAAGAGTATAAAAGTCTTCTAAATTCAGAAAGAAATAAAATGCTAAGCGGATAGGGAGTGGGGAGAGGATAAGGGAGGGATCTCTAGAGGAGAAGGTGAGGGAATAGGTTAAAGGGGGGTGTTATTAGATCAATGGGAATGGGAGGATAAGGGAGGGATCCTTTGAGGGGGTAAGTAATCAGTGAGATGAATAGGAATAATAGGAAGGCAAAATAGAGGGTGGAAGTAAAGTAGAGGAAGGAGGAGGAAATAAGAGATATGCATAAACACAAAAACAGAGATCAGGAGTACAATTTGTTAGGGAAAGCATATGTGTATATATGTATGTATATATGTGTATACATGTATTATACATATGTTTATATCTATATAAATATATCCACACTTAATTGTAGCCTTTGTGGGGGCAGAGGAAGGGGTAAAAAAGAACAAAGTAAAAAAATGCACCACAGAGAACGAGAGAAAACTTTCAAGGAAGTAAAGAGGACGACTCTCAACACAATGCATAGTGCTTATTGCATAGGTTTTTTGAAATGCAAATTTATTGTTGTATACTTTGAATCCTTTCTTACATTCTGTTGTTCACATGACATATTTTTTCTTATTTTGTATTTGTTTTAATATTTAAGTTTATCATATGCTTCTTTTTTCTTATTGTATATTTAAGTTTCAGTATTTGTCTAAAATTTAAAAAAAGATAAAAAAAGAATGTCATCTTTACCATTATAAATACACAAATTAACTATAAAGGGCATATGAAGGAAGATGTTGTCTGCATCTGGATGTTATCTGCATCCTTATCTGGAACTGTATCAAATACACTAGGAGGGGGTGGCTAGTTTTATAACCAATGGTTATAGGATGTTCATATGCATGTTGGTACCCAAGAAGAGAACCGAATCTTGGTTTATTAGAAAATACTATCTACTAGGCAAGTGTAAGGAATAGGTGAAGAGCAAAGGAATCCCGGGGGTAGCTCCCTTGGTTAACGATTCTTCCTGAGCCAACTCCTCTAAGACTCCTAGGGCCCATAGGCTGAAGTGCTCATAAAGATTTAAGAGATAGCATGTTCAGCTGTGCTTGATGATGGGTCTCAGGTGATCTTTATATTTGAGTCATCCTACAAATAAAACTTGAATCATAAATCTTTATAGCTATGGAAAAGATGAAGAAAGAAGCATCATGGTGCTGCAAAAGAGGTAATGAATATGAAATCCCAAGACCTGGGTTTGAATCTTTGGCTTCACTGCTTGTTACCTAAGCCTCTTTAGGCAATGGGTCTCAGCATCCCCATCTTTAAAATGATATGGCTGGTCTAGATAACTCCTAAGGTCTCTTTCACTTTTTAAACCAAAGATCCTGTGGCCTTAGTGAAGAGTGCTATCCATAGGAGGTATATGTCATAATATATCTGGAACTTCCAAAGCAGATCTTGGGAATCAGTGAAGAGATAGGGCTGCCTTGATGTACCCAGGTTCTAGTAGCATTCCTAAAATTTCTGCTTGATGAAAATAAACTCCAGTCTCTTCAGAGCACCCACTGAGAACAGTAGGCATCAAGCAGGGCCTGAGTACTCCCAGGGTCTAGGGCTAGAAGAGAGGACAGGCCAACTAGCCCCATTACCTAATTTTTCAGATAAGGAAGCTGAGTCTTAGGTTAAGTGACCTGCCCATAGTAACACAACTACTAGATGGCAGAAATGGGATTTGAGCTCAGCTCTTCTGACTCCTGAATCAGTACTCTTGACATTATATTATGCTGCCTTTACAAGAATAGGAAGCCGTGTTCTTTGAATAGAGAAAAGTAGGTTCCATTCAGGAACCACTTGTGATGCTGAAAGTTCAGGGACCTTGATTTGATTTTTTATGTACCAGTGGCCCAGGAATGGAAAGATGATCTGAGAGAGAAGTAGTATTAGAGTCAGATGTTCTTTGCTACATGAAAAAAAATGTAAGATATGTACTAAAAACAGTGTAACAAACAGTTATCCCTTCCATATTGTGGCAGTTAAGGTACGGTGCCCCTTGAGATCTGGAAAATCTGTATAAAATTTGTTTGGTCCTCCATACTAGGGAAGAAATCTCAGTTTTTTATTTTTCTTTCATGGGTTGTTTATTGTAAAGTTTGGGTTAAGTATTTGGTCATAGGCTCTGTGTCATCTACTAGCCTTTGCATGTCATTTATGGCTTCTGCAAAACTCCCTCAAAATTCCCATTTAATTTCTTGTGTTGCCTTGTGATATATCGAAACTGAAATGAGGAAAATCACAATGGGGAAGAAATAATTGCACACTATTTACCTCCCAGAACCCTAATCTTTCTGAGATTTATCTTAAGGAATTGCCCTCTCTGAGATTTATAATCCAAATAACCATCCAAGAGAGCATTGGCCAAGGAAGTGTTTTTTGGAATGTAAGCCATAAGAATAGTGATTGGCGTCAAAAGGCAATTGACTGATATTCTAGTAAGACCTCTCACCTCTGACACTAGCTATATGATCACAGGCAAGTAATACTCTGAGAGCCTCAGTTTCCACATATATAAAATGAGGATAATCATACCTGCTCCTCTACCCCACAGGGTTGTTTGGAGGCCCAAACAATGTTATGTATAAAGGTCTTAGTAAATCTCAAAGCACTGTGTAAAATGAGCTATTATTATGCACTGTCCAAAGCCAAACTTACATAAGAAGATTTAGAATATTAGAATTCTTACCCATAAACACATGAACTGGAATGATCAGTACACCATACTGCAATTTCAGGGTGCCTTGGATTTGTCCATTGGGCAATGGCAAGCTACTGTCAGATTCTTGTGGAAGAGGAAGATAAAAAAAAGAGAGGAGGGAATATGGGTGGGGCCTCCAGTTCAGCACACGCCATAAGAGATTTCTGGGATGGAGCACAGAGGTCCTTATCTACTTGGGTGGCCTCATTGTGATGAATAGATAGATAAGACTTTTTAAAAATTTAGTTTTATTATTAATTTTTATCAATTCTTTCTATGTCCCAGGCCTTGTGCTAAGTGCTGAGGATACAGATACAAGCAAAACAACCCCTGTCCTCAAGGAGATTACATTCTAATGAGAGAGAACAACACATAAAGGGGAGTTGAAAAGATGGTGTGTAGATGATTGGGAAGTGGTGTGATAAATTGGGTCTGGGCAGGATAAGGTGAAAGCTCACCCATCAGAACTGGGTTATACTTGAAAAAAACATTAACATGACATGCAGAGAGAATGTTTGTTGTTGTTCAGTCATTATCAGTCCTATGTGACCCTTTATGATCCCATTTGGAGTTTTCTTGGCACAGATATTGGAGTGATTTGCCATTTTCCTCTTGCAGCTCATTTTACAGATGAAAAAACCGAGACAAAAAGGGTTAAGTGATTTGTCCAGGGTCACATAGCTAATAAGTGTCTGAGGCCAGATTTTAACTTGAGAAGATGAACCTTTCTTTCTGCAGGCCCAGCACTCTATATGTACTGCACCATATATCAGTTCATATAAGTCCAGGTTATAAAGAAGAATCACATCTTAGCCAATCTGATCAGTGAGTTGTGGTACCTCAGAGTTGTTCTGATTTGCATTTCTCTAATCAATAGTGATTTAGAGCATTTTTTTTCATATGATTATAGATATCTTTAATTTCTTCCTTTAATTAAAAACGGTCTGTTCATATCCACTGACCATTTATTAATTGGGGAATAACTTGTATTCTTATAAATTTGACTCAGTTCTCTGTATATTTTAGAAATGAGGTCTTTATCAGAGACACTGGTTATAAAAATTTTTTCTCAATTTTCTGCTTACTTCCTAATATTGGTTGCATTGGCTTTGTTTGTAGATAACCTTTTAAATTTAATGTAATCAAAATTATCCATTTTGCATTATGTAATGAGATCTCTCTCTTGTTTGGTCATAAATTCTTCCCTTCTCCATAAATCTGACAGGTAAACTCTTCCTTGTTCTCCCGGATTGCTTATAGTACCAGCCTTTATATCTAATCATGAATCCATTTAGACTTTATTTTTGGTATACAGTATAAGATATTGATCTATGCCCAGTTTCTGCCATAATATTTTCAAGTTTTCCCAGCAGTTTTTGTCAAATAGTGAGTTCTTATCCCAGAAGATGGAGTCTTTGGGTTTATCAAACAGTAGATTACTATAGTCATTGACTACTGTATCTCTCGTACCTAACCTATTCCACTGATCTACCACTCTGTTTCTTGGTTAGTACTAAGTAGTTTTGATGACTGCTGCTTTATAATACAGTTTAAAATCTGGTATGGCTAGGTCCCCTTCCCTAACATTTCTTTTCATTAAATCCCTTGATATTCTGGACCTTTTGTTCTTCCAGATGAATTTTGTTATTATTTTTCTAACCCCATAAAATAATTTTTTGGTAGATTGATTAGTATGGCACTAAATAGGTAAATTGATTTATGTAAAATTGTCATTTTTATTATACTAGCTCGGCCTAACCATGAGCATCTGAGGTTTTTCCAATTATTTAGATCTGACTTTATTTGAGTGAAAAGTGTTTTGTAATTGTGTTTATATGTTTCCTGGGTTTGTTTTGGCAGGTAAACTCCCAAATATTTTATAACATCTATAGTAACTTAAATGGAATTTCTCTTTCTATTTCTTCTTGTTGGGCTTTGTTAGAAATATATAGGAATGCAGAGGATTTATGTAGGCTTACATGAACTATTTAAAAAAAAATTTTGATGACTGTATTGCAGCACAATTGATTTCCTTCATAATCCTAAGTATTTTCTTTTATGCATGTTAAAGACCTTCATATTCATTCAACAGATTGACAAAAGGGTCCATGACACAAAATATGAAAAATCTCTTAATAATTAAAATAGCTAGCATTTATATATTACATTAGTGTTTGCAAGGCATTTTACAAATATCTCATTGGATTGTACAACTAGGTGGCACAGTGGAAAGAGAACTGGGACAGGAGCCAGTAACATCTGAGTTCAAGTCTGTCCTCAGACACTTGCTAGCTGCATGAATCTGGGAAAGACACTAAACCTCTCTTGGCCTCAGTTTCCTCATCTAGAAAATGGGGGTGATGACAGCACCTACTGTCTAGGAATCTTGTGAGAATCAAAGGAGATAATATTTGTAAAGTGTCTGGAACGTAGTAAACACTATATAAATTTTAGCTATAGTAATAATACTGATATTTCTCTATTTACATATGAAGAAACTGAGGAAGACAGAGGTTAAGTGACTTGCTCAAGGTCACACAGATAGAAAGCATCTGAAGTAAATTTTTCCCCAACATCATATCTAGCACTCTAGCCTCCTAGCTTTTTATAAATAATCAGAGGCAAGGTTGGAACCCAGATTTTCTGGCTCCAGAGATAGTATTTTTTCCATGGAGCAAGGATTAGCAAAAGGGATTGTGGTGAGGGACAGACTTTAGTTCTATTTAGGATGGTGAGACAGAGAGGGTTGAAGAAGGTAACAGTGTGATTACAGCCCCTCTGAGAGGGCAGATTGCATTATTTGTCCTCATTAGTGGGTCTACCTTGATTATGGAAACAGGAAAATCTCAGAGAGCCAGAAACTGACTAAAAAATCCCATTTCAACATCCTA
Organism: Gymnobelideus leadbeateri; assembly: GCA_011680675.1. NCBI lineage: Eukaryota > Metazoa > Chordata > Mammalia > Diprotodontia > Petauridae > Gymnobelideus > Gymnobelideus leadbeateri. The sequence goes on from WOXC01009073.1 coordinate 1,129,035, forward strand.
TGGTCTTACCGTATCTCCTGCTTTTTTTTAGAAAAAATGGCCCTCTATTGCCTAGGATAAAGTCCACACTCCTCAGATGGTCATATACTATGTCATCCCTGAATGCCTTCTGAACCTGAATGGATGGTCTTATTCACTCTCCCCATAGTACGTCTCAAACTTCATTACCTCTACACTTGTGCATCTTGCCTAGGTCTTTTACATTTTCTTTAAGAAGCTCAGATATCTTCATTACACTGGGTCCCAGTAGCAGCAAAGTGTTTTGAATTTATGGTAAAATATCCACCACTTAAAAAGCCAAGAAAGAGATGTAAAAAGACTAAAATAACTTGGTCCTCCCACACACAGTCCATTTTTTAAGCAAATACACATTAGGCGCCAGACTTGTTTTCTCTTCCAATTAGTCTTCAAATGAGTAGCTCAGAGTTCCCATTTGCATGGTTCATTTTGTATCTCAATGAAGTAAATGATTATTTCTTGGTTCAAAGACAGACTTTTCAAGGACACCAGAGACTGACAGGATTCTAATCATTTATAAATGATAATGTTACTGTTTGTAGTAGGGAAGCCAAATTCTTTGAACTGAAACTAAGTTTGCTTCCATTTCACCAGTCTATCTAGGAAAATTTTCTTTTGAAAGATTTTTCCATGCACTTGCTTTCCTTCTTTTAAGAGGATTGTGGGTACAGAGCATTGACTCAGTAGATAGCTGGATTGATCGACGATAGATTGATCGATAGATATACAACATTTGTTAAATACCTACTATAAGGCCAGCACTATGGTAAATACTGGGGATATAAATACAAGCAAACATGACAGACCTTACTCTCAAATAGCTCACATTAGAATAGGGGAAGAAAACACATAATATGGAACTGGCAATGTAATAGTTGAGGGGAAGAAAGGAGGGAATAATAATACAGCCCTCAAGGGGATAGTTCTGGGGAGAAGAGTCACCAGTCAAGAGAGGGGACCCCAGGGCAGAGGTTCCTCAGGGAAGGTAATGTGGCAGGGAGGAGGAAGAAAAGATTCCAGAGAGAGTTCTGAGGTGAGACATGGCTGTAAGCCTCTTTAAAATAGTGGCCCAGAAAGGGAGTTTAGAAGGGAGATGGCCCAAGCAAATAAAGTACTTCCACACTGCCCAAAATGTTTTTACAGAGAAGATTGAATTGAGGAGGAGACTAGGTGACAGAGTTGGATAGAATGCTGGGCCAGGAGTTAGGAAGACCTGAGTTCAAATTTCATCTCAGATACTAGCTGTATGATCTTGCATAAGTCATTTAACCTCTGTTTGCCTCAGTTTCCTCAATAATAAAATTGAAATAATAGCAACTATCTCACAGGGTGGTTGTGAGGATCAAATGAGATGATATTTGTATAGTGCTTAGCACAGTGCCTGGTACATAAGCACAATATAATTGCTAGTCATCATCATCATCATCATCAGAGAAATGATAATTAATAACCAAAGACGGGGAGATTCAGAGTTCCCCTCTTTTTCTAAAGTCCTGATTTTAAAGGTTCAGTTTTTTGAAGGACATTGCTGATGATGATATTGGACTAACTTTCTTTTTGGACATTGTTTTCTTCTCAGATTTGGGGCATAAATTCTTTGAATAGATTGCCCAATGCTGAGGGTGGTCTGGGTAAAGATAGTCTCTCTGTCCAAGGGTGATGTGATGTCACTCTCAGAGTTATTGTAATATTAGTTCTCTCATTGTTAACCAATCAGGATTTATTCCTACCCTGGGGGAACACCTACTTTTCGAGGATATATAAACTGTGAGCTTGCTGCCATGATTGTCTTTGGTCTAAGAGAGTCGGCCAAATGACCATCCTTTTATTAATAAAAATGCTGGACTTATTAATAAAATGATTAAATTACCCAGAAACTATGTCTCTCAGAATTTCTTAATAATCACAATCATCATCCTTAACTGCATTTCAACTTCTACAGGTGCTTAATACAAATGGAAAGGACATGGTGTTTGGTGTTGAACTGCCTTCCCCCCACCCCCATTTAAAAAAATTAATTTGTTTATTTACTTTTAGTTTACAACATTCAGTTCCACGATCCCTTGAGTTTCAAATTTTCTATGCGTTCCTCTCCTCCCCCCGCCCCCCCCCCGGAAGCATGCAATCAAATATAGGATCTACAAATGCCTTCACATTAAGCATTAGTCAGGTTGTAAAGAAGGATTATAACCGATAGAATGATCAGTGTGAAAGAGGAAACTAAACAAAACAAGAAAAAGAAAAAGAGCAAGTAATTTGCTTCAATCTGCATTCAGACTCCTCAGCTCTTTTTCTGAATGTAGATATCTCTTTTATAACCTTACATTGCTGAGAGGAGCCCAGTCTATCAAAGTTAGTCATCACATATACATTGTGTCTGTAATTGTGTACAGATTTCTCCTGGTTCTGCTCCTCTCACTCAGCATCAGTTTATATAAGTCTCTCCAGGTTATTATGAAGTCCATCTGCTTCTCATTTCTTATAGCACAATAGTTTTCCATTACATTCATATACCACAACTTGTTCAACCATTCCCAATTGATGGGCGTCCCCTTGAATTCCAATTCTATGCCACCACAAAAAGAGCTGCTATAAATATTTTTGTACATACGGGTCCTCCTCCCTCTTCTCTGATCTCTTTGGAATACAACCCTAGAAGTAGTATTGCTAGGTGACAGAGTATGCACTTATTTATAGCCCTTTGGGCATAGTTCCAGATTGCTCTCCAGAATGGTTGGATCAGTTCACAACTCTACCAACAATGTATTAGTCTTCCAATTTTTCCACATCCTCTCCAGCATTTATCATTTCCCTGTTTTGTCATCTTAGCCAATCTAGCTGGTGTTATAGATATCTTTAATTTCATCTTCTGAGAACTGCCTGTTCATATCCTTTGACCATTTATCAATTGGGGAATGACTTGTATTTTAGAAATGAGACCTTTATCAGAGACACTGGTTGTAAAAATTATTCCCCAATTTTCTACTTCCTTCTTAATCTTGGTCATATTGTCTTTGCCCAGAAACTTTTCAATTTAATATAATCAAATTTATCCATTTTGCATTTTATAATGCTCTCTAACTCTTGTTTCATCATAAAATCTTCCCCTCTCCATAGATCTGACAAGTAAACTATTCCTTGATCTCCCAGATTGCTTACAGTATCAGCCTTTATACCTAGATCATGCACCCATTTCAACTTTATTTTGGTATACAGTGTTAGTCCCCTTCTTCTCCATTTTTCAAAATTATTAATGAATTATAATTGTACACAGAACAAAAATTGATCAGATTAGTAGAATGAGAAAAGAATATGACAAGAAGATTGTGAAAAGTAGCTACCATACTACACACCATTTACAATTCACAAAGAAATTTCAAGAACAGTACATAAGGCAAGGAAAAAGAAATTATCAGTTGATTTGATTTTAGCCTTCTGCTTCATTGTTAGCCACGATCATTTCCCTCACCTTTTAAAATTATTAATTTATTTATTGTTAGTTTATAACATTCAGTTCCACAAGCTTTTGAGTTTTAAATTTTCTCCCCTTCTCTGCCCCCTTCCCTCCCCAAGATGGCATACAATCTGATATAGGCTCTACATATACATTCATATTAAACATATTTTCACATTAATAATGTTGTAAAGAAGAATTATAACCAATGGAATGAACCATGAGAAAGAAGAAACAAAACAAAATGCGTTCAGACTCCATAATCCTCTGGATATGGCTAGCATTTTCCATCATGAACCTTTTGGAGTTGTCTTACAACCTTGCATTACTGAGAAGAGCCAAGTCTATCAAAATTGGTCATCACACAGTGTGGCTGTAACTACGTATTTCTCCCTCTTTTTTTATCCATTGCTCTAAGGATGGTTTTCTGAGTAGGAGGAAGAAAGGGGAACAGGAAATAACGATGATATAAAACACAAGTCATCAAACATTTTTTAAAACCTTCCTTTGAAACCTTGAATGAGCTATAATTTCAGAGATGTGGGGGACTCTATCCACCAATTCAGGTGGTAACTTTTTTATGTCTTCTCATTTTGTCCTTTTCTTGTTTCCCCATAAATCCTACAAAAAGGATCAATATGGCATATAGGCATTTTTCTTATGTTAATTTATATCTCAAGGGTTCCAGTGTACTCTATGAGTTACTCATCTGTTGTCTCTTATTTTCTTAATTTGACCCCTCATTTCCCATTCATAAGCATGACTAAATTATATTTCATCCACCCACTCTTTGCCTTCAAATTATCTTTAATAATGGTAAGTTCTTGCAAATTAATCATTGATAATGCTGCATCCTACTCACACTATGTCTTTCCATTACAACATGAGCTTTTTGTCATTTTAATTATTCTTATTTTTATTCTATAATTCTCAGCCATGTATATGCCTGAGGGAGAATGTCGATATTAAAGAGCTGGATTTTTGAAGCAATTTGTGATTATTGAAGATATTGGAGCAGTCTCCCAAATGCAATATAACCTTGTCTAGAACTTCAGATGACATCTCTTCCTATAGAGTTGTGCACCTAATACATAATCCATCCACTGTACTTGCCCAAAATACACATACAAGTGAACTGATTTGATAGGATGTTCACACAGGTAAATGGGAAAGTCTAAGTAATACTTTTCATTCTCCTTCTTCTTTGTTTAATTTTAATTTTGAACTTACCCCAGAGGGGTATTTCCATACACCCATCAGAACCCCTCAAAATGATTCTGTATGAACTGTGAATATCCATTTCATATTGCTTGCTTTTAAAAAGTTTATGACAAATTACATTAGTTTCAAAACTGTCCTTCATTTTGAATTTCTGTTCTCTTCTGTGTATATTATATATATGTATATGTATATATATATGTATATATATATATATATATATATATATATATATTTCAATGACCAATGTTTTTCACATCACTATTGTTAACTCCCTCCCTCCCAAAGCCCTCCCAATTAAAAACTGAAAGAAGGAAGTCAACATCATAAGAAAATAAGTATAGACAAGCACAATGAATCCATAAATTGGCCATGTCTGAAAATGTATATTTTTATAGATGTTGTGCTCAGCTCTCATTTCAAAGTTGTTTTTCTTTACATTGTTGCTGTCCTTGAATAAATTGGTCTCCTGGTTCTGCATATTTTATTCTTTTTTTTTTTTTAAAGCAATTGGGGTTAGTAACTTGCTCAAGGTTACACGGCTAGTCATTATTTATGTGTGGGTGCTCATTTTCTGAGGCCGGATCTGATCTCGGGTCATCCCAACTCCGAGGCCGGTGCTCTTACTCACTGCGCCACCTAGCTGCCCCTTTAGGGCAATTGGGGTTAAGTAACTTGCCCAAGGTTACAGGGCTAGGTTTTTGTTTGTGTGGGTTAAGTGTCTGAGGCTGGATCCGAACTCAGGTCCTTCTGACTCCAGCGCTGGCGCTCTATTCACTGCGCCACCTAGCCGCCCCTGCATACTTTATTCTGAATCAGTTCATACTTCCCAGGTTCTTTGAAATCATTTCTTTTGTCATTTTTTATAAAATTCTAACATTCTATTAGATCTCTAGACCATAATTTGTTCAGTCATTCTCCAATTATCTTCGAGGCAATGTAAATCATTCCTTCCTTTCCTTTTTGAGACTAGTTCTCTTTTTCTTTTTGCCTTTTAATTACTCCTTTGGTATTAAACAGTTTATTTTGCTTGTGGCTATTTCTTCCCTGGTACCTCCTCCTCCCCTTTTTAGCAATAGCTCTCTAACCTCTATCTTACCCCAATTCCCATACATTTCCTAGTTGAGTTTGAGCTATACCCACATGTTTGTGAGTGTTCCTTAGTCAATAGTCATTATTGTTATTAAGTACTATGTACCAGTTACTGGATTTAGTGTTAGGGATACAAATAGGAAAAAAGTAGTCCTTGCCTTGAAGGGACTTACAGTCTAATGGGGAAGGCATCACATAAAATTAAAAAGGGAAGGGAAGGTTCCTGGCATTGGGTCATGCTTGAGAAGTAAAGGAAGTCCAAAATGAATGCAGCTGTGTGGGAAATGAGGTGATGTCTGAGGAGTTCAACATTTGTCTTCTGTTTCAGATAAAAGTGAGATTTATTTGATGTCCATTACCCCATCCCTTCTTCAATATATGTATACTCTTCTCACATACCCCAATTATGAGAATAACAAGTTCCACCCCCCTTCTTTCTCCTTTTTACATTAGTAAGTTCCTTTTTATCCTCTCTTACTTTCCAACTTGCATCCCTTCAGAACAGAATCAATATGACACTAGGATATTTTTTAATTTAATTTTTTCAATACCCTTTGAAAGCACTAAAGTTCTGAAGGAACACTTGTTTCTTTTCCTATGATAGAAGGTTAGCACTACAGCATCATATAGCTCCTTCAACTACTCATATAAATTTGCCTTTCTGGGTTTCTCTGAACTCATGTTTGTATTTCCTATTCAGTTCCTACTCAGCTCTGGTCTTTTCATCTTGAATGCTGCTTGAAAGACCTCTTTTCCATTAGATGTCCATTCCCCCTGTCTCCCTGATAGAATTCTATTCAGATTTTCAAGTTGTTATTCTTTGTTGTAAACCAATACCATTTGCATTTTGGAATATTGTATTTCAAGAATTCCTCTCATATATTGTAGAAGCTTCTAGTTCTTGTTTAATACTGATTGTGGTTCCTTGGTACTTGAATAGGGTTTTTTTAAATACATGTAGTATTTTTTTTTCTTTGAGGTGGGAGTTTTAAAAAAATTTTGGCTATGACATTCTAGGACTTTTCATTTTTGGGTTCCTTTTAGAAGGTAGTTGGTAGATTTCTTTCTATCTTTACTTTGCCTCCCAGTTCTAATTGATCTGGGCAATTTTAACTTATGATTTCTTAAAATATAGTGTCCAGGCTTCTTTTTCTTAAAGCACAGCTTTCAGGGAGTCTGGTGATTTCTTAAATTATTTCTCTTTGACTTATTTTCTAGGTTAGTTGATTTTGATATCAGATATATTATGTTTTATTCTATTTTGTTAATCTTTGATTTTGTAGTAATATTTCTTGCTGTCTTATGAAATCGTTGATTTCTGTTTGGTCTATTCTAATTTTCAGGGAGTTAATTACTTTGGTAAAGTTTACTATTTGCTTTTCTAATTCATTTATTCTCCTTCCAATTCTTTACCCCAGAGACTTTATTTCATTTTAAATAATCTTTTTTTTTAAACAAATACTTTATTAACTTCTGTTTTACATCATTCATTTCCGCCAGATTTTGAGTTACAATCATTTTCCCCCCATTATTCCCCTACCCAACCTCCCAGAATAGCATTCCCACAAGATATCGCTTCCTCCAATCTGCTCTCTCCCATACCTTCTCCCATACCCCCATCGACTTTTCCATTAGAGGAAGGTGAATCTTTGTGTCCCAATGCCTGCACATCTTATCTCCCTATTATAGGCAAGAGTATTAATAATAGTATTTTTATATATATTTGAAACATTTAATGTTATGACCTCGAATTTCAGATCCATTTCCTTCCTCCCTTGTCACCCATTCCTTCTTGGGAGATAAGTAATTCAGTATATGTTGTACATGTCTAGCTATGCAAAACATTATCATAGTAGATATATTGTACAAGGCTGCTTATAATTCCCTCCCACTCATCCCACCCCCACCTGGTCCATTCCCTACATGATCCTGTCCCTCTTCTATAGTGGGTACTTCCAACCTCCCCTCCCCCCAAGGATGCCCTCCCATCCATCATCCCTCCTCTCATCCCCCTTCCCCTATCCTGCTGCAGGTTGAGATATCCCATTTAGTATGTATGTCATTTTCTCCCTGAACCAAATTCAATGTGAATGTGGTTTTGCCTTTTTAGCCTTCCTTATTCTCCCCCTCCTTTGCACCCACTTCCCCTACATGAGATAGTTTACTCTACCATGTCTCTCCCCATCTCCTCTTGCCACTTTCCTCTCTCACCTCATAATTTCATCCCTTGAGTATTCTCCCTTCCCAACAAATTCAACCTATGCCCTCTATACATATATAACTGTAACCATATACACACACATTGACATATGTATTCATATGACCACACACCCTTCTTCCATTATTTTCATAGTGAGAAAGATATCATCAGTCACAGTTATTGCTTTTCCATATAGAAATGTAAATAGTTCAACTTTGATAAGTTCCTTTTGATTTCTTTTCCCTGATTACCTTCTCAGGCATCTCTTGCTTCTTGTGTCTGGATGTCAAATTTTCTATTCAATTCTGGTTTTTTCCTCAAGAATGCTTGAAAGTCCTCTATTCCACTGAATGACCATATTTTCCCCTGAAACAAAATACTCAGTTTTGCTGGGTAGGTGACCTTGGGTTCATTCTCAGTTCTTTTGCCCTCTGGAATATCATATTCCATGCCCTTTGATCCCTCAGTGTAGAAGCTGCCAGGTCCTGGGCTATTCTGATTGTGTTTCCACAATATTGAAATTGTTTCTTCATGGCCGCTTGTAGTATTTTCTCCTTGATCTGGGGATTCTGGAACCTGGCTATAATATTTCTGGGAGTTTTTCTTTTTTTGGGATCTTTTTCAGGAGGTGATCGGTGGATTCTTTCAACCTCTATTTTGCCCTCTGGATCTAAAACATCAGGGCAGTTTTCCTTGAGAATTTCTTGAAGGGTGATTTCTAGGTTCTTTCTTTGATCATGGCTTTCAGGTAGTCCAATAATTTTTAAATTGTCTCTCCTGGATCTATTTTCCAGGTCAGTGGTTTTCCCATGAGATATTTCACATTGCCTTCTAATCTTTCATTTGTTTGGATCTGCTTAACAGCATCTTGATTTCTCATAAAGTCATTAGCTTCCATTTGCTCCAGTCTAACTCTGAAGGAATGAATCTCCTCAGTGAACTTTTGAGATTCTTTTTCCATCTGGCAAATTCGACTTTTTAAGGCATTCTTCTCCTCATTGCCCTTTTGGGCCTCCTTTGCCATTTGAGTTAGTCTATTTTTTAAGGTGTTGTTTTCCTCAGTCAGGCTGTTGACCCTCATTTCATACTTTTCCTGCATCCTTCTCATTTCTCTTTCCAATTTTTCCTCCACTTCTCTTATTTGATTTTTAAAGTCCTTCTTAAGGTCCTCTATGGCCTGCAACCCACTCATGTTTTCCCCTGGGGCTTTTGGAGCAGGACTTTTGACCTCACAGTCCTTTTCCCGCTCTATGCCCCCAAGATAGGAGTCTAGGGTTGCATTTTTCTGTTTCCTTTGCCTTGGCATGTTGCCACTTAATTATTTGACTTTTGGGCTTGTTGCCACAGTATGGCCTGGTGCCAGACAGGAACTTTCGCCCCAAACATGTGAGGGGGCCAACTTCCATCTCTGGCAAGCTGTAAAGCCACTCATGACCTCCACCCCAGATCACAATCCAGATCCAGGGAGGTTAAAGCAAGAGCGATTACCCCCCAAGACTGATTGCTGGATCTCGCCACGATTTGTAGGCTGGGAGCCGGAAATGCCTCTGAAAACTACAAAATGGCGTGTCTCCTCAGCAGCTTCTAGCCCCCAGGGGAGGGAGCTGATGCATTCCCCAAATACAGGTCCCAAAGTCCATAGGACACTAACCTCTTACTTTGTCCTAGGCAAGTCTATGTTGATAATTCTGGAGTCGCCACAGCTCTTGGTGTTCTGGGGTTCCTCCAGCAGGCTGCTGGCCCTGCCTCCCTGGGGCTAAAACCTTGGCTCACGTGGACCTAGGCTCGGCTCGGCTCCTGCGCTCTGCGCGCTGCCGGCTCCCAGACCGCTGCGCTGGTCCTTCCTGCAGGGCTGCTGGGCTGTCCTCAGCGGGAGGTTAGCTTCTCTGTGTCGTTCTGTGGGTGCTGGGGCTCAAGAAGTTGTTCAGAATCCTTTTTTACATAGTTTGTGGAGAATCTGGGGGCAGAGAGGCTTGGACGAGCTGTTTCTACTCTGCCATCTTGGCTCCGCCCCTTAAATAATCTTTTGCTTAATTTCTCCTTGATACTGATGGCTGCTTGCTTTGTGGTCCCTTGTTCCTCCCTACCCCCGCCCCATATCTTCAGCTTTAGTTTCTGAATTGGGACTGTGTGAAGTTCAGAATCTACCCCCTTGATATACTTTTTTTTAACCATTCTATTTCTGGTATTTTCTAATATCCTCGCCATGGGGCTTTTTGACCACCCTCTCTTTGGACAAAAAACCTTGAAAGCTGCGTGTTCTCTGGTCCATCTCTGGTTGTAGGCTGGTAAGATGCCAGTTTGTTTGCCTGTGCTAGTGCAGGATTTACTGGTGGTACCTTTTCCTATTGCCCTTGGGCTTCTGCCTGGCTTTTTTGGGCAGAAGTCACTTATTGATATTTCTCTTTGGATTTCTTTCTTTCCTTTCCTTTTTTTTTTGGAGGAGGTAAAGTAGGACAATTGGGGTTAAGTGACTTGCCCAAGGTCACATGGGCATAACACATAACACTAATTTTGTGTTAAGTTTCTGAGACCAGATTTGCACTCAGGTCCTCCTGACTCCAGGGCTGGTGTTCTATTCACTGCACCACTTAGCCACACCTATCTTTGGATTTCTTGATAACTTTTTGATCTGGTGTGAAATTTTGGTCTTTATTAGAATAAGTATGTGGAAGCTGGGCAGTCTGACTCCTTCCTATTCAGGTAACCATCTTGATTTAAAAAAAATCTTGTGCTTTGTGTTCTCAATGTTGACTTTAGATGTGGGTAGCAGAGATTACTGTGTTCATGGATCAGTTTAGTATTGACATTAGGAGAAATGGCAAGTGGAGGGAGGGAGCTATTGTTATATGTATATCTTCTTTCAATCTGTGATTTGGGGGTGAGAATGAATAACTACCCTTCTGGGTAAAGGTTTAGAGTGGCAAGGGACCAACAAGATTATATAGTTTAGCTCATTCACTAATAGCTGATGAAAATGAAGCAAAGAGAGCCTTTGACTTATCCAACCTGGACCTTAGAATACTCCTAATAAGAGGTTTTCCACACACTTGAGGCTTGAAGACCTCAAATGAGGGGGAACCCATTTCTTCCCATTGCTTCTGATTCTGCTATCTGGGAGCAAGCAGAACAAGGTTAATTCCCCTTTCATTTGAAAGCCCTTTAGACACTGGAAGACAGCTGTCATCCTTCCATTAAATTTTCTCTTCAGTTATTTCAAATGAGCATCTCATGGCATTATCTTGAATTAGAGGGACTTATTGAGTGAGCAGATAACCAATCATCTTTCACATTCTAATGAATAAATCAGAAAATTCTTCCCTGCTCTGAACCCTGACCTCAAGTTGGTCTTTATCTATAAGGTTTGCATGCATGTACGAGAGAGAGAGAGAGAGAGAGAGAGAGAGAGAGAGAGAGAGAGAGAGAGAGAGAGGAGAGAGAGAAAGAGAGAGAGAGAGAGAGAGATGTTTCCTTTGTAATCTATACTTTCTGTATACTTAAAATATGTGTTGGTCTTGTCTCTTCATTAGATTATAAGGGAAAAGACCACATTTAAAGAGATTTAAAGGAAGAGACCATATCTAATTAAGAGTATATCAATATATTCATACCTAGTTCGGTGCCACTTATGTGGCTTGGATGCCGCTTCCCTCAGCCTCTTCTCCCCTCTGATTGAAGGCCTGGAGGATAGAGTACTAAAAACTCCCAAAGTCTTCCTCTGTGAGGGCAGGACTCTTGCTTGCAGCTCACTTCACTTCACATCTGCAGCTCTACCTTCCCACAAAACAAGATGACCCCTGGTGTCCTTCCCCCGCCTGCTTTCCAGCTTCCTTTTGTGTGTTGTCTTCCCTCATTAGATTGTAAAGCTCCTTGATGGCAAGATCTGCAGCCTGCCCCCCACCCCCAAGGCCTGGCACATAATAGGCACTTAACACATTTTGGGGAGGAATGTATTAAATAACTAGGTACATCTCTTTGGACAATCTGTACAAAGTAATCTGTACAAAGTAAGTGAAAATTAATCTCACAGTAGGCATTAGAGGGAGAAGGGGTTATATCTTGAAGAAGTTGCTGTTTGAGCTGAGTCTTGCAAGAAGCCAAAGAAGCTGAGTCAAAAGTGAAGAGGGAGAAGATTCCAGGCATGGGGGAAATTAATTAGTCAGAAAATAAGTATGTTCCAAGCAAAGTGCTAAGCATCAGTGATACAAAGAAAGGCAAAAAAAGTTCATGTTCTCCAGGAGCTCACATTCTAATGGGAGAAACAACATGAAAATACAGGAAAGATTTGTTGTTCAGTTGTGTCCAACTCTTCATGACCCCATTTAGGGTTTTCTTGAAAAAGATACTGGAGTGGTTTGCCATTTCCTTCTCCAGTTCATTTTATAGATGATGAAACTGAGGCAAACAGGGTTAAGTGGCTTTCCCAGGGTCACACAGCTAGTAAATGTCTAAGTTAGCTTTAAACTTAGAAAGTTGAATCTTCCTGACTCCAGGTCCAGCCCTCTATCCACTGTGTCACCTAGCTGTCCACATGAAAGATATATACAGGACAAATTTGAGATAATCTTGTAGTAGATTTGATTTTAGCCTAGACTTAGGGGAAGCCAGGAGGCAGAGATTAGGAGGGACAATATTCCACCCAGGCCAGAGGCATGGAGATGAGAGATGTAGTGTTGTATGAAGAACAGCAGGCGTAGCTGGGTCATAGAGAGGTGGAAGGGATATATTTTTTTGTTATTATTATTACTATTATTGTTGTTATTATTATGATGATGTACTTTAGAATTCCAAGAGAGTGAAGTCATGTGATACCTTTTAAAAAATGGTGGAGTTTTAATGAGCCTACATTTTCAGGGATCCTAAGCAGTACTGTTTTTCTCTTGTGCAGCAAAAGCCCATTCAAACAAGCCCAATGTTCCCATGGCACATGGTGATGAGTTGAATTTTTTTGTGAGCTCCGTAAGATACAGAAACAGACTTTCTTGGCTCATTAACATGCCAGCAAATCTGTGAGCTGCCTACTGCTTAAACCTTGCTGGTGAAATCTGATTCTGGAGTAAAATCATTTTAACATAGCATTGTGCTCCTTTCAAAGGCTAGGTACTGTTGATGTTTACCAAAAAGGAAATTCAAGGGGCAGCTAGGTGGCGCAGTGAGTAAGAGTGCCGGCCTCAGAGTTGGGATGACCCGAGATTGAAACCGGCCTCAGAAAATGAGCACCCACACATAAATAATGACTAGCCGTGTAACCTTGAGGAAGTTGCTTAACCCCAATTGCTTTAAAAAAAAAAAAAGGAAATTCAATACTGGATTATGAGGTTTTACAACATAGATATCAACCAATACCATAAGCATATGGAAGGAGTCTATTGCTAATTAATCTCTAATAATTAGGGAAAGGAGGAGGAGAAGCCAACTCATTCAGAGCTACCATTCACAATGATACTGTATTGCTTTCGAGGGCCAATGCCATTGCTGTCACTAAGACACAATGAGCTGTGCCAGGGTTAGTCTCTTGAGTAGTATGACTGTCCTCTCCTTTTCCCAAACTCCCCCTTAGTGATTGTTCCCCCTCACTGTATGTTCTAGGCATTATGCCTTATAAGTACTAGGAATACAAAGAAAAGGTAAGAATAGTCCCTGTCCTCAAGTAGCTATATTCTAATGGGGAAACAACATGTACAAAGAAAGGCATATATGAGGTGTGAGATAACTTTAGAAAAAAATGCTAGAGTTTATTGCATAGGGGATGACCTGATCATATCTATACTTTAGGAAAATCGTGTTGGCTTTTATGTAGAGGATGAATTGGAGAAGCAGGAGACTTGAAGGGAGATCATTTTTGAATCTATTGTGGCAAACAATGTGAAAGTTAATGAGAGCCTGAGCTAGGGGGATTGGAGAAGAGGTATATGTATAGATGATGTGTTGTCAAGCTAGTAATGACAGCATTTTGTAACTGATTGGATATGTGGAGTAAGAGTGAAGAATTAAGACTAAGACCACAGTTTTGCACCCAGATTACTGAGAGAATGGTGGTGCCTTCTACAATAATAGAAAAGTTGGGTAGAGGGAAAGGTTTGGGGGTAGAGATGAGTCTTTTTTTGAATATGTTGAGTTTGAAATCTTTGTTTTTTTTATGATGTAGTAACATTCCGTTACATTCATGTACCATAATTGGTTTAGTTATTCCCCAATCAGTGGGCATCTACTTTGTTTCCACTGTTTTTTTGGCTATTGCAGAAAGGATTACTTTGAGTATTTTGATGAATCTATTTCTTTCTGTCTTTGACTTTAGGGTATATGCCTAGTAGTAGGATCTCCAGGTCAAAAAGAATGGACATTTTAGTCACTTTGTAACACAAATCCAAACTGTTTTCCAGAATGGTATATTAGTATGCCTTTCTTCCACAATTACTTCAGGAATGGCTATTTCTTTTTGTCATCTTTACCAATTTTCTGGATGTGAGGTAATAGCTCAGGGTTTCATTTCTCTTATATGAGTATCTTGGTATGATTTTTTTATATGGTTGTTAATAGTTTACAGTTCTTCTGAGAACTATTTGTTCCTGTATTTTGACCACTTATTTGTCCTTGGGAATTGGTTGAGGTGAATTCTGAAAAGTAATTTCTGAAACTTTAATGGAGATATTCTGAATTCTATATCTTGGTGAATGAAAGCCCAGAGCAAACAGTATTTTTCAAATGTTGATGGGGCTACAGTTCTTTTTACTCAATTTTTGGGGCATAGCCTAGGACAGAGGGTCAGAGAATTGAGCTTCTTCAGCCTCTGTAAGGTTCTGCTCTATGATATTGAAAAGGTCCCCCCTGCTTATGAGATGGTGTCAGTAGGCTAACACTAGGCATGGCATAGAATTTTCAAGTTGTCTGTAAAATGCCTTTAAGTGCCAACGAAAGCACCCTGAATTCTCTGTGATGACTTCCTTTCCCAGAGTACCTGCCATTTTAAAGGGACAGGCAGTCTCTGTGGGTCTCTTTTATATACTACTCAGAGGGAAGCATCAGTGTAGGCTGATTTTGTTATCCATTTAAAGGGGAACAGTTACCCTGGGAAGGCTTGCATGAACTGATGTGGAGTGAAATGAGCAGAACCTGGAGAATAATTTATACAATAACAACACAGAAAAGACAAACAACTTTGAAAAACTTAAGACCTTGATCAATACAAAGAGCAACCATGATTCCAGAGGACCAATGATGAAATATGCTACCCACCTCTTGACAGAAAGGTGAGGGACTCGGGGTGCAGTTGGAGATAGATACTTCTTAGACATGGTTGATATGGGAATTTGTTTTGGTTGATTATACATATTTGTTACATGGGTTTTTTTTTCTTTATTTTGTGGAGAGAGGGATGTGAGAGAAAGTAAATTTTTGTTAATTGGAAAAATTTAATTAAAAAATTAAAAAGAAAAGAGACAGTTCCTATGAAGATGTAGGGGATTGCAGATATGGAATATTGCATAAATTCTATGATCCAGTTGAAGTGTTGCTTATTTTTGTTGGATTGCTTTGGTTTCCTTCTTTATTATTCCTTGTTATAAGAAATAGCTTTCTGGGAAGGGGGTAAGATTATATTTATAAATTAGGGTGATATAAAAATATTATAAAATACATATTATAAAAATAAAGGGAAACAGTCTTTAAAATTATATGGGATAACCTCAGTGTTCTTTTAGAATCAAATTTACTGAACTATGAAGGCATGGCTATGTGAAAAAGACCAAGAATTTTAGCAGACTTAAACCTTAATATGTGACAGCAGTCTGCTCATGTGAACTTAAGATGTATCACTTAAATAATAGCATCTAGGAAAGGTGTGCGTGTGTGTGTGTGTGTGTGTGTGTGAGTGTGTGTGACTGACCGCAATTTAGAACACTGTATTTAGCTCTTGGCATCTCATTTTAGAATGTAGACAAGGTGGATTGAGTCTAGAAATGGGTGACAGAGATGGTAATGAACTTGAAGACTGTGACATAAAGGGGTCGATCAGTTGAAAGAATCTGATAATTTTTTTTTCCTGGAGAAGGGAAGACTGGTGAGTATCTTGAAATTGTCTTTAAGTAATTGAAGGTCTGACCTGTATAAGATTATTTAGATTTACTCTACTTGGCCCCCGAGGTCACGAAGGGAAACATGATATGGTGGAAAGAATGCTGCATTTGATGTTAGAGGGCTTAGGTTCAAATCCTGCCTTTGACACTGTCTTTTTGACCCTGGACAAATCACAACCTCCATGGGCATTAGTTTCTCCATTTACAAAATGGAAGGGTTGGACTAGATGGCCTCTGAGGATGCTTCCATCTTAGATCTGTGATTCTATGTATTAGGGCCAATGGGAGGAATGTTTTCTCAGTATAATGAAATACTGCTGTTCAAAAATGGAATGGGTACTTCAGGAGGTAGTGAGCTCCCTGTTACTGGAGGCCTTCAAGCTTTGGCTGGGTAATCACTTGTTGGAAATGCTGTAGAGTATTTATATTTAAGGTCTGGGTTGGACTTGATGACTTCTGAGATTTTATGATTCCTGATGAAAGCATTGGGAGGCAGCAATGGTAGCATTGTTAGCTATTATCATCCTGATTCAAAAACAACTTGGCAAAAATCTTCATTTTGCTTTTACTGAACGATGTTCAGATAATTTTAAGTGTTAATTTATTAGCATACCAATCAATAACAAACAAACAAATGCAATTCATGTTAATGGCCTTTTTGCTTCATTATCTAGCAACACATGTATACTTAGCCCAATTGAAATCTGCCTTTGATGATTCATTTGTCACACTTGTAATTGGGCAGAAACAAGTACCATTTGTCTACGGCCCCGAGGGGTTGGGCTGCCCAAGTTAGAAGTACCCTGTGCCCCTGTGTCTAAGAGGCAAGCATAGCTCTCCAAATCCAATTCAATAAGTATTATTTATTAATCACTTAGTAATTGCAAGGCACTGTTCTAGGCACTGGCAATATAAACATGCTCAGAAAAAGAAATGGTTCCTAACTCAATGAGCTGGATAACCAGTATAAATAAGGAAACTGTAAAAAGGCACCACTGGGCAACTGTTTGGCATGATGGATAGAATGTTGGGCCTGAAGTCAGGAAGATGAGTCTTCCTGAGTTCAAATCTAGCTTCAGACACTTACTAACTATGGGGCTTTGGGCAAGAGACTTCACCCTGTTTCCTCAGTTTTCTTAACTGTAAAATGACCTGGAGAAGGAAATGGCAAACCACTCTGGTATCTTTACCAAGAAAACCCCAAATGGGATCATAAAGATCGTGACCCAGATGGAAAGACTGAACAACAACAAAAGAGCACCTCATTACGATTGATGAGTTCAAATAACTTATCCCGTATGAACCATATTATGGGGAGCAGAAAGAGCTGGTGTGGCTGATTGTTGAATCACTTCTAGTGACAAATCACTTCTAGTGACTATGAAAAATGAGAAAGCTATTGCAGGATTGAGAAAGACAAATGTCCCAATTTTTTAAAAATGGAAAAGAATACAATCTTCTAATTGCAGCTTTACTAGGTCAACCAGGTGAAGCCCATTTCTCAAAATAGAGAGGAGTCCAAGCTGGGTTGAAGGCAGAAAAGTTTTATTAGGAGGAAAATCAGACACTAGTGCTCAGCCTCCCCCTCCCCTCCCCCCGCCCCCGTACAAGGTACAAAGGACTCCACAGCCCAGGAGAGTCAGGGAAGATTTTTTTTTTTAAAAGCAATTGGGGTTAAGTAACTTGCTCAAGGTTACACGGCTAGTCATTATTTACGTGTGGGTGCTCATTTTCTGAGGCCGGATTTGATCTCGGGTCATCCCAACTCCGAGGCCGGTGCTCTTACTCACTGTGCCACCTAGCCACCCCTTTTAGGGCAATTGGGGTTAAGTAACTTGCCCAAGGTCACACGGCTAGTTTGTGTGGGTTAAGTGTCTGAGGCTGGATCCGAACTCAGGTCCTTCTGACTCCAGGGCCGACGCTCTACTCACCATGCCACCTAGCCGCCCCAACAGGGAAGATTTTTACGTGAAAACCATAAAAGAATGGTCTATCTTTCCTAGGAACAAATGGACATAGAAACAGGATGTTTTATGGGAGCAATTTACTGGATGGTTTGGGTTAGTTTGGAGCAGGGCACAGCTCAGCAAGGTCAACCAGCGAACATCTGCAAAGGCATCTGGGAGTGGACAAGATTTTGACTCACTGCAGTCTCCTGATTGGCTCCTTTCAGCAGACAGGCTCACTGTGTGTCCAGTGCATCTGCCTGGTGAGGTAGCTCATAGAAAACAGACATGTTAATTTCAGGGGTACTCTCACAACTTCAATTCCTGGGAAAGTTCTAGAATGTCTTATTAAAGAGTAGGTTAGTGAACATCAATGAAAGAAAGCAGCAATCACAAAGGGTCAGCATGATATCCTCAAGATCAGGCCATGCCAGACTAATTTTGTTTCCTTCTTTGACAGGGTTATTAAGCTGGGAGTCAGGGAAACAGTGCAGTGCTTTGCTAACCTTTAAATGTTCCATAAATACAAACTATTGTCATTATTGTTTAGATTTTAGCACAGTATTTGATTATCTTTTGCTATTCTTCTAGAAAAAAAAAATAGAGATGTGGGCAAAATAATATTACAGTTAGACAGGACTAGACTGGTTTAAAGAGGAGAACTCTATTTATTGAGTCAATGTCTGCTGGGAAGTTCTCCGGTAGAGTGCTCCAAGGACCTGGGCTTGGCTTTGAACCATAGATGGCATGTTCATCACAATTGCACATGACACAAAGCTGGTAGGCCTAGAGAAAAGGAAAAGGCTCTGTAGATACCATAACTGGTGTAGCTTTTGCTGGCTTTGTGACACAATACAAATATTACATTCCTTTGGCATATATTATGACTTAAGGCCTCCCGAAGCTTGCAGTATAGCCTTTGACACGACTCCATCTGGCATCACACAAACTTAGTGGAACACAGATGCAGGCACATAAGGAAAATCATCATTACTGCCTGAAACTACCACACAGTTTTCACTTAGCTGTCTTGTTCTCCCTCTTGATAACATAGTCAGTCCTCAGCAGGGGGGCCAGTTTAGAAAGCTGGCCAAGAATCCTGGGCTAGCTCTGCTTTTATAAGTTGGTTATAACCAGTCTCAGAGAGGAGAGAGAATCTGGTGACCTCATTAGGATTGTGGGTAATAGCTACTGACATCCTGCTTCACACATCAATGGTCCTGCCTTGCTGGTTGTGGCAACAGGACCTTATATATTTCAAGGACTCCTGACTCATTGAATTTTTTATTCTGAACTTTAATCTTCATTAGAGCTTGGCTGCCACTTCTTCCAGGTGTGGCTGCAGTCTCTTTTAACTTATGAGTGACTTGCTGTTAGCCAGAGGTCAGTTCAGCAAATTCTGTCTGAACGGAAATTATTATTGGGTATGTTTAGAATCAGAAATATGGTATCTCAGATTTTTGAATGGGATTTTACTTTAAGAGATTACTGTGTGTTCATGAATAATTCATTTATCTTCTCAGAGTCTCAGTTCTCTTTATCTGTAAAATGGTTATAAATTTTTCCATGCTCCGGGTATTCATCATATTCATCCTTTCTTACAGCATAAGGATATTCTGTTACATAATGAATCAATGGGCATCTCCTATGTTTCTAATTCTTTGCTCTAATAAAAGTGCTACTAAATATTTTGGTATATATGGGAACAAACTTTTTTTTTTATCATAGATCACCTTTGGGCATATGCCTAGTAGTGGAATCTCTAAGATAAAGTTTAAGAATTTTCTCCCTAGTCATAGCTTTGAAGACTCTTTCTTTAACTCATGATTTCCCTAACTGGGGAGCTGGGAACTTATGTCAATAACTGAACAAAACACCATGACAATAGGATAACAGGAGCCAGGGGCAAGGTATTGCAGCTTCTACCTCCTCTATACCACAATTACTGAAGACTTGGAAGAGGAAGTTTTTAAATTTTTGTTACCAAAGTTCATGATGCTATCTAGTGGCTTAACATTAGAAATGAAAGTAGTTTTAACCATGCAAATAATAGAAAATAACATGTATTTCCATCTGCCTTATCCATGTGCCTTTAGGACCATTGGGTGTTCCTATCAGACTTGTAACTGAAATCTCCTATATATGTTGTCTCTCCCCATTGGAATGTGGGTGAATAGAGAGCAGGACTGGGTGTACTTTCCTGTTTGTATTCCCAGCTCTTAGCACGGTGCTTTGCATATATAATAAAGCCTTACCAAGTGCTTTTTGTTCATTCGTTCATAATTGTGCTGTTCCTATAAATGGGTCGTTGTGAGAAAAGTATCTTGCAAAGTTTAAAGTACTTCTTTAGTATTATTAATACTACTTTTATTTGGTCCAAACAGTTGATAATCCAGCTTCTGTTTGAATGTATCCTATGATGGGGAGTTTACTATCTATGGAAGTAGTCAGCTCCATTTCTGAATATCAATAGTTGTGTAGTTGGCCCTGGAGTCAGGAGGACCTGAGTTCAAATGCAACCTCAGACACTTAACACTTACTAGCTGTGTGACCTTGGGCAAGTCACTTAATCCCAATTGCCCTGCCTTTCCCCCTCCAAAAAAAAAAAAAAGCAAAACAAAATTAATAATTGTGCAGAATGTATCTTTATGCCAGGCTAAAATATGCTTCCCTATAAGTTCTGCTCTGCATTTTTCCCTGTTGGGAAAAAGCAGAATAACTCTAATTCCTTGCTTACATGATAATCTTTCAAATACTTTAATACAGTTATCCTTCCTCCCTGAAACCTCCTCATCTCTTCCATCCAAGCCTTTTCTTCTCTGGGTTAAATGTCCCCAGGCCTTTTAACTTCTTTTGATTAGTATGACTCCAAAGTTGGTGATTTGTCACATTATCCTGGTAGCTTTTTTTGGATGGGATCCAATTTGTCAATGTCCCTCCTAAAGTTTGGTTCCCCAAACTGTCACACAATTCCTGATTTAGTCCATAGAGGGGAAAATACAGTGGTGCTATTACTCTGATCATTAGGACAACATACTTCCACTCCCACAACCTTGGATCATGCTAGCTTTTGGCTACCATTGTTGCCATGTTGAATGTGCAATTCAGTAAAAAAAAAAAAAGAGTTTTTTTTTTAAACAAATGCTTTATTAACTTCTGTTTTACATCATTCATTTCCGCCAGATTTTGAGTTACAATCATTTTCCCCCCATTATTCCCCTACCCAACCTCCCAGAATAGTAGTCCCACAAGATATCACTTCCTCCAATCTGCTCTCTCCCATACCTTCTCCCATACCCCCATCGACTTTTCCATTAGAGGAAGGTGAATCTTTGTGTCCCAATGCCTGCACATCTTATCTCCCTATTACAAGCAAAGAGTATTAATAATAGTATTTATATATATTTGAAACATTTAATGTTAAGACCTCGAATTTCAGATCCATTTCCTTCCTCCCTTGTCACCCATTCCCTCTTGGGAGATAAGTAATTCAGTATATGTTGTACATGTCTAGCTATGCAAAACATTATCATAGTAGATATATTGTACAAGGCTGCTTACAATTCCCTCCCACTCATCCCACCCCCCACCTGGTCCATTCCCTACATGATCCTGTCCCTCTTCTATGGTGGGTACTTCCAACCTCCCCTCACCCCAAGGATGCCCTCCCATCCATCATCCCTCCTCTCATCCCCCTTCCCCCTATCCTGCTGCAGGTTGAGATATCCCATTTAGTATGTATGTCATTTTTCTCCCTGAACCAAATTCAATGTGAATGTGGTTTTGCCTTTTTAGCCTTCCTTATTCTCCCCCTCCTTTGCAACCACTTCCCCTTGCTTCTTCTACATGGGATAGTTTACCCTACCCTGTCTCTCCCCATCTCCTCTTGCCACTTTCCTCTCTCACCTCATAATTTCATCCCTTGAGTATTCTCCCTTCCCAACAAATTCAACCTATGCCCTCTATCCATATATAACTGTAACCATATACACATACATTCACATATGTATTCATATGACCACACCCCCTTCTTCCATTATTGTCATCATGAGAAAGATATCATCAGTCACAGTTATTGCTTTTCCATATAGGAATGTAAATAGTTCAACTTTGATAAGTTACTTTTGATTTCTTTTCCCTGATTACCTTCTCAGGCATCTCTTGCTTCGTGTGTCTGGATGTCAAATTTTCTATTCAATTCTGTTTTTTTCCTCAAGAATGCTTGAAAGTCCTCTATTCCACTGAATGACCATATTTTCCCCTGAAACAAAACACTCAGTTTTGCTGGGTAGGTGACCCTTGGGTTCATTCACAGTTCTTTTGCCCTCTGGAATATCATATTCCATGCCCTTCAATCCCTCAGTGTAGGAGCCGCCAGGTCCTGGGCTATTCTGATTGTGTTTCCACAATATTGAAATTGTTTCTTCCTGGCTGCTTGTAGTATTTTCTCCTTGATCTGGGGATTCTGGAACCTGGCTATAATGTTCCTGGGAGTTTTCTTTTTGGGATCTTTTTCAGGAGGTGATCTGTGGATTCTTTCAACCTTTATTTTGCCCTCTGGATCTAAAACATCAGGGCAGTTTTCCTTGAGAATTTCTTGAAGGGTGATTTCTAGGTTCTTTCTTTGATCATGGCTTTCAGGTAGTCCAATAATTTTTAAATTGTCTCTCCTGGATCTATTTTCCAGGTCAGTGGTTTTTCCCATGAGATATTTCACATTGCCTTCTAATCTTTCATTTGTTTGGATCTGCTTAACAGCATTTTGATTTCTCATAAAGTCATTAGCTTCCATTTGCTCCAGTCTAACTCTGAAGGAATGAATCTCCTCAGTGAACTTTTGAGATTCTTTTTCCATCTGGCAAATTCGACTTTTTAAGGCATTCTTCTCCTCATTGCCCTTTTGGGCCTCCTTTGCCATTTGAGTTAGTCTATTTTTTAAGGTGTTGTTTTCCTCAGTCAGGCTGTTGACCCTCATTTCATACTTTTCCTGCATCCTTCTCATTTCTCTTTCCAATTTTTCCTCCACTTCTCTTATTTGATTTTTAAAGTCCTTCTTAAGGTCCTCTATGGCCTGCAACCTGCTCATGTTTTCCCCTGGGGCTTTTGGAGCAGGACTTCTGACCTCACAGTTCTTTTCCCGCTCTATGCCCCCAAAATAGGAGTCTAGGGTTGCATTTTTCTGTTTCCTTTGCCTTGGCATGTTGCCACTTAATTGCTTGACTTTCGGGCTTGTTGCCACACTATGGCTTTAAGGCCAGATAGAGGAATTTTCGTCCCGAATGTGTGGGGGGCAACTTCCGTTTCTGGCAAGCTGTAAATCCACCCACGACTTCCACCCTAGATCACAATCCAGATCCAGGGAGGTTAAAGCAAGAGTGATTACCCCCCAAGACTGATCGCTGGATCTCCCTACGATTTGCAGGCCGGGAGCTGGAGCTGCCTCTGAAAACTACAAAATGGCGTTTGTCCTCAGCAGCTTCTAGCCCCCAGGGGAGGGAGCGGATGCATGCCCTAAATACCGGTCCCAAAGTCCATAGTGCACTAACCTCTTACTTTGTCCTAGGCATGTCTATGTTGATAATTCTGGAGTCACCACAGCTGCTGGTGTTCTGGGGTCTCTCCAGCCGGCCGCTGGCCTTGCCTCCCTGGGGCTAAAACCTCGGCTCACACAGACCTGGGCTCGGCTCGGCTTGGCTCCCCGCACTCTGCCTGTGTGCTGCCGGCTCCCAGAGCACTGCATTGGTCCTTCCTGCAGGGCTGCTGGGCTGTCCTCAGTGGAGGTTAGCTTCTCTGTGTCCTTCTGTGGGTGCTGGGGCTCCAGAAGTTGTTCAGAGTCCCCTTTTACATAGTTTGGGGGGAATCTGGGGGCAGAGTGGCTTGGACGAGCTGTTTCTACTCCGCCATCTTGGCTCCACCCCCAAAAAAGGTTTTTAAAAAGTTTTTTTTTTTTAACATTAATGACCATCTGACTCAATATTATGCAGCTGATATTTTGAACCTAAGTATAGGACTTTACATTTATCCTGATCAAACTTTATCTTGCTTTTTTGGGTGTATCATAATCCTGCTACATGCATGAATAATTCCATTCCAACCTATTTTTTTGAATTCTTAGTGTGTTACACCTTACATCCCTTCATTATCACTTATTATATGATCCAGTGACACTGGCCTTCTGACTGTCCCTCAACCAACATACTTCCTCTCCTGATTCAGAGTTTTTTCATTGGCTGTCCCTTTTGCCTGGAATGCTTTCTTTCCTCATCTTCCTTTCCTGGTTTCCCTGATTTCCTTCAAGTTCCACCTCAAATTCCACCTTCTCAAGGAAGTCTTTCTTCATCCCTCTTAATTCCAGTTCCTTCTCACCACTATTTCCAGTTTATCTGGCATACAGCATTTTTGCATGTATTTGTACATAATTTCCCTCATTAGCTCATGAGTTCCTCAAGAATGGGGGTTGTCTTTTTCTTTCTGTCTCTAGCACTTAGCACAATACTTTGCAGATAAAAGATGCTTAATAAATATTTATTGACTAGGTCTTTTTGACTCACAACTCTGTCATCACTCCCAGCTTTGTGCCATCTGTAAGTTTGGTAAGTATGTCATCAGTGTCTTCACCTAAGTCACTGAAAAAAAGTTAAAAGGAAAAGGCTAAGGAGAGATCTGTTAATCAACACTATTTGAGTACTCTTTCTTCTTCCAGACCCAAATCTACATAGTGTACACACAAATTTATATTTAGTCATAGTTTTGTACCTTAGGACTAGAGATCTAAAACTACATGGGAACTCAATAGCTAGCAAGTCTAAACCCCTAATTTTATAGATGAGAAAACTGAGATCCAGAGAAGTTAAAAGACTTGCCTAAGGGCATGAAAGTAATATGCACCAGAGGCAGCATCAAAGTCAATACTTTCTTTCCCCCTGTAGCACAATCTTACAAGAGATTGTCAAATTCTGTAATGAAGTTCAGGTATGTCCATGCCATCTCCCAGTCTAATTGTCCAGTAACCCTGGCAAAACAGGAAATAGAGTTAATCTGGTGCAACATGTTCTAAGTGAACCTGTTCTGTCTTCTAGTACTCACCATTTCTAAATGCTAATGAGCTATTCCTTAAATAATACATTAGGATATTTTTTTTCTGAGATTAGATGATTGTAAGATGGGGTACTTAGCTGTTCCATACTTCTATACCAATATTATTTTTTCTCTCTTTCGTCTTCACTCAGATTCCCTCCACTATGCTTCTTAGGTTTGTGGATTTATACAGAGGTATAGACCTGGGGCAACTAGATGGTGCAATGAATAGAGTACTTGACCTGAAGTCAGGAAGACTCATCCTCCTAAATTCAAATCTGGCCTCAAACATTTATTAGCTGTATGACCCTGGCCAAGTCACTTAAACCTGCCTGCCTCAGTTCCTCATCTATAAAATGAGCTGGAAAAGCAAATGGCAAACCATTTCAGTGTCTTTGCCATGAAAACCCCAAATGGTGTCATAGTCAGCCATGACTAAAACAACTGAGCAACAATATATGCCTTGAAATTCAATACTATTTCACTTCTTTTTCTTTTCTTTTTTAAAAATAAATTTTATGTTTATTTTTAGTTTACATCATTCATTTCCACAAGCTTTTGAGTTACAAATTTTCTCCCCATCTTTCCCCTACCCACCACCCCAAAACAGTGATCCCACTATATACCCCTTCCCCCAATCTGCTTTCTCCTATTTCCTCCCTCATCCCCTCTCCAACTTTCCAGTAGGACAAGATGGATCTCTATACCCCAGTTCTTGTATATCTTATTTCCCAGTTGCATGTAAAAATAATAAAAATAAAAATTATAATAATAATATATTTTTGGGTAGGGAAAATGGGGAAAAATTGTAACTCAAAATCTGGCAGAAATGAATGATGTAAACCACAATTTAATAAAGCATTTGGGGAAAAATAAAAAAAATAATATATTTTTTTAAACATTTGATTTTAAAACTTTCCATATTCTTTCCCTTCCTCCCTCGTCACCTACCCTTACTGGGAAGATAAGCAATTCAGTATAGGTCATACATGTGTAGCTATGCAAAACATTTCCATAGTGGATATATTGTGAAAGACTGACTATATTTCCCTCCATACTATCCTGACCCCCATGTGTTCTATTCTCTTCTTTGACCCTGTCCCTTTTCAAAAGTGTGTTCTTCCAACTTCCCTCCCCCCTTCTTATCCCCTTCCCCCCTACTCTCCTTTAGAGTGAGATATCCTATGCAATGTGTATATTATTCTCTTTCACTTCCTTTTCTATCAGAGGTTCAAATTAGACTTCAGAAAAATGCAGTTCTTTAATCAGAAAAAAGAAATATCATTCCTTTCCCCTGTTTCTCCCAAGTTCAATGATGTTGCATGTTAATAAAAAGTGCTTTCGGGTCTCTAGGAAGGTTTTTCAAGAGACAATTTGCACACTGATTAGTCATGGGATGCCCTGTAGGCTGCTTTCTTTGGTTGGTAAAAGTCCAAATATTTGCATTTTCATTTGTCACCCAAATATAAACCCTCTGGGCTTGTTGGAAATAGCTACAACTTTCTCTTGCCAGCCTGGATGAAAAGGAGCAGTTAGGTCCATTTCATTTTCATTCTGAAGGAGAATAATGAGGTTTATAGGCACTCTTCTTGTGTTTGGGATTGAATTATGTAGGTCTCCAAGACTGAAGTTTCATTTGGCAAAATGCAGTCCATGAAGTACTATATTTTTCAATAGCAATTCTTCACATTTAGCACTGCTTCGGCCCAGATGTAAAAAAGAGTACTGGAAACTTCATCATAAACAACTTTGTAGACAGGCAAAGGAAATTGCCTACTTTTTGACAAACCTCTGCCAATAGAGCAGAGTGATAAACATTATATCTGGATTCTAAATCCTGCCAAAGAATGGTCATTGTATAAGGCTGCTCTTAGCTTCCTATTACAACACAGGGCCTGCATTATTCTTGAAGGAAAATTGAGACACCTAAACTAAGGAGAATGAACAGGTCAGATTCAAATGCCTGTGCCTGGGCCCTCAAGTGGGTATGATGTATATTAAGTGGTTTGTTCCCTTTTCCCTATTAATTCTCTTGCCCCCTAGTATCTTCATTCCACTGACTATAGCAGGCCACCCAAGCTTTCCCTTTGGGCATGATATCACACAATCTAAAACAATCTCTGCCTCTTGTTATCCCATGAAAACTTCCATTCCCTCAAAATCCTGTTTGCAGCTGGGAAAGTGAGCAGATAGACGACCTTAGGTTAGGAATGAATTTCTAATGGCAGTATGGCAAGTGATACGAGAAATCTTTTGGGGGAAGAAGAACCTTTCTGGTGACTTAAGTGTTATACTACAAAAGTGACCACTGCCTACTCAAATCAATTCAGCTTAATATGTTTATGAGTCAGGTCTCATGCCAGAGTTCATTTACAGAAAGCAAAAATGAAAATAGTCCCTGTCCTCAAGGAGACTACAGTCCAATCCATCTGAATGGTAACACTGGTCCTTTCAGGGATCTTTTAAACACTTTGTGGTAAATGACCAAGTGGAACATTTTATAGAATTGGTATTAATGCTCAGTAAATACTGGGGCTTCTCAAAAGTGGGGAGAGCAGAAGATGCACTTAGAGCAGAGAATGAGAAGGCATGCTTAAGTGGCAGTGCCATATTCTGTTTCATTTCCATGGAAAACCCTATCACGTGCATTAATGCTGCAGAGCCTTGGCTGAAATCTGAAAGGTAAAAGTGTGGTAGATAAAGGGATTGATTTGGAGTCAGGAAAGCCTGGGCTCACATCCTATCTCTAACACTTATTACCTGTGTTACTGTGGGTAAGTCACAACATCTGTTATGGTGCAAGCATATGCTTGCAGTGCTGAATGTGAAGAATTACTACTGAAAAATATAGTACTTCATGGACTGCATTTTGCTAAGCATTTATTATGCATAAGCATCAGTTTTTTTCCATGAATAAAGTGGAGATAGTAATAGAATCTACCTCACAGGGCTATTGTGAGGCTTAAATTAGATAATATAGGTAAAGAGCTTTTTTCAGTCTTCAGATGTTATGTAAATGTTTGGGCATTTTCTCACTCAAAATGAGAACCTGAAAAGACCTTAGCTTAAAAGTGTCAAGGTGTCCCATTGCATCCTGGGCCATTTCTAGTCATCCTGATTGGTATCTGACCACTGGGCCCAGATGACTCTGGAGGAGAAAGTGAGGCTGGTGACCTTGCCCAGCTCTCCCTCACTCAAAGCAGTCAATTGTAAGTCATGTTATCATCTCCCTGATGTCATGGTCCTCTTCAAGAACAAAGGACAAACCATACATACAATCACAGCTATTATAACTGTATTATTTCCTGATCACTGAAGTCAGCACTCTATCTCTCACCTCCATGCCTTTGCACAGGCATTTTCCTGAGCCTACAATGCACTTTCTTTTCTACATCCATCTCTTAGATTCTTGTTTCAACTCATGGCTTTTGTTTCCTCTTCTACAGGAAGTCTTTCTTGGTTTTAAAGTTTGGATGGAAATTTGGGAGAGCTCTGGCAAATTAATTGTTACAGGTGTCATCTGTAAAATGTGTATAATAATTCATTTCTCCCAGGGCTGTCCTGAGGATCAAATGAGATAATAATTATAAAGCATTTAGGACAGTGGCTGGTTTATAGTAGGTGCTATATAAAAATATTAACTATTATAATTAATTTCTATTATAAGTCATGTAAAAGAATGTTAGAATAATAAAGTGCTATGGCTAGTATCTCATAGGCATTACACTGTATCCTTTTTCTCTCCTTTCCCTTGATTGACTCACCCCAACCTGCACTTGCATAGTGGCAGGTCTGGGCATCCCACAACTGCTGAAGTTAGCTCCAAGTTGTAGAGGGGTAAGCCTGGTGGGTGGATTACACTCCTACTCCTGCAAACTGCAGCTCTGGAGCACCTATCAGTGTGCTTTCCGTTTAACAAATCAGACTTTTGAGTCTAAGCTGAACTACCTTAGCTCTTAATCAGAAATTTTACTAAACAGAAAGCAAAGTAAAAAGTAACAACAGCAAATTGTTAATAAAACAGGCACATACTATCCCAATGATGTACACAGTGTCCATGGAGGGAGAATGGGCATAAAGTTATATCATCATATGTGTAGGGAACACGTGTCCAGGGCAACCCTCAATTCTGGACTTGGGCCTTGCTATCCTTAACACCCTTTCCACCCTACCCCCTAGGACAGTTTGCATCATTTACAAGCAGAATGCTTTTTTTCTGTCTACTCTTCTCAAGACACTCTTCTGAGCTGACAAAGTAGTCTTTCAGCAAAACCAGAACCCCTAAGTCAGGGATCTGCAGAACTCTGCAGGTCTATCTTGCTTCTATTTTGGGAAATTTTTAACTTCTCATGCAGTACAGGGCAAAACAAAGGCAAAATCCTGTCTTTCTCCAGTAAAGTAGCAGGTGGCATAGTGGATAGAGTACTGGACTTGGGGTCAGGAGGCCCTGAATTCAAATTCTGCCTCAGCTATTTACTGTGTGACTCAGAGTTGGTCATTAAGCCTCGTGCCATAGCTCATCTATAAAATGAAAGGCTTAGACCTTGTGACCCCTAAGGTTCTTTCCAGTTCTAAATCTTTGCTCTTGTGATTTAGTGAGCTCTTGCAAGTAGCAGGTAGCAGTGAAGGCTCTGAGGTCTCTTGCTAGACCCTAGCTGATTTTTCCACTATTTCTCTCATAACTGTCCTTGGTTCTACCTTTTACCCTTAGCAAAATAGTCTACATCTAAAAATGGCATCCCTTTCCAATGGTAACCTAGATAGATAAATCTTTAGAGTTGGAGAGGGGGGGAAGTTATCTTGTCACAGTGATTGTGATGCAGGATTTATGATGAGCAAAAACTTTCTACTGCTATTTGTTAAAGGACTAATTAATAGATCCATATGGTCTAACTTGGGACTTCTGTCATCTAGGACAGCCTTGGTCCTGAGTACATGGTCCAAACTGAGGGATCAACTATCACAAAGTAGCTGGTTGCTTGGCTTCTCAATAAATGTTTGTTGTTGGTGATGTTAATCATAAAATCTAAGCATCTCAGAATTGTATTTGGGTCTTAGGAAATATCTAGCCTGAGCTCTACCTGAAACAATCTGATGATTATAGATACATTTTCCCTATACTCAAATGGGGGAATACAAATATTTAAAATATAGATCATGAATTTCAGGGCAAAACATCTTTGGAAAGAATGATTGATGTTGATGATGATGATAGGTAGGCAATATGGTTAATATTTATGAAAACCAGGGTTCATTTGCCATCTCTGATGCATACTAGCTTTCTGGCCCTGGACAAGTCACTTTCCTTCTCAGTGGGGCAAGTAATGCTGTAAGACTGTAAATTAAAGAGCAAATACTGATATATATTGGTAGAGGGAGTTTGTTCATCAGAAATTTTTCATACCAGTGAAATCACAGATCAAAACAGATAAAGTAATAGCATAGTGCTTTATGGTTTGAAATACATATACATAATATATATATAATTATAATATATATAATATGCATATATATGTACATATATATTTATATGTAATTTCACTTGAATTCCATAACAACCCCATGAAGTAGTTGATAAAAATAGTATTATCCCCATTTTATAGATGAGGAAACTGAGACTCAGATAAGTAACTTGCTCATGTCCTAGTCTTAGTAAGTTATGTAGAATGAATTTGGCCCCAGTTTTTCTGATTCTGAGTAAAACACTCAACTTTACAGCATAGCCCAGAGCACAGAATTATCACAGTAGTGATAAAGTTCTTTTTAATGAAATGATTATATTCCTTATGAGAATGCAAAAGATTAATAATCCAAAAATACTTGCAAGAGATTGAATTTAATCTTAACTGAAGTAAATGCAAAGCGAATTGAATCTTATAGAAAATGTTTTTCACCAAAGGACTTGAAGATTTCATGTCTGCAATATCGCAGTCTGTGTGACATAGAAATTTCAAGAACAGTGGGAGACAAATGTAGAAGTCAAAAATAGAAGCTTACTCTCAAAGAATCTCTTGAAACAAATCATGGACAAGTTAGAGTGTTTCTTTTAAGTCTAACTGTAACAAATGGGATGTTATTTTTCAACTTTTCACATAATGCTTTGATAGCAAAATTGAAGGAAACAGAGATGGATTTGGAAATGGAGAGTGAGTCTTGGCAAATTCCCTAGTATGTGGACATCTGGTAGAAGTAAATGAATGAACAAATGAAAAAGCATTTGTTAAACACTTACTATGTCCTAGGCATTGTGCCTCATTCTGGGTATACAAATACAAAATTAAAAAAAAAGGGAGAGCCATCCTGCCCTTGAGGAGATTACATTCTAGAAGAGGGAGAAAACAAATATGTGGCAATGACGATGACCAGGAAAGTGGCGTCTCAGAAATCTCATTGACGGTGAGTTGATTCTCAGGTTAGTCAGTTGAAACACTTTCTAGGAACAAAGTAGTATTGCTGTGATAACTCTGCCCAGAGTAAGTTTGTGTGTGTGTGTGTGTGTGTGTGTGTGTGTGTGTGTGTGTGTGAACATGTGATATGGTGTGGTAGCAGGGTTGATAGCAAGATGGCTGAGGTATATGGATGTATGGCTTTTGAAGCATTCTTTGATCTGGGTCCTGGAGCCAGATTGGTAGTTTTTTAAAATAGTATTTTATTTTTTCCAATTACATGTAAAGATAATTTTAATAGTCATTAAAATTTGAGTTCCATGTTTTTCTCCCTGCTTCCCTCCCATTCCTTCCCCTTCCCTGAAGCAGTAATTTGATATGTTATGTATGTACAATCATGTAAAACATATTTCCATATTAGTCATGTAAAAGAAGAGGCAGAGGGGGCAGAGCCAAGATGGCGGAGTAGAAACAGCATTTCCAATGTGCTCTGCCCCACACAAATTTCAAAAAATGTGAAAGGGAGCTCCGAACAACTTCTGGAGCCACAGCACCCACAGAATGGCACAGAGAAGCTAACCTCCTGCTGAGGATAGCCCAGCAGCCCTGCAGGGAGCGGCCAGCACAGCACGCTAGGAACCCGCAACACAGCACTCTTGGAACCTTCAGCACAGCGCACTGGGAACCCACAGCGCAGCCCGCAGAGCCGAGCCCAGGTCCACGGTTTTAGCCCCAGGGCGGCCTGGCCTTCAGCAGGCTGGTGGAACCCCAGAACACCACCAATTGTGGCGTTTCCAGAATTATCAGCACAGATATGCCTAGGACAAAGTGAGAGGTTAGTGCCCTATGGACTTTGGGACCAGTATTTGGGGAACACGTGGCTTCCTCCCCTGGGGGCAAAAAGCTGCTGAAGAAACAGCTGCAGAGAAGCCATTTTGCAGTGTCAGTAGAGGCTCTAGCTCCTGGTCTGCGAACTGTAGGAAGATCCAGCAATCAGTCTGGGGGTTAATCGATTTTGCTTTAAACTGCCTGGATCTGGAGTGTGGTCTGGGGGGGAAGTTTGGGGTGGGTATCCAACTTGCCAGAGTGGGTGGAGGCTTTACAGAGGCCACCCAACTGGCAGAAGTTGTGAAGACCCCACGCTTGGGCGGAAGCTCCCCTGTCTGGTGGCAGAGTCCTACTGTGGCAACAAGCCCCAAAATCAAGTAATTAAGTGGCAATATGCCAAGGCAAAGGAAACAGAAAATGCAACCTTAGACTCCTATTTTGGGGGCAAAGAGGTTGAGCATAGAACAGGGGGAGGACTGTGAGGTCAGAAGTCCTGCTCCAAAAGCCCCAGGGGAAAACATGAGCAGGTTGCAGGCCATAGAGGACCTTAAGAAGGACTTTAAAAATCAAATAAGAGAAGTGGAGGAAAAATTGGAAAGAGAAATAGAAGGATGCAGGAAAAGTATGAAATGAGGGTCAACAGCCTGACTGAGGAAAACAACACCTTAAAAAATAGACTAACTCAAATGGCAAAGGAGGCCCAAAGGGCAATGAGGAGAAGAATGCCTTAAAAAGTCGAATTTGCCAGATGGAAAAAGAATCTCAAAAGTTCACTGAGGAGATTCATTCCTTCAGAGTTAGACTGGAGCAAATGGAAGCTAATGACTTTATGAGAAATCAAGATGCTGTTAAGCAGATCCAAACAAATGAAAGATTAGAAGGCAATGTGAAATATCTCATGGGAAAAACCACTGACCTGGAAAATAGATCCAGGAGAGACAATTTAAAAATTATTGGACTACCTGAAAGCCATGATCAAGGAAAGAACCTAGAAATCACCCTTCAAGAAATTCTCAAGGAAAACTGCCCTGATGTTTTAGATCCAGAGGGCAAAATAGAGGTTGAAAGAATCCACCGATCACCTCCTGAAAAAGATCCCAAAAAGAAAACTCCCAGGAATATTATAGCCGGGTTCCAGAATCCCCAGATCAAGGAGAAAATACTACAAGCAGCCAGGAAGAAACAATTTCAATATTGTGGAAACACAATCAGAATAGCCCAGGACCTGGCAGCTTCTACACTGAGGGATCGAAGGGCATGGAATATGATATTCCAGAGGGCAAAAGAACTGGGAATGAACCCAAGGGTCACCTACCCAGCAAAACTGAGTGTTTTGTTTCAGGGGAAAATATGGTCATTCAGTGGAATAGAGGACTTTCAAGCATTCTTGAGGAAAAAACCAGAGTTGAATAGAAAATTTGACATTCAGACACAAGAAGCAAGAGATGCTTGAGAAGGTAATCAAGGAAAAGAAATCAAAAGGAACTTATCAAAGTTGGACTATTTACAGTCCTACATGGAAAAACAATAACTGTGTTTGATGAAACCTTTCTCATTATGAAAATAATTGAAGAAGGGTACATGGCATATGTTCACAGGTATACATGGATAGAGGTCACAGGTTGAATTTGATGGGAAGGGATGATTATTATACTGCTTTTGGAGGGCAATTGGGGTTGGGTGACTTGCCCAGGTTCATGTGGCTGGGTTTTTGTTTGTGTGTTGGGTGTCTGGGGCCGGATCCGAGCTCGGGTCCTTCTGGCTCCAGGGCTGGCTCTCTGTTCGCTGCACCACCTAGCTGCCCCAAGGAAGGGATGTTTTTTTTTTTTTGAAACCGAAATTGTAAAGTTATTATGCTGTAGAGAACAGGGGGCAAAGATTCTTTTTTTTTTTAAACAAATGCTTTATTAACTTCTGTTTTATATCATTCATTTCCGCCAGATTTTGAGTTACAATCATTTTCCCCCCATTATTCCCCTACCCAACCTCCCAGAATAGTAATCCCACAAGATATCGCTTCCTCCAATCTGCTCTCTCCCATACCTTCTCCCATACCCCCATCAACTTTTCCATTAGAGGAAGGTGAGTCTTTGCATCCCAATGCCTGCACATCTTATCTCCCTATTACAAGCAAGAGTATTAATAATAGTATTTATATATATTTGAAACATTTAATGTTACGACCTCAAATTTCAGATCCATTTCCTTCCTCCTTTGTCACCCATTCCCTCTTGGGAGATAAGTAATTCAGTATATGTTGTACATGTCTAGCAATGCAAAGCGGAAGGGATGATTCTTTTTTTTTTTTTTTTTTAAACAAATACTTTATTAACTTCTGTTTTAAATCATTCATTTCCGCCAGATTTTGAGTTACAATCATTTTCCCCCCATTATTCCCCTACCCAACCTCCCAGAATAGCAGTCCCACAAGATATCGCTTCCTCCAATCTGCTCTCTCCCATACCTTCTCCCATACCCCCTTCGACTTTTCCATTAGAGGAAGATGAATCTTTGTGTCCCAATGCCTGCACATCTTATCTCCCAATTATAGGCGTTTACGACCTTGAATTTCAGATCCATTTCCTTCCTCCCTTGTCACCCATTCCTTCTTGGGATATAAGTAATTCAGTATATGTTGTACATGTCTAGCTATGCAAAACATTATCATAGTAGATATATTGTTCAAGGCTGCTTATAATTCCCTCCCACTCATCCCACCCCCCACCTGGTCCATTCCCTACATGATCCTGTCCCTCTTCTATAGTGGTACTTCCAACCTCCCCTCACCCCAAGGATGCCCTCCCATCCATCATCTCTCCTCTCATCCCCCTTCCCCCTATCCTGCTGCAGGTTGAGATATCCCATTTAGTATGTATGTCATTTTCTCCCTGAACCAAATTCAATGTGAATGTGGTTTTGCCTTTTTAGCCTTCCTTATTCTCCGCCTCCTTTGCACCCACTTCCCCTACATGAGATAGTTTACCCTACCATGTCTCTCCCCATCTCCTCTTGCCACTTTCCTCTCTCACCTCATAATTTCATCCCTTAGGTACTCTCCTTCCCAACAAAATCAACCTATGCCCTCTATCCATATATAACTGTAACCATATACACACATTCACATATGTATTCGTATGACCACACCCCTTCTTCCATTATTTTCATAGTGGGAAAGATATCATCAGTCACAGATATTGCTTTTCCATGTAGGAATGTAAATAGTTCAACTTTGATAAGTTCCTTTTGATTTCTTTTCCCTGATTACCTTCTCAGGCATCTCTTACTTCTTGTGTCTGGATGTCAAATTTTCTATTCAACTCTGGTTTTTTCCTCAAGAATGCTTGAAAGTCCTCTATTCCACTGAATGACCATATTTTCCCCTGAAACAAAATACTCAGTTTTGCTGGGTAGGTGACCCTTGGGTTCATTCCCAGTTCTTTTGCCCTCTGGAATATCATATTCCATGCCCTTCAATCCCTCAGTGTAGAAGCTGCCAGGTCCTGGGCTATTCTGATTGTGTTTCCACAATATAGAAATTGTTTCTTCCTGGCTGCTTGTAGTATTTTCTCCTTGATCTGGGGATTCTGGAACCTGGCTATAATATTTCTGGGAGTTTTCTTTTTGGGATCTTTTTCAGGAGGTGATCGGTGGATTCTTTCAACCTCTATTTTGCCCTCTGGATCTAAAACATCAGGGCAGTTTTCCTTGAGAATTTCTTGAAGGGTGATTTCTAGGTTCTTTCCTTGATCATGGCTTTCAGGTAGTCCAATAATTTTTAAATTGTCTCTCCTGGATCTATTCTCAGGTCAGTGGTTTTTCCCATGAGATATTTCACATTGCCTTCTAATCTTTCGTTTGTTTGGATCTGCTTAACAGCATCTTGATTTCTCATAAAGTCACTAGCTTCCATTTGCTCCAGTCTAACTCTGAAGGAATGAATCTCCTCAGTGAACTTTTGAGATTCTTTTCCATCTGGCAAATTCGACTTTTTAAGGCATTCTTCTCCTCAATGCCCTTTTGGGCCTCCTTTGCCATTTGAGCTAGTCTATTTTTTAAGGTGTTGTTTTCCTCAGTCAGGCTGTTGACCCTCATTTCATACTTTCCTGCATCCTTCTCATTTCTCTTTCTAATTTTTCCTCCACTTCTCTTATTTGATTTTTAAAGTCCTTCTTAAGGTCCTCTATGGCCTGCAACCCGCTCATGTTTTCCCCTGGGGCTTTTGGAGCAGGACTTCTGACCTCACAGTTCTTTTCCGCTCTATGCCCCCAAAATAGGAGTGTAGGGTTTCATTTTTCTGTTTCCTTTGCCTTGGCATGTTGCCACTTAATTGTTGACTTTTGGGCTTGTTGCCACACTATGGCTTTAAGGCCAGATAGAGGAATTTTCGTCCCGAACGTGTGGGGGGCAACTTCCGTTTCTGGCAAGCTGTAAACCCACCCACAACTTCCGCCCTAGATCACAATCCAGATCTAGGGAGGTTAAAGCAAGAGCGATTACCCCCCAAGACTGATCGCTGGATCTCCCCACGATTTGTAGGCTGGGAGCCGGAGATGCCTCTGAAAACTGCAAAATGGCGTGTCTCCTCAGTGGCTTCTAGCCCCCAGGGGAGGGAGCTGACGCATTCCCCAAATACAGGTCCCAAAGTCCATAGGACACTAACCTCTTACTTTGTCCTTGGCAAGTCTATGTTGATAATTCTGGATTCTCCACAGTTCTTGGTGTTCTGGGGTTCCTCCAGCTGGCTGCTGGCCCTGCCGCCCTGGGGCTAAAACCTCGGCTCACGTGGACCTGGGCTCGGCTTGGATCCTGGGCTCTGCGCGCTGCCGGCTCCCAGACCACTGCGCTGGTCCTTCCTGCAGGGTGCTGGGCTGTCCTCAGCGGGAGGTTAGCTTCTCTGTGTCGTTCTGTGGGTGCTGGGGCTCCAGAAGATTTTCAGAGTCCTTTTTTACATAGTTTGTGGAGAATCTGGGGGCAGAGAGGCTTGGACGAGCTGTTTCTACTCCGCCATCTTCGGAAGGGATGATTCTTAAGGGGTGAAGTCAAGAGGTGAAAGAGGAAAGTGGCAAGAGGAAATGGAAAGAGACAGGTTAGGGCAAACTATCTCATGTAGAAGAGGCAAGGGGAAGTAGTTGCAGGGGAGGGGAAGAACAGGAAGGCAAAAAGGCAAAAGCATATTCTCATTGAAGTTGGCTCAAGGAGAGAATCACATA
Source organism: Gymnobelideus leadbeateri (assembly GCA_011680675.1). Taxonomy (NCBI): domain Eukaryota; kingdom Metazoa; phylum Chordata; class Mammalia; order Diprotodontia; family Petauridae; genus Gymnobelideus; species Gymnobelideus leadbeateri. The sequence goes on from WOXC01009073.1 coordinate 1,166,539, forward strand.
CATATTAAATGGAATATCTTACCCTCACTCACTCTCCTGAGTAGGGGAAAGGGGGAAGAGAGGAGGTATGACGAAGGGGAGGGCATTCTGGGGAGAGGGGAAGTTAGAAGTACCCACTATCAAAGAGGGACAGGATCAAAGTAGGGAATGGACCAGGTGGGAGGTGAGACAGGTGGGGGCAAATATAAGCAGTCTTTTACAATATATCTACTATGGTAATGTTTTGCATAGATATACATGTACAACACGTACTGAATTGCTTATCTTCTCAGAGGGAGTGGGTGACAAGGGAGAAAGGGAATGGATCTGAAAATCGAAGTTTTAAAATTAAATGTTTCATAAGATGTCCAGGCAGTGGGGCTCAGAGATTCATCTTGCCCTAATGGCAAAGTTGAGGGGGGTATGGGAGAAGATATGGGAGAGAGCAGATTGGATGAGGGGATATCTAGTGGGACAGCTATTCTGGGGTGGTGGGTAGGGAAAAAATGGGGTAAAAATGTAACTCATAATCTGGTCGAAATGAATGATGTAAACCAGAAGTTAATAAAGCATTTGTTTAATTAAAAAAAAAACAGAAGTTAATAATGCAAAAAAAAAAAAGCAGATCAAAAGAAAAAAACAAAAAAATAAAGAAAATGAAAATAGTATGCTTCAATTTGTATTCAAACTTCATCAGCTCTTTCTCTGGACGGGGATAGCATTTTCCATCATGTGTCCTTTGGAATTGTGTTGTATCATTGTATTGCTGAGAAGAGCTAAGTCATTCATAGTTGATCATCACACAATGTTACTTTTACTGTGTACAGTGTTTTCTTGGTTCTGCTCATTTCACTTGATATCAGTTCATGTAAGTCTTTCCTGGTTTTTCTGAAATCTACCTGCTCATCATTTCTTATAGCACAATTGTATTTCATTCCATTCATATCCACAACTTGTTTAGCCATTCCACAATTGATGTGCATCCTCTTAATTTCTAATTCTTTGCCACCATGAGAAGAGCTGCTATAAATATTTTTGTACATGTAGGTCCTTTTACCTTTTTAAGTGATCTCTTTGGGATGCAGACCTAGGAGTAGTATTGTTGGATCAAAGGGTATGTACAGTTTGATTGCCCTTTGGACGTAGTTCCAAATTGCTCTTAAGAATCTTTCTGGATTTCCACAGACAGTGGATCAGTTCACCACCCCACCAACAGTGTATATTAGTGTTCCAATTTTCCCACATCCTTTCCAACATTCGTCATTTTCCTTTTTATCATATCAGCCTATCTGATAGGTGTGAGGTGGTACCTCAGAGTTGTTTTAAGTTGTATTTCTCTAATCAATAGTGATTTAGAGCACATTTTTCATATGCTTATAGATAGCTTTGATTTCATCTGAAAACAGCATGTTCATATCCTTTGACCATTTATCAATTGGGAAATGACTTGTATTAAGGTAGTACTTCTAAAAATGAGTACATTGACTCCTCTAGGGGCTGGGATGGATGAGTGGAATGGGGGTAGATGTTTTCTGGTACTCTAACACCATTTGGAAATTCTATTCCAGGTAGTGAGAAAAAGAATCAGACGAGGATATTTATTTTGGTGAAGCTTTAACATTCTGGGACTTTTAATTTTTATTAAATTTGATCTTTGAGTCCATATTTAAAAATAAGTTTTTTGCTAGGCTGCCTCAAAATCATCTTTTCCTGACTCTGTGATTTAGTCTTTGTCAGGGTGTAATCTCTATTCTGCTACTTCAGCCCTGAGTCAGCACCAAAACTCCAAGGGAATCACCTCTCCATGCTGTTTCTAAGTGGTCTGGTCTGGACGGATATTGGTCAAGGTCTCCTCCCTCCCTAGACCGCCAAACAGCTTGAGAAGTCTTCAGAATTTCTTACTTTCTAAACCCGAACATGAAAATAGCTTGTCTTCCAAGAAAGATTCAGCAAAAGTGCATCATTCACTTGATGGTTTTATTTGGGAACTCAAAAAAGAAGCCCTGTTTGAAAACTTTCTCTTTCACAATGAAAATAATGAATCCTATTTATTGGGTGGAGGCAAAAAGGGGAGGAAAGGACTTTGACTCTGAACACCAATGCATTTCTTCTTTATAAAGATAATGGGACTGAGAGCATTAGTTTCCTTGTCTTAAAAGGAGGGAAAACAATCCTACTTCTCAAGATTGTTATGAAAACCAAGTGAAAATTAAGTAATTTTTAGAATTAAAAAGTAAGTCAATTAAAAGACTATATATATGGGAATTATGAGTACTGCATAGTTTCCCACCTTGATCATCCTAATAAAGGTGAAAGGTCAAATGGAGATTGAGTTTGCCATACATGAATAATTCGCTTTTAAAGATGACTTTTAAACAGGAGAACAGTGTGACAATGTTAGGATTTGGAAGAAAGATCCTTTTCTACTTTGTGGATTGTCTATAATACAAGGAATATGTCAGCACTTTTTTCTCCTCTCCTGCCCTCCTAATAATCACAAAGCTTTCTTCAGTTTTGTTATCTAAGCATTTTGTCAAAAGGGGAAAAACACAATTCATTTTCCTAAGTGAGCTTTTATTTTTTAAAAAATGGATGGTTAGCATTTGTTCAAAGTTATAGCGACTGTCTTTTGTCCAGAAATCCACATGCATTTAAATGACCCAACTGTGAGGAATTGTAGAATTAAAAGGGACCTAGAAAAGGTTGCCTCTTGTCATGTAATACTTCAAACCACTGGCTTTAGCCAAGGAGTTTCCATAGCTTCCTTTGTGAATCTCTCACCTCTTAGAGTATGTGGGAAGGGGGCAGGGGTCAACTATACCAAGAATCTGAAATCACACCTCCTTTCCGGTCCTCTATAATATACCCAAGCATGATGTGCCATGAAAAATATTAACAGAAATGTTATTAATGCAATATTTCATTTAATCTTCAGAGAAATACTTAGATAGTAGAGGTGTTATAATCTTCATTTTACAAATAAAGACACTGAGGCCTAAGGTCATAATACTTGTAGCCTCTGACTTTAAATCTAGTGCTGAAGGATCTTTAGCTTCATGAGCAAAATGTCTTTTATAATAGACTAATTCCATTATATTGGGAACTGTTATAAATATAATAGCTATTTTCCTATAGAAAATAGTTAAGACACATACATGCAGTGTTTTTGAGCTTTTAAAAATTATTATGAAGCATTATCTTATTGTTAAAGTTAAAAAAAAACTGGTCTGGGAATCAGAAGATCTAGGTTTGGCACAGTATCACCAGATCTCAAAACTATTTTATACAGCAATGATAATCAAAGATATTTGGCCCTGTTTAAAAAATAGAAACAGTGTAGCCAAGCAGTAGTCAGAAGCAATCATAATCAGTGTTGGACAGATTTAAGAACATAATCTTTAGGGAGGATGACTCCTTATTGGATAAGAAATATGAAGAAGACTGGAAAATGTCTGGACAGGACCACAATAAACTGTGGGTGAAAATTCAATTTAAATATAAAAACTCCTATCATTAACAAAAATAAAGAATTAAAAGTAAGTACCATTTACAATTATGTTGAGAGCCGAGAGTTATCAACCAAGCAAGAGATAGAGAGGTCACAAAAGACAAAATAGACAATTTTGATTATAATTTAATTAAAATTAAATAGATTTTATACAAATACATTGCAGCTAGAATTAGAGTAGAAAGTGGGGAGCTGGGAAAAATCTTTGTATCAAATGTAACAATAATAATATTTTGCAGATACTTTGATAAAAGCTGATATCTAAATTGAATAGGGAATTAACACAAATAGAGAAAACCAAGGATAATTCTCTAATTTGTTGTTGTCCAGTCACATAGTTGTATCTGACTCTTCATGATTCTATAGACCATACCACACTAATACTGTCCATGGGGTTTTCTTGGCAAAAATGTTGTAGTGGTTTATTATTTCCTTCTCTTGTGGGTTAAGCCAAACAGAAGTTAAGTGACTTACCCAGGGTCACACAACTAGTAAGTGTCTGAGGCTGGATTTGAATTCAGGTCTTCCTAACTCCAGGCCCAACCACCTAAGTGCCTCTAATTCTCCAGTAGAGGAGGTTAAAATATATGAATAAAGAGTTTTCAAAAAACTTCAAACTATAAATGACTATATGAAAACATATTTTAAATCACTAATGATGGAAATGCAAATGAAAATAACTTTAGATTTCACTTCATAGCTATCAAAATGGCAGAAATGAATCAAGAGGGAAATATGGTTGGAAGAACTATGGGAAGACAAACACATCAATACATTTTGGGTAGAGTTATGAGTTGGTTCAGATGTAACAGAAAATGTTATTTAGAGTTATACAAGAAAAGTGACTAAACTTTCTACCCTTTGACCCAGTGACCCTACTATTGGACATATCCATGATAACACCATTTTTTGTAGTAGCAAATACCTAGAAACAAAGAGAGTGCCAACTAGCTGAGGGATAGTAGATTAAATATGATATGAATGCACTGGAATAGTTTTGTGAAGTAAGAAAAAACAAATATGAGAAATTAATAAAAATATGAGAAAAATTTTATTAACTGATGCAAGATGAAGTAAGCAGAACCAGAATAGTTTACATTATCACTACCCTAATGAAAAAATGAACATCACAAAGAAACTAAACTCTGAGGAGCTATACTGATCAAACTAAGTCACTAAGTTGTAGAAAATAGTAAATGAAGCAGACTTCCCTCTTTCTTGTTTTCATTAGCATGGTGACTATCCAAATGGTAGACATGTTGGAGGGGACAACTACAGGATATGTTGTCAGACCAATATTTATTGTTTTTGTTTAATCATTGTTGTTTCTAGTGAAGACTTAATGTCAGAGGTAAATGGAGATGTGAGCTATATCCAGGAATGATTGTGATGCAAGAACAAAAAGCATTTGTAAAACTCATAAAAAGATCAAGGTTAGATGAATTTGGTTAAGTCATATATCCTCTCTGAACTTGTTCCTATAATCGAGAAAATGAGGCTAGGGGCGGGTAGGTGGCTCAGTGAATAGAGCGCCAGCCCTGGAGTCAGAAGGACCTGAGTTCGGATCCAACCTTAGACACTTAACTCACACACAAACAAAAACCTAGCCGTGTGACCTTGGGCAAGTTACTTAACCCCAATTGCCCTCCAAAAAGCAAAAAAAAAAAAAAAAAGAAAGCAAAAAAAAGAAAATGAGGCTAATGTTTTGACCATTGACCTCTCAGAACTGTGGGGAAAGTACTTTGCAAACTAATAAGGGGTAAGGATAGAGACTGGACATGTGGTTTTGTTGGTATAGGAATTTTCCAAATGAGGAAATTCCCTCTATCAATGCAGGTTGGCACCTTTTCTGCAATGGGTAGTTGCCTAGCACACTGAGAGGTCATATGACTTCCTCAGGAATGTACAGCCAATAGGTATCCAGAGTGAGACCTGACCATAGTTCTTTCTGATTGTGAGGCCAGCTCTCTATCCATTATGCCATGCTATTTCTGAAAACTGGAAAACACTATAGAAATATGAGTTATTATTACTCACAAGGATGACGAGCCTTTGGTAAAAATATCAAGTCATATATTTACCACATATTTATAGTAAATCTGGTGAACTGTTATGGATTCTGCTAACAAAACAAATGACACCACTTGCAATATGGGATTATTTAATTTCCGTCTTTTTATCCCAGAACCTAGCACAGTGTCTAGTTGTTGTGGTGACATTAGGAATTATGGAACACAGCTCCCATAAAAATTGTAAAGTATCACAAAATCAATTCAATAAAGATTCATTTAAGTATTTATTATGTGCTGGGCATTGAGTTAAGTGCTGGGGAAACAAATAGAAAAAGAGATAGTCCCCGGCTGCAAGAAACTTACAACCTAATGAGAAAAGATGACACACTGAAAGAAATTTGAAAAGCTGGAGACGTGGAAGGAAAAGAATGCAAGGGGGAAGTGGGTACCCAGCAAGGGGCACATTGTTACATGGAGTTGAGGCCAAGCAGAGTAGGTGATGGAGAATGGAGTTACCAGGACAGTTATGAGCCCTCTATAAAGGAAGGTTTTGGGAGGAGTTTAGTGTTCCTCCCTTCAGCCTTCCAATCAGAGGGGAGAACTGAGACAAGAAATTCACTGTTTATTGATGTTTTCTAGACAATAGGACTGAGGCCTGAATTCCAGCTCTGCCACTTACTCCCTGCATGACCTAGGAGTTGATCTTCTCTGGGCCTCAGTTTTCTCATGCTTAATATAAGATTACTAATGATTGATTGGACTAGAGGCTTCTAAGGTCCTTTCTAAGCTCCAAATAATATGATCTTGTCTTCCTATAAGTGATCTTGTTTAAAGTAAAAATGAAACTCTTGCTTGGGCAAACTTGGCCTAGCAGATGCTTGCATATTTTGGTGCTTCAAGGATATTTCCTATGCTCTGAGACAGATCTCAACCCTTTTAACTTCTTAGAAGATGGTTTTTGAGAATTGCTGGGCTAAATGCCAAAAATAGGATGTCCCAAAAGTCTAAGTGCAGATTTAGGCTTTAAGCAACTGCACTAAGACTTTTGGGATACTGTAACTAATTATCATCATCATAATAGCTAATATTTGTTAAATGCCTACCATGTTCCAGGTACTGTGCTAAATGCTTTACAATTATCACCTCATTTGATCCTCACAACAACCCTGGGAGGAAGATGCTATTATCATTCTCATTTTACAAATTGGGGAACTGAGGCAAACAGGTTAAATGACATACACAGTTAATAAAGTGTTTGAGGTAGGATTTGAACTCAGGTCTTCCTGATTTTAAGCCTGAAACTCTGTTCCTTGCACCACTAGCTGTGATCCTGTTTCCAATCTGGTAATGAGTCTCTCTGAACTTAGTGGGGCAGGTGTTTGTTTGAAAGACAGATGTTCAGTCCACTGCTGGCCTGCACTCAAACCTTTTCAGCTGAATATGACCTATCAGAGATTACAATACAGAATGACCTTTGAGTCATTCTGGGTCACCTCCACCACCATGATGAAGCATCACAGTAGAATTCTAGTGGAGGAGATGTTTATTTAAAGAAAAATGTGCCTGTTTGATCCATGGGAATTTAATGTGAACAGACAAGATACAAGGTAATATGTTAAGAATATGTTTCCTTCAAGAAGCATGCTATTCCTTCCATGTAGTTGCACTGGAAGCCTAGACCCTGATTTCAGTGATGTGCAGGTGCTCAAAATATTTCTGGAGATTCTCTTGTGGACTTGAGTTCAGAAGCAATTTACAAGCTACCCAGGAAAATTTGTCTCATTACTTTATAATGATACCTCATTTATCATCGCAAACAATAGCACTACATAATTTACCTTGTTCTTCAGAGCTGATCCTAAATGACTCCAAAAGGAAGCAGATGTGGTAGAGTGGAATGAGAACCTGGACTCTAGTTTGGGTTCTGTTAGTAAACAATTGTGACCTTGGGCAAATTAATTAACATCTCTGGGCTTTAAGCTTCTCATCTGGAATAAGGAGGTTGGATTAATGGATTTATAGGCTTACTTCCATTTTAAACATTTTATGATTCTAAAGACCTCTCTCCAAGAATAGTGACAATCACAACAATGGTTGGTATGCATATAGGATTTAAGGTTTGCAAAGCACTTTATATGTGTTATCTCATTTGATCCTCACAATATCCCTAAGAAAAGAAAGCTCAAACTGAGGGAGGTTAAATGACTTGTCATTCAATTAATATGTGACTGAATATTTACCATAAGCAGATGAGTAGTATAGAAGTGTAGAGTCAACATGATATTCACAGTACCAATTGTGACTGTGAATATGCTGGCATAATTCTTAATCTCAAAATATAACAGACTCTCAATATAGAAGACAAAAGCAAAACATTTATTCAGACACCAGAAAGCCAAATCCTAGCACCAGAAAACCAAAACCATCTTAGCAACAAAGAAGTTAATACACCTTATCACTGTAGGAAGCAATAGCATCTCAAAGCTCCCACAATACTATCCGCTTGCCTGCATCCTCTCCTTCCTCTGCCCTAACTGCTCTGACTCCCAGTTTCCTCATAGCTTTCCTCTACCCTTCCTGCTCCACCCATTCAACAAACTCCTCCCATCACAGGCTCCATGTGATTACATTTGGCCTATTAGGGGGCATGGAAGATCTTCAAATTTCCATTCCCATTACAAGTAAATAGAACACTGAGCCTGGAGTCAGGGAGTTCAAATCCAACCTTAGACACTTCCTAGCTGAGTGACCCTGGGCAAGTCATTTAAACACTATTTGTTTCAGTTTCCTCATCCGGGGATAATCATAGGAGGGTGCTGTGAGGATCAAATGAGCTAATAATTATAAAGTACTTAGCACAATGCCTGGCACATAGTAGACACTATATAAATGTTAGCTATTATACCATAGGTGTTGAAAGCAGTTCCTAAAGTATGAATTCCAGAAACATTTTGAGCAATAAAAGCATCATTAGAATAGATAGAGAACCTCTCCCTATGGAGATGAAAACACAACTTTAAAGGATAGAACTTGTTTGGAATTGGAAATTCTGGTAAGTTTGTAGAAAAATTCATTGTGTCTCAACTCAGAGATGTCAGGCCACTTATCCCAAAAGCTTTTTCAGGGAGCATTTCTGAGCATGAATTTTAAAAGTGATATATTAAGTGTTACAAAGAAAAAATGGTTGTGTCAGTACAGCAAATTATTATTACATTTTTAAAGTCTGAGGCCAATTCCTATTTTATGCAATATAACAATTATGCCATGAATCCATTACTTAGTTTTTTGATGATTACATACTTATTGAAAGACATGCCAACTATCTATTCTTTTTAGAGTTGTCAAAGAAAATATATGGTTAGCAAAGTAGCTTAAATTGAGTTCTCCAGGTCCCTGAGCTTCCCTAATGCAGCCTTGAGTATTCCTAAAGGCAACAGCTGTAGTACTGGACAGATTTGCACAGCAAACCCATCTACTTCATTGTGTGAGATGTAAATGTGCTGTGTGTGTATGTGGGAAACCATTAAAGGTAGGTTGAAATTGATCACATGTGGCTTAAAAGCCTGCTTCTGAAAGTCTCCATTCATCAGATGCTATTTGAATAGGGTTGTATGACCTTATACCAGAAAACTGGAATGTCCTGACTTTAAACTATATTTGCTTATATCAGTGATGTTGTCATGGCAGCTATTGTGGACCCATAAGTGTGTCCCATGTACATTTTAATGACTGAATACATTTAATGATTGTATATAAACCAATCAAAAGCAAACTTTTCAATCATATGATAAATTTAGACCAATCTCTAAGAGTTCTCCACACTGACTGAAGCTATGTGTATTTTGCAACCAGCATCTATAGCAAAGCAGATGGGTTTGATGTGAGTTTTGGTACACACCAACAATTTTTTATTTTACATCAGGAAAATTTGGGGTTTTGTAGAATTCATCTGAAACAATTTATTGCTGGAAACTTCTTTAGTACACATGTGATCATAAAAAGTCTAATTTAGAGCTAGAAAAAGCCAAAATATTATCTGGTCTAATATTATTATTTGACAGATGAGGAGACAGGCTCTGAGAGGTGAAACGGCTTCTATAGCATCACATAGATAGTAAGTAGCAAAGTGAAGATTGAACCCAGGTCCTCAGAATCAAAATTCAGCACTTTCCCCCTTCAAACACATGTGTCTCTTCAAACTGTGCTCATCTCTTTGGAACCCCAATGTGAATTCTACTGACCTCCGCGACATTCCCTATAGAATTTCTTAGAGTACCATACTTGTTTTATTTTGTTCCCTTATTATGCTTCCTCAGCATAGTCCTATTTTAACTACTTTCCACCTAGATTTGGATTTTTGATCCTACTGATCATTTTTGGATTTTTCCCTGAAACTTGTAACCTTCCATGAAAAGTGGGCTGGTTATGAGATGGTATCCTGTCAGGATTTATCCAAGATAATTGACATCCATTTTAATTTTGGGCTTTTTTTTTTTACTAGAAACATTTTTGGTATCAATGCCTATGATTAGGTAAAATGAGGAAGTCTGAAGAGATGAAATAGCTAAATTGATGAAGCAAAAACATAATCTCCATATCAAAATCAGCATGTCTGCTGAATCCCAGTCAAATATGCAAAGAGTAATCAATAAACCAATCAAAAAGCATTTATTAAGTAGCTACTATATGCCAAATACCATGCTAGGTCATATGGATATAGATGTTAACATGAGATAGCCTCTGACCTTAAGGAGCTTATAGTTTACTGGGCAGTTGAATGGAGGCAGAGAAAAAAATACATCATGGGAGTCAGTGTCATAAATGTAAAGGATATAGATTCTGAAGTTGGAAGACCTGGATTCAAATTCTGCTTCTTATGTTTAGAAGAAGAATGAATGAGAATGAAGAATTGAGATTTACTTCTATGTTGTGAGACTAGGTAACTGAAAGAATGGTGCTCTCAACATAAATAGGGAAATTAGGACTAGGAATAGGGAAGGGGAAAGAATAAATTCTGTTTAGGATATACTGTGCTTGAGGTGTGTATGGAACATTGTAGCAGAGCTGTCCAGCAAGCAGTTGGAAATGTTGGACTAGAGCTCAGTAGGGAGAATAAAATTTGATATGAGAATTTGGAAATCATCTGTATGGATACAATAGTTGAGCCCATGGAAAATGATGAGATCTCAGAGAAAAGGGTCTAGGACAGAGCTCCTGTGTACACCACCAACCAGGAGAAAATCATGGAAGATGATTCTATTAAAGAGACAGGTAAGAAGAAAACCATGATAGAGCATTGTCCCCAAAAGTGTTCCCCCTAAAACAGTTTAAAGAGGAAATTTTTTAAAAAAGTATCTTTAGTTCATGAGTTTCATTTAGGAAACCCAGTGATCTGGTTTGACATGGAAAATATATGAATTGAATCGAACTTTTCCATCCTGTCATAGAAGAAAATCTCTGGATAAGAATGTCACTTTTTATTCCCCATTGTTTTCAGCATGGTTCCAACTTCTGGGATCCTATGGGAATCTTTTTGGGTCAGCCTTTGACTGAGGCTACTGATCTCAGAAAAGACAAAAAAAATGCCAAGAAGAGTCAGTAACTAGTTGTTTAAATCCTTCAGGTGGTGTTTTTAAATAAGTACCTGCTTGAGTGAGTTTAACAGTATTTTCCCCCAAAATATTTGTGTGTATAAATCTAGCTGCATATTTTAAATGATTATAAAGTTATAAGAAAGTTTAAGCAAACAATGTGAGGAAAGAAAGCTATCAAATATACCTTCACTTTTGGGGGCAATTCAATTACATTCATGAAATGTTCATTAATCACCTACTGTGTACAGTGAACTGTTCCAGGAGCTGAGGACACAAAGGTGAAGCAAAACACTGTCCCTGCCATGAAGGAGCTGATGATTTAGTGAGGGGGAATAAGATAAACACAAAAAATGATAGGAAAAGTGTTAGATTATTAAATTTCTTGGGGACAGGGACTGTCTTTTACCTCTTTTGTATTTCTAGCACTTAGCCCAATACCTGGCATATAGTTGGTACTCAATAAATATTGATTGATTGATATTGATTGATTTTATCATAGTATCATGAAAGATTCAATGTAGGACAGATTGCTTTTACATATACAGATGAAGGAAAGTTTCATGAATAAGGTTGTTCCCAGGCCAATCCTTGAGGAAATGAAGAGATGTGTGTGGGAGAACCCATGTGTAGCATGTATAGTGGATGGTGTGCACAAAGGCAGGAGAGGACAGGCAAAGATAGGGATGAGATAAATAGTTCATTTAAGGTGGACTATAGAGTAAAAGAAGGGATTAGTACATGATAAATATGAAGGTTGGGGTCAAATTTTGTAGGGTCTTGAATATTGGGTTAAGGAAAGTTTGCATTTTATTCAATAAGCAGTGAGGAGGTCCTGAAGATTTTTGCACAGAAGAGTGACAATTGATTTTTGTAACATATTGTTTTGGCAACTATGGGGGTGATGAATTGGAGGAGAGATTCTAATGCCAAAGAATTTTTCATAAAAAGAGGAGAAACAATCAGCCAAACTAATCAGTACATTGAAAAAATTCTTATTAATATGTGTTATGTTCCACACCTGTGGACCCCCTAACTCTGCAAAGAAATGGGGAGGATGTTTTCTCATATCTCTTCTTTGAGGTTGATTCTTTGTAATTTTGCGAAATTCATTTTCAGTTGTTTAGTGTGGTTCTTTCCATTTACCTTATTATAGTCATTATTGTAATCATCTTATTTTCTTTGCTTACTTCACTTTGCATCAGTTCATATAAGTTCGTAAATCTTTCCATGCTTCTCTGTTTTCATAGTCTCATATTCATAGTTTATTATAGCACAGTAATATTACATTACATTTAGATACCATAATTTTTTGAGTCTCTAATAGATGGGTATATACTTCATTTCTCATTTTTTAAACCAAAAAAAAAAACCTGCTGCTATAAATATTTTAATATATACAGAGGCTTTCTCTTTCTCTTAGGGTGTGTTCCTGGCAGTGAGATATCTGGGTTAAAAATTATGGACATTTTAGTCACTTTATTTACATAGATAAAAATTGTTTTGAGGAATGGTTGTCCTAATTCACAGCTCCACCAATAATGTATTAGCATTCTTACTCTTCCACAACCCTTTCAACATTGCTTAAAAGAGTAAAGTTTTAATTAATTTCACTACAAGGACTAAAGGATGGATCTCAGAGAAGAGAGAGAACAAGGAGAGCCAGAAGGGTCAGGGAACAGTTCCTGCAAGAAAATTTGAGCTAGGTCTTTAAGGATTTGCAGGTTGGGGGTTTACAAGAACAGAGAGGAATGTATATCATGGAAAACACCATGAGCAAAGGCACGAAGGCAGGAATAAGCTTGATATGTGGTATATATGGAAGGCAACAAAGGGGACCAGTCTAACTGAACAGAAGGTTCAATGGATATGATGTAGTAGAAAGAGCCCTGGGCTTGGAGTCAGCTGACTTGGATTCAAATCCTTCCTTTGCTATTTACAACCTGTGTGATCTTGGGCAAATATTTCATTTCTTCTCTCTGATCCTCAGTTTCCTCATCTGTCAATGAAGAGGCTTGTACTAGATGATCTCTAAGGTCCCTCATGGTTCTAAATCTGTGACTCCTCTATGAGGAGGACTAAGTGGGAGATAAGGATAGAAAGGCTGAGGACAAACTAGCCCTAATCCAGCAACTTCAAACCAGGAAAGAGTATTAGAATATCTCCCAATGCTCATTCTGTGCTGCTCACAATCACTCAGACTTAATGTTGACCTATAAACATTTAAGAACAATATTTTAATGTTATCAATATCACCATAATAAATAATAATGATCTCCAAAGTACATGGAATGAAAAACTCTCAAAATACAGAGATCTAATAGAAGATACCAAAACAAAATGAAACATCCTTGTCCTGTAGGCTACTGAACTTGGCAGTTGCTTTCTGTAAGTCTACAGAACAGTTTACATCCCAATGCTATTTTATTCAACTACTAAAACTACTCATTTCATCTACCTGGGTAAGTTCTCTGAACATTAAAAATAAGAGAACAATAAATAGTAAGACAGTGACTTGTCCCTGAACTATTTTTATTTTATTTCCATTAAATATAAGATTAAAAGAATTAGGGCAACACCCCACCAACACCGCTATCGATGAAAACAACAGGATGCACATTTTTCAGCACTCTAAGTTGTGTTGTTCAGTTGTGTCTCTTTGTGACCCCATTTGGGGTTTTCTTGGCAAAATTACTGGTGTGGTTTGCCATTTCCTTCTCATTTTACAGATAAGGACACTGAAACAAACAGGGTGACTTGCCCAGGGTCACAGTTAGGGAGTGTCTGAGGTCAGATTTGAACTAAGGAAGATGGGTCTTCCTCACTCCAGGTCTGATACTGTATCCCTATACTGCCCACCATAAGGTTTACAAAACACATTAGATTTAAAATAAAAATAGAGAGAGGGCCTGGACCTGTCATTTCATCGGCATAGGAAACTCCCAGATGAAGGTTAACTCCTTCTACCAAAGGAGATTGGATCAGCTCTGGAACTTATAGTCTTGGAGACAATGCCTAGGGCATTGAGAAGTTAAATGACTTGTCCAATAATGCCAAAGTAAAAATAAAACCTGTAATAACCTTTAGTATAGCACAAGACTGTGTTGAACTCTGTCTAAGAGAGTTTAATAACCAGAAGTATTAGAAGGATCTTATTACACAATCTTGTGCCACAAATACCAACCCTGGCATTTCAGTGAGACTCCCAGTGTGATTTGTGCTGATGTAGCAACTTCCTCCTAAGTATACACAAGGTTGCTGAACTCAGCCTTGGCCTTCAGACTCCCTTGTAGCTCCCAGATTTCTTAAGGCCTTTGAATTGAGATCCTCCATTTATGGTTTCCTTTCAGAATAAAGAGAGCAGGCAAAAGATGCAAGAGGGAAATACTGAGGTGCATGAAGTAAAAGACATTGGTCTCTGTGTGATGACCTCTTGCCTACCATGATTTATATGGAAGAACACAAACTATGTTGTGTGGCTTTACATTGCCCAGCAAACGCTGACTCATAAAATTCTTACTGTTCTTTCAACAAGAATGTGTTCTTTAAGGTGTTTTTTTTTCCAAGTTTAATTTTGTCATTTACCAAGAGAATTTTATGGAGTAAGCATATTTTAAAAGCAAATTTGCTTCTAATATTGCTCATATATGTACTTTCCATTCTTAAAAAGGAAAAAAATGAATTCTTTAATGTTCTATTGGTCTTTCTGTTCACATGTACACATGTGCAAGTATGTATGATTGTATGTGTCTGTTTTTAAATACAATAGACTTTGTAGCACTGAAAATGTGAAAGATTAGATTTTTTTTGTTTTAGTTTTAGTTTTGTGCCAGAGGGAAGAACTAGAACCAGTGAAAGGAAATTACAAAGAAGTAAATTTGGCTTGAGAGCTGGAGAAACTTAAGAGTTATATGAAAATGGGATGGCTTACCTTGGGAAATAGTGGGCTACCTGAACACTAATACCACCAAAGTACCACTTGTCAGATATGTTGTAGAGGGAAAGTCTTCTTCAGGCATCAGGGGGGCTAAATCTCAGTTTCTATGATTTTGTGAAGACCAGTTAAACAAAACTGATGAGATGAATGCTTCTGATAGCATATGCACTATTCTATTCTTGCAATTAGAAAGTATGTTTTATCATCTTTTCTCCAAAATTGAGATTTATCATGCCTTGAGTCTGAATTCAACTGCCTAGTAGTGTTTTAATTTTGTCCTTGGCCAAGCCCCACTTGCTCATTGTTTGGCCCCTAAATGGCTCAGATTGAATGTAAAATAACAATTATTTCTATTTTGGCAGAAACTTTGAGGGTCTTCCCCTCCCAGATTGATATTTTATTTTATTTTATTTTAGCCTAAAAAGAAACCGTTTCCTGGCTCATTTCTTACCCAATTTTAATCACCAAAAGGGCTTTGCCTTAAACTGAGACCTATTAAAGATCTTAGCTTAAAAAGGTCAAGATCTCCTATTGCATCCAGGGAATCTTTTGTGGTCCTGATCTGTATCTTGCCACTGGACCCAGATGGCTTGGAAGGAGAAGGTAAGACTGATGACTTTTCACAGCCCTCCCTCACTTTTCCCTCCAATTCAATTTGCATGTTATGGTGTCAGCTCCCTGATTTCTTGGTCCTCATTGAGTATGAAGACAAACAACAATTTTCATTACTGTAGTCATTGTGTAAATCATTTCCATGCCTCTACTTTCTTCTCAGCTATTGGTGCCATTCTCCACCTTCAAAATCTTTTGTCTCTTGGTAAATACCTACATATGTACATATATCTTCTGATAGAATATAAATTCCCTGAGGGGGAGGGGACTTTCCCAATTTTGTCTCTATATCCTCAGCACTCTGCAGTCAATTAGCAAGTATGATTTTTAGTGCTATAACATGCTGGGTATTGCGCAAAGCTCTGAGGATACAAAAAAAGGCAAAAATATGGTCTCTGCTCTCAAGGAGCTCATATTCTAATGGGAAGAAAACATGCAAATACCTTTGTATAAACAAGATATATACAATTGAGTGAAAGGTGATCTCAGAGGGAAGGCATTAACAGTAGAAGGAACTAAGAAAGGACTCTTGAAAAGGTGGGGCTAATAATAATAATAACAATAATAACTAACATTTATATAGCACCTACTGTGTGCTAGGCACTGTTCTAAACATGTTACAAATATTAGCTCATTAGATCCTCACAGCAACCCTTTGAGGTAGGTGCCATTATTATTCTTATTTTACAGATGAGGGAACTGAGGCAGACTTGATTCAAGAATTTTTCAGGGTCACACAGCTAGTAGGTGTCTGAGGCTGAATTTGAACTTAGGTCTTCCTGACCTAGTTGGTGGGATTTGATGTGAGTCTTAAAAAGCCAGGAGGCAGAGACAAGGAGGAAGGTGAAGAGCAAGAGTTAGGAGATAGAGTGTTATCTGTTAGGAATTGTAAGAAGGAAGGTGTTCCAGAGTATAAAATACATGGAAGGGAAAGAGAGTATAGGAAGATTGGAAAAATAGGGAGAGGAGAGGTTGTGAAGGGCTTTAAATGCCACAAAGGGGACTTTTTACTTGATCCTGGATGTAATAGGCACCTGCTGGGTTTTATTGAGCTCTCAATTCCACGTAGTTTGGAGGTGATGAGTATTTGCTATAGTGATATCTATAATTATTACAAATATTGTTCTTAAATATTTATAGATTAATGTTATGACTGGCTGATTGTAAGCAACTTAGAACTGGTATTTGGGAATAGCATTACCAGTTCTAATAGTTATAATCATCTTTCCTGGTTTGAATGAAGGTTTCTTTGCCCTCAAACTTTGTATCCTTATCTCCCACTTATTCCTTAATACAGGATACTGAGTCAAAGATTAGGTTCAGACCTTATAAATCACCTAGTTCAATCTTCCTCATTGCCAGATGAGGCTTACAGAGAAGTGACTTGAACAAGGCCATAGAGGTTGTAAATAGCAGGATTTAAATCCAAGTCCTTTGATTCCAAGTCCAGGTTTCTTTCCACATGGTCAGATTTAATGTTTTTGGAATATTTAGAGGCATATAGGTGGTATAAGTGGATAGATCCTTGTACCTGAAGTCAGGAAAATCCATGTCTAAATCTGGACTCAGATACTTTTTAGCTGTGTGACCCTGAGCACATCACTTAACCTCTGCCTCTTTAAATTTCTTCATCTATAAAAGAGAGACAATAATAACACCTACCTCTCTGGGTTGTTTCAAGGGTAAAATGACATACCATTTGTAAAGTTCTTTGCAAATCGTATACACAACTATTATCAGGGTCTTGTACTTTTTGACTTTTAAGATCTCTGAAAGAACAGGGAAGGATTTAGAAGGTGCTATAAAGGACACTGCTGTCACTGACCTTGAGGAACAGTCATTATTATCCATCCATTTGTGCTTTCTTCCAAAACTGTAGACTCTTTATGGCACAGCACAAGACCTTCCCCAAGAATGCATAAAACACAGCAGAGAAGGATGGGACAAGCCATTCATTCTACTGTGTATGAAGCAACCGAGTTGAATCTCAGAGCTAAAAGACCTCTCACCTTCTAGGTCATCTGATTTAACCTGTAGCTGGGTAAGAATCCTTTCTGTAACATCCCTGACAAGCTATTATATCTCTTCTGCTTATGAGCTCCAAATGATTATCTCTGTGTAAATGATTCTTAGATCTATCAAATGCTGTTCTCTCCCTGAGTTCTAGTCCGGCATCACTTGCCTGCTGGAAATTAATAACTGGATATCCTGGGGGAACTAGAACACAACATGTTCAAAAGAGAATTTATATAACTCTACCCTTATTTCTGCTCCCCACCCTTCTTACCAACTTTTCTATTACTTTTTAAGGGCACTACTCTACTTAACATTCAAAACTCTTTACAAAATGTCCTCTTCCTATATTTCCAGTCTTTTAATACATTTAACCTCTCTACTTTTTATTTCCATGCCATTACAAGGCTTTTTTCCATGTTTAGAATTCTTTCTCCTAACCCCTACCACTTAATATTCTTGACTTCCTTTAATACTTAGCTCAAGTTCCACTCCCACAAGGAGGCTTTCCTTGGTCCCCCAAGCTGCTAATCCTTTCTACTAGAAGGCTACCTTCCATCTGCAGTGCTAAAACAATATTCAAAGTGCCAATGACAATTGTAAATATGCTAGTGCAGTTCTCAATCACAAAATATAATAGACTCTCCATATAGAAGACAGAAGTAAAATATTTCTTCTGACACCAGAAAACCAAATCCCAACACTATGAAACTGAATCCATCATAGCAACAAAAGTTAATACACCACAACTCAGCAGAGAGCTACACCATCCTTTAGCCTTCCCACAAACTGACACTCACAAGCCTAGCTGTCTCCCTGGGTGCATCCTCTCTCTCCCACCCTCTAGGTATTCTGACTCCCAGCTTCCTGTGGGCTCTGTTCCACCCTTCAGCAAACTCCTCCCACCACAGACCCCATGTGATTACATTCAGCCTATTAAGGGGCAGGGAAAATCTTGAAATCTGGGGAGGTCTTCAAATTCCCTTAGGCTTATTAAGAAGCAGGGCCATTACCATTACAACATCTAATCTATGTCTTGCATATGCATATATATATGTATATATACATATATATGTATATATATGTATATATGTGTGTATATATATGTGTGTGTGTGTGTGTATATATATATATATATATATATATAATATATGTTTTACCTCTCTATTAGGGTGAACTATTTTTCATTGCATCTCATCTGGTCTCCTTTTGTCTCCTCCCCTCCCCTATTCTCTTAGTGTTAAGTACCATACCTGACACAAAATAAATACTTAATAAATGCTTGTTCCTTGATTGATTAAATTATCTCCTGCAGAGGAGATCCGCAATTTAGATGTAGTCTTTGTCTTCAATGCTCTTTTTGGTACTATGTCAGCAGCTCCTACCTCCTTACTCTCATAGTTTAATTGCCCTAAACCACTGATCATGGCAACAATGATTGCCCTTTGGTCTACAGTGATGGTTGACACTTGTAAAGTCCAGTCTTTTGGACCCCCAAACAATTGGCCTTTCCTTCTGACTTCTGTAGATCTGTGTTACACTCCGATGGGCAGGAACGTAGGATTAATGTTTATAAAGTTATTACAAAGCCATTGTTTCTAAAGACCCACCCCATTCCTGATTTTTGTTTGTCAGGTAGGGTTGTTTCCTACCAATCTCCAGAGGACCCATTATTAGCAATTCTATTTACCTTTTTCATTATTAGAAATTCAACTTTATGATTTGTATCAAAGGAGGTCTTTCTTTCCCTTTTGATCTTTAAGAGGGAGAAGCTAATAAGTAATATTAAGTAATAATTGTAATATGTAATAAGTAATATTGTAATATAAATGTAATGATAAGTAATATTGTTTGCAATTTCAAAAAGGACCCCTGGTAGTTATTCTTTTCAGCTATGATGTCCACCTCTTTTTTTCTTGGATTAATAGGCATTTAAAATAGGTAGCTTTGGGGCAGCTAGGTGGCGGAGTGAGTAGAGCGCCGGCCCTGGAGTCAGAAGGACCTGAGTTCAGATCTGGCCTCAGACACTTAACACACACAAACAAAAAAACCTAGCTGTGTGACCTTGGGCAAGTTACTTAACCCCAATTGCCCTCCAAAAAGCAAAAAATAAAAAATAAAATATGTAGCTTAAAATTATCCAGTAGTCATCTACTTTAACTAATTTTCTATGTGACCTTGAGCAAGTCACATTACTCTTTTGGTCCTCAGTTTTGTCATCTGTAAAATGAAGGGGATTCAACCAAATGAACCCCCAAACCCCTTCCAGCTCTAATCTAAACCAATCCACTCCAATCTACTAAACATTTTAAAAACACCTTCTACTTGCTAGACACAGTGCTAGGTGCTAAGGCTACAAAGAAAAAAAATGAAATAGTTCCTGTCTCATATTCTACTGGAAGAGAAACAATATGTAGACAGATTAAAAAAATTGTACACAAAACAATTTTGGTGGGGGGTAGGGGTGAGTGCACTAACAACTGGACACTGTGATGCTTGGCTTGTTTTGGTAACAATTCAACCAATGTGCTTATTTATACATTGGGCAGAGCACTGTGGGAGACTAAAGTCCTATTTATTTATTCCTGCTTCTTCATACTACAGACAGCCACCTAAAATCATGAGAAGGAAGTATCCATTAAAAACACCTCTGAGCAAACCCAAGCCAAACAATATATGCTGCTATCATGCCTGGCCCAGTGCTGATTTGGTTGCTATCCCACATGTTTCAATAAAATGTTAATGAATGTTTCATTTGAACCTTCTTCCTTGAAAAGCTATGGGTATTCATCTAGGAGAGAGAAACAAGAAGCCCAAAGAATTTCTTGTAAGCAAGGTTTCCAAAGGCAAGCTTGTTAACAAAATGCAAGCAGCTCCTCAGTGGTTTCTAGTGAAAATCTCATTACATGGTCCCTCAGCAGAATGTCTTCTCATTAAACTGAGTCACAGTGTTAGTTATTTAAATTTTCAGCCACTGAGCCAGAGTGCATCTGAGCTGACCAAGAACACCACTGCTTCAGAGCCTGCCCAGTCATCCTGGACTTGAATTGTACTTCAGTCAGATGTTCAAATGAGGATGGAAAAAATTATCAATGATCCATTGCAAAGGTGATTCACTGTGAATACAACACTGTCACAAACTGTCTTAACAGCTTACATAGTACTTATGGTTTCCATAGAAACAAAACTAAATCCTTCCTTTAATATAATCCTAGAGGTCTCTGTATGCCTATGCAATATTATGTGAGCTGTACAAACTCTTTTCCATTTGACAAAGAGGGAAAGATATTTGTTGTTCCATCACATTGTTCTGTGTTGTACAATTTATCTGTGATCCCAGTTAGAACCTTAATTTTCCAGATTATAATGAATTTTATTTCCCCTTCAACCTTTTATTTTACCCCCTGAATTCAACAAATATGTGTCTGACAAAGAGAGTTCATTCTGATGCTTTTTATTTCATTGTATGTGTGCATTGTGCATGTGTATATGTATACGTATATATACATATACGTATACATATACATAATATACACATAAGATAATCATGTGCATGTTTATACATATGTGTGTAAAACCTAGGATCAATACTCTGTTTCAGATTAAAACTCATTTATACTTCCTGCCTAGATAATTTCTCACTTCATAATAATGACATGAATTGCTGCCACCCTTAGCATAAACAGTGGCTCATTTAGTCCATCTTTTTTCTTTTTCCAGTTAGCATCATGGGGAAAATAAAAACTTCAAAGAACTTTCATCCTAGTCCTTCTAAGGACTGTTACTTTGGAGTTTTTTTCCCCTAACTTGTCTGGACCTCCTTGTATAGATCATAAATGGGGGTATGTATATATGTTGATCCATGTTTGAAAGTTTTGGAATGCATAGGAAAGAAATGATAATGGCTTCAAAAATATAAAGTTCAAATCACCCCCTTATTAAAGAACCAAGACTAGAAATATTCAATAGGAAATAGTTTGTTAATATAAAATTAGTTCAGTCATAAGATGATTGATTCAGAGCTGCAGTGGACCTTAGAGGTCATAACATCCAGTTCTTTTATTTTACAGATGAGAAAACTCAGGCACAATGAGGTTAAATACCCACCCAGGGTCACACAGCTAGTATGTGTCTGATGTAGGATCTGATTCCATGCTTTCTTTACTATAGGTCTAATGCATTATTGCATAACATTGTATTGCCTCTCAGCCCTTACTAAAACAGTTACAATGGAGAGGCTAAATATGATGTCAACCTTAGGAATAGATTGGACAAGGAACAGAAGCCCTCCACTACTGAAGAAGCAGGGATAGGAATCATCTCAAATTCAAGGGATGTTTAAAAACACATAAAAGAGAACAAAACAAAAACTCATATTTTATCTGCCTAACAATCAACTCTTGATTCAGAGGTTGATTTATGAATTTTGCAGTAACTTGTATCCTTAGTCTTTCCTCCTCATTCACAAGTAATTTAGCTGCTAATTAGTAGCCTATTTGAAGCCTGGAAAGTATTGATTTCACCCTAATTTGAAGGACAGTGTTTCCTTCCCCTGTGCTGTCCTCCCCTCCTATCCCCCTGCCCATGCTCATTGTATCTAAATTTATTTGGGAAGGCCAGGGTTTTTTTATTTTTGCTTTTTGTTATCCAAGAGATTGATTGTGAAAATGGTGAAACATGTTTTGTGGTTTAAAAAAAAAAACCAGAACTCTTGCTCTATTTCACAGTATTTAAGAAAATCCAGCCCAAAACCTATAATGACAGATTCTTTGACTTAATGAAATACGATCTGCTATCTTGGAGCTCTGCTGTAGTTGAAAGGATGGTAAGATTATATGGTAGAAAAAAGTTCAATAAGAAATATAGTTAAAATGCAACATTAGTACCTTCAGATCCCAGGTGCTAGAGGGAGTTCTATTTCAAGAGCCACTGGACCAAAATATAATTATAATTAAGCTTCTGGAAGCCGTGGCTGTGTCTATATGATGCCAAAACAGCTGGATAGAAAATAAAAAATTTAGTCCATCATCTGAATATTAAATGCTGCCAAATGAGTAGATATTTGCAACAATGTTATATATACATGCATGCATGCATATTTACATAATATATACATGCATATATATATATCAACTTTATAAAAGTTGATATCATATATATATCATATATATATATATATCAACTTTATAAAAGTTCATAGGTTTGGAGGTAATGTGTTTAGATGGACTTAATTTTTCAGTTTTTGTCTGAATGTTTTAGTGCGGTGTGGATACAAATAAAAATTGAGATTAGAGGTCCACTAAGACATATAAGCAGTTCAGAAGATCAAGAATAAAGGCCAAACTGTTGTTTGATGGTGAAACTCTTACTTTAGGAAATCACATTTTAACTTTTCTTATGTACAAAAGCTAAAACTTTTTCCTATAGGTATTGTACTTTGGTTACTGTCCAGAGAATTGATCTTTTGGTTCCAGAGGATTGCTATATATTAAATGTCATGTGGGAAACTTTTTCTCTCTCTTCCTTTCTTTCTTTCTTCCTTCTTTCCTTTCTTTCTTTCTTTCTTTCTTTCTTTCTTTCTTTCTTTCTTTCTTTCTTTCTTTCTTTCTTTCTTTCTTTTGCTGTCCTTCTTCTTCTTCTTCTTCTTCTTCTTCTTCTTCTTCTTCTTCTTCTTCTTCTTCTTCTTCTCCTTCTTCTTCCTCCTCCTCCTCCTCCTCCTCTTCCTCCTTCTGCTCCATCTCCTCATATATACTATCCCTTGACCTCAATTATTCTGTTAATAGAATTAGATAATTAAATGTTATCAATTAATATAGATTAACATAATCAGTTAATTACAGAGATGATCATTTCATCCTTTTAAAATGTTGAGGGACAAAGAAGGAGCTAGCTGTTTTGAACCTGATTCTTCACCAATAAGAAGGAATGAATTACTGAACTAGAGATATATGAACTTTGGTGGAGGAAAAGATATCACTCCAACTTCGCATGTGTGTTAGAGAAGGCAATGGAAGCTGTACCTAGGCTGATTTTGGGGGGAGCAGCAATCAGACAATTCAGGGAAAGTATAAACAGGATTCCATAGCCTAAAACCCTCTAGGAGGAATAAACCTAAGAAGGATAGGAAACTCTCAGGAATGAAATTCTGAAGACAAAAAGAAACAGTTCAAATGAAAAAGGGCAGTTCTCTAAAGAGACTGATATGAATATGTAGGGAACACAATGAATGACTTAGATGATGAAAAAACAATACCAAAGACAGAGATAGGACAGCGGATGAGTGCAATAGGTTGATGGTACTACAAAAATAAGAAGCCTCAGAAAGTCCTGAGACTATCAAGGAAAGACTAGGAAAAATGCAAAGGTTTCCCCCTCCCCCCCGGCAAGTTTAATTGGTGGTGAGAAGTACCTTAGAAGGGATATGACTATTGCTCATAACAATTTTCATAGCAATGGAAAGAAGGTAGAGTTGCTCATTTCTCATTTTCCTTCTGTTTATATACCAAAGAGAATAATATTTCAATTGGAAAGGATAGAAGAAAGATGGTTAATAGCTGATAACTAGGCAGACAAGGAGATAGTATGAGAACATTTAGTTGCCTTGATGAGTTCAAACAACCTAGTCCTGGTGAACTGCATTCTCAGGTACTAAAAGCACTGATAGGTATAATTGCCAGGTCACTGTTGGAAATTTTTGAAAGTCTGTGGAAAATTGGAAAAGGGTAGAGGTAGCACAGAAAGGAAGAAAGGAGAGAGGCAGACAGATAGACAGAGACATACAGAGAGACAGAGACAGAGAGAGACACAGACACAGAGATAGACACAGCCACAGAGACACAGAGACAGAGAGACAGACACAGACACAGAGAGACAGAGACAGAGGGAGACACACACACACAGACACAGAGAGAGACAGAGACAGAGACAGAGGGACACACAGACACAGAGAGAGACAGACAGACAGAGACAGACAGACACAGACACAGAGAGACAGAGACAGAGGGAGACACACACATACAGACACAGAGAGAGACAGACACAGACACAGAGACAGACACAGACACAGAGAGACAGAAACAGAGGGAGACACACACACAGACACAGAGAGAGACAGACAGAGCAGACAGAGACAGAGAGAGACACAGAGAGAGACTGGTATAGAGAAAGAAAGAGACAGAGAGAGAGAGAGAGAGAGAGAGAGAGAGAGAGAGAGAGAGAGAGAGAGAGAGAGAGAGAGAGAGGTTTTATTTTAATTTCTGGCAAAATTCAAGAGTGCCTCCTGAAAGAGATGTTTAGTGGAAATCTAGAGAAGAAAGCTATAATCATAAAGAGCCAATATGGCTTTATTCATCATAAATAGCTCATGTCAGACTAACATAATTGTTAAAATCAGATATCAAACTGCTTAAAATCCTTCTTACTTTGGTCTACCCTCTTCCTTCTGGCAAATGGAACTCAGCCCTGCTTTCCTTTGCTGCTGTTTTGGAAATGCTGCCGTTTTAATGCACTGATTATTGGGTCCAGTCATACAGAAGAACTTAACCAAAGACATTAGAATCTGAAATATTATTCTCTTGGGTTTGGAAAATTAGAAACTAATATCAACCTGGGAATGTGCAGTTAAACCCACTTTACAGAATCTTGGCCTCATCAACCTCATGTAGTAACTAAATTTCTAGAGAATGGAAGAATTGGGCTGATTTTTAACTCTGAATGGGAAAGACCAACATATTTCTGTTGTTACGTTCAATATGATAAAAATAGAAACTGCCATAACAACGTTAGGTAGTATAGTTTAGTTCTTCTTACATTAAGTACTTTCAAAGCAAAACTTTGAAATTCCTAAAGAACATTGTAGCAACCCTAGGGTCAAAAGAAAACTCTGATCATTTTGTATGGTTACAGTCCGTGGCTTTTTTTTAAATGTGTGTCTGACTTTCATTTCTTCTCATACTTTCGCCTACTGAGGATTTGTAAATGGAGCATGTTCTCACCTTTGATTCCATTTACATTTTATTTTATTTGCCAGAGGTCATGGCAGAACCCAAGAATAATATTGGACAGAACAGAAGGTACCAGAAGAAATGAAAGTAAGCCAAGGACATGAGCTGAAGACAGAGAGCATCTCTTTCAACAGGATTACTAGAACGGTAGATCAGGAAAATTCTGTATGAGGCAGTGTGATATAATAGGAAGACCATTGGGCTTGTAGTCAGAAGGTCTTGGTTCAAGACCTAGCTTCTGCATTTATTAGATGCATGGCCACAGGCAACCAATAAATCTCTCTAGTGTCATTTTACTCACTTGTAAAATAGGGATGATTTTCAAGGTCCCTGTGATGTGTGGCAAATGAATGTCCAAGAGACTACAAAGGACTGAGAAAACCCTGTCAAGGACATATCTTGTGATACAGGGTCAGGACTATCTAGTCCTTTGGAAGATGGGATGTCTTTATATATGGATTGTATGCTTATTGTCCTTGTATAACCTTCTCCCTGGGCATCTATGGGACACAGGAGAACACAAAGATAGGCACTTAGGAAAGCCATTCAGTTTACCAAGAACTGATCTGTTCTGCCACACAGAAGTCTAGCCTGACTCTCTTGCTCCATGATAGTGCAGGTACTGCTATATAGCCAGGCAGTATAGAAACCATTGGAGCAGTTTGGTGATGCAGTGGGTACTAAACCTGGAGTCAGGAAGACTCATCTTCCTAAGATTAAATCTGACCTCAGACACTAATTAGCTGTATGACCCTGGGCAAGTCACTTAACTCTGTTTGTCTCAGTTTCCTCATCTGTAAAATGAACTGGAGAAGGAAATGGCAAACTACTCTAGCATCTCTGCCCCAAATAGGCAGAGATAAATTCCAAATGGTGTCACAAAGAGTCAGACAGACTAAAATGATTGAACAGCAACAACATAGAAACCTTGACCCAGAAATCTGTGTAAGTTCTGCTTTTGTAGATTGGTGACAGGCATCTCCAGAGGGGGAAGGAAGATGCCTGCCCTCACCAGATTGGCCACAGATACTGCCTTCCTATTCTATAGATCACTTGAACTCCCTTCCTGATTTTGGTAATAACAATACAACAAGGAACAATACTGTTGTAAAGCTGAAAATGCTATGGAAATGTGAATTATTATCATTGTTTTGTGCTTTTTGTTTTCAAGTACCCATGATTTCATCTCTGTAAGGAATTACTGGAGGTGAAATTTCTCAGTATAGATGCAAACTGGAATGTTCTCTCTAATTTAGTCTCAGAGATCTGTTTGGGACACTGAGAAGCTAAAGTGACTCACCCAGGATCACAGAGCTAGAAGTGTCAGATGGAGGCTATGAATCAAAGTCTTTATGACTCTAAGTCTGGTCTTCTATCCAATATGCCACACTGCTTCTTATTATTTAGTCACCAAGCATTTACTAAGCACTTAACCATGAGCCAAGCACTGTTCTAGGAACTGAGGATACAAAAAAGGGCAAACACTGTCCTTGTTCTCAAGGAGCTCACATTCTAATGGGAGGGGATGACAACCTGCTGGCAATTTATCATTGCTATTGATGATGATGATGATGATGATGATGATGATGATGATGATGATGATGATGACATTCTTACAGCAAGGTACTTGAGCTGTGGAAGGGAAGCATATCAATATATGGACATGAATGTGGGTGGTGTTGCTCCAAGTGGGAGAAGCCAAGATGAAAATGGGCATGGGGCAGTGAGGAATCTAGTTGGGCTACCTGTAGAATACTTGGAAATAACTTGAGTTAAGCCTGGAAAGGTTGATTGGAGTCAGATTGTGGAGAAGTTTGAAATTTAATATGGATTTCCCTTAGCAAACACCAGTTTCTGAGCAAGGGAGTGTGAAGATTAGAGTGGAAGCTTTAGGCATATTCCAACACAGTACAGTGAGTAGAGAGAGCCTTGCAAATAGAGAGACATGAATTCTAGCCCCACCTCTGACACATGCTGGCTGTATGCCCATGGACAAGGCACTTACCCTTCCTGAGGGAGCTCTGTAAGTTGTGGAACAGTTACTGATCTACAGACTTGATTGTGTTTCCTTACAGTGATCTTACTACTCTGATGAAATCACAGGACTGGAACAAAAAAAACCCAAAAAACAGGACTGGAACTACTCTGGCAGGAAGATGAAGGACGGCTTGGAGAGATGAGTCATTAGAGGCAGGAAGATTAGTTAGAAAGCCATCCAAGAGTTCAGGCACAAGGTCAAGTCAACCTGGACTGAGAAAATAGAAATAGAGAATGCATCCTAGTTCCCCTCATCCACTGCGCCTTAGAGGATATCTTAGCTGTGGGTTTAGCTGTCTGGGAGACTGAGACTGATTCATATGCCTTTTTTTCAACATGTAACAATGAGCCTCTCTTTGTTTTAGAGCTCCATTGGATAGCAGACTACTTCAGAGCAAATTAGGCAGAAGCCTAATTCTGCATTAAGTTTAAATGTCTACTGAAAAAAAATAAAGGAAGACTTTTGAGTAAATATGAGATGCACTGGGTTCCTTGGATGAATTAAGAGAATGATTTTGTTTTCTCATTGTATTTATTTTTTTCATTTCCTGCTTAGGCAAATGAAATTTCTAATGCTCCCTAGGAACATTCCCCTTAAGGGCATATTTCATTCTTTGCCTGATGGAAATTTTGATTAAAGAAACAAATTTAGTTATGTTTAATCTGGCTCAGAATATTTGAACCTAGTTAAATTGTGTACTGACAATTCTTTGAAATAACTTTGGAGAAAAAGACATAAGAATGGTGCTGCCATGTTTGAGGCCATGAATAAAACAGGAGTCAAGATTCTGTGGGATAAATGGTATAATGGATAGAGCAATGAACTAGAAGTTAGGAAATGTGGGGTCCAATTCTTCTCCAGGTACTTACTGTGTGACCCTGGGCAAGTCACTTAACTTTGCTAAACCTCAGTTTTCTCCTCTGCAAAATGAGGCATTTGGTCTTGATAACTTCTAAGGTTCTTTCCAGCTATGTTTCTATGATCTAAGTTTCTCAAAGTGGATTTCTTCCTAAGAATATTAAGGCTAGCAGAGTGGTTTCCAGTAATGCTTAGAACCTAGTTACTATGATTTTAAAAAGCTCAAGAGACATAATTTTTTGGTAATTATTTTATTAATAATGCTAGTGTTTTATTAATAGAAGGAATGGTCATTTGACATCTCTCTCAGACCAAAGATGAATCATGGCAGTGGATTTCCAGTTGATATGTCCTTGGAAGAGTGGGTGGCAACTCTGACTGATTAACAATTAATGAGATAATGATTGTTATAATGAGAGGTGGAATTATTCTAATGAAAGGCTAAGAGACTTCCATTTACTTCCAAATCACTCCCAGGAAATCTAGACAAAGGATCTATATCCCCTACCCAAGCCTGAATAGAACAGAATGGGTCAGGAGTTTCACCTTAGATTAAATTTCTTGGAATGAGGGGTGGGGACAGTTGGGGAACCTATGGGCCTCTAGATCACTTGTAGCCTTCTAGGTCCTTGGATGCTGCCTTTTGACTGAATTCAAGTTTTACAGAACAAATCCTGTTATTAGGGGCATTTGTTCTGTGAAGTTTGGATTCAGTCAAGGGACCACATATGGCCTCCAGGCCTCAGATTCCCCATCCCTAAAGACTGAGGAGCCTATATACTATCATTAGTCTGGTCCTTCAGAAGCTGAGACTTGAAATGAGGACTTTAAAAAAAGGGAGACAACTCTGGATCTCCCCAAATCAATGGTTATTAATAATAATTTCTTTCATTACTTTGAATGTTCTATATAAATTTACATCTGGAAGTCATTTAGGTACTAATTCCAGCTGTGCAAAATCAAACATATTAGTGCAACTTGTAATGATTGTCTTAATTCGGTATTTTGGTCATGACACTAAAGCAGACCCCAATGCATTTGAAAGACATTGAATTTGGTTATATATTACATTATTAGAAAGTGATAAATATTGGTGTAGGCTGATAAAGGGGTCAAGAGACAATTTCCCTAATTTTGATATCTTTTTCTAGGTTCCCACAAGCATTATCATGCACACACATGAAAGAGTTGATGTAATGGTAATGAAATTTAAAGATCCCTTTGTATTGGAAAGCTAAGAGGTTCAAATTAAGCCTCAGTTAAAGAAACAGAAGGTATGAACTCCTGTTCCTGACTTAACAGAAAGGGGCTGAAAAGGAAGGAGCAATACTGTACATAAGGGGAGAGTCAGAACTCCTTGGGATAAGCTTTGTGGAGGCAGAAGCAGCTGCTGCTGAGGAGGCTGAAGAGGAAAGGCCCAGGCTGGAGAGAATGATTTTGATTTTGTGAACCTGGGTAAAGTGATTTTGATTCTGGGAACCAGCTGGAGCTTCTGCTGGGGAGCTACCAGCTTCTCCTGGGAGCTGCCAAAGACTGAGGAAGCATGACTGTGATACTGGTACTTTGCATGAACCTATTTGTGTCTTTGTTAAGCCTTGACTTCCTGGGAACAGAGACTGTGAAGGATTTAAGGTGGATTGAACGCTGTGAGCTTCCGCATGGAACAGGAACAGCACTGAGAGCTGGACAAGGAACTGGGAGCTGTCTGCCTTTGGACCCAGGTGGGAGCTGGGACCATGGAAGGGGATCCAGGGAATCTGAAAGACTATACCCCCAGTCAAGCTGAAAGAAGACTTTACTTGGATACTGTGTACTGACTGAGAAGATTGTAACTTACTTGTGACTGAGGGGTGGATGGCCTGTGTATTTTATACTACCCCTTAAGAGAGTGCTGAGTAGTGATTGATATTGTAACTTAGTGTGCCCCATGAGCAAAGAACTTTGATTATTGTATTTTGTGACCCTTAAGGATGATTGAATGATTGAGTTGATTGAATGATCGAGTTACTAAGTGATTGATTTACTAAATGATTGTACTTTGTTCAAAACTGTATGACCACTGTGGTGAAAACTATTACGTGGCCATTTTCTGTGATAAGTTGTTGTGAATGCTGTATTTTGATTATCTGTGATAAGCTGCAACATTGTGAATGCTGTACCTTGATTTGCTGTGAATGTTTTGCTCTGATTTGTTATTGAATAAGTAGAGTGTTCACTATACTATGTAATCAGAACCTTAAAAGCCGTTCACAGTAGCATTCTTTTGGAAAGCTGATCATGATCATTTAGGATGGATTTGTTGTTTGTCCTTCATTCTATTACATCAGAGAGTAAAGAAGATATCTGTTGACAGTAAGGGGAACATAGGTTAAACAGGACTTGGAGAAAGGAGAAAAAGTTTCTTCTGTGGAATAGTTAGTTGATCACAAACAAATAAAATGACGACCAAATCTATGTCATCTACCCCCTAACCAAACAAATTCTGAGAAACTTATTGGATGAAAGAAGAATGCTCTAGAGTGGGGGAGGAGAGGAAATTTGCCTCCGGAGGGGCTGGCTCCTAAATTACTCCTCCTACCTTGGTTCCTTGGTGTCCTTGCAGCATGAAAATGAGAAACTCCTCTCTTTTTCTACCCTAAGAGTTCAAAAGATCAAATGAGACCTTATTTTTTGGGGGGAAATTATTATCCAGCTACCTTATTTAGGGGAAGTCTCAACTTTCTGACCTTCAGTTTGCTTATCTACATAATCAGAAGTGTGGATTCTTAAGGTTCCTTCATGTAGTAGGCCTACTTCTTTGAGTATAGCTAGACTAGTTAGACCATGGGCATAAATAAAGTCAACAATGAACTTGTATTTAAAGCCTTCCTATCTTGGTTTGACCCACACAACTTGTATTTTCTTGGTACACCCTTCAAAAAACACTGGAATGGGAATTCAATGAAGAATCAAATCATATTACATATGAAATGTTTAACTAACTTTTATCTTTTATCTGTCTCAAAGCACTTTCACACCTAGTACACTAGTCAAAATAATATTTCACCTTAGATGGTACATGTAATATTGTCTGTATTTTACATACAAAAAAGCAGAAGCACAGGGAATTTACATCATTTACTAAAGGTCACCAGCAAGTCATTTATTCAACACCTATTTTTTAAAGACTTATGTGTAAGGCACTGTGCTAGACCCTGAGGTTACAAAATTAAAAACAATTCTTGCTCTCAAGGAGCTTATTTTCAACTAGTAGAGAATTAGAGCTAGAGTTCAGATTTTGATTCCCAGTAAGGTAAACCCATCAGGTTATGTAAAATATGATGATAGTAATCTTGATGCATCCATTCCCACTAGTTATATTTCCATATCTTTTGTGTCTTTCCATATCTTTCCTCCCTTTTGTGGCTAATCTCCTTAAAAAAGTTATCTATAATAGATGCTTTCACTGCCTTTCCTTTCATATTCTTCTTAACTCTCTACAATCTGGCTTCCAGCTTTATTATTCCACAGAAACTGTGCTCTCCAAAGTTACTTATCTCCTAATAGCTAAATCTCATTACTTCTCAATCTTTGTCCCTTTCCACCTCTCTGAAATGTTCAAAACTATTGATCATTCCATTCCTTGATATTTTCTTCCCTCCAGACTTTTGTGTCACTTATTTTTCTTGGTTTCCTATCTCTGTGAACACTCTTCAATCTCCTTCACTGGCTCTTTATCCAAATTATCCCCACTAACCATAGATATCCCACAGGGATCTGTCCTATGCCCTCTTCTCTTCTCTCTCTATATTACTTCACTTGGTGATCTTATCAGCTTTCATGGATTTAAGGATCATATCTGTGCTGGTGATTCTCAAATTTACCTGTCCAGCCCCAATCTCTCTGCTGACTTCTAGTCTTGCATCTCTAATTGCCTTTCAGACATTTCAACATGTCCAAAGCTGAACTCAGTATCTTGTTCCCTATACTATTTTCTCTATTACTATTGAAGGCACCATCATCCTTCCTGTTCCAAAGGCTCAAATCCTAGGCATTATCCTTGGCTTTGAGAGAAATTATTATTTTCTATTATTTTAATAATCAATTACTAAATTTGAATCTAGGTTTTCTTTTTTTTCTTCCCTCATTAAGGGACCAGCCCCTGCAGGTCAGTCAGCTAGTCTCTGAAGGGCATGGTTGATAGAGGAGATTGCCCTAATCCTGCAGGACTTTTTGCAAGTAGGAGACATTACATCTGTTTAGAATTGAAACAGAATCTAATCTAGGTGAATTTCTGCCCCAAAGTAATGAACTCAAGCCCTTGTACCCCTCCATTGGAGTTTAGGGTGACCCAGCTCATGAGGGAGAAAACCAACCATAATGGTCTGAGTAGAGCTGGATTTCTTTGTCCATATTGCTCGAGGCATCTGAGTCTCATGATCAAGTCATGTTCTCATCAGGAGGAACTGAAGACTTTTAGTCCACTCCCTTGTTAATTGTTTAGCAATCAGAGTGGATTTTCACCTGTCAGAGGCACCCCCTTTCTTAAAAGTATATTAAGGCTTCCAGTCTCTTCATGTATTTGTCTTTGGTTACCAAGAGAAACCACTGACCATCAATTTGTTGATTATTAGCTAGCCTAATTGATAAATTGATTATTAATTACCCAGAAAGTCTATCTCTTAGATTTGTCATTTGTCACAGTTTCTCATTTTCTTTCATCTCTCATATCCAGCATGGTGCCAAGGCTCGTCAGTTTTGCCTTTGTAGGACCTCTCACATGTGGTTCCTTCTCTCCTCTGACACTGCTACCACTCTGGTACAGGGCCTTATTACCTCATGCTTGGGTTACTGTAATAGATGCTTTTTGGTTTCCTTGTCACAAGTTTCTCCATACTCTAGACCATCCTCCACTCGGCTACCAAAGTAAAATTATAAAATGTAGGAGTGACTGTGTCCCCCACCTCCAATTCATTAAACTCCAGTAGCTCCTTATTATCCCCAGGATCAAATATAAAATTCTCCATTTGGCATTCAAATTCTTTTATAACTTGTCCCACTTACTTTTCCAGCTGGTGGCACAAAGGATAGAGTGCTGGGCCTGGAGTCAGGAAGCACTGAGTTCAAATGCAGCCTCAGATACTAGCGTGTGACTTTGGGCACCTCACCTAACCTCCATTTGCCTCAGTTTCCTCATCTGTAAAATAAGTGACTACCTCCCAGGGTTACTATGAAGATTAAATGAGATGATATTTGTATAAAGTGCTTAGCACAGTGCCTGGCACACAGTAGGTGCTATGTAAATTATAATCCTCTCCTTTAAGTCTTCTTATGCTTTATATCCCCTTCCCCAAAGTGTTCTTTGATTTAATCACACACATCTCCTTGCTATAGCTCAAACAAGACACTTCATCTTCCCACTCTGTTAGCAGCACGTGCTCAATACCCCGCAATCATGGGGCAGGACACACACTCAGGTGCCTCTTGACCCAGCCTTGAGTTGCGCTGTCATTTGCCTGAGTTCTCCGTGAGTTCTCAGAGTTCAGGTAAAGTCTTAAAGGGCCCTTACAATTAGGTATAACTACTTCAAGAGCCCAGTGTAGAGATGGGGCTTGTATTCTTGCTCCATTTGGTCAACAGGCACCATAACATTTCCCATTTCACTTTGTATAGCCTTTCCAGATAATCCCTGGAGATATTCTAATTATTTCTTAGTGATGAGATTATGTATATTCCAATAGGTACTGCCTTTGGGCAAAGGAAATTTGTTCTCTTCTGTAATCATGTTTTAATAATCTGGCATTTGGACAAACCTGGGTTTGGCTCTGTTTTCTAGGTGATTTTTTTATTGTATTTTTTCTCTTGGTACATTGCAAGAATAAAAACTTTTGTCCTATGGTGGGCATAAGTCAATAAAAGAAGTATGGTGAGTCAAGGGTATCAGAACAGGGTCAGAGAACTGTAGTCTCTTTTAGCTTTGTCACTAACCCAAAAGTGTCCCTGAACTCTCTCTGTAACTCAGTTTCCTCTCCTGTAAAATAAGTACAAAATGACATAGAGCGAATGAGTCCACCATAAATCGACCCCAATTGGCTTCATGTATTCCATCTACACTATTAAAACTCAGCAATCAAATGTTCAAATCAACCAGATAAGCTCCTGAAGGGCAGGGATTGTGTCTCATTTATCTTTTTTATCTTCTCATCTTCTTTATAGCTTTGCACATAGGAGCTGTTTAATAAGTGTTAATTGTTGAAATCAAAGTCCAAACTCTATCTAGTTTCAACATCAGCCAGACAAATTTGATGGCTTACTCAATTACCTGAGCTTGGAGAGGCATCACCCGCATATTGCTATGCTAACAGCTGATAAATTCATAATAATATGTATTATTAGTACCATGCAACTTAGTCCTTAAATTATGCTGTTTTTATTATTCTTTCTTGTTTGTGTCCTTGGATTCAACCATGTTTAGAGCTCCTGAAACATAGGAATTGTGGATTAAGTTTCATTAGCAATCTTTATAAAACTTAACATGCTGCTAGGCACATAGTGAGTGTTCACAAATACTTGTTGCTCTGTTAGTATGGTGGACAATATGCTGTACTGGTGATCATGAGACTTGGCTTCAGGCTCTGCTTTTAATCTGTCAAATGAAAGTTTAGAGTAGGCAATCATGGAAGCATAGAATGTATGTCCAGAAGGGATCTTAGAAAGCATCTAGTCTACCAATTTCATTTTTCAACTAAGGAAATAGAGACCCAGAGAAATTAAGTGACTGGCTTAAGGCCACATAAGTAGTAAGAAGCAGACCAAAAATTTGAACTCACATTTCTTTGACTACAAATGCAGAGCTTTCTAAAGTACTTTCCAATTCTAAAATTCTATGGTTATGATTTATTGTGCCCCTGCCCACTATTTATATCCAGAAAAGATAACAGCAATATACTAAATACCATTATAAGTTCATTCTTTGGGAAGAAAGCACATATTAGTTTAATGATTGTTCAGTGCTCAGAAAAAATCAAACTATGGAAGTCAAGAATAGTAGGGGAAATCACTTCTTTTATCCATTAATATGGCCAGCAATCTATCTCAGGTGCTCATTGCCTGTTGCTGGATTATTGCAACACCATGTTAATTGCTCTCCTTGCCCCCAATTATTTTTTTCCCCAATCCTTCTTCCTCATTATAGCTACCAAATTATTCAAATATTCAAAGGATCTTTGATTTTTACTAATTTGGGAGTTCCTTCCTATCATACAGATAATAACCTATCCATGCCTGACTTTCCCATGCAATGCTCATTCACGTTCACATAGAAATTTGTCACAGGAGATGCATCTAACCTATTGGTGGCCTTCTTCATTTCTCCCAACATTGACAGGATACCCCTGAGGCACTCTGGCCATCCACCTATTTTCCTGTGTTAAGTGCTTGGAATATGAAGACAGAAGACTATCCTTGTTCACAAGTAGCTCAGTCTTATGGGAGAGAAAATACAAATAACTATATGCAAACAATAGACACATTATAAATTGAAGATAAGCAATGGAGAGAAGGTACTAGAATTAAGAGGGATCAGGAAAGACTTTCTGTAGAATGTGGAACTTTATCTGAGATTTGAAGGAAACAAGGGAAGGTAGGGGCCAGAGATGAGGAGATAATTCTGGGCATGGAGGATAGTCTATGAAAATTCATAGAATCAGTTTTTTGTGTAAGGAAGAATAAAGAGGTCAAAGTCACTCAGTCACAGAATATGTGGGGAGCATAAGGTGTAAGAAGATTGGAAAACTAGGAAAATTAGGCTGGGGAGAAGAGAAGAAGGCCTAGGACAGGGCCTTTTGGGATACCAATGGCTAGCAGGTACAACCTGGATCAAGCTCCAGTAAAATAGACAGAGAAGAGGAATCAGATAGGTAGGAGAACCAGTATCCCTAGAGAGAAGATAATATCAAGAAGTGTGTGATTAACAGTATCAAATGATAGTGTTCAAGGATGAGGATTAAAAAAAGACCATTATGTTTGGGAACTAGATGGTTGGTGTCATTGAAGAGAGCAATTCTGGTTGAATAATGAGATCAGAAGTCAGCTTGCAGAGAGTTAAAAAGTAATGAGAAGAAAGGAAGTGGAAGTCCACATTGTAGACAACCTTCTCAAGGAATTTAGCCACCAAAGGGAGGAGAGATATGGAACAATATTTAGTGGGGATAGATGGATCAAGAGGGTTTGTAGGCAGTTGGGGTGTTTAGGGAGGACCAGCATCTCTGATGTGAGGGCTTGTTGAGCCCTTTTCAGTGCTGCTTATCTATGTTTGATGTCCACTTTCACCCAACTTTCACCTGTGGCTCCAATAAACTAGCATGTTCACAGGCCACACCCTAGTAAACTGTCTCAGCAGATGGGCTAAATCAGGTTGAGGGTAACTGACAGGCATCAAACCCATCAGTGAGTTAAGGGGGTGTCTACCCCAAGCATGTGAAGATTTCCCCTGGAAGAATGGACAGATGAGAAGAATTTGTTCCCATAGCCATGAAGGCGATTGAAGCAGGTGTTGTGGAGCTCTTAGAGCTTGTTAGACATTGAAGATGCCACGGGTATCCACTGCCTCCCAGGTCATCACTAGTTGTCTTGACTTTTGTCCTGCCATTAGACTTCAATGACTCTGGAAGATAGAATGAGGCTGATGACTTTGGACAGCTCTGGCTCACTTAAATCTAATTCACATGCAAGTCAAGACATCACCCAAGGATGTTATCAGTTTTCTTCAAAAACAAAAGATGGACAACAATAAGGCAGTTGGGAAGCAGTCACCAGACAGTGGGAAATTTAAGAGAAATGATAGAATGGGGATGATAAAGAAAGCAGTATGTTGGAGATGAGATGGCATGGGATGAAAGTGCATCTAGAAGGGTTTGGAAAGGAGAAGGGGCCTTCTCTTCATGTGAGACAGGGATGGAGGAGCAAATAGTGTCATCTGAGTCATGTGAGATGAGGAGGAAAGAAGGGAGAGCTTTTGATTTTTTTCTGTGAAATATGAAGCAGGATTTTCAGTAGAGATGATGGGGAGGGTGTGGGAGAGTCATGGGTAGTTTGAGGAGGGCTGAAAAGGTTTGGAAAAGCCACTGTGATGAGTGGGATAATGAGTTCATGGGGTGAGACCTAAGTGGACTCCCTTGCCTCAGTGAGGGTCCAGTTGACATCATATATCATAAATTTAGTAGTGGATTCAGGCAGCATGATTTCATTATTTTCTCTAGCTTCGTTTAGTAGCACATGGTTAAAAGTCAAGTCAGGACACGGTGGGAGTAATCCAGGGCTGAGGTTAGGGTATTTGGCTGAATATAAATATGTATCCTGAAGTCCGCTGATATGAAGGTAGGAGTTAAGGAGGAGAGAAAGAATGTAAGCCAGGTGCTGAAGTCATTGAGGAATGAAGTATCCTAGAGGTCGATATATAATAGCCACTAGAATCTTGACTGGGTGATAAATATGGATTGAATGAATCTCATTCACTGAGTGATGGTGGTAGTGGGAGAGCATGGAAGTATCAATGGGTAACAAGAAGTATTCCTACTCCCCCACCATGACCATAAGAATGAGGTGGTAGTATGTATGAAAGTGCAACCAGTACTAGAAACATTGATCTGGGAGTCAGGAGGGAGCAAGGTCTCATTGAGTGTGAGAAGATGGAAGGAGCAGGAAAGGAAAAGGTTTTAGATGAAAGCTATTTACCTATGGGTCAGGCAATCCAGACAACACAGTGGATAGCTAGAATGAGATAAGGGTGGAGTTGGGTTAGATGGGAATAAGGGAGTGATTAGTAGGGGACCAAGAATAGGATCTGAACCATGGTAGGCAGGGGTTCACAATCATTATAGGGAGAGAATGAGGGGAAGAAACAATGTTATACATAGTAGTAAAAGCACAAGACACTTAGGTTTAAAATGTTCTAACACTGAGAACTACACTCCCTTCGTTATGTCCTTTATATCATGAATATTATACGTAATATATTTATATATTTAGGTCCCTAGATGTCTTTGAATAAATAAATAGGATGGGGGAATGGAACCAGCAGACAGAGATTTGAATCCCAGAAAATTCTGTCCAAAGAAGAATAAATAGGACTGAACTGGAAGGTCAGGGGTAATTAAAATATCAAAAAATAAGTAACTTCATCTAAAAAGTTACTAAGCTCTTAACACTCAATTACTGATGGCCAGTTATACTTACCTATATATACTATGCTGTCTCAATGCCAACTCCAACTATAAACCTCCATTTACAAGTTGGATAGCAGTGTACAAGAGAAAGAACATTGGCACTGATATTTATTACCTGTATCACCTTAGGTTAATCACTTAATCTCTTTGGGCCTCAGTTTCCTCACTTGTAAAATGAGGTAGGTGAACCGGTTAGCCTTTGAGGTCACTTTCACATCTAGATATATATTCCTTTAACCTGGATTTTTACATTTTATTGGCCAATGAAATGCTATGGATCTTATGTATTGGAGTGGGTGGAGGTGCTATGTAAATTTAATGAAAATGTGTTAATAAGGAAATACTATAGACTATTTGACCTAGATAATGAGGATGAGCTGGCTATGTTAAATGAAGTTAGGGAAGCAATAAAATTAGGTCAGGTAGTAATAATGAGGTCCTCCAATTATCTACTCAGAGATTGAGCAAATACTTGACTGAGATGAGATGTGGAGGGAGGTAATGATTGCTTCTTAGAACAAGCAGTTCTAGAAGGCATGAGGCCACATCAGGATACCGCATTTCTCATTAACAACATCATTGCAGTTGAGGGACTATCAGGACACTCCAGATGTATTCGATCATCAAATTACCAAATCTCAGACCTGTAAGCAATTTCTGGGACCATCTAGTCTAACTCACAATTGAACAGGAACACAGCTTCCTTACAACTTCCCCAAGTATTCATTCAGGCTCCATTTGCAAATGTCCTATATTGAAGAATTCCCTATCCCCTGAAGTAGCCCATTACTCTTTTGATGAACTCAAATTATTAGGAATTTTGTTTCCGTATAAAGAACCAAAATCTGTCTCCTAGCAACTTCCACCAAATGATTGAATCCAAGAAAAATAAGCATAATCCCTCTTTCATATGACAACCCACCAAATACTTGAAGACAATTATTATATCTTTTCTTCTCCAGGCTGATGCAAAAGAGGTTGAGCTAACTATTCATCCTGGAAAAAGTATTGCTAAAGCTATGACATGTAACTAGATGAATAGACAGCTTTCTGATTCAGCCCATTAATTTATACCATCTTGGACAGGAACAAAATCTTCTCTTTTCCAGGTCAAACACCCCAGTTACTCTAATATTTTTATGACAAAGTTCTGGCTTCCTCATCATCCCATTTTCCCTTCTTTGGGTGTGTTTCAGGCCTAAACCCCTCTAGTTCATATCTAATATCTTCTACCCTATAGGGCTACAACCCATGTCTCCAACACAACCCCTCTGAACTCCACCTAGATTTTTATATTTATTCCTTCCTTTACTCTTCCTGTTTCCTTATGTAATCTCCCTGATCCAGAATGTTCTCCCTAGTTTCCTCTCTACCTATCTGAATCTCTCCAATCTTACAAGGTACACACTAGAATGTAAGCTTATTGCAAATAGGGATGTCTCAGTTCTTTGTATTTGTATCTTTATGCAACCCTGCCTCACTTAACTCCAATTCATGAGCAGGTCAAGCCATCTCCATTATGTCATTGGTCCTCTTCAAAAACTAAGGACAAACAACAGCAATGACAACTTGTATCTCCAGCGTTGTTAGACAATAAGCATTTATTAACCACCTACTGTGTCAGGCTCCATTTTAAGTGCTAGAGATACAAAAAGAGACAAAAGACAGTCTTTTCCCTCGAGGAGCTCACATTTAGCATGGCATTTGGCACATATTGCGCAACTGAAAAATGCTTATTGATATTGCATGACTGAGAGACAGTTGATGAAGAGCTGGAGTGCTACATTATTATTCCTGTGATGACCCCAGGATAAATCAAACTCTTGTCTGTGGGAGATAAATTATGTCTTTTGTACTGTTCTATAGCTGAAGATCATAAGTTCAGGGCTAGAAGAGACCCCTTCATTTTTTTTTAAATTAAATTTTGTTTATTTTTAGTTTACATCATTCATTTCCACAAGATTTTGAGTTACAAATTTTCTCCCCATTTCCCCCTACCCACTACCCTAAAACAGTGATCCCACTGAATATCCCCTCCCCCAACCTGCTCTCTCCCATATCTTCTCCCATACCCCCCCAACTTTCCAGTAGGGCATGGTGAATCTCTATGCTTCAGTGCCTGTATATCTTATTTCCCAGTTAGCATGTAAAATAATAATTATAATAATATATATTTAAACATTTGATTTTCAAACTTTGAATTCCAGATTCTTTCTCTTTCTCCCTCGTCATCCACCGTTACTGGGAAGATAAGCAATTCAATATAGGTTGTACATGTGTAGCTATGCAGAACATTTCCATAGTGGATATATTGTGAAAGACTGACTATATTTCCTCCATCCTATCTGGCCACCCACTTTTTCTATTCTGTACTTTGACCCTGTCCTTTTTCAAAAGTGTGTGCTTCCAACTTCCCTCCCCAACAGCCTGCCCTCCTTTCCATCATCCCACCTCTCATCCCCTTCCCCCCTACTCTCCTGTAGGGTGAGATACCCTATTTAGTGTGTATGTCATTCCCTCCCTAAGCCAAATTCAATGAGAGTAAGTTTGACTCATTCCCTTTTGCCTTCCTGTTCTTCCCCTCCATTGTAATAGTTTTTCCTTGGCTCTTCTATATGAGATGATTTACCCCATTCTGTCTCTCTCCATCTTCTCTCATTATATTCCTCTCTCACCTCTTAATTTCACCTTTTAAGTATCATCCCTTTCTATTCAATTGGTCCTGTGCCCTCTGTCTATGTATACCTGTACACATATATACACACACTCACATATGTATTCATATGCCCATATACCCTCCTATATAGACATATATATGTATGTATGTGTATATATATATATATATACACACAGACATATATATGTATATATATATACATACATACATACAAATTTCTATTCCCTTTAACTATTCTCATACTGAGAAAAGTCTCATAAGTTACAATTGCAGTTTTTTTCATGTAGGAATGTAAATAGTTCAACTTTGATACGTTCCTTATGATTTCTTCTCCCTGTTTACCTTTTCATGATTCTCTTGCTTCTTATATCTGAATGTAAAATTTTCTATTCAACTCTGGTTTTTCATCATGAATGCTTTAAAGTCCTCTATTCCATTGAATTACCACATTTTTGCCTGAAAGCTGATACTCAGTTTTGCTGTGTAGGTGATTCTTGGTTTTAATCCCAGTTCCTTTGACCTCTGGAATATCATATTCCAAGCCCTTTGATCCCGCAGTGTAGAAGCTGCCAGGTCCTGAGTCATCCTGATTGTGTTTCCACAATATTGAAATTGTTTCTTCTTGGCTGCTTGTAATATTTTCTACTTGATCTGGGAACTCTGGAACCTGGTTATAATATTCCTAGGAGTTTTCTTTTTGCGATCTTTTTTAGGAGATTTTTGGTGGATTCTTTCAACCCCTGTTTTGCCCTGTGGTTCTAAAACATAAGGGCAATTTTCCTCGAAAATTTCTTGAAGGATGATTTCTAGGTTCTTTTTTTTATCATGGCTTTCAGGTAGTCCAATAATTTTTAAGTTATCTCTCCAGGATCTGTTTTCCAGGTCAGCGATTTTCCCAATGAGATATTTCACATTGCCTTCTATTTTTTCATTTGTTTGGATCTGTTTAATAGTATCTTGATTTCTCATAAAGTCACTAGCTTCCATTTGCTCCAGTCTAATTCTGAAGGAGTGATTCTCTTCAGTGAGCTCTTAAGATTCTTTTTCCATCTGGCACATTCAGCTTTTTAAGGCATTCTCCTCATTGCCTTTTTGAGCTCTTTTGCCATTTGAGTTAGTCTATTTTTTAAGGTGTTATTTTCTTCAGTCAGGTTGTGACTCTTATTTCATAATTTTCTTGCATCATTCTCATTTCTCTTCCAAATTTTTCCTCCACTTCTCTTATTTGGTTTTCAAAATCCTTCTTAAGGTCCTCTATGGCCTGTAAATAGCTCGTAATTTTCTTGGAAGTTTTTGGTGCAGGAGTTCTGACTTCATTGTCTTCCTCCTGTTCCATGCCCCAATCCTTTTTTCCCCAAAAAAGTAGTCCAAAGTCAGAATACTGTGTTTACTTTGCTTCCCTCATTTGCTGATGTTGCCACTCAATTACTTGACTTTTGAGCTTTTTGGCACAGTAGAACTCTGCTACCAGAGAGGGGAGCTTTGTCCCAAATCACTGGGGTTTTCTCAGCTGCTGGCGCTATTAGTTGGTGCCCTCTCTGAGGGAGAGGCTCTGCTGGAGCTATTAGTTGGTGCCCTCTCTGAAGCCTCCACTGGCTCTGGCAAACTAGTCACACACCACAGGACCTCCACCATAGACAGTGATCCAGATCCAAGCAGGTTAAAGCAAGAGCGATTACCCCTCATACCGGTTGCTTGGTCCCTGCTACAATCTGCAGGCCAGGAGCTCTGAAGCAGCCATGTGCCTCAGCTACTTCTCCCTCCAGGGGGCAAAGGCCGGACTGCATTCCTAAACTCCTGGTTCCCAAAGTCCACACTGCACTGACCTCTCAGTTTGTCCTTAGTATCTATGGGTTGATAATTCTGGAAACCACCATAGCTGCTGGTGATCTGAAGTCCCTCCAGCTGGTGGCTGGTTGTGGCCAGCCTGAGGCTAAAACCTCTTGCTTATTCAGGGCTGGGCTCGGCTCCCAGAGTGCTGCACTGGCCTCTTCCTGTCAGCCTGCCAGGCTGTCTTCAGTGGGAGGTTAGCTTCTCTCTGTCATTTTGTGGGTTGTGTAGCTTCAAAGTTTGTTTAGAGTAATTTTTTATATGAATTGAAGGAGGTAGAAGTGGGAGCCTCAAGGAAGTTCTGTTTCTACTCCACCATCTTGGCCAAGCCTGACCCCTTCATTTTTTCAGATGAAGAAACTTATGTCCCAAGAATTGAAGTGACTTGTCCAAGGTCATAAAAGTAGTAAGTGGCAGGATCAGAATTTGAACCCAGATCTGCTGGTTGCAAATCTTATACTCTTTCCCACTGTACATTGCCATCTTTCCTGGTCTCTAGAAACTCTGACTAGCAGGCCAGCCTGATTTTGGAAGATTGCTTGACCTTATCAATATTTTAGCTTTTCCCTCTTATTGTGGCCATTTTGTGAAGGACAAGTTATCTAGTTATGGTACTCTTGAAGACCTTGCTATTTTTTCTTAGCCAAACCACCAGAATTTTTTCCCTTCAGTTAGGGCTGATAATTTGGTAGCTCTGGCTCATTGAAAGCAGATTTTGGGATAATGGTCATGTAATAATTCATCTGTATCAAAAAGAACCAAAGAGGAAATAATTTTTTATGCCGAAAGGTCAGTGCCCTTGATTTGTGACCCTATCCTTTGCATCAACTCTGTGCCTTCACCTAGCTTCAAAGACACTGAGATTTCAGGTCTGGTTTGGAGTCTCATAATTCCTATATCCCTCAACCACGTCCTATCTTGAAGCATTTAAAACCCAAAACACCCTTTGCACACTACTGTCCAGTCATTAATTTTGATCCCTTACACCTGCACCTAATCTGTGGCTTGGCCAGTGGGAGTTTCAGCAGGTGTTTAAATGATCTCAAATTAGTCGTTAGCCTATTGTGCCTCTTTATTGCCTCTGATATTTCTAGGTCAGGGTTTGATAGCTAAATCCAGTCTTTACAGTTACCCCTGCTTCAGAGGGCCCATTTGAAATTCAAAATTAGTTACCTGAGAGACCAATTAATCTAATTTGGAGCTCTAAGCAACTTGGGCCATTTACATGTTGTCTGATCTAAAGCCTAGTTTCTTCCATTTTGTTTTA
Organism: Gymnobelideus leadbeateri; assembly: GCA_011680675.1. Classification (NCBI taxonomy): domain Eukaryota; kingdom Metazoa; phylum Chordata; class Mammalia; order Diprotodontia; family Petauridae; genus Gymnobelideus; species Gymnobelideus leadbeateri. The sequence goes on from WOXC01009073.1 coordinate 1,211,069, forward strand.
GTAGAGCAGCCAGGGAGAGGCTGAGGGTTGTGGAAGATTGGCAGGCCATGCCCTTCACATCTCAGGCAGGTATAAGGGTTCCACATACCCCTTAGCACACAGTGATGTTTTATCCTAATTCCAGGGTTCCCACCAGACTCTTGGATGAGGGATGAAGGCTGATGGGAGTATAAATCAATGTGCAATAGCATAGCTCTTTCCCTCATTGGTTGCCCCCAGTCCCCATCAAATTGGCATTTTGGGGAAAAAGGAGCATCAAGGCTTTTGTTTCAGCGGCTGTCTCTTCTTTGACTAGCTCATTTGTCAGCAGTGATGGTGCCTACTTGAGCTTCTGTGACTTATGAGCTGAATTGCTACTGACTGCAAATTGGGCTGGTTATCCTGGCAAGGACTGAAATGATATCAAACCTATGATGGGGGATGGTTTATAATTCCGTATAGATATGGGCAGACAACCTTCAAATGAAGAAGACAGGAGCAAGGACAGTAATACAAATAAAGGGCTTGATTCCTGCCAATGGAGTTGGATAAGTGTAGAGGGAGTACTAGTCCCCACAAAATTTGAGGTTACTTCCTTGTAAAAAATGGAAGCTGAAAATGAGTCTGTAGAAGAATAGCACTTTTGAGCTGGGCAGATAATTATCTGACTGGATGCCTTGCAGAGAGCGCTGTGATGACATCATCAGGGAACAGCAGCAGCTCTGAGGCATAGAAGGAATTACTTGCATCAGTCATATGAGTGTCCTTTGGCATTGTCCTTTATGTATGTTACTTCTGTGTTCTCCATGCATTCCATGGTTATAAGATAATATTTTTAAAGCACTTAGCACAGTGCCCAGCTCATAGCAGGTGTTAATGTGCTAAGGGGGGGGGGGGGCAGTTAGGTGGCACAGTGGAGAGAGTGCCAGGCCTGGAGTCAGGAAGACTTACCTTTCTGGGTTCAAATCTGTTCTCAGATACTTACTAGCTTTGTGACCCTGGGCAAGTCACTTAACTCTGTTTACCTCAGTTTCCTCATATGTAAACTGATCTGGAGAAGGAAATGACAGATCACTACAGTATCTTTGCAAAGAAAATCCCAAATGGGGTCATGAAGAATCAGACACAACTGAAAAAAATGACTGAACAACAGTGTGTAAATACTTATTCTCTCCCTCTCATATGTGTTTTCTCTGTGTGGATGTGGCCTCCCACACCTGGTTTGGCATCACACAGAAGTGTATCTTAGGTATACAGAGGAGAACCCATTTTTGGTCACTTTATTTGCTATGCTGTTTAATGTGTCTTGCTTAGAACTAGTGTGTACCTTTTGTTGACTATTAAGAGCAAATACATTGGTGGGGATTCTTTAGCTATTGTTTTTTAATCAATCTGCCTTGAATCTGCTTTTCTAGTGGTCCATGCCTTGGGAGGGGGTTCTTATGCTGCAAACCTGAGGGATAAATTAATTCTTCCAAAGCTAAGTAAGGTAATTATTGGATAAAACCACACACAACAACAACAACAACAACAACAACTACTACTACTACTACAACAACAACCTTGAATGAGGTGCTTCATACATTCCTGGAACCTACAAATATTTGTTGACTTAATAGAATACTATGCTTAGGGTTGCACAAAATGAGTGAGTCAAGCTCCTTCTCTCTCTGGAAATGGAAGCTAAACCCTCAAAAGGGTTTAACACTCACGGGTACCCTCAGAGCAACAGTTTAAGCTAAATGTCTGTCCCTTTTCCTGTAGTATTGATGAACAACATTTATTGAAATTGTTTTTTTCATCATAGAAAAGTCAACAAAGCACTATGAGTTGCAAAAGAAAAGATGATCCTAGTTTCAACAAACCCTTCTCTAGCTTGGAACCTCAACTTTGGATATCTGAAAAAATGCACAAAAGGGACACGTACCCCAGCTTACTCTGAGACCAATTCTCTATTTGCAAGTATAGAACTCACATACCTGAAAAAAGGAGGAAGTTTTTAAAACTCAACGCTCCAAACAAAACAGAACAAAACAAAAAAGCTCCTAGAAAGCAAGGTTCATAATCACTAACCTGATGAAAACTGCATAATTATACCTCAATTGATCAACAAGCATTTATTATATACTTGCCATATGCCAGGCAATATACTAGGAGCTGGAGATGCAAGTCCCAAGAATGAATCAATTCCTACTCTGCTTCCCTGCCTGGTTTCAATTTTGTGGAGCAAGATGCCCCTCTCAAGATGAGCTCATCACTTCTAAAGTCTTCACCATACTGCTGACTCCAACCTAGACTGACACCACCTCTCTCAGCTTCTACACTGCACCTCTGCCTGTTGGGAGGGCAGAGTACCAAACTCCTCCAAATGCCTTCTTTATAGAGGGCAGAAACTGATCTTTTCCACTCACTCTACTTTGCATCCGTTGCCTTTCCAGGTTTCAACTCCATGAAACAAAATGCTCCCATGTTAGGCAGCCCCTGGTAATGCATGACCTCCCTTTCCTTTTTGCATTTTGTCTCCCCCTTTAGATTGTAAGCCCCTTGAGGGCAGGGACTATCTTTTAATTAATTGCAATCTCAGTGCTTAGCACAGTGCCTGGCACACAGTAGGCATTTAACAAATGTTTATTGGATTGAAATTGCTTATGGATATATTGTGCCAACCTGCATGGGAATCCAGGAAATTTACTATGCTAATGAAATGAGCTTAGATCCTCATCCCTATGATTGTGGGTGACCTTTTCCTCTTTCTCCTCTTTTTAAAGGAAGGGTGTTGCCTGAGGTAGTTCATGTGGTAGGCCTTGGGGAAGCAGCACTCTTGTCCCACTCTCTCCACTTTTGTGTGGAACGGTAACTAATAAGAAATGCCAATAGCCTCAATGTGCTATATAAATATCAACTATGACTACTGTTATTAACAAATACAAACATACATATACTCACCCTCCAAAATTATTGCACTTAGAACACAGTGGCAGAACAAACAGACAGGATATTTCACTGGAAACATTTGCAGCAAATTGTGATTCAGAATCAATGAGATCCTGGAGCCCCAAGGTCTGCATAGCTGAATCCCCACTTCTCCCCTCATCTCCCAGGTTCAGAGAGGTAGAGACACATCACACTGCACACTACATCACATCTTCAATAGAAAAAGAAATTCCTGGCTGCTCTACCCTGAGAAGCTATGTGGAGCAAGTCATTGCTCCTTAAAATTCTTAATTATTCACCCAAGATTTCCTTCCTGTGTACAATCATTACAAAGAATAACATGTTAACATGACTCCCTCAGCCTCTCTTTAACATTGCTTCATTCTGTTGGGGGACAGAGTGGTGTTATCTTCAGCCAGAACCAGGGATTCCAAGGAAGAAGCTGCTAATCCCTCTGAAGATTAATTTTCAATAGTGAAAGAAAAGACGTCATTGTCATAGAAAAGTTCTTTGTCGATAATTATGAACAGGTGCGGGGATTTACATTTTTTCTAATGCTTGTTCTATTCTAATATTCTGTTCTGTTCATGTGGAATGAAAAATAAAGACTTCCCTACCCAGTCACAACACTGATTTTGGCAGGGGGCAGTTGTGTGAGCTTATTTTTTTTTTTTTGCTTTTTTTTTGGAGGGCACTTGGGGTTAAGTAACTTGCCCAAGGTCACACGGCTAGGTTTTTGTTTGTGTGTGTGTTAAGTGTCTGAGGCCAGATCCGAACTCAGGTCCTTCCGACTCCAGAGCCGACGCTCTACTCACTGCACCACCTAGGCGCCCCTGTGTGGGCTTATTTTAATTGTTTCCATTAGGAATTCATTTTGCCTTTATATCCTTCCTCCTTGGACCTGACAAGCCACTTTGTTTTGCAGTTCTCCTGTTTGCTTACCTTAAAATGTATGTTAGCACAATCTGTGTTGATATCTCATTTCCCTCCTAGACTGCAAACTCCATGAGGACAAGGAATGGTCTTATGTCTCTAAATGTTTTTATTTCTCCCAGTGACCTTGCATATAGTAGACTTTTAATAAATATTTAATGAATGAGTGACATTATTGTTGAATTTTGATATTATAGGACTAAAATCGAAATCATGTTCAAAAATCAAAGGAACTCCAACATTTTGGGGTGAATGTATACAGAGGTGGGTGGGGAGTAGGAGGAAAATTGAGAACAGCTCAATCCAGAAATGAAGGGAAAATATGAATTGCTAAGTCAAATCCTCACATCACAACCATTTGTAGGTGATTCTGTTGTTTGAAACAAGGTAAGGCATATCACAAAATTTGCCCATAGACCGCATAGAAATCTAGGTATGTCCATATTACAATAATTAACTTGGTTTAAGTCTAAGGGGCAATATAGTGACCCCTAAATTTAATGTAATTCCTTCTTCTTTGACTTTGGAGAGTTTATTTTCAATGAAATGTTATGAGCTTAGTCACAATCAATCTGAGTCCCTCAGTTAGAAAACTTCCTAATTCTGAAGTTATTATATAGCAGATTATGTTATAGTGTTTATGGATAGACAGGCATAGGGAGGGAAAGTCAGGAAAAAGCTGACCTTTTCTGCATACTTCCCTTGCCTTGGGTCTTCTGCTCTGGGATCCCTATAAAACAACAACAATAACTAACATTTATATAGCACTTGCTATGTGCAGGCATTGTGCTTTGGTTATACAGCTAGTAAGTGTCTAAGGCCATATTTGAACTCAGATCTTCTTGGCTCCAGAGTCAGGGCTCTATCCATTGTGCAATCTAGCAGCCCCATAACTCTTCCTAAGTATTTCCCATCTCTGCCACATTTCCTCATAAGAGTGCTGAAATGTTGCACTTGTTCCAACTTCTGGAGTGAATGAGGTTCTAACTAGTTTAATAATTTATAGATGACCTCTGCGGTATGGCCAATTTTCCTTGGCCTATCCAAACACAAATCTTATGTAACTATTCTAGTTCCAAGTTCTTTTTGTGCTAAGTCTAAGACTTATGAATGAATTGACAAATTAGGCATCTTAATGAATAAATCAGCTATCTTATCCTTGCATCAGAGTGATGTCCCAAATAATTACAAAATGTAGCCTATCTTCAACTGATAAAACATTTACCACTAGCTAGGGATGGGAAAATAAGAAATGGTTTTACTGAAAGCAGAAAGATAGACATGGGATACCCACCTAAGTCCCTGCTGCCGACTCCCTTCTGGCATATTTGGATTTGCCCAGGTAGATCTAAATAAGCTCAATTTAACACCATTTTAGGGACCGGCCTCCTAGTGATTATGTAGCCCTCCAAGTTAACATTCATTTGCGTTAGTGACCAAAGGATTGATTACTTGGTGATAAACTTTGTGACCACAGTAACTTATGAAATAATTTGCTAAGGTGGTTTAGTAATTTGTCCAAGGTCACAGAGATAGTAAGTTAGCTGAGTCAGAATTTGAACTCAGGTCTTCTGCCTCCAAATCTAGCATTTCCAAATTTCCCCTGAGCCAGCTAGATGGTCTAGTGGATAGAATGCTGAGTTTAGATTCAGGAAGGCCTGAATTCAAATCCAGTCTCAAAAACTTACTAGCTCTGTGACCCTGGGCAAGTCACTTAACTGTTGTTTCCCTCACTTTCTTCACCTGTAAAATGGGGATGATAATATCACCTCTCACCCAGGGTTGTTATGAGAATTAAATGAGATAATAATTGTAAAAATACTTTGCACAGTGCCTGGAACATAGTAAACATCCCATAAATGATAGATATTATTATATTATAATTGTCTCATCAAAGACTTTAAGTGGAGAAGGGCAGTTATGACATTGATTTTCCCTGTAAAGTAGTAGTACTGATTATCTGCTTAGAGAGAGGTGGCTGGGAGAGGGAATATGGCTTGTGGCAGAAGGAAAAGGAAGGTTCTTCATGGAAGCTCTCTAGGTCGGTGTGAAGGAATGAACCAATAGATGAACAAACACATTGAATATACATGAAAATGACCACTCATTTGTGGCTACAACTTCTCCTTTCATGGATCTATTGCTATGGCCAGCTTTGCCCCCTACTTTTGCTTAGAATATTATGAGATTCTAGGTGGCCATGATGGGGGGCAGTGGCTAACACTTCTCATTCTCATGCTGATATCTGACTGGGTTGAAGTTAAATTTCAATATGTACATTAATGGGGCTGAAGGGACCTTTTCAGAGGTGCTAATCAATGCTGAAAGCAAGAGTTCACAACATAATCACTAGAAGGTTGGTCCCTAAAATGGTGTCCAACATTTGGGAAGTTTAAAGGGAAACCACTTGGCTTAAGTAGAGGCATCCAAGGAAGAATGGGATGGAGTGTAGGAGCTGGGGCAGCAAGAGAAGGGTGCTGGGGCAGCATCACTGCTCTCCTTTCATACTAGTGTAGCAGGAGACACCTCTCAAGTAGGGAAACACTTTGACACATGCACACTGGACCCACACTGCTACTTCCAAAGTGGGTCTGGTCAGGGAAGGAAAGAGATAGGGATGTTGCTTAGAGTACAGTAATTTTCAGTGGTCTCCCTTCAGAAGGGAATCAGCTGTGGTCCTGTGAGAGGTATTGTTTTAGTTCTTTTGGGTTGCCTGGATCCATCCTTGCTCCACATTTTGGGGCAGCTCAGGAATTTAAAGGGATGGGGTGGGTTCCTGCCTGAGTGTGGGAAGGTTTGAATAGGGGGATCTGTCTAACTCATTTCCCACATCTGAAGTCATTATCAGAGAGACTAATCAGCTTTGAAACCAAATATTTCTGGCCTGGAAGACTCCTAGAAGATCCAGGTAGGGGGTGGAGGGTTACAGAGAAGTGGCAGAGGAAAAGGGAGGGAGCATAGATAAAGAGTTAGAAGGAATTTCATAATCCAACTCCCTCGTTTTATAAATGAGGACAAAAGGCCAGGGAAGTTAAGTGGCTGCCCCAAGATCACACAGGTAATGATAAAGGTCCTCTAATTTCAAAGTCAGTACCATACTGCCTCTAAGGGGTGCAAGGAAGGAAGAAGGCTGAGACAAGGTCAAAGAGTGCTTGTTGAATGGAAAAAGACCAGGCCAGAAATGTGACTGCAAAATGTTCAAAGGGGCGATGTGGCATAGTAATTGTAGTCTTGGATTTAAAGTCAGGAAGACTTTGTTTCCAATATTGCTTCTGATACTTACTAGCTGAGTGACCTTGGGCAAGTGTCTTAATCTTTGTTTTTCCACAATGATCCCTGTGATTTTTTTCCTAGTGTATCATAGATGGCCAGGATCCCTGGCCTGACAAAATCATGTGTGCTTTGAATATACAATTAAAATCTTTCTTTTGTACACTCTGCTTTCATTTTAAAAATTCTGGATGATATCACAGATAATCTTCGTAATGTTTAATATAAGTATTGATTCATAGGTGATACATATGTTCAAAAATCCAGATATGATGCCTATGGCAGGCCTAGTTCTCATATCACTTCTCCAAGCATGTAAGTTTGCAAACTATTGCTTTTCCTTTTTAAATCCTAAGAGATTCATTTAGAATATTAACTTTAGCCTCAGGTATTTACTTAATTGATTCATTTATTAAAAAATACTATCTAGGTAGGGGAGTGAATGGCTACCTGCAAAAGTAAAGCTTAGCTGCTACAACCAGGAAACTACAGCTTTATTGGTCCTTCAGAGATTGGCCCTGGATCTTTTGGATTACTGTTAGAAGTGGTTATTTCACTGAAGTCATTATTTTAGACCTCCTATGGAAGTGGGCTGGTGAAAACAATATCAGCAAAAGGCTAGTGATCCTCTATTCACAAAGTTAAGTTCAGGAAAACAGAAATCCTTCAAACATACTTTTGTTAAAATGAGAAATTAGGTAAAACTCAATCGTGAGCATGACTTGCTGATTTCACAGGCTTAATGAACACTTTCAGGATACAAGCAAGCAACTTGCAGGATATTTCTTGAGTTAGGAAGTCCCACTCTCTGTCCTCCAATTAGCTGGCTCTATTTCTGGAATGGGGCGATATCTGTGGGAGTGATGTTGGCCAGCACTCATCCATCAGCATAATTACCCACCTGTTCTCTTTGCTTCATTCTATGAATGAATGAATGAATGAATGTAGTATTCCAAGTCTCCCATTAGTGTCTTAGAAATGGATCAATAGGGGCAGCTAGGTGGAGCAGTGAATAGAGCACCAGCCCCGGGGTCAAGAGGACCTGATTTCAAATCTGGCCTCAGACACTTAACACTTATTAAGCATGTGACCTTGGGCAAGTCACTTAACCCCAATTGCCCAGCATCCCCCCTCCAAAAAGCAAAAAAAAAAAAAGGAAAAGAAAGAAATGAATTAATAGGCAGCTGTGATATAGCTGAAAGAAAAAGGCATTGACTTGTAACCAAACATCAAGTTATGAGTACTAACTACCATAGCTAGATGGCTCTGTGGATAGAGTGTTGGGCCTGGTCAGGAAGACCTGAGTTCAAATTTGACACTCAGACACTCAGTAGCTGTGTGACCTTGAGCAAGTCACTAAACCTCTGATTGCCTTAATGTGAAGGCAATAACAAATGTGGAATGGTATATTTTTTATGGTAGTGCAATGGATAGAGTACCAGACTCATCTTCCTGAGTTCAAATCTGTTCTCAGAAACTTACTAGCTGTGTGACCTTGGGCATGTCATTTAACCCTATTTGCTTCAGTTTCATCATCTGTAAAATGGGCTGGAGAAGGAAATGGCAAACCACTCCAGTATTTGCCAAGAAAACCCCAAATGGGGACACAAAGGATTAGACACAACTGAAAAACAACTGAATGACAACCGATTTGGGTTTCTTTTCACACTCAGTGACCCATTTTCTCCATTTTTAAAACAATTGTGTTGTAGTAGATGACTTCTAAGGTCCCTTCCAAGTCTAATATTTTATGGTCTTATGAATGTCTTGCTATCGTCTCTCATCCATTGCTTGAAGTAATTAAAGCAATAGTAACTCATAATCCTTGCAGCAAAAACACAGTCTTCTCTTCTCCCTCCCCACTAAATATGAAGCTGGAAGCTTTTAAGAGGTAAAAGCACCCCAGATTATATATTAATATCCCCTTTCCATAAACCTGGTGAAGTGAAGGCTTTCAGGAGAGACCTCCTCCATAGTAATTACAGTTACATTGGCTTAATTTTTCAACCACCCCAGAAATCTGTTGATGCTTGGCAATAGTGACGCTTCAGCAAGCTGCTGATTTTAGATTCCTTCGATATATCAGTTCATCTGAGGCTTTTCATTGCTAATTGCAGTCTAAATTCTCTTTTGCAAAGATACACTGTGGAACTAATCCATCTTGCAACAACTCTGTGAAACTGCAGCTAAATATAGAAAATGGTGTCATTGAGGGGGTCTTATGTACTGAGACTCTTATTTTTAATATATGCAATCCCATTGTGATGCAAAAGACACGTATTTATAAATGTCAAAGGTTAATTCATTATCCCCAAACATATCAGTTGCACATCATAAAAGTTTACTGTGACATGGCTATTCCTTGAGATAGATGCTGGTTCTGGCCATCTATATGAGTATTATTAAGTGATACACTGAGATATTTTAAGTTTAAAAATCCTTTACAAGAAAACTGTCCAGTTTTTTGTTATGTTTTTGTTATGTTTCTTGCTTCATGGATAATGGTCTGGATTTCTTAATAGGTCTGGAAACTGAGAGTAGTGTGCCCTTTGGATGCCCCCCCCCCAAATAAATCAAAAAACAGTAGCAATTGGGAATAAAGAAAATCAATCTTGACATGTAAGCAAGTCAGATTTTTAACTTAAACTTGATTTAAGGTACTACCTTTTTGTACTACACTAGGTGCTAGGGGAGACACAAAGATTAAATATTAATAATAACTGACATTTACATAGTATTTTAATGTTCTCAAATTGCTTTAGATACCACACCTCATTTGGGCCTTTCAACAGTCCCATGAAGAACAACAGTTTTTATTATGTTCATTTTATAGATGGGAAACTGAAGTTCAACATTAACTGACTTATCTCTGGTTCAGCTGCTAATAACCATCATGAGAAGAATTTGAACCCAGGTCTTTGTACCTCCAAACTCCACTGTCTATCCATGTACTACACGACCTTCTTAGACATGTTCTCTTCCCTTTGGAATTCATAGTTTAATAGGGGACTATAACATTTACACAAGTAGCTGTAATAATACAGTAATACATTTTAAAATACATTAGTGCCTTATACATAGGAAGCACTTACTAAATTTTTATTGAGTTAAATAAGAAACCCACTGTCTCACCCTTGAATATAAAGCAAGGCAAACAGGTGGGACTAGAGAACACATAGAAAGGGCACATCCATAGGAAATACATGTGGCCAGGTAATGAATAAGAAGGGCAACAGACCAGAAGCCTGTGTGGTCAGCCTCCGATACTTACCATACCCCAAGCCAAGTCATTTAGCCTCTGTCTGCCTCAGTTTACTAATCTACAAAATAGAAGAAAAATAGCACTTAGCTCCCAGAGTTATTGTGAGGATTAAATGAGATAATATTCATAAAATACTTTGCGAACCTGAAAATGCTACATAAATACTAATTATTATTAATATTGTTAATTCACAATTTTAACTCCTATCTCATTTAGAATTAGAAAATGCCTTTGCACTCTTGTTGAATCTTGAATTTGTGCCCCCAAAATTCATTTTATGCAAAACAACCTTATAGGAGCTATGTGTAGCTGGGCTCAATCTCACGACCCCCTTTTATTGACATGCAAATGAAGTTAGGGACAAAAACAAAAGATCGGCTGAAGAGCCATCATGCTATGGCCCACTTTCACATGTCTGTCTTGATTATTCATATCTGTCAGCAACAACAGCACTGGTCCCTTTGTTTTGTATTTTCCCAGTATAAAAAGAACTGTCTTTCCACTTAATAAGCTGTTGTAATTTTATTATTTCATCATCATCATTACTATTATTCACACCAAATGAGGGCCTGCAACTGTTAGGTTTTCTGCTACTGACTGTGCCTCAGAATCAGAACTTAATCTCCTCTCAGGCTTTGAGAAAAGCTCAAGGGTGGGGAGCCTGTGGCCTTGAGGCCACATGTGACCTTCTAGGTCCTCAAGTGCAGCCCTTTGCTTAAAAATCAAAGATTTAAGAATCCTTTTCTCAAGGGGATCTGTACAATCAAATTTGGATTCAGTCAAAGGGCTGCACTTGACTACCTAGAGGGTCAGATGTAGCCTTGAGGCCCTGCACCTACTGATATCTATTACATCTTCTCTATGATGTCACAGTCTTTGACCATTGTAGTGGCTAAAGAATTCATCATGTTGTGTCCAACCTGCTCCTGATACTTTCTAAACTTAGCTCAGTTGGCTCTCAGATGACTGGCACACTGAGTCTTTATTAGGAACGTTTCAGCTTGATAGAGCTCGTGACTGTCTGTCATAGCCTGGTAAGGCATCAGAAGAGCACTTTGATGGTTGAACCTTTTCTGATATTTGATGGAATGGGAATCTTGCCTAATTCTATAAAGCTAGAAATCACATCCTTGTGTACTACAGTGAGCCCTTACTTAATTCAAGGGGAAATGTGGGTAAGACCTCTTTGGGCTGTCAGGATTTGGGCCTTTCATCAGATCAACATTTCTCTATCAAGGAAACAGAAAAAGGAGGGTGGGAGGTTCTGATCCCTGACATCAGTCCTTCTGAATATTGTTGAAGGAGAAGATAAAGGAGATAATGAATAACTTAAATGAGGCTTTTGTGAATTTCCCCTATGACACTTCCAGAGCAGGCCATATATCACATGAATGGTCCCCATTTAATACTCACACTCAATTACTTTTATCAGTCCCCTTGGACTAGAGACATCTCTTGTTCTGTATAACACTAAGCTTTTCTCTTTGGCTTTAAAAATGGGATGAATAGGGCAGCTAGATGGTACAGTGAATAGAGCACTGGCCCTGGAGTCAGGAGGTCCTGAGTTCAAATCTGGCCTCAGACACTTAACATGTGCTATCTGTGTGACCTTGGGCAAGTCGCTTAACCCCAACTGCCCCGCCCTCCAAAAAAAAAAAAAAGCAAAAAAAAGGGGATGAATTCTGTATGTGTACATGTATGTGTAGTGTCTAAACATTGTTAGGTTTAAGACCTCCTTTTCTGACGTGGGGAAACAATTCCAATTGTGAGCACTTTTCACAGAAAAGGAAGAAAAAACCCAGAACTGTATTTTACTCCTGCTGGTGTAGCCAGAAACAGACATTGGATTGTGGCCCCAGCTCCCTGCTTACCTCACTGCTGGACCTGCTGCGTCAGCACCAAGGTAAACAGCCATGTCATCTGCCTTGCAGCTCGGCAAGAATTTTCCAGGATGGAGGAACTCTTTGCCTGCCAAATGGAACAGGCTAAAACTGGAAGGGAAATAAATGTTATTTTCATGCTTCTAGGAGTATATTACAAAAATAGAAGCTGAACACAAAGAAAAAAAAGGAAGAGTGAGTTCAGTTCTCCTGTCGCACATATGAACAAAGTTGAAATTTCCTTAGGGGATTGTGGGTCCAGAGCACAATCATCTCCAGCATCCTAGGTGTGGATCAATAGGATCTTTAACGAGTCTCATCTTTAATTCAGGATGACTGCATCAACACAGTGTGGCTGTCATTCTTTGTTTCCCTCCTCCTTATCATCCCCTGAGTAAATATTTCAGAAGACTCTTCCACTGGGCACACCTGGAGCCCTCCTGCAGATCCCATTGGCCTCTGGGACAGAAATAGCTTTTCAGACTATTAAATGGTTGATGATATTTTGCCAGTGCCCCTCAAAAAAACTCTATTAAAATAAAAAGCAAACAAACCAATCCACCCCTAACCCCTGCTGTTTCTAATAAAAACATTGTCACCAGAGGAAATGTGGGTTTTCATCTTTTGCAAGTCCAGCATTTACAAAGTTCCATTAAACAATGAATTTCCACACAGGGGCTGAGAGCAAAGCTGAGGAGGCCTGGTTGCCTCAGGGCCCAGAGCTAATAGGTTGGTTGTGAAACCTGGACACGTTCACTGTGTTTACCGTACCAGGGGACAGCCATGCACATCAGATGAGATGTCACACTTTCAGGAGTAGAGAAGCAGTTAATACAGGCCAAATTCTCTGCTCCCTGCATTCCCTTTACCAGTCAGTCAGCAGGGACTAAACTTTTAAAACATCATAGCCAGGCTGACTGGCTGACTGAGAACAGGTAGCAGAAAGAGAGGAGAGATGCAGTAGAGTTGGGTCCTGGGGAAAAGTGTTTAGCCCCATTCATCTATTAAATTAAGTCAAGGTGTCTGAATCTTGAGATAAATCAGAGTTAACTTTTGTCAGACTACAGGGGTTGAAAGGATTCATCTCTTTGTATTGGAAACAGAATAGATAGGGAGTCTGGAATTGGGAAAATCTGAGTTCAAATCTGGCTTCAGACTAGCTGTGTGACCCTGGGCAAGCCACTTAACCGTTGTTTGTCTCAGTTTTCTCTCCTGTAAAATGGGGATAATGATAGCACCTACCTCCCAGAGTTGTTGTGAGGATCTAAAGAGATATTTGTAGTGCCTGTCACTGCATTATGTAAATGTTATTATTGTTACTGCATTGCTGATAAAAGAATAGAACAGGTATGTGAACTGGTGTGTGTATGTGTGTGTGTGTGTGTGTGTGTGTGTGTGTGTGTGTGTGTGTGTGTGTGCAGTTGTGTGGGTAAGTAAGGGTGAAGGGGAAACTCTCAGAGATGGAATGCATGTGAGTAAAGGAGGCTCAAATTGCAAAATATTTGAAGTCTAACTTTGGTGCTGTCTTTGGGCATAGTTCCAAATTGCTTTCCAGAAAAAGTTGAATCAGTTCACAACTCCATTGACAATACATTAGTGTCTCAATTTTTCTACATCCCCTTCAATATTTGTCATTTTCATTTTCTGTCATATTAGCAAATCTGATAGGTGTATGGCTGTGTTTCAGAGTTATTTTAATTTGTATTTCTCTAATCAATAGTGATATAGAGTATTTTTACATGACTATGGATAACTTTGATTACTTTGTCTGAAAACTACCTGTTTATATCCTTTGACGATTTATCAGTTGGAAATGGCTCTTTTTAAAAAAAATAAATTTCATTCAGTTCTTTATATGTTTGAGAAATAAGGACTTTATCAGAGAAACTTGCTGTAAGTTTTTTTCAGATATGATTGCTGTGCATTTTCCTCCATCCTATTCTTTCATTTATTCTATTCTCTCGCTCCTTTCACCTTGTCCATCCTCAGAAGTGTTTTGCTTCCAACTACCACCTCCCCCAGTGTATCCCCCCATCTGTCAGCCCCCTGCCTCTTCTCTTTTTCCCCTCCCCTTCTGCTTTCCTATAGGGCAATCCAGATTTCTATAACCCAACTGAGTGTATATATTATTCCTTCTTTAAGCCAATTATGATGAAAGTAAGGTTCAAGTGCTCCTCCCTACCTCTCCAGTCCTCTCCTTCCCACCTCTTTTATGTGAGATAATTTACCCCATTCTACATTTCCCTTCCCCTTTCTCCCAGTGCATTCTTCCTTCTCAACCCTTAATTTTATTTTTTTTTAGATATCATTCAATCATATTCAACTCATACCCATGTCCTCTGTCTATGTATATTCCTTCTAACTACCCTAATAATAAGAAAGTTCTTAGGAGATACAATATCATCTTCCCATGTAGGAATGTAAACAGTTTAACTTTATTGAATCCCTTATGATTTCTCTTTCCTGTTTACATTTTTTTATGTTTCTCTTGAGTCTTGTATTTTGAAATTAAATTTTCTATTCAGAGGGTCATTTTATCAGGGATGGTCAAGAGTCCTCTATTTCAATGAATATTCATTTTTCCCCTGAAGAATTATACTCAGTTTTGCTGAATAGGTTATTCTTGATTGTAATCTTAGCGCCTTTGCCCTCTGGAATATCATTATTCTAAGCCCTCTGATCTTTTCATGTAAAAGCTGCTAAATATTGTGTTATGCTGACTGTTGCTCCATGATATTTGAATTGTTTTCTTCTGTCTGCTTGCAATATTTTCTTCTTGATCTGGGAGCTCTGAAGTTTAGGTATAAACTTCCTTGGGAGTTTTTACTTTAGAGTCTTTTTCAGGAAATAAACAATCGATTCTTTCAATTTCTATTTTGCCCTCTGGTTCTAGAATATCAGGGTAGTTTTCCTTGATAATTTCCTGAAAGATGATGTCTGGATTCTTTTTTTGATCATGGTTTTCAGGTAGTCCAATAATTCTTAAATTCTTTCTCCTCGACCTATTTTCCAGGTCAATTACTTTTCCAATGAGATATTCTACATTTTCTTCTATTTTTTTTCATTCTTTTGATTTTTGTATTATTGTTTCTTGATGTCTTAAGAAATCATAAAGGGGCAGCTAGGTGGCACAGTGAATATAGCACTGGCCCTGGAGTCAGGAGGACCCGAGTTCAAATCCAGCCTCAGATGCTTAACACACACACACACACACACACACACACACACACACACACACACACACAACACTATCTGTGTGACCTTGGGCAAGTCACTTAACCCTAATTGCCCTACCTTCCCCTTTCCAAAAAGCAAAAAAAAAAAAAAAGAAATCATTAGTTTCTTATTGCTCAATTCTAATTTTTGAGGAATGATTTTCTTGTAATATAGCTTACTTCCTATTATGTTAACCAGAGTTGATTTCCACTCCTCTTTCAAAAGAACAAATAAGCTCTGAGTCTGTCACCATGATGGTCTTTGGTGTAAGAGAGACAGCCAAATGGCCATCCTTTTATTAATAATGTGCTGAACTTATTAATAAAATGATTAAATTACCCAGAAACTATGTCTCTCAAACCTTTATAATCACCACAGAGAGAAATTTAGGAGATCTCAGGAGAGTCCCTACCTTTCTCCTGCCATTTTGGTTCTACCCCCAAGTATTGTTTTTTGACAAATAAAGAGGAGTCAAATTTGGCTGAACTGAAAAGTGCAGGAGGGGAAGTAACCATCAATTAAGCTAGTAAGATAGGCCAGGGTCGGGTTGTGTAGGGTTTAAAGGCTAAATAGAGGCACTAAGAAACCACTGGAATTGATTGATTGGAGAGTCATATAGGCAGGTTTATGCTTAAGGAAGGTGGCTTTCATAAACAGGGTATATGAGGGATGGGAGTGGTGAGAAGCTTAAGGCATTGAGACCCAATTAGAAGGCTATTGCAGTAATCTTGGTAACAAGTGATGGCCTGAACTAAGTTGGTAGTTGTGTGAATAGAGAGAATGGGTTAGATTGGAGAGATTTCTTTTCAAAGATCACTGTTTTCACAAAGAAAGAAGTCAAACGATAGTTAAACTGTAGAAACCTTCTCTCTATTGCTGATTATTCTCATCCTATTGAAATCACATCTTGTTGCAGAGTTAATACTAGAGTTACAAAGTGTAGGCCAGTGGATCACCAATTTGTCAGGTCCTAGCAAACTGGGACAGCTTCAGAAGAGACTATAGTGAAAGACTCCGTGAGATCAGAAATCTACCTAGTTAAATTCAGAGAGGCTTGTTACATGACAGTTATTCTCAAAGTGATTCATACTTTGATGACAGCAATTCATGAACATGGTCTATTTAGATGTAGATGGTTCATAATGCTGCATTTTTTTGTTTGTATCCCTAGAGCTTAGTGCAGAGTCTGGTACATGGTAATCACTTAATAAATGCTTTCTCTTTTGTTTATTCATTGGATGGAATATTGACAAAATGAAATTGTATATCCTCAAAGTATAAAAGTTGCTTGGAAAGGCAATAAATCAAGGAATTACCATGTATTTACATCTTAGTTTGAATTAGATAGCTAGTTTTCTAGGGGTTCCTACCGCAGAGGGAATAAGGGTCCCTCAACTCCTGACAGTGATACACCATAAGGGAATGAACAGTTCAGATGGCACTGTGAAGAATTTAGCCTTTTCTAAGCATGTGATATAGTCTCACCTTTATGTATTGCCTTGGTATTTTCTGTACTCAGGATTTTGGGCAGTTTAGTATAGCCCAATTCACCAACCTGTGTGGTCTCCTTTTCTCCTCTCCCAACACACACACACACACACACACACACACACACATACAAACATACACACACATATCACATATACACACTCTCTCTCTTACACACAGAGGAATGTGCATAGCATTGGGGGAATACATTCATAAACCCAAATCCCCAAGGACAGTCTGTTCTTACAATCACACTACTATCCTGTGGCAAGATCCCACATATCTTCTTTAAGTAACACATGTTATTCACAGGAAATGTGAATTATAGATTGAAGAGATGGCTCTCAGAGGCCATCTAGTCCAACCCATTCATTTTATATCTGAAGTAACTGACTTGCACTACATATACAGAATTTGTGAGAGGTAGGCTTCGAACCCAGGTTCTATGATACCAGAGCCAGTACCTTCTCTTTTTCTGTACCCCACCTTCTGGTTGATTAGGACTGACTTGCAAACAGCATCAGGAAAAACTTGATTCTCCTGTCTTGGCTTTAGGGAATCCCAGCATGGGAGAAAGATTGGCACATGTCTCAGATCTAGTGGCCATGGCTGTTACTTTGCTTCTCAGTTGCATGACCTTCCATGCTGTGTTAACAATACACGTTAATGAGAGGAAATAATTTCATTTTTTCATGTCTCATTATTTTTCATCTACAAACTCAGAAGTTTTGGCCAGATGTCATCTAAGTCTCTTTAAACTTCAGCATTATATGACTCATGATTTCAGAGAAGGGAGATCAAGAAAACACAGGTTCATTTCTGAGGGAGAATGATGGTTCCATAGTGGAGGACATTAGGAAATTGTGTTGAAATTATATCTTGTTCTAGTCCCCCTGCCCACCCCCCCCTTCTAGTCAGTATAGTAAATTTATAAGTAGCCAATATAAAGTAACAATAACAGGAAGTAAAATTGCAAATTACAGACCGCCTCATAGATAACACTTACTTGCCATACTGTATAACAACTAAAAATCACATCCATGGGTGGCTAGGTGGCGCAGTGAGTAGAGTGTCGGCCCTGGAGTCAGAAGGACACATTTAACACAAACAAAAAAAAACCTAGCCGTGTGACCTTGGGCAAGTTACTTAACCCCAATCGCCCTCCAAAAAGCAAAAAAAAAATAAAATAAAATAAAAATCACCTAGTCCTGAGACTAGGTGCTAAATTAGGGGACGCTAGCTAGGCCTTTCTGTTAAAGACTTTTGGTCCTGTGATTTTGTATCCACAGTAAGACCAAGAGGACATCAGATGTTGTTGATAATTTTGAGGGGATGTGAATATTGTAGTGAACTAATCCCAAGATGACATGGATAAGAATTAGTCTGTAACCCACCAAATCCCTATAAAAAAAAGACCTAAAATTCTTGCCCCAGCACTCCTCCATCATCATCTGAGTTGATGGTGCTGAGTTCTCCCAACTCTAATCTAAGGACACATGACTGAGTTTCTGTGCCTCTCCTCCTCACTCTCTTCCCAACATTTTCTGCCTTACTCTGCCACCCCATCTACACCCCCATATTGTTGGCCTTTCAGTTTTCCTTGCCATTACACTGCCCATCTCTGTACTTTTTATGCCTGTTTGCCGCTGCACCTTCTCTGCCTTATTACAGTGGGATTGCAGCCTTACTTCCTGCGGCCATCATGGTCTTTCTTGGACAGTACCCAAAGAACCGGGTGTCCCTGTCCCCAGTTAATAATTCCATAAATTAATTAGCAATTCAGAAGTCATAGAACCTCAGGTCACTGGCAGATGCATTCAATACAAGGGAAGGTGAGGCATGGTATAGTGAGTGGGTAGAGCACTGAACTTGGAGTCAGCAGAGAACTGTGTTCAAATCCCAGTTATTATCTTTATATTTACTAGTCATGTGACTGTGGGCAAGTCAATCAATTTGAGACGCAGTTTCATCATAGTGATAGTAATTGAACACACATTTTGTCACACAGAAGTTGCTTGGTGAATTCTATGTATTTTTGATGCTGAATCAAAAGTGCAGACAAAATTTCTCACCCACCATTATTAAATGATATGAATTTTGCTATAAATTACACAATATGATAAAATGATAAAATATGGCTTTTAAAGGCGGAGAAATGAGGAGGTGGGTATAGTCCAATGCAAAGTCACTAAATGATTTGTTCTTATATGCTCAGTAAATGCCCATCTCAAATTCTAGGTGGCTAGAGAGGCTGAGAAATTTTTAGGCTTGCCTACTCTCCTAATTGATGAGTTGCTGGCCCAGACTGTCACTTTTTGAGAGACCACAGCTATGCTCACTTCACTCTTCACTCAGCTGACCTGTTTGTTCCATTGCCTTAGCAGCAAACTAATTCTAAGTCTAATACTTCCTCCACCCCCTCACCCCCCAGTGTTTTAGCTCCCTTATTATTTTTTATATATATATTTGAAACATTTAATGTTAAGACCTCGAATTTCAGATCCATTTCTTTCCTCCCTTGTCACCCATTCCCTCTGGGAAGATAAGTAATTCAGTATATGTTGTACATGTCTAGCTATGCAAAACATTATCATAGTAGATATATTGTACAAGGCTGCTTACAATTCCCTCCCACTCAGCCCACCCCCCCACCTGATCCATTCCCTATTTGATCCTGTCCCTCTTCTATAGTGGGTACTTCCAGCCTACCCTCCCCCCAAGGATGCCCTCCCATCCATCATCCTTCCTTTCATCCCCCTTCCCCCTATTCTGTTGTAGGTTGAGATATCCCATTTAGTATGTATGTCATTCTCTCCCTGAACCAAATTCAATGAGAATGTGGTTTTGCCTTTTTGCCTTCCTATTCTCCCCCTCCCTTGCAACCACTTCCCCTTGCTTCTTCTACATGAGATAGTTTACCCTACCCTGTCTCTCCCCATCTCCTCTTGCCACTTTCCTCTCTCACCTCATAATTTCATCCCTTGAGTATTCTCCCTTCCCAACAAATTCAACCTATGCCCTCTATCCATATATAACTGTAACCATCTACACACACATTCACATATGTAGTCATATGACCACACACCTTTCTTCCATTATTTTCATAGTGAGAAAGATATCATCAGTCACTGTTATTGTTTTTCCATATAGGAATGTAAATAGTTCAACTTTGATAAGTTCCTTTTGATTTCTTTTCCCTGATTACCTTCTCAGGCATCTCTTGCTTCTTGCGTCTGGATGTCAAATTTTGGTTTTTTCCTCAAGAATGTTTGAAAGTCCTCTATTCCACTGAATGACCATGTTTTCCCCTGAAACAAAATACTCAGTTTTGCTGGGTAGGTGACCCTTGGATTCAT
The DNA here is from genome assembly GCA_011680675.1 of Gymnobelideus leadbeateri. Lineage (NCBI taxonomy): Eukaryota > Metazoa > Chordata > Mammalia > Diprotodontia > Petauridae > Gymnobelideus > Gymnobelideus leadbeateri. The sequence continues at coordinate 1,231,387 of WOXC01009073.1, forward strand.
TCCCAGTTCTTTTGCCCTCTGGAATATCATATTCCATGCCCTTTAATCCCTCAGTGTAGAAGCTGCCAGATCCTATGCTATTCTGATTGTGTTTCCACAATATTGAAATTGTTTCTTCCTGGCTGCTTGTAGTATTTTCTCCTTGATCTGGGGATTCTGGAACCTGGCTATAATATTCCTGGGAGTTTTCTTTTTGGGATCTTTTTCAGGAGGTGATCAGTGGATTCTTTCAACCTCTATTTTGCCCTCTGGATATAAAACATCAGGGCAATTTTCCTTGAGAACTTCTTTAAGGATGATTTCTAGGTTCTTTCTTTGATCATGGCTTTCAGGTAGTCCAATAATTTTTAAATTGTCTCTCCTGGATCTATTTTCCAGGTCAGTGGTTTTTCCCATGAGATATTTCACATTGCCTTCTAATCTTTCATTTGTTTGGATCTGCTTAACAGCATCTTGATTTCTCATAAAGTCATTAGCTTCCATTTGCTCCAGTCTAACTCTGAAGGAATGAATCTCCTCAGTGAACTTTTGAGATTCTTTTTCCATCTGGCAAATTCGACATTTTAAGGCATTCTTCTCCTCATTGCCCTTTTGGGCCTCCTTTGCCATTTGAGTTAGTCTATTTTTTAAGGTGTTGTTTTCCTCAGTCAGGCTGTTGACCCTCATTTCATACTTTTCCTGCATCCTTCTCATTTCTCTTTCCAATTTTTCCTCCACTTCTCTTATTTGATTTTTAAAGTCCTTCTTAAGGTCCTCTATGGCCTGCAACCCGCTCATGTTTTCCCCTGGGGCTTTTGGAGCAGGACTTCTGACCTCACAGTCCTTTTCCCGCTCTATGCCCCCAAGATAGGAGTCTAGGGTTGCATTTTTCTGTTTCCTTTGCCTTGGCATGTTGCCACTTAATTATTTGACTTTTGGGCTTGTTGCCACAGTATGGCCTGGTGCCAGACAGGAACTTTCGCCCCAAACATGTGAGGGGGCCAACTTCCATTTCTGGCAAGCTATAAAGCCACTCATGACCTCCACCCCAGATCACAATCCAGATCCAGGGAGGTTAAAGCAAGAGCGATTACCCCCAAGACTGATCGCTGGATCTCCCTACAGTTCGCAGGCCAGGAGCTTGAGCTGCCTCTGAAAACTACAAAATGGCATGTCTCCTCAGCAGCTTCTAGCCCCCAGGGGAGGAAGCCGATGCGTTCCCCAAATACTGGTCCCAAAGTCCGTAGGGCACTAACCTCTTACTTTGTCCTAGGCATGTCTATGTTGATAATTCTGGAGTCACCACAGCTGCTGGTGTTCTGGGGTCTCTCCAGCCGGCCGCTGGCCTTGCCACCCTGGGGCTAAAACCTCGGCTCACACAGACCTGGGCTCGGCTTGGCTCAGCTCCCCGCGCTCTGCGTGCTGCGTGCTGCTGGCTCCCAGAGTGTAGCACTGGTCCTTCCTGCAGGGCTGCTGGGCTGTCCTCAGTGGGAGGTTAGCTTCTCTGTGTCGTTTTGTGGGTGCTGGGGCTCCGGAAGTTGTTCAGAGTCCCCTTTTACATAGTTTGGGGGGAATCTGGGGGCAGAGTGGCTTTGATGAGCTGTTTCTACTCCACCATCTTGGTTCCACCCCCTAGCTCCCTTATTATTTTGTCTTCCTTTGTTAGAGTATAAATTCCTTGAAAGTGAGGTTGTTAATCAGTCATTTTTCAGTCGTGTTTGACTCTTTCTGACCCCATTTTGGGGTTTTCTTGGCAAAGATACTGGAGGGGTTAACCGTTTCCTTCTCCAGCTCATTTTATAGATGAGGAACTGAGGCAAATAGGGTTAGTTGACCTGCCCATGGTCACACAGCTAGTAACTATCTCAGGTCAGATTTGAACTCATAAAGATGAGTCTTCCCAATTCCAGGCCCAGTGTTCTATTCACTGTACCGCCTAGCTGCCCCTGAAAATAAGGACCATCTTATTTTATTGTATTTGTATCACTAGCACTTGGCACAATGTATGGCACTTAATAAGCACTTAATAAATGTCCTATCTGTCTGTCTATCTATCTGTCTGTCCATGTATCCATCTACCTATCATCTGTCTGTCTGTCTGTCTGTCTCTTTCTATCTATCTTCACATGTGTTGAGTCATGCAGCGATACTCCCAATATATAGCAGACTATTCCGTCAGTTGTATTCCAGACGTCATTTGGTAAACATCATTACTGTTTCTATTCTTGATGCTCTGTATTTGGTAGCTGTTGGCATGCATTGCTTACATTCTCAGTATGCCTCATAAGAGTGTCAATCATTTGAATAGTTTTTGTTATACTTGTGATAAGCTTTTAAATCTTAAAGACAAAACTTTACTTATAAAATAGGAGAAGCAGATAAAGTTAGGGCATTTAATTCATGCTGCATCTCTTATGTTACACTATTAACTGCCAGAATGTGTGGACCTTGTCATATATCTATTATGGCTCCTAGGATTTGGAGAGAACAAAAAGACTATTCAATAGATTTTTATTTTTGCTAAACACATTTATCAGGGATTACTTCCAAGTTTAAACATACTCTACAATATCCAAATTTGCCATTATCTAAAAGGCCCATTTTACAAAGACAAAGAAAATTATTTAAATTGTCATAATGAGGCTTAACATGACAAAGTAAGAGGCTAGAAAGGAGATGATTCACCTTTGAAGTAGACTTTTTTTTCTCAAATTGTAATTTAATAACTCAAAACATATTTAAATAACATTCTTTATGAGCTTAATGGCATCCAAAAAGCTGGTTAATTAATTTTTTTCCTCAACTAATAAAAATAATCTGTTTTCTTTCTCCCTTTCCTCTCCCACTGAAAAAAAAAGAAAACCCTAAATAGTTTAACAAATAATCAAGCAAAACAAATTCCTACATTGGTAATATTTTAAAAATATATTTCTCAAATTTCACTGAGTCCCTTTGGGTGCTATGCTTTATCATGAGCCTCTGACACCCTAGTTGGTCATTGTATTGGTCAGAGATCCCAAGTTTTTCAAAGTTATTTGTCTTTATGATGCTGTTGTTATTATAGAAATTGTTCTAGTTTTGCTCACTTTATTTTGCATCATTTCATTTAATTCTTCCCAGGTTTCTTTGGAACTGATCCTTTCATATTTCTTATACCATAATTTGCTTAGCTATTCTCCATTTTGTGGACACCCTCTTAATTTCCAGTTCTTTGCCAACACAAAAGAACTGTTATTAATATTTTTGTACACATTGGGCCTTTTTCTTTGATACATTTGTGGTATAGAATGAGTAATAGTATTACTACTACCACTACTATAGAACTAGTAGTAGTATTACTACTACTACTTGTTCTATATCACAAATGTATCAAAGAAAAAGGCCTAAGGTTATGCAGAGTTTAGTGATTTGGAAGGTACAGTTCCAAATTATTTTCAAGAAAGACTGGACTAGTTCAAAGCCCCACCAACTATTTATTAATCTCTGTCTAAACTGTTTGTTTCTAGGCTAAAAGGATGAATTTTCATATAAGGGGACTCTAAAATGTCTTTGAATCCTGAGACTTCTTATCTTGATAAACTTGAAGTATGAAAAACATTCTTGATGTATCTGTTTAGATATAAGTGATTGCTCTTTTACTAGGATTGCGATTTGAGGTTAGCAAATTCTGCAGCTTTATTTGAAAATGGGACAGTACAGACAAAAAACCCCATGCTAATCTTGGACTAAAGAAAAATTTTGTTAAGCTAATTGATCAAACTGATGCTAGGTTTAGAGGTAGAAAGACAATTTCAAATCTAGCTTTAGATACTTTGTAGCTGTGTGACTTCTCTCTGCCTCAGTTTCCCTATCTGTAAAATGGAGAATATAATAGCATCTACCTTCCGGGAATGTTGTAAGGATAAAATAAGATAATATTTGTAAAAACACTTTGCAAACCTTGTAGTGCTATATCAATGCTAATATTATCATCAGAAAAAATATTTATAAGGATCAATGAGGCTAAAGTCAAAACAGGGTCTAAGAGAAATTATGAAAGATCAATATTTTGAAGAACAACAGATGAAGCTGAAGAAACCAAATGGAAATAATTTTTAAAAGTTACCAAAAACTTTTTGGGAAACTACAGGGCAGAAAATAACCAAGAAATTGTTCATGATCTTCTCAAAGCCTCAAAAGTTATGGGATATAACACATTACTTGAAATCCATTTCTTGGATTCATATTTGGATTTCTTCCCAGAAACCCTGGATTCTATCAGTGATGAGAACAGAGTATGTTTGCATCAAGAAATCTCTACAATACAAAAATGATACTGGGGAAAAAATCTAAGCAAGCTGATTCTGATAGAATTCTGAGGAGGGATGGTTTATAGGCAAAATACAACAGGAAATCATCGGTAACTACATTTTAGGTGAGTTAAATGAGCTCAATTTTGCTTATTAGAATTATTTTAAAATAAATTTGGGATTCTTGTGAAAATGGTAGGTGGTCCTCAAAATTTAAAGTCATATTTGAAATCAGCACAAGAAGTCCTATGTTTCACCTATTTTTATGGACAATGACAGAATTTTTTTGTTATTGTTGGACAGTATAATATTTTACAGAGTTTTTGTAAAGAAAGCATTTTGCAAACTGCTATATAAATGTGGGCAGCTATTATTTATCATAAAAGCATGAGTGAGAGCAGGAAGGAAGACAGTGGCGCTCTGGAGACAATTTCACCTACTTTGCAATTTTGCCTGGGGCAGCCCTGATCTTTCTGTCCATATTTTAGACATTTGGTGGTTGAGCAAGACAAAGGAAGGACAGTCAACAGGTATTTATTAAGGGCCTTGTGTGTGCTAGGTATTATTGGTGACACAAAGCTAATAGATGACAAAGTGCAGCACTCACATAGCTTACAGTCTAATGGAGGGAAATAGGACTAAAACACACAAAAATGCTAAACCGTATGATATTCACATTGTCATGGGTTTGGGAAATTTCCTCACTGATGCAAGTTTAGTTCTCTGGAAAGTGAGTGAAAGGTGAATCTACTGCTGAATTTGAGGTTTGAGGAATAGCTGTAGATTTTCATTAAATCTCTCTCTCTCTCTCATTCACTCAAAAGTCAGGAATAAGAATAACCCTATTGGGAATAATAGAGTAATCTGTGATTTCATTAGCATAGGGAACTTCCTAGAGGAAGCTATTTCTGGAAAGCAGATAATGCCTATAGGTTCTGTTTAGAAGTCCTAGAGAGTGGACTGAGGTTTATAAGGATTAAATGGCTTCCTAGGATCACAACCCTGTTGTTCCTGGCTCCAGGCCCAGCCTTCTATAAACAGGCCATGCCATGCTGTTTCTGTAATCTGACACTGTCCCCCAAATGCCAAGGGGTTGAAGGCATTACATGTGGAAGGAATATCATGATAGTCAAATGTTTCATAGCTCCAGTAATTAAAATTTCTCCTTAGAAAAGACTGAACATTTGAGGGATACATGTCTCACTGCACCTATTCTCTTTTCCCCTCTACTCTTACTTCCCTTACCATCCATAGTCCCCTTCTCTCTAATTTATGAATGAATAAAAACACATTTGTTAAGCACTTACTATGTGCAAGGCTTTATGCTAATTATTGGGGGAGAGAGAGAGAGAATGAGAGAGAGAGAGAGAGAGAGAGAGAGAGAGAGAGAGAGAGAGAGAAAGAGAGAGGCAGAGTCTTGCCCTTAGGGGGCATACATTCTAATAGGAGAAGACAAAATATAAAGAGGAGAGAGGTAATAAAGGGAGGGTATTTTGTTCTGAGGAGATGGAAGGGGAAACAGGAAGAGCAAAAGCTACGTGGACAGGAGGGTGGTAAGATCACTTAGGAGGATAGCTGAATGGGAAGACACTGAAGCATAGCTTCCTATAATAGGTATGATCTCCCCACAACACTCCTCCATCTGTACGTTCTTACTACAGCCATGAATCTGAGAGAGAGGGGCTTTGGTTGGTGGTAGACGTTCAGGAGGAAACGAAACAGGGAGAAATGCGGTATTGTTGGACATATGGTCATGCTTTTAATAAACAAAAGAAAACAATGTACCATGAGGCCTGAATGAGACCAGCACACTCCAATCTCAGTTTCAGCTTGTTCTCTTTCTATTCTGATAGGATTTGATGAATCCTTTAAATAAATTTTTCATTAGTCTCTCAGATAACCAGAAGACATATGGTGCTAATGTTTCCCCAGCCTTTTATGAAGAGGAGCAGCTGGTAAGCTGAAAGGAACATTTTTAAAAGGAAAAATTGAGCCTCCTGGGAGTGAATTTATGTATCAATCTGTCCAGAATTCCCCAGTTTCCTCTCTTGATTAGGAGAGTTATACAGAGAGAGGAAGGAGTGACCATGGACTTGCTGGAGCAAAACTGCCTTAAAGGAACTCCAGAAATTGTTGATTGGACTTAGAGTAAGGCCGTTTCCTTTTCCTTTTTCTTTTTGCATTTGGAGGGCAATTGGGGTTAAGTGACTTGCCCAAAGTCACACAGCTAGTAAGTGTGTCAAGTGTCTGAGGTCATTTTTGAACTCAGGTCCTCCTGACTCCAGGGCCCAGTACTCTATTCACTTCACCACCTAGCCATCCTGAGGCCATTTCTTTTACTGAAGAATATGTCTGGATAACATGTGGCCACAGTTCACTAGGCATTTAGCTTTGTAGGTCTGTGGGCCATTATCAGAAGGGGAAGAAGAAAATCAAGCCCCATGTACCCTGTACAGGGGTTCCCCTCATCAACTCCACTCTTGGAGCAGGGAAATGATAATGAATGAGGAAGGCCGTTTTATGAATGACTTGGAATTTGTATTGTATTTGAGACTTCAAAGGTTCAAGATAAACTCCTCTTTCACTCGCACTAGCATCTCTCTCTTAATGTTTACAAATTATTCCAGTAATGACTTGAGCTAGGATCTAGAATGTTTGCTACTTGGGGATAGGATTGTTTCACTTTTTTCTTTGTGTCACTAAAGCCTAGAACAGCACCTGGAACATGGGCTTTCAATAAATGTTTGTTAAATCGAGTTGAATCTATTCTCAACATCCAACTAGGAAGATTTTTAGTCTCATTAAGCAACAGTCTTCTTGCAAACTTCTATTAGACTGGATTTTTCCATCATGTTTCCTTTATGATCAAGTTTTAAATGAATGAGATTCTTTGGTCTCTTATTTGGGAAAGTATGTGGAAGTCTTTAAAATATCCTCAAATTTCTAGATAAAGATTTCTACAAGATGAATTCTCCTAAGCATTTTCAACTCATGTTGCTATAAGGTTCCTGAAAATAATTTTAAACTGTGGGTCTTAGAGAACAGAAGGAAGTTTGGAAGAGGAGAAGACAAGCAGATCAGTGGGAAAATACTAAAATTGAAATAAACAAACAAACCCCGCCCCAATCATTACTAACTAAAACTCCCACAATCTGTAAATAGTATAGATTCACAGTTTCATATGCTGTCTTCTTTTTCTATTTTTCTTTGTATAAGGAAATCTTTGTTGATAAGTTCATAAGAATAAGTTCAAGTTTGTAATAATAATAATAATGAAGAAAGCATAATAAATAAATAACAATAATAAAAGGAAAATAAAGAAGAAAGAATGAGTCATCCCAGTTTTTTAGCCATGCCTGTACACATAGAAAGCATAGACACTATAAGAATGATAGCAGATTTTGTGAAGGATAAAACTACCCCACAATGGACAATGAATGGAGCCCTTGCCTAGAGGGAGATAGCCTCTATTTGATACTTTATTTGAGATGGCTCCTTTAAGATCCTACTCTAGTATCTTATTATGGAGGTTACCCTGGGTTCTTGAGGGCTATGATAATGGAACACAGGCTCTAGCAGGACCTTCCAGATCAGAAAGGATGATATCTTTTTTTGTCCCTGTGATGTATTATTTGTCTATTTTTTTTTGCTTTTTGGAGGGCAATTGGGGTTAAGTAACTTGCCCAAGGTCACACGGCTAGGTTTTTGTTTGTGTGGGTTAAGTGTCTGAGGCCAGATCGGATCTTGGGTCCTTCTGACCCCAGGGCCAGCGCTCTACTCACTGAGCCACCTAGCCGCCCCGTTTGTCTATTTTCCAAGGATCAAAGTGATTAGTTTTGGAGAAGCTTATCACCAGGTGGCCCATCAGATAATCCATTTTTCAGTCACATTAACTGTCAAAGGTCATCTTCTAAGTTATAAAAGGTAAGTAAAGGAACTTCTCAGTATTCTAGGTAAGTAAAGGAAAGTTCATACATTACCAAAACCATGGTCCTTGAAACTATATAGTATTTGAGAGGAGAGGGACAATGGTAGCTTGGTATATCTGATCATTTGACCTAGTAGTCTGGTATCATGGGGATTTTTAAGGCCTGTTCTTTAGATTTAGTCCAATGGTAGTTCTTCAACTAAGTGGATAAGGAATTTGTTTGTCTTTTTAAATTACATTTTACTTTTTTCAAGTATTGTATGTTTTTTTTTTTCTCTCTTCCTTTAGAAAAAAGAAAAGAAAAACATGACCCTTGTAACAAATAAGCATAGTCAAACAAAGCAAATTCCCATTTTGGTCATGTCCAAAAATGTTACGTTTTATTCTGTATGACATTTATAGGGAAAATTTTGCCAAAACTGGGAGATATAAATTCTCTGGCAAACATTTTTCTCTAAAGCTCCTTTTTCAAATTGGTGATGAGTGTTGTTGGGGAAAATGGTGGAGCAGTCAATCTTCTGAAAGGAGTGGAAGTGCAGTATCTACAGTGTGTGCTCAATTAAGTAGCTGAAACAAATACAACTGTCAGGTGATTTTTTTAAGGTGCCCAAAATGCTTTTACCAGCCATTTCTCTGTGCTGAAAGACTCAAAGAGCATTTCTTCACTTTCTCAGCACCTGACATGGGATTAAGCATTGAAAGGTGATACCAGATCTGATAACTAAAAGATTGTGCTTTGTGACCCAGAAAGAACATTTCTCATCACTTTCCATGTACTAAGCATAAAGTATGTGGGCTCAATTTTTTTGTCTAGCTTTTCTACCACCCAATTATAGTGGAAAATCATAATTTAGAAAACTTTAGATATAACTATCACTACTTAAATAGCTAATGCGTTGACAGAGAAATTAGGTGACTTACCAAAGCAGTGCAACTAGTTAGGGGGAGAGCCAATACTGGAATTCAAATCTCCTATTAATCTATTTACTCTTTCCACTATTTGACAATGCCATGGTCATTTTAGGGGCCATTAACTCTTTCAAGGCTCAAGGATCACAGCTATAGATTATATTGCATCTCTAAAATAGCATCATATATTTAGCAAAATATTTTCAAAAATATTTTGTATCATATTTCCCCCCCAGCTACATGTTAAAACAATTTTTAACATTTGTTTATGTTTAAAGTTATGAGTTCTAAATTTTGTCCCTCACTTCCTCCCTCCCTTCCCCCTGTTCCTTAGATGATAAGCAATCAGATATAGGTTATACAAGTATCATATATTTAGAACTGGAAGGGACTTGAGGGAACATCTGGTCCAACCTTCCTATTGCTTCATCTACTATTTTATAGCCAAGATTAAGAAACATTAGTTGGCTTGTCCTGGGTCATAGTTGTGGTACATGGAAGAGCTGGAACTCAAGCCCTCTAATACTAAATATGGCTCTTTCTATTGTACCATGCAGTCTTGGCTAAAGATCACTGTTGCTAGAGCTTTACTGTTCCCAGATTTGAAGAGATTCTTCACAGGTCCAAGAGGAATACCAGATGCAGGCACTTTTCCCAGCGTTCTTCATCATCTTGGGATCTGACTATGCCATGTTCTTTAGTGAATCTTATTTGTATATATTGGGCTGTTTTAATTTCCAGTGGTATTATTGTGGTGTAGGGGTGCTGGAAACCCTGAAATTCAAGGGCAAAAGGCATTGGGTGTGCCTCAAAAGAATTAGACTCAACCCTTCTTTTTTTAAATCTTTATTTTCTTTATTAATTTGTTTGTTTACTTTTTACAAGATTCAGTTCCACAATTCCTCTGGATGTAGACATCTCTCTCCATCACGAGCCTTTTGGGGTTGACTTATAACCCTGCATTGCTTAGAAGAGTCCAGTCTATCAAAGTTGGTCATCAAACATATGCTGTGTCTGTAATTGTGTACAAATTTCTCCTGCTTCTACTCTTCTCACTCAGCATCAGTTTGTATAAGCCTCTCCAGGTAAATATGAAGTCCATCTGCTCCTCATTTCTTATAGCACAATAGTATTCCATTACATGCATATACCACAACTTATTCAGCCATTCCCCAATTGATGGGCACCCCCTTAATTTCCAATTCTTTGCGACCACAAAAAGAGCTGCTATAAATATTTTTGTACATTTGGGTCTTCCTCCCACTTCTATGATCTCTTTGGGATACAACCCTAGAAGTGGTATTGCTGGGTCAAAGGGTATGAAATTATTTATAGCCCTTTGGGCATAATTCCAGATTTCTCTCCAGAATGATTGGATCAGTTCACAACTCCACCAGCAATGCATTAATGTTCCAATTTGTCCACATCCTCTCCAGCATTTGTCATTTTCCTGTTTTGTCATCTTAGTCAATCTGACTGGTGAGATGTGGTACCTCAGAGTTGTTTTGATTTGCATTTCTCTAATCACTAGTGATTTAGAGCACTTTTTCATATGCCTATAGATATCTTTAATCTCAAGCCTTCTTTCAGTCAGTGACAAGGTTTATTAAAACACTGGTTAGGGTAGTTGAGATTTTAAGAATATGTGCATTTGGTAGATGAGACTGACTCAGAGTTAGAATGAACTTTAAAGGCCAGTAAGTCTAATACCTCCCTAAATAAAAATCCCCTTAATAATATTCTTAATAAGTAATTACTCATCCTCTGTTTGATCCCATTCAGTCAGTGTGCCTATCTGGGCATCTTGCAATTTACTCTGCCTTCCTCTTCACCTGACCTCCAGAGTCCATGTTGCCTCTCCTGAGAAGTAACCCACTTATCCTTGGAACTCCACACTGGGGCTCAGCTGTTCTTATGGGTGAACCCACTACATGTAGCTGGCTCTAAAGCCGGGGTGGGGGAGGAGGGGGGAACCTCTGACCTCGAGGGCACATGTGACCCTCTAGATCCTCAGCTGAAGCCCTTTGACTGGATTCAGCCACTTGAGGATTTAGAGGGCCACACGTAACCTCCAAGCTGCAGGTTCCCCACCTCCATGTCTATGATTTGTATTCTATCGAACTATGTAGGAAGAAACACAGGACAACTGACAACCTGGTCACCTTGCCATTTGTCCTAATTTTATAACACCCTTCTTTGTCTCTTTTCCTTCCTTATGGCTCTGCTCACAATCCCTGGTTTCCAGACCCGAACTCCCTTCCTTAGCCTCTCCCCGAAAAATGTGTTGTCTCCTCTTGTTAGAATGTAAGCCTATCAAGCCTACTTTGGTAATTGCATCCCCAGTGCCTAGAACTGTGCCTAGCACACAGTAGGCACTTAATAAGTACTTTCCATTCATTCTCATGACCTCCAGTGGGGCACCTACTTCCTGAAGTATTTCTCTTCCATTTTGGCTTAGCTCTAATGGTTAGTCAAAATTTTATGTCAAACCTGAATTAGCCCCTTTGTAATTTTCCTCCATTGATCTTAGTTCTGCTCTCAGGGGCCAAGCACAATAAGCTGACTGAGTTAATGTTCCTCTCTAGGTTCCTAATTGACTACTTGGGCACCAGGAACATGGAGTTTCTGGTAGATCTGGGGAACCAATTTTCCTGGGAACTGGGCTGATTTTCAAGTCTAAATGATAAAACCTCAGGATACTCCTTCACCTGCTGTGACTGAAGCATATTAAGAAGACTTGGCAGAGAAGGCTAAATCTGATCCATCTACCCAGGCTGTCCTTAATAATCTCAGACTCCTTGTGCACTGAAATGAAGGTTCCTTTGGCATTCTCTGCTGTTCTTTAGAATATATCAGCATGGTGGTGTTTGCTTTTCCACCCTCCACTTATGCTCTGGAGGGAAAAATGGTTTGTTGATGCATCTCATTTAAGAAAACATCCCACACATCTAATGCTCTTAAGGACTTCCTCAGTTTTGAAATGTCCTCAGCTGGACAAAGGCAAAGTACCTCTACCTCCCTCCATCTGGAATATCTTCAGGAGGTTCTGAAACTGCCAATAATATTTTACTTCCTTGGCTGATGCTGTTTGTAGAGGAAAACAATTTTGCATCTTTATTTCAAATATTCAGCAACAGAGGATAACAACCTTTCTCTCTCAGACTGAAAATAATGGTCACCAGAGCACAGCAGCGCTGATGGTCCTGCAGAGCCAGTCAGTCAGTCAGTCAACAAGCATTTATTAAAGCAGCTTCAGGCCTGAATGAACAAATGGAGCTGATTTCAATATTTTCCCCCTTGTCCACAGTTTTGGGCAAAAAAAAAAAAAACCTTATCCACACAAAGTAATAATCTATGTTTGAGTGACAGTAAAGAAAACTCTTTAATTTAACTAACTACCTTAGGAGAGGATAGATAGACTGATGACATTTTTGGTGGTCTGGTTATTTTTCTCTTTTTCAAGGTTAAACTGAGAGAATGCAAACACGTCTCTGCAGGAAAAACAAAAAAAGTTCCAGATTTTTTTTACAAGTTCCCAAGAACACCTACATTCTTATTTAAAACTCAGAGATGTTATTCCTATAACTTCCTCTGCTAATTAAATCTTACCACCCATCACTAATATCCCCCTATTTTATCCCTTTTGTCTACAATTACAATTACGTGTCCCTAGAGATGGAGCATTCTTTCCATAATCTCTTTTCTAGCCAGCTTGGTCTTTCCCCTCCAGTGTGGGATAGGAGTGGTTGGGGGTAGTGGTGTTCCTTATAGAATATGAACTCTATTATCAGTAAATTACTGATATATTTTTAGGCAGCTAGATGCCCAGTGGATAAGAGGACTGGGCCTGGAGTCAGGAAAGCTGGAGTTCAAATACCACTTCAGATAACATACTAACTGTGTGACCCCGGGCAAGTTACCTCAGCCCACTGAAGTTTCTTCAACTCTAAAATGGGGATAATAATAGCATTTATCTCACAAGGTCATTGCAAGGTTCAAATGAGATAATTATAAAGCAGTGCTTGGCACATGGTAGGTGCTTAATAAGTGTTTATTGCCATTATTCCCCTTTTTAATATTTTCCTAAAATGCTTCTTGGGCAGCCAGGTGGCACAGTGATAGATAGCTGGACCTGGAGCCAGGAAGACCTGAGTTCAAACCTGACCTCAGACAATTACTAGCTGTATGCCCCTGGGTGAATCACTTAACCCTCTTTGCATCAGTTTTCTCATCTGTAAAATAAACTGGAGAAGGAAATGGCAAACCTCTCAAGTATCTTTGCTAAGAAAACCCTAAAAGGGGTCATGAAAAGTTGGACAGAACCGAAAAGCAACTAAATAGCCACAACAAAATGCTTCTTCCATTTCCTAGCTTCAAACAAAACTGACTTTCTACAGATTTTACTTCCCTTACAGGCCTTTCCAGTGGAGATTATTCCTTTCCTAATACCATGTGAATCATAGAGAGAGAAGGGTTTAGTATTTTCACTCCCACTTCCAGAACACCTTTCTACTACTGACACAGAACAACCCCTTTTCAGTAGATGCACATACTATCTCCTTCGCTGGCACTCCTCAGCATCCTTGTTGCTGCTGTTAATTGATCTCTAGGTCACTCTTCCATCTGTCTTAGTAGCTTCAGCAGCAGGTCCTCAGTCCTTCTCTCTACCCATCCTTGGCTATTATCCTTAATGCCTTCAGCAGGCATGTTGATTGCCCTTCCAATATCCTGGCCTCACAGTTTTTTGGCTTCCTCTAGTCCAAATACTTTCTACCCCCATTTAACTACTCACTAGCACAACCATACCTAGAAATACATCAACACTTAGAATTGTTCAGCTTCTACCATCTCAGTCTCTAAAATTCCTCTTTAACCACAATCTCCTATTCCTCACGCTTGTTGAGATGAACAATTAACTTATCCTTTCCTATTCTCCTGGACAAGAGATCCTCTCTTGGATTCCTTCACCTCCATGCTCATCCTAAACCCTTTAGACAGTCCTTTCAAAGATTCCCTTGCTCTCAGATGTACTCACCACAGTCTAATTTAGTAGGGGCAGTTAGGTGGTACAGAGCACTGGACCTGGATACAAGAAATCCTGAATTCAACTTCAGCCCCAGATGTAGTATTTGTGTGACACTGGGTAAGTCATTTAATCTCTCTTTGTCTCAGTTTTGTCAT